>CM064914.1:35181677-36634460 GCA_032727855.1 Quercus ilex subsp. ballota
TCTCTCTCTCTCTGTGAAAATCTCAAGCTCTCACACCAAGCTATTTCTCTGTTCAAAAGTCTCCAAGCTCAAGGTGAAGGTGGAGGTGATTGAAGGTGGGTTTCGGGTGGAGGAGGAGGTCGCGGTTCTCGCCAGCGATGCGATTTTGACTTCGCTTTCGAGCACATAGCGGTGTCTACGATGGGTGTGCCGTCGGCGAAGTTATCGGAGTCGTCGGAGAGCTCGCGAGGTCGATTGGGACAAAAGGACTTGTTGTAAGCGAAGTGATTGATATATGTTTTGAGGGACTTTCCGATGTGGGTTTGGAACACCTTGAGTTTATCCATTTACACAAAACGGCAGTGTTGCTTGAAGCTGCAGTGGTTGTAGGAGCAATTCTAGGAGGTGGGTCTCGTGAAGAGGTTGAAAAAGATCAGCTATTTGGGTTTGATCCAAAGAAGGTTGCGCCGTTGATTGCTTTGGCTAATTACATTGCTAATCAGCAAAACTAGTCTTATTATATGTTTAACAATTGTTGTTTAGGTGAAATGGATAGTTATGTTTGAGGAAAGGTTGAAAGATTTTGCTATAGCAGAAGAGCTTGTATCAAATCTTGGAATATTCTTCTACATGGATGAATCAATTATGTTAAGAAAGTGGTGGAGATGAAGAGGAGTGGCTTAGTGGATTTGGGTTTAGTTTGAATTTGGGATTTGGCTTCTTTGGCTGAGTCAGAGAAAACAAAAGATTAACCACTGAGACAAAGATGAAGAAAACAAAAAAGACAAAAGATTCAGACGTGTTTTTTTTACTTTTTCAGTTTTTGTGTTGGTTGTTGTTGTTGGTATGCCTTAGGGATTGAGCTGGGTTTGTTAGAATTTGTGGGTATTTTGTTCATGATGTATTGTGTTCTTGTGTTTGAGTTTCTGGGTTTATACTCGGGTGTTCTTGATGAAGAGAGGACGTTAGATCCGAATTAGATCTGAATTCATGTGTTTGTTGATTTTTAATTCAGTTTTTTCATTTTTTTTTATTTTTTTAAAATTTTAATATGATGTGGCGTTTATTTATTGCCAAATAATTTTTTTATTACTATTTTAATGGCCACATCATTATTTATTGTGACAATACTGTATATTGTTTGCCACATCAGCAATTTCCGTTAAGTAAGTAACGGTAGGGACCAAAATGGAACGCGTTTTTCATTTTAGGGACTATAAGCGGTAAAATAAAAAAGTAGGGACCAAAATAAAAATGGACCCAAAATATAAGGACTAAAAGTGCATTTACGCTTTTTTTTTTTTATATATTTCAAGAAACAAACACACATAAAGAGAGAGTGAAGGAGAAATTTTTTTTTGGGGGGGAATTATTGGTAGAAAAAAAAAATGTTCAAAACATGATCTTTGGGAAAAAAAAAAGGTCAATAACTTAGTAGTTTATTCGGCATGACCTCTTGGTACAATTATATATATACACCAATAAAGCTAGAATTACAACAATTTCACTGCACCATTCAATTTGTTTACTACCTCACATTTCAGCATGCACAATTTGCAAGGGTTGTTACAATAATTTCTTCTGATCCGCGTGTGAGTTGGTAGGAAAATCGAAGAGTGTATTATCATAAATTTTTATTGTTTATCTTAGAAAGATTGTATATACAAGATAGTTAACCTATAGGACCGATGATTAAGATTTTTTATTTTTGTATGGTTAGAATTTCCTATCACTACCCAAATCCCTCCCCTATCCTTCAACCGCTAAGTACTTAGTAGCTAGGGAGGTACCAATGGACCATCTATATGGTCGGTGACCCATGATTAGACTCCAATCAAGGACCACTGGTATACCTTTGATTAAATCCAAAATCAAGGGCTCGCTAAAAACAATGCTAAAAACGTGCAATAAATATATTGACAAATACAAATCCAAATTGCTGGAGATAATTCAACGAGG
Source organism: Quercus ilex subsp. ballota (assembly GCA_032727855.1). NCBI lineage: Eukaryota > Viridiplantae > Streptophyta > Magnoliopsida > Fagales > Fagaceae > Quercus > Quercus ilex. The sequence goes on from CM064914.1 coordinate 35,183,616, forward strand.
TTTACTTTTAGCAGATCATAAATAGGAGCCTAGAAGTAGTGAAAACTGAAAAGGCCGGGAAAGACTAAATTTTGCGTTCATTGATTGTGCTTTCATAGCAAAAGAAAAATATGAGAACACTTTCCTCTTCTATATTGTTAAGTCGAAGGTTCTTTGTAGAAGCTGAAGTTTAGGAGTGGCAAAATCTGACATGACCTACAAACGCAACACAACTAACTCATTTATAAATGGGTCATGTGTTGAGGCTAAATGAGTTTGAGTTATATTCGGGTTGATATGACTAACTCGTTTAATAAACGAGTTGAGTTCGTGTTCAACATGCGAACCCGTCTGACATGTTTAGCTTATTAAGTTATTAGTTTTTTTTTTTTTATTGCTTAATTTATAGTTGTTTTTATATGTTTATTACTGTATTTATGGTTATAATTATATTTTAATTTTAAATATATGAAAATTAATAAAAATTATATAGGTTAGGTATGACCTATTAATCAAATAGATTATTAAACAGGTTATTTGTATTGACTTTTACATGACTTATCAATTAAACGAGTTAAATGTGTCGGGTCAACCTGTTTAATAAACCGGTCGTGTTCGGGTTGAGAATTTCTGACATGTTTACTAAACAGGTCGGGTTCGGATCAACTTATTTAGCTGAATACTCATAGCTTGACATGACTCGAACTCAACCTGCGAACACAAATGGCCACCATATGGGACTTTAAAAGTCTACTATTCAGATGAAAATTCAAAGTTTTGCTTTGTGGAAAGCGAAGTTCATGTCTTCTTTTTTTTTTTTTTTTTTTATGAAAGCGAAGTTCATGTCTGTTCTAGGAAGGTAACTAAAAATCACATTACTTTAGTACAAATATATAAATATAATAACTAAAAATCAGTTTCAAGTTGCAAATGCAGACACTTTTCCTCCACACAACTTTACAACCTTTTTTGTATTTGGAAGAGAATTGAGTGTGTGCTGTAGCCGTCTAGGGACTAGGGACTGGTTTTTGAAGCTTCTGGGTAGAAGCTAGGACACGTTTGAACTTTACATACAAGTTTTGACCTTGACATTATAACTTTACTTTTATATCAGATTTTCTAACTTTTTGGACATACACATGTATTACGCATATATGTGAATCACGCAGTTGCATGCAGCATATCCCGTGGAATTTTTTACTTGGCACTCTTGCTCAAATATTGACCAAATATATTAAAATAAAAGAGGTTAATTATTATAAAATATAGACGCGTAAAAAGAACTATTTGCCAATGGGTGTTCGTGCATATAAAGTATAAACAGAGAAGAGAGTTAGAAACTTGGAATTTATTGCCTACCATTAATTATTAAAAAATATAATCAATTATAATAAGCATAGCAAAATGTCAACAATCAAATTTGAGGTGCTCGTTTAAAATATTCCATAAAGAACAATTTTACGGTTATAAACTCACAATTTTAATTAGGGTCTTTGCAAAGCAGAATAGCAATTGGTCATTACTTTGAAAGAATATTTAATTTAAAAAAAAAAAGGATATGTTTAGGCAATGACACTGTTGTGTCACTTGTGTGATGTTAGTTCTACATTGTCAACCCATTTGAACTTCATTCCAAAATAAAGAGTTAAATTAGGCTTTTGCTTCAAAACCTCTCAGTCTACATAATTTGTGACTCACTTTGAAAAAATCGTCGCGCAATTGTTCGTTAAAGACTTAAAGCCTTAGGAAGAAATCAAGAACTGATAATTAATAAGACAAAGGTTTTTTTTTTTTTTTTTTTTTGGGATACAATATATGATTGCTAAAAGAAAATTACACACTTCAAAGAATTAGTATTGTGAAGTCATATAACAAATTTTAAAAGATAAAAATAAACAAATAAACAAACTTTTAACAAGATTTTACATTTATGGTAAAACAAAAGAACAAACGGAAAAAAAAAAAAAAAAATGTTAACTAGGTATTGCTATTCTTGATGAAGTCACGGTTGTGGTATGAGCATCCATTACATCCACATCCAAACCAGCACTCCATCTCCGGAGGATTCTCAAGAGTGTAGAGGCTTTCCTTCTAGACCTCATTGTTCCAGTTGCCATTAATTCCCATATGGTTCTCTCAATCCCCGGCATAGAAGCAAGCTCTGTCACCAATTCCAAACCCCCTTTTCGGCAAATAGTAACAAGGGTAGCTGCTGCACTCTCTTGAACTCTTTCTGATCCATCTCTCAATATCATACCCAATTTTTTCACCGCACTATAAGCGGCAGCAATTGCAATAAATCCACCCCTTTTCACCACCGACTCGAGTATAGTCACTGCCTCTTCGGGTAACCTATCCATCAACTCAACACTCATTTGTACAACCCCGCCTTCAATTAACTTCCCAATTATCTCCCTTTCTCCTGCCAAGTTCAAAATCGCCGCCAATGCATCCCTCCTTGAACTGGTGGGCCCCTCTTTCGCCAACTCCATCAATCCCTTAATGACACGTGCCTTTCTCCCAAGTTTCTTCCTATGTGCGTGTACAGCCGTGAGTGAAAATATCGTAGCCGCTGCATTCCCCCTAGCCTCCCACGTGGCACCCGAACGTAAAACCTCAATAATGCCATTCAAAGCTCCATCAGTTTCCATAATCCTTGTCTTGTTTTCCTCCAAAATTGATAGGTTAAGCAACGTTGTCACGGCATTAACTTGTAGGTTCGAATGTTTCAATCCAACATCCGAACCTAGATACCGTACCAACAAAGGAATAGCCTCGGCTTCAGCAATACAAGCTCGGCTATCATGATCAGTCTTGGCTAATACACGAAGCTCATAAACGACACCGGTTGCAGCCTCCATGGACTCCAAAGCGGACAACTTGTTAACCAAAAACGACACTGTCATTCTCACAGCTTCCAATGCCGTTTTGTTAGCTCTAATGCCGTTGACTTTGACTTTACTCCCCGTTGCTTCAAATGGAATCTTCTGCTCTCGGCACCACATAGCAATCAGATTTTTCAAACCCAAGTTTGGTACAAGTTCAGTGTGGGCCAGGGTCTGACCTGTCTTTGGACACGTGGCGTGTCCTGAGTCAATCCAAAGCTTGATAGAGTCCCGATCGTACGTCTGTCCTGTTGCCACGACTACAGGGTCTCGCATCAGATCTAGACTAATCGGACAACGAAAATCCGGCGGAATAACCGCCTCGCACGGCTGTTTCCGGCGAGGAGTATCCGGATCCGGCGTCGAAGCTCCGAACAGCACGCATTTAGCGTAGCGAACGAGACCAATCAATGAAATCGCCTCCGATTTCGATTTCTCGTCGCTCTGGTTCTGACTCTGACTCTGAACCTCTTCTTCAAGATTTTCAATTTCTTCTCTGCAACTCGAAGCGTCGCGAAGCCCCAACTTGGAGAAAATCTCGGCGAGCTTAGATTGTTCCGGAACGATCTCGCTCTTGATCGAGTCGAGCAAACCCAACACGGCGAGTTTAACCTCGTCGTCTCTTGGATCCACGTAAGGCTTATTGTTGGAGCACTGTTTTCTGATCAAAACGACGAGCTCCTCGATGTCGTCGTTCAAATCGAGCTCTTTCATCGGGAAAATATCCAACAACGTCGATAACTCCACGGTGAGTTCGTGGAAATTGTTGGAAACGGTTTGGGTTTGCGACAGCAACCACATCTTGCTACAGTTGGAGCAGTCTTCGAGGAGCGTTTTGACTCGCTGCAAAACGACGTGTAGTTCTTCGAAGCAGAGCGTGGCCGAGGGAGAGAGAACCAGGACCGGAAATCGAAGTAGCTCCTCGAAGAGGATTTGGAGGAGCTTCGATTTTCGAATGAGGGACAGCGAGTTCCGCTTTTGAAGGAACTGGAGCGGTTTTAAGGTTGAGATTTCTTGGGATAATAGGTGGAGAGATTGGACGAGGTTCTTGTCGGAAAGTTTCGGAGATATGAATGATCCCGCCGATGGTCGGCGCTTTCTTGGCAGGAAAGTTTTCGGCGATAACGCCATGGAAAATGAATTACCTGAGAATTGGAATTTTTGTGTGAGAGAGAAATCGAAGAAATTTGAGAGTTTTAAGAGTTTAGGAAGTTTGGGAGGTTTTGTTTTTTTTTTTTTTTTTTTTTTATGGAAAAGGAAGGGAAAGCTATGAATTAAATGTGGGGATGGGGCAGCCAAGTTCGTTGGTATTTGACTGGTATTTTTTTGGTTGTTGTTTATTGGGTATTTGAATTTGGATGGGTCAGGCCGTTTACTAGATCAAGTTGTGTTTTGCTTTGGGAAATTCAAGATTTTTGCAATGTCAAGCGCCGGCAGGTGATTAGTATTAGAAGATTTAAAGACGAGTATTTGGATTTTGTCCAATTTCATTTATGGGTTTTTTAAATTGGTTTGTGTATTGGTTGGTTCAATGTTCACTATATGTCAATTTTTTTAAGAATCACCGGTGCTTTTCGAGTAATTGACCATTCCTCGGGTCTTAAGATAATACATAATATTTTTTGTTACGATTAAAATAATATAATTTTTAAAGATATTATTGTGGGGTCAGAGAATCTAGTAACTCCGACCCATTTCGTACCAAGCCTGAGGCCCATGTCGAGGATGAAGAAACGCCCGAGAACAGAGTGTGAAAGTCTAAATTGCCCAGGAGCCTTGCCGAGGACGACCATGTCCTTGGCCAACCGAGACCATGGGAGGAGGAAGTAAGGACCCACTAAAAGCAGCCTTCTCGAGCATCTAAAGAGAAGGAACAAGTACAACGTACCAGCCGTGGAGGCATGATGAAGGAGCAAGCCTAAGATGAACTGTCACCTCCACATTAAATGCCCATAACTAATGTTCTGGCCGCATTAATGAGGAAATGACCCCTGAACAGTACAGTCTTGGCTGCCGCAGTCCACATAAAGAATGGGAAGGCGGCTGATGGGACAAGCACTCAAGTAGTGACTTGCCTGCTCGACAAATGGAGGACTAAGATCGACTGAAAGGGGATATATAATGTAAGGAATTTCTCTTGAAAGGGGGACGGAAAAACAGAAATGAATGACAAGTATAGAACATTGCAGCAACCTGTAACAACGAAAAACCTTTGTAACCAACCTCTGAAAGAATAATAAGAAACTCAAGCTCCCAAGAGGAGTGTCGAGGAGCATCATTGCACATTTGAATGCACGTCCATGCTATCCAATCCACATGCAACCATACTTGGCCATTGCATCCCTCACTAGGACCTAATTCTTGAACCCGCTCTCTACAAATTCATTGTATTGTGCTAGCTGGGCTTGAGTGCACTCACTCAACAGTAGGAGTGCTCAAACCCAGTCCCTACAATTATCATTAACATCATTTTTATTAATATATACGGATTACTTGGTTTGTTGCGAAAAATGTTATCTTTGCTTATTTTACTGTAAATTATTGTATAATATAAATTTTATATGAACTAGTATGCAATTGCAAAGCTACAAGCTGTGTACAAAAATTAAAAATAGAAAAATAAAAAGGAGAATCATACTAATATTCAAGGTTAAACAGTAGGTAGGGAGTTGTTGTAGAATTGGTTTCTGGTCGTCATACTCATCCGCGTGCCAATTAAAAATTCATGCATTATGTGCCGTTTCCTTCTCTTTTTTGTACATATCCAGCTAAAGTAGTATTAGAAAGTTGCTTTTTTTATATTTTTCTTTTTCTTTACCCTTTTTTAAAGTCGCCTTTTGGGCTGTATAAAACATTAAAAAAAAAAAGAGAGGGAATTTTATAATGAATGATGATGATGATGATGATTGGTTTAGGGATTCAGTAATAGTTTGTTTAATTTAATCTGCAATGAATTTTCCAGAAATTGCTGGGTCCTGTTGAAAACTATAATGGTTGAGTTGTTAAACTTCAACATGCTTCTAAGAAACTGAGAAAATCAATGGTCATACTCATATGCACTTAACTGCTTGAAATACGACTTGTTAAAGTTGCTGTTTTGAGAGGGAAAATGATTAGTAATACAGATTAATTAGGAAAAGGTTGTTGTCAATACAGTCAAAGACTGTTTTAAAGGAAAATTTGCTTGTTCTTTGCTTTTGGTCATTTCTATTTCTTGTATACACCCTATGCGTGATCATGCACAGTCGCTTTACTTGTACAACTAAATCATCAATAACGGCTTGGTGCTTGCTTGAGCTTTACCATTACAATACGCATTTATGAGCAACAAAATGGAGGATCATTGCTGTCTCACAAATAATGCAGTATATGGAATTGCATTTTTCATGCAGTACAGACATAAAGTGATGATCGATGATGTGAACTTAAGATTCGCCTATCTTTTTGCGAAAAGTTACTAGACGCACTCACTCAGGACATTAGATTAGAAAATATTTTTACAAATTTTTATGGGAAAAGAAAAAGCAGTTAATTGTTTTGATAGTTTTTTATATTTTTTCATGAAATGTAGTGTTAAAACTTTCTTAAAAATGATTATTAACAATTTTTCTAAAAATACCCATTAACAAAGCCGTCTTTTTTTTTTTCTTTGACTGAATAATTGGAACTGTTTCATTAAATTATAGGAAAGAATCATCTAAATTGATTTTAACAAAAAAGCAATATCAGAAATAGACCAATGGGGAAGAACCAAAGAGCAGCTTATAGGATCTGTTACATTGATTGCAACACCTTTAATAATAACTGACTAGAGCTTCTCCTCTATTGCCAAATTAACAATGAGATTTGCTTTTCTGTTTACTATTATGAGATTATATCTTATCTCTTTATTGAGTTATGCTCTTCCACAACTTTCATGCTTAAAGTGTTTGGGAATTTAGGAAGAAATGTTCAAACTGCGGAATTAGTAAAATATTTTAATAATAAAGTCTCTTTTAGGTGGTGTAATAGGCACTAATTAAAATTTCCCTACAACGAAATAGGTTGTTCCTTTATTACTTTTTTAACAAACATGGGCGGAATGTTTAGAGTGTTTTGGAGTTTAAGGAGAAAGTGTTCAAATTGTGGAATTAGTAGAATATTTTAATAATAAAGTATCATTTAGGTGGTGTAATAGGCACTAATTAAAATTTCCCTATGACAAGATAGGATGTTCCGTTATTACTTTTTTAACAAATATAGATGGAATGTTTAGACAATTATGGTTGATTTAATATAGAAAAATTAAAAAGTCACAGTCTAATTTGTGAATTTCTTTGGAATTCCTTCTTAGTCTCTCACAGGCCAGATCGATTATTTGCCCATCTGTTTTCTTGTAATTATAAGGGGTTGACTTTTTGCTTAATTTCTGATAAGTTCATATGACATTGATCTCTGCTTGATTGGATAAGATAATACCTCCACGTATATAGTTACGTCTCGCATAATTTCATATATAATTAATCTAGCTTTGAATTTCTGCTTTTAATTCATCAATTATTGGTTGTTAAAAGATCAAACTCATAACGATTACTTCTTAAATTTCTATGCAGCATTGTTTCACGACTTCATCATGATCACTTGGTTTATCCCACTACTTAAATCAGTGAGACTTGTTTGTTAGTGAATCTTTAAGTAATACTTGCAATTCTGATTATTAAAAATAATAATAATAAAAAAAACCATAGTTTTTTTCACCTCTCCACCAGAAGATATCCACAAATTAATTGAAGTGCAAGAAAGAAAAATGGTGGCTTCTCTGTTGAAGCCACGCAACCATATAGAAAAGATTGCCTAAAGTCCATATAATCCTTTTTTTGAGGATAAACGGCAGAAAAAGTCCATATGATCCTCCCATCAAAAAAAAAAAAAAAAAAAGTCCATATAATCCTAATAATAAAATAAGCAAAATGCTTAATTTCTTATTCATATCTCACATATATGGTGCAATAATTATATATTCATCAAAAAATATATATATATATGTGTGTGTGTGTGTGTGTGTGTGTGTGTGTGTGTGGTGCAATAATTATCTGATCTATAATGTATACATCTTTCTTCTTACATTATCATTATCTGAGTCTTAAATTTGTAAGGAATATTCACAAAATTCTCAAATCTCTTAAATGCAAAAATAAAGAGAAAAAAATATGCACCAATTAAAACAATTACACAAGACAATATTTACATAATTCAGCAATTTACCTATGTTCATAGAGTTATAGTAATTTCACTATTTTTAGGAAAAACTATAAGTTGCAGCAATACAGCTTTTCTTTCTAAAAACAATACGCCAAACCCTAATATGAAACAATGGTATTTTGTATCCTACACAGAGAATTCGCAATTGGATAAAAAACGAAAAATCCCTCATTATAAATTGTAACACTTTTATATCAAGTTAGGTCATAATCCGAATCAAATACAATTAGGTTCCATATAGCCCAACAAAATTTGAAATTCATATAAACATTGTGTCATCGTTGCTATACATAGCTTGAAAGCAATATCAATTTAATACCAAATTTGATGTCAATATAATAAAAAGAAAGAAGTAGCAAGGAAATGAAAAGAGTAACAAGGGGCATAAATTGATGGGCCTTCCTGATAGATAAGATAACACATGGACCCCATATAGGTAAGAAAAAGATGTAATCCACTCAAATGGGCTCTCAACAAGAACACACGTTAAATAGTCTTCTGCCAAGTTTGTCACCCTGTCCTAACCCCTAATAAGCCTAACTTCTCAATGAGTGTTTCCCATTTTACAATTTTCCAACATATGTAAGCGAGTTAGGTCATCACTATGCATGGTGTGTGTTCAGCATCTTCAAGAATGCTTTGCCTTGAGATAAAATTAGTGCAATGCTGACAGATAATGATGATGATGATGATAGTATACAATACAACCAACACAAGCTTTGGTTATGGTGGGTCAAGAACAACCACTTCCATCATTAAAGCAGGACACGCTAGCCAAAGCAAGCAAACATGGAATATGTTCCCTTTCCAATTAATATTTTTAGCCATTCACCAACCAACGAATATAAGATAGGCTTGTGTTATAAAAAAATAAAAGAATAGTATAAGTTAGGTTCGGATTGAGATATGATATTAATTAGGCACCTTGATAAATGAAAAATTATCATATAAGACCATCTTTTTCTTTTTTTAGAAAGCATATGAGACCATCTTATATAGGACTTTCACGAGTGTGCAGGACATACCAAATGTGAAGTGAGAGTTGAATAAAACCTCTCACGATATATTTTTCTTTGAAATATGATACGAGTACTTCTACGATAATTTTCAGAGAGAGAGAGAGAGAGTTCAATGGTGGAAAAGAGTGAGTTTTAACATGGCTAGGCACCAAACTATTTACTTTGATTTGATATTTCATTTTGGTATTTTGGGTTGGTGCTAGAAACATTTATAGAATGACCAGCTATGTGGTTTTTTTTTTTTTTTTTTTTTTTTTTTAACACCAAATGGTGTTTTTATTTAAAAAAAAAAAAAAAGTAGTGTGTCCTAGCCTTTAGTTAAACTATTTTACTTCCTATCCATGAGGCTTAGGTCATGTCCCACATCTAGATACTCCAATAGGTTATTGCTTCAAATTAATAATTAAGAAAGGCAAAACATCAATTTGATACTAATCAATAGTTTTTGCCACTTTATTGTACTCTTTTTTCTTTTTGAATAATTCAATAATTTGCGGTGGAGAAATTTTGAACCTTAAACATTTCGGGAAAGAAAAAAACATATGCCAACTAGTTTAGCAAGAAAAGCCACTTTATTACATATAAGAGCATCAGCATTGGTGGTATCAAAAATTTAGCAATTTGGTACCACAAAAAGGTAATTTATCTATTTTACCACTTTACAAAACACCCCAACATTAGTGGTTTTATTTTAACATTCAACACAATAAAATAATATATCCATTACAATAAACAACAACCACTATCACCAATATAATAAAATAATATATCTTTTAATAATTTTTTTTTTGTTTTTTAGCATCTGAGTTACAGTGCACATACAAAGATAGCTATGAACGGTAGCTCAAAAGCCAAAACATTTGGCTTTGCCTCCACTAATGCATGAGCATTTTGTTATATTTGATTGCTAAATTTAGCATTTTAGCAAAATGGTGCCGAGGATGAGATGCATAGATTGCATATATCAAATCTATTCATTTTTAGCTTTACTGGGTTAATCCAAATATTGTAGAAATGGGAAAATTAACTTTGTAACAGCATATGGAGGGAAAGTAATAGAGGAATCTGTGAATCGGTCGATATAAAAACCAAATTATAGCTACAGACAAAAATCTTGGAATTTTTAGAGTTGGGCTTGGTCATCCATTGTTTTGGACTTATTATAAGCCCAAACCACGTCGATTTTCAGTGTAACCTTTGGTCTACATATAAGAACTAGAGAAAGGGCCTTAATTACAAAATGATGTTTATATTCTAAACCGTGACATTTTTAACACAATGCTTATTCATGTTGCAAGTAATCAAAACCATTGTTATTAATACCGTTTCGGACCCCGTTTCAGTTTGTCTAGTGGAATGGAATATTTCGGTATCGGCCGATTTCGGCGTACCGTTTCAGGGTGTTTCGGGGTTCTTAAAAAATAATTTATATATATTCTTGTTGAACATAAAATTGTCAATTCTAATAAATAAATAATTAAATATCAAATAATACAAATCATTTAGTCTTAACTCTTAAATCTTAAACATCAATATAACATCAATTTAACATCACACAATAAGAAAATTTACAAGACAATAACTAAATATAAAAAAAAATACAAGATTTACTCCTTCTCATCATCATCCATGAGAGAAGGATCAAATTCATCATCAAAAGAACTCCCAAGAGCTACCAGCACCCATTGGACCTTTACTCTTTTTTTTTTTGTTTTTTTTTTTTTAATAGGCCAAATCCGATACCGGCCGAAATTTGCATCTCAGCCGAAATTGGCCGAAATTGACCGGAATGGCCCGAAACGGCCCGGAATTTGACCCGAGGTAGAACGTAGGGTATTCCGATACCGGTTTGCATACCGATACGAAAAATTCCGGCCGTTCCGGCCAGAACGGAACGGAATCAATAACAATGATCAAAACAACAATAATCTCAATAACAAAACCACATTTACTTATGTTTCTTTGCAGGGTTAAGTTTAGGAGTAGTGGGTTCCACTTAACTCAACTGATAAAATTTCTGATTTTTTTTAATTTTAATTTTATTTTTATGTGAGTAAAGTCTTTAATGGTTAAATAAAAAATTTGAGGTTAATCACTGCCTATACTAAAAACCGATTAGTATCTTGATCTAATGATTTATCAGAATCATCAAAAGCGGACGTCATAGGTTTGAAACTCTATAAAAAAAAATCTAAGAGTCCAATCACCCAAATTTTTACTTATAATCAAATGCGGTTTTTGCTCTAAGGTTGTGTTTGGATGTAGCAGTTTGATGAAAGTTAGGCTGTGTTTGATTCATGTAAAATATTTTCCAAAAAATAAATATTTTCCGGAAATGCTATTTTCGGGAAAGGAAAATATTTTCAAGTGTTTGGTTGCATTTCAAAAAATGCTTTGAAAAATATTTTCTAGTATTTGGCTGTATTCTTGAAAATACTATAGAAAACACATTTTCTACTTGTTACTCACATTTTCTTAGCTTCCAAACAAATATATAATATCATTTCTCAGTCCACAAACACAAAAGAAACAAAACAAAAGAAAAAAAATCATCAAGGGTGGGATGGGTCGCGGTGCGACTCGCCGGTGGACAGATCGGCTCAAGGGTGGGTCAGCGGAGTGGGATGGGTCGCCGGAGTGGGATGGGACGGTGAGGATGAGGGATGGGTAGATCAGTTCGTGGGTTCGTGGCGCGATCTCACTGTCGCGTGGAGGGGACGAGGACGAGGACGTCGATCTGATTTTCCGGCGCGATCTCTCTCTCTCTCTGTTTGCATGTCTGAGTTCTTTCTCTCTTTGCGTGTCTGGTCCTTCTTTCTCTCTCTCTTTCTCTCTTTCCGGAAGTGATTTGAAGATAAAATAAAAACAAAAATGCTTTTACGCCCATGCGCCTTATTTTATGGTCAACACTGAAAATATTTTCAGTTTAACTTAATTTTGCGTAACAACCAAACACACATTTTTACAAAAAAAGTATTTTCAAAATTGGTTTGAAGTAAAAATAAACGGATCTTTTTTTTACTTATTTGTTGAAAACTAATTAAAGTATGGTCGTACAAGGTTTTAAAAAGTTGACCACAAAAACCGGGGCACAAAGAAGATAAGGCAACTGAGGCGCAAACTTTTCTTTCCAAATGCGAGTACTGATCACTCAAAAAGAAAAGTGAGAGTACTGAGCATACAACAGACACTCCACTTCAGGCCTTGGTCAGGCTTTTAGTACAACAAATATATACATATGGATTGGGCTATACGATGTCTGTCATTGCAGCAGGCCCGATCTCTAAAATATTGGGTTATAAAGCCCAACACAGCATCTTAGTGTTTCTCACGTAACAAAAAATTATCCCCATGACTAAAATATGATACTCTTTTAACTCTTAAGTTGTCTCTTCCTAGTAATAAAAAAAAAAAAAAAAAAGGCGTAAATGCATTTTTCGTCTTTACATTTTGGGGTCATTTTTATTTTGGTCCCTACATTTTTATTTTACTACTTTTAGTCCCTAATCCAATTAACGCGTATTATTTTAGTCCTTTCCGTCAGTCAACAGACGAAAATAACTGACGTGACGAGCGGAAGAATTAAAATATTATTAAAAAAGCCACATCAGATAAAATAATATAAAAAATTTCTAACCTTCTTATTTTTTTTTTAAAAAGAAAAAAATTAAATTAATTTTGTTTCTCTTTTTTTTTTGGGAAGAACATGAAGAATCTAAAACATGTATTCTTCCCCATCAATCATGTTCTTCATTTTCTTCCCAGCAAATCTTGCCCAGAAATTTAAAAAATCAATATTTTTTTTTCTCTTTTCTTATATTTCCTTAGCAACAAAACCCATAAAATCAGTCAGATTTAGAAACACAAAGATATGCCTACAGATTTACAAAACACAAAAACATTCAACAATTACTCTATCATTCTTTCAGATTCCCATTACAAACACAAAGACCTTCAAGGATTCAAAATACCCTCAACAAACCCAAAGTCCTTACACGCCTTAATCCAAATTTACAGACCCAAGCAAACCCAAATAGCAAAAACCCCAAACTCAAGATCGCTTTCCTCTTCCTTACCAACTCCGACCTCCACTTTGCCCCTCTCTGGCAGCAGTTTTTCCAAAATGCCCCTTCCAAAAACCTCTACAATGTGTATGTCCACGCCGATCCTTCCGTCAACGTCACCCACCCTAAAGGCACTGTCTTCGAATTCCGCTTCATTCCGGCAAAAAAAACCTACCGCAGCTCGCCGACGCTCATCTCCGCCACGCGCCGTTTGCTCGCCACCCTGTCATCAACGATCCGGCCAACGCGTTCTTCTTCTTCTTTTTTGTGTATCGGATCTCCTTGGAGTTCGGATCCGGGTTGATGGAGCCAGATCTATCTCTGGGAGCCATTTGGGTTTGTAAAAGTTTTGGAGATTTGGATTTGTTTGGAACAAGTGAAAGAATCAGAAATGATGTTTCAGGAAGGGGAGGAAGTGAGGGTGTGGGTTTTTATAGAGGCAGGTTAGAGAGAGAGAGAGAGAGAGAGTGTGTGTGTTTAAGAGAGTGTGGTTTTTGTGTTGTTGTGATCTAGGTCTGTGTTTGTGTTTGATCTTTGTATTGTTTTTTTTTTTTTTTTTTTTTCTTCGTTTGTGTTGTTGTAATCTGGGTTTGACTTATTAGTTGTTGAGTTTGTGTTCTTATAATTTGGGTTTGTGATCTTGTAATTTGGGTTTGAGGTCTTTGTTGTTGGGTTGGATTGGGAAGAACAAGAAGAATACGTTGGAGTGTTCTTATGAAAATTAATAATAATAAGTAATATTTTTTTTAAAAATTAAATTAGATTTAAGGTTTTTTTTAAAAAATTTAATAAAATTTTAATCATTATATCAGTGCCACATCAGCGCCACGTCAGTTAATAGGATGTTCCGTTAGCCACGTCAGCGATTTTCATCTGTTGGCTAACGGAAAGGACTAAAATAACACGCGCTAATTGGATTAGGCACTAAAAATGGTAAAATATAAATGTGGAGATCAAAATAAAAATAACTCTAAAATGTAAAGACGAAAAGTACATTTATGCCAAAAAAAAAAAAAAAAAAAGGTTGTCTCTCTTCCTGAATATGCCTAGCCTACTCCATAAATAAACCTATTGGCTGTAGTATATCCAACCTGTTCCATAAAACGTAAAGAAAAAGGTTGTAGCATTAATTAGTTGGCTGGTTTTGGAAGCGAAATATTAAGATTTGTGTTACTAGTTAGGAGTATTTAATGTTAATAGTACTTTCTTTTGGCTATAACTTTTCAAATGCAGAACTTGCAAGGGAAGTTGACAGATGACAAGTAAAGATGTAGCAGCCCCATATTGGCATACTCATAGATAGCAATCCCCATATAGATGGAAGTCCCACATGATATCAGCTATTTGCTTGATGATCTCGGCAATTCCATTTGACTTTAGCAATTGTATTATTACTTGAATACTCCACGTCCATGAGTGATTCATTTAGATGATTCTTGCCTATAATTCAATCCACTGCGGTAGCCCATATTGATTTTCAAACTAGTACACCATATTTCTATGTACTATAAAAGAAATTAATTATGTAACATGACGTTAATCATCTAAAAGGAGATATTAACTAACTAACACGATGTACTCATATGCCAAAATTTCCAATGAACATGCCTACCAGAATACGGCATTGATTTTCCTAAGCTTAAATTAATCCAGTTAAAAACCTCTCTCTCTCTCTCTCTCTCTTTTTCTTTATTCTTCATTTTCTTTTTCGGTTCTGGTGGTCAATGGTAGTTCTAGGAATTTTTTCTAGGAGGATCATTAAAAAACTTAAATTAAACAAAAATTTAATTAAAAAAAAAATAACTTGAATACATTGAGTTATCGGGAAAAAAAAACACACACACACACAAATACATGAAATTTTACAATTTTCTTTTACGAGTTTTCATATTTTGAAATCACCTCATAATAGTTTATTATCCGTTTTCATTATCTATTGTCAATGTAAGTATGACCATTTTGTTTTGTTAAGTTTATATAGTATTTTTGTTTCTATGAAATTGTGGTTATATATTTGTCATTTTTTTTATAAAAATATTTTAAACTAAATGAAGAAACTCAACTCCACTTGTACTATATAATTATTAATTCACACAACCACACTCATCCATACATAAATAATACACTAAATTGTTGTTTGATTGTGGAATAAGCTGATATGTGATCAGGGTATGCAAGATTTAAAACATGATTTAATTTAGTAAAGCAATATATATATATATATATATATATATAATTTTTCAAGTCAGGGGGTTCATTTGAACCCCCTAAAATGTATGTGCAGCTGCCCCTGCTAGTGGTTACAATTTGGGAAAGCAACCAATGGGAGCACAAACGTTATAATGTAAACCCTAGTGAACAATCATCATTACCAATTTCAATTTTAACTTATTTGCTTATGTACAGTGTTGAGGTCCAAAATTTCACAACAAAACCCATTCCATAAAAAAATAAAGAAAGGCCCAATTCGTGCAGCAAGAAGAATCGACATCAAGGCCCTATGTATGTTCAGATTTCCTGCAAAAAAGGCCATTAAAAAAGTCCAGCAAATTCCAGTGAAAGAACTGGGCCGGGATCCCCAGAGGCTCGGGATCCTCAGGACGTGCAGCACAGCTAAAGTGGGATTGAGACAACTCAAAAGGAGTACCACAAAATACAAGAAATGAAGAACAAATATGTCCCTCTCAAGCACCCAGTGGTGCAGCAAAGAATCAGAAAGCTTGGAAAGTAACAATTCATGAACAAAAGGCTGGTACCTCGGGGAACCCAGAATGAAGAACCATAAAAGGAAGTGGCTGGAAAACCTTCAACCCAGCAAGAAAGGATTCTGCTCACTTGGGAAAAATGACAACAAGGAGGACAACCAAAAAACTAAGTCCAAGAGGTACAAGGACTTGAAAGAACAGAGGGTAAACGTCAGCTATACAAAATGGAAAGTCAGTAAGTGGCTTTTAGGAAAACAGGACTAAAAGATGAAAACTATGAGAAACAGAGAAAGAATCAACAGTCAGAAATGGCTGGCATAACAGAGGCTCTGGTACCCAAGGAGCCAAGGGGAAAGAATCAATGGTATCCAAACCCTAAAATGACACTATAAAAAGGGGGAAGTAGCCAATATTAAGGGGGCATGAGGCAGAATAGAAAAACCAGAAGGGAATTGTTAAGATAACTCTGTAAAACTCAAGAAAAACAGAGGAATATGTCCCGGTATCCTAGAGACAGCCACTATAGCATATGCTCGGATTTAACAAATTCAAACTTTGCAAGTCTTGGAAGCTTGAATAGCTATCAAAGTCTGTAATTTTTGAACTTAGTTGAACTTTGTATCACGTCTTAGTGAGCATATTGTAATCTACAATTAAGAAAATAATAAAATACCTCATATTGATTTGAGGATCTTTAACAATTATTTCGTGTATTTTTTTATTACATTGTCTTCCTTTACTATTTCTTGCTAAAATCCTTCTCACCTAACTATCTTGGAAGGCAAAGCCCAAGCAAAGCCACTTGAACTTGAGTTCCAAATCCCACAAGTCTTGTGCAAAAGCACCAAGTCTGTGAGAATTGGAGCCAAGATCCTCGTGGTTGAATCATTCTCATGAAACTCATTTACATATATGTATATGTATTAAAATGTATATCCTAATCTAAGAAACTAACAATTATTTGAAGATATATATAGTGTGTTTTTATGTAGCACCCATAGAGGTAAGGGGAAAGGACAAAACTCTATTGCATAATAAACATGGAAAAGATCATATAGTTCAGAGAACTAGAGCATTTTGGGTTCTTACAGGCCTAGTACGCCCCGGGATTCCATGATAGTATGCCCGGGATCCCACGACAGTATGCCCAGGGTACCAAGAGGAATTGCATTTTTCATCTTGAGGAGCTTTATGTGACTTGCACACAACTTGGCTTGTAATCAGCCCTATTTAGCTGCGGTGAACCAAGCTCAGTCCACCAAAACAACAAGTATTTGGGCCCGGGATCCTTGTCTCTACTTGGGCCTATGTGCTAAGAAAAAAAGCACTCTCACATACAGTATATTAAAATTTCACATTTTCTAAATATAATCATACTTTAATTAACTTTCAATAAATTTTTGAGCGAATCCCATTGAGATATAATCATAGCTGTTGCACATAGGGAATTATGATGAGAGATACATGTATGATGAGATACATATAATCAATGAGGCAAATTTTGTCCTACAGATTTAAGAAAGATCAAAATAATAATAATAACAATAGTGGTGTTGATGATATAACATAAAGCCAATAATTAGTCCTATTTGTTAAAAGGTTTACGTAAAAAAGGGGACTTTTTGCGTGTATCAAAGACAATATAAACTTTTGGATGATTCAATGGACACGACACTGGCCTGTCTAATTAGTTATATTCAATGCAGATTCCCCCAAGCCTACACATAAACCAAATTTGTTAATGTGTTCTAGAAAGATTAAAATAGTTAAGAGCAGCCCATGTTGTTTCTTATTTTTTGGTTCTATTTTCTGGTCTGATAAGGCAACCACACTCATTCTTCCATGCTGGTCAGTGACCCAGTAAAAGATTGCATACTCACTTAACCTAAGGACCAGGGTTTTTTTTATATAGATATTAGTTAGGAGACAAAGTCATTCTTCAAAGCAGGCAAGCAGCCCAATTAAATATCTTCTGGGAGGGAGGAATTATTACAGCACATGCCTAACACTATTAACATCAAATAATAAAAAAATAATGGATTGAGTATATACTCATTTTATAAACATAAAGGAAAAAATTGGTTAGTTTCGAACATAATTAAAGGAATTAAGAGATATCCCAAACATAGAGAGGAAAATTCTTTTTACCACACACAAAAAAAAAAAAAATTATATATATATATATATATATTGAGAAACAAACACACATACACAAGGGAGAATGAAATGAGTTCTAACACAAAGACACACCAAAACTCCACTCAAAAGCCATAGTCACTGTGTGTGTGTGTTTGTTTCTCAAAACAAAACAAAAAAAGATAATTGTCTCACTGATAAGTAAAATTATAGCATACAAGGCACTCCAAATCTAACCCGTCGGCTTTGCTTGTAATATGAAGCCTACAACTTTAGCTGACGGGATAAGTTAGGGGGGAAAGCTGAAGGCCCAAAAGCTGAGGGACAAAGATTTGATAGGGGTGTGAAAGGGAGTCCGCGAAGCACGCCAAAGGGGCTGACACCATCAAAAAGGTTGACGCCGATATTGCTGAAGGGAATAAGATAAGCTGACGGTTCTAATGTAACCTTAACTTGGCTTGGCTACCATGCATAAGTATATAAGGAAATGACTTGTATCTCACGCTTAATGTTAGTCTTCTACAAGGAAAGGATTCCGCAATATACGCTCATAAGGATTCCTATAAGGAAAGGACTTCTAGCCCAGGGAAGAGTTGGTCAACCTTCTACTACTATAAAAGCTCCAATTTCCTCACAAATTAAGGTACGCATAATTAACCCTTCTCTAGCACTCTAGAGTCGTAATAAGTTCTAACTTGACCTTCGGAGGATATTTGGCCGACACCACACCGGTGCTCTCTGTTAGGTCTTCTCTTTTTGTCGTGCAGGTGGTATTTCCAGTGTGCGAGTATTGTGTGGCTCACTGGTGATATTTTCAGCCTCATCAGTTTGCGCTGTCTGTGGAAAATGTTTTGTTGCGATTCGCAAGCCATACTGTAGTTTCCCAGACAAAAGAGTTGCATGGTGCTTACTCGCTCGATGGCAACTATAGACGACGTTCAAGAAGAGGAACCACCCACGACCTCCCTCAAGAGACAAGTTCAAACTCTCGCCACTGCCGTGGAACGCCTCACCAAACAAAACCACAACATGGAAGAACAACTGCGCCAGAAGAATGCAACACCGAATAACCAAAGAGATGATCAAGAAGGGACCAGCACTGAAAGAAGGAACCAAGAGGGACCTGAAGGTAGCAACGCTTTAAACCAACAAGAACGACAGGAAACCAGCTGTACCTTCGGTTTTGATACAGCCCCCCCTTACATGGTCACGGAGATGCAATTAATGAAGGAAGGGATGGACCTTATGATGAACGCCCTTAAAGGACGGGTGTCTAGCGACCTCGACAATTTGGTCCACCGAACCGATTTGCCATTCATCACCTCTATTAACTCCTTCCCTCTACCGCAAAAGTTTTGCATGCCATAGATTGAGAGCTACGATGAAGCCAAGGACCCGCTTGATCATCTACAAACCTTCAAGACCTTGATGCATTTTCAAGGAGTAGCGGACGAGATCATGTGTAGGGCCTTCCTTACAACACCGAAGGGCCCTGCGAGAATTTGGTTCAGCTGGCTGACACCCAATTCCATCAGCACCTTCAAAGAGCTGAGACTCCAATTCACTTCGCACTTTATTGGAGGACACCGGTACAAGAAGTCTACAGCATGCTTGATGAGTATCAAGCAACGAGAAGATGAAACGCTGAGATCTTACATAGCCCGCTTTAATAAGGAAGCACTCTCGATCAACGAGGCCGACGATAAAAAACTCGTAGCAACATTTACGAATGGACTGAGGAAGGGTAAGTTCTTATTTTCACTATATAAGAATGACCCGAAAACTATGTCGAACATGCTTTACAGGGCCACCAAGTACATGAATGCCGAAGACACTCTACTAGCTCGCGAGGAAAAGCCCAAGAAGGGAGAAAGGCAAGAAGATACCCAACGGGAAATAGGGCAAAAGATGGCGAGAACTGGAGAGTGAAGGGATGATAGGCGCTCTAAGCCCCCTACGGGGAGGTTCACAAACTTCACTCCACTGACCACCCCAATCGACCAAGTCCTAATGCAAATCAAGGACGAGAGGACATTGACTTTCCCTGAAAAGCTGAAGGGAGATCCCAGTAAGCGGTCCAGAGACAAATACTGTCGCTTCCACTGCGACCACGAACATGACACAACTGACTGCTATGACTTGAAACGGCAAATTGAAGCCCTCATTAGGTAAGGGAAGTTGCAGAAGTTCGTCAGCAAGGAAAAGGCATATCCACTTCCTCTAGAGCAAGCTCCCCGACGAGACAACGAACACCTGAGACAGCCCTTGGGAGACAAAAGGATGATTATAGGGGGCGCAGCCACCAACAGCTTATCAAAACGAGCTCGAAAGACGTATCTTAGAATGGTCCAGAACGTCCAACTCACAGGCGTCATCCCGAAGATGCCACGAGTCGACAACCCCCTTATTGGTTTCTCGGAAGAAGATGATCGACATCTCCACCATCCGCATGACGATGCGCTTATCGTTAGCATCCAGGTAGGAGACTATAACATGTACCGGGTCTTAGTCGATAACGTGAGCTCCACGGATATTCTCTACTACCCAGCGTTCCAACAAATGCGGATCAGCAGAGAGCGACTAGCCCCAACCAACGCTCCACTTGTCGGGTTAGGAGGAACCAAAGTGTAGCCCCTAGGCGCGGTCACATTACCGGTCACCATTGGAGATTATCCTCAACAAATCACTAGGGATGTTACGTTCCTTGTGGTCGATTGCTCCTCTGCCTACAATGCCATTATAGGGCGACTTACCCTTAACTCTTGGAAGGCCGTAGCTTCGACCTATCACCTGATGATCAAATTCCCCACTGAATACGGAGTAGGGGAATTACAAGAGGACCAAATAGCCGCGCGTGAATGCTATATTGCGATGCTAAAAATGGACGACCATTTGCAAACCATGAGCATAGAAGAACAATAGACGGGGGCAGAACTCGTAGAGAGGCTCGAGGAGATACCCCTCGATAGGTCCAGGACGAACAAGACCACCAGGCTCGGTACTTCCGCTAGCCCGACGGTTCGCTCAACACTCGTAACTTTCCTTAAGGAAAATCAGGACGTGTTCGCCTGGAGCCATGAGGATATGCCAGGAATTGACCCTTCAGTCATGGTAAATAGGTTGAATGTGTTGCCATCCTGTCCACCCGTCGGACAGAAGAAGCGAGTCTTTGCCCAAAAATGAGACCGAGTAATAGCAGAAGAAGTCGGTAAGCTACAAGAGGCAGGCTTCATTAGGGGGGTGTACTACCCCGACTGGTTAGCGAACGTGGTAATGGTCAAGAAAGCCAGCAGAAAATGGAGGATATGCGTGGACTTTACCGACCTGAACAAAGCATGTCCCAAAGACAGCTATTCCCTCCCACAGGTCGACATTCTAGTAGACTCTACGGCTCAGCATAAGTTGTTAAGCTTTATGGACGCTTTCTTCGGTTACAATCAAATTCGAATGCATGAAGCTGATCAGGAGAAAACTTCGTTCGTAACTAGTCAAGGCCTCTTCTGTTATAAAGTGATGCCATTCGGCCTAAAAAATGTAGGCGCGACATATCAGAGGCTTATGAACAAGATGTTCGCGCAGTAGATTGGGAGAAATGTCCAAGTATACATTGACGATATGCTGGTGAAAAGCCGAAGGGAGGAAGATCACTTGGAAGACCTCAAGAAAACATTCGACACTCTTCGCTCTTACAATATGAAGCTTAATCTAGGAAAGTGCACCTTCGGAGTGATGGCAGGAAAATTCCTAGGATTCATGGTGTCGCAAAGGGGCATCGAGGCCAACCCAGACAAGATCCGAGCCATAATGGAGATGGCACCCCCAAAAAATGTAAAGGAAGTACAAAGCCTTAACGGCAAAATAGCGGCATTGAATAGATTTGTGTCAAGGGCAACGGACAAATGCTTACCCTTCTTTCGCACACTGAAGAAATCTTTCGAGTGGACTGCCGAGTGTCAGCAAGCATTTGAGGAGTTAAAAACTTACCTCTCTTCCCCGCTGTTACTAAGTCCTTCGCAGCCTGATGAGGAGCTTTTCCTCTATCTGGCCGTCTCCTCTGCTGCCGTCAGCACCGCCTTGATCAAAGAAGAAGAAAGAATGCAAAAGCCCGTGTATTATGCTAGCCGGGCACTTTGCGGTGTCGAAGAAAGATACCCGCCCATGGAGAAACTCCCCTTCGCACTAGTTACGGCAGCACGCAAACTCAAACCATATTTTCAAGCCCACATGGTGATCGTCCTAACTGACAAGCCCTTGCAGCAGGCAATGAGCAACCCTGAAGCTGCTGGTCGATTGGCGCTATGGGCCATAGAGTTGAGCGAGTTTGACATCCAGTATCGCCCACAAACTGCCATTAAAGGACAAAACATTGCAGATTTCATAGTAGAGTTCACAAATGGCGAGGACAGAGGGCCAGAGGAGTCTCCACAGTGGAGCATACATGCAGATGGATCATCCAACAAGCAGGTTGGGGGAGCCGACATCATACTACTGTCACCCGAAGGGGATGCAGTCGAGTGTATGGTCTGCCTCGATTTCCCTACCACCAATAATGAAGCAGAGTACGAGACTTTAATAGTGGGGCTTGATCTCGCCAAAGCTGCAGGAGCCGTGAACATGGTCATTTACTACGACTTTCAGGTCGTCACCAACCAGATAAACGGGGACTACGAGTGTCGGGGCGAAAGAATGAAGAGGTATCTAGACCAAGCAAGGAAGAGGGTAGACGAGCTGAAGGCCAAGGGAGAAAACGGGCAAGTCGACCGCTTGGCCAAATCCGCCTCAGCCGAACATATAACCATCCTGGATAGTGTGCTCTCTTTTGTTCAGCTCTCTCCACTAATAGATTCCATCGATATGCAGGAGATATGCTCCGAAAGCAATTGGACCACGCCATTAGTTTCTTACTTGAAGAACGGCGTATTGCCAGACAAAAAGGAGGCCGCAAGAAAGTTGAAGGTCCAAGCAGCGAGGTTCGTCTTAATGAGAGACGTCCTGTACAAAAGAGGTTTCTCCCGCCCATAGCTAAGATGCTTAGGTCCTAAAGAAGCAGACTACGTCATGAGAGAGGTACATGAGGGAATTTGCTGAAACCATTCAGGGTCAAGATCATTAGTGCACAAGCTTGTGCGAGCAAGGTCCTTTTGGCCCATCATGCAGAAGGATGCCGAGACTTATGTCAAGACCTGCGACAAGTGCCAAAGGTTCAGCAATATCATTAGACAACCAGTCGAAGAATTAACCCCAGTGAAGGCCCCATGGCCGTTTGCTCAATGGGGACTAGACATTATGGGATCATTCCCTACAGCGGTGCGACAGGTGAAGTTCCTGGTAGTAGGCATTAACTACTTTATAAAATGGGTGGAAGCTGAAGCCTTGGCCACCATTACGGAGAAGAACATGCGAAGTTTCGTCTGGAGATGCATCATATGCAGGTTTGGCATCCCTAGAGTCTTAGTCTCAGACAACGGGAAGCAATTCGACAACTACTTCTTCCGGGACTTTTGCTCGCAGTTGGGGATACAAAACCACTACTCCTTCCCTACCTACCCTCAAGCTAACGGACAGGTCGAAGTCACGAACCGATTCTTGCTCAAGATTATCAAGATTCAGCTCAATGGGGCAAAGGGTATATGGCCTGAAGAGCTGCCAAGCATAGTTTGGGCATATAGGACAACGGCGAGGACGCCCACAAGAGAGACACCATTTCGACTAACATACGGGAGCGAAGCAGTCATCCCAGCTGAAGTCGGGCTCACAAGCTATAGGGTGCACAACCATGACGAGAGCAAAAACGACGAGGCTATACGTCTACAGCTCGATCTAGTAGATGAAGTCAAGGCGACAGTGGAACAAAGGCTCGTGAGGTACCAGGACTGCATGGCCAAGCACTACAATTCCCAGGTCCGACATAGAAACTTACAGGTTGAAGACCTCGTTCTAAGGAAAGTCATGGGTGCTGCAAGAGACCCAACCCAAGGGAAACTCGACCCAAATTGAGAAGGACCTTACCGAGTCACAGCGTGGCAGAGGAGGGGCACCTACCACCTAGAGATGTTAGACGGACAGAAGCTGCCACATCCTTGGAACGCTGAGCACTTACGAAAGTACTACCAGTAAAAGTGACAACATGGGGAACAACACTCCCTTTTTTATTTACAGTTCGCGATAGTGAATTTTAGTTACACTCCTTAAATTTATTATTTACTTTAGTTTTTGCTACAATAAGCCCAAAGGGCAAGTTTTTTTAAGAACTACTTTTTTTTTCTATGAATGCATGGCAATAGGAGGAGTTTATTCAAAACGGCTGAAGTTTTTTTTTTTTTTATATATATATAAGTTTATGGTTCACAAAATGTGGACGACCTTAAGTCCATAAAAAGTGAAAGATTCGAAGTCCCTAAAGTGGACGACCTCAAGCCCGCAAAAGTAGGCGACTTTAAGTCCATAAGGCAGACGGGCCCATCCCAAGAGGATGAGGCATGGTTGAAGCCCTTTAAATGGGCGAAAAACCAAGTCCAAATACAGACAAATCCATAAGAAACAGATGACTTCATTGTCCAAAACTACATAACATCAATTTATCCCAAAGGGATGAAAAAGTTTCAGCCAACAAAGTTGACGGGCTCATCAAACTAACAAGATTATAAAAATATGAGCTCACCAAGTCCATGATATGGACAAGGGTATAAAACTAACGGTCCCATAAAAATGATGGGCTCATCAAAAGGATGGGATTATAAAAAGGATAAGTTCAGTCCATAACGTAGGCAAGGTTATGAAGTCAACGGACTTATCATACCCTTAAAACAAACAAGTCCAACATTAGCCCATGACGTAGACAACTTCACCCCAGAAGAATGAAATGATGATTAAAAATCCCTTAAAGGGACAAACGGGTTCGTTAGTCAATGAAATAGACGAACCCATTACTTAATAAAGTAGACAAGGTCACTAGACCTGACGGCTCCACTAGAATACCCTTCACATAAAAATAGTCGTTGAAGCTGACGGCTTCATTAAGCTGACGACATCATAAATAGACAAACCCATTACTTAACAAAGTAGACAAGGTCACTGGAGCTGACGGCTCCACTAGAGTACCCTACACACAAAAATGTTCATTGAAGTTGACAGCTTTACTAAGCTGACGGCATCATAAAAATAGATGGGTCCATAATCATACATAAAAATGGCAAATCAGTACCACTAAATCGTGATCCAAGACTAGGCTGACGGGCCCAACCTACGACTAGGAAATAGCCATTGAGTCTACAAAGCAAACACCCCTAAGAAAGAGAAGCACAAAGATAAATGACAATGCATACATGTTAAAAACGATAGTTACCAAGCATTACAAACGAGAGCATATCACTTACAAACAAACGCCTCAAAAACAAAGAGGCACTCAGAAACATTGTTTGCAAATTAAACAAAATATATATATAAAAAAAAATAAAAAGAAGAAGAAAGAGAAGAAGAAGAAAAAAAAAAAGGAGCTATGGCCGGGTAGTAGGAGCGTCACTCGAAGTTTTTTTGAATAGAAGGATTTTCCACGTCTAGATCCTCAACAGAAGGGTTGGAAATAGTGACGAGAGGATTCGTAGCAGGCTAAGCTAAAACAACACCACTATCTTCAGGTGGAAGGGCATCTTCGGAATCGTCACCTTTAACAAAGACAGCATCATTAGCAAGTGTCATCGGTAGGGGATCATCCAAGGTGATCCTAGATTGATCCAACTCAGGAAAGGCTGACATAACTTGCTTGAGGCAGTCATCAAATCCAATACCGTAGTATCCACCACAGGAATCGATGAAGGAATCTGACGCCTTGAATTTCTGGACCGCGTCAGCCCCAGACGTCTCCACTTGTTCACGAAGGGCCAACAGCTCTTGTTCTAACTTTTCCTTTTGACGACCCGCCTCTTCCAACTTCTACTTTGCTTCTTTCAGCTTAATGTTCAGGAGACGAACGGCCTCCTTGTACTATGCCTGCTGGTTCAACAAGTTAGTATTATGTTTACTAATGCAAGTGACTACACCTTCCTTGGCCACACACCAGTCCTGGAGTGCTTTTACACGTACCAAGGCCTAAGAAGGACACAATCGTCAGTCAATAAACAAGAAAAAGATAAAAGAAAAGCTAGTCAGGGAATACGGCTTACCCGTGCTAGATTAAACAAAGCTGACGCCCCCAAGTCCTCCGTCCCCAACAGAGCACAAGGATCTATATCCGTCAATTTTATGAAAGATTCAACTTCTTCTATAGCATAATATTTGTGCGTCAATAAGCAACGGGGTCCCTCAATAATAGGACCAAACGAAGTCATCACCCCCTTTCCTGTTCCATGGCCTGTTTTGGGGGGTGACTTCTCTGGGGGCTCGTCTCCAGGGGTAACGGCCACCTTTTTAAGTGGACGGCCATCCTTCTCGTCGGGTTTCCTCTTCGACGAACCCTTGTTGACGGCTTTGGGGGCTGACGAAGACGCCAACTCCTTTGCCTTCTTTTCCTCTTTTTGACGGGTAGCAGCAGCACTTATCCGTTGCTTAGTGGCCTCTATCTCTGCAAGGATAACAAATATGCATGAGGAAAATTGACGGTAAGAGCCAAAGTGACAGAACGATAGAAAAAACTACTTACGTCGACGAGAAAATTCCTCTAACTTGTGAGCTTCAGGCATCGGTTCCGAACCCCCACAGTATGTCTAAAAAGTGTCAAGAGTGATTAAGTCCCAACACTTTCACTTCTCTAAGGGAATATCTAGAACCCGACGGATAAACTCCCTCTGCTCTTCAGTTATAAGGGGGCTAGTGTTGGCTGAAAAAGGAAAACAAGTTGACGACATTAAAGCACCTCAAAAAAAAAAAAAAATAGTAGTAATAATATATATATATATATATATATATATATGAGCTGACGGGGTTAAAAGCTATCGGCTAAAACTTGAATCCCTGACTAGAGCCCAAATATTGTCAAAATAACCACGGGGCATTGTTTCATTTCTTCCTGACGGCACACCAAGTCCGTCCCTTTAATAAAAAAGTACCTACTCTTCCAGTCTTTGTTTGAATATGGTATCTCAGACACTAATCTAAAATCCCTCTTCCTAACGGCAAAATGGTACGTCCCCTTGGAAGAGGCAAGGTGCTGGGGTCTATATCAATAGAAGAACTCCTCCAAAGAAAGTTAACAGTGTCCTCTGCTCAGACGACCCCATAAGATCTTAGCACTTATAAAGATCCTCCATGAATTCGAAGCAATCTGGCTAACAGATAACCCCAAAAAGTCAGCTAGCTGACGGTGTAAAGCCGTCAGGGGTAGTCTGAGCCCTGCAGTGAACATAGCATCGTACATGCTGACGTCTGCGGTTCTCCCCGTATAGCACTTTTCATTTTCCCCGGGGAGACAGATGGGGATGTGGTCTGAGATTTGGTAACAGGCGCGCAACTCTTTGAAAACCCTATCACTCATTTTTGGTAAAAATTTATTGATGGCCCATTTCTCTAAAAGAATGAAGGGACGGCTACCGCCAGGACTTCCTGAAGTTTCCTCACAGGACTCCTCGTCACCTTCACCTCCTTCACTATCCCTCCCCTCTTCCTCCTCAACTTCACCCTCCTCACCTATTACTTCCTCCTGACCATCATCTCCATAATTCCCTACCTCCTCATCAGGAGACTGGGCTGACCTCTCCCTCTCTGACGACCAGGAAAAGCTCCCAGACACATAACCTAAACCAAATACCTTATCGTAGCCCGCTCCATCGCGGACCGACAACTGATCACTCGACGCGTCACTTGACATCTAACTACCTACAAGTGACAGATTCATTCTAAGCACTTAAGATGACAACCTCGCTATAGAGAAATCAATCGGAATAAAACATATACAAAGAAAAAAGAACTTACGAGTCTCTTAAAACGAGTGACGGTTTTGAAAGCGACGGCAGCAATATAAGCGACGATGTAGGTGAATTGACGGAACAAAGGTGACGAGTCTTTTCTCAAGGAATCAGCAAAGATGAAATGGGAGAAATGAGGAGAAGAGGCAGGTTATATATAAAGGGGAAATGCATAGAATACGAAGTGATGCCCTCGTCCAAAAGCAGAGCCAACCAGAATGCACCACATGTTTGAGCATTTAATAATGGTTGCTCGAGGAATCGCCTATGAATAATTTTCTCTCTCTCCTGGCCGAAAGGAAAATTAGCAACGAAAAATATAACTCCATAACCCGTCAGTTTAAACTGACGAGGATATGGAGTAGGGGGTAGTTGATAAGTATAATTATAGCATACAAGGCACTCCAAATCTAACCCGTCAGCTTTGCTTGTAATATGAAGTCTACAGCTTTAGCTGATGGGATAAGTTAGGGGGGAAAGCTGAAGGCCCTAAAGCTGAGAGACAAAGATTTGATAGGGGTGTGAAACGAAGTCCGCGAAGCACGCCAAAGGGGCTGACACCTTCAAAAAGGCTGACGCTGATATGGCTGAAAGAAATAAGATAAGCTGACGGTTCTAGTGTAACCTTGACTTGGCTTGGCCACCATGCATAAGTATATAAGGAAATGACTTGTATCCCACGCTCAATGTTAGTCTCTTACAAGGAAATGATTTCGCAATATACGCTCATAAGGATTCCTATAAGGAAAGGACTTCTAGCCCAAGGAAGAGATGGTCAACCCTCTACTACTATAAAAGCTCCAATTCCCTCACAAATCAAGGTACATATAATTAACCCTTCTCTAGCAATCTAGAGTTATAAGAAGTTCTAACTTGACCTTCGGAGGGTATTTGGCCGGCACCACACCAGTGCTCTCTATTAGGTCTTCTCTTTTTGTCATGCAGGTGGTATTTCTAGTGTGCGAGTATTGTGTGGCTCACTGGTGATATTTTCAGCCTCATCACTCACATTTCTTAAGAGAGTGTTGTGCGTAGTCAATATATATATATATATATATTATATAAAAAAAAAAAAAAAATGAAGCCTCCTACTTTTTTGCTAAGCTCTACAAATTTTCACATCAGCATTATTTAAAAAAAAAATCTGATTTTTTTTTCCTAAAACCTAATAATAAAAAAAACCTAAATTCTGATTAAACCTGATAATACATGAGCACATTTAGGACTCCTTCCTCAATCTCACTCACGTTTAGGACTCCTGCCTCTGACTTTTGGTTGACTTTTTGTTACTCGCACCACAATTTTCCATGTCATCTCTCTTTTATTTAAATTATTTTTACTTCAAACGATCCATGTGTAGTAAACCTCCTTCTCTCCTACTCCAGTCTTCCTTTGCACAATCACTCCTTTCTTCACGCTGCCCCTATCTATTTCTCTTTTTTGTTTTCTCACTGCTCAAACGCAAAGCCTTCTTTATGAAAAAAATAATCATGGAATGGGAATGTTGAGATATGGCTCAAGAGTCTTGAAGATGTGAAAGTCATACAAATACAAAAACTACCATGGAATACGTATGGATTTTTTTATCAAAAAAAAAATTATGCTCCACAAACCCTAAACGTAAAATCGTTGTAGCAACCTCTCATCTCTCAGAATCGGATGGTCAAGTTGGAGTCATTGTGTTGTGGTAAGACAGTAGCTTTTCTATTTAGGAGTCCTTATTTTTCAATTTGCATAAAAAGTTGTATTTCTGATATAAAGTGGGGGTTAATTAATTTTTTATGGTTCATATTTGAATAAAAGAGGAGTGGGCAGGGTTAGTTTTGTTGTTTCGTTTCCTCTTCTCCAATTCTCATCTTTAATATAATTCTTTTATTTATTTTCTATATTATAAAGTGAATATATATGTATGAGAAATTTGGTTTATTTTCCTATGATCTCACCAAATTCATGGAAAAGAAACTTAGGACTGTAACAAAAGTTTGTGATAGGTATGTAATAGTGATTATTAGTGTAGGGATAAAGGCCCAAAATTATATATTGGGCCTTGGGCCTTATCCGAAGAAGTCGGTATGTTCGAGGAGGGGCAAATAGTAGTGAGGAGTTCCAATTTTGAAGTCTCGTAAGAAGGAAACGAGTTAAGGATGGTCCGAGGAGTGGATCCTCCTCAGACGTGATGAATACAGTTCAAATCTGTATTTTAACAATCTAGGTGACCCTCTAGAAGGCTCCAACGATAAGGATGTGCATCATATACGTATCAGAATGATAAGAACTCAAAAATATCTAAGGAAAAGCTGCTACCACCGCATTAAATGCACTGCATCTACTTTTCTGGCCGCATTTATGTGGAGAAGACCCCTAAACAAAGCTATCCAACCTACCACCAATCACAGAAAGCTAAAGAAGATGTTTGATGAGACATGTACTCAAGTGAGAGCTTAAATGATCAACAAGTGTAGGATCAAGAGGAGAAGAAAAAGAACTATATAATGGGAAAAATAGAGAAGGAAAAACGAGGAAAAAATGAAAGTTGCATTTGTAAACATTAATATTGACTTATAATCAAATTCATCTCCTCAGACAGTGAATTTATCCAGTCCTATGTGTCCTTTTCTTGCTTGATCATTTTTTAAATCCATACTAGCCGTTGTTAAATTCATTAGAACCTAGTTCTTTAACCCATTCTCTACAAATTTATTGTACTGGACCATCACCCTATTCGTCTTGGGCTTGGGCCGCAAACTGTGTCCATACAATTGGCGTCATCTGTGGGAATAACTTGTGTAATAGTGAGTACAGCGGCCAACTATGGTAGGATCAGGTCCACACAATGCAGAATCTTTGGGATCCAAGCATGACGATCCCTTTGTTAACCTCGAATGAAGAGGTGATCGTGAAGGGAGCGTGCACACCACACATACTGACAGGAGTAAACCTCGAGGAGGAAGCCATATCTCCCATGCAAAGAGTAACAAGGGCATGCAGCTGGAGATCGACCAGTTAAAGAAAGAGTTGTGCCACGCACGGCAAAAACGAGCCCCCACCCCCCAACTGTGACGTTTCCTTAACCGACGAAGAGTACGTCAGTTACAGGTGAAGGTCTCGAACCCTGTCTAGCAAATCTTTCTCCTATGAAGAAGAACACCGCTTTGAACAGAGGACTAGGAGCCCACCTCGAAAAGGCGTAGGAAACGACGCTATGAGCAGGGCTTTGGACCAAATCTCCAAGTCACCTTTCACACGTAACATTGAGGGAGCTAAACTCCCTCAACGCTTCACTCAGCCTGTGTTCACCATGTACAACGGCAGAACAGACACCGTGAAACATGTGAGCCATTTCAACCAAGGAATGGCTATCCATTCCAAAGACGAAGCCGTGATGTACAAGGTTTTCCCATCCAGTTTGGGACTCGTCGCGATGAGATGGTTCGACAGCTTGAGGGCGGATTCCATAGGTTCCTTCAAGGAGCTCACCCAAGCGTTTTGTTCCCGCTTCGTCACCTACTGCAAGGTTCCTCGGCCCCTAGCTTCCCTACTATCCTTAAGCATGCGAGAGGGAGAGACCTTGAAGACGTATTCAGATAGATGGTGACTTTGATGAGGTGGCCATCAGTACCTTCAAGCTCGGCCTCCCAGCCGAGTATGGTTTGAGGAAATCTCTGACTGGCAAACTGTTGCTAGCTTGTGCTAGCTCATGGATCGGATCGATAAGTGCAAAAGAGTCGAGAAAGACCAACAACAGGGAAAAGGAAAGGAGAAGGTCATCCCTCAGGAGAGGAGGGATTTCAAGTCAGACCGATACAATAACAATCGGCCGCAAAAAGATTTTGCTAGGTGATCAGGATCTGCCAACCCTCAGGCAGTCAATGCCGTGTTCCGAGAGCCGGTACATCAGTTTCTAGAGAAGATTAGGAATGAGCCATTCTTTAAGTGGAAAATGGTGGGAAACCCTACAAGGCGCAACCACAACCTTTATTACCAATATCACCAAGACCACAGACACACCATAAAAGACTGTAGATCGAAGTTGTAGGACCATCTGAATCAGCTTGTCTGTGAAGGAAAGTTAAAGCAATTCTTGCACCACTCGAGTGGTCAAGGGAGCTAGGCAAACTCCGAATCCTGAAGAAATGAATCTTCGAGACCTCCCTTGGGAATGATAAACGTCATCTTTGCTGCTCTAAGGAGGACCAGCTCTTACCCTTCACGAGTGATGTCTGTGGCACGACTGTCTGCTGAAGAGGCTAATCAAGAGCCAAAGAGGGCAAGACTGGAAATTCAGCCGGTCTTAGGCTTCTCGGACGAGGATAAAATCGAAACCATCCAACCCCACAATGATGCATTGGTGGTGAGCCTCAGGATCGGGGGATATGACGTGAAAAGGGTGATGGTGGATCAAGGCAGTGGCACCGAGTTCATGTACCCCGACTTGTACAAGGGGCTGAACCTGAGACCTGAGAACCTAACGGCCTATAGCTCCTTCTGGTAAGCTTTGATGGGAAGTTGTCATTCTAAAGGGCCAAATTAGACTACCCTTGTAGACTGGATCAGAAGTGGTGAAGCTGGATTTCATCGTTATAGATGCTTATTCACAGCTATGTGTTTTAGGCAAAAAATGGTAGAGCAAAAAATTTGGACTACAGTTAGCCATAGCATAAAAGCTCTTTTTGGATGGAAATTTGGGGTACAAGACCTCCTCCATGAGCCAGAGGTGCTACCAATGTCCCTTGCCCACTTGGTAGCACGCATGGGATGGGCTAATGTAGAAGATCCGAAAGAAACCGACCCATACCCTCCAAACCACGCTTCCTTAATTTTCCCTACAAGTAGCATAGGCTTGAGTCATGATTAAAAGAATAAAATATAATATAATACATGAATTAAGCCTAGAAGCAAGTTGTGCTTAGTTGAATCAGGCTTGTACGAAATGTGTCACGAAAATGGGTATCAACATTAGCCCCCCAAACACGTGTGGCGCTTGCGGCATACGTGTAAGTAGTTGATGTTTCCCATTGCTTGAAAATTTTACGAGTTTGGGAATTAATCCATCCAAATGCTTCATTTTTTGTTGAGAATGTACTGATTGATGAAGTCCATTTGTAGAAATTTAATGCATCATGGTACCTACTTGTAAGAAAAATTACTGGTCAAAGAAGCCTATTTGTTGAAATGTCGTGGTTGTAAGTCCAAGAAAGTTGAGTGGTAACCAAGTGATAGGCCCAACCAAAAATGGTCCTTGCTTTTCATGTCCCATATATAACTAAATTTCTCTTCATGGGTTGGCTTAAGTGGCTTTCATGCTACTATGAGAAATTTTAACATTTCTTCCTTGGATGATTAGGTGGCTTAAGTGTGCGTTTGGATTTGGATGAAAATTATAAATTATTTTACTATTCAGCTTATTTTTACTATTATTTATGGGTCCTATTGCACTTTTTAATACTATTCATAGGTTTCACTGTACTATTTCAACTAATTTTTTCTTTTATTTACAGTATTTTCAGAAATAAATTTTCAATTTCAACAAAATAAGTGATATTCAAATAGGCCCAAGTCTTTACACTACTTTTGGTTTGTAATACATATTTGGCCTTTGAATCTTCTAGCTCATTTCCTTAGCATTCCTATAGCTTTTGTCTTTCAATAAGGATTGGCTTTTTTCTTTTTCTTTTTTCTCTAGCCGCTTTGTCTTGTGATAGAATGAAACGCCAACAACTACTAAAATTTAACCTCCTGTAGCCAACTTTTAGGAACAAAACTCCGTAGTATCAATTGTGGAGAATGCCTCAGATTTGCAAAGGCCCACGCCACTTCTGCTTTTGTCATATTATGGCCTTTGACTTCTCTTTCCAAGTGGCTTTCCTTTATTTTAGTTTATTTCTCTCCATAACATCACGCCACTTCTCCATTTTGCAAGACATATCAGTTTACACGCCACTTTATTATTCTCACTTTCAAACTTCACTAACCTCCGCTTAGGCATCTAGGACTATTTTTTTTAGTTATTTGGTGCCATAAAAAATTATTTTATCTATTTTATTTCTTTATTTTATAAAATATCTAACAGCACTAGATCTATTTTAACTTTCAATACAATAAAATAATACAAATATTACAACAAAATAATATATCTACTACAATAAAATAATACATCCATCATTTTGCAACATTTTCTCACCAACCAAACGCCTTAGCAAAAAAAATTATTAAAAAAAAAAAAAACTAGTTAAAAGAAGAGTAATGAAAAAAAGCTCTGATATACACACGGACAAAGAGAGAAATATATGATCTAAAAATCTAATCAAACTCATATTAGAAACTCAGCCAAATATTATTATTTTTTTTAATAAAAAAATGAATTAAAACCAATAATTCTCAAACACCTACAATTTTTTTTAAGAGACCACCCCAATAATTCAAAACCAAATTCCACTTCTGTTACAGATCTCAAACTCCCACCTTTTGATCTGTAATAGATTAACCAAAAGCCTTAACGTTTCCTTTCTTTTTTTAATCTAAATTTTATGGGAAAATAGTTTTCCCAAAAATCATTTTCTTGTAATTAAAGAGTATGAGGCGGAGACCTGTGGATTTTCAGAGGCCAGTGAGGAGGTGGTTTCCGAATGTGTTGTGGTGGGTATTGTGTGGAGTAGCGGTTCTGCTTTTCATTTTTGTTTTGAGCAAAGGGAGTCAGATTGAGTCAAGGCCAGGGATTCCTCAGGTAAAACAAAGATCTGGGTTTTGTTTCTTTTTAATTCATTTGTTTGGAACTTTGGATTTTTCTCTACTTGATTGTCGAGAAAATGTGGGAGAGAGAGTTTATAGTACCATTGCTGTAGCATGTATTTTAAGTATTAGTGGGGCTAAAAATAGCAATATAGCTATTTAACACCACTATTGCTAGTGCTCTTACACACTATCTTGCACATAATATCACCTCTTCCATTTTGCAACTCCCAAGGAATAAAAGAGAGATTTAGGACTGGGGCTTCATGGCAAGAGAGGGCCTATAAGCTTCTTCCTTTAGAGAGGAACAGTGTAGGGGCATCAGGAAAGAAAGATCACTTCTACTTCTCAAGATCTTCCAAGTCTTTATGTTTTTTTTTTTTTTTTTAATCTTTCATTCAAACCCTTCAAGCTTCATCAGGTCTTGTAACACCCACCTTTAATCCTCCACTGCTATTGCCGAATGACGGCGGTGCGAATGAGGAGAACGTGGATGATGTCAATGGAGGTTTACGACAGATTGCCGCCCATGGCCATGGGACGTCTTGGTACCGATGTTGGCGAAGCGGTGCCAATGGTGAAGAGAAAAGAACTTCGTCAAGAAGGATCAAGGTTTTGTTGCAGGAGAATGGCACCGAATGCAGCAATAAGGTGTTGAAACAATTCTTTGCATAAGCTCCATAACATGGATGTGACACCCACCTTGGTGAGCTAATTTTGTTTTTGCCAATCTCTTGGCTATATTTAGCGATGTGTTGAATAAATTGTGCAATCGATTGTGTAGGATGGATCTTCTTTGGGAAATCACAAACCTATCGCTAGATAGAGACCCATGAAGTTCAACCGTTGCTGTAATTGAAGTTCAATTTCATATTGAAGTCGACTCCCATAGATTCTGATAGTCACAGGGCATGGAAATCAATTTGTAGCGTGACCATGCCTGACATTGAGTTGCCATTGGTGTTGGAAGTAGGAGTAGCATACTTGATTGTAAATTTGATTTGGGTCCATAGGAGAAGATAATGATGAATGAGAGGCTATCTTAAACCTCTATGCAAATTGTACCACATTGAGGATGCTCCAATTTTCTTGATTTGCTTGATTATTGGTTAATTCTGTGAGATTATGTTTGCCAAGATTAGTTTTGACGAATCCACAACCATGAGCGATGAGCGATATTGCTGGCTGCCTTGAGATAGCGTAGTTGAGATGGAATTGAGTGAAGATTCACTGGGTGATGTATTATAGGGGTTTGACATAGCTGTTGTATGTGCTGTGATGATGTATTGTGTTCTTGTGGAGAATGCAAATAAATGTGCAAAGCCACAAGTTGTTGTTGCTT
Source organism: Quercus ilex subsp. ballota (assembly GCA_032727855.1). Classification (NCBI taxonomy): domain Eukaryota; kingdom Viridiplantae; phylum Streptophyta; class Magnoliopsida; order Fagales; family Fagaceae; genus Quercus; species Quercus ilex. Next base: position 35,219,615 of record CM064914.1, read on the forward strand.
CATGCTTGTTGTGATGATGAGGAAAGTGTTGGCGAAGCTGAGATTAGTGATTCCATATAGTGTGCATCTTTTTTATCTTAGTATTGTCCACCCATAATAGCCCTTGTGTCTTGGGCCTTGATATGGCAAAATAGACTAAGGTAGCATGAGAAGAAGCTTTGTAAGATGGTCGTTGTGTGCACCAAAAGGAATGGACAGTGCAACTTATTATCGAATGAGATGCTCCTCAACGATTTGTGGCTATAAGAGATGTTGTTCAATGAAACATTGTTGTGTCGAGATGCTTTCGCTTTTGGCGATGTCGCAGCCACTATTCTTGTTATATCATTGTAACATACTAAAAATGGTACACAGACAGCCGCTTTGTTTGTTTGAGAACGAAGCCACAACTTCTTTGGCAAGTTAAAACTTGATGTGACAAGTCAAAATCCACTGCCACCCCTTCTTGTCATTCCAATAGGAGTTGTTAAGTGTGTTGTAGCATGGTCTCTTGTAAGATGACTTTGGCATAGACAATTGTTGATGCCCAATTTTGTGAATCCATATCCAAAAGCCCATGAGGAAGAAAGCCCAGTAAGTTGCAAAATGCAAATCTGCAGTAAAATACAAATCTGTCGCAGAATACAAGTCTGCCGCAGAATACAGATCTGCCGCAGAATACAGTTCTCTGGCAGGATGGCTTCGGCAGATGAAGATAAATTGGGCCCAAGACCCTTTTGATCCAGTTAACATCATTTGGCCCACAAAGGCCCAAATCCTTTTGTACAAAAAAAGATAGGTGTGAAAACTGAGAAGAAAAACACACGGCAGGCCTAAAAGGGCCCGGCAGGATTGAGATAAGCAGCAGGAATAACAATCTGGTATGGCGGGAGATGCCAAGCCACGAAGCAAACACCCAAACTAAAAGGAGGCTCAATGATCCAACAAGGCCCAACCTTCCAAAGAAAGGGACAAGTCATAAACGTTGGAGATGCAACCCACACCAGAAAAAGCCAAAAAGCACACGACAGGATATGTGCACCCATTCTCAAACCTCGGCAAACGTATGAAACATTAAGAAGGTAAAGCATGCGTACGACCCAGGCATCACCAGCCTATACCCAGCCACTATGGGAAAGGGTGAGGTCATGGGTGAGGGCACGGTCTGGCGGTGGGGAGAGGAGTGGAAACCCATTCTTGTGTTTCTTGCCCAGGCTCTTTCGGTGGGCACAGTTCTGCTGGGATGACATGCCACCCAAAAAAGGTAAGACTGGGTAAGAACCACTGGGTGCTGTGGGGGCCTTTTTTGTTGTGCGTTGGGCTGGGCTGCCTGCCGCGGTAGTAGGCCCGAGTATTCTAAGTAAGGAAGTTGAGACCGGTCCAACTGGAACTCAACTTGGGCCGGCTTGTGCACAAACGTTGAGTCCAAGTCCAAGGGAAGACGCTGCGAAATGGGCTTATCCTTTGTTCCTGCCGCAGGAACTTTTCTCTAGTTTCTGCCGCAGGATTGACTTTTCTGTCTGCCGCGTAGTAAGACTGTCTGCGGTGCTTTAAAGCTATCTGCCGTGCTTTAAAGCTTCCTGCGGTAAAGCCTTGTGCAATAGAGCTGTCTGCCTGCCGTGCTCTAAAGCTTCCTGCCGTGCTTTAAAGCATTCTGCCGTGCTTTAAAGCTTCCTGCCGTACTTTAAAGCTTCCTGTCTGCTGTGCTTTAAAGCTTCCTGCCGTAAAGCCTTGTGCAATAGAGCTGTCTGCCGTAAAGCTTCCTACCGTAAAGCCTTTTGCTGTGCAACAAAACTTCCTGCCGTGCATTAAAGCTTCCTGCCGTAAAGCCTTGTGCAATAAAGCTGTCTGCCTGCCGTGCTTTAAAGCTGTCTGCCGTGCAGTAAAGCCTTCGGCAATGTGAATGACTACCATTTTTACTGCAGAAACACTTTTCTACTTCCTGCGCATAAACAAATCTAAAAAACCCAAAGAAAATACACATCAAACAAGTGTTAGTTTAAATGGGTTAGCATATTCTCAAATATATACATACATATATGAGTATATATACTTATACGTATTCACATATACATATATAAAATATATTTTTCCAGAACATGAGAAACAGGGTATATGTATATATATATATATATATATATACTTACGGCAGGATAATGATTAGTTTGTGTCAAAAGCAAAATACGTAATAACAAATAGAGAAGAAAGCTTCGACAGGAAATGATTAGCTTGTATAATAATTAACACGGTAAATATAATGAAAATGTGCTACGGCAGGATAACTAATACAGCAAGTAAAACACCACAGCAGGACAACTGCTGCGGCAGACGTGAAAACGTGCTACGGCAGGATGACTAAATATGGCGGATATAAGTTGAAAATCAAATATATTTGCAATCAAAATTAAGTATTAAATTTACCCATAAGATAAGTAAACCAAGAAGGAACCCAAACTCCAACTTCAACAACCTTATCATGGGCTCTTGCCGTAAAAGTTGTTCATTTTGGAGAATAGGCCTAAATGACTACTAGCTATTACTTTTGGAGATTTCAAAGAGTGGGTTTGCTAAGAGGGAGGGAAAAAAAGGTCTATTGATGCATGCCCCTATTCCTGCCGCGTTTTCTCTCTTATTTTTCTTTCTTTCTTTCCTTCTTTTTCTCCCCTCTGGGTGTTTTTCTTCTTCCCTTGTTTTTCACTCATTCCCCTATTTTTTCCTCTACCTCCGTCCCTTTTTGGTCCCCCTTTCGGCCTCCCTTTTTTCTACTGTGGTTACCTCCCTTTTATAGTGAGCTAATTCAATGGATTTCTCCCTTTTACCCCTAGGGCTTCACCAACTGTTTTTGGTTTGTTGTGGACATCCTTTCGAGATTACCCACTCACCCATTGGTTGCCCCGACCACTGCCATCTGCTCAGAACATGTTTGTTGCACGACAAAATTCCATTTTGTTTGTGCCTACCGTATACCTCTACCTCACTATCTAGCTCTATGACATGCATCAGTGGTCCCAACCATTTATTACTTCTTTTGGGTAAGATATCATCCCAGCAGGATATGTTCCCAAAAGACGTTATGGCAGGAAACCAAATATAGACCCCATTTTCCCCCCACCACCAAACCACGCCCTCTGAATCTCTTTGACCGTGGGCCCACCTCCCTTGTATTGGCTGGGTACAGGTTGGTGGTGCCCCGGCCCTTCTGTTCTTGCTCCACTGTCTTTTGTTTTTGTCTCCCACGCCATTCCTGCCGCAGCAAATTAGCTCTGTTTCGTCTGCTGCGTGTTTTTGTCTTGTTTCTTCATGCGTTTCCTGCTGCATTTGTCATTTCCTTTAGTTTGACTCTTCCTTCACGTAATTCCTGCTGCTCCTTGTTTCCTTTCATCGTTCCTTTTCATATCAGTTCTCACGCCTACCTTTTTTATACAAAAGGATTTGGGCCTTTGTGGGCCAAATAATGTTAACTGGATCAAAAGGGTCTTGGGCCCAATTTATCTTCATCTGCCGAAGCCATCTTGCCAAAAAATTGTATTCTGCGGCAGGCAGACTGGTATTCTGCGGCAGACAGACTTGTATTTTGCTGCAGATTTGCGTTTTGCCGTAGATTGCTTTCACTTGCACTTCTTTCTTTGGACCCTTCTTGTTCTTTGGTCTTCTTCGTGGGCCTTTGGGCCTTGCTCTTCATTGGGCTTTCTTCCTCATAAGCTTTGAGCATATGGATTGAGCATATGAATTGCGGCAGACTGGTACAGATTTGCAAAAATGGGCATCAACAGGTGCATGCCATGAGAAACCGAGAGGGAGAGAGTACACACTAGACTAGTAGAAAAGGAACCTTCATTGTTTGAAAGCCACAGGTCAATGGTGGTAGTCAGAACCATTGACTCGGTAAGTGGTCGGCAAAAGGCTCCCATACCAGACAAGGGCCATTAAAGGGCTAGAACAGTAAAACCGGTCACAGCAGGCTCTATATAAGAGACTCATAGCTGTGTACAGGAAAGGGGGGGGAAAAAAAGAAGGGGGGGTATTGAAAAAAAGAGAAAACAAAGAGAAGAAAACAAAAGAAAAGAAAGAAAAAAAGAAAGGAAAAAAGAAAAGAAAGGCAAGAATTCTAAGAAAGAAAACAAAGAGAAAAGATAAAAAAAGAGAACAAAAGAAAGAAAGAAAACAGAGCGTTTTATGGTAGGCATGCACCCAAATGGGTTAACCCCCTCTCTCCCTCAATAGCCTTGTCCTCCATTGGAGGGAAATACGAATTATGCTCGGGTACATACCATTTGAGGCTGATCTCTCAAAGCAATTAATTTCTCTTTTGAAGTTACTTGCATTGAGGGAGCAGTTTTCCCTTCCTTGGTTAGAGTCCCGCGGTGATACTTGGTGTGGCAGACTCATTCTCTTTACTCTACTAATCCCGCTCTAATCCTTTGTTTAAGTGTTATTCTTGAAAAGCAAGGTCTTTTAAGTTATTTATCTTGTTTATTGCAGCTGAAATAGTGACTGCATTTTCTTTACGTTTTCTATATATTGTCTGCCTGCCATAACCTCTTAACAATGACTCTGCCTGCTGTGAGCTTATAAACAGACTTTAGCAAACATGGTGTGGCTTGCGCACAAGCCAGGCCGAGGAAGCGGAAAAATGTTTCTGCAGTAAAAACAAAGAGTGGTCATTCACATTGTAGAAAGCTTTAAAGCACGGCAGACAGCTTCACTGCATAGCAGAAACTTTTATTGCACGGTAGACAGTTTTACTGCACGGTAGAAAGTCTTGCTGCACAGCAGAAAAGTTAGACCTATGGCAGAACTGGAGAATAGTTCCTTCTGCGGCAAAAAAGTCAATCCTACGGCAGAAACTGGAGAAAAGTTCCTGCGGCAGGAAGAAAGGATAAACCCACTTCGCAGCGTCTTCCCTTGGACTTGGACTCAACGTTTGCGCACAAGCCGGCCCAAGTTGAGCTCCAGTTGGACCGGTCTCAACTCCCTTACTCAGAATACTCGGGCCTACTACCGCAGCAGGCAGCCCAGCCCAACGCACAACAAAAAAAAGGCCCCCACATACAACAATCATGATACCATCATTGGCACTTTCATTATTGAGGCCAATCTGATTGCCACTGTATCATTTTCTGAGGTTGAAGCCGCTGTGGACAGCAATGTAGAGCTACAATAGATGGTACCATGACAACTGTTAGTAACTTTGAACCATTTTGGTCCATCTCTCACTTGCGGCTTTAAAGTAAAGAAGAGAGTGACTGCAAGCCAATATCCCAAAGATGGCGACATTCGATGGGGACTACGACATTGCTTCAACTTTTCTCTTCGTCTCCTTTCTTGCTTCCCTTTTTTTATCCGATTGTCTTGTATTGAGCCCAATGCTTTGAAATTTCGACCTAGTTGAAGTGTGTAATATGGGCTACTGCCTTGGAGACAATTTCTCTTGTATTTCACCCTTGTGGACAGCCCACTTATGTATAGAGCAACTCCTATCAAGTTGTATTGGTGCCACTTTGAGTTTGTATTGTCATGATTAGTAAACACAATTTGCATTTTGTACAAAGCAATCATATATTTCATTTGGATGTAAATTTTGTATTTTGAAATGAAAAAATGATTTGTCCCTCAAAAATGTATATGGCTTGTAATTTGTACCTTGAGATTGACTTTGTACTTTTCTTTGATAGGCTACGAGTATGTTTTTGTTGTGAAAATAGCCCCTATACGGTTATGAATGCTTTCATATGTAGAGGAAAACTTGCTTGAAAAGACCATGCATACCTTGTAGTTGAGTAGCATAGCTTTGATAGATTGTACACAGTTAATCTCTTAAGAATGACTTGCACGTGATCGGTTATGTTGTGAATTTGATTTTGCCTTTACAAGGGCAAGGTAGTAGACATATTGCTTGGTTGTCATGCCTTTGCGAACAGGTTTTGGCTAAGCATACGTCTCGCTGGCTATGCACTATTTTTCACTGCTTTATTGACGGGCAAGTTTGGTTTTGCAGATAACAGCTCATATATATTGAAATTTGGCTTGCCGCCTGGTAGTTGACATATTCTTGACACATATTAAGTTGCTACTTTGTTAGTATCAAGAAGCCCCCACATATGGGCTGCGTTTTCGCGCATTGCGGCTCATGGTGCATTTGTTTGTCACCTTTTCATAGGGCGATCGCATTCTTACATACAATGCATAGACTTGCTAATATCTTGAGGAAGGGTTTTATCCTCGTGTTTAGCAAATTACCATGTGACAATGAGATAGTGATTAGTTGCGTCGATTTTCCCATAATTTTTTAGGGACGATTATGTCCACCATGTAATGGATCACCATGCTTGAATTATAAGATGTTGTGTTGGCTTCCATACCGCTTCGTAAGGCTTACCTTTAAGAGAACGTTGGCTTTCCCTACCTTGTTGAAAGTGTTGCACCATCGCAAGTAGGGGTCTTACCACGTATGAATAATGTGATATCTCACTGGCTTCCTAATCATTCGACAGGTTTTACCTTTGAGGATGTATTGGCTTTCCTACCATGTCGAGGGCTAGTGCCTCCGCAAGTAGGGGTATCACCATAATAAAAAACATCTCGCTGGCTTTGGCTTTCCCCACCTTATTGAGAGTTTTTTTTTTTTTTTTTTTTTTTTTAACCCTCGCATGTAGAGGTTTTGCCGTAAGAGTAATTTTTTGGCTTTCTTTCCGCTTCGCAAGTTTTCGCATTAGGAGAAAGCATTTATTTTCCCTACCTTATTGAAGGCATTGCACCTTCGCATGTAGGGTTCTCACCGTGCAATATGATAGTTCGTCAACTTCCTAATGTTTTATAGGGCTTGCCTCTGAAAATTGGTATAAGCGAGATATATTGTTGTCACTTATGATCTTGTGCGAGATGTCAAAACGAGAATGATATGCTCCTTGATGGAGTTGGCTACAACCATTGTCATTGCTTTTATTGAGTGGAATTGCTTCCATCCACTTAGTGAATTATTTAGTGCGGCAAAGACTCGAATGCACCCATTCAAGGGTGGATGGATAAGTCCAATGAGATCAAGCCCCCAAGTGTGGAACGCTTTAGAATACTCAGGTCTTGAAGGTTTATAAGATATGTGAGTATGAGGTTGGAGTGCGCTTGGAGGTGCGGTGACTTTTAGTGAATTTGGTTGCGTCAAACCAATGGTATCCCATCGCCAAGAGTTGTTGGTAGGATTTATTCCTCCCTTAGTACTCTCGATATTCCTCCCAGACGAATTCCAAAAATGAGGTCCCCCAATCTGTTGTATGGAAGGCAGAATATGATTCTCCTTTGACGAAAAAAAATGTTGTGCCACAAACAGCAACTCCATACTTCGCTAACTCGATTTCTAATTCTGGGACAACGATAGGCTAAACATCAAAGATGTTGGTATAAGGTTGTTTCATTCCTAGCACAACAATTTTTTTTTTTCACGCTTTGCTTAGTTGAATCAGGCTTGTACAAAATGTGTCACGAAAATGGGTATCAACAATTGTTAAATATGATCATAAATCGAGTTATGATTAATTGATTGATGATCAATGTGATTGACCAAGAATTTAAATTTATTTTTTTCTCAATTCAAAAATATAAGTGGTGCTTTCTTTCTCTCAAAAAAAAAAAAATTTGTTAATTCAATTTAATTTCTAGACAGTTTCCTACTGATATAGATTGTACTTAAAATTGTAAAATATTTATAGAAAGTACAGATCCTATGAAGTTAAATATACAACTATTATGTGCCTCCCTTAAAGGTAATATATGGACTTAATTAAAGTTTTACATCCTTCTAAAAAATAAAATAAAAAACTAAAGTTTTACATGATGAATAATGATTTTTTTTTTAATGCATTGCGGCAACTTGGTTGAGATTTCTATGCAAACTACAAATTGAGTAAGTGCTAAAAGAAATATTTTTATTCATGTTTGACATCAAAGTATCTTGATATCTGAAAACATGCATATGAAAATGTGGATCATGTATGTTTCATTTGGAAATTTGATGTCTAGGAGGCGATAAGTATGTTTGCCATGTCTTCCCTCATGTTGTGAATATCTATTAACTATTTTTGTGGAAATAAATAGTATGGGAGAAACATTAGTAGTATGTATTTGACTGTTTGTTTCATCTTATAAAAAAGGCGTAAATACACTTTTAGTCCCTACATTTTGGGCCAATTCTCGATTTGGTCCCTAGATTGATTTAGCTCCTAGGTCAATCCCTAATTTCAAAAAATCATTTTTATTTTAGTCCCTGCCGTTAACCTGGTGACACAAAATGCTGAGGTGGCAAACGGAATGCACTGTGTGCACAGTAAATGCTGACGTGGCTATTATAATAATATTAAAAAATTTGATTAGGCATTTTTTAAATGCCACGTCAGCATATAAATTAATAAAAAAAAATTCAATTTCTTGATTTTAATTTAAATTGAAAAAATTAAAAACAAAAAAGCTTATTATAAAAAAAAAATTAAAAAAAAAAAAAAAAAAAAAACCAAACTCACAAACCTAACCCAAATATCTCTCTCTGCCCCTTGAATTCTCTCACTCTCCGTTTCAGGCATATCATTTGCTCCACTCCAACCATCGGCTCCAAACTGAGAGACCCATGGCAAAAGACACCAAGCTCCAAACCAAAAACCCATGGCCAAATAAAACAACACTCTTTCTTTGATCTACCCAGAAACCCACCTTGTTCTTCCTCATCGAGTTCATGAATTCCTTGGGGACTCTCTTCATGTCGTCGTGCACGTCGTAGCACTCGAAGTAGATCGGCACGTGCATCGCCTCCATCGCATGAGACCAGAGTCACCGCATCGGAGCTCCGTCGCCAAGTCGAGGCATGTGGGTCACAGATCAGGTCTGGTAAAGGGTTACGAAATTGAAGGAGATGATGATTTTTTTTGTGTGTTTGGCTGCTAAGAGAGTGGGGAAAAGAACCAATCAGATCACTCTCTCTCTGATCTAGGTTTGTTTTTCCCTGTGGGTGTTGATTTGTTTTAAATTTCTGGGTTTAGTTTTTTCATGTGGGTTTGATGATTTTCTGGGTTGGAGGTTTAATGATTTTCCTTGGTTGGAGGTTTTGGGGTTGATAATTTTTCTGGGTTGGAGGTTTGTTGATTTATCTGGGTTGACTTTTTCAAGTCAGTTTGATGATTTCTTCATGTTGGAGGTTTCGGTGGAGGATGGGAATTTTGTATGAATTTATGCATGTTTGTTTGCTAAGAAAATATAAGAAAAGAGAAGAAAATCTTAGATTATTTTAATTTTTGGGCAACCCAAAGAACATGAAGAACATCCTACGCTTGTTCTTTCGAAAATAATAAAAAGAAAATAAGAAAAAATAAGGTTTTTTGTTTTTAATTTTTTCAATTTAAATTAAAATCAAGAAATTGAATTTTTTTTATTAATTTATATGCTGACGTGGCATTTAAAAAATGCCTAATCAAATTTTTTAATATTATTATAATAGCCACGTCAGCATTTACTGTGCACACAGTGCATTTTGTTTGTCACCTCAGCATTTTCTGTCACGAGGTTGACAGCAGGAACTAAAATAAAAACGATTTTCTAAAATCAAGGACTGACCTAGGAGCTAAATCAATCTAGGGACCAAATCGAGAATTTTCCCAAAATGTAGGGACCAAAAGTGTATTTACGCCTATAAAAAATGACATAATATGGTTCTCTCTCTCTCTCTCTCTCTCTCTCCTCTCTCTCTCTCTCTCTCTCTCTCTCTCTCTCTCTCTATATATATATATATATATAGTGTTTTATCTTATAAAAAGTTAATTCATTTGTAACTATCTGGTGCATTGCATGAGATATGGACTAGTATATCTATTAGTTATATAAAAGTGTCAATGACCCTACAGTACACACTTGGTTTATTGAGTCTTTATCTTATTCTTTTTTTTTTTTTTTTTTTTTCTTTTTTTAAGTTTTGAACAGTTGCTACAGTGCCACTTTGGTTTGTTCAAGTGGTACTGAAGCTACAGTAGCTACAATTTTTTTTTTTTTTCAGTCTTCCATTTGTACTTTTTTTTTTCTTTTAAATATTTATAAGAATCCGCATATATATTGTTATACTGACACAACAAATTTCATAATATTTTTACAATTACTGAGGTGTCAATTTCTTATAAGTCAAAATAAAATAATAAAATATAAAATTATGACCAACCACAACTGAAAATAAATATTTTGTGAAAATGTTGTGACACTTGTTAAGTGAATGTGTAAAAGTTACAGTACTTTTGGTTTGTTCAATATGTACTGTTCATTTTTTTTTTTTTTAGTCATCAATTTGTTCTCCTTTTTCTATACATAAAAAGAGCAAATAAGCTCGTGAATAGTGTTATGAATAGTATTTTTGGTTTAGTGAGTTGCCTATTTCCCTTTCTTTTTTTTTTTTTTACTTCTTCAAGTTCATCAACTTGGTTTAAGCTTTTTTTTTTTTTCTTTTACAGGATCTTTATATGTTTACTTTCTATTTGTAATGTAAGCTTACGTTGTATACACATAAAAAGTAGCAAATATTATATACATTTGCAAAAACAAATTATACAAATTTTGCAAATGTGTACAACATTTGTCAATTTTTATGTGTTTACAATATAAATTTACATTGTAAGTGTATTGTATATTTCTATATATAAAAAGAGTGAATAGGAAAAGTTACAATAGTTTTGGTTTGCTCAACTTTCACTGTTTTGCTGGCTTTTTTTTTTTTTTTTTTTTTTTTTTTCATGAATGCATAAAATTGTAGTATATTTGCTATATTATTTTTGGTTTGTCCAATTCGCGCTATTTCACATTATAATAAAATATTAACATCACAAATTGGCACAATATTTTCATAATTGTTGAGATGTTAATTCATTATAAGTCAAAATAAAATAATAAAATATCAAACTAGAACCAGTTACAACTAAAATAAAAGTATTGTGAAAAAGAAGTGCTAATATCCACAATAATTTTCACATCACTTTCATAACAAATCAAATATGGTAAATTGTTATTGGTTCTAATTTAAACTTACTAATGAAACTATTTTTTCGCCCACCAATAACAACTTGTAGTAACCTACTACTTATGATTTGTTGTGAAAATATCATCGACATAACTTTTTTTGTGTGAAAAATGTTAAGACATCTTGATGTCGTTACAATATTTTCAAAATTGCTAAGCTGTTAATTCTTTACAAGTTGAAATAAAATATAACAAAATTATAAAGGTATTATGAAAATGTTAAGTCATTCTGTTGTGTTTTTAGAAATATTTTGTTGAATTTATCAACTTTGTAGAGCCAAAATTCACTATTCCACATAAAATTTTCTTGGGTTGACTTTTTGTATATTTTTTTCTTTACACACTATTTTAAGTAAAAACACATAGTTTTACACACAAAAACAAAAACTTAGGAAAAAAACATTTTTCATCCTTTATGTTTGGGGTAGTTTATAATTCTTCCTTAAACTTTAAAATCAAGCAATTTTTCCCTTAATATTTTGGAAAAGAGCAAATATGTCATATTGTTATTCTTTCAGTTAAACCCTAATGAGAGCTTATGATTTTTAAAATATTTTATTGTGTAATGTCTAAATTATTCCCGCTAAATTTTAACATCCTAAAAATTTTCTTAAATATTTTGAGTTTTAAATAATAGAAATTTTTAGAAAGTTAGAATGATGATATTAGGTGTTTTATTTGTTATCTAAAGAACACTGATTTTCTAGGTTTAAATTTTCAAAACTTATAATTTATCTAATGAAAATTTCGATGACACATGTCTTTTGTTATTTATTTATTTTTTTTCAATTTTTTAGCAAAACTCAGTTGTTTATTGTTGGAAGATGATGATACTCGTTATTATTCTTAGAAGTTTTTAAAGAATAGATATATTGTCTTTAGCAAGTAGGTACTAAAAAACTATTATAGTTAAATAAATATTTATATGTTAAATAGCTACCTTAACTTTGTGGTTGATCAAAATTCTTATGCGAATGAGATTAACTTTTTACGACATAATTATCAAATTTTTTAAAATTAATGTCTCTTTTGATTAATGTAAATCTCTATATACTTTAAAAATCAAATGATTCATATTTTTATTTTGTAATACAAATAAAATTTAGAATTAATTTTAATTATTACTTTTTTCCATAGCAAGCACGTACTGCTCTAATTAGGTATTACGACAATCAATTTTCGACCCAAACCCAAATAAGTTGAATTAGAACCTGATCGGCTGAAACTCTCCACTTCAGGCCTTGGTATGGATTGGGCTACGGGCCGTATGTCATTGCTGCAGCCCATTCTTTAAAATATTGGGTAATAACGCCCAACACAGCGTCTTATTAGTGTTTCTCACGTAACCAAAAAAAAAAAATCAATGACTAAAATGTGATACTCTTAAAATATGTTAGTTGTCTCTCTTCCTGAATATACCTAGCCAAATAAGTATCCCATATGCTTCTCAAAAAAAAAAAAATAAGTATCCCATATAAAATAAATATATAAATAAACCTATAGTAAATCCAAAGTGTCCCATAAAACGTGAAGGAAAAGGTGGTAGTCTTTATTTATTTATTTATTTTTTTGAGAAACAGGTCGTAGTCTTTAATTAGTTGGTTGGTTTTGGAAGCAAAAAATATTAAGATTTGTGTTCCTAGCTAGTAATTAACAGTACTTCTTTTGGTTATATCTTTTCTAATACAGAGCTTGCAAGGGAAGTTGACAAGTAAAACAAGTAAAGATATAGCAATCCCATATTGGAATATTCATAGATAACAATCCCCACATAGATGGAAGTCCCCACATGATATCATCCATTTGCTTGATCTCGGCAATTACACTGACTTTGGCAATTAATAATACAATATTGTATTATTAGTTTTTTTTTTTTTTTTTTTTTTGGTTTCTCAAAAAAAAAAAAAGTTTTTTTTTTTTTTTTTTTTTTTGGATGTGTTATTGTATTATTAGTTGAATACGCAATGAGTGATTAATCTAGATGATTTCTTTCCTACAATTCAATCCACAGCTGCCCATATTGAGTATTCAAACTAGTTCAACATACTTCTATCCACTACAATATATAGAAATTATGTAAGTGACACGATATTAATCATCTACCAAAATTTCCAATGGATATGCCTTCTAGAACACTATATATATCTTATCTAAAGTTAAATTAATCCAGTTCAAATCATCTCTCTCTCTTTTTCATGCTTCTTCGTTTGTATTTTGGTTTTTGTGCTTACAATCTGGGAAAGCATCAAATGAGAGCACAAACGCTTAAATTTAAAGTCTAATTAACAATCTGCATTTGATAATTTTAGCTTATTTACTTATATGTACAGTTTTTTAAAATCTAATTTTTCTTAATATAACCATATTCTAACCAACTTTCAGTAAATAAACAATAAACAATCAATTAAAAAACACTAAATCCAAACACAAAAAACTAAATATCATTGGAGTGATCAATTTAATCTCACATATATTTAGCACATAGAGAATTAATCTGATGAGATATTTATCATCAATGAGGCAACTTTTGTCCTACAAAATTAAGAATGATCAAAATAATAATAATATAATAATAATAATGATGATGGTGTTGATGATGATGATGATGATAAAACAAAGCCAATAATTAGTCCTCATTTGAAAGGTTTACGTAAAAGAGAGGAACTTTTTGCGTGTACCAAAGACCATATAGATCCTTTTAAATGATTCAATGGACACACGGTGCACCTGATTTGTTAATGTGTTCAAGAAAGATTATAGCAACCCAAATCTTCTTCTCTATTCTTCTTTTGTTTTTTTTTTTTTTGGGTTCCCTATTCTGCAGGTCTTTCAAAGCAACCACACGCATTGTTCCATGCTGGCCAGTGTCTAGCATAAGATAATAGCATTACTCAACCTTAAGTGATAAAGGATTTTTTTTTTTTTTTTTTTAAAACGTGGATGCGTGTGTTGAGCTTTTTGAGTATCTAGATGATTCTTCTTAGTGTGTGTAATACCAAAAAAAAAATGTGGAGTAGCGTAGTTATAAGATATTAGATATGGTGTTTGCTTGATCGACATGAATACTGACTGAATAATTGGCTGATGATCTCCTTTCTTAGTGGGCTGAGGGAGAAATTGTTGAGTGCATAATACCATTTTGTTTCAGTCCACACTTAATTAGACACCTCATATTAAATGAGGTAGTTGGACATCTCTTTCAATTAAGAGCATCTTCAATAGGTTCTCTAAAATCAATTTTGGAGAATAAACACACCAAAAACTCACTCCAACAGTTTCTCTAAAAGCAAAACTTTTCCAAATTTTTTTGAAGTTTCTACAGTCGTTCTCTTTATCTAGAGAAGACTGTAGCAACTCCAAATGAATTTTTCTACTTAAAAAAATCATACAACTCAATAAAAAACAAAGAGCGGAGCGGAAGGCGTGGCGGAGTAGAGCCATCTAACCCATCTATTCTTTCTCTCTCTACATCTTTCTCCATTTCTTATCATAGAGAGAGTTAGAGAATGTTCTAGAATCAAGTAGAAAAAGAAAAAAAGAAAAGTGGAGAAAGAGCGAGTTGGAGAAAGAAAAGTGGAGAAAGAGCGAGTTGGAGAAAGAAAGAGAGAGGGAGGTTCTGGAATCAAGTGAAAAGTAGAGAGAGAAAAAAAGGAGAGGATGGATATATGGGTATACATGTGTGGTGGAGAAAAAACAAGAGAAAAAAGAAAGAAAGAAAAAAAAAAAAAGGAAACGTATGGATGAAAGAAAGAAAAAATCATATAAAGAATAAGAAATGACAATTTAGAAATACTACCACAATATTTTCACAATAAATTTTAAACAACATATTGTTATTAGCTAATATTGGTGAGTAAAAATATAATTTCAGTGATGGATTCAAATTAGAATTAGTAACAACTTTTCATATAAGATTTTGTTATGATTCTTGTGAAAGTATTATAAAAAATATTGTAAATGTAACACTTTTTGTTGAAAAATAAAATTGTTGAGAATGAATAGAGGAAGGAAAAATAAAGATTAAAAAAGAATAAATAATGAATGAATAAATAATATTTAAATGAGATGAAGAAATAATAGAGAATTTATGGGAATGTATATTTGAAAAAGTTGGTAGGTAAAAGGTAAATGTCACTATTTATTATCTAAACAATATAAAAATTTAGACATGCTGCTGGAGATGCTTTAAACATCCCTACTTTAAGCATAGCCATTTGGTTATAAGAGAATGGCACATGGGTAAAGAAGAAAATAGGTAAAAGAATGCAAAGTTTTGCTGCTTTTAAGAGAAAAATAGAGTGAAGGTAAAAAATGATAATAATGAGATTTTTCTTTAATCGAGAGATATATATAATAGATTTATTGTAATTGATTTAATATTAGTGAAATTATTCAAAAATTATCTCGTGATTTTTTTTTCAAGAAAAAAAAGGGTTTTTCAATCATTATGTTCTTATGTGTGCTTGATATTTTGGATTAAGTAATTTTTGTAATAATATTCTTAGTACCTAACAAACTTAACCCAAAATCATATAGATTTGAAAGTTTATTCTCGTAACGTAGGGCCCTAGGCCATGAATGTGAATTCACATAGGTTATAACTAATTAATAGATTATGGGCCATTGTGACATCGATCGACAATGCCCTCTTATTAATTATAACATGGAACCTTTTAAAAAACTATTGTTTGAATTCTATGATTTGAACTGATTCACATGTGAATCATGTGATCATGTTAGTGTACATATAGTCAGTATCTTTGCGACTCACGAGCATGAACTTTGTAAGTATCTATTCCCCATTTAATAATTTATCTGCAACGTGGCTTTATATAAAATTTAGGCAATAACATATAGTTATTATAAAATTCAGTATCAAATCAATAAGAGAACGTAATCCATAATGCACCACCAATAATTGGCTTCAAAGTATATAAAAAAATTTTGGCTTCAAAGATATTCAAATAAAAAACTAATGAAGATAAATGATAAATGCTATTACACACTACCATACACATTCATACACAAATAAAAAATGAACTGAAATTGTAACTTCAAGTAATAATTTTAGTTTATTTTGTGCATATGTGTATGAATATATAAAATAATGCTTGTATATGTAAACATTGCTCGAAGATAAAGTGTATATATAACAAACATTGCTCGAAGATAAAATATATATAGGTAAAAACAATATATGATCTCCAAAATTTTCATTTGAATCACTAACGTTAAATATATGTTTACTTATATTTGTATGATGAATAATTTTATATTTAAGGCAAACAAAACCATCATCTAAATAAAAATAAACTTTAAATTTGTAAGAATTTTGGCTGAATAAATTTGTAAGTTTAAAGTTTCAACCAACTGATTATCAAAATAAATGAATAAAAGTTCCAACCAACTACCTATTGTACAGAAGATACCTAGCCTATTAAAAGGTCTAAATTAATCAAAATAAAGTTTCACCAATTTTACACAGCCAATTTTATTGCATTAAAACCTTTTTTTTTCATTTGCTCAAAAAAAAAAAAAGCTTTTTTTTTCATCCAAAAAAAAAAAAAAAAGAAGAGAAGTTCACCAATTGTACATACAAAAGGACGTTACATTACATCATCAAATTTATTGATATGCTGTCCTGACATAGTTTCGTACATAAAAATGATTTTATCCAATACATATGTACTTCGTCATGTGCTGTCCTGAGTCTCCTGACATAGTTTCGTACATAAAAATGAATTTATCCAATACATATGTACGTTTATGTTAGTTTATTTTTTCCTTTTTGGTCTAAATTAAGTAACGTCCTTCTTTCTTTAATTCTTTTGAGGGAGTTTACCCAAAAAAAAAAAAAAAATTTCTTTTTGAGAGTGAAACTTAAAGAGCCCAACAGATTACACGTAAGCCGAGACATAGTTCACTTTTTTGGCCAATTATGGAAATTTATTTTTCTTATTTATCTTTTTGCTTATTTATTAAAAAATGAATGAAATTTTAGTGTACTTTAAGAGCAACCATATCAATTAGTGTATTTTACACCTCTATTTTTACACTAAAAACTTACTTTTTCTATTTTACACGTCCATTTTTATAAAACACTCACATCAGTTTATCTATTCTATCACCTCTTTTATTTAAATAATCAATTTTCTCAATTTTTTTTATTATTTCTCTCAACTACCTCCTTTACATACGCGCTCTCTCTCTCTCTCTCTCTCTACTCATTTTTTCTGATTTGTTGCTCTCTCTCTATACCCATCTCTCTACCCATCTCTATACCCATTTCTAAACACAAATCAACTCTACCTTTCAGTTTAATCCACAACATCTCAGTCATAAGCACTGATCCACAGTTCCGATTAGGCAAGCCCCAATCAAGCATTGATCCACAAGCACCGATCTCCCTAGCTCCAATCCACAAGCACTGATCAGATCCGATTAGATCAGATCTGACCGAGATCTCCCTAGCTCCGATCTACAAGCATCGATCAGATTTGAGATCTCCCTAACTTCGATCAGGCAAGACCCATACCCACGAGCTCCAATCAAGCAAGACCCACGAGCTCCGATCGTTCCAGTCAAGCACCGATCGTTTCGATCAAGCACCGATTTGTCTCTTTGTTGTTTGTTCGTGTGAGTTTGTTTGTGTGTGGGTGTATTTTGTGTATCTCTGTGTTTTTTTTTTTTTTTTTTTTGTGCAAGTGTATCTCTGTGTTGATTTGTCTGTGTGGAAGTGTTTGTGTGTGAGTGTGTTTATGTGCATCTGAGGAAAAAGAAGAAGATGAGGAGAGGAGAAGTTATTGAGTTTGTTAAGCACGAAGAAGAGAGAGAAAAAAATGAGTGAACATGAAATTAATAAAATAATAAATAGACGAGCTACAGTAACCGTGTATATATACACGGTTACTGTAGCTCGTGTAGAGATATACACATTTTTACACACTTTTAGAAGCACTAATGTGGAGCATTTTTGAAGCAAAATGTGTAAAAGTGGTGTCTTTTTCTATTTTACATGAGTTTGCATCCACTGATGTGGATGCTTTAAAAGCCTGTATATTATAAACAAAGAGTCCGAATTTAATAAAAATTAGATGTAAAACTCATGTTTTAAATCATTTAATAAGAGATTGTTGCACCGGCTTTTTTTTACTTAAAACTCAATATATCCTATTACACTTATAGTGTGTTTGAATACCGATTATTTTGTTAAAACTGAAAACTTATTGCTAAAAGTACTGTAGATAAAGGTAAAAGTTAGTTGAAATAGTACAATGAGACTCATGAATAGTACAAAAAAATGATGAATAGTACCAAAAATTATATGAACAGTAACATGGGACCCACCAAGTTTTGCTGCCACCAAATTTTCAGCAAAATGCAAAAATCTTTTCTTCAAAACACAATCCAAACGCACGCTTAATAACATTTCAATAAACTTCTAATTTAGTTAAATTTTCAAATAAGTATATGAATTGATTGAGCATGTTTGTGACTATTTTTTAATGTATGATATAACGATGATGTAGTATGTTAGGATTGAATGGTGTAAAACTTGGATTTTACACCATATTCTTATAGAATTTTATGTCATAAACAAAATGGGTTAAAAACTTAAATGAACTCCAGGAAAATATTAGATCAAAGTATCAAATACACATTATAATGTGTCCTTGCCCGTGTGGAAAACAAAGTGCCAAAGGGCCAACACAGGCCATTGTCAAATTATTAACAAGATTTTGGCATCATTTTGATATTCCCTTCTATAGCTAGTACTCTCTAAACTCTGCATCATTGCCTCATTGGTAGGTAATGACTGAGGGAATGAAAAACCAGTCCACCACAATGTCCTCCTTGATATACGAATAAATACAAGCAATTGAGGGGACCAAGTTTGTGAATTGCAATCAGAGTCAAATACAGCTATCTTGAAAATCACGTTTTAGACTTTTACTTTACTTTCTCTTAATAATCTTGTTAGAATAAGTCAGGAAAAGAAGAAGACGTGTCCCATAAATTTAAAATGTTAAACATGAACCTTATGCGAAAATAATTTTTCTTATAATAATAATAATAATTAAAGATTAAAACAAAACTATTCACTGACTTCTCTTATTTAGCCTGACATAAGATAAAGTTGTTTTTTATTAAAATTTTCTTAAAAACAACTCTATCTCACACCAAACTAAATAAAATAAATCAAAAGATAATTTTCTAACTCATTTTAAGGTTGCTACTAAATATAAAAATATAAGAAAATGAGATTGTGGGGACTGGGTTTTTGGCTGCCCAAGCCCAATGGACCCGGGTCAAAAGCCCAACGAACCCCGCAATGAATTTATAGAGAGTGGGTCGAAGGTCTAGGCGCCGGCCGGCGCTTTGGCGTGGACTCCGGCTTCTTTTATTTAAAGAAAAAAGGATTTAGAGCAAATTACATCTGGGATAGGCTCCTCGGCCCATGGCCGAGGAGGCTCTTACCCCTTTTCTCTCTCCTTCCTTCTCTCTTGTTCTTTCTTGTTGTTTTGTTTACTTCCCTGAAGAGTCCTCTCCTCCTTTTCAGGAGGAATTCCTTTACATTATATATCCCCCTTACAATTGATCCTAGCCCTACATTTGCTGAGCGATTAGGCCCTTTGCTTAGGTGCTTGTCCCATCAGCCGCCTTCCCAGTCTCTTTGGGAGTCACGGCCTCCAAGGTGACACTGGTGGAGGTCCTTTCCTCATTAAGGCGGCCAGGGTGATTGTCAGGTGTATTTAATGTTGAGGTGACCGTTTGGTTCGAGCCTATCCTTCAAACCCTCGGACGTCCGATGATGAGGTTGTCCCTGGACTTGGATTGTCTCCTTGGCTCGGGCCTTTGGCCCAGGAACGTAGTGGGCTGGGCCGCAGGATTATTTGGCCCCACAATAGCCCCTCAAAATTTTGCTGTCCGCCTCCTCGGGCGGAGAAGAGGATTTTGGTGTCCTCGGGCCTGGGACGGGTCCTGTCAAGTTTGGCCCTTTGTGGGTACTAAGGTCTTTTCGCCTGGCTCAGAAGCGTTACTGGTGCCTCGAAGGGCGCGACGTGCCCTTCATTAAATCCTGACGGCTTTTTGCTCCCCACGTTCAACGGGAGGATGTCAATCCAACGGTGGGGATTCGCATAGCAGTTAGAAGTGGGAAAAACCGCACTGTTCCTTAATTTGAGGGTATAAATACCCATTTGAAAACTCGGTTCTTCTGCATCTTTGCACCCAAGAGTCCACATCTCCAGCATAAAAAGCCTGTCCGAGGAGCTTCTACACATTTCTGTAAGTCACTCTGTCTCCCTTGGAACTTTTTCCTTTTTCCTCTCTGCCTCTTTTTCGTTTACACCTTCTTAGCTCGTCTAGGCTTCGTTTGGGATGGGTATTTTTAAGAAGTATGTCTTCACTGAGGAGGCGATGGAGAAATTCATCGCTGATTACAAGATACCGACCAACGTGGGCTTGAGGTATTGTGAGCAGGGTGAGTGGCGCTTTCGGAGGCAGGAGGGTGAGGTGGTAATTCCCACCGTTGCCTTCGTCGAAGGTGGCATGAGGATACCCATGGGTCCGGTGATGAGGGACTATCTGATACACTTTCGACTAGCCCCCACTCAGTGCGCCATTAACGTCTTTAGGGTTCTGGGCTGTGTGGATGCCCTAAATGAAAAGATGGGCCTGAGACTGACCCACCATGACGTCAACTGGTGTTATAATCTCCAGTGCCTGAAAGGCGAAACCTACTATCTGAAGACCAGGGATGACAGAGTCCGGCTCATTCAGTGTCTCCCTGAGTCCAGCAAGGGGTTGAACAAAGATTTTCTCATCGTGTCTGGAGAGTGGCATGATGGCCTTCACTGCCCGACGACGGAGGGGACCCCAGGTGGGCAGTGGAAAAATGGAGAGAGAGAGTTCTAGGACCCTAATCAGTTCCATCCTTTCTCTCGCCCCTTTCTCTTGCAATGTTTGGTTTCTAATATGGATGTGTTTCCTTTTGCAGATCCACACGCCTTCACGCGCCACTTCAGCCTAATCAACCGGGAAGACTTGCAGAAGGCGCTGAGGGCGGAGGTTTTTGTGAACGCGGCAGATAATCAAGTTAGGGCCGCTCACGAAATTTTGAAATACGACCCGGCTCACAAGGTATTTGCGGCGCCAAAGCACGTGATCAGAGCAAATGATCCTCGTCTTCAGAAGATAACGGTGACCGAGGACGGGTTTCGGTTCCCTGAGGTGCCCTCCACATCAGGAGGCGCAACACCTGCGGGTCCCTCCTCCTCCCTTAGGATCTCGGAGCCCGCCGAAACAGGCCCTGAGAGGGAAGTGGAGGTTGCTGATTTTGGCCCCGCCGAGGACGAATTTGACGTGTTTGATTAAGCTCACCAGTCTGAGGATCCTCTAGGGGATTTGGGTGACCCTCATCTGACCGAAGCGGACTTCTCAGCATCCAAGTCCTCTTCTCGGCGAAAAATGGGCTACAAGAAGAAGCCGCAAGTTAGCTTGGCTGAACTGATTGAAGGCCAGCCGGGGAAATCTAAGTCAGAGATCCCTCCTCCTCCTCCGAGAACTCGCTCTGCCCAGGGCAAGTCGGCCTCTGCACAACCAGGGCTTCCTCCCCCTCTGCCCGAGACGAGTCTGCCTTCCAGGCGTGAGCCCTCTGATCCCAAGCAGAAGAAGGATAAGGGCAAAGGGCCAGCTGAGGAGAGGTCCGACCTCTACGGGAGGAGGGTGATGATCGGCGGCCCTCCAAACAGCTGAAGATAGGCTCCCGAGGTCTGGACAAACAGGTTGACGACCAACCCGAGCCTAGGGCTTGGCTTCCTGCCCCAATGCTCCGTGGGGCGCCGCTGAGGGAAGACTCCTCTCTCAGAGATTTCAATGAGGGCGAGGGCACGTTCGTAGCCGATGCGGTTGAAAGGTGCCTGTTACTCCCTACCGACATGGCAGAACTGGCGACTATGAGGAGCAGGGAGGTCTTCTTCTGCCTCAAGCGGTATTTGGGGATGGTAAGCTCCTCAATATTTGGGACCTTTCCTAGTTGCAGCTCTCCTCTTCCGCTTTTTTAGTCTCAGCTAAAGGTTTATTTGTTTTGTTGGGCAGGCCGTTCAGGCTACTTTTAGGTTGGAGGACATAGCCCAGGGCCAGGGGAAGGCCATGGAGGTGGAGCGCGAAAAACGTCTGGAGGCCACCCAGGTCCTTAAACACTCTGAGGCCGATCTGTCCAAGGCCCGGGAGGAGCTGAGTGCGATGACCAGTGCCCGGGATACTGCACTGTCCGGCCTCGTCGGTTTTCAGAAGCAGGCCGAGGATTACTCAAAGCGCCTGGCTGAGGCGGGGGAGCAGCTGAAGACTGCCAAGGGGTTGTTAGCTGATCTACCCCAAAAGGTTGCTGCCGCCGAGTCGGACAAAAAGGCGGCTGAGTGGGCGAGGGATGAGGCCCTGAGGGCCAAATTAGAGGCCGACCAGGGCAGGGAGGAGGCCTTGGCCACTAAGAGGGAGGCCGAGGAGGAGGCTTACACCACGGGGATGGAAGAGACCGCAGCAACCTTCAGGTCTGAAGTCCCCGCGTTGTGCAGGCGCTACTCTGCCGAGGTTTGGCGCGAGGCTCTTAGGCAGGCTGGGGTCGAGGCCTCATCCGACTTGTGGAAGGAGGAGAATGTGTACTATCCCCCTGCCATCCGCGAGGCGGCTCCAAGTGGCACTGAGGCCGAGGAGGCTGTGGAGGAAGCCGGCATTGCTATGGGTGAGGACACATCAACTGCTGAGCCCGTGGCTGAGCCCACCCAAGGAAGTGACCCTTCCAAGGTGGCAGAATCAAGTGAGGACCCCGTTGGGGAGGCGCCCCAGGAGGCTGTGAAGTCTGGCGCTGGAGCCGAAGCTCCCACTGCTGAGGAGGCCACTATTTTTGCTTCGCCTTCGCGGGCCGTCCCCTCTGGCCAAAGTTCAGAAAGCCTTGATGCTGCTATGGTCCAGCCCCCGGTTGAGGGAGGAGTATAAATGAGTGAGGCAGGCCCTCCGACCCTGTTGTCCTCCTGGTCCTTTGTATTTTCTTCTTTCTTTTTTTTTTGTGGTACTCACCATGTAATATTTGTGAACTTAATGGAACGCGAGCTTTATTTCTTTCCTGTTTGTTGTGGTTGTTTGCTTATTCGCACGTTATTCATTCTTTCTTTACTTGTGTGATTTTATCTTTAATTGCACCGCGGCCAGTCGCGGTATCAATTGTTGCAGCGAGGGCATGTGTGCTCGAGTGGGCCCATCTTTCCCTAAGGGCTGGGTAGAAAATTCTTTAGGTTGACACTTAGGTTCTCCTTGATGTGATTGACTTCCCCACAAGCCTGAGTCCGAGGACCGTACAGTGCTTTGGGTTCTGGCTAACACTTAGAATCCCCTGAAGTGGTTAGTTTCCCCATAGGTCTGGGTCCTGGGATCATGCAGCGCTTTTGGTTCTGTCCAACACCTGGAATCCTCTGAAGGAGTTAGTTTCCCCATAGGCCTGAGTCTTGGGACCATGCAGTGCCTTGGTTCTGTCTAACTCTTAGGATCATCTAAGGTGGTTGGTTTCCCCGTGAGCCTGAGTCCGAGGACCGTGCAGAGCCTTGGTTCTGCCTAACACTTAGGTTCATCCCAAGTATTTAGCTTCCCCGTTAGCCTGAGTCCGAGGACCGTGCAGAGCCTTGGTTCTGCCTAACACTTAGGTTCATCCCAAGTATTTAGCTTCCCCGTTAGCCTGAGTCCGAGGGCCATGCAGTGTCTTGGTTCGGTTGCTGCCTTCGAGATAAGTGGTCAGCTCCCCATAGGCTTGAGTCCGAGGACCATGCAAGACCTAGGTACACTTGCTGCCTTCAAGGTAAGTGGCTAGCTCCCCATAGGCTTGAGTCCGAGGACCATGCAAGACCTAGGTACAGTTGCTGCCTTCAAGGTAAGTGTCTAGCTCCCCATAGGCTTGAGTCCGAGGACCATGCAAGACCTAGGTACAGTTGCTACCTTCAAGGTAAGTGGCTAGCTCCCCATAGGCTTGAGTCCGAAGACCATGCAAGACCTAGGTACAGTTGCTGCCTTCAAGGTAAGTGGCGAGCTCCCCATAGGCTTGAGTCCGAGGACCATGCAAGACCTAGGTACAGTTGCTGCCTTCAAGGTAAGTGGCTAGCTCCCCATAGGCTTGAGTCCGAGGACCATGCAAGACCTAGGTACAGTTGCTGCCTAGCGCTGGGCGTCTGGAGCGGTTAGTTTCCCCATAGGCCTGAGTCCGAGGACCATGCAGTGCCTTGGTTCTGTCTAACGCTTGGCATCTGGAGCGGTTAGTTTCCCCATAGGCCTGAGTCCGAGGACCATGCAGTGCCTTGGTTCTGTCTAACGCTTGGCATCTGGAGCGGTTAGTTTCCCCATAGGCCTGAGTCCGAGGACCATGCAGTGCCTTGGTTCTGTCTAACGCTTGGCATCTGGAGCGGTTAGTTTCCCCATAGGCCTGAGTCCGAGGACCATGCAGTGCCTTGGTTCTGTCTAACGCTTGGCATCTGGAGCGGTTGGTTTCCCCATAGGCCTGAGTCCGAGGACCATGCAGTGCCTTGGTTCTGTCTAACGCTTGGCATCTGGAGCGGTTAGTTTCCCCATAGGCCTGAGTCCGAGGACCATGCAGTGCCTTGGTTCTGTCTAACGCTTGGCATCTGGAGCGGTTGGTTTCCCCATAGGCCTGAGTCCGAGGACCATGCAGTGCCTTGGTTCTGTCTAACGCTTGGCATCTGGAGCGGTTAGTTTCCCCATAGGCCTGAGTCCGAGGACCATGCAGTGCCTTGGTTCTGTCTAACGCTTGGCATCTGGAGCGGTTAGTTTCCCCATAGGCCTGAGTCCGAGGACCATGCAGTGCCTTGGTTCTGTCTAACGCTTGGCATCTGGAAGTAGGAGTTTGTCCTCGGTTTGCTTTACCAGGGATGATTTCCCCTTCGGACGGATCATGATCTTACACGTGGCTCTGATCTCATCTCCGTCTGGAGCATCCATCTCTCCTTTTTGCGAAGCGTCGCTTGGCCGTTCGCGTTCCGCGCCTGACGCTTCGGTGCGCGAGACGCGCCTTCATTAATAGCCTCATAAATCCTCATAAGCCCAACGGTTTGCGGCTCCCTTGGAATCTGGCCGCGTTATTACCATCCAACGCTTCATCAACCGGCTTTTCGAATTCCGCGTGGATTTAATTCCCACCTACCTTCATCCGCTATATAAGGCCCCCTGGGGGAATGGTTTCTCCTCATTCCATGCACTTCTCAACCCAGCCATAAAGAAGGTATCCTTTCAACTCCTCATGTCCCTTTAAAAACCCCGCCGGGATTGCGACCGGAGTTAGGCGATATGGGGCGGCTTTGGACGGACATGAGAACGTCCGCGCCAAGAGCCGTCGTGGCCGTAGCCCCCACTGGGCTTTCGGTGCGGCAGAATCTAGGCGTAACCCCAATGGCGCCATGCACGGTGGCCCGGAGGGATATTGTTGGAGTACCTAACGTCCCTCCTCAGAGCGCACCCCCGACGGAGGAGACATGCGAACTCTTATTATGCGCGGCGCCTGAGCGTTGCCGTCACCAACGGCCAGCGCTCGTGGGGGTTGGAGAGAATCAAGGGAACATCATGGGGAGGGCGTCCCGGAGCCCCTGTATCTGCTCCTCGCTTTGTTCAAGCTCTCGGCCCCCTTCCGCCCCCTTATTGTCAAGCTCTCCCATTCTCTTTCTCCCATTCTCTTTATGCCAATAAGGGGACGAGTTGACATCTCCCTCTAGCTAGTTTTAGGTCGGGTCCGCCTGGGCCTCTGATTGTAGGACTAGCTAGTAGGAACAGTTGTAAAACAAGCCTGCCTAAGCCTCTGATTGTAATCTGTAAATTTTTTATGAAATAATATAAAGTTTTTTTTTTTTTTGTTGAATTTTCTGTCTTGAGCTTTTTTCTTTCTGCAACTCTCTTCTTTCCTTTATAGTTCTTTTTCTTTTTGCATCACCGCCGATCTTCCATGGAACGGTTGTTTAGAACAGTCGCCTGTTGCGCCAACCAGTGCACTAATCCTTCCCACAGACGGCGCCAATTGTGGGGACTGGGTTTTTGGCTGCCCAAGCCCAATGGACCCGGGTCAAAAGCCCAACGAACCCCGCAATGAATTTATAGAGAGTGGGTCGAAGGTCTAGGCGCCGGCCGGCGCTTTGGCGTGGACTCCGGCCTCTTTTATTTAAAGAAAAAAGGATTTAGAGCAAATTACATCTGGGATAGGCTCCTCGGCCCATGGCCGAGGAGGCTCTTACCCCTTTTCTCTCTCCTTCCTTCTCTCTTGTTCTTTCTTGTTGTTTTGTTTACTTCCCTGAAGAGTCCTCTCCTCCTTTTCAGGAGGAATTCCTTTACATTATATATCCCCCTTACAATTGATCCTAGCCCTACATTTGCTGAGCGATTAGGCCCTTTGCTTAGGTGCTTGTCCCATCAGCCGCCTTCCCAGTCTCTTTGGGAGTCACGGCCTCCAAGGTGACACTGGTGGAGGTCCTTTCCTCATTAAGGCGGCCAGGGTGATTGTCAGGTGTATTTAATGTTGAGGTGACCGTTTGGTTCGAGCCTATCCTTCAAACCCTCGGACGTCCGATGATGAGGTCGTCCCTGGACTTGGATTGTCTCCTCGGCTCGGGCCTTTGGCCCAGGAACGTAGTGGGCTGGGCCGCAGGATTATTTGGCCCCACAGAGATAGTTTTCTAAAAAATGTTTTTAAAAAATAATTCATTTTCTATAAAATATTAGTATAGAAATAAATGGAGTGTTAAAGACAATTTGTTTTTGTTACCTTTTCCTTAGGGTTTAAGTGAGGGGTATGAACTTTGAACTTTGAAGACAACTCTTGCTAAACATTGTTTTGAACTCAGAAAAATTTGAACTTGCAATTTTTTTCTAAAATATTTTTGGGGATGAATTTGAAAACAAAAGCTGCATCTTTATTTTTAATCCCATAATAATGAGATGGTCAATTGATCATTGCATTTAGGTTTATAGCAATCTCCAAATTCCTAAAATTTGTGCAAGTTTAAATAGTTCACAAACCTCTTACTGTTAGACTGTGATTGGTGAAAAATGTCTAATCATTTCAAAGAGAGGTGACCTCAAACTTAATTAATTAGGAGATCACCAAAAAAAAAAAATTGATCAATGATGGTGGAGCTGGTGTAGTTGAATAATTCAGTTCCTAGTTCCACGCAATGCTCTATTGTCTTCACAAGGAAATCTAACAATTTAATCATTAAAAAGAAATATAAAACAAACAAACAAAGTACATCATCATATTACTTATGGAATTTATAAATCGCAGCTTGATATTAAATATGAACACCCCCCCCCCCCCCCCCCCCCCCCCCCCACACAAAAAAAAAAAAAAAAATACTAGGCCAGATTCAACTTCGTTCTGTGCAAAAATTCCTTATATTTTTCTTCATAATCTTCAAGATAATTTAATATATTAACTAGCTATCAATACATCACTTTCTCTTTACTTATAATTATCTTCATAATCAGTCTCTTAGATTTGGGGCATCCTAAGTTTTATTATATTCTTCTTCGAAACAACTGTTTGATTTTTGTCCTTGGAGCTTATAACGTGCTTGAATGAAATCTCCGCTGACTGAACCAAGAGACAATCGAATTAACCAGCTTGTAACATTTTGTATAAGTTGTATTTTACCATAATTAGGTATTTATTAGGGCAATTTTTTTTTTTTTTTTAATAGAGCTTCAATTTATGACACTCACTTTTGATGATTATACTCTTTATCGTCAAACTAAGATATTAATCGGTTTTTGGTATAAACAGAGATTAAACCCTAAATTTCATATTCAACCATTAGAAATTTTACCAGTTGAGATAACCGGAACTCACTATTAGAGAAAAATTTAAGCACATTTAGCTTATAGACCTTAGGTTCTCAAAATAATTTTAAACTCATAATTGTTGCATTGACCAATAGGTCCAATTCAACAGAAAATGTATTATCTTTCCCAAGGATAAGTATATTAAACCATCTCATTTATTAGCCAATGCAACTATGTAATTGAATTCAATTAGAGAACATAAAGCATAACACCTAAAGAAATTTTACCTAAACATTAATTTTCATGTTTAATTTTTATCAACTTTTGAAAAAATTGTAAAATGTCATGAAATGCATTTTGTAACATATAATATGCTAAAATCTTATTTATATACTAGTTTTTACTTTTTAATAAAACAATTTTTTTTTTGGTTACTAATTAATATACTATGTGTGGGGCCAAGAAATCCTACGGCTCAGTCCACTCCGTTTCAGGGCCAAAGGCCCAAGCCAAGGACGACCCCATCCTCGGACATCCGAGAACTTAAGGCAACGGGAAACACCCCCAAGGAAGCCTTCCTGACTACTCAAAGAGCCGAGAAGGAGTACCACACGCCAGCAACGGAAATCTAGTGGAGGGACAAGCTTATGACAAACGGTCACCTCCACATTAAATGCACCTGACTACCGCCCTGGCCGCATTAATGAGGAAAAGACTCCGCACCAGCGTCGCCTCGGTTGCCGCGACCCACAAGGAGAATGGGAAGGCGGCTGATAGGACAGGCATCAGAGTAATGTCCTGATTGCTCAACAAATGTAGGGCTAGGATGGATTGGGTGAGGGGTATATAATGTAAGGGATCCCTCCTGAAAAGGGGGGGGGAGAGGGCCAAGCTCCTCGGACGAATGCCGAGGAGCACTTGTAGCAAAGAATCCAGGCGCTTAGCCTTCAATGGCAATGAATCCACGATGAAGCTCCGTTTACTTGTAAGGGCCAATTTCTTCAACCCACTCTCTACAAATTCATTGTTTGGGGCCTACAGGATTACATCCCTTCTAAGTTCAGAGGGTCCTTCCAAAAATTGAGTCCCTACACTATGATACAATAAATTGTGCTAATTTTTAATAAGTGGTAGAAAATTCAGTCATTAAATATATATATATATATATATTTTTTAAATCACTAACTTTTATAATTGAAGTTTATACTTGAGGATTTTGAGTTTTGACTAGTTTTAAATGGACTTGATGTAGTTTAAAATGGTTTGGAAGAAGTTTTAAATGAGTTTAAAATGGTTTTAAATTGGTTTGAATTAGTTTTAAACTAGATGAACAACTCGCACAAAAATTTGAGGAAATTTGAAATCTAATATAGGACACTTGGCAGAAAATTTAAGTAGAATGATTTAGTGTGTGTTTGTTTCGACTTTTAGGAGCCCAAAAAGCGCTTTTTGCTACCGAAAATCCAAACCACGCATTTGGTGTAATTTTGGAAATGCGCTTTAATAGAAAGTTCATTGTTCCAAAACACTGAGAAACCCCAAATCATGAGGGCAACAAAGAGCTCCATTGCAAAAAAGTGCTGAAGTGCATTATGTCACCGTTGGAAGTTGCGCAAATTTCCCAAATTGCCCACTAGTTTTTCTTAAAAACTCAATTTTATCCCTTTGTTTATAACATGGTTTTACAAAGGAACCCAATAATGAAATCAGAAAAAAAAAAAAAAAAAAAAAAAAAAAAAAAAAAAAAAAAAAAAACCGATTTGACCCATTTCTACCGTATGTCGTTGGCAGTGGGGAAGATCAAGCAGCGGAGGGGAGGAAGAGAGGCGGCAATGAAGGCAAAGCAGATCAGCAGACGACTGAGGCGATTTTCCTCCCTTGGCAATTTCCCCCTCTCTTTATCTTCATTTGATGAGAATCAAATGGTGTGATTGTGTGTGACCTTTAAGTTTGTGTGTTTTGATGGGATAGAGGGAAAGAAACTTGGAGACGAAGTGGTAAGAGAAAAGAGAGAAAGGAAGAAGAAAAATAAAAAAAAGAAAGAGAAAAAAAGAGAGTTTTGTGGAATGTTCTGGAGTTTGGAGGAAGTGGTATTGAAAAAGGAGGAAAGAAGGAAAAAAAGAAAAGAGTAAGGGTACATGTGTGGAGGAGAAAAAAAAAAAGGGGAAAAAGAAGGAAAAAAAGAAGGAAATATGGATGAAAAAAATAAATAAATAAAGGAAAAATAAAATAAAGAATAAGAAATTAAAATTGAAAAATGCTATCACAATATTTTCACAATAAATCTTAAGTGGTAGGTTATTATTAGCTAATATTGGTGAGAAAAAATAATTTTTTTAGAAAGAGAAAAAAAAATTTTAATAATACGTTCAAATTAAAATCAGTATCAATTTATCTCAAATGATTTTTTTGTAAAAGTGTTGTAAAAATATTATGAATGTAGTTTTTAGAAATGAACAAAAATTAATTTAAGTATTATGAAGTAGTTGATTTAAGTATGAAATAAACTCTTTTATATACATTGTCATTTTTGGTAATTTATCACTCAAATCGCTACTTTTATAAATGCTAGCCAAACACTCAGTTTTTTCAAAAAAACATTTTTTAACGGTTTTTACCAAAACCTCCTGTTACCCAGTTTAACACTCAGCTTTTTGGTAATCCTTGGTTGCCCAGTTTTATAACGCATTCAGCTTTTTGGTAATCCTTGGTTGCCCAGTTTTATAACGCATTTTTTAAAAACCTCAACTTTTTCAAAAAGCACAATATTAAAAAACTGAACCAAACTTATCCTTAATCATTTGTTGATTTTTGGATTCAATTATATTATTATATAGCTATAAAAATACCAATGTTATGGACGCATCTTTAATTTTAACAACTTTAAGAATATTATTAACAATTAAAAGAAGTTTTGAAAAAAATTTATGTCACAAAGACTTCTTCACAATGATATAAGTATATAGAGATGCTAAAGCCAAAAAAAAAAAAAAAAAAAAAAAAAAAAAAAAACGAAATATGAGATATATATGACTATATCTCATATTCACAAACACGTTTATAAACACATTAATATGCTCAGTTGCATTCATTTAATAAGATCAGGTTGGAGCTGAGGATAAACAACTCAGTTCCATTTAAGTAAAAAAAACTGTAGCCATAGCTATAGCTTTGGCTATACCATGAGCTATCATTTCAGAACGATAAAATAGATAAGGTTCAACCAAGTAATTAATTGGCCAGGTCCACTTGTACGTGTACCTGTTTCACGTGGCTATGAAATTTTCCATGGTCGAACATGCTAGCAATTAAGCTATTTATGTCTCATTTCTTTATCATCCAAACCAGGTAGGGTCAGTTGTACAGATTGACAGATCGAAATATTGTTTTTACCATACTCAATGATTAACGAGTAATAAAATAGCTTGGTCTAAGACTTTGGTAAAAATCCAATCTCACCTAATATTACACGGAGTTGCCATTGAAATGGGATATTGGGATGCTGGTTTTTACTAGCCATGAATATTGGAAAGCTGTAAAGCCATTTTCAACCATGGCAACCAAGGATTGTTGTGTTCATAACTTTATAATTTATATAATCTTGGTCTTCGCTATATCATTGAAATTTGAAAGTACACCTGAAAATTTTGTACCCGGTCTATTTAGTTATTATTATTAACCCATTTGAATTTGAAGAAAAAAAGAACACAATAATAAGGATCGTTTTACATATGAAAAAGGGGTTAATCCATATTCGATCCATTGAAATAACACCTCAGTTCGCCGCAAAGTTACACGCGTTGAGCCTTAGTCAAATGACTATTGTTTTTCCCGCGCTATGGCTTTAGACTATTGGGATTTTTGTATCTCATTTACATCATTTAGACAAGAATTATTCAACTTATAAAGGAGGGTATGATTGATGGGATGAAAAAGACACAAGAATATTTTATATTAAATGATACTATGTCGTCTGTATCAAAATTTAATAAACTAGAAACAAGTATGTAAAAATAATTATTCACTAACATATGTTTTTTATTTGTTAGTGGGTTAATTATTTTTTACTAACATATCTCACATTTATTAAATTTTGATACTGCTAACATGGTATCATTTGATATCAAATATATTCTCAAAAAAGACCCCTTTTGGTCTAACTAAGTTCCTTGCATGCTAAGTATTTTGGGGGACTTTCAATCTATAATACCACCACTTGGCAGCGTGGATGAGACGAAGGTATCTAGATGAAATTGTTGAAAAGAATTTACCCTTTATCTTTGAAGTAGTCTTGGGGTTGACCTCTCACTTTTTATATATAAACTATATAAGTAATTACCAAAAAAAAAAAAAAACAGAGTCGGTCATGGACTTGCCGGCCAATCAAGTTAAATTCATTTAACAAAAATATTGAGGGTACTATTTAAAACTTGTTATTCGGAAAAGGAATGGATGTAGAAGCCTAGAAGTTTCTTTTCTTATTTTTATAATTACTTCCGTATTCTATTTTGTTTCTTTACTATTTTGATTTTGGGTAAGTCTAAAATATTGCTCACATTGAAAAGTCAATTGATACTTTCTAGTAAGCCTTTTGTTTTATTGAAAAGGTAATGCCCTTTTTTCTTCAAATTAAAGGGAATAATTTCAGTTTTTTTACTTGGCAAAATGTGAAAAGAAAAATATTTTAAAAAAATGAATAATTAGAAGAATGTCTTATTGTTAAAAACCTGGCCTTAAAAATTCATTGAATTTTTTTCCTTAAAAGAGAATCATTAATTATTAGTATTTTTTTTAACTATTTACTTATTTTACTTGTTTAAAATAAAATAGGCAAGCCAATTTTTGTGTACTCTTTAAAGTTTAAAAAGATGATAAGTTGTTGTTAATTTTACATATATATATATATATATATATATATATATATATATGTAGGGTCTACTTTTGTTGTCCAAGCCTAAGGGATATGGGTCAAAGGCCCAACGAACCCAAAATAATGAATTTGTAGAGAGTGGATCAAAGGTTTAGGCGCTGGCCGGCGTTCACGAGGCGTGAACTCCCTTCTCTTTTATTAAAGATATACTCAGAACGATTTACAACTGGGGGATGCTTTTCGGCCCATGGCCGAGGAGGCTTTTCTTCCCTTTTTTTACTCTGCTCCATCCATCCCCCCCTCAGGAGGGATTCCCTTACATTATATACCCTTTACCCAACCAATCCTAGCCCTACACTTGTTGGGCGATCAGGATATTACTCAGGTGCTTGTCCCATCAGCCGCCTTCTCGTTCTCTTTGGGAGTCGTGACAACCAAGGTGGCACTGGTGCGGAGTCCTTTCCTCATCAATGCGGCCAGGGCGGTAGTCAGGGGCATTTAATGTGGAGATGATTGTTTGTCATGAGCTTGTCCCTCCATCAGATTTATATTGCAGGCGCGTGGTATTCCCCCTCGGCCCTTTGAGTAGTCCTGAAGGCTTCCATGGAAGTGTTTGCTGGTTGCCTTAAGTCCTCGGATGTCCGATGATGGGGTCGTCCTCGGCCTGGCGAACTGTGCGTCTGGGCTTCTTCTTATCCTTCCGGATTTTGGGTACCTCCTCGGCTCGGGCCTTCGGCCCAGGAACGAAGTGGGCTGGGCCATAGGATTTCTTGGCCCCACAATAGCCCCTTAAAATCTTGCTATCCGCACCCTCGGGCGGAAGGGAGGATTTTGATGTCCTCGGGCCTGCGACGCGTCCCATCGAGTTTGGCCCTCTATTAGTGCTGGAGTCTTTTCATCTGCCCCAGAAGCGTTACTGGCGCCTCGAAGTGCGTGATGCGCCTTTCATTAAATCAAGATGGCTCTGTGCTCCCCACGTTCAACGGGAGGATGATGATCAAACGGTGGGGATTCGCCTAACATTTATGGGCGGGAAAATCCGCGCGGCTCCTTGATTTGGGGTATAAATACCCACTCGAAAGGCCGGTCCCTCTGTTTACTCGCATCCAAGAGTCTACATCTCCAGCATAAAAAGCTTGTCCGAGGAGCTTCTACTCATTTCTGTAAGTCGCTCTATCTTTCTTCGTATTTTCTTCCTCTCTATTCTTCCTTCTCTTTCATTTGCTCTTTCTTAGCCTACTTAGGCATCATTTGGGATGGGTAGATTTAAGAAATACGTTCACACTGAGGAGGCGATGGAGAAATTTATCGCCGATTATAAGATACCCAGCAACGTGGGCTTAAGGTATTGTGAGGAGGGCGAGTGGCGCTTTCGGAGGCAGGAGGGTGAAGTGGTGATTCCCATCGTTGCCTTCGTTGAAGGTGGCATGAGAATACCCATGGGGCCGGTGATGAGAGGCTACCTATCGTACTTCCGGCTAGCCCCCACTCAGTGTGCCACCAACGTCTTCAGGATTCTGGGCTGTGTGGACGCCCTGAACGAGAAGATGGGATTGAGGTTGACCCACCACGACGTAAACTGGTGTTATAACCTCCAGTGCCTGAAGGGAAAGTCGTACTACCTAAAGACCAGGGATGACAGGGTCCGGCTCATTCAGTGCCTCCCTGAGTCTAGCAAGGGGCTGAACAAGGACTTCCTCATCGTGTCTGGAGAATGGCACGATGGCCTTCACTGCCCAACGACGGAGGGGACCCCAGGTGGGGTAGTGGGAAAATGGACCCTAATCAGTTCCATTCTTTATTTTGTCTATTTCTTTTGCACCGTTTGGTTATTAATGTGAAGGTGTCTTCTTTCGCAGATCCGCATACCTTCACGCGCCATTTCAGTCTGATCAACCGGGAAGACTTGCAGAAGGCACTCAGGGCGGAGGTTTTCGTGAACGAAGCCGATAATCAAGTTAGGGCCGCTCACCAGATCTTGGGGTACGACCTGGCTCAAAAATCATTTGCGGCGCCGAAGTACGTGATTAGAGCAAAGGATCCTCGGTTTCGGAAAATAACCGTGACCGAGGACGGGTTCCGGTTCCCCGAGATGCCCTCCACATCAGAAGGCGTAATACCTGCGGGTCCCTCCT
Source organism: Quercus ilex subsp. ballota (assembly GCA_032727855.1). Classification (NCBI taxonomy): domain Eukaryota; kingdom Viridiplantae; phylum Streptophyta; class Magnoliopsida; order Fagales; family Fagaceae; genus Quercus; species Quercus ilex. The sequence continues at coordinate 35,254,463 of CM064914.1, forward strand.
CCTCCCTTAGACTCTCGGAGCCTGCCGAAGTAGGCCTAGAGAGGGAAGTGGAAGTCACCGATTTCTGCCCTGTCGAAGACGAGTTTGACGTTTTTGAACAAGTTCACCAGTCCGAGGACCCTCTAGGAGACCTGGGCGATCCTCGTCTGACAGAAGCAAACTTCCCAACGTCCAAGTCCCCTCCCCGGCAAAAAATGGGTTACAAGAAGAGGCCCCAATCTAGCCTGCTGGATCTGATCGAAGGCCAACTAGGGAAGTCTGAGCCAAAGCTTCCTCCTCCTCCTCCCAAGGTTCACCCTGCCCAAGGCGGGTCGGCCCCTACCCAGTCAAGGCCTCCTCCTTCTCCGCCTCAGACGAGTCTGCCTTCTAGGCACGAGCCCTCTGATCCCAAGCAGAAAAAGGATAAGGGCAAAAGGCCGGCTGAGGAACAGTCCGCGTCCCCCCGGAAGGAGGATGATACTCAGCGGCCATCCAAACAGCTGAAGATAGGCTCCCGAGGCCAGGATAAACAGGTTGAGGCCCAGCCCGAGGCTCAGGCCTGGCTTCCTGCCCCAATGCTTCATAGAGGGCCGCTGAGGGAAGACCCTTCCCTCAGGGATTTCAAAGAGGGCGAAGGCGCGTACGTGGCCGACGCGCTGGAAAAGTGCCTGCTACTCCTAGCTGACATGACGGAGCTGGGGACTATGAGGAGCAGAGAGGTCTTCCTTTGCCTCAAGCGGTATTTGGGAATGGTAAGTTCCTCAGTACTTATGATTCTCTCTAGTTTCAGCTGTTTCTTTCCCTTTTCTGAGCTCGGCTAACCGTGTACTCGTTTTGTTTGGCAAGCCGTTCAGGCCACTTATAGGTTAGGGGACGTGGCCCGTGATCAGGGGAAGGCCATGGATGTGGAGCGTGAGTAATGTTGGGATGCCACTCGGACCCTCAAAAACTCCGAGGCTGATCTTGCCAAGGCCCGGGAGGAGCTGAGGGCGATGACCAGTGCTCGGGACAATGCCCTGTCAGGCCTCGCCGGCTTCCAGAAGCAGGCCGAAGATCAGTCGAAGCGTCTGGGCGAGGCAGAGGAGTAGCTGAAGGCTGCAAAGGAGCTGTTTGCTGGTCTGCCAAAGAAGGTGGCTACAGCCGAGGAAGCCAAGAGTGTGGCCAAGTGGGCCAGGGACGAGGCCGTGAGGGCCAAGTTTGAGGCTGACCATGGCAGAGAGGACTCCCTGGCCTTTAAGGAGGAAGCCGAGAAGGAGGCCTATGCTGTGGGGATGGCCGAGACAGAAGCAGCCTTTAGGGCTCAAATCCCCGGGCTGTGCAGGCGCTACTCTGCTGAGGTTTGGAATGAGGCTCTCAGGCAGGCTGGGGTTGAGGCCTCGTCCGACTTGTGGAAGGAGGAAAGGGTGTACTACCCTCCTGCCATCCGCGAGGCAACTCCAGGTGGCGCTGAGGCCGGAGAGGCTACAGAGGAAGCCCGTGCTGCCACGGGTGAGGACACCTCAATCGTTGAACTGATGGGCGAGCTTGTCCAAAGAATTGACCCCCCCGAGGTAGCTGAGTCAGGTGAGGGCCCCGTTGAGGAGGCGCCCCAGGAGGTTACGAAGTCCACCTCTGAAGCTGAAATTCCTGCTGCTGAGGAGGCGGCCGTTCCTGCCGCGCCTTCGCAGGCCGTCTCTTTTGGCCAAATCTCAGAAGGCCCTGAAGCTGCTATGGTCCAGCCCCCTACTGAGGGGGGAAAATAAGTGGGCAGGGGAGGCCCCTCAACGCCGTCGTCTCTCTTGTCTTTTGCATATATATATATATATATATATATATTTTTTTTTTTTTTGAATTGTAATGTGACGTTCATCATGTAACCCTTATGGATTTAATGCAATGTGATTTCTATTTCTTCTTCCAATTGTTCTGGCTGTTTGTACATCTGCGGGTTATTCGTTTTCTCTTTTCCTTGTTGTCTCCTCTTTTTCTTTACTTGCATGATTTTATCGCCAATTATACTTCGGCCAGTCATGGCAGCGATTGTAATAACGTGAAGGTACGTACGCATAGGCAGGCCCTTTATGTCTCCAGGACCAGGTGGGGCTCTTGTTTTCCGAACATTCTAACACTTAGAATCTTCTGAAGTAGTTACTTTCCCGTAGGCGTGAGTCCTGGGACTATGCAGTGCTTTTGGTTCTGTCTAACACCTAGAATCCTCTGAAGGAGTTAGTTTCCCCATAGGCCTGAGTTTTGGGACCATGCAGTGCTTTTAGTTCTGTCTAACACTTAGAATCCTCTGAAGGAGTTAGTTTCCCCATAGGCCTGAGTCCTGGGACTATGCAGTGCCTTGGTTCTGTATAACACTTAGGATCATCTGAGGTGGTTAGTTTCCCCGTAAGCCTGAGTCCGAGGACTATGCGGAGCCTTTGTTCTGTCTAACACTTAGGATCATCTGAGGTGGTTAGTTTTCCCATAGGCCTGAGTCCGAGGACCATGCAGAGTTTTGATTCTGTCTAACACTTGTTCTTCTGAAGTAGTTAGTTTCCCCATAGGCCTGAGTCCGAGGACCATGCAGAGCCTTGGTTCTGTCTAACTTTCATTTCTCTGTAAGTAGGGGTTTGTCCTCGGACCGCTTTACTGGAGACGATTCCTCCTTCGGTCGGATTATGATCTTACACGTGGCGTTGATCTCGCCTACAGCTCGAGCCCCCACCTTTTTATTTGCGAAGCGTCCCTTGGCTGTTCGTGTTCCGTGCTTGACGCTTCGGTGCGCGAGTCGCGCCTTCATTAATGGCCTCGTGAATTAACATAAGTCCAACAGTCTACGGCCCCCTTGGAATTTGGTAGCTTCATTATTAGCCCTGCTAGCAACTCTCTTTTCGAATTCTGCGTGGATTAATTCTCACCAACCCTCATCCTCTATATAAGGCTTTCTAGGGGGATGGTTTCTCCATACTCCATGAACCTCCCAACACAAACAGGAAGAACACACCTTTTCAGCTCCCCAAGCCCCTTTAATAACCCCGCCGGAATTGTGACCGGAGTTAGTAGATATGGGGCGGCTTTGGGCGGGTGTGAGGACATCCGTGCCAAGAGCCGTTGTGGCCGCAGCCCCCACTGGGCTTCCGATGCGGCAGAGTCTAGGCGTAACCCCGATGGCGCCATGCACGGTGGCCCGAAGGGATGTCGTTGAAGTACCTAACGTCTCTCCTCGGAGCGCACCCCCGATGGAGGAGACATGCGAACTCACATCATGGGCGGTGCTCGAGTGTTGCCGTCTCCAACGGCCAACGCTCGTCGGGGTTGGAGAAAATCAAGGAAACATCACGGGGGAGGGCGTCCCGAAGCCCCTATATCTGCTCCTCGCTTTGTTCAAGCACCGTCGCTTCGAGAAAAGAGTTGTTGGTGGTCTCGAAACAAGCCAGCCCCTGCCCCCTTCCGCCCGCTTACTGTCAAACTCTCCCATTCTCTTGATGCCAGTAAGGGTACGGGTTGACACTTCCCTCTAGCTAGTTTTAGGACGGGTCCGCCTAGGCCTCTGATTGTAGGACTAGCTGGTAGGGACAGTTTTAAAACACGCCTGCCTGAGCCTCTGATTGTAATTTGTAACTTTTCTTTTTATGAAATAATATCAAGCTTTCTTTCTTTGCTGTTGAATCTTCTGTCTCGAGCTTTTGTCATATAAAGGGTTAGTAGGAGGGTTCTCCTTCCGATGTGGGACTAAGTTGCCTCAAGGGGTGAACGCCCACACTCGGTCGAAGAGGACAAATTCGTGAGGGCCTGGCTCCCCAAAGCGAACAAAATCCTTTGTGTGGAGTCAAGTACCCACATATATATATATATATATTTCTAATTTTGTGTGTACATATTTTGAATTTATTTGGAGCAATTTATGATACCATAATTTGTCACCTCAAACCGAAATTTCCAACTCCGGCATTGCATGTAATGATTATACACTTGTACTATTGAGGAACAATATATAATTGCAAGTCCTATAAAGTTGACCATCTCTTCAAAAGCACGAGGGACAAGACCACCATCAATACTAGTTTCTAAACTAAACTGATGGTACACTACTCCCTTCGCTTCACAGTTTATAAGGCAGCAAGTGGGGGGATTTTCCTTCGATGTGGGACTCCTAGGACACCGTCCGAGGACGTTGCCAAGCATGCCTAGGACGTTGCCATGCATGCCTAGGACGTTGCAAAGCCGTTCGAGGACGGCCTAGGACGTTGAAGGACATGCCGAGGATGCGGTGTAAAAGGCGACAAGGCAAAAAGCCCTTGGCCCGAAGATCCGTACATCCTAGATACCCACAAAAATAAAATAAAAACTTTTTAACTTGGGTTTTAAAGAAAAAAAAATCGGCGAATTAAAAAAAAATAAAGAAAGAGAAAAGTTTAAACATGATTTTTTTTTTTTTAAGAAGTGTTTAAATGTGAAGTTTGCTTTTGAATAAGTGGGTGAGTGGGAGAGTAATCATTTTTTGTAGGCAATGTTTTAGTAAGAGTTAAAGATGCATTTTTATTTTGTTATCCTTTAGTTCTGTCTCTACTTAAACTTAGGAAAATATGAGTATTTTGGACCCAAAAAAAAAAAAAATCTGGTCCAAACTGGAGAAGCCTCTTAAATAGTAGTATAGATAATAATACATTCTTTAAAAATATTCTTTAAGAAAGATTAAAATACTTCAACATCAAAATATTTAAAAGTTAAAACCTGATGCTATATATATATATCTATACCACCTAATCACCTTATTCGAATGAATTCCTTCGAATTCAACCATGTATATCACTAATCATCAATATTATATAAGAAGTTTTACATTAATAACATTTCCACAACAAATTATATGTGATAAGTTATTACTTAGTTCTAATTTGAACTTATCATTAAAATTACTTTTTTGTCCACTAATAACAACTCGTAATAATCTACCACTTACAATTTGTCATGTCATAATTGTAACAAAAACTCTATACAAAATAAATATAGCTAAGTTTTTCAAAATTTAACTATACACAATTGAGTAATGCTACATAGATCAATCTTTTTTACTCTAGTTTAGTTAGTCAGTAGATCTTATTGAGTTGACAAATTTTCAAAGTGAAAAAGACCTTTCATGCCATTCCCATTAAAGTCCAATTAAGATCCTTCCATTGTTTTCTTTTCCTACTAGAACCCACTATTTATGTTACTTTTTTTCACCTATTATTAACCATATGCATCATCCGCAAATGTTAATTTTTTTTTTTTGGAAGAAACTTTTGTCAAATTTCTTGTTTACCTAAACTTTCTCTACAAAATTACACATGGAACACATGGTAGAATTCCCTTTTTATTATGAGGTCAAACGTGATTCACGTGTCAAGAACACACAAAAGTAAGCCAAAATTTGCAATCCCTATCTTTAAGTAAATACTAAATATAACCACATAAAATAAAGGCACCTTTTTCAGTTCTTCCCTTCCCATATGATTCCGTACTACTGTGTCAAAAGATCCTCACTCAAGGTCCCAAAACCCAACCGTAATTGTCCCGCAACGCAAAATATAAAAACAAGGGCACGTGGATCTGACCCATCTCTTTGCTGCACCGGCACTCAAAAACGCTTTCTTTAGAAGGTCTCGGAGAGAAAAATAAAAAAAATAAAAAAATAGATGAAATTGGGTATTCATCGTCAGTCGTTGACATTTGTGACATTCTAATCCCTATCCTTTCTTTAAAATGTTTCTAGACTCTAGAGGGACCTTATCATAATTTGATAAATAGAAAAGGATGACGTAATACCATATCAATAGATACTCCATCAATCAAATCCTCCGCCTTTACTCAAAAAAAAAAAAAAAAATTCCTCCACCCCACTTCTAACAGTTTACTATTATCATAAATTTTCTATGGTCATAACAAATTAAGGTGTTAATTTAGCTTAAGTTAAAACAAACTAAAATAAGATTACATGTGAACCTAGCACAAATTAAAAGATTCAAAACATCTTATCAAAATATATATATATATATATTCAAAACGAAATTATAAAAATATTGAAAATTTTTATTGTTTCCATAAACTTTCTCTATCGTTGAAAAGGGAAAATGCTAGAGAATTAGATACGTTTTTTATTTTTATTTTATTTTTATTTTTTATTTTACAAGAGAAATTACAATATACTAATGTGATAAATTGTTACTGGTAAATAAAAAAGTGATAGCAGTAGAAAGTCCAATTAAGGCTGTCCACATACTCACCGAACTTGACCCACCAACTGCTGACGATCGAACCTGACTCATTGCTGATCGAACTGACTTTTTCGGCAGTAGGCGACGGGTTTCTTTCTCCAAAAACTGAGATCGGCAAGTCGGATGTTCGTTCTCCTCCTCTCAAATCTGATTAACCTGAATCAACTGATCCATATGTTTTTCCGACGAGATGTGGTAGATCCGGCAAGATTTGAGATATTTTTGGGAAGATCTCGGCAAGATTCGGTGAGATCCTATTGAAAATGGCTGAGAATTTAGCGAGATCTCACCGAATTTCAATCATTTTTCACCTTTTTCTCACTAGATTCTCGTCGTTTTCTAGATCTTCTACCCAGACCAATCTACCAGACATCCGTTGACACTTCGACCCGCTCGATCCAATCATCCTTTTAGTTGGTAATGGGTTCATGGTTGCTCCATTTGATCAAGTCGAGTCAGATGTAAGTTGTGCCCAAACCTAGTCTAACCCAACCTATGAACAATTAGTAAGAATTGGCCAAATTAACAATTTGAAAAAAATTAATAAAATAGTTTATAATAATATAAAATCCAGTTGAAAAAATATAAAGTAAAATCTATTTTGATGGCTTGAAATCTAATATGTGGCATGAGTTCCGTTTGACCCTTAATTGAATATGACACGTTTGACATATTCTTCAATTTTTTTTTTTGGTTGAGAAAAGACATATTCTTCAATGGATTAGATGGTGATAAAAATATTCTAAACAACTTTGAAAGTATATAAGTGATCATTTTGAAACAAACCTAAAAAATTGAGGACCAAAAAATCCGAAATTTTGTTTCAAACAAACAAGAACCCAACTCCTATCAAAAAAAAAAAAAAAACAAGAACCCAACCCAATTACCCTCGCTTCAAAGTTTAAATAGCTCACGTTACGGGACAACCTGTTTTTGTAAACCCGTGATCCATCGTATTCGCATCGCTTTTTTTTTTTTTCTTTTTTTCTTTTTTGCAATAGTATTCACATCGCTTTTAGAAAAAGCAAAATCACCCGTTTCCTCTTTCAAATAAATACCCGCACTTTCTTTAGTGTGCCTCCGAAAATCCATTACTAGATAGGATTTTTCAAAAACAAAAACACAAAAAGCAACAAGAAGCAAAAAAAAAAAATAAATAAAAAAACCATTTTGTGTGGATAAGGGAATTGAATTTTGAATTGGAGCTGATGTATTTGCTGTTTTGCTCTGTTATTCGATGCGAAGAGCAATAGAACGATGCCGGAGAGAGAGAACGAGAACGAGAACGAAAACGACGCCGCTTCGACCAGCGAAACGGCGTCGTCTTCGTCGACTTCTACAAATTCGGAGGCGATGAACTTGTTCGGGAAATACGAGGTTGGGAAGTTGCTAGGCTACGGCGCGTTCGCGAAGGTGTACCACGCGCGGAACGTGCGCACGGGGCAGAGCGTGGCGATCAAGGCCGTGAGCAAGCAGAAGGTCCTCAAGGGCGGGTTCACGGCGCACGTTAAGCGCGAGATCTCTATCATGCGCCGGCTGCACCACCCGCACATCGTGAAGCTCTTCGAGGTTCTCGCCACCAAGACCAAGATCTACTTCGTCATGGAGTTCGCCAAAGGCGGCGAGCTCTTCGCGAAGATCGCGCGGGGCCGGTTCAGCGAAGATCTCAGCCGTCGGTATTTCCAGCAGCTGATCTCCGCCGTCGGTTACTGCCACTCCAGAGGCGTGTTCCACCGCGATCTCAAGCCGGAAAATCTCCTCCTCGACGAAAATTGGGATTTGAAAGTCTCCGATTTCGGACTCTCCGCCGTAAAGGACCAGATCCGACCCGACGGTTTGCTCCACACGCTTTGCGGTACGCCTGCTTACGTGGCGCCGGAGATTCTGGCGAAGAAAGGCTACGACGGAGCCAAAGTCGACGTTTGGTCCTGCGGTGTGATTTTGTTCGTGTTGAACGCCGGTTACTTACCTTTCAACGATCCGAATCTCATGGTCATGTATCGGAAAATTTACAACGGCGAATTTCGGTGCCCGAAATGGACGACGCCGGATCTCCGCCGGTTCATCTCGCGATTGCTGGACACGAATCCCGATACGCGAATCACCGTCGACGAGATCGTCCGAGACCCGTGGTTTAGCAAAGGCTACAAAGAAATTAAGTTGGTAAACGACGACGTTTTTGACTTCAAGGACGACGAGGACTCGAACGGCAAGTCGTTGAACGCGTTTGATTTGATATCGTTTTCGTCCGGGTTTGACTTATCGGGTTTGTTCGGCGACCCCGAGATATCGGGCGAGCGGTTCATGTCGGAGGAGACACCCGAAAAAATAATAGAGCGAATCGGCGAAATTGCAGAGTCCGAGAATATGACCGTGACGAAGAAAGATTGGAAGGCAAAGTTAGAAGGGCAGAATGGTAATTTTGTTATGTTTGTTGAGGTTTACCGGTTAACGGAGAGTCTGGTAATTGTTCAGATACAGAAACGAGAAAGAGAGACCGGAACTAGCTTTGATATTTGGAACGATAAATTAAGGCCTCAGCTTGATGATTTAGTATATCAACAACCGGAAGCGTCGGTTTCAGGTAACTGAGGCTGAGTTGGCGGTAATGTTGATTTCTCTGGGTTTCAGAATTCTCGGACTTTCTGTTTGTAATTCTACTGTGTATTATTAATTTTAAAATTCTAAAATAATCAAAAATGAAACCCCCCAAAAAAAAAAAAAAAAAAAATCGGGTTCTGTGTATTCTGTTTTTGCCCGGGGAAAAAAAAAAATCGTTCTGCTGTTTTAATTAATTTTAGTTAAAACCTATGGCAATTGAAAAAAAAAAAGATAAAGGCATTAAAGGCAAAGTACTTTTGGGTTTTTATTGTTCTTTTTTGCGTTAAACTCGACAAAAAGGAGTTGGAGTCTTGGAGACCATAATGGTGTAACATCAATGGAGTTTTCATTGTTTATGATCATTTCAGGCATCAAACAAAGGTAATGGCACTGTTTAGAGAATAACCATGGTAATAGTTGGATCTAATTACTTGAACTGATAAAGTTTTTTGTTCTTGAATAAAGGACTTGAAATCGGAGTCTACCAAAAACAAATCCGAATTAGGAATTTGTGATTGAATTTTGATTAAATTTTGGACTAAAAACTATTTTGTTTACTTAAAAAATAAAGACGAAGTTTGGGTTTAGTGCATTAGAATATTGGATTAATTGTGAGATCCACCCTTGACAAATTATGGTCGTGTTTCTGCATCAAGCAAATGTTTCATTGGACTCGAAAGAAGTCAAATCCAATTATTTTAAGCTCTTTTGTTGAATGTTAAACATCTCATTGGCCGTACAAAATTTATGATTTGGAGTTTTGGACAACCAGACTTTTGTTTCCTACTTCCCTTTAACTTTACCCTTCCAACCAAGTCAAATTTACCTTTATTTTAACTAAAATTTTATATATTCGCACCTACCTTCTTGTCTTTAATCAGGTGGATAAGACAGAAACTTCTATAAAAAAAATACTAAAATAGAGATAAAAATGACTGCTTGTCAAAGTTTTTATTATGGACGAGTAATCCAGATATGAATACCATAGCAGTACTGTAGGGACCAGGCTTGAGGGATTCGATCCAAGCTCAATTTTTTCGCAATAAATTTATAGAGAATGGGTTCAAGAGTTAGGCGTTAGTGAGAAGTGCAACGACCATACATGATTGCATGTGGATTGGATGGCCTGAACGTGAATTAAGACGTGTAATAATGCTCCTCGGATGTGCTCTCCAGGGTTTGGAGTTCTTATAATTTCCGTTTTAAGACTTGCTACAAAGTTCTCTTACAGAATACAGATTACTCTGGTATTCCTTCAGTCCTCCCCCCTTTTTAGGAGGGGTTCCTTACATTATATATCCCTTTCCCAATCGATCTTAGCCCTACATTTGTAGAGAGATTAGGCCATCACTCGAGTGTCTGTCCCATCAGCCACCTTCCCATTCTCTCTGTGGATGGCAGCAACCAAGGTGGCACTGTTGAGACGTCCTCTCCTCATTAATGCGGCCAGAACGTTAGTTGAGGGCATTTAATGTGGAGGTGACAGTTCATCTGGGATTTGCTCCTTCACCATGCTTTCGTGTCCGGTATTTGATATTTGCTATTTGCTCCTTGGATGCTCAGGGAGGTTCCCTTTGATGGGGTGCTACTTGTCCGTTTTCGGATCTCGGAATTCCGAGGACGCTATCATCCTCGGCTCTGTTTCGTGGGAAGCTGGATATTACACTTCGATTCTCGGACCTTAGGCGCGTCCTCGGCATGGGCCTTGGGCCTGTTTCGAAGTGGGCCGGAGTCGCCTGACTATTTTTGGCCCCACAAGTACATATTAGGCACTGCTATAGATTACCCTTTAAGGAATATTTTTCCATTTTCTGAATTACTCTTTAAGGAGAATAGTTGTTTTAACTATAAACAATTTGAAATCAAGTTCCTAACTTAACTGTCCAATCAATCTATTAGCCTATTAGGGGGTGAATTTGTTTGGATTTGGATCGAGTGCAATACCCAATGCCCACTATGATTATCTTGCCTTACTCAAAAAATATTTTCACTATTTTTACTTTGGTTATCTTTTTCTCACTTTTTATTTATTTAATAATTGAGAGTAAAAATTGTTTTCTTCAACTTTCAATCTAGTTCATTAAAAACTATTTGTATCAGGTGCACTACTTTAATTTCAATCTGAATTTGTTTTGAACTATATTTTTTTTAATGAAAATTTTGATGAAATATTTTAAGGATTTAACAAAAAAAGAAACTGCAGATTTATAATATTTTGTAATGTTTGGAACAGAGACAGATTGGAGTTTCGCATTAGATCAAGGCAAAACCGAAGAATGAAAGACAAAAAATGCACCTAATATTCTTGTTTCAAAGATCATGATCATTAGGTGTGTAAAACTGTAAAAGTGTAATCTAATAATAATGACAGTCGGTGTGGAGTAGCCAAGGCCAGGGGTCCACCATCCAACTGCTCACCTGGTTCAACTTTTTTTGTTTTGTTTTGAGAGATGATTCAACTTTGTTTTGTACATATAGAAAAAAACCAGAAACTTGTATATAGCACATGATCAATGGTCTTATTGGCTTTTGTCTTTATTCAGACAGGGCATATCAATTCAATAATGTAGGAATCCATAATGAGAATCATTAACGGGCAAGTGCAAGTTCTTATCAGACACCCCATACCCTATGCCCACTTTATTAAAACAAATATGTTACAATCAAATGGTCGACCCCAAAAAAAAAAAAGAGTTGATGTGGGGCATGGTTTTAAAAACCGGTACGGTGAGAGAACCGGAAAAATTGCTAATTACCGGTTTTATGGTCGGATAGTCGAACCGATGACGTCATAAATAATTTAATTATTATTTATTTAAATTATATAAATAATTAATAATTTTTTAATATACTAAAACTAACAAACTAATAGTAATAAATATGTTTCCTTTAAAAAAAATACAAGTATATAAGTATATAACATTCTTTTTAAAGAATTTAACATAATAACAATACAAAACAATCATCCTTAATATAATAACATTACAAAACAATCATCCTTAATATAATAAACTTTCAAGTTTCAACAAAACCAAATAAATAAGTTCATTAGCCATTACATTTACATCCAAATGGCAAATAACAAATAAGTTCATTACATCTAAATAGCAAATAAGTTTTAAAGTTTCAAACAAACAACTACTAAGTTTTAAGACCCAAGCCTCATTTGTTATGAAGACAATTGAAATCAATATCATCATGTAAACCAAATGCTCCACCACTAGCATCATTATCATCATCCTCATCCTCATCTTCTTCATCTTCAACATGAATAGGATGATTTTTATCTCTAAATCCGGGAGGAGCATCATCTTCATCATCAAATGATTCCAAATTGATGTCATCATCATCCTCAATCACTTCATTGTCTATATCTATACAAATTCCAAAACCAAAGAACAATAAATGAAATAACAATTCTTATAATCATTTCTCATAAATCATAAATAGTCTAATTAAAATATGCAACTAGGTAAAGAATTGTTATAAGCTAACCTCTTTGTACATGACTAGAAGACCCTTCTTCAATTGGATAGGCTCCCACTTCATATAATGCATTCTCTATCTCCTCATGATCCAGAAATGGAGGTTCCTCATCTTCCACTACCCAAAATTCAGTTTTATCGATACTTGCATAATCAATAGGATCAAAATTGAACTTCTTTCTTTTGACTCTATATCATAAGATGAACATAATGAATAATTAGTAACCAAATCACTTATATTTCACAATCACAAAGAACCCACTTGACCAAATCAATTAATCACTCATATTTCCCCACAAAAACATTGAAACAAAGAGATTATATAATATATAGTATATACCTTTCTTTCAATCGGTAGTTATAATGAACAAACACAAGATCATTAAGTCGTTGATGCTCCAATCTATTTCTTCTTTTGGTATGTATTTGTTCAAAAACACTCCAATTCCGCTCACATCCCGAAGAGGCAGCTGTTTGGCTAAGGATTCGAATTGCAAACTTTTGTAAGGTTGGAGCACAAGATCCAAACAACTTCCACCACTCATCTAAGTTCTATATACAACACAAAACAAAGATACAATGAATCAATAAACACAACTATACTTATCCCAAAATTATAAAAAAAAAGCTATGATCTTTAAAACATATTTTCATTTTATTATTAGTTAAGTAAACAATATCTTACCCGGCTGAGATGTTTTGGCTGATTCTTGAGCAAGTTGGGTTCCAAAAGTTTGTTCACGCTCTCGAAATAGCCTTAATTCCTCCACCAACTTCAATCGACCAACTGAGACTTTTGATTCAATAACATCTGTCACAGCAGATTGTGTCTCTAGCCTCTTATTAAGAGTGGATGAGTCATATTGGAAGGCAGGATTCAACCAATAAGCAGCAGCATGAATATTTCTATAGAATTGATTATCCCAACGATCCTTGATAATATTAACATAAGGCTCCCATAGTCTCTTCTTGTCCTTGAAATTTTTTTTGATTCCATCAATTACTCTATACATGCCATCATATACATAACCCATAGCTGGTTTTTCATCTGAATCAACAATGCATAATAAACGAATCAATGGTGACATAATATGCACAATTACATGACAATAATTCCAAAATTGATTGTCAAGAATGATTTTCACCACTGCCTTTGCTTTTTATCTTTTGCATATCTTGATTCAATATAAAATTTGCTATTCACCAATGCTTGTAAGTCATGCTTATGTTCCTTAAGACTTCCTAAGGCAAGGAAAGTAGTAGCAAACCTAGTTGGCCCTGGACGCACAATTTCCGTCCAATTTTTTCTAGTCCTCAACCAAGCTTGCAAAGCCACATGGTTATAGATGAACACTGTGATCTTAGATGCTAGCTTTGCAAGTTTAGCCACATGATCTAGCTTCCCAATCTCCTTAAAAATTAAGTTTAGGCAATGTGCTGCACAAGGTGACCAACTAATGTTCCTATATTTTCCACACAAAATTCTTCCAGCAGCTACATAATTTGCGGCATTGTCAGTGACCAAATGTACTATATTTGCAGGACCAACCCAATTAGCAATTTCATCAAACAAATTACTCAAATTAATAGCATCCTTAACCAACTCAGAAGCATCAACAGAACGTATAAAAATAATTCCTTTAGGACAATAGACAAGGAAATTAATCAATGTTCTATGCCTAGTATCAGTCCACCCATCAGCCATTATTGTACAACCAGTGTCAGCCCAATATGAACGATGAGAATCAACAATCAATTGGACTTCTCTTTTTGCATCTCTCAACAAAGGCACTCGAAGGGCATGATAATTTGGGCCTCTATATCCAGGACCATAAGCAGCTACAGCATTGAACATAGGTTGATAATAACTAGAATTCACAACATTAATTGGAATGCAAGCATCATACATCCATCTTGCTACAGCCATATCAACCCTCCACTTCTTTTCTTTGCCAGCAAGCACACTTTTAATAGAAGGTTGAGCTCCCGATGTTGTTCTAGGAGCGAAGTAATTACCAATGTCACCAACCTTTCTCTTGCCAAGATTGGATCTTGGTGGAAAACTACTAGGACCACTTCTATTTCCCCTTCCTAACCCCCTACCTCTAGGAGTAATTTCTTGGACATCTTCAAATTCCGGTGATTCCTCTAATGGCGAATAATTAGATGCTTCTTGATCCTTTTTTGTTTGTTCTTTAGATTTTGAAATTTCCTTCAAATTCTCAGCCATTAGAAACCTAACATCATAAGGTACACCCATACATGCAGCCACATCACCTTTAATTCCAGCTAGATGTCTTTTCATCCTATTGATGCCCCCTCCTTTATAACTTTTCCCACAATGTATACATCTATAACTACTTTTTCCGTCTTTCACCTCTTCAGTTACATGATCCCATGCAGGATCACATTTCGCTCTCACAGATGACGAATTAGCATTAGACCCGGTTGTAGAAGCATGTTCATTAGATGGTATAGAGGCGGACTCCATTTCACTCAACAATTTCAGACTAGCAAAAATAATTTTATCAACAATAAATTCATCAACACAACATACACAGTCAATCGTATATTACTCATTTACTCTGTAAACTATATTTCACAAATTTCACAAACAATAATGCTCTCTAAATCAAATCCACAACATACACAGTCAATAGTATATTACTCATTTACTCTGTAAACTATATTTCACAAATTTCACAAACAATAATGCTCTCTAAATCAAATCCACAACATACACAAAATCACAAATAAACTAAAATGCTATTGTAAACGAATAATTGAAGTTAAAGTTATCAGTTATCACTTACCAAAAGAAGAACCTAAGATGAAGCCGAACATGAACTGAGAATCTGAGATGAAGCCGAGAGAAATGAAAAAAAAAAAAAAAAACAGAACCGAGAAAATGATCAAAATCAAAATCAAGTAATCAAAATCATAAAAAAGAAAAGAATACTAATTAGTAATTATTACCTGATGAAGCCGAGAGAAATGAAAAAAAAAAAAAAAAACCGAGAAAATGAAAAGAAAAAAAGAAAAGGAAAAGAACATTACCTGATTAGCAGAGAGCAGAGCTCAAAGGGCGAGGGCCGAAGGAAAAAAGAACAAAAAAAAAGACCCCCAACCGAGGTGCGTGGCTGCGGCGTTGTGGGTGGCTGCGTACTGCTGTGCGCGCTGCTATGCGTGAGGGTGAGATAGAGAGGTGAGTGAGAGAGTGAGGGGTGAGGCAGAAAACAAAGTGAGGCAGAGAGATGATCTTGAGTTGAGTTCAGTTGAGAGCTTGAGGTGAGTGAAAGTCTAAGAGAGTGAGGGCCGAAGGGTGAGTGAGGCAGAGTGATGAACTGAGATGAGAGAGTGATCAGTTAGGCTTAGGGTTAGTTTTAGAAGACCAAAACGACGTAGTTTTAGGAGAAAAGAAAAAATACTCCCAACCAGTCATTAACCGGTTCGACCGGGCCGGTTTCCGGTTTTACGGTTAAACCGGCCGGTTTTCACTATTTACCGGTTTTAAGCTTATTTTCGGTTTTTTAGCATAACCGGACCGGATTGGAGGCCGGGTCCGGTCCGGTTTTTAAAACTATGATGTGGGGACAAATTATAGGGTCCACACAATGGCTAGTGTGGACCTAAATTTGTGGTACAGTGCAAGCTCTAGTTAATTGGCTGTTATTCCTTGCTTCTTAAGCAACTGTCTTCATCAGTCTCTCGTTTTCACTCGCAATATTTTCATAACAAATTATAAGTAATAAATTGTTATCTGTATATATTAAGAGGATTTAAAAAATTAGTTATTGATTTTTTCCTATAAAAAATATTCCTAAATTAATTAACCAACAACTTAAAAATGTGGTTAAAATAGTAAATTGGAAAAAGAAAGTTAGTTATTGCTTTTTTTACTGTCAAAAATACTCCTACCTAAAACTTTAAAATGGTGTTAAAATAGTAAATTGAAAAAAATAATAAATTCCTACTTTTACGTTGAGATGTCTTCCTGCTTCTAATCAACTCTTACTTTTATGTTGATTTAAATTCCTACTTTTACTCACTAACTCCCTACAAAATAAGATTACTCTTTTATTAATTTTAAAACTCCTCCAATCTACAAAACTCACCCAACGTATTCATTTTTTTTTTTTTTTTTTACTTCATCACGATGTATTTGTTTCTTCTGTTCTCCTTTTTTTTTTTTAAATTTCATTACACCTTTAGGTTTTTTTTTTTTTTTTTGGAAAAAGTAAAAATCCCAAATTATAATAAATGAAAATTATTAATCTTTACCCAAAAAATAGAAGAGCCTCTGAGCACGCGCGTGAGCGTGTGCTCAGAGGTAGGGGTGTCAATTTATGTTAGAGTGTTGGGTTCGTGTCGTGTCGAGGTAGGAATATTCGACTAAATAGCTCAACCCTAACCCGACCTATTTAATAATCGTGTCATGATCCTCCAACCCTAACCCGACCTATTAATAAGGCGGGTTGACCTGACCCAACCCATTTGACACGCTTAATAAACGAGTCGTGTTGGGTTGACACGAATGTAACACAACCCATTTCAACCTACATAATATTAAATACAACATCTATCTAGAAATAATTATTTTTACATCCCAAAAAGCAATGCATACACTTCAAGTCTTCAACCCACATTCAAAATAATATAATTCAATAAAAATATAACATTCATTTAGAAATAAGTTTTTTACACTCTAAAAGAAGTGCATACACTTCAACCCAAATTCAAAATAACAAAGTTTCACAAAATAAAATAACATAGTTCAACAAAAATATAATATTCTTGGAACTTGCCAAATGCTAAGTATCAATATTGAAAGAATTTGAGCAAACAGTAGACTAATCCTAACTATGACCACGATTATCATTCATAGATTCTTTGTTGATGTCCAAATTCATAACATCTTCCACAAGCTCATCCAATTTCGTTTGTGTAAGTTCTATGCCACAAAAAAAAAAAAAAAAGTATTAGTAGTTCTAAGGTCTGTATTTTTGTAATTACTCATTTTTCTTTTTAAATTTAAAATATATGTTGGATATAAAAGGTATTTGACAAATCTAAAATAAAATAAAAATTTATTTGTTATATGAGTTAAACGGGTTGTGTTAAGTGGGTCATTTCAGGTTGACACAAATAAATTGGCATGTCAAACGTGTCTATTGCGGGTTACGCGGGTTGACCCGTTTATAACCTGTTCCTTATCGTGTCGCTTTCGGGTCGACCCGTTTATGACCCAAACCCATTAAGGCTCAACCCTAACCCTAAAGAACCCGTGTTGGGTTCGTGTCGTGTTCGCGGGTTGGGTCGAACATTGACACCCCTACTTAGAGGCTAGTTAGTTTTAAGATCATGTTAACAAGTGCCTTTAAGACAATTGTTAATAAATTATAATAGGGAAGTTTTGACACAACTTTCATGAAAAATATAAAAAATTGTTAACAACATTTATTATTTTATCATTCTTCCAATAAAATATTTTTAAATATAACTCTTTAGGAAAGTGGTTAATATTTCCTTTAGTTTTAATTTAAATTCATAACTTAAATTACTTTTCTCCTCACCTGTTTCTACTAATAACAACCTATCACTTAAAATTTGTTAAGAAACTATTATTGATACAACATTTCTCTCTCTCTCAAATTAGTTGAACTACAAAAATAATAATGGGAGACAAATAGTTCGTTTGTTGAGTTAATAAGAAAACAGTAAATTTAACTACACAAAAAGATTCTTATTGTTGAGTTAATTTGTTGTAATTGGAATTATACCAACTACAACTTATTATCTCAAACAAATTATAAAATAATTTGATGCGTTTTGTCTCCTTAGTTATTTATTTATTTGGTTATATATGGAGGGATTTAAATCCAAATTCTATTTACACAAAATTGCAAGATCTTTTAGTTTTGAAACTCCATGTCGTAATGAGTCATATCGTCATTATTTATTGTGAGGCTTTGACAATGGTACATACTTTAACCACCACCTTTAAAAATCATAACCTAAATTTATCAATCAAAAATAGTCCCACTTGGGCATTGATTGAGCTCCGAACATGTAGGCAAATTAAAGGAAATACACCCATCGTTTAGATCCTTCCTGGCTATCAATTATCAAAGCCATTACTAGTCCACCATAAATTCTTAATTAACTTGAGTCCACCAATAATGTTGGTAGTTTTTTAACATTAATTTAAACCGCTCAAAAAATCAGCTTTTTGTGGCTAAACCACGGGCACTATTAATAAGCACTGCAAAGGAAGTATGGAAGTTGCTAAAATAATAATTAACAGATCGAAGAATCCACTTGATCTCTGTTGAAGATTAGAAAATAAGATTCTTTAGAATTTTTGAAGTACTACTACTATAAAATTCTTAATTGTTATCTATTTATTTAAAAATAAATGAATTAGATTTTATTACGTAATCTATCTTTGATCAAGTATGATAAGTGCTATGATATTAATGAGATTCTGAGTTTGAAATTTATTGCTAGCATTTTACTGCCATCCTTATGAGATTTCTTCCTGTAATAACTTGATGTGTGTAAGATGAGTAGATTGCAATGCATACACCCGAGGGAATAATTATATACTTGAAAATATTTTAATACCTTTTTTTGTCAAAAAATATTGATTAGTGTTTTTTTTTTAATGTAAATTATTGATGACGGTGCAAAATCTAATTTATAAGGTGTATGATAAGTGGATAGCATTTTAGGAATTATAAGATAAAATTATCCTAATAACTCTAAAGGGTTTCAATCCATTAAAAGTGTTCAATACTTCAAATATAGGCTGGCTCTCATGGAAGCCGGCAAAGCCGGTGTTGGATTTGTGAAATGATCTGTCTCATAAATCTTAATATCTTTTTTTTTTTTTTATCCTTTTTGTTATCACGACAAGCCTACAAATTCGTATAGACCAAACCTTCAAAATAATACCAACACACACACAGACACACAGTGGCATCATGTACAGCAGTCTCTCTAATTAACCAAATATAATTTAACCTATTAATTCAGGTTATTTGGCCTTTGGAAAATGGGTTTTTTTTTTTTTTTTTTTTTTTTTTTTTTTTTTTTTTTCATGTAAAGATCTAAACCCTAAATTACAGTTAAGGATGACAATTCGTGTTCGCATGTCGGGTTTGCGTTGTGTCAACTCATGAGTATTCGACTATATAGGTCAACACTAACCCAACGTGTTTATTAAACGAGTCAAGATTTCTTAATCCTAACACGACCCATTTATTAAACGGGTTAGTCATGTCGACTTGTTTATTAGATTTTATCAAAATGAAAAAAAAAATTACGAAAAAACAAACAAATAAATATTTTTAATATAAAATTCAGAACTAACGAGTAACTGCATCATAAATAATCATTCAAAACTAAAGCATATCCTAATATCACAAATAATCAATCACAATATGTCAAAGAAAATAAATCACAACAACTAATAAGTTTATATACCTAGAGTTTGAAGAATATATTGGTAAAATGTCATTTAATTAAACGGGTCAAACGGATTAAACGGGTTCTATGTGTTCAACACTAACCCAACCCGTTTATTAAACGGGTCAGCTGTGTCAACCCGAATATGACACGAACTCGTTAAGTCTCAATCCATAACTTGCTAATTTTGTATCATGTCGTGTCGGATTTGCGGGTCGTGTCAAATTTTGTCACCCCTAATTACAGTTCACTAAATACGGACTTCATGGTATTGGAAATTCTTCTATGTTTGGAAATTTTAAGTAAAGTCATCGGAGATTGTGACCTTCAAGGTTGTTTTAATTAGGAAATATATGTCCTCATCTATTTGTTGATCCATTTGACTTTTTGAGATTCCAGATTATCAATGAATGTTGTACAAACAGCCACTCTGAATTTCTCTTTAAAAACCCAAATCCTTTGTGGTTAACACCAACAGGATTTTAGGACATATATTTCCTAATTAAAACAACCTTGAAGATCACAATCTCCGATGACTTAAAATTTCCAAACATAGAAGAATTTCCAATACCATGAACTCCATATTTAGTGAACTGTAATTTAGGGTTTAGATCTTACATGGAAGAAAAAACCCCATTTCGTCCAGTCTTTTTTTTCTTTTCTTTTCTTTTTTTCTTCTGATGAGAGGACAATTTCATAGACTTCTCAGCTCGGTTATACTTATATACCCTTCCCACAATCAATTTTTTTTTTTTAATTTTAATTTTTATTTTATAATCTTTCAACAATCAATTAATTGTGAATTTTCCCATAGAAATATTTATTTGGTGTATTTTTGGCTTAGCTTAAAAATAGTCTCTAATATGTCGTGCTAAGTGGGTAACTAGAAATTTTTATTAACAATATCTAAAGAGATAGGAGTACATATTTCATGGATGAAGATAGAACTTAAACTATATTTAATGAACAAAAGGCTCTAGTTTTGTCTTTGATATTGAAAACTTTTGCGGAAGCAATATAAAACCAAAAAATATATATATATATTTTCATTTAAAGGTCGTTGTACCACACAACCATGGATTCTAAATAAAACAAATTGCGTACCTCTCGTAGCAACCCAAGCATGTTGCCTTCCAAGGTATTCACGTCTCTCTCTCTATTTCTTTTTGAGTTTTTAGAAGACTGCAGTATCATTCATTAGTTCTAATGGCCAACCACTAAATATGATATTATAAAATCTTATTTTATAGTAGACTTCTAAAACCCTACAGAGAGATTGGACGTGGGATCCTTAGGGATCCTAATCTTTAGCCGTAGGATTTTATCAATAACTTTTTTGAATGTTATTGACTTATCTTGAAACTATTTCCAAAATTATTCCTTAATTTTCTCAACCATATCAAGAAAATATCTGAATTTCTACATATTGCAATAATGTCCATCAACACATTGCAATTGACCCCTGAAGATTAGAGAATTACAAATGAGGTCTCATTACTTACAATTTTATATCTATGTCCTTCCACCATACTATATTCTCACAAGCTACTAGGACTGGATTAATATCACTGTTATGTCCCTAGCTTATGTAACCCTTAATTTCTTGATTTCATAATTTCTATTGGATTTCAAAATATTTTTGAAAAAACTTTTTAAATATATATATATACAATATTATATATATGAAAAAAATTTTCGAAAAATGTCACCGGCTGGTTTTGTTTTGAATCCAACTTCAATATGAAAATCAACTAAATATACTATCTTCTTTAGAGACTGGTGGATTCATTGTTGAGTATTTATATATTTTACTCATTACACATATAACCCAATGTGTCTGTATATAGCCTTTAAAATTGGCATCACCAGTTGACATTGTCAAAGTTATGTGCATAATAAATAAATATACACAAATCCCTCATGTTTGAGGACAATAGAAAAATTGTGATAGGACAACCTTTTAATTAACAGTGATCGCTCTATAAGGTGTCCTTAATTGGATCCAATTCAGTGTATGTACTCGTTACATTACACCAACTTGTTTACTTAAAGTCACTACCTTAATGATAGAGTAAATCATCATATCATATAGCAGCACAACAAGTGTAGGCTTCAATGGTAATATTCAATTAATATCCACAGCCTATAACAATTTAATAATTTATGAAAAATCATTATTCCTTGTCTTTGGTTCCTTAACCATTAACATGATTTTTCTACAGATGTTACATCACATGCCACATTTAAATAATGAAATATACCTATAAAAATTATGAATGTAAAAATAAAATTTTATTATCAAATAAAAATGCATAGTATTGCTTTTGAGGGCACATAATTCTAACAGATATATGTCATCCGAGTTTTATTTTTATCCTATATAATTGGACGAAATGTAGAACATTTTAAAATTTCATGGTTGAAATTAAATCTTTCTAAATTGTAATGATGTAATAAACAGATCTAAAACTATATTTAAGGGCAGAAAGAATGGTTTAAGCGCCTATTAAATTATCTTTTGGGGATTGTGACGGTAACCTAATTTAAGATGTCCTTGTTATTGATATTCTCTTCATCTCAGTTAAACCCATTTCGAAAACCAACTTGGAATTTTCTCTATCACATATATATACACTATCATAATTGTGAGTTTCAATGCTTGAATCACAATCAGGGTCCGAGTACTCTTATCTTTAATTTCTTGGCTTTGCTTTCCACTCTGTCGTGCAATGTAGATTTGTTTCTGTGTATTCCCTGGTTTGGACTGATCCAACAGCGATCTCTAATGTCTATTTCTTTCCATATGACCACTCCGATAATCTGTGAGGTGCTGATTTTCCAACGTTCGATAATAGCTGGCCATTGCACATGGTCTTTTAAAGGACCACCTACGACATGCAAGTTCTCGTTTCTGTCTCTTCCAAACGCATTCATTGATTTTTGTTTTTCCTTTTTGAAAGTAAGTTTGAGGGTATGCTTTCTTCACAATTATTGATGTACCATCTTCGATCCGGTTGCTACTGATAAAAACGTTTATTTTAATATAAGAATATATTTTTTCTATTTTATATACTCATTTTTTTAAATATGCATATCAGATTATTTATCTTACATTACATTTCATTAAAATATAATTTTCTTGATTTATTTATTTATCTTGCTTTACACAATAACAATTATCCACTCTCTTTCTTCATTCTCGAAATATATAAATAAAGAATAAAAAAGTAAGTTTTACATGGTTAGAGTATTAGCATGGGGTGTAACAAAATTCTCCCCCAAATTGTCATTTTAGAAACACACTCTCTCAAATTAAGCTTTACCCAGGTGTGTATTATTAAATTTTTTTAGCAACCATAAATAGTAAGTGTGTATACATACAAATTACTATAACTAGATAATAAAATAATATATTATATTTTATTGTCTCTTCCAATAAACAACTATTAACCTTTTTTTATTAATTTTTTTAGTTTTTCTCTCTCTCCCTCTCAAGTAAATAGCAAATAAAGAATAAAAAAAGAATATTTAAATGAAGTGGTGAAATAATAGATATTGAGATGTAAGGTGTATTGTAAAGTGCAATGATAAAATAGATAAAATAACCTTTTAGATGGTAAAATAGACATTTTTATGCAAACCCAAATGTGAATGCTCTTAATCATTCCATAACAACAATGCTTATTAAATTACACAATTTTAGTTTGTTTGATGTGTATAGTTTTTGAATAAAAATGTGTAAATTTGACACAATTATTTATTTATTATATACTCTCTGATGTGAGTGCTCTAAAGAGTTTATATGTAAGTAGTATTACTCTATTCATAACCTACATCTTCAAAAGCTATACAAAAAAAAAATGTTATTTTCGTAGCCTTACTCTCTTTTATATTTCTTTTATATTTTTAAGATTCTTCTAGCTAGCCTTACATATCGAGTGATTCTTTAATGACACCAACAAATTAATGGTCCTTAATTTGGCCATGTAACACGAACATCAAAGGTGGTCAGAGCTAGATTTCGAGCTTCCCATATGTGAGACAATGGAGCTATGAAGATAATGTGGTGGGTGGAAGTGATTTAAGGGATCTTAATACATTGTGCGCAATCAATAAAACATGATGTCATGGAACCCGCACAAATAAATTCTAGCTGTACCAACAACGACGATAATGTGGTGTATTATTGTAAAGTTTCCTTTTGAGCCGCAACGATGGTATCATGCATGAAACCCATTCTATGATTCTATGGCCATGCATGATCATGCCATATATACTTAGTGTTCATTTAAGAAACAAATATGAATCTTATCCCCCAAAAAAAAAAAAACAAATATGAATAAAAAAAGACAAAGAAAGAAAATTATTGTTCAAAAATTGCATTCTCTTTCGCTGGCGTCCACTATAATATTTGTTTTGTTTTAATTTTTTTTTTTGTTTTGTTTTGTTTTAATTTTTTGTTTTTTGTTTTTTTTTTTAATGAATTGGTAGGGCGGGTTGGGTTTTATTTAATTCTTTATTTGTTTGAAGTTTGGGTTGGAATGGATTTAGGTTAGCAAAATTTTCAACTTAAGTAACTGGATCAAACCCACATTATGAAATTTATAAATATATATATATATATATATGTGCACATTTTAAAGATTTTATTTTGATTTATTTTGGTGTTTAGATAATTAAATTTGATACAGTTCTTTATCAGACATTGCCCTAAGCCTGTTGTTGTTCTCTGTTTTTGTTAATACATTTCCTTCTCTACCAAAAAACAAAATAATAATAATAATTAGTTTTGATATAATTAAAATATTATTACCAATTGTGAAAATTGGAATCATTTATTGAATAATAAACTTTAATAATTGATTGAAAACAAATTTTTTATTTATTAGGCAGGACAAAATAACTCAGACCGTGGACCCAACCCAATCCATACTTGTTGGGTTGGGTTGAATTGGTTTTTAAAGCTAATAAGGGCTGGGTTACGAAATGGTCAGATTTGGTTGAAAAATAACAAACCCAGCCCACTTAGCTTTTATATATGAATTCAGCCATATAAATCCCATGAGCTCGCTCCAAACTGGGTTGTAAGCCCATTAAGCCCATTAATCTTTTGTGATTGTCTTTAACATAATGTTGGATTCAACTGAGTTAGTCTCCACTCCCTGAATAGTATATTAGTATGCTAGTGGCAACGCATTGTTCTGAGCATTTTCCAAATACTTCTTTGGACATTGCTCCAAAGTGAGACATTATATAGGTCCATGAATCTTCCAAAAGGTCCAAAACCAGCCAAGCCCTCCCTTACTTTATGGATGACATTTACACACATCACTAACTCCTTTTGGAAGATTTCCTATTTCTACTACCGGCAACTTCATGTGATAAAGGAAAAACATAACCCTTTGGACCTTTAAGGAGGCTATCCCCATTGCATTTTTTTTCTTAGTTGGTTTCAAGAGGCATCCTCTTGCTTTATAATATGGACATATGGTTTATCTTTCTGTCATTAAATTATCAAGAAAAACGTAGAAATTAGAAAGAATTCTATTCCATATTTTGACCTCTAGTAGATGACTAAACTACATAATCATGATTAAAGTAAAGGTTAAAGGAATGTAACAAAAACTACTAGTGCTAAAATCAGATGCAATGAACATACAGATATTTATCCAGATTTACTTTCCTTAACCTCATAATTGTAGTGTTTAGTGAAAAAGATGAAATCTTTTTGCTACAATAAGCTGAGAGATAAGCATCCTGAGGATTCGAACTCAAAGTCTCTCTATGGTTTATGGAGAATCTCAAAAGTAATACTGCTCGAGTCAAAGGCCTTATTAAGTGAAAAAGATGAAATGGGTAAAAAAAAGAGAAGATTTCATAGACACCTTTAAACCTCAAGTGTTTTACCATCTCCATAAACACCATTATTATTTCCATTAGAAGCTTCCTTATGAGAATTATTCCCTCTAAATCCCTTCTTGATTCCCAATTTCCTTAAAAGGCTCTCTCCCCAATCCCAAATATTTAGAACAATGTAAGTCCCAATTCCACCTATCAAACCATAGGCTATAGAATATGTCAATGGCATCAATATCAGAGTCACAAATGCAGGAATGGCCTGATTCATGTCATTCCACTCAATCTCCACCACTGATCTCATCATCATCACCCCTACCAAGATCAAAGGCGGCCCTATGGCCCAAGGCGGAATCGATGCCAATAATGGAGTAATGAAAAATGCCAAGAAGAAATATCCAGCTACCGTTACGGCCGTTAGCCCCGTCCTCCCACCTTCTCTAATTCCAGTTGATGATTCAATAAATGCAGTCACAGGAGATGTACCGAGCAATGAGCCCACCACAATTGATGCAGCATCTGACATGAATGCAAAATATTGACCTTCAAAATTGTCGTCAGCATCAGTAAAACCAGCAAACCTAGCCATTGAATACAGTGTACCCGTAGTATCCAAAATGTCCACATATAAAAACGTGACCAAAGCCTCCCAAAAATAACTTTTACCTATACCCTTAAAACTTAGGGCCCCAGCAGTACTTTTAATCACATGCACATCAACAACCTTCTTGAAATACTCGTACCCCAAATCACCTAACTCCGTACTAGGAAACACCGTTACAGAAGTGTTCCTAAACCATGAAACCCCTGTTACAAAAACTATACCATAAATCATAGCCCCTTTAATATTCTTAACCAAACAATAAGCTATGATCACAAACCCAACAACACCAAGCCAAAATGTGGGACTCAACATTTTACTATCCAAACACAAAATATCGCCCGAGACGGAATTGGACACATCACCACCCGCTAATAAACTAACGGTTCCATTAGCTCCTGTTATAACGGGAGCTAACGCTGCCCGAGAATTTCTCGGGCAGGCTCCGATTGTGACTAGGGTTGATGGACTAAACCCAATAAGCCCAATACCTTGATTGGTTTGAAGCCCAATGAAAGCTAAAAAGAGACCGATTCCAGCTGAGGAACTCACTCGGACGGGTTTCGGAACGAGTTTAGCGAGTTGGGTACGTAACCCAATTGCTGAAACGAAGAGAAAGATTAAGCCTTCAATGAAAATAGCTGCTAAGGCACTTTCATAGGGTACGTTACCAGAGCCATGAAATCCCACAACTGTGTAAGCAAAATAAGCATTTGTGCCCATTCCAGGAGCTAAAGCTAAAGGAAGGTTTGCAAAGACACCCATTATGAGTGAGCCTATGAGAGAAGAAACTATGGTGGCTACGATAAGGTCTTTACGTGTTTGTTCGAGGCAGGATGAGTACCCTGGGTCGACTGGGTGGAATTTGCACGAGTTTGTGGGTTTGATGACTCGGTGAGTTGGTGGGGTGCAGTTGGAAAGTGAGACTGTGGGGTCTGAACAGAGGGTCAGGCAGTTTGAGATGGTGCATGGGCCACCTGAGTCTGTGAGGATGCTTGCGTTCACGGCGAGAATGTAGGCCATGGTGAGGAATGTGGTGGTGCCTGCTCGGAGCTCGGTGGTGAAGGTGGTGTTCCGGTCGGTGAGTTTGAAGTGTTTGCCGAGTCTGGTGGTGGATATGTATGTGTTCAGACGAGTTGGGAGTGAGTGTTTTTGTGGTTGCGGTGGTGGAGGTGGTGTTTCTGTTTCCATTTGGGACAAAAGGTTTTTCTTGGTGAGAGAGAAGAGAGAGATGGTGTGTGGAATTGTTTATGTGTGTGTAGCAGTGTGGGTGTTGAGTTGATTTGTGTTGGGTGATATACATGCATGGTTGGTCTTCTAGAGTTTAGGCAAGGATTTCTTAATTTTGTCGGTAATTATTCGATACTGGTATATTTAGATACCGTCTATTTTGTTGAAACTGAAAAATTATTATTGAAAGTACAGTAAATAAAAGTAAAAGTTAGTTGAAATAGTACAGTAAAGCATGAATAGTGTCAAAAAGTGCAGTGAGACCCATAAATAGTAATAAGAATAAACTAAATAGTGAAATAATTTTAATTTTTCATTCTTACCCAAACTCACACCAAGTATAGTTTTTTCTACAACAAAATGTTTTACTAATTAAATTAAAGGTAAGATCTACTGATACTGATTTTACTTATTTTATTTAACTATGTATATAGTTTAATGTACGTCATTTAAAATATAGTATTAATGAGTAGAACAAAAATCATCTATCTCACTAGTTAAGGTGTAATAAGTATTCACATCATATTCTAGCGATTGTGGTATACTATGTGTATGTTATTTTTCTATTTGTTCTATATTTTAGTTCTTTTATGAAGAAAAGATAAAATAAAAAATGAATATGTGATAAGTTACACTTACAATTAGTTCAATATAAAGTGAAACCCTGGAGTAGGGATTGAAGATTTTTATTCACATAATGTCACATTATTTAGAATATTAGGTCTTGCAATAATAAACATATATTTAATTTAAATCATAAAATGAAAAAGATATTGGTGAAGAGGACTTTACTTAGTAATTTAAATGATGATTCATTTACTTAAGTAATATAATGATTCGTGTATAAAATTCCTCTTGGTGGTGATTTGAATGAAACTTTGTTTGGGCACTAATCAACTGTTAAACATGTACTTTTCGGAATAATTTTATCTTTGCATATATTTTTTGGAATTTAGTTAAAAGCAAAAGGAGAGATAGCGAACTCCACCTGGATTCTATCTATCCTGTGACATCCAATTTTTCTATGGGAAGAGATATTGTATTCTTCATTTCTTCTAAATACTCCTCCAATAGCATTCTTTTCTTTTTAATCTTTTGGAGACTCCATCTTATTGTCTATTAGCATTATTCTTTTACCCCTTTAGGTGAAAAGAACAAGATTATTAGAAAAGTCTGTTGCTAGAATTACAAAGCAAGTAATCCCAAAGGATTGGTTTAGTGGTTCTTAAAGCTTCACGATATCTATGAGATTTTGGGTTTGAAACCTCTTTCTAGCATCTTGAGGTCACTCCCATGGAGTTCTTCCCTGTAATATCCCGGAGTTTGTAGGACCGGAGATTGCATACACACAAAAGAATAATCAGGTACTCAAAGGACACCCTCGTTTGTCAAAAAAAAAAATAATAATAATAATAATTACAAGCCAGGTTGGGACCTATTTATCTAGAAGTCTAGTGAAGATAGTCATATAGTGTTTATTATACACACGTTAATATACACACATTTACATACACGTAAAAAAGCAGTTGCAATTGTGATTCAAATAACAAATTATAACTTCTAATTACGAATGTGTGAGCTATGCAACAAGTTTTTGCCCTTAACAATAACTCTAAGAACATTAAGGGCCCGTTTGTTACTATTGTTTAAACAATAGTTTTCAGTGTTTAAACAATATTACACATTTTTTCACTCACACGTATTTTCAAAAAATACAAATAATATTACTAGAACAACATTACCAAATGAGCCCTAACTCTTTCTATTTTTTTAACCTACAATTCCTAACATGACTCGAAAAGCTAAAGTCTGGTTGCCTGTCATTACTTTGCTATATCAAGGTCAGGGAAAAATACACCCTGTTACGAGTGTATACTTCCTCCCACTCACCTACACCCTGTTACGAGTGTATACTTCCTCCCACTCACTTGGTGGGTGAGTGGGAGGAAGTATACACTCGTAACAGGGTATACTTCCTTCAAGGTCGGGGCCATACAAATTGGAAAAAAGTGATGGAAAGGTAAGTCAAAATGATAGAAATTGTATTTTTTTAATTAACATGGAGCCTCCTAGTAAGAATGATTTGTTGCTCATTGCCACTTGCACTGATGAGGCTGGGTCCAATATTGCATTCTTTTCAAGATGGGATCATAATAGGTTTAGGGTTTAGCTGTATTATTTGGAGATTAATTTTGATGAATTGAATTTTATTGGAAAAATCGTACATCAATGGAGTGAAGAAACTGCCTCCTTTTCTAGCTAGTAGGACATGGCTTACTATTTGTGTCCTATTTGTATAGGCTGTGGGACTCACACAGCTATGAGTAGGAGGAAATATATACCCGTAACAGGGTATACTTCCTCCAAGGTCAGGGCCATACAAATTGGAAAAAGTGATGGAAAGGTAAGTCAAAATGATAGAAATTGCCTTTTTTTACCATGGAGCCTGCTAGTAAGAATGATTTGTTGCTCATTGCCACTTGCATTGATGAGGCTGGGTCCAATATTGCATTCTTTTCAAGATGGGATCATAATAGGTTTAGGGTTTAGCTGTATTATTTGGAGATTAATTATTGATGAATTGAATTTTATTGGGAAAATCGTACATCAATGGAGTAAAGAAACTGCCTCCTTTTCTAGCTAATAGGACATGGCTTACTATTTGTGTCCTATCTATACAGGACACTAGTTGGAGTGTCACATTATTTGAGGGTGACATCTCCAATTTATGTCTTGTATGCATAGAGCACATTCACACAAAGACAAAATAACCTGCCATGTTCTTACAAATAATTTTTCTTTTTCTTTTCATAAATTATAATTGATCGATAAAGTTTAATATGTTTAAAAAAAAATTTAATCATCGAACCATGCATAACTTTAACATCTTTAATGTGTGCTTTTTGACATAAGTTTGTAAAGCATGTAAAGCAAAGAAATATAATTTTAAAACCCTTAGCAGGCACAAAGAATTCTAGATTAACTTGTTCTGTCTTTCAACTTTACTTATTAGTTTTGTATTTCTCCCTTACAAAATACCAAGATCATCATATAGCATCTTTGAGTTACATTGCATGATTAGGGTATAGACTTTCACAAAAGGTTCTCTAATCCAGCTTTGCCCTGCAGGACAAGAATAAATTTGAACTGCAAAATGTTGCATGTAAAAGATAGGAGACAAATTTATGGAATTTGGGTCCACACTGTTATGTCCTGGAGACCCGGCCCTGAAAGGTCTTTAAGAAGGAGTAATGGCTCCATTGTTAAGTTGCTTTACAGTGTGTGGAAAAGCTAGGAAGTGGGCTCGATGCACTCACTTTCTCTTAGTTGAATACGATATGGGTGGGTGAAGGTGCAATTTTTGAGCTCCCAAGCTTTAATGCGCTTACTTTCTTTTAGTTGAATACGATGGGTGAGCAAATTAATGTGTAGCTTTGAGTTCACAATTTTTCCTTCTATTGCTTTTGTTTTTTTTTTCCCCCAACGTGAGTGTCCAAGTAATTTTGAGTACTTGATTAACCCTTGATAGTGGATGTTGTCCATTTATCTCATACACGACAAATAGTTACATGAAGGAATCCATTAAGAACGATTCTAAAGTATTGGTTGAGACTTAAAAACACCACTTTCATCATCATATTCATGTGCATGAGATTTCATTTTCATGTTACTTTTCTTTCTATTCTTAGTGTTGTTGTTATTATTATTGTAAGGATTTTAGTGTTGACACGTAAATTTCATTATGTGACATTTGCTTGTAATGATTTTCAAATTTGTTGATATAATTCTCATTGGAAAATCTCGTTTAAGTTTATGTTTGAAATTTTTTGAAGGTTTGCTAACTAAAAAAAACTTGATCAACCAAGATGAAAACTCCCTTGAGTGAGACAATAAAACACGAGATTATATTTGAAATTGCTCAAAGGTTTGCTGAAAGAAAAAACATTCTCAATAGAAGTCAAAATGTCTCACGGCGATCCCCAAGGCCTCGAGCGAGGTTGTGTAAATCAAACTTCTAGATTCTTTTGTTTAATTAACCTAATTCAAACATAATTCAAAACCCTACTCATCTATATAAAATGCCTTATATATGTGCACGATTTTTTTCTTTGAGTTTAGAGGCTGCCACACCTAGTCTTTTGAGAGAAAATTTCATGCTTCTCCTCGAGCTATATTGAAAAATCATGCTAGCTTTCCGTCTCTACTTGTGATCCCAATGTGAAAGCTTGAGAACCTGAAACCACAAAGTTACTTTTCCAGTGAAGTTCACAATAATAAAATCTTCAAGGAGATTCTATTCTTATAATGAATTTTTTACAGGACTATTTGTGTGTTAGTAATGGTTTTTTCGTTGAGGATCGTCATCGAGTATCGAGCATCAAGCATAAACGTAAATCTGATTCCACCTTTCTCCAATGGCCAGGTATATATTACAACTTACTTTTTTGTAAAAGAAGGAAACCATTAAAAACTTAATCCACCAAATTTAAAGGGCTTAATATACCAAATTATATAAACCAGGAAGAGAAATGTGATTAAAATAGGTTCATCACCCCCAGAATTTTATGGTAAAGAAAGACCTTTCTTCAACGCACAGTTTTATGAAGTTGAATAAATGGATGATAGGATTGAAAGTAAACGGAAAGCCAAAATCCTGGAGCCAAAATTCTCCTGTCAATTGTCACACTTTTAAATGGATCCCATAATCATGATGGTGGACCAATAAAATCTTTAGTGTAATACATATTTTAAAAAACTATTCATTTGCATTCAATGACAAATCAAGATGTTAAGTCCTATATATGCATATTGGAGAAAAGGAAGAAAAAGAAATTCCATCGTGCTTAGTAGAAAAAGGAATACTACAAGATTTTAGTGTGTACACTTCCCTATGTCTTTCTGTGCTCGCTCTCTGCATGCCTTGCCTTGTGCTACTCTGCTCTCTCACTCACACGAATGGCTCCTATCAGATGTGCAAGTGTGGTACCATTACCCCCATTAATAATATGACAGCGACACCGACTCTGAGAGAAGAGCTCCTAGTGTTTTTCCAGTGGGGTCTGTCAATAATGCTAGTATTTCATGTAAACATTATAATAGCACTCAATACAAATGGGTGTATAATAATAATAAAAAATTGTGTAAAATTTATATGATTTTGCTTAAAAATAATTCAATTTAGTTGTATTTAATTGTGTAAATTTACAAGTTTGTTATAGTAACTGTGTGAATTTTATGTATCTTGAAGATAAAGGAAAATAGTTAATTGTAGTTGTTTAATTTATGTGATTATGATTATATTCGTATTATTCTTATCACTATTTTAGAGTCCACGGTATGTAACCAATTTCAAACTATTCACTCGCTTATTCTTCTTTCGTCACAGTTCTTCCCTTGCTCCTCCATTAATTTCTTGGTTTTGCCTCCAAGTATATAAAAGAATTCAAATTTAAATCATTATGAAAACTACATTTGAGGCAATGAGGCACTCTTCATTTCCTCAACATGAAAAGTCAAGGCATTATTATTATAAATCTATACGTGCCCTTGAAGTTTCTTTTCTTTTTCTTTCTATATATTCTTCTTCTCTCCATGAAAAAAAAATGAAACAGGAAAAAGTGCTAAAAACTTTGGAGCAAACCCCATGTTAGTGAGGAGTGACTAACAGCTCAGAAAGCTGGTCCTTTCACACTCTAGTGTAGAATTTTCTTCTTGAGAGCTCATAAAGTCAAATTCATACAAGTTATGATAAGCTTTTTTTTTGGGAGGAGGGGGTGGAAAAGTTCTTAGAAGTTTATGGCTTTGGCGGAAAGCTTTTTTAAACTTTTTAGAATATACCAAATTGTTGGTGGTATTGGTTGAACTTTAACTAAACTAAATCCAAAGGATATCACAATGGGAGAGGGAAAAAAAAGGTTGGGTATTAGCACAAATTATTTTGTACTTTGGTTGAAATTAAATATGCTACTC
Organism: Quercus ilex subsp. ballota; assembly: GCA_032727855.1. Classification (NCBI taxonomy): domain Eukaryota; kingdom Viridiplantae; phylum Streptophyta; class Magnoliopsida; order Fagales; family Fagaceae; genus Quercus; species Quercus ilex. Next base: position 35,287,876 of record CM064914.1, read on the forward strand.
GTCCCCATATATATATATATATATATATATATGAATAAATAAATCATATGGCCGACAGGGTGGTGGATTCGTTATACAACGAGACAAACATTCATACATATTAGAATTCATTGAAGCCAATTATCCTTTTCCTGTGTTTGGTTTGGGTTGTTGTTCTTTGTCGCCATTTTTGTCATCTTGTTTTTGAGGTTCTTACACGTATAAGTTAGCCACACTGATATTCTCAGTCCTCACCCACTCTAAAAACAAAAAGAGTGGATGGTTATTTCAATTTAATAACAACTTTAATTTGACTATTTTACATGTGATGCTTCAATCAAATCTGTGGACTGTGTCATGGGTCATAGCTAGCTCTACTAATTAACAAGTTCCAAATAAGTCTTCTTCATTTGGATTGGACTTGAATTTCTCTAGGGGGAATGATAAGTTAATATAGCAGCAATTGCGCATGACAGTAAATCCATAGTCCACTAATATTGTTTTATCAATAAAAAAAGTCTGTCGGTGTTTGTATTGGGCCCGGTAATCTGGCTTACTTGGGGTCCAAGAGACACTCATATAACCAGTCCATTGAAAAATCCGCTAGCTCATAGTCTTTGCATGGAGTTTAAATACATGTTTTCTACTATTAAAAAAAAAATATATATATCTTGAGGTCTCTATTGGATTGAGGGAGAGAAAGAGGAAATAGAGTAAAGTAGAGTAGAGTTTTTATTTATAAGTTCATTTGTCTTTTATTTATTTTTATTATTCAGTCAAAGTTAATTATAAGTCTTGTTGGTAGTTGTTTCAACCAAATAATTTGATCATAGTGTGAAGTCAATCTAGAGAGTCGTCATCTGTATTTTAAGTTGTAAGCATTTATTTCACATACAATATATTCACCTATAAACATCAATGAGAAATTAGAAGAGGTGGGAGAGTTTTTATTTAGAAAATTATTTGCAAGTGTTCTTGCTTTGGAGTTGAGTGATTCTTCTTAAGTCCTAACAATTAAGCGTATGACTTGGCTGCATTGAGTGACAGCCGTGATTAGTAATGTTGAGTGTCATCCACTACCTCCGGTTGAGTGGCATTCCAAAATTATTTATCTTATCATTTGATTGAATCTTTGAGTTAGCCGAAAGCCAACTTTCTTCTACTTCCCATCAATCCTAACAAGCCCTGAATCTTTCAAAATGTACTTTTCAACAAGAAGCATTCAAGAGTTCGTGAGACACATGACACTTGACCTAAGTCAATTGTTCTTCTTCTACTGCGTGAATGGTACCTCATTATTCACAAGGAAAAGTCCACGTACATACTATAATTCTAAAAAATATCTTGTTTTTGAGGTAGCTGGGTCTTTTAATGAATTCCCACAGTTGGATTCTCCTTTCCCACAAAGCAATATGACTAGTCTTAGAACCAGTTTTCAGCAATAAAAAAAGGGGTGGTGGGTACAGAACCTGTGATAGATTTTGTTAAAGCTTGACTTGTTAAAGCTTTTCAAAAACTTCATCAAAGCAAACCCAGGGGAATTTTTTTTTCTTTTGCAAACCTGAACAAGGTTTTAAGTAACAAAATATGCGTGTGAATGTGTGATCATAGGCAGATTCCAATAAAGATTCACAAAAAAGAGCTCAAACAATAAAAGATTGAATCCTATCACTAACAATACAGACTTCACCATAAAAAGCAATTGAGAATACTTTCAAAGAACAGAAGTAAACAAGCAAGTTAATGAATTTCCCTAACTCCGCATTAGGGTTTAGATCAAATCATTTCTTTGAGCAGCTTTTGTATTTCCTTAATGTATATAGCTATTGTTATAAAATGGGAAGATATGCTTTAATGATTCATTAGAGATACCACTATGGACAGAGTTAATAAGCACCAAATTTTGAAGAATCTCAGGACAAACTACTTAAATAATTTAGAATAAGCCTTACCACACAATTTCAACAAATGGGCTCAGCAAAAAGACATCAACAATATGCCCTCAATGACAAATATGACTCAACGTATCACCTCAAAAACAGGACTGCTAATTAAGAGGGAAACATTGAATGTCCATAGAGATCAAATAGCTTCATGACTGTTTTATATATAACCCAATCAAGATTTGTTGTTAGGGGCTAAATGCCATTGCTAATGATGACGATAAAATTAGTTTTTTCATGAAATCCTAAAATGAAGCTTAAGCCACTAGTGGTGATGTTTCACAAAGATTACCAACTAACCACTAATTTTACAAAGGGAAATATCAAAGGATCAGTCCCCTCCTCAATCTGGAAAAAAGAAAATACAAAAAGAAAGAGGCAGAGGAGTGCTATATAAGTATAACTCATTCTCTCACCAAATGATGCAGAAGCAACCTCCAATTTCAATGAAATAATAAACAAATATGAAGTACCATACTGGGTTTTTCAAAGATACCAAGAGAGATGAGGGTGAAAAAGAGAGAGACTGAGAGACGAGTGACTAAAGAGTGGGAAAAGATTGTAAGAAAGAGATGATGAAATATTACACGCTACTCAAGTTTAGCAATATTGAGGTCTGTTTTAAAAATATTACACAGTATTCGATTGCAGGATATCGAGTTCCTTGTTTTCTTTTCTTCTTTTTTTCTTCCTTTTATTTATTTATTTATTTATTTAAAAAAGCCACGTCAGCCTTCGCCACCACAGCCAAATTTAATTAAAACAAGATTTTGTAAAAATTGAGTTTCATGAATAACTTGATTTTACTAATATCGAATTCCGAAACAAAGTTACTGTAGTAAGAGCAGTTACATCAATTCATGTATAGTAGCATAATGACTAAATTTTGCACATCTAACCTCAAAAATCAGTCACATCAGATTATGTAAAGTTGTATAAACTGAGATGAGTTACAGTATTGTGTAAATTTACATGGCTATTGTTCGTGTGCAAATGAGTATTTTATTTATTTCTTAATTCACTTTTTCAATTGGTATGTGTGAGAGTAATGCGAGTGTCTTAAAAAAAGTGGTTAAATAATAAATATTTTATTGAAATAACTTTTAAAATAGATAATTTAAGTGTATTGAAAAAATGATTATATAAAATAAAAAGTAGGTTTTTATACTAAAATAAAAAAATAAAAAATAAAAAACATAAATGGATATGACTATAAATATTTCAAAAGATCTAGGAACCATATATTGCCTCAACACAATAGTCAGCTGTATATGGGGTCAATATCTACATACTGGGCCTCCTTGAAAGTTGCCCTTTTCCTGGGTACCAAAATGTGGGCCTTGCGTTGGCCTTTTTTTTTTTTGTTTTTTTTAATTATAAGCCTTACCGAAAAATGCAATTCACTTTTCCTTTACGAGTGGGGATCTAGCATATCCCATTAAAATAATAATCATATTATATAATATATAGCATAGAATAAAATATATATATATATATATATATATATATAATATGTAGCATGAATTAGAACCTTCAATCCTGTCCTTTATGCACAAAACATAATAAACAACACAAATAACATATCTCATAAATAAAATAACAAACAGTTTCTTATCAAAAAATATTTATAAAAATAAAAAACTGATATTATAATTTAGGTTAAATTGGTTTTATCTGACTAAGAACTTTGTAGCCCAAACAACATCTTCTAGTATTTCTAAAAAATACGCTAATGATTCTTTTATATATATGTGTGTGTGTGTGTGTGTGGCACAAGAATTCAGATAAAGTACCAGTGCCACATGTCATATCCATGGCCGAGGAGTCCATTATCGTGCCGAGGAGGTTACACACTCGGACAGTAAGGCTATGTCAGTGGCACGTTACTAGAGGAGATCCTGCTGTTGAGAAAAAACTTCGAAAAGGGGGTTAGTCTTGACATGACTGGAGGGATGGTGGCTACTTCCACATTCAATGCATCCTACCAAACCTTCTGGCTGCATTTATGTGGAGAAGACCCCAGAACAGTATTGCCTTAGCCATCGCAACTCACAAGAGATTTGGGAAAGTGTCTGATGGGACAAGCACTCAAATGGTGGACTGGACAATCAACAAATGGAGGGTCAAGATCGCTTGAAATGAGATATATAATGTGAGAGACCCTGTAAGGAGAGGGGGGGAAATCTATAGAGAAAACACCATAGCACTAAGAACAGCAATTGTAATCAAATCTAAGGGAAAATATATTCAAGAACTGCTTTTCTCGGACATAGCCAAGGAAGAATTTATGTGCACCACATTTGTCTATTCACTATTTTTCCTTACTGTCTTATCCTCTTTAGCCCATTAAGGACGTTGTCCATTTCGTTGAAACTTAGCTTTTCAGCCCACTTTCTACAAATTTATTGTATTGGGCTCTTTGGGTCTTAATTCATTCATCCTTTGGACATAAGTATCAAAGCCCGCTCTTACAATATATATATATATATATATATATATATATACACGCGCGTGCGCACACACTAAAGATTCAAATCTCCTATATTGTTGTTGAAAGTTGAAATTATTGAGTTATCAACGAAAAGAAAAAAAAAACAAAAGAAAGAGTTTCATTTGGTTATCAGTTTAATTTTGGCTATTGTTAGCCTAAGGCCATGCCTAACCTTATGGGGCCTTCCTTTGTAGGTTTAACGTGTATGAGGATGAAAAAATGGTTCATTCCAAATAAATTTAAAAATAATGGAATTTGCACTTCTAGAAAAAAGAAAAAAAGAAAAAAAAAAAAGATGTTAATTCTATATAAATTTTAAAAAAAAATGTGATTTACATTCCCATCATCTAAAATCCCAACCATCACAATTCCGTTGTTTGAATGTAATGTGCATACTGTATAGAATATGGTAAAATCTATAGTTTAGATGTAACCAAATTTATTAAATATTTGTACATGTAATATTGTTATCAACTAAAAAAAGCTAATTCTTCTATTAAAAAAAAACTATTTTACATTATTATAAATCTGTCAATAAATCCCACGCATAAACTACAAATTTATCCTTATGAAATAGGGTAATGAGTATTTGAAATAGGATGATAAATGGTGTGGAAATTTTTTTTTCCTTCATAAAGATAAATAACTAAAGAATAAAAAAAATGATACTATATTTATAAAAAAAAAAAAAAAAACAAGTTGGAGTTATAATACACAAGACTCATATTGTAGTTATTTGGTTTACTTTTGCATTAAAGACCCATATTAGGAATGAAATATAGGAATCAAAGGGTCAATAAAATGGAAACACTACTCTCATTTACACTTAATTATCAAAAAAAAAATTATCAAAAAATTAAAGAAATTAATTAATTATTCTATAGTCTATTGTAGTCTATGTTTTTTTTTTTTTTGGTTGTTGTTTTGGGAAAACATGGTTTTTGACTTTTTGGTTATTTTGAGGTGTTTGGCAGGCTTTATTGCAGATGTTAATTAGTGTGGGGTTATAATAGATGTGATTGGAGGAGACTCCACCCTACCTACAAGGCCTTTATGCATATGATGTTTGGTTGATAATAAATTTTTACTATTTCAATAAATAAAAAAAAGTTCTTTTATTTTTGTTATCTATTCTATTAATCAAATTTAATTATATATGTAAGGGCGAGTTTTGAATCCTAAGCCCAAAAGGTAATGGATTAAGGCCCAGAACTCGATACTATGAATTTGTAGAGAGTGGGCTAAAAACTAGGCTCTAATGAAATGGTCAGCGCTGACAATGGGCCAAAGATGGTCAGAAAGCAAGGAAAAGTGATGGAGAAACAAAAGTGGTGCAGAAAAATTCTTCCTCGGTAATGTCAGAGGAGAATAGTCCTTGAATAAATATGGTTCTCCTAAACTTTATTACAATTACAATTCTAAACGCTACAATGTTTTTTCTTTACAAATCCTTAGATGATCTCTCTGTAATGGGATTTCTCTTCTCTATATTACCTTCCTTTGCTCTATGCCAGCCCTCTGCGTGTAGATCAGATGACTGACTCATTTCCTTGTCTTATCAGCACCTTCCTGAAGTCCTTAGAGATAGCTATAAGGCTGAATCGCATTGTTCAGGTTAGGGCTGTACACGGTGCGGTGTAGCCAGTTTTTGTGGCCATTTCTGCACCACACCAGAATCTTCGGTTTCTTAAAAACCCAAGCCACTGCCGCGGCACCTGAGGAATGGTTCTCCAGTAGCATCGGTGGCAGTTCTAGTTGATGTGGTGGTCGGTGTCCACCTGTCTATCATACATACACACACAAAGGAAAAGAGATCTAAAACCTAAATCAAATCTAGAAAACTCAAGGATTCAAACCACAAATCAAAACTTAGATCAAATCTAAATATCAAAAGATTCAAAACCCATTACAAACCTAAATATTAAAACCCAAACAAGCTCAAGATTCTTGGGACTAACCATCGATTGACTCACCTGTGAAGTCTAATTGAGTAATCGATCACCAGGTAATGGAGGCAGAGACAACAACTTGAAGATCTGACCTGGGTGGTAGCAAAAACAGAGGTGCTTGAAGATAAAAAGCTGAAATGGTGGTGGGTTTTGTGTTGTGGGTGGGGGTGGAAATCTTAGATCTGACTTGAAGGGGGTAGAAATCTCAAGTTTTGTATATATATAAGCAAATCAGTGCGGTTCGGTGTTCATTGAAATCCAAAAACCTTCGTCAACAACCATACCGACCGACTTCGGTGCTTGAAAATCACTGTCGACCACCGTGCCTAACACCTGCAATGGAGGTTTGAGGCGGGCGAATCAGTTCGGCTCCAGCCAGTTTCGTTCGATAGCAGGCGGTGCCTATACAGCCTTAGTTCAGGTATCACCTCCACATAAATGCAGCCAGAGAATTAGCTACAGAACATTTAATGTGATGATAGCAGCTTTCCCTCAGATATTTCTCACTTTCTTCTTACCTTATCCCTTCCTAATGCTTATCCCTACCAGTAGAATCGCCCAAAACGTTGTCCCTAATGTCAAGCCAACCCTTTTAACCTTTGCCCTGTTAAGCCGAGGTGAAATTTGTCCTCAGACATACTTCCTAGGACCTTAAAGCTAGACCCCTTGCCCATCCACTATATTGAACTCCCACACTAGCGTCTACTTGTCCTCAGACTATTGAATATCCTAGGACAAGTCCCCTGGCCCAATACACCCTTCTAGGCCTACCATCCCTACAATAAGCCCTTGGAATTCTCATTTTTTGCTCCTCGATAAAAAAGGAGGATTTCGATATTACCATCATTATCCTCTTCTTGTCATACGTCACCTCTATCTGTGCAATTGCCTTTTCAACTGCCCAATGCACGCTCCTGACGCTTCGGCATCCGGGACGCGCCTACACTAAATTTTTGCGGCTCCATGTCCCCCACATTCTACGACACGACGAAAATCCAACGGCTAAGGATTTTGTTGAAACTTGGGCGGTAATTCTCCCGCTTGCCTCTCTCTCTGATACAAATATTGTTTACATATTTCGTTCACTTCACTTTCACACTCATAAATATCAAGAACTAGTTCAATGAGAGTTTCTTCCCTTGCGTAAGTCATTTAAATATTTTCTTCTACTTTTCCTTACACAGAGTCCTTTCCTCCTTGGCCCCCTAATTTCCATTCACCTTCTTTTTACCTTCAACCCTTTCTTATTCATGGGGAGATTTGTTTACTTGGTAGACTCCGCAGAGGGTATAGAAAGCTTTAAAGCTCAATATAGAATCCCACCAAGAGTTTCAATTAGATACTGTAAACAAGGGGATTGGTACACTTAGAGGCAGGAGGGAGAAGTGGTAATCCCGATGATTGCCTTCATTGAGGGAGGGATGAGAATCCCCATGGGCAGAGTCACTAGGGATTACTTGATAGGTCATAGATTAGCCTCCACCAAATGTGCCCCAAATATGTTTAGAATCCTAGGTAGTGTCGACGCCCTCAAAGAGAAGATGGGTGTGAACCTCACCCATCACGATGTTAGTTGGGTTTACAACCGCCATAAACTAATAGGGTAGGGATACTACCTAAAAAACTAGAGAACCTGCAGTCAGGCTCATAACGTGCCTCATTGAGTCTAATAAGGGCATGAATAAGGATTACTTAATTGTCTCAAGGGAGTGGGATGATAGCCTTCATTGTCTGACGAGAGAAGAGACACCAGGTCGGGTTTTCAGGTCTAGGTCTAATGTTCTAATAATAATACCCCCTTTTCTCACCGACATCTTCCGTGCTCATTTTTTATTTTTTTTTTCTATTTGTACTTATAATTTTACTTCCCTTTGATTTGTGCTGCTTTTTTTAATAGCATTTTTTTTTGTTTTTGATGGTTTTGCAGATAAGCACTCTGTTACCCCAAACATAAATTTAGTTAACTAGCTAGATTTAAACAAAGTACTCAAGGCCGAGGTCTTTGTCCACAGTGACGGGTAGTTAAGGGCAGCCCACCTCATCCTTGGCTATAACCCGATCTCGTCTAGCTTTCAAGTACCTAAGTGTGTGATCAAGGCGAGGGACCCATGTTTGCATCAAATCAACGAAGCCGAGGTGAAATTTGTCCTCGGACATACTTCTTGGGACCTTAAAGCTAGACCCCTTTTCCCATCCACTATCTTGAACTCCCACATTAGCGTCTACTTGTCCTTGGACTATTGAATGTTCTCGGACAGGGCCCCTGACTCAATACACCCTTCTAGGCCTACCATCCCTACAATATATATTAGTGAAAATTTTATTTATTGGAATTAAATGTTTTATTTGGCTTATATGTGATTATTCATTAAGTCGTCCATAAGAAAAGAATAATACTAGTTTAACTATACAGGTGAATAGTGTAACTATACGAGATAAAAATAACTTGTATTTTAGAAAAAATAAAAGTCAACGTAAAATTTGTAATTTTCACCGAGTTATCTATCATGTAAGAAATGCTTAATCGTTGTCAACGTTCAAATTCAAGTCTTAAAAATTGAGATTGTTTTTAGTTTGGTCCGTCATGTTTTCTTATGGTTTCGTAACGGCTATACAATCATTCTTTTGTTAGTGTGGGGCTATACAATCAAACTAAAGTTGTTATGTTTTTTATGTATTCCACAACATTTTAGAGTTAATATTTTATGAAATAGTTGCATGAAGGTACTTAATAATGAGATTACTAATAGAAATGGACAGCATGACTTATATGAAGAAAAAATTTAAGGGTTTGTTTGGTAACGTTGTTTGAACAATAGTTTTCGTTATTTAAACAACACAACACGTATTTCCGCAACACTTAAAAAATGTTATTAGAACAGTATTACCAAACAGACCCTAAATATAAAGAGGCAAAATAAAAACAACTCCAAATTTTTTTATGGCCAAAAGTGTGTGTATATATATATATTAATAGAGCAAGCTTAGAGAAAGTTCAAATGTTCAATTAGAATTTGAAATTAAAATCAATTTTTACACCATGTGTCTAAATTTATGTGAGCACCACACCATAATTATTCATTTAATTTTGTGCCATGTGTCCACTTAAATTTTTTAATCTTTGTGCCATGTAAGTTAATGAATGCAAAATACTAAGAATCTAATATTAATGAACTATAAAATTAAAAAAATCAATCACATATACTCAATAAAAATCACCACACAACAAAAATCACCACACATTCTATCTTATTAAAAATTAGAAAAAAAATTATCATAAGTAGTATTAAATTTAAGTAAGAATTTTAATATGTGATTAATTACGTTTTTTTTTAAATTATATATATATATATATATATATTAATAGATAAAGTTTAGAGAAAATTTAATTAAAATTTGAAATTAGAATATAATTTTGCACCATGTGACTAAATTTATATGGGGACCACACCATAATCACTACTATTAAATATTTTCCTGTGTAAGTACTAAATATTAACCTAGTTTCTAATCAAGTTAAAAAGAATGTCTTGCTTTGCCATATCATCTCTTTGAATTTTCGAGAGCAAGAAGGTAGATGAAGTGGCACACTAGTCTTCACATAGGATGTGTTTAGATACCACTTATTTTGTTAAAAACTGAAAACACTATAACAAAAATAATTTTTAAATATGTGAATAGTGTCGTGGAACCCATTTTCAATGAAAGTTTTGCTGTAAAAAAAAGTTTGTGGGTCTCATAAATAGTGCACGGGACATACTAAATAGTGCATAACCACGTGAAATGCTCTTCTCAAAAAAAAGAAAAAAAGAAAAAAAAAGAGAGACCAAAATGCAAACGCTGGCAGCTATATCCAAACGGTTGTATAATATTTAGGTAAGTGTGATGTGAGAGATGGAGAGAGAGAGAGAGAGAGAGAGAGCCAAACGACAAAATATTAATCCATAAATGATAAGTTCGAATGGTTGACTGAAATATACCTTATTTTAACTTTGATTTAACATATACCTTCTATGCAAAGTTGATGTTAATTTATTCCTATATGTTGACACATGGAAGAAGATAACAAGAACCCCAATTAGACCGAGTCATTTGGTTTCTTTGTAAAAAGCACCTCTTATATATTTTGTTTCATTTAATATGGCTTCCATCTATTCATGTCCATATTTAAGTAATGTTTTTTTCAGAAAAAATACATATATAAAAAAGTGTTTGTGTCGTATTGTTCACATATTTTTTTCTTCTCACCACACGGAGTGTGGCTTGATGGTAAGAGTCCTCGTTCTACACTCAGAGAGAAGCAGTTCGAGCAATAACCTCCGCAAGGCCTGTGTGGTACACATGATATTACCCATTGCCGTCACGTGACGTAAGATCGATGAGCCCATACTGGAGACTCCATTTTTTAATTCAGCAAAAAAAAAAAAACATATTTCTTCCTTCTCTTCAGCGTTTATTTTTCAATAATTGTAAGTTTATTGAGAATTGTGTCTCATCGGATGTTTATGTCATTGTAGTCACAAAATCTAAAAATACACACACACACACATATACATACTAGACTAACTTATTTTAACCACCATAATAAAAATGTTGAATACCCTTACTTGAAAATCATATGAATTTGGGTTTTTTTAAAATAGGAGTAATACTGAATCCACAACATTTTCACAATAGTTTTACAATAAATATTTTGCGATAAGTTGCTATTGATTCTAATTTAAGCCCAATATATATTGACATAACTTTTTTACTCACTAATAACAAATTGTCACATAAGATTTGTTGTGAAAATGTTATGAATATAGTATTACTCCAAAAATAAATCTGACCCCCAAACATAATCCTTAACTCTTAAACAAAACAAAAAGAAAGCCTTAAATAACAACAATAAAAATAAGTTCAAACAACAACAAAAATAACCCAAACAAAAACAAGACTAGATCAATCAATAACTGGACAAATTATTCAACAAAAAAGCCTATTCAAAAGAAATAAAAATAAAATAAAAATCTCTAATCATTCAAATTTGTAACTTGATCAACCCATTTTATAAAAATAATTGCTAAATTCATTTTTCATTAAAAAACGATATCAAGAGAAATACTTTTGTTGGGAGTTCTTCTTTGTGGTACCGACAATTATATTCTCTTTGGCTTTGCAATTATCACAGTTATAGCAGATATCATTCGTTTCTCTATCTCTTTCTCAAATTTTCTTTTCTCTATTATCATTTTAGGCTCTCTCTCACTTTATTACATACTCTCACTTCAGCATTCTCAATTCCTACTTTATCTCTTATAAGTTCTTCTTTTTCCTTTTTTTTTTTTTTTTCCTTCTTTGTTAGCACAAATAAATTGTAATACTTCATGTATTTGTGGATTTTTTTTAGGTGACATTTATATATAAGTTTATTTATTTATATATTAGATTTTGTATAATTGTAAGCTTCTTAGTGATAACCCTAAAAAAATTTATTAGAACCGCCATTGTTATTACCCCAAAAACATTTTCAATCCCAATGATTTTGTATACAACATTAATTGACGTTCTTGTGAAGCTTCTTTGATTACAAATAACAAAAATTTAGGATGGATTTCAGCCAAAAAAAAAAAAAAAAAAAAATTTGAGGATGGAGGATCATCCGATTGAGGCGGCAGAGCTATTCTTTTTATAGTCTTTGTACTGATCTGTTTTCATGAATGAGAAGAAGGTTTACACATAAAAAAATAATAATAAGGGAAAAGTTAACGGAAGTTTAGGAAATATTTTTAGAAAATTTTGTTGAGAAAAGAAAAAGATAATTGACTTTTTAAGCATATTTTTATATTTCTGGTAAAAGTGGTATAAAAAATTTTCTAAAATTGTTTATTATCAAATACCCTAATGACAACTGTTAACGGAACTTGAATAATAATAAAAAATGAAAATCTAAATAACTAATGATTTTAGCAGTTTATTAGCAATCGGCTTTCCATGCACTGCACTGGTTAAGATTTTAGTTAATTTTATGTTTTTGAATAACCAATTAACCATTAACACTAGGCATTGCCTTAACATGTACTGTATTTGTTAATATGTAGTCAATGTGGTTACATGATTTGTATTACTAAATTTCTGCAAAATTTGTAAGGTTTTTTTAATTGATAGATTTTTTTTTTTTTGACGAGGTAATTTTGTTTGAATGAGAAATTAATTGATAGCAACCATGCTTTCTCATCTATATAATAATAATAATAATAATATTTATCTTTCTTTTAATGTTGGCATGAATTTTTATTTTTATTTTTTTTAATGTTGGCATGCAAGTCTTTAAAAATTCATATATATATATATATATATATATAAATAAAATATTCAAGTGATGATTAGAAAATTCAAGTTAACTCTCCTTTAAAGTTCCTTCATTTAACACGAGGGAGGGAGGTAAGTTTGTTTGAACTTTGAACGAGAAATTGATAGCAAGTAAAAGTTTCTAAAAGTTCATTTTTTTTTTAAATCATTCTTTTTTTTTTTGAAAGGTTTTTAAATCATTCTTTATATATATATATTTGTGTGTGTGTGTCTATTTTTGGTGCATTACCCAAATTATTGATGAGTTAGAGTAATAAGCAAAAGGTAACTAATTTGATTTATAAATTATAAATCTCTTTTGCATTAATTGCATACAACATTTGCTTAAAAATATTACTCATTTTTTACTCATTGCTCTTTTTGACTTCCGACTAACAAACATATTTCTTTTATTCTCTTTCCCTTTAGCCTATAAACTAACAAGAAATTCTATAAACACAATTTTTTTCACCATAACAATTCTAAATTCATAGTTTGCAGTTGTTAATTATACACATCTTTTTATTTAATAAATAATTTAAGTTTAAAATGTAATATTTCCTTGCACACTTGCCATTTAAGAAAAAAGAAGCCTACTTTGGCTATAGGAGAAAAAAAAATGTGAAATAAATAAATGACTTATCTGCCACATTTATTTCATGTTCACACTTTAAACATAATTTGGGCAGAAGCTTTCATGGTTATAGACTTATAGGCATCCATAGAGAGAAATTGTAGTTATCAAACTAAAACAACTTAATGCTAACATTAACCTGACAATAATTGGATTTTTTACTTTAATGAGATTATCATGCGAATTATATGAGTGTCCATTTTTAAGATTTATGAGTTATTAGTCATATTTTGACCAGTATTCAATGTACATGAGCAGTAATGGTAACATCCCTTCACCATTGACATGCCACAATTGTTTCTCAAGTTTTTATTTATTTATTTTTATGGGAACATTTGTTTTTCAAGTTTATCACTCATATATATGGTTATACATTAATCTAAAAAAAAAAAAAAAATCCTTAATAAACCATTGTTCATTTTTAGTCTTTTTTTTGCACAAAACTGACTAACGTATGAACAATAATTGATATTACTTACGAGAAAAGTTAAAGAATGTTTTAAGAGCATTGGTTTAAGGACTATTTTTAGAAACTTTTGATAAGAAAAGAAAAAATTAACTAACTTTTTAGACAGTTATTTTAAATTTCTTATAAAAGTAGTAGTAAAACTTTCTTTAAATTGTCTATTAACAAATGCCTTAAAAGCATTAATTAACAAGACCTTTAGTTTATATATTTTGTTAGAAAAATGCTAAAATCGTAATGGATTTTACTATGATATGAAAATGTTTACCTATTTGACAATAAATGTGATCAGTGTCACACCAATAACATGATTTGCATTTTTAATTCGACATATAAATTTATAAATTTTATTTTTATTTTTATTTTTATTTTTGCATAAAACCCATTGCATCACTCATTGGCTCAAAAAGCAACAAAAAATGAGATCCCCAAATATCCCATATATAGCAAAAACCATAAACACACCAAATTTATGTAAGTTTTTTTCACCCCCAACCCTTTTAAACAACAATACTAACAACCCAAACGACATCAGATCTTCTGGCTATGCTAGCTCATTGCTGCACACCCTTTCCCAACTCCCTTTTTGTTACAAACATAAATATCAGTTTTTTACCTTTCTGTCAAATTCAACCCCAAAAAAAAAAAAAAAAAAAAAAAAAAAACCATCAAATCAAAAAAATTCACCAAATCCACCAAATCAAGACCCGATCATCCACAACCCGGTCCGAACCGCCCTCGGTTCAGTTCTTGCTTATATAATTTGTTTTCATTGCCTTCCCTCAATTTTCTTGTTCATCTCTCTCTCTCTCTCTCTCTCTCTTATCTTTTCATGTTCACAGTTTCTTCGCTTGTAAAAAAAAGAACCAAACCCAAAAAAAAAAACCCCAAAAAATCGCCGAATCGGCTCTCGGAATTTCGGCTACCATTGCGTTTCGCTATGGTCTCCTAATCTGTAAGTCTCTCTCTCTCTCTCTCTCTCTCTCTCTCCCCATAAAACGCCGACAATCGCAGCTCAACAACGACGCCGTTTTATCAATTTCATTTCCCATTGTTTTTTTTTTTTAAAATGTTTTCGAAACCCTAAATTGATTAATGTTTGTTTCAATTTCTGTTTGTTTGAGCTAATTGTAGCTCCGATTAATTTGAGAAAAACCACTAATGCTATATATAATGTGTGTTTCGTGAATGATTTTGGTGTTTCTAGGGTTCTTGAGGTTTCGGGACGTGTTAATAAATCCCGTAATTTTGATTTGTGCGAGAAATTTGAGCTAGGGTTTGGTCGGTGTTTGATTTTGGGGGAAAACTGAAAAAGTGGGATTGGGGAGGGGGGATTATTGATTGGTTGGTTTTTATTGTTAGGGTTTGATTCGAGACGGGGAAGATAGGTGTGGGGTAGAGGATAATGTGTATACTCTGTGTGATTCAGAAGTGGTCTCGCCGGGTCGCCACGATGCTGCCTTGGTTAGTTATTCCACTCATAGGTCTATGGGCTCTATCTCAGCTTTTACCACCTGCATTTCGGTTTGAGATTACGTCGCCGAGGCTTGCTTGTGTGTTTGTATTGTTGGTTACGCTGTTTTGGTATGAGATTTTGATGCCCCAGCTGTCAGCTTGGCGGGTACGAAGGAATGCCCGGTTAAGGGAGAGGAAGAGGTTTGAAGCGATAGAATTGCAGAAGCTGAGGAAAACGGCAACAAGGAGGTGCAGGAACTGCTTGACTCCGTATAGGGATCAGAATCCTGGTGGGGGTCGGTTTATGTGTTCGTATTGTGGGCATATATCGAAGAGGCCAGTTTTGGACTTGCCTGTACCGCCTGGTATGGGAAATAGTGGGATTATTAAGGATTTGGTTGGAAAAGGTGGGAAGATTTTGAATGGTAAGGCGTGGTCAGAGAATGGGTGGATGTGTGGTCAAGATTGGTTGGAGAATGGGAATTGGGTTGGTGGGTCTGTTTCGGGAAAGTCTAGTTATTGGATGATGAATGGGAATGGTGTATTTGGAGGAGATGAGAATTGTTTGGCGGAGAAGTCTTACTCTGGAGTTGTTATTTTTGGGTGGAAGCTGCTGACTTCTTTTTTCTTTAGCATTAGGTGGCTTTGGAGAAAGATTTTTAGGATTAGTTCATCGGAAGATAGTTTGAATGATGCTGAGCATGGGATATTGGCTAAGAAGGGTGAAAATGGGGTTAACTATAACGAAAGTAAAGGAGAGAAAGCACGCAGAAAAGCTGAAGAAAAGAGACAAGCTAGGTTAGAGAGGGAACTTTTGGAGGAGGAAGAGCGAAAGCAGAGGGAGGAGGTTGCAAGATTGGTGGAGGAACGTAGAAGACTAAGGGATGAGAAAATAGAGGCTGAAAAGGATCATGGCAAAACATTGCCACCTGTCCGGGAGAAAGATAGTAAGAAGGAAGCAGAAAAGAAGCGTCAGGAAAGAAGGAAAGACAAAGACAAAGACAAAGGGTCTAGCAAGAGCAATTCTGATGCAGAAGAGCTGGAAAAGAGAGCTGGTAAAGAGAGTGAGCGAAAGCGTGAATTGGACAAGAAGTTTGAGATTGACCGTCGGGAACATCAGAAATCTGGGATGGAAAACGTGAAAGGCCAGAGCATGGAAACTGGACATGGGATGAAAAATATTTCTGCCAACAGTTTTATCCGGGGAAATTCTGGGACTCGGTATCTGGATCGTATGAGGGGTACATTTTTGTCTTCTTCTAAAGCATTCACTGGTGGTAATCTTTTTGGAAAGGGTGCTAATACTCCTGCTACATTTACAAAAGAATATAAGTCTAACAGTTCTGTAGATCATGTTCATACTTTTCCTCATAAAAGAGATTCATTTCCACCTGATCGTGTAGCTGGGAAACTAAGTACAAATGGAGATGATAAGAGCATCTGTCGTCCTGTAAGTTGTCTTTTCTGCATTTACTTTAACCTGTCACAGTTTTAACATGTTCTCCAGGTGCCTTAGGATGGGAATGTGTACTTATTTTAGATGATAAAGATATTTTGAAGTGTTTTTTTTTTTTAATTTTTTTTATGTACTTATTTACGTGATTTCAATAGTATTATGTATACCTATTTTTATTGAATGACAGGTAAGGTTGCTTCCTTGAATTTGGATATGAAATATAACTGCCAGCTTTAGCACTACTTTTAGATTTGATACATCTTTCTAATTGATTAAGTCTTCTTTCTTCATCACAATTTATCCTCTCCCTTCCCCCTTTAACTCACAGAAAAAAAAAAAGAAAAAAAAAAGAAAGAAAGAAAGAAAAAAAGGTAGTCTATAGAATTAAGCAGTTAGTTGCAACTTGCAACATTTGAGTTTTCTTGTCAAGCATGATAATCTCAGATGCATTATTTATTAGAAGAAACGCTATTAAAATGCTGAGTTGCTAACCTGCAGGTGCTCTCAGGACCACAACCTAGGCCAACACTTAAAAAATCATGGCAACAATTATTTACCCGTTCATCATCTGTTGCTCCATCATCAAATCCAAGTGTCATAAGCAGACCAAATACAAAGTTCCAAACAGAAGTTCAAAGCCCACAGTTATCCAGTCAAACATTATTGGCACGACCATATGATAATCCAATAAACTTTGGGCTGCCATCGCCATTTACACTGTCTACTTATCCATATGATTCCACAATCACTAGTTTAGGTTTACCACGTGCCATTGATCCAACCTTCCCTCGCATTGGAGAAGGGCCTCGTGAATTTATATGTGAAGAGCCGGAGCATTTTGAAGACCCATGTTATGAGCCTGATCCGATAGCCTTGATCGGGCCTGTTTCTGAGTCACTTAATAATTTTCAGATGGATCGGAATTGCTCTGCAACAGACAAGGGATTTGAAAAGCCTCGTGGTTTAAAGAATCTATCTGCTTCATCTGAAGTCAACAAGCCTTCTCCTATTGAGTCCCCCATGTCAAGAGAAAAGCATAATAATTCTAATTGGTTTCCAAGTACCCCTAAGTCCCATGATATGCATAGTTTTGCTGTGGATGATGCTATTCCAAATGAGACAGGAACATGGCAAATGTGGAATTCTTCTCCTCTTGGTCAGGATGGTTTAGGTTTAGTAGGTGGGCCTGCAAGCTGGCTTTTACCCCCAGAACGGAACAGATCAAACAAGGAAGATTTTGTGCATCCTTCTTCTCAGAAAAATATGGCTTCACTGTTTACAAATGAGGACCATGTCCTTTCTGGCACTCATTCTCCACACAATATTTTTCTTGGTAATGGACAGAATGGTGTGCCATTCAACCCTGTTACTGGTTCGAGTGATAATGAGCCCTGGTTACATTCCGGAGGTTTTTTTCCACCATTGTCAGGAAGTGGAAATCATTTTGCTCCCAAGGCTCAAGAAGAAACCCAGAATGATTTGGTCTATGGCAGTCCTGTCTCTGGAGCTAATAATCCATTTGAGCCATCTCCTGCCAATTGTTGGTCCAAGTAAGCACACTACTCTCTTATTTTTTTAATATTTAACCTGCTGCTCCGCATTTTTTTATGGCTTTGTTGTTGAGATGTTAAGAGATTGATAATTGATTAGAGTCACAAGTCTTTTTGTTCCCTTTTTGATAATGTGAGCTGTGAAGATTGTGATTGTCTGTGACAATAATAATGATGATTTGTGCATATCCTTATTGAGTTAACACAGTTTACCATAAAAATCTTCCCCAGAAAAGCGAAGTAGAAGAAAGCGGTGTTTGCATTTTTTTTTTTGGCATGTTATTCTTTAGATATCATCAGAATTGCCCATCAATTATGTGCGAGATCCCCCAAACAGTCTCAGCTACACATAAATGTGGGCATGCACCTGACCCTGGGCTTCTTCCTGACTTCTCCATAAGCTAGGAAGTCAGAACTAATAAAGTCCATTCAAGTGTGTACCCATTCTTTGTGAGTATTAGTTATTTTGTAGAAACCATATTAGTGTGAGCATGAAAATTGACTTTTGCTTCTTTTTTCTAAGCGTTCTACTAGGGGCACAACAAAAATTCACAACGTACCCAAATTAGCCTACCACCTCATACATGGGTCATTAAAAAAAAAATTGCAGATTGTGATGGGCGCATATGTGAGGTGGAAGGCTAATTCGGGAATCTTGTGAAGTTTTGTCATGTCCCTAGCTTTATCGTTTTTGTAAAAAAATCTTATCTTGGAATCTTGATTTAGAAGTCATCAACCTTGGTCATTGTTTAATTATGATAATATTTACCTTTATTTTTTATCATTTAATTGAAGAAGGCTCCTAGATTAATATTTGAGTTGTTAGGAATTCTTGACTGTGAACCTGGGAAGTTGTCAAGCACTGCAGTTTCTGTCAAATAAGACGGTTACCTGATTTGATACCCTCTCTCTCTCTCTCTCTCTCTCTAGACATTGATCTCCTTTTGATTAAAAAAAATTAAACTTGTTTTAGAAGGATATTAATAGTAAGAGTCGATACATTTAAACTTGTTTTTGATTTCCTACAATCTGTTCATTCTTCTCTTTGATTTGTTTGTAATTGTTTCAAGTACAATTTGTTCACCATCGTGAACATGATGTACTTTTATTCAATAAACTTTCTATTACCTATCCAAAAAAAAAAAAAAAAAAATAGGAATGGAGGAAATTTTTGGATGACTAAAGCATGAATTAACTAGAAGTTGTTCTTAATCAAAAAATGATTTAGCTGGAAGTGTCTTCTTGTTTGAATTGTTTGTTGATGTGGTTATCTGTGCTAGCTAGTTATTCTTGATTTCTTAGTGTGTTATGACCTTGTTTGACCCAATTTACTAATTATCTGGGAAGGATAGTACACTAGCATTTGTCAACTGCGTATTGTGATTGTGACATTGTATAATGTGAATTGACGTGAAAGGTTAAACAGAACAGGAAAAAGCTGGTAATTTAATTTGTTGGGGAACGAAGCCCCTAAATGAATAAATGATGGCTTAAAGCTGTAAAACCTTTTGTCCAAGGTCGTTCAGAATCAGTTTAACACTGGCTTAGCTAATATTGTATTAATATTTCTTGCCCATACTGTGATAACTAGTGGCAAACCTAAATATTTTTTTGAAATTAAGGCTAGACACCTAGGCCTTCATAGTTTTGCCATTGCCTTTGGAGTGAGACGTGCACAGTGAACCTTTTATAATGGAGCAGCCACAGAGAACAGAGAAAGAAACTTTTTGGATTTTGGATTTTGATTCAATCTTTTAAACAAATTCTAGATGTTTGGATGGGGAATTTCTCTTATACTCTGCCCATTTTTTTAATTAAATCATTGCTTAATAATCTGTACTTGGTGCTTCACACATAACAGTTGTGGGAATTGGCTAGGATCATTTTTGGCCTTCTTTGATTTTGTTTATCCTAATAGTTAATGGAGCAAAACTTTGGAACAATTATTTATTATATGATCTATAAGCTTATATTTTATGCATAATCTTAAATTATAAAAACTTGCAATTTAAAATATTTATTGATGACATAGTTATTAATTTTTAATTTTTTAGAAATTTTGCAAGCATGGAGGATATAAGAAGAAGATGTAATCCAATAGTGTATTTGTCAAAATTCACTTCCCATAAAAAGATATTAATTAAGGTTGTAGCCTAATACTACAACCAATTTTGTTACTAAACTTTGTCCATTATAATATTAGGCATTTTATTATAGTTGAGTTTATATATGAAACTTTATATTCTTCTATTTTAAGAAAACGTGATTTGGTAAGATTTTAATGTAGGGTTTAAGATGCTAAGGACACAATTTTTGTCACAAAGTGGTGGAGGTGTGGATCTACCATTTTACCTCTACCATTCATAACTCACCATGCGGCGAGTTATGGTAAAAGTTGTGCTATTTCATGTGATCCTAGCATTACTCTTTTTTTTTTTTGGTATCTCTAGCATTTTCCACGGTTTGATGATGAATAGAATTTAAAATAAATAATAAAATAATAATGTGTAAATTTATGAGACCTCAAAAGTTTATATGACAAAATATTGTGAGATTAACCAAAAGTCAAAGACTTCCATTTTAAAGATATTTAGACTGTATTTGAATGAGTTTATTCTCACTAATTTCTTTGTTTAAAAAATAAATTGTCTGATTAAATTCAACTATGTGGCTGCATTGTCCAATGTAGCCACATGTTTGAATTTAATTGGGGAACCTCCTAAGGTACAATATCTAAGGAATTGTACCTAAGTTTTGCCCTGTTAATGTACCTTTTAAATGATACTAACTCTCTCATTGTTTGAGTCTTGTGCATTTACATAAAATCAAAATGTTGATAAACAAGTTAGTCATTTGACTGTGGATCTATCTGAGGATTTGATCGTTTTATTTCAATTATTTTTTAGTAAGCAGTTGTTGTGTGCATTTTCATGTGGATTCCATTTCTTTGAGGCTTGAAAATGAGAGATGATAATGAATCTGAGACAACTTCCTGTTGCAAATTAGAATTTTCACCAAATGACCGACTCCTTTAAGGGAATTTCTGTAGCTGCTACACTCGTAGCCAAAACTTTGGTCAGCCCAAGCATGCCTGATTCAAGACTTGATATGAATACTATTTCTATTACTCCAAGCTTTGTTTTGTGGTTGCGCAGTGGAGTTCTTAAGTTCTTCCTAATGTAAATCCATTTTATCTATCCAATTATCAAAATGAAAATTATTCTTTAGAATTAAAAAAAAAAAAAAATAGAAGCCGTGTTTATCCTGATATTTTGTCCCACATTAGTGTAGCATTGTTCATTTATGTAACAACGCATTTGTAATAACAAAAAGGCATTAAATGGGATGAATGTGTAATGGCATTCAAGCGTGAATTTGCTTTAATAAATATTTGCAACATGGTTTATCTCATGAAATGAGATCAATCTTCTGATGGAATCCAGGGGTTGATAAGTTATGAAAGGTGTCTCCTTAAATATTTAAGCTTGCAAATATGTCCTTGGAGATTTTAGGCTTGATGTTTTTGTTGACATTGAATGTGATTATGGATTGTTTTCTTTGAATGGGTTGTCTTTCTTTCTAAAATTTCTAGGGAATTATATTTTGATCTTATCCCTTTTATTTTATGCTTGGTTCAGTTTATTCAGGTCATTTGGTCTATAATATATGTTCTTCTTAATGAAAACTTTTTTTGGTAAAAATATTTTTGTTTTGAATTCATCATTGGTAATCTAATTCCTGTTTTGGTTCTGTTCTTATTGGCAGAAAGGAATGGGCTGTGCAGGGTTCAGGGGAAGGTGTTGGAACGGCCACTGTTACAAGGCCCCATATTGGGGGTCTATTTCCTAACAAAGATGTACAGTCACCTTGGTGATTCAATTGAAAACAGTGACAGAGTAATGAGGGACTTAAATACACCTGTTCTCTAGAGGCATATAGCCTCTTGTGGAGGAGAGATTAGAATACTGGACGCATTGTATCTTCCTGATCTTCTTTATAAGGGAGATTGATGTTTACTTACATTAGCATCGATAGGAATACACGTGGCATGCATGCATTTGTGCGAAAGGTAACAGGTTTTATACGTTTCTGATCTACTAGGTTCTTTTTCTCTTTTTTAATATGCTGGGGGAGGGGGTCTCTTGGTGGATGTCTAACCATAATATAATAGTATAGGGCACACTTCTGTTCATTATGTAGTTTATCTGCAACCAATTTTTTGAGTTAGGTAGCCATCAGTCCCTGGAGACCCCCACTTCTCCCCCACAAAAGAAAAAAAGGGGACACCCCCCCCAAAAAAAAAATTGTAGGAGTATTCTTCTAAAGAATTGAGCAGCAATTTTAGTCACCACTAGAATTTCGGAGGGTTGTGATATTTTTGCTGATTATCCCGACTCCCAATTGTTGAGATGCCTTGTGAGATAATGTTTTTGTGCTTGATCTGCCGTTTGGTTCGACTCCTCATTTTGGTGCCTCTTCTCTTCCTCTAGTGGTCTAGTTGGCTGAGCAAAATGACATGTAGTGAGTGACTCTTGGTTTTACTCACCAATTCTCGAACATACTGGTGGTTAATTTGAGCCCCAAGGGCTGATGCTTCTAGCTCAAAGTTGATGACACAGCAAAGCTTGTATGTGAAACTCACCATTCTTGGTTTTTGTCTTGCTGTTAAAAGGGATTAGATATTTGTGGGACTAACCAATTCGCAGACAAGGAATATTAGTATCAGTTCTAGCAGTTGATGTGCATAGTAATATTCAAGCGTAATCCAAATCGACGTGCTCTGGAACCTTTTAGTTTCCAAGTTATATAAAATGCCTATTGAATCGCACATATAAAATGCAGGGGCAGCTCAACCATTAGGCTCCGTTTGGTTGGGGGTGGAAAATTAAGAGAATAGAAATTAAAACTAATAGTTCGCTAGATTCATAAGGTGGTGATTCAGGTCCATGATGCTAAGGTTCAATATGAATCTAACAAACTATTAGATTGAATTAAAACTAATAGTTTTCCTCCCATTAAGAATACTCTAATTTTCTCCCCTTTTTGGCCATGGATAGAAGCTATGGCACATAAAATAAATCTCAAGGTTAAATAAAAATCTCATTGAAAATCCACTGCCCAGGATCCTAGACACCATCAGCGATGTCTACCACTAACATAAACACCGCATTGTTTTCTAGAGGTTTTGAAACCCAGCGATCAGAAGTCAGCGTAAAAGATCATCTCTGATCTCTCTGTGGATGTAAAATTCGTTGGATTGTTGGTTTGGGGTTGACATTAAAACGCAAATCTAGATGTTTCTCACCTTTTAGGGTTTAAGTTGTCCATAAAGCAGCCATGGAAGCTTACTCTATTCCTTCACTTTCACATTTGAATCACACTTAATAAAATCCAATTCAGAAGGCCCATGTTCCTGGCATTTTAATTTTATTACCCAATTCATCTTTCTCATTTAAATTTGATTTCAAATAAAAAAAACCAATCTATGACCTGGACAAGAGGAAGCCAAACGCAACAAAATAAATGAATGATAGGTATTGATGTGGTAGTGTGGTGGAACCGTGGGGGGCTTGGGTCTTGAGGTTGAGGGTGATAGTTGTCCGGAGTGGATTGGGCATGTTGCAGTGTATGAGTGAGTGTATCCCATTCCCATGGTTCATGTTTTAGATTTGGCAAATGCGAGTTCATCCTTCAATAACCTCTTCAATTGAAATCTCCTGTATTAAGAACCTGGGATCAACATTTTGAAAAAGGCTTCTTCATGGTGGGTTTTCCACGGAGGTTGCTGAAAGGTTTATAGTCGGGAAAGATAAGTCTAGTGTGATAAAAATAAGTTACGTGTGCGATGTGGGCTTTATTTGACCTTTAGATTTTTTTTATTTTGCCACGTCTTCCATTTGTATAAAAATCAGAAGGAACGAGAGAATTTTTAATAGAAAGAGAAGTCAGATCCTATATAATGATGATATTAAATGTATACATTATTTGATTTTGAATTGATAAATGAGATGGTAGAACATTATGTGATAAAAAAGTTTATTTATTTTTTATTGGGTACATACATACATACATACATATATATATATATATATATATATATATAAATAAGCAGTAATCCTAAAAAATTTGGTGCCAAAATATTTCATTTTAATAGATTCGAACCGCCATTGAAATGAAATTGACAACCTTGACAATAGGTTAAGTTTTTTTTACCAACAAAACAAAACACATAGTAATGAAATTGTTTCATAAGATTAAAAATAAAACAAAAAAAAAGGGAGAGATCCGACCTGCCGGATTCGAACCAGCGACCTAAGGATGTCTGTTAGAGACCAACTACAGTCCTCCGCTCTACCAACTGAGCTAAGGTCGGATTTCGATATTACCTAACAACTCTTGACTTATTCTACCTTCTATTTTATTGTTATGTCGCCTTTTCTTTCCCTTGTCGTGGGTCCCACACAACACAGCCAAAACCTCAGTACCTTAGTTTTTTATCTTTCACCAAAGGGTCCAAGACAATGTAACCCATGTTGAACGGTTGAAGTTACAAAAAGACAAAATACATTCCAAGTATTTTGTTTTCTTCTAGTATTTTTATCTTTTTACTTTTGTTTGGTTTCTTTTAATAAATTTTTTATGGGTAAAGTTTACTTATAAAATTAGTTTTTTTTATTCACTATTTTTTTATTGAAAGTAAATTTTAACAAATCTATTATTGGATTATATTTTTTTCTTATATACTCTATGCTTGCAAATTTTTTAGAAAATTGAAGATCAATAGTTATGTCATCAATAAATTGTTTAAATTGTAAATTTTTGTAATTTAAAATTATGCATAAAATATAAACTTATAGATCATATAGTAAATATATCTGATTAACACAAAATTTGATATATGTATTAAGAAGGTAAATAATATGCAATTCAACGGTTAAATTTTTAAAATATGTAATAATTTTTATTTTATTGAGTAATGTTGTAAGTTTAGGCTGCAACTAATTTTGTAACTAAACTTTATCCATTTTTTATTATCTTAAAAATTCATAGTTGTTAGAAAATTTGGATCATTAACTTCACAAGCTTGATTTTTTAGAAGAAAGTAAATTTAATCACTTCAATTGTTAATCTGATACTATCTTTTATTCCTTATAATAAAAAAAACTTATTTTGTTTACTTCTTTGAATGTTGGATGTATGGGATATGAGAAGTGGTTGCTACCTTTTGAGGACTTTGGTGTCTTCTTCCTATCCACCCCCTTTTTTTTGTGGTTTATTGCAAATTTCTAGGCTTCAGTGCTTGTAATATTCAACAAAGTCTCTCTGATAATTTAAAATTAGTTAGAAAGAGAATAATTATTTCATAGGTCCTCTCATATTGTACGATTCAAACATGCTACGAGATGAATGATGCATATACCAGATGTAAAATATACCTTATTGTTGAACATTGGAATTGTTGGTTTCCGGGTTCCCAATTTAAGCTGAAAAGTAAATTGCAATGCTTGAAACTATGATAGATGGCCACTGCTTCATGAAGCACAATCTCTAATCGATTGTGCTACCCATTGGGACCATGAGATGTGGTCTCCAAACAATTGTTTTTGATAAGTGCAAATTGTGCTTCTTTATGGGGACACAATGCTTGAGAATACTTGGAATCATCATTTCAATTACACATAATAAGTGCAAATTTTGCTCCATGATAAACCAAAAGATTATCGGAAAAGGTGAATAATTACACTTCCTGCAATTTGCTTCCAACATACCACTTGTGCTGCTGATGCTACAATAGCAGTATGTGGAGTAAGTTGCTACACAAAATACAAATACAAAGGGCTTGGGAAATTGCAAGCAGCCATAAAACATTTAGCAAATTAGATGCCTTGTTCTGGAATTACCTTCTTTTCTTTTGCTGTAATTAATGTTTTTAGTCACAATGACAGACTAACAGCAAAAGATTAAGAATCTAACAAGTTTGAGACACAAATTAAAACTAATCCATTATATACACCCACTTCTATGAATCCGGAGGAGATACAGCCAGCGGCAAAAGAACATTGGAAGGTTGTTGGTCTACTTCTTCTTCTTGCTGCTGTGGCTGTGTCTGCTGCTGCTGCTCCCCTTGCCAGGTCCAAACAATGTCCTTGAGTGCTGGTCTTATGTCCTGTTTCAACATCTTTTTGTACTCCAGCGTATCTCCACTCAACTTTTTCATCTCCACCATATGGAAATATGGGGTGATCTCAAAGATCTCGGCATCAATTCCCAAGAGCCCTTTCCTTCCAGCCTTAGACCCCTCCATTTTCAACAATCCTCCATCTTTCTTTTTCACTTTCAGTCTCAATCGCTTGGCAATCTCTTCCAGCTTAGATATTATGATTGAGGAAGGTTTGTTGGATGTAAATCGTACTTCTTTCTTCTGTTCAGTCTCCTCAAACAAACCAGACAAATCAAAGCCTGCTGACAGAGAGATGATATCAAATGCATTCAAATTAGAAGGCTTTGCCAATTCTTGCTTTGACTCGGTGCTGGAACTGCTATTCTCATTTGGTCCAAAAACTGCATCAACATCTATAGGGGTAGGTTCTTTCACTTCTGATTGAATAATTCGGGGTTTGGGCGGTAACCCCCTTCGAAACCAAGAACTATCCATTATCTTGGCAATGGATATCCTTGTATTTGGGTTTGGATCCAAGATCTTCGACAACAACCTTCTCACCTCGGGGCCAAACCAGTTTGGGAATTTAAAGTCACCCTTACCAATCTTCCTATACATTTCCATCAGATTTGCATCATGGAATGGAAGATAACCAGCCAACAGAACATATAAAATCACCCCACATGACCAAATATCAGCTTTGGATCCATCATAGCCTTTTCTGTTAATTACTTCTGGAGCAACATATGCAGGAGTCCCACAGGTTGTATGGAGCAACCCATCTTGATGCTTAGATTCCGCAAGGGCACTCAATCCAAAATCTGAAACTTTTAGATTTCCATTCTCATCCAACAGTAGGTTTTCTGGCTTCAAATCTCGATGACAAATACCTCGACTGTGGCAATAATCAACAGCACTGATCAGCTGTTGGAAATATCTTCTAGCAGCATCCTCCTTGAGCTTTCCTTTGGCTACCTTGCTAAAAAGCTCACCACCCTTGGCATACTCCATAACAAAGTAAATCTTAGTTTTGCTGGCCATAACCTCATAAAGCTCCACCACGTTTGGATGTTTGATCATACTCATGCTAGAAATTTCCCGCTTAATCTGTTCAACCATCCCAACCTTCAAGATTTTCTCTTTATCGATTACCTTAATGGCCGCACTCATGCCAGTTCTAAGGTTCCTTGCATGGTAAACCTTGGCAAAGGTACCTTGGCCCAATTGTCTCCCTAATTCATACCGTTGCATCAATACAGTCACTTTGTCTTCCATGCCAAGTACCGATTGAGTGCAATAAAACTTACTTCGCCTGCTGGCACAATATCTTTGATACAGGTATTTATAAGATAATAACTTATTTCAACAAAGTAAAAGCTCAACCATCTTCACAGACATCATGTTCTGAAATGAAATACTCTCTTAAATTTCTAGCTGCACAGGGAGTTTGAGCACAGAATTGTAATGAGCAGTAACTTAAACACCCGATCTCATCAAAGATAAATGAGTGCAGCCCAAATGGAGTGATAACCTCATAATCCTCAGAGAGAGAATTCTTATCTTTCAAGCACATCTTTCAGCATTCCCTAGTTTTTGTGTCAACCTAAGAATCCTGAAGAATTGAAGAAGATTACGTGCCCAACCTCTGGTTGAAAAGTGGAGAAGTAGAACAGCAATTATTAATAGATTCAGTTCAACAGCAAATATATGATATCTTCACCTGAAAAAGAAAAAGAAAAATAGTTACTATATAATCAATAAGAATCAATCATACAGACTAAGAATCCACAAATGACCATAAATTTAAATGGTAAAAAGAAAAATTGAATGGTACATATATCAAAATTTTCCATAAATCACCAGATATTTTCTTCTCCTTTTTTTTTGGGTACCATTTTCAAAGAAACCAGGAATTCTTAATGTGCAGCACATACTCTCTATAGAATTGCAAAGCCATTCAAGATTAAAGAAGTCCTACATTTCACACTCTACAATGATATTGAGACACTATTGTAGCAATAAGATTTACTAGCAAGACAACAAACACAATGAATGAATAAATGGATGATTAAAAGCCTCATTACCAGAGAAATCTTATAAGCAATAGATTAAAGTTGGACGATAATTTATTAAAAGGGAAACCAGAGTTCATAAAGAACCAAACATGTAATACACGCAACTAGTCAATCAGTTTTATGACAAGAAAAACAAAAATTGAGAAAGATGAAGATCTAATCAATAAGATAGATACCCTCATACCCCATAAATAGAGAAATACTGAATCAAAATCATGTTCTGTGGTTTATGTTAAAAAACAAAAAACACAATTGGCTCCACAGTTCTCACAGCAACCAAACTATACTAAAGGGGGGGAAAAAACTTCAGGAACCTTAAGTTTTTCCATTGAAACATACAGAGTAAATAAAACATTTTTTTTTTTAATCGTTCTTCAACTCCAAAACACAATATTATATCATTCAGCTTTGCAAATCAGACTTCACTACCATCAAATCCTAGAACTTAAATCCAAATCTCTAAAATTTACTTTCTACTAGGTTCAATCTTCAGCGAAAATTTTAGTATTAAAAAAAAAAAAAAACCAAAACCAAAACCACAGCCAAAACTCAATCTAATCAAACCCACAAAACCAAACCAAACAAATCCCACTTCGACATTGTAACCAGTAAACAAAAACAAAACGAAGTGAACCCAACAAAAAAAAAAAAACAAAAAAAAAACAAAACAAAACTTTCAGATCTCATTACCTGCAGAAATGAGTGAGCCACAATGAAAGATATCGAGAGGCTTTGTACAGACTACAGAATGAAAATGCGCTGTGCTTGTTTGTGTGAGCGAGAGAGACTCGGAGAGAGAGAGAGAGAGAGAGAGAGAGATCAAGAGTTTGAAGTCTTAGGACAGAAACACAGAGAGTATTGTTGGAATTGTAGAAAGAATAATTGAGGTGCTTCATTTTATAGTCTGACAAAAGTCTCACGATAATATAATACATATTTGATTTGTTTACGTTATTCCTAAGTTTATGTATGCAAATATATCACCTCTGCCTATTTAGTATTTACGCTACGTGCTTCTCAAAAAAAAAAAAAAAAAAAGTATTTACGCTACGTTGTTTCATAGTTTGGTTTTGTGTACCCTATATTTGGTTTTTTTTTTTTTTTTTTTTTTTGGCACATATATTTGATTTTCCCCCTTTATTTTTAGAAATTATAGTTCAATTTTTTTTTTTGAGAATCAAATTATAGTTCAATTGATTATAAAAACTTTTGGAAAAAAAATTATAAGAATTGTTGTTGTTTATAAGTTATAACATTACAATTTCCATGCAAAAGAAAGGTATATATTAGATTTTATTAGGTCACTATTATTTGAGTAAAAGTTATCGTTTTTACTTTGTTATGATATATATTTAAAATTTTAATAATGTGTAACAAAATAAAATTCACTTTTTTTCAAATGGGTAGATAAGATTATAGAAACTCCACAGCAAAGTTACCTTAATCATAGACTAGAAGATCTTAATTTTAAGACATGATCTTTTGGGTTAAATCCTCTCTCTCTCTCTCTCTAGTTCTTTTAACTTTGAACATATTTTGACTCATGATGTATCAATGCTTTACTTGAATAAAATCTTTGTTATGTTACTTTATTGATTCCTAATACTTTAGACCATATAATTAGAAGAAAATGTCATTTTGTTTAAGCGCTTCAATTATTTTTTGTTTCATTTAATGGGTTGATATTATATAGCAAAAACATGTAATTGTAGAAGACATGAAAGGAATATTCTAGATACGAATCATTTAGTTTGGAAATAATTAGAAAGGGGAAAAAAAGATTACTTTTAAGGCAATCAAATGATTTCTTTTTGAAATTCTAATATAATAATTAGTTTAATATAATAATTACTTTAGACTAATATAATAATTAGTTTAATGTCTAAACATTAACATATATGCCAAATTGCCAAAAATAATTTAGTGCTAAAAATCATAAAATTTTAGGAGACTCAACCCCCTAATTAGGACATTGAGGTGTCATTTCATTTGTAACAAGAGGCAAATTAGCCTTCACCAGCAATCAACTAATCATCACATTTTATAATAAATATTTCCAAATACTTCCAATTTGTATTAGATGGCAAGGATGCTCACCTAACAATCACATAATCTGCTTACCTAAACTACAACCCATTATGAAATTAGCAAGTTGTATTTCTCTTTCCTCTATCTCTCTCTTCTATAAAATCTTCTTCTTTGTTTTTGTTTTTTTGGAAAGTGAAACATATACCTCTAACTTCCAATTTTTGTCCATATTTAATTTGATAGTATTGGAGGGCCCTATGAAGTTTCGTTCTTCAACAGCCACTCATAACAAACATTCTTCGAGGGACAAACAAATAGGGAAAGGCCACAAAGAAAAGAGAGGATTATTATATAAGTACAGCTGGTTCAACCTTCCTCGGTGACTGTTGCTCAAGTTTGTGACTGACAAGCTTCAACTGCATTTTGGGAACCATACACGTGTGTCCAATGATTTCTGATGACGCCACGCAAGCTGACATTTCCTTCTTTTCTTCTACCGTGGTGGCTATTCCATAAATTCAGTGGGAACCACATATTTTCAGGATGTCCCTTTTACCGTCATAGATTCAATGACATCTTTCACATTCAAGATACTACCAATTTTAGTATAAACAGTACTCATATTTTTTTTTTTTGGGGAAACACAGTACTAGTAATACTATTAAGGAAACCATTAAAAATAGAGGACCGTAATTAGTGCACATATTAATAATTTATTTTTAAAAATATTTTATGGAGAAATAAAAAAATTATAATAAAAAAATAGACTATAATAGAGCTGAGTATTAAAAACTTAATATTTATTCATTTAGTTTTATTCAGAATATTGAGGTCATCACCAAATTAAATTATACTTTCAAGTTTCATCTATTTTCTTGTTGAACAAATTTGATTTTCTACATTGGTTACTTTTTTTCAAGAGTAGGTAAATTTGAACCCTAAATGTCTTTGTTCGAAATATCATGAGATGTTAATCGGTTGAGTTAGTGGAAAATTATTAAGTACTCTCGGAGCACCATAAATGTGTAGTCCTCCTTCTCATATGAATGATGGGTCCCACCATAAATTTAATTAATAAGATCCATCATTCATGTGAGAGGAGAGAGTACACATTTATAGTACTTCGTGACTACACAATAATTTCCCTGAGTTATAAGACTTTTAGCTTATATAGAAACTACTTGATAACTCATAATTTTACCATATAAAGTAAACATCATGACTAAAATTTCTCAACCCATCACAAATTTATGTAAATTAATATAAAAAATTATATATTATTTTTATTCTAAAGTGAGCTATTTATACTATTAATAAATACAAATAATAACTTAATATCTTATAAACTTATTTACAAACTTATAAAATCTAATATTAAGTCATAGATTTCTAATTGATCTAATGGTTAAAAAAAATAGCATTAAATGCTAATTGATTTACACATTATTCACTTAATTAATGGCAATTTTGTTTCTCTCTCCTTACCCTACATCTTCTTCTACCAAACTACCACTACTACTCTCTCTTTCCTTGTATATGTCTGCCATACCTTTCTTAGTTTTCCTTTTTCTTTCTAAGTCTTTGTTCCTCCTCTCTATTCTCTTGCGCCACTTTCAGATTGGATCTATTATCTCCCCCAACCTACTTTTTTTTTTTTTAATATATATATTTTTATCTCTATGTAGTTTCATCTGGAGCTTCTTTTTTTCTTTTTCTGCTAGGTAATATTTGACGCCCATTACTCTTGAAACCCAAAGAAGAAAAAAATGGAAGAGAAAATTTGAAAACAACCTTTGAATCAGAAAAGTGATAGAGGAAAAATGAATTACTGTGAAATAAAGAGAGGGAAAAAGAGAGACAAGAAGTAATTAATAAGGAGAGAGTTAATAAGGATGTTATTAATTATGTAAGTATTTAATGATGATATGAAAAATTTGTATTTTCTTTTTGACTATTAGATATTTTGAAAATCTATGGCTTAAAAAAGGTGTAACCTTTGTAGAGTCATACCAAGTGTAACTTGAACTTATCTCTTTCTTTGTGTATATATATATGAGATGGGTTCAAGTTACACCTGGTGTAACTCTATTAGAGTTACAACTTTTTTAAGCCATTGGATTTAGTTAGATCCAATGGTCAAAAAAAGACTCTCATTAATACTAATATTCTAATTGATTTCATTTATTATCACTTATTTAATACATTCCATACCTATTTCTAAACCCAAAAAAATTTATACCTTTGACTCTCTCTCTCTCTACTACACGTCTCTCTCTCTTTCTCTTTGCACTTTTCTCTCTCTATCTCCTCTACGGCTCTTCCATCTCCATGGCCAAGTCGGTGGGAAAAAAAAAAAAAAAAAAAAAAAAAAAAAAGCCACAACGACCGGACTTTGTTGAAAAACACAACTATTGCTTTTAGTTGTTCTCTATCTCCACGTTTTACCAAGTTGATTTTAGAGCATATAGTTGAAGACTGTATATTATTTTTTTAAGTTTTGAAGATGTAATAGATGGATTGTTTTCATAAAAATTAGTAATCTAGGGTATACTAACAATGAAAACGTTTTGGAGGAAACCTGTTAACAATTCTGCCCAAAACGTGTTAATGCCTCGAAGGATGGCTTTCAATGAAATACACATGTTGAAAAAAGAAATTCAGTTTATTTTAAATATTTTCTAGGAAAGGAAGGTAAGAATTCTTCGATAATTAGTATGTTACCTTAATCAATAGGATTGCATTGTTGTAATGAATTCGCTAGAATTGCACTTTTGTCTTGTAATCAATAGCATTTGTTATGATGGTTATAAAGTTGCAACTGAATTGCAACAACGAAAAGTGCAGTCTCTATAAAAATTTCACAACTATCACAAATACAAAATGATGGAAACATAATTGCTCAAACAAGAATTTGAAACTAATTTCTTCCAAAATATTTAATGTCAGTGTCTGGCAGCTGTGTTTTTTTGTTTTTGTTGTTGCTTTTTTTTTTTGCTGCTGGCAACCTATTCATGGAGGTGGGAGAGTAGTGGAGGAGTAAGAGAGAGTGTTCTAGAGAGAGAAACACGGAGATAGAGAACAACTAAAAGCAATAGTCGTGTTATTCAACAAAGTCCAGCGGCTTGGTTTTCTTTTTTTCTTTTTTTTGGTTGCTGGCCATGGAGCTGGAAGAGCCATGGAGGAGATATAGAGAGAGACGTGCAAAGGGAAAGAGAGAGAGAGTCAAGCGTATAAATATTTTTGGGTTTAGAAATAAGTATGAAATGTATTAAATAAGGGATAATAAATGAGATCAATTAATATATTAGTATTAATGAGAGTCATTTTTGACCGTTGGATCTACTTAAATCCAATGGTTTTAAAAAGGTGTAACTCTTTAAAGTTACACCAGGTGTAACTTGAACCCATCTCTATATATATATATATATATATATATATATCGAGTTTCATATTTCCAATTTTATTTATGATCACATTATTTTTTTTTTTTTGAGTAAACAGTAATACTTATTAGAACAAGAAAATAATAATATTAGTATTTTATCTTAGTTCGTTTAATAGTCGACTCAAAACTTAGACTTAACCTTAGCTAGTTCGCCAAATAAACAATTTCTTCCTAGGTTAAGAGTTAAGACATCAATAATAAAACTTTTTATTTTTCCAAGAAAAAAAAAACACGTTTTCGGTTTTTAATCTTCAAATTACAAGAATCTTTCTGTTATATTCTTTTATCCTTCATTCCGTTTGAGACTTTGAATTTTATAATTAGTAATACATTGAATCATATCTCCATTAAAATAATAATAGAAGGTTCAGAAGGGGCCGCCATTTGCCCAAGTAAGCAAAACCACTTTGATTAAAGAATAAACTGATCTTAGCCCTCTTTCCCAGAAAATGTTTAAGCAATTTGGAAGAGAAAGGTCCACCATATAATGATGGTTTTAGGCTTTTAGCTCTTTTAAAAACCCATTATTATTATGTTCACCTAATTCTATATGTATATTCACAACTTGTGTAAATGTCTAAGGTAAAGACACGGTCCAGAACTTCCTCCTTATCAAACTTTTGGAAACGATGCAGGAACATGTATTCATAAGTTGGCTGGAATTATTATTTGTTTGTCTGTACAAAACACAAACCATTTTGGACATGTTTGAACATTGTGGCTAGCATGTAGCTTACCAAAACAAGGTGACATGTGAATGTACGTATTGGTTCTTGGCTTCTTGCACAGTTGCACCGTTCCTTTTTGTTATACATGAAAGTTTCTCAATGTTTCCACTATAATGTAATAATTTTACACAAATATATGCCGAGTATAATAATAGTACACATTCTCCTTAGTCTATCCAGAATTTTTTTTTTTTTTTTTGGGGAGGTTGGAATTTCAGCATGTTAAATAATTTTCTCAAATTTATTGTGCGGTACTATCTATTCATGATCACAAATGGACCACTGCTAATAACTAGTAAGAATAATTTTTAAATAATTTTAAACAATGAGGAGATCAATCTCTAGATTAAACAAGAACTTCTTCATGAAATGCCTGATTGATAAGGAAGGTAAATTGGAAAGAAGATAATAAAATAAGGACAATGCTAAAATTATATAAATTAACTTCGTTGTAAGAAACTTAAAAACCAACGTTGCAATAAATATCTTTCTCAAAAAAAAAAAAAAAAACGTTGCAATAAATATATTTGGTGTCACATCATAATATTATAAAAAGATAAATGCTAAAATCATCATATATTCTACTATAAAAGTTTACAAACTTACAGGGATAAACACAAAGTTTACAAATTTACGTGTCAATGAATAAGTATAATTAATACATTAACAACAATATAATAAATAAATTAAAAAAAAAACCCTAAATATTTTTTTTTGCATAGAAATGTTAGGAATAATACAAATTTTACTATATAAATTTTACAAACTGTGTCAACTTTTAAACACAACACAAAAAAAATAATTATTATTTTGTTGATGCAACACTAATCATTTTTATTGTCACATACAATAAAGTCGTGTAATATTCAACAACATTGCTACCTCTACTTTATTAGAAGATTAAATTTTGACACATAAATTGTATCGTTTATGTAATAAAATTTAAAATATCCCTAAATAACTTACTAATATATATATATATATATATATATATATTCATTGGCTGAGGGGAAAAGGTCAGAATGGGTTAAAAATTTCATTATCTCAAGAAATCCACGCGGTGTGGTACCGTTCCCACACCTTTATTTTGGCTGATCTCATGGAGTGGAAACTGTAAACCATTCATTTTTTTTTATGACTATTGGCACCATATATAATTATACGTGGCTTTCTGAAGGAGGTAGATATCAAATCCTTCGTATATACCCCAAAACCCAAAGAATAGCCTTTATCCATTGCAATCTGCATGTGCTGTGTGCAAGATAATATATGCTCCAAGTAAAAGACGTACACGTTTATTTCATTATTTGTCCAACCAAAACTTGTGTGATATCCAAAATTGTGTGCCTGAAAATTGAATGAGGTGCATATGTGTACTAGTACTACCTACCAAAAATTACTGAACAAGGTGTTAATTGTTTTTGTATTTTTTTCCCCTCTTTTTTCTGGGCAAATTTATTTTCATATTCAATTGAATTTGGTTTAAATTTTATTTTTGAAACGTATTCAACCAGAATTGAACTTGTTATTTCAGCCACCACCAAGTATTATGGGGTAAATTAAGAGTACCATTCCATCCAAAGACTATTATTAGTTAGGTCATACTCACTTATCATGATATTTGTCATGGTATGTCACATGGAAGAAGTGAATATGTTACAACAATATCTAGAAAGATCGAGTACCATTGATATATATTATGTCATAGCTTGAATCAACAAGAGAATGCAGGTTGTTCCCATCAAACTTTTCTAATTAATAAAATTTAAGAAAGTTGTTTAAACAATGAAACATCTCTTAGTAAGAGCAATGCTTTCATCTAGTGCTCTTCTGTATTGGATGATATACAAGACTGACATGTGTTCATTTTAATACATAATATTTTCATATCTTATCTAATGAATAAGAGCACTAGATAAGGCAAGACTCCAATAATCCAATTAGATAAACCTATATATGAGATAGTAGTCATAATCAGATAATAATTTTCCCCCTATTCTTTGAGTTTTGTATTGAAACTGTTTAGATTGTGGGGATCTAATTAGAATTTGAGGAAGTAGAAGAAGTGGCAAACACCTAACAATTAAAGATATCCATTGAAAATTTGATGAATGTCAAATGTGATCATATTGCTAATTTGCTATCCTTCTTATGACTCGTACGTTAAATGATGCCACTATTTTCAACCTTTTTATGCGTAAAGAGGTTGGGGTCTATTTAGTATTTACACATGTTTTGTTGCTATATTTTGAATGTTACGTATGAACAATATTTAAAGGTACCAATTATTAAGATCAATATTGATTTGAAGGCACTAAACAGTATTTAAAGGCACCAATTATTAAGATCAGTATTGATTTGAAAGCACTAATTATTATGAAAAATATTATAATCCATCAATAATCTTGAAAATATATTAGAAGACATCAATTATCATGAAGAATATTTTAGGACACCGATACATGTTAGAAGCAAAAAAATATTATTAATAAATAAATAAATATTCATCATTGATTGAGTTAGTTTTGGATTCAAGTATGAAGATTATACCAAGCAAAAAAAAAAAAAAAAAGTATGAAGATTATACATTTATAAAATAAAAATAGCCATTATTATCATTTCTGATGCCAAATAATTCTAAACTGTAAGCACTTCTACAATATTCTTTTGTCATTTTTCTCACTTCTAAAAAGTAAAAACACTTTTTTTCAGATTAATTACCAAACATGTATAACAACTTCAAAACATAATTTAGTTACTAAAAAGCTTTAAAAAAATTTCAATAACAACCCACACAGCTCCCCTAGTTTTCTAGTGAAATATATTAACAAATACATCTATGTACTCAGATGACAAGCATGCTAGAATGATTAATTGTAAAAATTCAACTCAAACAATCGTGCTTTTTACAAATTTGTCAAAACCAGATATTATTGTCTTTTAATGATGTAATATATATATATATGTGTGTGTGTGTGTGTGGGGGTTGGGTTCAAGTTATACCTAGTGTAACTCTAAATAATGTTACACCATCCAATAACTTGTTATTGAATTTATATTTTGAAAATCCAACTGTTGAATTATATGTTCTATAAGCTCATATTTTATGCATTATTTTAAACTACAAAAACTTGAATTTAAATAATTAATTGATGAAATGACTATTAATCTTTGTTTATTTTTAAATTTTGTAAGCATGGAGAATATATGAAGATAATGTAATCTAATGGTTGATTTGTCAAAATTTACATCCAATTAAAAAATATTGAGTGGTGTAACATTGCTTAAAGACCTAATGGATTAAGTTACACCTTTTTTTTATTTTTATTTTATATATATATATATATATATATATACATCATAGATTTATAAAAGATCTAATGGTTGAAAAAAATATCATTAAATGCTATTACTTTCCAATTTCATTACATAATTAATACTAGCATTTTTATGTCTCTCTCTCCCCCATTTAATGGTTTTTAATTGATTAAACGGCACACTTCCATTTTTTCTATAATAAATAAAGAGAGATGCTACGTCTACAACAATTTTACAACAAATCACAGGTGGTTAGTTGTTATTGGTTCAAATTTGAAACTAATACTAAGATTACTTTTTTACCCCAACAATAACAACCAGTAATAACCTGCCACTTAGGATTTGTTGTAAAAATATTGTAAAAATGTTATAGACATATCATTCCTCATAAATAAATAACGTGCCTCCGTTTTGATAAAGAAGCAACTGAGTGCCTGTTTGGTTGCACTTTCTAGAGGAAATCATGCGTTTGGTGAGACCATTAAAAGCTAATTTTTGTAAAACGCAACTTTTACAAATGTGAAGAAACTGAACTTTAACACAACACACCGAAGCGAAGCTTTTGCAAAAGCCATTCCACGTTCATAAATATTACCGTTGAGAGTCTGTCTTCAATTACCAAATTGCCCAAACATTTTATTACAAAAGAACCCAATAATGAAATCAGAACCAAAAAAACAAAAATCGATCTGACCCATTTCTACCGCATGTCGTTGGCAGTGGGGAAGAGATCAAGCAACAGTGGGGAGGAAAACAGGCGGCGGTGAAGGCAAAGCAGATCAGCAGACGACGGAGGTGTGTTGAGGAAGACAGCGGTGGTGAAGGCAAAGATCAAGCACCGATCTGACCCATTCCTCCCTTGGCGATTCTCCCCTCTATCTTCGTTTGATGAGAATCAAATGGTGTGGTGTATGTGACCTTTAAGTTTGTGTGTTTTGATGGGATAGAGGGAAAGAAACTTGCAGACAAAGTGGTAAGAGAAAACAAAGAAAGGAAGAAGGAAAAAAAAAAGGAAACAGAAAGAGAGCTCTGCGGAACTAAAAAATGTTCTGGAGGAAGTGGTAGGGAAAAAGGGGAAAGAAGGAATAAAAAGAAAAGAGAATGGTACGTGGGTGGAGGAGAAAAAGAGAGGGGGAAAAAAAAGAAGGAAATATGGATGAAAAAAAAAAAAAAGAAATAAGGGAAAAATAAAATATAGAATGAGAAATTAAAATTGAGAAATGCTGTTACAATATTTTCACAATAAATCTTAAGTGGTAGGTTATTATTAGTTAATATTGGTGAGATAAAAATAATTTTTTTAGAAACTTTGAAAGTACTTTTTAGAATAATTTTTTAGAAAGTATTTTCACAATACTTTATATATACATTATCCTTTTTGGTAATTTACCATTCAAACTACCACTTTTATAAGTGCTAGCCAAACACTCAACTATTTTAAAAAGCATTTTTTAACAGTTTTTATCAAATACTCAATGTGGGGCCTAATACTCTGGCAACCCCGGCCCATCTTACATCCGGCCCAAGGCCCATTCCAAGGAGGAAGAACAGTCCGAGGAAGGAGTGTGAAGGCCTTAATGGCCAAGACTCTTGCCGAGGACGATCTTGCTGAGACCAACGCGTCGGCCGTAGCAACACGGCGGGGGAACATGTTCAAGACAAATTGTCACCTCCACACTAAATGCGCTCACCGAACCTCCCTAGCCGCATTAATGGAGATGTGACTTCTAGACAGGGTTGCCTTGGTTGCCATAACTCACAAGGGTGTGAGGAAAGTGGCTGATGGGACGGGCGGTCAAAAGGAGGAAGCATGGATGATCAACAGGTGGAAGAGAGAGGTTAAAGGAGGGACTATATATGAGGAGGGAGAGGATCGGAAGAGGGGGGGATCCTCAGGGAAAAGGCCATCGCAAAGCTCCTCGGACATAGGCCGAGGACAGACTTCGGATCATAATCTCGGTGTGCCTGCCTCCGGCGTCTCCTAACGGAACGATTGAACGTTGCCCGCTTGTTAGGGCCTAGTTCTTCAACCCATCCTCTACAAATTCATTGTAATGGGCTAACTGGGCTTGAGTCTACTCTTTCAATAGCGAAAGTGCTCAAATCTAGTTCCTACAATTGGCGCCGTCTGTGGGAGGAACTTGGGCACTAGCAGGCACAAAGGACGGTTGTTCCGAGATGGCTAGTTTGCGGAAGGATAACAATGGCGTTTGCAAAAGAAAAAAAAAAAAAACGATTGCAGAAAAGCAAAAGATTCAAAGAGAATGAAAGGAGAACAAACATAACGGCATTTTATTAAGCGAAAAGCAAATACAAGATACAAACAGAGGCTTAGACAGGCTTGTTTTAAAGCTAACTATACAAACAGAGGCCCAGACGGACTTGTCTTAGAGCTAACCCTAAAAAAGAAGGGGCTGAGGCAGGCCTGCTTCGAAGCTACCAACAACCCCCGGGCCGGTATGGATGGCACCAGCGAGAAGAGAGGAGCAGATGCAGAGGCGCCGAAGGACCCCACCCCATGGTGTTCTCTCGATGCTCCCCCAGCCGCACAATGCTTGAACATTGGAGGCGGCAACACTCAGGCACCAAGCATAACGTAATCTCGCAAGCCTCCACCGGCAGATAAACTGGGGGCGAGGCATCACCAGCTTGAAGGACAGGCATGCATGCGCGCTGGAGAAGGACGTTATGTACTTCATGGACCTCCCTCCTAAATGCTAGACACGATACCACCAGGATGATGCCCAAACCTTTCTGCGCCGGAAGCCTGACGCGAACCACAACCACGGTGGTTCTCAACTGAGGCGGGAGGACCCTGATTTTGCTTGCCTCCGCCCTATTCCGCCAAGCTTTGACCGCAATCCCGACAAGGTCATCGAAGGGGCTTAGGGGGTGGGAGAGTCATGTTCCCTGTTTGAATGGAGGATTTGTGAAGTGAGGAAGGATGATTCCCCCAGAAGGCCTTTTATAGAGGGCAAAGGCTGGTGGAAATTGGTCCAACCAGACCTCGAAGGAAGAGCCATCAACGACATTAATCCTGGCCAAATTCCAAGGAGGCCTACAGCCACTGGATCTGCCTTGATCCACGAGGATATTAATGGGGATGCGCCTTGCACACCGAAGCATCAAGCGCGGAACACGAACAGTCAGGGGACGCCTCGTAATCGAACAAGGCGGAAGGTTGGAGCGAAAAAGGGGCCGCTGAAACGCGTGAGGACAGAAGTCCGAGCCACCCCTGTCCGGGGCAACTCGGGGTCAAGAATCCAATCCGACGAATGGCCCATCCTCAGTGAAGCAAGGCCGAGGCTGCCACCACGCAAAAAAAAAAAAAAAAATCCCTTGACGATGAGGGCAAATCCCCTCACTCTAAGAAAAGGTTCTAAGTGTTAGACAGAACCAAGACCTTGCATGGTCCTCGGACTCAAGCCTATGGGGAAACTAACTACTTCAAAAAGATTCTAAGTGTTAGACAGAACCAAGGCATTGCATGGTCCTCGGAATCAAGCTTCTGGGGAAACTAACTACTTCAAAAAGATTCTAAGTGTTAGACAGAACCAAGGTATTGCATGGTCCTCGGACTCAAGCCTATGGGGAAA
This sequence comes from Quercus ilex subsp. ballota, assembly GCA_032727855.1. Lineage (NCBI taxonomy): Eukaryota > Viridiplantae > Streptophyta > Magnoliopsida > Fagales > Fagaceae > Quercus > Quercus ilex. The sequence continues at coordinate 35,329,483 of CM064914.1, forward strand.
CTAACTACTTCAAAAAGATTCTAAGTGTTAGACAAAACCAAGGCATTGCATGGTCCTCGGACTCAAGCCTATGGGGAAACTAACTACTTCAAAAAGATTCTAAGTGTTAGACAGAACTAAGGTATTGCATGGTCCTTGGACTCAAGCCTATGAGGAAACTAACTATTTCAAAAAGATTCTAAGTGTTAGACAGAACCAAGGCATTGTATGGTCCTCGGACTCAAGCCTATGGGGAAACTAACTATTTCAAAAAGATTTTAAGTGTTAGACAGAACCAAAACATTGCATGGTCCTCGGACTCAAGCCTGTGGAAAAACTAACTACTTCATAAAATTTCTAAGTGTTAGACAGAACCAAGGCATTGCATGGTCCTCGAACGCAAGCCTATGGGGAAACTAACTACTTCAAAAAGATTCTAAGTGTTAGACAGAACCAAGAAATTGTATGGTCCTCAGACTCAAGCCTATGGGGAAACTAACTACTTCAAAAAGATTCTAAGCATTATGCAGAGCCAAGGCATTGCATGGCCCTCGGACTCAAGCCTATGGGGGAAATGAACCACTTCAAAGGGGACCTGTGTTAGGATGAACCAAAGCCCCATCTAGTCTTTGGGACACAAAAGGTCTGCCTAAGCGTGCACGCCCTCACGTTATTACAACTATTGCCGTGATTGGCCGAGATACAATTGGAGTCAAAATTATACCAAAAAAGGGGGGGGGGAAGAGAATGAACAACACGCAAATGAATAAGTAGCCAGAACAAATAAAGAGGAGATAAGACTCGCATTACATTAAGTCCATAAAAGTTACATGGCAGGAGTCACATTACAACGTTAAAAAAAAAAAAAAAAAAAAAGGGAAGATACAAAAACAAAACAAATGCAAAAACGAGGCAGATAGAGGCGCCAAGGGGCCTACTCCTTCTACTTAATTTCCCTCCCCCCAGTGGGTGGCTGGTCTATGGCAGTCTCAGGATCCTCTGAGCTCTGACTGGGAGGGATAGCCTGCAGAGGCACAGCAGGGACAGCTGCCACCTCGGTAGAAGGGGCCTGGGCATCAGAGGAGGGCCTTGCAACCTCTTGGAGCGCTTCCTCGTTGGGGCCTTCACTTGATTCAACCACCCTAGGAGGATCACCCCCTTGAACATGCTCACCAGTAAGCCCAGCGTCCGAGGCTCTCCCACCAGGAGTAGCACCAGCCTCCTCAGTAGTCACCTCAACCTCAAAACTGCCTGGAGCAGCCTCGAGGATGGCTGGGGGGTAGTACACGCTCTCCGCCTTCCACAGGTCGGACGAGGCCTTGACACCAGCTTGTTTAAGGGCCTCACCTCAAACCTGGGAGCAGGGCCTACATACCCCAAGAACTTCGCCTTTGTTGGCAGCTTCTGTCTCGGCTACCCCCGGGGTATAAGTTGCCTCCTCGGCTTCCTCCTTAGAAGTGAGAGCCTCCTCCCTACCAAAGTCCGCCTCAGCCTTAGCCCTCACAGCTTCATCTCTGGCCCATTCAGTCACTTTTTTGGCATCCTCAGCAGCAGCCATCTTCTTAGTCAAATCTGTAACTAACTCCTTCGCGATCGCTAACTGCTCCTCCGCCTCAGTCAGACGCCTCGTTTGATCTCGGGCCTGCTTCTGGGTGCCCTCAAGGTTAGACACTACGCTGTCCCGAGCCCGGGTCATTGCCTTTAGCTCCTCTCGGGCCGTGGCGAGGTCAGCCTCGGAGGTCTTGAGGGTCCGAGTGGCCTCTAAGCGCTTACCACGCTCGGCATCCATGGCCCTTCCTTGGTCGTTGGCCGCCGCCTCCAACCTATAGGTGGCCTGGACGGCCTGCCAAACAAAACGAATGTGTAAGCCAAGTTCAGAAAAGGAAGAAAAACTAAAGTCAGAGAAATCACATGTGCTGGGGTACTTACCATTCCCAAGTACCGCTTAAGGCTGAGGAAGACTTGCTTGCTCCTCAGAGTCTCCAGTTCAGCCATATCCGCTGGGAGTAATAGGCACCTTTCCAGTGCGTTGGCTACGTACGCGCCTTCACCCTCTCTGAAATCCCTGAGGGAGGAGTCATCCCTCAGGGGCTCCCCACGGAGCATCGGGGCGGGAAGCCAGGCCTGGGCCTCGGGCTGGGCAGTGACCTGTTTGTCCTGGCCTTGAGAGCCTATCTTCAGCTGTTTCGTGGGCCGCTGAGTGTCATCCCCCTCCTGCGAGGACACAGACTTGTCCCCAATAGGCCTTTTGCCCTTGTCCTTCTTCCGCTTGGGGTCAGTGGGCTCGGGCCTAGACAGCAGACCCGCCTGAGGTAGAGGAGGAGAAAGCCTAGATTGGGCAAAGGCCGACCTGGTCTGGGCAGGCTGAGTCTTGGGAGGAGGAGGGGGAAGCTTTGGCTGGGACTTCCCCGGTTGGCCCTCGATCAAATCCAGCAGACTGGTGTGAGATTTCCTCTTGTAACCCATCTCAGGTCGAGAAGAGGCCTCTGACGCTAAGAAGTTTGCTTCGGTCAGGCTAGGATCGCCCAAATCTCCGGGAGGATCCTCGGACTGATAGACTTGATCAAAAATGTCAAACTCATCCTCGGCAGGGCCAAAATCAGCTACTTCCTCTTCCTTCTCTGGATCTTCTTCTGTGACCTCTGTGGGTCTATGGGAGGAGGAGGGGTCTGCTAATGTAACAACTTCTGGAGTGGGGGGTTCCTCAGGGAATAGGAACCCGTGCTCAGCTACGGTGATTTTCTGCAACCGAAGGTCTTTTGCTCGGATCACGTACTTCGGGGCCGCAAACGATTTTTGGATCGGAGTGTACCCCAGGATCTTGTGAGCAGCCCTAACCTAATTATCGACTTCATTCACGAATATCTCTGCCCTAAGCACTTTCTGCAAGTCCTCCTTATTGATAAGGTTGAAGTGACGCTCGTAGGCGTGTGGATCTGCGGAAAGACAAACAAACTCCTATCATCAGCCGAACAAAGCAGATTCACAAAAAAAAGAAAAAAAACGGGGGGCTAGACCCGCTCCTGCTCCAAGTACCCTACCTGGCTTTCCCTCTGTTGTCGGGCAATGGAGACCATCGTGCCACTCCCCCGACACAATGAGAAAGTCGAGATTCAGCCCCTTGCTAGAATCGGGGAGACACTAGATAAGCCGAACCCTATCGTCCCTAGTCTTCATATAATATGTCTTACCCTTTAGGTATTGGAGGTTATAGCACCAGTTTACGTCATGATGGGTTAACCTCAACCCTATCTTCTCAGTTAAGGCATCTACGCACCCCAGTATCCTAAACATATTGACAGCACACTCGGTGGGGGCTAGTCGAAAGTGCCTAAGGTAGCTGCTCGTCACCGGCCCCATAGGGATTCTCATGCCTCCCTCTAAGAAGGCTATTATGGGGATCACAACTTCGCCCTCGTTCCTCCTAATGTACCATTCCCTTTCCTCGCTGTACCTCAAGCCCACATTGGGGGGTATCCTGTAATCAGCGATGAACTTCTCCATCATTTCTTTAGACTCGACTAACTTCTTAAATCTACCCATCCCCTACCACAACTAAAAGACTCAAGAGAAGGCGAATGAAAGAAAGGGTTCTGAGAAAAAATTGCGCTACCAAGAAAAGAAAACTTACAGGAATGAGGAAAAGCTCCTCGGACAGGCTTTTTATGCTGAAAAGGAGCGCCGGTTGATGTGGAAGTTCGACCGGATTCAGAGCACGAGTTCCAGAATTCTCAAGTACACGGATAAGGAGGCAAATTGATCCAAGCAAGTATTTATACACTCGATTGAAAATAATCAGGTGGAGCTTCCCGCTCATCAAGGTAGGGACTCCCCACCGACCGATTAGCATTACACCGTTGAACGTGGGGAGTATGGAGCCGTCGAAATTTAATGCGGGCGTTTAATGCTGGGGCGCATCGTATATCGAGGCACCAGAAACGCGCATTGGGCAGGCGGAAAGACTCCAGCGCTGACGTAGGCCACTACGGGGCGAGTCATGACGAGGGCCCGAGGACATCGAAATCCTCATCCCCACCCGAGGAGCCGGACAGCAGGATTTCGAGGGGCTATTGTGGGAATCTAATACTCTGGCAACCCCGACCCATCTTACATCCGGCCCAAGGCCCATTCCGAGGAGGAAGAACAGTCCGAGGAAGGAGTGTGAAGGCCTTAATGGCCAAGAATCTTGCCGAGGACGATCCTGCCGAGACCAATATGTCGGCCGTAGCAGCACGGCGGGGGAACACGCTCAAGACAAATTGTCACCTCCACACTAAATGCGCTCACCTAACCCCTCCAGCCACATTAATGGAGATGTGACTTCTAGACAGGGTTGCCTTGGTTGCCACAACTCACAGGGGTGCGAGGAAAGTGGCTGATGGGACGAGCGGTTAAAAGGAGGAAGCATGGATGATCAACAGGTGGAAGAGAGAGGTTAAAGGAAGGACTATATATAAGGAGGGAGAGGATTAGAAGAGGGGGGGATCCCTAGGGAAAAGGCCATCGCAAAGCTCCTCGGACATGGGCTGAGGACAGACTTCGGATCAGAATCTCAGTGTGCTAGCCTTCGGCGTCTCCTAACGGAACGATTGAACGTTGCCCGCTTGTTAGGGCCCGGTTCTTCAACCCATCCTCTACAAATTCATTGTAATGGGCTAACTGAGCTTGAGTCCACTCTCTCAATAGCAGAGTGCTCAAATCCGCTCTCTACACTCAACTTTTTCAAAAAACACTTTTTCATATTACACTTTTTGAAAACCCCACTTTTTCAAAAAGCCCAGTTTTAAAATGCTAAACCAAACTCACCCTGAATGGTACACCGTACACCAGAATTTTAATCCACATAGCCATATAGCAACTAATGTTAAATTTTAAATTAATAATTCTTACCATAGTACCAAAACCAATATTTTTTGTTTGTTTTTATTTTTTATTTATTTTTTATGTTAAACCTATTAGTTCTTCTTACTTTTACAATTCTAGTACCAAGATAGGTAATAAAACTTAATGACGAAATGGAACCTATTGTTTAGTGCTTAGTTCTAGTTGGGATTTTTAAAAGGTGTAGGTCTCAATCTGCATAAAATAAAATAAAAACTCAGTAAATTTTTTTTGTACTTTACTGAAATGGTGGTTATTGAAAATGGTGGTGTGAGCTTTAGGCAAGTAGAAACCAATTAAATAAGGAGAGAGAAAAAAAAATGCTAGTATTAATTAGGCAATAAGATGGAAAATAATAACATTTAATCATTTTTTTTTAACCGTTAGATCTTTTAGAGATTTACAGTGTAAAAAATGTGTAATTTTGGAAGAGTTATACCATATGTAACTTAAACTCATCTTTTATATATATAAGTTTTAGTATTCCCATTTTTTTACTCATAATTTTTCAACAAGCAAATAACGCAAAGTAGAGGAACTTTTTAGAGCATTCCCATTAGCTATTCTATAAAAAAATGTCATTTTGACACACCAAAAGTCTACTTTATTATTTTAGCACATCATTTTACAATATCCCCTACATCACGGAAAATTATTAGGTACTCTTGGAGTACCATAAATGCGTACCCCCCCTCTCACATAAATGGTGGGTCCTACTATGAATTTAATTAGTGGGACCTACCATTAATATGAGAGGAGAGAGTATGCATTTATGGTACTCTGGGAGTACACAATAATTTCCCCTACATCACATGTTTTATTCTTCAATTCCATACATTAAAATAATATTTATAGCACAAATAAATAATATATTAATTCCTCAACAACAACAACAATAACAGCACAACCACCACTGTCGTAACAACGGCCATTGACAACAACCACTGCTGCAACAACAACAACACTGACAGCCACCATCGGCACAAACCCGTTACCAAACTCGTACCCACAACAAATCCACAACCACCACCAGCATAAACCCACATCCACCAATGCCATAAACCCATAACCACCACCGGCATAGACCCATAGCCACCAACGCCACAAACTCACAGCCACCATCGCCGAAATCCTCTCACAAATTAAAAAAAAAATAGAGAGTGGTTTGAAACCCTAACCCAACTGATCAATTAATGACCCAAAACCGACCTAAAACCTTAACCCACAACCCACACAACGCTGCTAAACGCCGATCCATAATGCCGAATCCATAACCTACATAACCATTGCCGAATCTACCATTAAATCACAAAAAAAGAAAAAGAAAAAAGAAACCACTGCGATAGAGATCGACTTGGCTTGATGCTCCAGCCTGGGTTTCGTCTGAGAGGAAGGCAGAGACGTTGAGCAGAGGGGGAGAGAGAGAGAGAGAGCAGAGAAATGGTTGGAGGCTCAGAGCAAGAATGAGAGACAGGAAAGAAAGACGGAAATGAGAAAGACAAAAAAATAAATAAATAAATAAGAAGAAAAGAAAGCGGGCTCCACCTGAATAAAAAAAATACATATAAGTTTTACAATTTGTGAACGGTGCAGTCTCAAATTTGAGATTGCACTATTTATCAATGCCTAATATTATGGCATTTAAAACAATTGGGGGCTGTTTTTTTTTTTTTTTTTTCATCACTCATCACTTCTCACTCAATTTTCGTCACTCATCATTCATCACTTAAAATACCCCAACTCCCTACACCCCACCCATTTGGACACTGTTTTCAGTTCACATCACTCAAATATTTCAACCTTTTTGTGGGACCCATACCTGATCACCAAGTCAAACCTTTCTTCTGTGGGACCCACTCTTCTTAAAACCACCAAACACAAAGCCAAAAATAAACTGGAAACAACGCCACTCAAAAAATTAAAAAAAAATCTCTCTGCCTCTTATTCTTCTTCTTCTTCTCTCTCAAACTCTCTCTCTCTCTGTGGTTTGTGGTCCAATACAGCCACAACAGTAGCAATAGCAACATCCACAGCCACAACAGCGAAAAGGAGAAAGGCGAAAAAGAGTGACGCCATTGATGAAAAAGAAAGAACGATCAGATGTTGTACATTACTCCCACACCCATCGATCCAACGTCGGAGATGGTGACTCTGCCATTGTCTCCGCCGTAGACGAAGCTCCCTCCCTTTCCCCCTTCAGCCCTGTTTCTTGATTTTTTTTATGGGTCTGAGATGAGAAAGGCAAAAAGGAAGGAAAAAAGAAAAGAAAAGAAAAGAAAAGAAAGAACGAACTGAGATGAGAAAGGCGAAAATGAAGAAAAAAGAAAGAAAAGATAGAACGAACTGAAGAACAGAGAAAGAAGAAAGAAAAGTGGAGAAGAAAGGAAAAAGAAAAAAAAAAGAAAAAAAAAGAGGAGAATGAGTCAAAAGTTGGGGCTGGTGGGTCCCTCCGTGTGTGTTTAATTACGAAAATGCCATTGGAAACTAAGTTTTGGAAACTGAAAACACCTAAAATGTGTTTTCAATTTCTATAACTCATCATTAAAAAATAAGAGAATTGAGTGATGGAAACAAAAACAAGAAACATAGCCAAACAAACTTTCTTAGAGTGGGACCCACATATTTTGAGTTATGAGTGATGGAAACTGAGTTATGAGTTATGGAAACAGTAAATTCAAACACCCCCTTGATGAGAGTGGTTTTTTTAGTAAGGACGGAGCTAGGACTTGGAGTTAGAGGAGGCGGTTTTTTTTTTAGCTACACATGGTGGCTTCGGCTTTCGGCTTTACTGCTTAGCCAGCAAAAGTTTTCCTTTATTATTATTTTTTTATGTGTTTGTAGAGCATGTCTTTTGTTGGTAAGGGCAAAATTATTTTGTTTAAAGTTTTTTAAAGGGCTATTGTTTGTTTTTGGTAAAATTGGTTAATTAGTCTCAAAATTTTTTTTTAGCCTTGCGATCGCCTATCGGTAATTTTTGCTATTGGGCTAATATTTTGGGCTTGTAAATATATATATTTTTAGATTTTAGATCTACAAATTTTCTTAGGAACTTTAAAATGAGGAAAATACTAGATCTACAATTTTTTTTACAAATTGTCGTAATGATTAGTGGTTATTAGTAAGTAAAAAAGTGATTTAAGTGGTGGACTCAAATGCTAACTATTGAGGGTCTTTTTTGAAAGAGATAGAAGGCAGCCCAACCCAGCAATACGGGCAGCAGAGAAGCGGCAGGCTAAGTAAAACCATTAGGCCCAAGCGACAGGAACAATGGATCACAGGCCCTTAACACAAACAAATGGGTCTTGTGGAAGTGAGTGGGCCTAAAAGGCCCGGAAAGAGAGAAAATAGTACCCATGGGCAGTATATGATATGGAAAAGTGAGAATGGGCTGCGGCAGGCCCAAAGCAATGTAAACAAAGAAAGTAAGGGATAATGGCAAGCCCATGAACCCCAAGGATGAGAATGAGAAAATTGGGTTAAGGAAGCCCAATTAAGTTAGTAAAAGCCCATGGGATGCGGAGTTAGTAAATGGGCTGAGGAAGCCCAAAGGAAGTAAATGGGCCGGAGAGGCCCAAAGGAAAAGAAAGGGACACTGGAGCCCATAAGTGAGAACACCAGTGGCCATATTAAGCCACCGGGGGAAAGAATGGAACGGCAGGCCTGAAAAAAGGCCTAGTAGGTACAAGTCGCCGCGGTAGGAAAGGCCAAGTAATGCGGTAGGAGGACAAGGCAATTAAAGAATTAGGTTGAAAAGAACGCAAAGCCCAGTACTGAGTAAAGCCCAGACCCTAAGGGAGGGGGAAAATCAGAGTAGCAGCTCATGAAAAGCCAGAAACGGACTGCAGGCAGTACAGGCAAAGTCTCCTGTCCACGGCAGATGCATGAACAGCAGGCAGAATTCAGACATATGCACGTGCAAGGCCCAGGCACCACCAGTTTGTACCCAGCCAATACGGGACATGGTGAGGTTATGGGTTAGAGGTAAGAGAGCATGGTTTGGTGGTCGGGAGAGGGGAAGACCTGTTTTGAGGTTCCTGCTCAAGCTTTTTTGGGGGATATGTCCTACTGAGATGACATACCTCCCAAAAGAGGCAAGGCTAAGTTGGAACCATTAGGTGCATGCCATGAGGGATAGAGAGAGAGAAACATCATCGCGGTAGGTAGAGGTGCCACAGCAGACTAACAGGCAAGATAGTTGTCTTTGTCTGTAATAGGGGGACTTGCAGACGGAACAATGATGGTTGGCAAGTACGCCTAGACCAGACAAAGGTGGTTAAGGGGTAGAATAGTAAAATTCGGTCACGGCAGGCACTATAAGAAGGAAGCCTTTGCCGTGTACAAACAACAACAACGGAATACAACACAACGTAAAAAAAAAAAAAAAGACTCTGAGATATGTTTAGGAAAACAGGGGAAGCACAATACTAAAAACCACAATTGGGGGAAATCACTAAGGGAAGACTAAAAAGGAGAGAAAGATAGAGAGAAAAGGAGCAAGAGTTAGTGGCATGCACCGATAGGTCCCTTCCTTTCTCTCCCTCACAAATCCCTACTCTCTTTTATAATTGTTTTGGGCATTGGCCATCCAGGTCCGCCTACCTCCAACCCATTAATTTCCACGGCAGGAATTCTTTTCCTTGGAGGTTAATCGTGTTGAGAAGAGGCGTTCTTCCTCTTTGGCCTTGCTCCTGCAAACTGAACTGAACTTATCTTGTTTATCTGTTGATTAATCTTTATTACCATTTGCCTTTGCTATTTTATTTGCCAAAAATTGTTAATATTATTATGATTATGGATCATTTGGTCATTTCCTATTAGAAGAACTATCTGGTCATTCCAGAATACGGTTCTGTTTTATCAATTGCATCTGCCTGCCGCAAGCTTCTTTAAAATAGCTTTGCTTGCCGCAAGCTTCTTTGAAACAGCTCTGCCTGCCGCAAGCACTCTCCTGGCAGACAAGGCATAGTTCGTGCACAAGCTGGCCAAGTTGAGTTCCAGTTGGACCGGTCTCGACTCCTGCAACCTAGAACACTTGGGCCTACAATCACAAAGGGGCAGCCCAGCCCAACACAGTAAAACAAGCCCCCACATTAAATTGGCAACTCCACTGGGGAGTTGAGAAATAGTTCAGGGACAAGAGCCCTCGTAAACAAATGCCTCCAAAGTCTAGGACGACACGAAACATGAGTGACGTGCCCTCACAAGCGGAGTCTAGGCCAACGACGCCCTACCAATAGCAGCCTAGCCAGGCAGGAGGTGCTAACGAGATGGGGACTGGACCCCAACCTCCTCCAAGGATCCCTGCAGACAATGCCAACACTTTCATTGAAGTGTTGAAGGCCTTACAGCACTCACAACAGCAAATGATGGAAGAAATTCGTCAATTAAAGACGGATAGAACAAAAGAAAAAGAAAGCCAACATGATCCAGAGCATGTGGCAGAAGAAACACTAGTAGGAGGTGTCCCACAGAATACGGATCAACATTTTATTACTATGGCAGAAGTAGCAGCTCTCCTGGAGCAAGAGAGAGCCAGAGGACCAAAGGAGAGATTCTACGCACGTAGACCCCCATATCCACTGAGGGTGCTCAGTAAACCATACCCCGAGAGGTATGAACCGCGAGTTTTCGCACAATATGATGGCAGGAAGGGAAGTGCTGTTGAGCACGTGAGCAAGTTCATTGATACGCTTGGCCCTTATGCCGTAGACGAGGACTTATGTCTTCGAGAATTTTCTAAATCATTGTGTGACCGGGCTTATACCTGGTACATCGGCTTGAAGCCAGGATCGATCCCAACATGGGATGATATGGTGGATGTATTTTGTACCAAGTACTTCTACGGAGAAGAAACGGTGACACTTGCAGCACTGCAAACGACCAAACAAAGGAATGGTGAGGACTTGATGGAATACATCAAGAGATTTAGGGACATAGCACTCGACTGCTATGACTATTGCGAAGAAAGAACGTTGGTGGAGATGTGTATGACGAATATGATCAGGGAGTACAGGGTAGTTTTAGAAAACCTCAAAATCTCCCAGTTCGCGCAGTTATTACAAAAAGCGAGAAAAATTGCCCAGTCCGTAAAACCAAGCACGGACAAAAGAAGTGCCCCCGTAAGCCATGGCGGTGTCCACCGGTGAGCGGAGGAGAAAGACCGACGGGAGAAAGTACGATACTCCCCCGCCAATACCATGCACCGCAAAGGAGCTAGACGTACTGCTAGACAAATGGATAGCAGATGGCATTTTCAAACCTAACTAGGTTGCTAGGGAGCCCACAGAGGAGGAAAGGAGGGACCCACATTTTTGTCGCTTACACAATTATGTCCAACATTCTACCGCAAAGTGCTGGGCACTCCGCAGACTAGTGCAACGCAGGATAAAGGAAGGGACTTTAGAACAATCCCAGCAGGAAGTCCAAAGAAACCCACTCCCAAATCACGAAGGGAAGGATGTAGCAGTAGTAGTGATTTGCGCGGATCCAATAGATGACAAAGAAGAGAGTCCAACCCTGCCTGCCGCAGCAATTACTACTTTACAGCAAAGCTCCAAATTCAAAAACTTATTTGACCAGCTGGGCCTCACGACAAAAGAAAGAAAAGTAGCCACCGAGGCTCTAGTAAGCATTGCCTCTGGGGTAGGAGTAGAATGTTTATCAGTAGAAGTCCAGGATAACAGGGCTCTCTTACAGGAGTCAACCGAAATCACCTTCATTGATGAAGATATGGAAGTGGGTATCCAGACCACAGGAGACTTCTCTACCTGGCAGCATCCGTAAATCAAATCCCCATAAAGAAAGCCTTAGTAGATACAGGTGCCTCTGTAAACCTCATCCCGTTGAGCACTCTGCAAGCTGCGGGGATTTCAGAAAGAAAGATCCAAGGGTGTCCAATGGAAGTAATGGGATTTGGTGGAAGGGGAGAGTACAGCACAGGCCATATCCAGTTGTGGTTAAAAGTGGGACCCATAGCTTCTCTAGCTCGGTTCCATTTGGTAAAAACAGAAGTCTCGTACCACGTGCTCTTGGGGCGACCATGGTTACATAAACACAGGCTAGTTCCATCCATATACCACCAATGTGTGAAAGGACAGATGAACAGCAGAATGATATGCATAGCAGGGAACCACTCACCATTTGAGCAGGCCGAAGCTTATTTAGTAGAAACCATGTTCTACGATCAATGGGCTTCATTCGGGGAAAGTTCAGTATCGAGACCATAAGGTACCTTCGTGCCTAAATAGAGAGCCATCCAGAATGATCCCGAGCCCGACCTGAGGGAGTTGCTGGCCCGAAAAAAGAAGAGGAAGGAAGCGCCTACCACAAGATCAGAGGATACACCTCACTGCGTCAGGATCCCAGGTCTTGACTGTGGGATTGTGTATAAATTATGAAGGCGCGCGGGGTCCACAAGTAAAATGCAAGAGGGCCCCACCCAGAAGTGGCAGCACGAGAACTTAGCATGTTGCGTGGTTCAAGAAAAATCAAAGGAAGAAAGTAATGAAAAGGAGAATGAGAGAGTTGTGACAGAAAAGGAAGTACAGGTTGCGGCAGAAGAAGAAATGGAAGAAGTTGACTTAGGATCTGTTTCACAGGGACCAAGACCTATCTTAATTAGTGCAAGTCTGACAGAAATGGAAAAAGCAGAACTGATACTGCTTTTGAAAGAATTCAAAGATGTCTTCGCATGGGAATACAATGAAATGCCGGGGTTGGACCCTGGACTAGTGGCACACACGTTGAACGTGGACCCAGAGGCCAGGCCAATAGCCCAGCCTGCCAGGACATTCCATACGGAGATAAAAGGGCAAATAATCGAAGACGTGCAGAAATTGCTTGCTGCAGGATTCATCAAGCCTATCCAACACCCACGACGGTTGTCCAATATCGTGCCCGTGAAGAAGAAGAACGGCCAGATAAGATGTTGTGTAGATTTCAGAAATCTCAACAAGGCCTGTCCAAAGGATGAGTTTCCCTTGCCAAACATGGACTTACTGATAGATTCTGTGGCAGGAAGTGCCATGTTTTCATTTATGGATGGGTTCAGCGGGTACAACCAAATCAGAATGGCGTCAAGAGATGCAAAGAAAACCTCTTTCAGAACACCCATGGGCAACTTCTACTACACTGTAATGCCCTTCGGATTGAAAAATGCAGGTGCCACCTATTAGTGGGCGATGACGGCCATATTTCACGACATGATACATCATGAACTGGAGGACTACGTAGATGTCATAGTAGTAAAATCAAGGAAGAGAGAGGAACACTTCCAAGTGTTGAAGAGAGTATTCGAGAGGTACAGAGCCTTCAAACTGAGAATGAACCCTCTCAAATGCGCATTCGGAGTGTCCTCTGGGAAGTTCCTAGGCTTCTTAGTTCATAGCAGGGGAATAGATGTGGACCTGGCTAAAGCTACGGCAATTGCAACCATGAGACCTCTAAGTACGGTAAAAGAATTAAAGAGCTTCTTGGGGAAAGTCTCGTACATCCGAAGATTTATCCCTGGATTGGCATCAATCACCTCTGCTTTCACCAAGCTGCTCAGGAAATGGCAGGATTTTGAGTGGGGAGAATTGCAGCAGGCAACCTTCAAAAGGCTACATCAGATCATGATGAACCTCCCAACAGTGCAGGCCCTAATTCATAAGAAGCCATTGTTGCTCTACTTGGCCACCAATTCGTATGACATTGGTGCGTTGATTGCCCAAGAGGATGGGGGTGGTATTGAGCAGCCAGTATATTATATTAGCTGCGCCTTGAAAGATGCAGAAACTCGTTACCTAAGGGCAGAGAGGGCATGTTTAGCCATTGTATACGCTTCACAGAGGTTGCGCCATTATTTCTTGGCCTACGAAGTATGGCTGATGACCAAATCCCATGCCATCAAAGCTTTGCTGCAGCAACCGATCCTCTTTGGCAGGATATCCCAATGGTTGCTACAATTATCGCAATATGATTTAAGAATGGGGACACCCAGGGCAGTGAAAAGCCAGGGTATAGCGGACTTATTGGCATAATTTCCAGGCGAGGAAGCGTTCCCACTAGATGATGAAGTTCCGGGGGAAGTGGCCATGGCAGAGGAAGCCAGAGAGCAATGGGTAATGAAATTTGATGGGTCTTCTACCACCCAATCTGGAGGGGTGGGAGTAGTTTTGTACCATGAAGAAGATGAAGCAGTAGCACTATCGTTCAAGCTGGAATTCCTCTATTCAAACAATACCGCAGAATACGAATCCTATCTAACCGGGCTAGCCATGGCTCTCGAAATGGGAGTCAAACACTTAAGAGTATTAGGCGATTCGAATTTGGTGGTCTGCCAGGCCAACGGGAGCTTCTCCTTGAAAGAACCTAGCCTAGCCCCATACAGAGCTATGGCCCAGAAAATGGAGGAAAAGTTTTCAACTTTTGAAATAGAGCACGCTCCCAGGAATGAAAATCGGTTTGCGGATGCATTAGCCGCGCTAGGCTCACAAATAATGTTCGAAGGAGATAGCACCAGAGTAGAGGTCAGCAAAAGGAGAGAATCGATAATTGATACGTTGATGGAGAAATTCCAAGAGGAACGGTGCGACGGGGACTGGCGGATTCCCTAAAGGAAGCCTTGATGAAAGAAGATGATGCCGCAGGACTGAAGGTGCTAAAAGACTACGCACTGGTGAAGGGGGAATTGTACCGCAGGATGCCAGGTAGGGTCTTGGCCAGATGTGTGAGACCAGAGGAGGCCCAGAGAAAGCTGAAAGAAGTACACGACAAAACTTGTGGATCCTGCGGAGAGGTCAGCCTTTACCGCAGACTTCAAACGGCAGGCTTTTATTGGCCAAACATGGGCAAAGATGCGGACCAAGTCCAAACTAAGTGTGGGGCCTGCCAACTTGCGGCAGACAGGAAAGAAAGTTACGTTGTGTTCACCTGTGAAGACTGGAGAGGCCCATTTATACAGTACCTGATAGAAGGCATCTTGCTGCAGAAGCACAGCGAAAAATATAAACTCAAGAGGTTGGCGACACGCTACTTCATGCACAATATGGTCCTTTTCAAAAAGGGGTATGAAGGGGACCCCTTGAGGTGTCTGGGTCCTGAAGAAGCGGGAGAAATGGTGAAAGAAGTGCACTCAGGAGAATGCGGGGAACACCAGGGAAAGAAAAGACTTTACAGGTGCTTGCTGCAAATGGGTTACTACTGGCCTACCATGAAAAAGGATACGGCAGAATTTGTAAAAAAGTGCCACAGTTGCCAAGTACTGGCCAACTTAATTCACTCCCATCCGCAGAATTTGCACAGCATGGTGACCCCATAGCCTTTCCACACTTGGGGGCTTGATTTGGTAGGACCGGTTAACCCACCATCACGAGGATATATATGGATATTGGTGGCTACAGAATATTTTACTAAATGGGCAGAGGCAATACCACTTCGCAAAGCCACCGGAGGAGCAGTGGCAAATTTTATCAAGGAAAACATAATCGTGAGGTTCGGGGTACCCCACAGAATCATCAGTGACAATGGCACGCCTTTTGTCAATAGTGAAGTAAGGAAGATGCTAGAATTCTACCAAGTCAAGCACCACTGGTCATCACCTTACTACCCTCAAGGAAACAGGCAAGCGGAGGCAACGAACAAAACCCTTATAAAAATTATCAGTAAAATGAGCCAGGAGTATACGGGAGGATGGACAATGCAACTACCGGACGCTTTTTGGGCTTACAGAAATTCGCCTAAGTCAGCCACAGGTTTTTCACCTTTTTTCTTGGTCTATGGGACTGAAGTGGTGAGCCCAGCGGAGATAATGACCCCATCCCTAAGGGTCATGAAGATGCAAGAAAAAGGAAGGGAAGAAGAAGAAGTCTTTGCGGCAGAAAGGTGTGAAGACCTAGAGGGACTTGATGAAAAAAGAGAAGAGGCCCAGGAACGTAGCTGTAGATATAGGCAAAAAATGACTGAAGCTTACAACAGGATGACTAGAGAGAGGGTGTTCGTGGAAGGACAGCTTGTTCTGAAGGTGGCAGACTATGTTAGAAGAGGCCTGGCAGGACCATCTAAGTTTGCACCAAAGTGGGAAGGACCCCTTGTGATAAGGGAGGCATATCTAAGCGGGTACTACTGTTTGACTCGGATGGATGGCAAAGACTTGATGGATCCCATCAACGGGAAATGGTTGAAACGATATTATGCCTAAGGATAAAGCTTATATGATTGTCTCTTTTTTCCTTTGTTTTGCTAAAAAAAAAAAACCTTTATGTTTTCCTTTTACCTTTCCATCTTTCAAGTGACTATGTCACAACACAAAATTGGAACCTGCTTTCAGGAGGATGTAATGAAAAGCACTAAGTATTATCATCATATGTCATAGCAAAGGTGAAAGCAGTAGTAAAATGTAGCATCATAAAGTTAAGTTACAAACCCAAACCATGGCAAACTAGCCAAATATGTGCTAACAGAAAGCATAATGTACTAGATAGAGTCATAAGGAAAAAGAAACAATAAAACAAAGAAGAAGCTGCATCATCATCAACGGAGTCCGGAAATGAGAGACTGATCTCCAAAATGATCGGACCCACCAATATTGGAAAGAAGACGCTCGCGATGGCCCTCCAAGTCTGCCACCTCCTTTCTCAGGATCTCAAGGCGCGAGTCAATAGCATCAACAGTGGGCCGGACCCTCCTCCTGAAAACGGCACGGGCAATCTCTCGAAGGAAATCCAAAATGAATTCCACAGCGAAGTCGACGCTGACAAGCTCCTGCACCGTAGCCCTCCACTGCAGGATCCTCTCGGTAGAGACGGTGTCAACAAAGCTATGCTCGATGTCATTCAACACGCTCCCCAACATCTTCAAAAAAATGCCCTCTAACGGATCGACCAAGTCGGAAGCCCTGCATGAAGTCCCCACGGTTGTTATAGATCATCACCAAATGAGAAGCACAGTCCTCAGGGATTCTAAAGACGTGAAAGTCCACGTAAGGAGGCCCGGAGCCCTAAAAAGCTGCAGGATCAAGGTCATTGACTTCAGGCTGGTCAAAGCGTGCAAAGAAGGCAACAGCCTCGCCCACAGGATCTGGAAGGGTGGCGGAACTGCTGCTCACTTCGAACTGAGGTGGGACTATAGGAAGTGGCCCTGCCAAGGAAAACACAAGACATGAGACGAGGAACTAAAAGAGAAAAGAGAAAAGAAACAAACCCACGAGGAGCAAGTGAAAAATAGACAAGGGGAAAGAAAGCTTACCAGGACCGGTAACAATGGGGGCTGTGGGAAGAACCGAAGCAGGCACAGAAGGAATGGCAGAAACCGACGCTGTAAATATGGCAGAAGCTGGTACAGAGAATACAATAGGAATGGGTGCTGTGGGTGCGGAAGGAGTAGCTGCTGCAGGTACCCCTACGCTTGCTGCAATGCCTAGCCCTTCAAAGGTCTCTACAAACAGGGAAAATAGACATGCAAATGAAAAGAAGAGAAGAGTGGGCCCAGTAAGTAGAGAAGAAAAAGTGAACTTAATGAAAAAGGGAGAGGGGACATACCCGTGAATCCAGCCTCAGATGGACCACCCTCTTCTTCCTCGGACTCAGAAATCCTCCTCGGCAGGAGGGGCTCATTATCAAGATCCTCAAGAATATCCTCGGACTCCTCGGAGGACAAATCAACATCGGGCCTGCGAGTGGCCGAACTGGGAATGGAAGAAGGAGTAACTACCAAGGAAGAACTGTCCTTTACGGCCTGAGACAGAGTCGCAAAAGGATCACTGGTAGAAATGACAAGAGAAGCGACGGGTGAAACAGCCTCGGTCTGAGTTATGGCAGGAGGAACAATTTCCTTTGGAGGAGTAGGCATCTCGGCTGAAAATAGAGTGGTCTCGCTAACCCCCTTAGTGTGAGTACCCTCTTCTCTGGGTACCAATCCGGTGGGAGGGCTAGGAGCCTCGGCAGGAATCCCATGTGCAGCGGCAGAAGTAACGGGCGTCTGAAAAGCTTCACCAGCCCCATCAAAAGAACCCACCATAGGTGTGCCCATGGAGGCAGACAGCTTCTCGACTGTGGGACGATAGATGGAAAGGGGCTCGGGCTGATCCTAGAAGGCAAAAGAAAAAAAGAAAAGAAAAGGGAAATGCATATATACACATGTGGTAAAGAATAAAGGAGCCTACGGCTGATCAAGACAAATGAAGACACGTGGTAGGTGAAATATGTATAAAAGAAAAAAAAAGGGAGGAAAGAGGAAGGTAGTGGAGATTACCTCAAATTCGAGCTCATCAAGCTCAATGGGATGGGCAGCTAACGTACCCTCCTTATGCTTAGGTTGCAAAGAAAAAGGGGGACAAGAGGTAGTGTTAAAGAAAGAAATTGGTAGGAATGGCATGGGTTAGCCACAGGAAAGTTAAAGTCAGAACACAGAAGACAAGGCAGAAATTTTTCTAGCATAACGTACCCTTCGCTCAGTGGCAGACATAGGGTGGTGAGTTGTTTTCCTCTTGCTACCCTGTGTCCTGCTAGAGAGGGGAGCACCTGTGGCTGGCTGTGGAGCAGCAGACTTGGGCTTGCTTGCAGACTTGTGCTTGGCAGGAGTTTTCTTGGTCGGTGCAGGAATATTGGTTACCTTAACTTTCTTCTCCCAACCCGGGGGAAAATCACCCGTGAGCCAACACCATCCTTTCTTCTCCTCGTCCCACTCGAAGATGGCAGAACGGCTTTATTTCTTGGCATAAGCTAAAATTGATTTGGAAGGCAGGAGCAACTGAGGGTTGGGAGAGACAAGCATACTTAGCCCGTCATGAGGGATAAGAGAGAAGCCACGACTACCTACCAACTCTTGCCCAAACGAGGTCATCACAGCCTGCCAATAGCCATGCATGGCAGGAGTGCAAAGACCCTCTCTCGATGAGCCAGGAATGGTAACTGCGCTGAAACGCTGTCTCCAAAAGTCAAAAGCAGTCTGCCGCAGGAAAGGTCGAACTAAAGTAGGAGATTCCATAAGATAGGAAAGGTCATCAGGGATATCCTGGTCCAACCTAAACTACCTCCTCACCCGGTTGGCAGGGTAGTGAACAAATCTGATACCCTCATCGTCCAAGTATGGCAGCCATCCAACATTGGTGGCCGCCAAATAGGTGATCCCCATCTCATCAAAACCGGCCAAAGGGGTGGTAGTCCCAATGATATCAGTAAACGAACCCATAGCAGAATCAGTACATGTGTAACCCCTACCTAAGTTTTTATAAGCTCTCCAAGTAAAATCGGTACCACTATCAAAGGACTCAACGACTAAGTGACCAATGGGCTTCAGACCAGACCAACGAAAAGCTAAAGGGAAATCGGATTCAAACCTGCCGCAGAAGTCAGTGATCACTTGCGGACATGATTGGTACTTCTCCTTCGCGAAACGAACGGGCCTACATTTCGCCAAGTATTGGGCACTGCGCTCAAACAACAATTGCTGCAAGATGGTGCTGTGAACAGAGGAAGTGACAATATGGCAGGAGCCCGCCTGGCTCTCGTCACTCCGCAGGATGTCCAGTTGAACATACAAATGCCCCAAGAACATGGGGGCTAGCGGCAGACTCACTCCGGCAGATATTTTAATGGCCAAACAGAAGTACAAAGGCTTGATGGCGTAGTGGGAATGCGAACCAAAGACGAACTTGCAAAGCCAAAAAGCAACAAAGGCCGCGCGGTGGGCGGCAACAGAAAACTTAGAGGAAGAACTAACCCAGTATGATAACTTAGAATTCCCTGTCATTCTCTTTCTCAATTCGGCCTCAATGGCTCCTTCCTCCGAAGAAAGCTCTATGGTGGCAGGATCCGCATCACCAAGGATTGGCAAAAGTAGTTGGTTAGCCACATCTTCAAGACTCACGGTCAATTCGCCGCAGGAGAAGAAGAATGTGTGGGTGTTGGCGCACCACTGGCGGACCAAGTGACGGAGGTTATAGAGGTCTCGAAAATTAGAAAGACTCAGAGATCAAAGATGGCCTTCAGAACGCCAACTCGTTGCAGCAAACCCATAAAAACTATATCGGACCCACTCCTTCCAACCCAAGGCCGTTCCTGACCCAAACTCGAAATGAATCGGCACGGGAAGAGAGACCCCTTGATGGATGACCAAATCGAAAATGGAAGAAGACACCGGAGCCCAAGAAACATTGGGGTTCCGTCTGCACATGGAGAGCCACACGCGGCCTGGCGCCGGTGGCACATAATCGCCAGAAACCTCGGGAAAGTGAGGATAGGCATTATACCAAGGATCAATCAGGGGGGCGCACTCACTGTCTGGGTTGCGCGGTGCATCTTCCTGATTAGAATGATCGGATTCGGAGTACATGGCCTCCTCACCCATTTCTTGTCCGGCGGGAGGATCAGAAACTTTTTCTTTCCCTTCGTGGCGGGAAGAACTCTGACTTTTTACCAGTGCCATTGCGCGATGGTTCGATCGGAGCAAAAGAGGTATGGGTGTTCGAAGAGAAGACGACGGTAAAGGAAGAGGGACAGACACGATGTTTGGGAAAAGAAAGTATTTGTGTTTGATTTTCAAAGGGACTTTCTTCTTAAATACCTGAGTCATTAATACTGGCCTGAAGGAAGGCGACTGATCAGCCATTGAAAGAAGAATGAAATAAATGAAGCGGCAGTTGTGTCTTAGGATAACTGCCATTCTGGGAAATTCGAAGTGTCACCACTGTTCACGGCAGGAAAAGAAATATAAGTATATGTGAAGGGGGTCCACCGTTTCAAAAAAGCCCGCGAAGGAAAAGAAAGAAGGAAAACATAAAGGACAGAAAGGTCTTTTATTCACATATGGACCGCAGGAACGCTCCATATGTTCAGGGGGCTAAATGTTGAGGGTCTTTTTTGAAATAGACAGAAGGCAGCCCAACCCAGCAATACGGGCAGCAAAGAAGCGGCAGGCTAAGTAAAACCATTAGGACCAAGCACCAGGAATAATGGATCACAGGCCCTTAACACAAACAAATGGGTCTTGAGAAAGTGAGTGGGCCTAAAAGGCCCGGAAAGAGAGAAAATAGTACCCATGGGCAGTATATGATATGGAAAAGTGAGAATGGGTCGCTGCAGGCCCAAAGCAATGTAAACAAAGAAAGTAAGGGATAATGGCAAGCCCATGAACCCCAAGGATGAGAATGAGTAAATTGGGCCAGGGAAGCCCAATTAAGTTAGTAAAAGCCCATGGGATGCAGAGTTAGTAAATGGGCCGAGGAAGCCCAAAGGAAGTAAATGGGCCAGAGAGGCCCAAAGGAAAAGAAAGGGACATTGGAGCCCATAAGTGAGAACACCAGTGGCCATATTAAGCCACCAGGGGAAAGAATGGAATGGCAGGCCTGAAAAAAGGCCCAGCAAGAACAAGTCGCCGCAGCAGGAAAGGCCAAGTAATGCGGTAGGAGGACAAGGCAATTAAAGAATTGGGTTGAAAAGAACGCAAAGCCCAGTACTGAGTAAAGCCCAGACCCTAAGGGAGCGGGAAAATCAGAGTAGCAGCCCATGAAAAGCCAGAAATGGACGGTAGGCAGTACAAGCAAAGTCTCCAGTCCACGGCAGATGCATGAATAGCAGGCAGAATTCAGACATATGCACGTGCAAGGCCCAGCCACCACCAGCCTGTACCCAGCCAATACACGACATGGTGAGGTCATGAGTCAGAGGTAAGAGGGCATGGTTTGGTGGTGGGGAGAGGGGAAGACCTGTTTTGAGGTTCCTGCTCAAGTTCTTTTGGGGGATACGTCCTGCTGGGATGACATACCTTCCAAAAGAGGCAAGGCTGAGTTGGAACCATTAGGTGCATGCCATGAGGGATAGAGAGAGAGAAACATCACCGCGGTAGGAAGAGGTGCCACGGCAGACTAACAGACAAGATAGTTGTCTTTGTCTGTAATAGGAGGACTCGCAGACGGAACAGTGATGGTCGGCAAGTACGCCCAGACCAGACAAAGGTGGTTAAGGGGTAGAATAGTAAAATCCGGTCACGGCAGGCACTATAAGAAGGAAGCCTCTGCCGTGTACAAACAACAACGACGGAATACAACACAACATAAAAAAAAAAGACTCTGAGATATGTTTAGGAAAACAGGGGAAGCACAATACTAAAAACCACAATTGGGGGAAATCACTAAGGAAAGACTAAAAAGGAGAGAAAGATAGAGAGAAAAGGAGCAAGAGTTAGTGGCATGCACCGATAGGTCCCTTCCCTTCTCTCCCTCACAAATCCCTGCTCTCTTCTATAATTTTCTTGGGCATTGTCCATCCAGGTCCGCCTACCTCAAACCCATTAATTTCCACGGCAGGAATTCTTTTCCTTGGAGGTTAATCGTGTTGAGAAGAGGCGTTCTTCCTCTTTGGCCTTGCTCCTGCGGACCGAACTGAACTTATCTTCTTTATCTGTTGATTAATCTTTATTACCATTTGCCTTTGCTATTTTATTTGGATCATTTGGTCATTTCCTATTAGAAGAACTATCTGGTCATTTCAGAATACGGTTCTGTTTTATCAATTGCATCTGCCTGCCGCAAGCTTCTCTGAAACAGCTCTGCTTGCCGCAAGCACTCTCCTGGCAGACGAGGCATAGTTCGTGCACAAGCCGGCCAAATTGAGTTCCAGTTGGACCGGTCTCGACTCCTGCAACCCAGAACACTTGGGCCTACAATCACAAAGGGGCAGCCCAGCCCAACACAGTAAAACAGGCCCCCATACTAACCAGTAAAAATTTACTATCTCAATAGTCTGTAAAAATGTTGTAAAAAAGTTTGTAACTGTAGCATTTCTCTTATAATGATCAATAAGAGGAACAAAATGTAATTTTATTGAACGAAGTTGCTAATATTAGTACCTAAATATTTAGTTATGTAATTATATTATTTAAAAAATAAAAAATTAGGGGGGCCATTGCCCCTCCCCCACACCCCCCGCGTCCATGAATTACTCCGTCCATGTTTTTTGGTGTTTGGTGTGTCAAATGCCAAATATTTGACATTTGACACACCTGATGGGAATACTCTTATCCTGCAACACTACGAAAATCAATTTAATCATGGACCAGGTTTAATCAAAAGGTTGGCCGAGGTTTTCCCACGACTGTTTGATGAAAAGAGTAATGCAACGCATGACCATTTGTTAACGTGTTGTGTTTGTGTCTCGTCCCGTGCACTGATTGTAACAAGCTAAATCCGTATGGAAAAGCATAAGATATTTTCACCAGCTCCACCAAAATTATAACCACGTGAAATCTGTGACATGTATTGTTCTTTTTCATAAGGACTAACGTTAACATAAAGGTGATGCAACTTGTAAGAGAAATTTCAAGTAGAAGCTTCTTTGTGATTTTGACTTTGTTCTCATGCTAATTTCTGGACCTTCTTCATAATTTGCATGTGGATTCACTATTTCACTCATCACTCGTAATTGAATACGTCAAGAAGCTATAGTATGAGTGCACAATTGCCACAATATATATATATATATATATATATATATATATATATTATGAACGGGAAGATTGTGCTGCGAGATTTAATTTACTGTGCATGTGTGTTCAATTACGCGGAATTGAATCATTGAAGTTTTGAACACGTTAAGAATTAAGATATAGATTTCAAGAATTGATATTGATCAAGATTATGGGAATAAATAATGTCTGCACTCAGCTAATCCATTGACTTGTGTTTAAGGTAAAACAATTAATATACTAATAGTAATGGAGCAAAACTTAGTTACGGTATTACAGGTGTAACACATTAGGTTCTTTAATTAAATTCAAACATGTAATTGCATTGGATTTGATTGTCATGTAAATGACATTGTTTGTGTTTAATTTGTCAATTTAATTATATATTTGAATTTAAAAAAGAACCTAATGTATTGTACTTAAGGAATATTGTACAATGTATGGGCTGATTGAATTCATATATTAGCAAAGAAAGATTAAAAGAATTCACAAATATCATCAAAATTGAATAATAAATAATAAACATAAAAGCACAAATTACTTTTTAGTTATATGACGAAACGTATTGTGTAAGATCAATTCTTAAAATCATGATAGATTGTTAAAATAA
Organism: Quercus ilex subsp. ballota; assembly: GCA_032727855.1. Classification (NCBI taxonomy): domain Eukaryota; kingdom Viridiplantae; phylum Streptophyta; class Magnoliopsida; order Fagales; family Fagaceae; genus Quercus; species Quercus ilex. The sequence goes on from CM064914.1 coordinate 35,353,394, forward strand.
TTTCAAATAAATTGTGATTTGTTATGAATTATTTTAAGTTTTAGTAATAGAAATTTTATTGAAATAGTAATTTTAACTTCTTAGAAATTTGATAATAGAGTTTAACCTAGGATAAGATTAGATTAATAATTTTAATGAATGAGGAAAAAAGATTGATGTGAACTCGTGCAATTTTGCATTCTCTTTCTTAAAGTAAATTTGCAACTAAAGGATTTGAAAACAGAACATATTGATGCGAATGAGTCCATAAAAAGATATTGAGATTGCAATTTGCATATGCAAAAATTCAAGCCTTTGAAAAGTAATGTAGTGTGCACATGTTTATGCGCATCCTAATATTGGGATGGCAATGAGTTAACTTTTCTCAAAGTAAATCTTCTTTTGTAACTAAATGATCTGAAAATTGAACATATTGATAAAGAGATATTGAGACTACAATTTGCATATGCAAAGATTCAAGCCATTTAAAAGTAATGTAGTGCACATGTGTTTGTGCACATCCTAAATAGGATGGCAATGAGTTGATTTTTCTCAAAGTAAATCTTCCTTTACAATTAAATGATATGATAATAGAACACATTGATGTGAATGAGTCAACAAAGAGATATTGAGATTGTAATTTGCATATACAAAGATTCAAGCCTTTGAAAAATAATGTACACCGCATGTGTTAGTGTGCATCTTAAAAAGGGATGGCAGTGAGTTCATTTTAGTGGGTTTTCCAATGAAACTCGTCCCTCCCTAATAATGATATTATAGTTTTGGGATTTTTAAATGGGCTTGAATTCACATTTCCAAAACTACTAAGGGTTGAAAAGGAGTTCGTTTTTATATTAAATTACTAAAATGTCTCTATCATTAATTTTCCGTACACAAGAAATTAGGGTTTCTATGATAAAGAGTTGTCTCTTTCTCTCAAGATATTGTGTAATTTAGAAGAAAAGTGCTTACTAATGTTTAAATCTTGTTAAAAATAGTAAAAAGCTTGATAGGTAAAATATTTTTAAGAGCTTGGGTTTGAAAAATGCTTTTCCGTTCCAAACCCTAACTGTAGCCAAGTCTATGATGTTTTTATTGTTCAGTTGCAGTGAGGAACAGTACTCTTAGAGACTATGATATAGATATTGCAAGATGAAATAATCTTCATATACGCATTTGAATTTTTGAGCACATATTGTACATGAAAAGCACCATTTGTCCTTGTATTATTATTATACATACACATCTGGGAATGAAAGTATAAATAGCAAGTCTGTACTGCATTTTCATTCTACCAGATTTTTTATGCCATAATTAAGAATCAAACGCCATGGCTGCTTCTAGTTCCTTGTGTTAGGTTTTAAAAATTTCAGATTAAATGTTTAGAATTTCAACTTGTATGTGTTGGCAAACCGAGAACAAAAACATGTCTAGGATATGTGTTAGACATTGCTCAAAGTTGTATAGGTCAAGACTCAAGAATGTACAAGTTGCAGGAAAAATAATTATTTTTCTGTGAAACTCGACCAATCGAATTGTGAAGCTTGATCGATCGAAAATCGCAGAAAAAGAATTTCTGTCGAATTTTAAATAGGCCCAAGCCCGCGAAAACGTTTAGGGTTTTAATCCAACACTGTTATGTATAAAAGGAAAATCCTAACTACATTTTGAAGACTCTTAAAAGGCTTGTGAGTTACTCCTGTGAGATCTGAGATGTTCTGTACCTTCTAACTCTACAAGTATCTACTAGAACAAGATTTACAATCAAGTGCTGGTGAAATCTAGTTGCTACAAAGATCAATAAGCTATGATTTGAAATCTTTAAGTGGGATCACAAAGTCACAAGCGTGGGTGTTTGTGTGGTGCAAATCCAAGAGAGAAGGAGTCCATGGATTCAAAGTTTGTATGTGGTCATGTCAGTAAGTTGCTACTAGAGGTAGCAATAAATTTATGGTTAAATCTGATTGTAAAAATTTTGATTTTCTATAGTGGATTTGTTTTACTTTGAGGATAGTTAGGTCAAATCCTCCCCAGTTTTTACTTTAAAACTGTTGGTTTCATTGATTTTCTTAAGTCATCATATCGTTGTGTTCTTTATTTTCCACCGCTGTGCATGATATGATCTATCATTGTTTAACCTAATTACTTGGCTAATATATTAGGTTAAACAATCTACTTTAAAGGGTTTAAACAAACAAACACCTTGCTCGTTTCTATAGACGAATTGCAAGTATGAAGTGTGATACATATGTTTGTTGATTCCAGAAATTTCTCAGCATTGGCTAGGATCAGAGGTCCATATTCAAAAACCATCTTCTTGCACTGCCAAAGTGTTGGCTGCACGTGACACCCTTTCTTCCAGCCCACTTGCTTGCCTTGTAAAAGCTCATTTATGAGCTTGGTTCCAAAAGTCTTCATGTCAGCATTGCTTTTGCATGAGACTTGACTCAAGCATGTTTAACATGCTAAAGGAAGAAAGAAATTGGGTGAAGCAAAGAAAGCAAGTTCTGACTATTAAGAAGTGAAGAAAAAGCATGGTCTAACTTCTTTTATTGAGAAGTGTGGCAAAGCATGTTGGACACGCTGAAGAGAAAAGAAGAAAAAGAAAGAAAGGCCATTCGGCCTTGTAAAGTGCTGAAGCAGAAACAGAGAGCCTCATTTGGCCAGTGTGTGTGAGTTCTAGAGAGAGCAAAAACACAAAGAGATATTCAGCCATTTTGAGAGGTGCAGTCCGTGTGAAGAAATAGAGAGAAACACAGTGAGAGTGTGAGAGAGTGAAAAAGAAAAAGGAGACATTTTTCTTTGCTCAAGTTACACACAAGGAAGATAAATTGGTGGAGTTCTCATGGAGTTTTTGAGTGCTACAACCATGGAGAGTTGGAGTATTCAGAGGAAGATTTTGCTACTGGCTTTGTGGTGAGATTGTATTTACTCCTTGAGATTTATTTGTTGTATATCCAATTTATTGTCAACTCAAGTTTAGCATAAACTTGATAGTTGTAATCTATATTTCATAGTGGATATTTTTCGGAGCTGCCCCGTGGTTTTTCCCTCTACACTAGAGGGTTTTCCACGCAAGATTTGGTGTTTTGTGTGGTTGTGTTTATGTGGTGTTTGTTGGAATTTTTTTGTTTCCATAATATTGCTATTGCTTGATAGTCATTAATTTTAATTCACACATAGACATAGAGGGGATTAGGATTTTTCCCCAACACAAAGAATATAGGAATTAGAAAACAAAATATGGTTTAATGGAATACTAAGTTTTTTTTGGTAAAAGGAATACTAAGTTAAACTTTCGTCTTATCATATATATCAACTTTCAGAACATGTTTCAATTAAATACTAAAAACTAAGCAGAAATTAAAGCCTGCTTATACTCTTGGTAGCATTTTTCTTTTTCCACTTACTGACCTTTAAAAGGCCAACAGATAGCATCCTTGTGGAAAATTCATTATAAAGTTGCTTATTCGGTTCTCATGTTTAAAAAAAAAATGAGAACCATTATTAAGACCCTCCACAGCGATTAAAAGGCCATCAGAAACAAAATAATCATAAATCAAGTATATGCAAATCAACTAGGTCATGTGATCATGGAGATTTTATTGTGAATGGTGCCAAAAACAATAAAATGTCACATCTGACAATTATTAAATCAATAGACAGCATCTGCTATTAATGGAAAATCACTTCTAATACAACATAGTGGGGCAGGTACATTTTTGAATTAATTTCTATGATCCCAAAAAGAAGTTAATTTCTTAAAACTGTTCTCACCTTTTTCACATAGTTCTCCATAGAATTACATGCCTTCAAAAGCAACTCAATGATCTCTAGCTGAAATGAAATCAATATATGATGTTTGTTGTCTATTCAGCAGTAATTAGCTTCATGGTATATCAGTGCTTTTTTCTTTTTCTTTTTTTCTTTTTTTGTGTGTGTGTGTGTGTGTGTCACGCGTGTGTGTGTGTGTTTTGGGCTGTTGATATCCTTGAACATTGTAAGATATATCTCTCCATTGATCCAAACAACGATGGAATAGCAGTGAAATTTTACAAAAAAAGCCATACAAAAACTACACCATTTTTTTGACAATAAAAGTTATGACTTTACATAAGCTTCTAGCCGGTTCAAAAAAAAAAAAAAAAAAAAAAATATAAGTTAGTAGAAATATCACAATCACATGACACAAATTCCAACTGTAAACACATTAACACACCTTATTCAATAACCAAAAATTATTGAATAAGGGGTGTTAATTGTTTTTGTATTTTTTTTTTCCCCTCTTTTTCTGGGCAATTTTTTTTTTTCGTACTTAATTAGATTTATCTTATTTTATTTTTCAAACGTATTCAACCGGAGTTGAACTTATCATTTCAGCCACCATCAAGTATTTTGGGGTTAAGGCACCATTCGATTCAAAGACTATTATTAGTTAGGTCATACTCACTTATCATGATATTGTCATGGTATGTGACATGGAAGAAGTGAATATGTTACAAGTTAACAACAATATCTTGAAAGACCGAGTACCATTTATATTGATGTATATTATGTCATAGCTTGAATCAATAAGAGAAAATGGAGGTTTTTCCAAAGCCCAAGCACCAAGGCAGGAGCACCAAATTCAAGAAAGTCGGTTAAACAAGGAAACGTCTGTCAGCAAGAGCAATTCTTTCATCGGTGTCTTTTAAACAAAGAAACGTCTCTTCTATATTGGATGATAATACAGGATTGACATGTGTTCATTTTAGGACATAAAATATTTTTATATCTTATCTATTTAATAAGAATACTGGAGGCAAGTCAAACCTCCTGCGATACGCCAAGAACTCCACATAAGGTAGGACTCCAATGAGATAAATGCATAAGGCAGGACTCCGATGAGATAGATGCATGTATGAGACAATAGTCATAATCAGTTAATAATTGTTTCCCCTATTCTTTGACTTTTGTATTGAAAGTGTATTGTCTGCATTGAAGTTGAGGAAGTAGAAGTGGCAAACAACTAACAATTAAAGATATCATTGAAAATTAGATGAATGTCAAATGAGATCATATTGCTACCCTTCTTAGGACTCGTACGTTGATGCCACTACTTTCAACCTTTTTTATACGAAAAGAAGTTGGGGTCTATTGCACATGTTTTGATGATATATTTTGAATGTTACGCGTGAACAATATTTAAAGGCACACCAATTATTAAGATCAACATTAATTTGAAGGCACTAATTATTATGAAAAATATTATAATCCATCAATTATTATGAAGAATATTTTAGGACACCGATATATGTTATAAGCAAAAAATATTATTAATAAATAAACATTCATCATTGATTGAGTTATTTTTGGATTCAAGTATGAAGATTAAACATTTATAAAATAAAAATAAGTCATTATTATCATTTTTTTTGCCAAATAATTCTAAACTGTAAGCACTTCTACAATATTCTTTTGTCATTTTTCTCACTTCTAAAAAGTAAAAACACTTTCTCAGGTTAGTTACCAAACATGTATAACAACTTCAAAACATAATTTAGTTACTAAAAAAGCTTTAAAAAAATTTCAATAACAACCCACCTCACAGCTCCCCTAGTTTTCTAGTGAAACATATTAACAAATACATCTATGTACTCAGATGACAAGCATGCTATAATGATTAAGTAAAAATTCAACTCAAACAATATTCGTGCTTTTTACAAATTTGTCAAAACCAGATATTATCCTCTGTTAATTATGCATACTATATATTTCCATACAAGGAAAAGAAAATCGAGGAGGAATGAATGGGTAGTGCTTTTTACAAGTACAAGTTTCTGTATCTCATACTTTTGCATCTAAAAAAAAAAAAGGAGAATAGAGTTTAAGTTGAAGGCACCAATTATTAAGATCAACATTAATTTGAAGGCACTAATTATTATGAAAAATATTTCAATCCATCAATAATCTTGATAAATTATTAGAAAGACATCAATTATCATGAAGAATATCTTAGGACACCGATATTTGTTAGAAGCAAAAAATATTATTAATAAATAAATAAATATTCATCATTTTTTTTTTATACAAGATAAAATTTCTACTCTAGCCTAATATAAGTTGTAGGGACCAGGTTCGAGGGAGTAGACCCAAGCCCAATTTTCCCGCAATGAATTTATAGATAATGGACTCAAGAACTAGGCGTTAGTGAGAAGTGCAAAGGCCATGCATGATTGCATGTGGATTGGATAGCCTGAACGTGAATTAAGATGTGTAATAATGCTCCTCGGACGTGCTCTCCAGGACTTGGAGTTCTTATAATTTCTGTTTTAAGACTGGCTACAAAGTTCTCTCAGAGAATACAGATTGCTATGGTATTCCTTAGATCATATATCCCTCCCTCTTTTAGGAGGGGTTCCTTACATTATATATCCCTCTCCCAATCGATCCTAGCCCTACATTTGTAGAGGGATTAGGCCATCACTCGAATGCCTGTCCCATCAGCCACCTTCCCATTCTCTCTGTGGGTGGCAGCAACCAAGGTGGCACTGTTGAAGCGTCCCCTCCTCATTAATGTGGCCAGGACGTTAGTTGAGGGCATTTAATGTGGAGGTGACAGTTCATCTGGGACTTGCTCCTCCACCATGCTTCCATGTCCGGTATTTGGTATTTGCTGTTTGCTCATTGGATGCTCGGGGAGGTTCCCTTTGATGGCGTGCTACTTGTCCGTTTTCGGATCTCAGAATTCCGAGGACGTTATCATCCTCGGCACTGTTTCGTGGGTAGCTGGGCATTACACTTCAGTCCTCGGACCTTGGGCGCGTCCTCGGCATGGGCCTTGGGCCTGGTTCGAAGTGGGCCGGGGTTGCTTGACTATTTTTAGCCCCACAATAGCCCCTCAAAATCTTGCTGTCCGCGTCCTCGGGCGGAAAGGGGGATTTTGATATCCTCGGATCTGCTCCGTGTCCAATCAAGTCTTGTCCTTCGTCGACGCTGAAGCCTTTTCATCTGCCCAAGGTGTGTTACTGGCGCTTCGGTGCGCGTAACGTGTCCTGCATTAAATTCGGGCGGCTTTGTGCTCCCCATGTTCAACAGGTAGATGACAATCTAACGGTCGGGATGCGCCTAGCATTTATGGGCGGGAAAACTCGTGCGGCTCTTCCATCCAGGGTATAAATACCCGTTCGAACCGCTTTCACCTTTTTTGTCATTCACAATCAAGAGCTCTTGCGCCTTCATTCAGAGTCCAGCCAAATTCCCACCAACATCTTCAGCATAAAAAGCCTGTCCGAGGAGCCTCCCCTCATTTCTGTAAGTCGCTCTATCTCTCTCTGAGCTTTTCTTCTCTCTGCTCTTCCTTCTCTTTTATCTGCTCTTTCTTTAGCTCTCTTAAGCGTCATTTGGGATGGGTAGACTTAAGAAGTACGTCTTTACTGAGGAGGCGATGGAGAAATTTATCGCCGATTATAAGATACCGGCCAATGTGGGCTTGAGGTATTGTGAGGAGGGGGAGTGGCACCTCCGGAGGCAGGAGGGCGAGGTGGTGATTCCCATCATCGCCTTCCTTGAAGGAGGGATGAGGATCCCTATGGGGCCGGTGACGAGGGGTTACCTTACATACTTCCGGTTAACCCCCACCCAGTGCGCCTCCAACATGTTTAGAATTCTGGGTAGCGTGGATGCTCTGAACGAGAAGATGGGGCTAAGGTTGACCCATCATGATGTGAACTACTGCTACAATCTTCAACACCTGAAGAACAAGTCCTACTATATGAGGACGAGGGACGACAGGGTCCGGCTTATCCAGTGCCTCCCTGAGTCCAACAAGGGGATGAACGAGGATTTTCTCATCGTGTCCGGAGCGTGGCACGATGGCATCCATTGCCCGACGACAGAGGGGACACCAAGTGGGGCAGTAGGAGGGGGTTTAAAGATTCTAATTTGTTTTATGCGTCATTTCTTTTTGTACTGTTTGGTTACTGATCGCGAATGTGTTTTCTTTTTGCAGATCCGCACTCCTTCGCGCGCCACTACAACTTGATCAACAGGGAAGACTTGCAAAAGGTGCTCAGGTCGGCGGCTTTTGAAAACGAAGCAGATCACCAAGTCAGAGCCGCTCACAAGATCTTGGGGTACACGCCGCTCCAAAAGTCGTTCGCGGCCCCAAAGCACGTGATCAAAGCAAAGGATCCTCGGCTGCAGAAAATAACAGTGACCGAGGACGGGCTCGAGTTTCCCAAGGATCCCTCTACTTCAGAAGGCGTCACGGTAGCAGTCCCCTCTTCCTCCCACACATTCTCAGAGGCCGCGGAAGAGGACTTAGAGAGGGAAGGGGAAGCTGCAGATCTTGGTCCTGGAGGGGACGATTTTGACGTTTTTGAGCAAATTCATCAGTCCGAGGACCCTTCTAGAGACTTGGGTGATCCTCGTCTGACTGAAGCAGACCTCTCAGCGTCAGAGACACCTTCTCGGCTTGCGATGGGCTACAAGAAGAAGAACCAGCCCAGTCTACTCGAGCTAATCGAAGAGCAACCGGGGAAGTCCAAGCCGAGGCTTCCACCTACTTCTCTAAAGAATCGTCTTGCTCAGACTAGGTCGGCCTCGACTCAATCTAGGCTTCCTCCTCCTCCGCCCCAGACGAATCCGCCTCCCAAGCACGAGCCTGACGATCCTAAGCAGAAGAAGGACAAGGGGAAGAGGCCCATCGAGGACAAATCTGGGCCTACTCGGGAGGGGGACGACTTTCGGCGACCCTCAAAGCAGCTGAGGATAGGCTCCAGGTCTCAGGATAAGTAGGTAGATACCCCGCCCAAGGTCCAGGCGTGGCTGCTTGCCCCAATGTTCCGTGAGGAACCTTTGAGGGATGACTCCTCCCTCAGGGATTTTAGAGAGGGCGAAGGCGCGTACGTGGCCGACGCGGTGGAGAGATGTCTGCTACTTCCTGCGGACATGGGGCAGCTGGGGACCATGAGGAGCAGGGAGGTCTTCCTCAGCCTCAAGCGATACTTGGGGATGGTAAGGCCCTCAATACTTGTGTCTTTTCTCGTTTTAGTTTTTTCTGCATTCCTTTCCCTTTTTTTTTTTAGCTCGACTTTTATTATGTACCCGTTTTGTTTGGCAGGCTGTCCAGGCCACCTTCAGGATGGAGGAGGCGGCCCATGACCACGGAAGGGCCATGGAAGAAGAGCGCGAGAAGCGCTTGGAGGCCACTCGGACTCTCAAGAACTCCGAGGAGGACCTTGCCAAGGCCAGGGAGGGGTTGAAGGCCGTGACCCAAGCTCGGGACAGCGCAGTAGCAGGCCTTGAGGGTGCACAGAGGCAGGCCAACACCCAGACGAAGCATCTGGGTGAGGTAGAGGAGCAGCTGAAGATCGCAAAGGAGCTGATTGCGGATCTGACAAAGAAGGAGGCTGCTGCCGAGGAGGCCAGAAAAGTGGTTGAATTTGCTAGGGACGAAGCTGTGAGGGCCAAGTTCGAGGCGGAGCAGGGTAGAGAGGAGGCCTGGGCCACCAAGGAAGAAGCTGAGGAGGCTGCCTATGCTGCCGGGGCAACCGAGATAGCAGCTGCCTACAAATCCCAAGTCCCTGGGGTATGTAGGCGCTACTGTTTTGAAACTTGGATGGAAGCCCTTAGGCAAGCTGGTGTGGAGGCCTCTTCTGTCCTGTGGAAGGATGCGAGCGTGTACTACCCCTCTGCCATCTGCGAGGCTGCCCCAGATGGCCCTGAGGCCGAGGACGCTGCTGTGGAAACTGCTGCTACTCCAGGTGGGGGGGTTTCGGACGCTGGCGCCACTGGTGAGCCAATCCAAGGGAGTAATCCTCCCTTGGTGGTTGAAGTGAGTGATGGCTCTAACGAGGACGCGCCTCAGCAGGCTGCGAGGCCTTCTACTAATGCCTAGGTTTCTTCTGCTGAGGGGGTTGCTACTCCTGCCGCGCCTCTGCAGGCCATCCCACTCAGTCAGGGCTCAGAGGACCCTGAAGCTGCCTTGGTCCAGCCATCCATAGGAGCAGACAATTAAGTGGAAGGAGTAGGCTCCTTGGTGCCTCTGCCTGCTTCGCTTTACCTTTTGCATCTTTTTTTTTTCTTTTTTCTTTTTTTTATTTGTAATGTGATTCCTATCGTGTAATTCTTTTTGGACTTAATGAAATGCGAGCTTTGTTTCTTTTTCTATTTGTTGTGGCTGTTTACTTACTTGCACACTATCCATTTTTTTTTCTTTACTTGTATGATTTTAGCTTCGATTGCATCTCGGCCAATCGCGGCATCAATTATTATAACGAGCATGTATGCTTGGGTGGACCCTTCGTTTCTTAAGGGCCAGGTAGAATTTTTTCGAGGAGACACTTAGGATCCCTTTGAAGTAGTTGGCTTCCCCATAGGCTTGAGTCCGAGGACCATGCAGAGTTCTGATTCTGTCCTATACTTAGGCTTTTGAAGTAATTAGTTTCCCCATAGGCCTGAGTCCGAGGACCATGCAGTGCCCTGGTTCTGTCTAACACTTAGGCTTTTTGAAGTAATTAGTTTCCCCATAGGCCTGACTCTGAGGACCATGCAGTGCCCTGGTTCTGTCTAATACTTAGAATTTTTGAAGTAGTTAGTTTCCCTATAGGCCTGAGTCCGAGGACCATGCAGTGCCTTGGTTCTGTCTAACACTTATGCTTTTTGAAGTAATTAGTTTCCCCATAGGCCTGAGTCCGAGGACCATGCAGTGCCCTGGTTCTGTCTAATACTTAGAATTTTTGAAGTAATTAGTTTCCTCATAGGCCTGAGTCCGAGGACCATGCAGTGCCTTGGTTCTGTCTAACACTTAGGCTTTTGGAAGTAATTAGTTTCCCCATAGGCCTGAGTCCGAGGACCATGCAGTGTCTTGGTTCTGTCTAACACTTAGTATTTTTGAAGTAGTTAGTTTCCCCATAGGCCTGAGTCCGAGGACCATGTAGTGACTTGGTTCTCTCTACCACTTATGCTTTTTGAAGTAATTAGTTTCCCCATAGGCCTGAGTCCGAGGACCATGCAGTGCCCTGGTTCTGTCTAATACTTAGAATTTTTGAAGTAGTTAGTTTCCCCATAGGCCTGAGTCCGAGGACCATGCAGTGCCTTGGTTCTGTCTAACACTTAGGCTTTTGGAAGTAATTAGTTTCCCCATAGGCCTGAGTCCGAGGACCATGCAGTGCCTTGGTTCTGTCTAACACTTAGTATTTTTGAAGTAGTTAGTTTCCCCATAGGCCTGAGTCCGAGGACCATGCAGTGCCTTGGTTCTGTCTAACACTTATGCTTTTTGAAGTAATTAGTTTCCCCATAGGCCTGAGTCTGAGGACTATGCAGTGCCCTGGTTCTGTCTAATACTTAGAATTTTTGAAGTAGTTAGTTTCCCCACAGGCCTGAGTCCGAGGACCATGCAGTGCCTTGGTTCTGTTTAACACTTAGGCTTTTGGAAGTAATTAGTTTCCCCATAGGCCTGAGTCCGAGGACCATGCAATGCCTTGGTTTTGTCTAACACTTAGTATTTTTGAAGTAGTTAGTTTCCCCATAGGCCTGAGTCCGAGGACCATGCAGTGCCTTGGTTCTGTCTAACACTTATGCTTTTTGAAGTAATTAGTTTCCCCATAGTCCTGAGTCCGAGGATCATGCAGTGCCCTGGTTCTATCTAATACTTAGAATTTTTGAAATAGTTAGTTTCCCCATAGGACTGAGTCTGAGGACCATGCAGTGCCTTAGTTCTGTCTAACACTTAGGCTTTTGGAAGTAATTAGTTTCCCCATAGGCCTGAGTCCGAGGACCATGCAGTGCCTTGGTTCTGTCTAACACTTAGTGTTTTTGAAGTAGTTAGTTTCCCCATAGGCCTGAGTCCGAGGACCATGCAGTGACTTGGTTCTGTCTAACACTTATGCTTTTTGAAGTAATTAGTTTCCCCATAGGCCTGAGTCTGAGGACCATGCAGTGCCCTGGTTCTGTCTAATACTTTGAATTTTTGAAGTAGTTAGTTTCCCCATAGGCCTGAGTCCGAAGACCATGCAGTGCCTTGGTTCTGTCTAACACTTAGGCTTTTGGAAGTAATTAGTTTCCCCATAGGCCTGAGTCCGAAGACCATGCAGTGCCTTGATTCTGTCTAACACTTAGTATTTTTGAAGTAGTTAGTTTCCCCATAGGCCTGAGTCCGAGGACCATGCAGTGCCTTGGTTCTGTCTAACACTTAGGCTTTTGGAAGTAATTAGTTTCCCCATAGGCTTGAGTCCGAAGACCATGCAGTGCCTTGGTTCTGTCTAACACTTAGTATTTTTGAAGTAGTTAGTTTCCCCATAGGCCTGAGTCCGAGGACCATGCAGTGCCTTGATTCTGTCTAACACTTAGGCTGGCCGTCCGGACATGTGATCCCAAGTTGAAACAGGTTAAGAGTTGGAATTCAAAAAGACTGCTTCATTAATAATAATACCTTTTCAGGTTATTTATATTCCAGGGGCGAGGTACAGGTTTTTCGTCTAGATCTTCCAAATAGTATACACCTACTCCTGCTACTGAGGTAATTCGGTAGGGGCTTTCCCAGTTGGGTCCCAGCTTTCCCCAGGATGGGTTCTTGGCAGCCCCGACGACTTTTCTCAACACCAGGTCCCCTGGTGCCAGCGGCCTGAGTTTCACATTGGTGTCATACCCTTGTTTGAGCTTTTACTGGTAATAGGCCAGTTGGATCATTGCTCGTTCCCTTTGTTCGTCCACCAAGTCTAGGCTCCTTCCCAGCAATTCATCATTGCTGCCGGGAGTGAAAGAGCTCGTTCGTAGCGTCCGAAAATTCGTTTCCAGGGGGATCACCGCCTCGGCGCCATAAGTCATGGCAAAAGGTGTTTCCCCTGTTGACCGCCGAGGGGTAGTCCGGTACGTCTATAGGACGTGGGGCAGCTCCTCAACCCATCTTCCCTTGGCGTCGTCCAGCCTCTTCTTAAGCTCGTTGACGATAACCTTGTTGATGGCTTCTGCCTGTCCGTTTCCCTGAGGGTAGGCGGGCGTCGAATATCTGTTAGTGATCCCAAGTTCACAGCAGTATCTCCTGAAGGCCTTGTTGTCGAATTGGAGCCCATTATTCGAGATGAGGGTGTGAGGGACCCCGAATCGCGTAACTATGTTTCTCTAAAGGAATCTCTTCGCGTCCGCGTCCCTAATGTTGGCCAGGGGCTCGACCTCGACCCATTTCGTGAAGTGGTCTGTGGCCACCAGCAAATACCTCTTATTCCCTGGCACTTTTGGGAAGGGACCTACAATGTCCAAGCCCCATTGGGCGAACGACCAGGAACTGGACAAGGGATTGAGGACCCCTCCTAGCTGGTGAATGTTCGGGGCGAATCTCTGGCACTGGTCACACCTCTTGACATATTCCAGGGCCTCCTGTTGCATCCCCGACCACCAATATCCTTGTGTGACGGCTCGGTGTGACAGGGATCTCCCTCTTGTATGACTCCCACAGATTCCTTCGTGCAGCTCTTCGAGCAGTAACTCTGCTGCCTCGGGGTGGACGCACAGCAGGTATGGCCCAGAGTAGGAGCGCCTGTATAGTTGGAGATCCTCGGATAACCAGAACCGAGGAGCTTTTTTCCGTACTTTCTCAACTTCTGTCTTATCTTCAGGCAGGATATCGTCTTTGAGGAATTTCACTATGGGATCCATCCAGCTGGGACCCACTTCAATCTGATGGACGGTGATCGACCCCCTTGCCATTTCGTTCACTCTTTCTAGGTGCTCCACAAGTATAATCCGGGGCAGACACTCTGCCGAGGATGTTGCGAGCGTGACTAATGAGTCGGCATGGCTGTTCCCACTCCGGGGAATATGAGATAGGCTAAAAAGGTCGAACTCCGACTGCGAGCGCTGGACCTGGCTCAGGTATTCTTGCATTTTCGGATCTCTGGCTTCCATTTCTCCGTTTACCTGTCCTACCACCAATCTCGAGTTTGAGAATGCCTCTATCGATCTTCCTCCCATCTTCCGTACCATGACCATCCCTTGCAGCAACGCCTCATACTCGGCCTCGTTGTTTGTGGCCGAGAATCCGAGCCTCAGGGACTTCTCGATGACATGATCCTCAGGGGATACTAATACTAGCCCCGCTCCGGACCCCCTCTGGTTTGCCGCGCTATTAACATATACTTTCCAGTATGGTGACCCCGGGATGGAGACTACCCCAACTGATTTCTCATCCGAGCTCTCCTCCCTAGGGGCTACTTCCACAGTGGGTTCGGCGAATTCGGCCGTCAAATCCGCCAGGACCTGTCCTTTTATGGAAGTCCGGGGCATATACTTGATATCAAAGGCCCCAAGGATTGTGTTCCACTTTGCGATTCTCCCGGTGTAATCGGCAGTCCGAAGTACAGACTTTAGGGTCAGTTTGGTTAGGACGACCACTGTGTGAGCTTGGAAGTAGTGGGGGAGCTTTCTCGTGGCGTGGACCACAGCCAGTATGGCTTTCTCTAAGGGCAGGTACTTGACCTCCGCTTCATGTAGCGACTTACTGACATAATAAACTGGCTTTTGAACGCCATTGTGATCCCGTATCAGTACTAGGCTCACTGCGTGGGGCGCCACAGCAAGGTATGCGTACAAGACCTCGTTGGCATCAGGATTGGACATGATAGGCGGCTGGGATAGGTACTCCTTGAGTTGCTGGAAAGCTACAACACAGTCCTCGGACCACTCAAATCATTTCCATTTGTTGATTAAGAGATAGAAGGGCCTGCACCTGTCAGCCGACCGGGAAATGAATCGGTTCAAAGCCGCAATCATCCCAGTAAGCTTTTGGACCTCTTTGGGGTTTTGTGGGGGCTTCAACTCATGAGTAGCCTTGATTTGGTCAGGATCAACTTCGATTCCCCTATGGGTGATCATGTACCCAAGGAACTTGCCTGAGCCCACCCCAAACGAGCATTTTGAGGTATTTAGGCGCAACTGGTGCTTCCTCAAGACGTCAAATGTGCGGCCGAGGTCCCCCAGATGTTCGGATACCGCTTTACTCTTCACCACCATATCGTCAATGTAGACTTCGATGCTCTTGCCCAGCATTGGCTCAAACATCCTCGTCATCATCCTTTGATAGGTGGATCCTGCGTTTTTCAGACCGAAAGGCATTACTTTGTAGTGGTAATTCCCGACGGGTGTCACAAAGGCGGTCTTTTCCTAGTTTTCTAGGGCCAGTGGTATCTGATGATAGCCTTGAAAGGCGTCTAGGAAGCTCATCCGAGGATGGCCCGTGGTCGCATCTACCAGCTGGTCGATCCGAGGCATGGGGAATGGGTCTTTTGGACATGCCCTATTTAGGTCGGTGAAGTCCACACAGACCCTCCACTTTCCGCTCTTCTTTCTGACCACCACAGTATTGGCTAGCCATTCGGGATAGAAAACCTCTTTGATAGCCCCAGCGCGCTTGAGTTTATTCACCTCTTCCCTTATGGCGTCAGCGTGCTTCCTCGATGGGCGTCGGGGCGGCTGTTTCTTGGGTACTATGGATGGATTAACGTTGAGATGGTGACAGAAGAAGGACAGGTCAATCTCGGGTGCGTCGCAGGGGTCCCATGCAAATACGTCGATATTGCTTTGAAGGAACTCGACCAACTCCTCTTGTTCGGTGGGAGGCAGCCGAGCCCCGACCCGAAAGAACTTCTCTGGATCGTCACTGATTACCACTTTCTCCAAGCCCTCACACTTGGCCCCTTCGGCAGCTACATTAGGGTGCGCTATCATGGTCTTTGATTGCTATAAACCCTCTTCGGTAATGGCCGAGGGCCGTGCGTCAAGCCGACATGATATGGCAGCCACCGTGCATTACCTTGCTGTGGGCTAGCAACCACGGATTTCTAGAACCTGGTCCCTTGATGGGAATTTCACCTTCTGGTGCAAGGAGGAAGCTACGCCCCCTAAGGTGTAAAGCCAGGGTCTCCCCACGATGGCCGTGTAGGGGGAGTATGTGTCCACCACTATGAAATTCACCTCTACCACTTTTGGGCCGGTCTGTATGGGCAGCCTGATCATGCCCCTCGGGATGACGAGCTTCCCGTCGAAACTCATTAGGGGAGAGTCATATGGCGTCAAGTCCTCCAATCTTAACCCCAGCCCCTTGTAGAGGTCCGGGTACATGACCTCTGCCGCGCTGCCACCATCTACCATCACTTTCTTCACGTCGTAGCCCCCAATTCTAAGGGTGACTACCAGAGCATCGTCATGGGGCTGGGTGGTCCCCATCTTGTCCTCCTCTGAGAAGCTCAAAGGAGGGCAGGAACTCCTCCTAGCCCTTTTCGGCCCTGCTTGGGACTCCTCGGCTGGCGGTTGGGCCACAGTTAACACTCGCGAAGGGCGTGTGCGCGTTCTCCCCGGTGCCGCTAGGATTACGTTGATTGTGCCAGCAGGTTGCCCCATGGCGGTGTCCCTCCGGGGCTCTTGATACATTTGGCCCTGACGATTGTCGGGGTTGAGCAGCAGGTGCTTCAGCTTTCCTTCCCGGACTAGCTGGTCCAGGTAGTTCCGGAGGTTCCTGCAGTCCTCCGTGGTATGCCCTTGGTCCTGGTGGTATTGGCAGTAACGATTCTGATTGCGCCTCTCAGGTTCCCCAGCTATCTTATTTGGCCACCTGAAGTACGGCTCGTCCTTTATCTTTTCCAGCACCCTATGCACGGGTTCTCGGAACACAGCGTTGATGGTTTGAGCATTGGTCGCTCCAGGTTCTCCTCCGAAATCCCTCCTTGGGCGGGCGTTGTTATACCGGTCCGACCTGAAATCCCTCCTCTCCTGAGGGATGACCTTATCCTTCCCCTTGCCTTGCAGCATATCTTCCTCCACCCGCTTGTATTTATCAATCCAATCCATCAGTTGCCGCACGCTGGTGGCGGGTTTTCCGGTCAAGGACTTCCTCAGGCCGTGCCCCATTGGTAGCCCATTCTGGAATGTACTGATGGCGACGGCGTCATACCTGCCGTCCAGCTCATTGTAGATCTCCCAGTACTTGTCCGAGTAGGCCTTGAGAGTCTCCCCGTCACGCATGGATAAGGACAGTAGTGCACTCATGGGCCGAGGAGGCCTGCTGTTCGTGACAAAGCGGGAAGCAAAGGCCTGGGTCAGTTGTCTGTACGAGTCTATGGAATTCGTCCTCAGACCGTTGAACCACCTCATCGCCACAGGTCCCAAGCTGGATGGGAAGACTTTGCACATAAGTGCCTCGTTCTTGGAGTGGACAGCCATCCTCTGGTTGAACTGGCTCACATGCTCCACGGGATCTGTTTTGCCGTTGTAAGCAATGAAGGTTGGCTGCTAGAACTGCCGAGAAAGCTCTGCTTCCTCTATACGACGCGTGAAGGGCGACCTGGAGAGCTGATCCAGCGCCTTGCTCATGGCGTCACCTCCTACGCCCCTGGGGGTTGGGTTGGCGCGCCTACGCCTCTGGTAGCGCTCGTCCTCGTGGGAGAAAGTCTCGCTGGGGGGCGTTCTTGACCTTTGTCTGTATTCGTCATCACTCTCGTCGTCAGAGGGCAAGTCAGGGCTGGGCTCGGACTGTCTTTGCTGCGCACGGCACAGCTTCCTCTTCAGACCATCTATCTCGCGCTGCATGGCCACCTTATCATCCTTCCCCTGGGAAGCGTGGCTATGGGCCTCTTCCGATTGCGTGGCCTGGCCCTCGTCGCGTTTCTGGGCTTGGTTTTCGCTCGCTGTTGAAGTATGCACGCTTCCTTCTCGGAATTGTCCGTTGTCGTTCTGACCACCCCCGAGGTCGCCATAGTCACCCTGATGTCGCGGCTTCGCCGGTTCAGGTCGATTGGGAGTTCTTTGGTGAGGGCCCGATCCTACCATGCTTGACTGTTGTCCTTACTAACGCACAAGTTCTCCCCACAGACGACGCCAATTGTAGGGACCAGGTTCGAGGGAGTAGACCCAAGCCCAATTTCCCCGCAATGAATTTATAGAGAATGGACTCAAGAACTAGGCGTTAGTGAGAAGTGCAACGGCCATGCATGATTGCATGTGGATTGGATAGCCTGAACATGAATTAAGATGTGTAATAATGCTCCTCGGACGTGCTCTCCAGGGCTTGGAGTTCTTATAATTTCTGTTTTAAAACTGGCTACAAAGTTCTCTCAGAGAATACAGATTGCTATGGTATTCCTTAGATCATATATCCCTCCCTCTTTTAGGAGGGGTTCCTTACATTATATATCTCTCTCCCAATCAATCCTAGCCCTACATTTGTAAAGGGATTAGGCCATCACTCGAGTGCCTGTCTCATCAGCCACCTTCCCATTCTCTCTGTGAGTGGCAGCAACCAAGGTGACACTGTTGAGGCGTCCCCTCCTCATTAATGTGGCTAGGACGTTAGTTGAGGGCATTTAATGTGGAGGTGACAGTTCATCTAGGACTTGCTCCTCCGCCATGCTTCCATGTCCGGTATTTGGTATTTGCTGTTTGCTCCTTGGATGCTTGGGGAGGTTCCCTTTGATGGCGTGCTACTTGTCCGTTTTCGGATCTCGGAATTCCGAGGACGTTATTATCCTCGGCACTATTTCGTGGGTAGCTGGGCATTACACTTCAGTCCTCGGACCTTGGGCGCGTCCTCGGCATGGGCCTTGGGCCTGGTTCGAAGTGGGCCGGGGTTGCCTGACTATTTTTGGCCCCACATAAGTGTATATGTGTGTGAAACTCATTTTTGGAAACTTGAATCTCGGCCCTTGTCCCCAACACCCCACAAGCATTTATACTTGTGGAGTAACCACCGCATACCCTTCGTGCGGTGGTATTATTGAGTTATTTTTGGATTCAAGTATGAAGATTACACATTTATAAAATAAAAAATAAGCCATTATTATCACTTTTGATGCCAAATAATTCTAAACTATAAGCACTTCTATATATAATATTCTTGTCATTTTCACACTTCTAAAAACACCTTTTCAGATTAGTTACCAAACATGTTTAACAACTTCAAAACTTAATTAGTTACTAAAAAGTTTAAACACTTTTTCAATAACAACCCTCCTCTCAAAATCTCTACTAATCAAAACTCTACTGCCCATAGCTCCCCTAGTTTTCTAGTGAAAACATATTAACAAATACATTTATGTACTCGGATGACAAGTATGCTAGAATGATTATTTGTAAAAAATTCAACTCAAACAATCGTGTTTTTTACAAATTTGTCAAAACCAGATATTATAGTCTTTTAATTATGCATCCTATATATTTCAATACAAGGAAAAGAAAATCGAGTAGGAATAAATGGGTAGTGCTTTTTACAAGTAAAATGTTTCTGTATTCCCATTTTTTTTTTTCCTCATACTTTTTCAACAAGCAAATAGTGCAAAGTAGAGGAACTTCTTATTCTGCAAACACTACGAAAATCAATTTAATCATGGACCAGGTTTAAACAAATGGTTGGTCAAGGTTTTCCCACAACTGTTTGATGAAAAGGGTAAAGCAACGCATGGCCATTTGTTACCACATGTTGTGTCTGTGTCGCGTCCAGTGCACTAATCGCAACAAGCTAAATCCTTATGAAAAAACATAAGATATATTCACCAGCTCCGCCAAAATTATAACCACGTGAAATCTGTGACATATATTGTTCTTTTCAAAGGACTAACATAAAGGTAATGCAACTTGTAAAAGAAATTTCAAGTAGAAGCCATTCAGTACGTAATGTAACTTGGCTTCTTTGTGATTGTGACTTTGTTCATACTTCTGGACCCTCTTCACAATTTGCAAGTGGATTCACTCGTCACTCGTAATTGAATGCGTCAAGAAGCTATAGTACGAGTGCACAATTGCCACAATATATATATTATGAACGTGAAGATTGTGCTGCGAGATTTAATTTACTGTGCGTTTGTGTGCTACATATGTGTGTTCAATTTTGCGTAATTGAATCATTGAAGTATTGAACACGTTAAGAATTAAGATATAGATTTCAAGTTGATATTGATCAAGATTATGGGAATAAATAATGTCGGCACTCAGCTAATCCATTGACTTGTGTTTAGGGTAAAACATTTAATATATAATAGTAATGGAGCATAACTTAGTTACGGTATTACAGGTGTAACACATTAGGTTTCTTAATTAAATTCAAACATGTAATTGCATTGGATTTGATTGTCATGTAGATGATATTGTTTGTGTTTAATTTGTCAATGCAATTATATATTTGAATTTAATAAAAAAACTTAATGTATTGTACTTAAGGAATATTTTGCAATGTATGGGCTAATTGAATTCATATATTAGCAAAGAAAAGATTAAAAGAATTCACAAATATCATCAAAATTGAATAATAAATAATAAACATAAAAGAACAAATTACTTTTTAGTTATATGATGAAACGTATTGTGTAAGATCAATTCTTAAAATCATGATAGATTGTTAAAATAATTTCAAATAAATTGTGATTTGTTATGAATTATTTTATCTTTTAGTAATATATAGAATTTTTATTGAAATAGTAATTTTAACTTCTTAGAAATTTGATAATAGAGTTTAACCTAGGATAAGATTAGCTTAATAATTTTAATGAAGGAGAAGAAAGATTGATGTGAACTTGTGCAATTTTGCATTCTCTTTCTTAGTGTCTGTTTGGATACTGCTTATTTTGGTGAAACTGAAAACTTATTACTGAAATTACTGTAGATAAAGGTAAAAGTTAGTTGAAATAGTATAGTAAGACTCATGAACAGTACCAAAAAGTACAGTAGGACCCATGAATAGTAGCAAAAATAAGCTAAATAGTGAAATGATTTATAATTTTAATTGCAATCTAAATGCACGCTTAAAGTAAATTTGCAACTAAAGTATTTGAAAATAGAACATATTAATGTGACTGAGTCCACAAAAAGATATTGAGATTGCAATTTGAGTATGCAAAAATTCAAGTCTTTGAAAGGTAATGTAGTGCGCACGTGTTTATGTGCATCCTAATAAATAGTGATGGTAATAAGTTGACTTTTTCTCAAAATTAATATTCTTTTGCAACTAATAAATCTGAGAATAGAAGATATTGATGTGAATGAATCCATAAAGAGATATTGAGACTACAATTTGCATATGCAAAGATTCAAGCCATTAAAAAGTAATGTAGTGCATACGTGTTTACGCACATCCTAAATAGGGATGGCAATGAGTTGACTTTTCCTAAAGTAAATGAATCAACAAAGAGATATTGAAACTGTAAGTTGCATATGCAAAGATTCAATCATTTGAAAAATAATGTTCCACGCATGTGTTAGCATGCATCCTAAATAGGGATGGCAATGCGTTCACTTTAGTGGGTTTCCCAACCAAACTCGACCCCCCCTAACACTAATGGTATAGTTTTGGAATTTTTAAATGGGCCTGAGTTCACATTTTTAAAACTGTTGTGGGTTAGGAAAATGAGTTTGTTTTTATATTAAATTACTAAAATGCCTCTATCATTAATTTTCCATACGCAAAAAATTAGGGTTTATATAATAAAGAGTTCTCCCTCTCTCTCTCTCTCTCTCTCTCTCTCTCTCTCAAGATATTGTGTAATTTAGTAGAAAAGTGCTTGCTGATGTTTAAATCTCGTTAAAAATAGTATTTTCAATGTATAACTTTAGATCATCCACCTGTTTGACCCTACTCATGGTAAGATAAACAAAATGGTTTAAGCCTTGCAAATATAAATAGGTCGAGTTTGGGATGGCACTGCTAAAATTTAATAGGGTTCGATGAGAGAATTTGATGGGTAAAATATTTAAAAAGTTTGGGTTTGACAAAAGCTTTACTATAGCCATTTCTAATCCAATAACGGCATTTACAGCAACGTGTAGTGCTTTTAGAAATAGGAACCAAGAAACCAAAACCAAGACTATGATGTTTATTATTGTTCAGTTGCAGTAAGGTACAGTACTCCTAGAAACTATGATACAGACATTGCAAGATGAAATAATCTTCATGCAAGCATTTGAATTTTTGAGCACATATTGTACATGAAAAACACCCTTTGTCCTTGTAATATTATACACACGTCTCAGAATGAAAGTATAAATAGCAAGTCTCTAGACTCTCTACTGCATTTTCATTCCACCAGATTTGTTATGCCATAATTAAGAATCAGACACCATGGCTGCTTTTAGTTCCTTGCTCGTTTCTATAGACGAATTGCAGGCATGAAGTGTGACACATATGTCTGTCGATTCCAGAAATTTCTCAGCATTGGCTAGGATCAGAGGTCCATATTCAAAAACCATCTTCTTGCACTGCCAAAGAATATAAAAATTAGAAAACAAAATATGGTTTAATGGAATACTAAGTTAAACTTTCCTCTGATCATAAATATCAACTTTCAGAACATGTTTCAATTAAATACTAGAAACTAGGCAGAAGCCTGCTTTTACTCTTGGTAGTATTTTTCTTTTTCCACTTACTGACCTTTAAAAGGCCAACAGATAGCATGTTTGTGGGAAATTCATCATAAAGTTGCCTATTTGGTTCTCATGTTTTTTGAAAAATGAGAACCATTATTAAGACCCTCCACAGAATTTAAAAGGCCATCAGAAACAAAATAATCATGCATCAAATTTATGCACATCAAGTCATCAACTAGGTCATGTGATCATGGAGATTTTATTGTGAATGGTGCCAAAAACAATAAAATGTCACATCTGACAATTATTAGTCAATAGATGGCATCTGCTATTAATGGAATCTCACTTCTGATACAACATAGTGGGGCAGGTACATTTTTGAATTAATTTCTTAAAACTGTTCTTACCTTTTTCACATAGTTCTCCATGGAATTGCATGCCTTCAAAAGCAACTCAATGATCTCTAGCTGAAATGAAAGCAATATAAGAAATTAGTTGTCTATTCAGCAGTAAGCTTCATGGTATGTCAATGCTTGTGTGTTTTGGGCCTGGAGATATCCTTGAACATTGTAAGATATATCTCTCCATTGGTCCAAACAACGATGGAATAGCAGTAAAATTTTACAAAAAGGCATACAAAAACTACATAATTTTTTTTGACAATAAAAGTCATGACTTTACATAAGCTTCTAGCCAGTTCAACCCAAAAAAAAAAAAAAAAAACATAAGTTTGTAGAAATATCGCAATCAAATAAACCAAATGCCAACAACTGTAAACACATTAAAATTATAATATTTTAACACAAGCTGGTAGAAATATTGCATCTCCATAACTAATTTAAAATTCTATTGTCAAATTTACAATCCGGATATATATATTCAGCAGCCCAAAGTTTGTTATATTTGTAATGCACTTTATCACTCCCAAACAAATTTTTACATAGATATTACCACTCCAAAGTCAGCAAACTTTCCGAAACATAAATCATAAATACCAACAGATTTACTACACAAGCAATCAAAAGCTGAGTATGTGATCTTTAAATAATCTGTGTGTAGCTAGTCAGCCTATAAAACACAATCTAATTGAAGTAGTAGCCACTGGTCTAAAAATATATCAATTTCTGGCTGTATGTTTAGTTTCTTCTTCTACTTTTGGATGGCATTGATATTGGTGAAGTTGGCTTACAATTTAAAGAGGGTTTGTGATTGATTAGTTAAAAGCTAAAATAAACAGTAAGCATTGCCAGTTTGGAGTCATTTCTCATTTGGTTGGGCCTTATCCATAAAACAGCAATCAAACATGGGTGGGAAGATTGATTTACTCATCTAGTAAGTATTAGCATTAGCTTTAATGTCATGTTTGGACATGGAATTTTTTAACAGAATTTACTAAAACACAGAATTTTAAATTTTATGAGAGCTCCTTGTTTAGGTAAAGCATGGGAAGAAATTTCAAAAATCAAGCAGGAACTGTAGATGGGATTTGAGGGCTCAATATTCTGCCAATGAAGGTATTATTTCCAAATTACCCCAACAAGTCACCTAGCAAAGGTAAAACACCTACACCTCTGCTCAACGCCCCCCAATTTGGTGTAGCCAACTCAGACTTTCCTTTTGTTCTTCACTTAAAAGAGCCTATGCCCATAAGTGAGATTTTTCAATGTAGTGAAAGGTACTCAAAGGCAGATTAGAGAACATGATTAAGGCTTTGGATGACGAGGAGGCCTGTCTTACTTTTCAGATTTTGATATTTGAGGAAATCATTGATCCTGTGGTACCTAAGAGTTTCAAGAAATATCTACCATAGCTAGAGTTGGTAGTCGTAGTTATGGAGGAATGGGTTTGAGAGAGAGTCTGTAGAAGCTTCATACTATGCTACCAAGGGGAAAAAAAGGGTTTTCCTTTTTGCTTTTTTAGTGGTTTTGGTACTCTATTTGAGGATACAATAGGATGACTGAGATTTATAAGAAAGTATAGCAATGGGTAGTAGAAATCTTAATATCTGATATAAACTGGATGATAAGTTAATAACAGTTTTGCTTTGCCCGTTGATGATCTGTGCTATTGAAGTTCTTTTCTACATTGACAGGTGAAGACAAACAACAATGCAAGACATCGCAGTTAAATGTTAATGTAGTTTTAAACTTACCTGTTTAGATAAACTGGATTTCCTTCTTTATACCAAACAACAAAACTAGTACTTACTGAGATTTTAAATTATGGCATTTACAATCCCATCATTTAATAAATTTCATTCAAATATCAATTACTTCTTCCAAACACAACATAAATTAACCTGTTAACTTTTCACAATAGACAAGCAGATGACATCCAGAAAAATTGGCATTAACTAAGAGGTAGAGAGCACATTGATTTTCTTTCTTTCTTAATCTCTCTCTCCCCCCCCCCCCCAACCCCCTTTTTTTCTTTTCTTTTTCTTTTCCTTTCCTTTTTGGTTGAAAATGTGAGCATATGGAAAATATGCCATAGGTCAGAAAAGGTAAACATTTGCTTCTACATTGCATAAATTATTATTATTATTATTTTTTAATTTAATGTTCAGCAAATGATGCAAGTACATACCTGTGTATCAGGATCTTTCAACTTAATTAATACTTCTGAAACAGCATGGTGGCAAAGCCCACAGCTGTCTTCGTGAAGTTGAGAAGAAATCGTTGCAACTTGTTTACAGAGATCGACCTTTCGGCAAAACACATCAGGTTGTACATTGGAAACCTCTAAGAAGAAGAGAGGAGCATAATAGTCCACCAAAGTGATGCACTGTGGAATACAAAAACAATAAAAAAGAAAAAGAAAAAGAAAAATTAGATTGAAGCATTTTTCTTTGGGGAGAAAATGAGAGGGGGAGCAGATATCAGGATCAAACAACCTTAAAATTTTAAGATTAAACACAATATTTTACAAGCTTCTATACATTCAAATTTCATGTCTTCAGAGAGCAGGTACTTATTCCACTACTATGTTTATCCTATCTTTATTTCTGCAATCAAGTAAACAGTACTTTACAATACTGCTACCAGTACTTGTCTACACTGCGTGGTACTTATAATACATACAATCTACAGCTATCCAACTGGTGCACATGAAGGCACATTGACCAATCAACCTAACTACATGGGATAGATTCAAAATAAATCAATGAGCATGAGCACTTAATAACCATGGCAACTTGGCAATAAAAAAAATTATTATTATTATGATGGCTGAGATCACCATAACCCTTTTTTTTTTTTCCACCTCTTGCCTTTTGGAGTTCAGGGAATAGGCTAAAAAAATGAAAAGAAAAGAAAGAAAGACGGCTGAGATCACCATAACTTTTTTTCCCCCATTCAGGGAAGAGGCTAACTGTTTTGAAACATAATTACATTTCATCTAATATAAAACTCAACTAAAAGATGTGACTACCTCCCGTTTGAAAGAGCCTAGGCTAGTGCAAGCCACATGAAGCATTTCAATAATCTCGGTCTGGGTCTTGTTTTCAGCAAGGTAATCAACTGCCTCGGAAGCAAACTCCTCGCACAATGTGCACAAATTGTCATTCCTGGAAACTGAACCAAAAAAACTACTTGGTCAATGTCATTCATTTTGTAACATTTTCATATCAATAAAGACTATTCCCTTCTGCAATAAGATAAGATTGATGGGAACATTCATGTCAAATGACAAATTACTCTAAATCTTATTTTTAACATTTTTTTTTTTGTGGAAAAATGCCATAGTTTGATGACCCTAGAATTATTTACCTTTACATCCCAATTCCCAAAGCATCAAGTTTTACTAATGTCAAAGAACGTATATTTAGAACCGTCATTTTTGGGAGATACAATACTTACTTGGCATTGCACTCCAGATAACCTACACTTCTCTAAAGGAGATTGATACCAAGTTCAACCCAACCCAGTATTACCAGTATATCATGCCCTGAAATAAAGCTACTTGTTCTACTTAAACCTAGAAAGCCCTAGAGGTCAAAGGTAAAAGAGTGTAAGAATGTTTTTGTGTGTTTGTGTGTCTGTGTGCGCACGCGTATTTTTGGCTAAAAGCAACGTCAAAGTGTACCAAGGGTATGGTTTACCATTGACAAAATATTAGATACTTAGGGTAACAAATGTTATCCAATCAAGTCAACTGACAGGGCTAAGCTGGACTAAAAAGTGTTCTCTTGAACTAGTAGAAAGCAAATTATGGCATGCTGGACTTAAGCTATTTCTGCGGACTTCCAAAAAAGGCCAACCCTTCTTTCAAAACAGGATTATTCAATAGAATACATCAGGCATCGAATTTGCATCTTGAACTGTTACACAATGATAATTATGAACTATGAAGTTAAAAGAAGAAGTAAATGGTCAACAACAAGAACAAAATTAAAAATTCTGTTGAAATATTTACCTGATATTTTAGAGATCCTTACACTCTCCAGTTGCCTAGCATCAGAAGCCCAGCTAGCACCCAACAATAATACAAATAAGAGCCCAACTCTCATGTTCATGGTGCCTGAAATCACAACCATTCAAAAAAAATTGTTATAACCAAATATTGCAAAATAATTTTTAGTGAATCATTTACAAAATACAATATATTATAATTGTCAAGAAGGATTTTACAATTTGTAATAAAATGAGAAACCAGTGATGAGATGTTCCTTGTCAGTAGATATTCCTAAGTCCTTGCGAAATACAGTAGAAGTAAGAGCTAAACAGTGAGCTTAAGATGCATACCAAGGGCTGTCATGTTGGACCTACACTTATATTGGAGTGAAGGTGTAAATTAGATATTTCAATTAGTAATGAAACCCCTGTACTTCGACATTCTTTTAAGTTTTGGCTCAGCCCACTAGGGTTACAGCCGAAACATTCTACTCACTAGCATTATATTAATTGTCAAATCTCCTTATCGTTGGCAACCATTTCAAGGCACCCTGCAATTGTGATTGCGAGCACCTAGCCAACTGCTAAACATTATGTTATCACCAATCCTAGCACGATCGTCTCTACTGATATTGGCTTCTTTTAGCCCTATTGAGGATCTTAAATTAGCAAACTAATAAATAGAACTTGACACCGTTCTTCATCAGCTTTTTCATTATCAACGCCAATATGGACATATCAACCTGCAGCCACAAGCCCAAATAACCTGTGATCAGGGTAATTTATGCTTAACAAACTCTAAATACTTAAACTGCCATTGCAGCATTAGATCTTTGATTCACGAATAACCCTAAACGAGCTTCTAACTGAACCATCATAAATGTCTAGGCCTGCAAAATAACATACAATCACTAAAAGTGGACAGCAAAAGGTTTTATGCTCCATTTGTTTCAACGGAAAACCCTTTATTTATTTATTTTTTGTGGAAAATGACTCATTTTCCTATGTTTGGTTGTGATCTGTATAATGAACAATAAACCATTTGTATTTAGGAGTTTTTTTTGTACTGGTTTTCCTGCTCTATCGAGCTTATTTTTCGTTGACTACCAAAAAGAAAAAAATTCTTTTGACTAGCATTTTCGGTTGTACCAGACACCAGAAAATGCAGAAAAAGTTTTCCATTAAAACAAGCTGAGCACTAATCCTGTTATTTGACCCAAAAATACACACATATGGTATACACCTACTAATAGAACCAGATTTCTATTCGTACAACATAGAGCAAATCTGCAAATTGAATAATAATTATACCAGGACATAGATACAAATCAAAAACATAAGAAACATAATATTAATCTAATAAAACTCTATTAATATGTGTTCAAAGCTCAAACTATGTATCTATCAACTTGAAACAGAGAAAAATCAAAAGTCAAAACCTTAATTACCAATTTTTAAAAAGCATACATAAGCAATACAATATAACCACAAATTTTGACAAAGATAAGAAACAATTATAACAATAAAAACCTCTACGATATAAATAAAAGGCACATGTAGAAGAAAAAGCAAAAAGCAGTTTAAAAAAACAAAAACAAATTAACATATAGAGCAAATACCAAGGTAAAGAAAAACAACCTAAGAGACCCTTTTGGAAACTGAAAAAAAAAAAACAGAACTTGGGAAACGAAGTTACAAATCTGGGAATCTCGGAACAGAAGTTCTGTTATTTGTTTTTGTGAGCAAACAAAAACAGCAGATTGCGAATCGAAATTATAGGAGGAAAAGATATCTTACCTTGGATTGGTTTGGAATACAAGGTAGCTTAGAGAGAGAGAGAGAGAGAGAGACAGTATGGGAATTTCAGTTTCCTTAGAGTTGGAATGCTTGCTGGGTTGGGCAATGCGTGGAATGGTCGTTGAGGGAGTTGGGTTGGGAACAATTTTTTGTGTAGGCATGTTTTAATGTCAACCAAAAAATATATAGACACCTAGACGAGGTTTTGTTTAGAGTGTGAGAACTTACATGTTGGAGATTTGTGACATTTGCACACGTGTCAGCATCAGAAAAAAGACCAATTATATGATCAAATGATTCTTTTAGGATAATAATTCAATGTGATTGAATTTGATTATAAATAAGTTTTGTCCATTCCATCACGACACTCTTAAAAATCTTTTTCCATCTATTTTAAAATGTGGATTTTATCTGTATTATTTTTGATGATATAACAAAATATAATAATAGTGCATTAATGTTTTTTTATTTATTATAAATGATTAGAAAAATGTTAAAGAAATTATTATCAATTTTATTACAAAACTAGCATTCTTCCAATAATTAAAACTAAATTATTAAATAAATAGTAAAAATAAGTAAATAATTTTAATAAAAAAATTACTTTAAGTTCTGATTGTTTAGAGTTTAGACTATCAGTATTAATCTATTTTTGTATTTTAAATTCTCTTTGTGCTTTGTGTTAATTTCTTAATATGAGATATGGAGTAGGCTTGATTATTCCTATTTGGGTTATGTTTAATCTATACCCTAGCTAGCACAAACAATAATAAACAAAATAGTTCCTCAATACTGATTTTTTCCTAGTGATAGTCTAATTGAAAAAATCAATACAATCAGAAATTAAATACAATAACCAAAACCAAAAATCAAAACATACACAAGAGTTTAAAAGTTGAGAATACCAAAAAAAAAAAAAAAAATTGACATAAGAGAACCAAGAACTTAAATGGGTGTCCATTGTTTTGCTTTTTTTTTTTTTATAGTAAACTTCATTTGACATAATATCCTATTCGCAAATTCAAAAGTAAAGAACAATAAGTAAGATGGATTTTTTAGATTAAAATATAAGCGTATTTTGCATTTTGAAAATAAAAATAAAAATACAACAATGTGGGGTGTATTGTGTGACATTTAATTATAGAGATGACTTATTGGTTAAAAGGGATTGTATCGAAAAGCCATGGCTAAATATATATAAGTTCTGAAAATTTTGATAATAGATTTTTAGTTGGAGTAAAATTTAAATTTCTAAAACTTAGATGAAAAGGTTTTATCTAAATTAAATTATTATTAAATCTAATCTCTTAGTCAAGAGTTTTGTCCTAATAAAATAGTATTAATTTAATAAGATGCAACTTGAGAGAAAAAAAACAAAAACAAAAATGTGGGTTATGTGGGATTTAATTTTAGAAATTTTTGATAATAGACTTTTAGTTTGAATATAATTTAATTTTTTTAAATTATTGTTAAATCTTATCTCTTAATCAAAACATGGGTTTAAAAAAAAAAAAAAAAACATGGGTTGTTGTGTGTGATTTAAGTTTAGTAATTTTTGATAATATACTTTTAGTTCGAATTGTATTTAAATTTGTTGAAATTTAAATGATAAAGTTTTATAAAAAATAAACCGATGTTAAATATTAACCCTTAATTGAGGAAATATCCTAACAAAAAATATATAGTAATTAATTTACTAATTAGTGAAAGTAGTCACTTTGCACAACCACGATTTCTAAGCCAAACTTTTATTATACAGTATATGATACTAAGGAAACTATCCTTCCATTTTAAATCCTTTAATTTCCTCTAATTTTAATCCAGAAAACAAATATAAGACACATGTCATTTTAAAAACTCAATAGTCTTTTTCAAAATAAAAAATAAAAACTATATAAACCATATATAAACTATATAAACCATAGAAGGAATTGAACAATTAAAATGAAAGCGGATTTTATCCCCAAAAGGCTTAGAAAGTACCATAATAATGAATATGATTGGTAAATGATTTTTTACTTTTGTATGTAAAAGTTTGCGTATCAATTTGGAAAACTACCATAATATAATTTGTAATAATACCCTATATAATCACTCAAGTAAATTTTCTTTTTCTTTTTTTAGATAGGTAAATAGTGGGGGTAGAGGTGGAGTCCGATCTACAAACGTAAAACATGATAATAAATGTTATTATTGTTAGACTATAACTTAGTTCCCAATATCACTCAAATGATTAGTCATTTGATGGTGGTAGTTTAGACTTTACAGTACAGGAGCTGAACCCAAATTTGGACACATGGAGAAGCAAGCACAAAAATAAAATAGGATATTCCGATCAAAAAAGCATATATAAAAGTACCGCCCCAAAATTATTAAATAAATAAATCCTCTCATGTAGTCTGCTCTTGAAGAAAAGGAAATCTGTCACATTGGGTTGTCTTTATTTGTAGGCTTTTACTGATTGGTTTCATCATTCATGTTTCTCTCTATCTCGCATGTATAGTGAAGATGTGTTCATCAAAAAAAAATGTACAGTGAAGATGTGGAAGGAATAATAACATTTTCCAATATAAACAAATGCTAATTCAGCCAAAAAATAAAATAAATGATAATCACTAAATCAAGGGGTCAAACTCATTTGATTGTTTATTAGAAATCAAATCAGCAGGTTTGCCCGAGAGGTTAAGGGGGAAGACTTAAGATCTTCTGCATGTTAAATGCGCGTGGGTTTGAACCCCACAGCCTGCATTATTGTAAATCTGAATCCTTGGTTAGATAATAATTTGAGCAATCCTAAGTACAAAAAAAATATTTCACAATATTTTTTATTTATAGTAATTGAGTTGACAATCTTTTACTGGTTGAGGAAACAGTATTTATAGTAATTGAGTTGACAATTTTTTGTTGAGGAAGCAGATCTCTGTTTAAAACCATTAATCTATATTCAAGTTTAAGACATTTTTCAAACAATGTAGTGGAATCAAAATTGATTTCAGCTCTTCTCAAACAAAAAAAAAAAAAAAAGCAGAAAAAAGAGATAAGGGTTTCGGCTTCTGCTGCAATACACACCCGCAGCTATTTGATTAGCATTACATGAGAAGTCAGTCCAACTTGCACCAAACTAATCAATGCATCAAATTGGCCTGCATATAGATGAGGCTTTTGTGATTTCAATCAAATATGATTTTGACCAGCCATTTAGAGGTTTCAGGCTTACATATGGACTAGTCAGCAACCACTACATTTGGGAAAGGGAAAAACTAAGTGTATGACTAACTTATTTGCTGCAAGCTTAGGCCTTGTTTGGTTTTTTTTTTTTTTTTTCTTCACTTATCACTCATCACTTAAAATACCCCAATTTCCTATACCCCACTTGTTTGGCACATGTTTTCAACTTCTCATCACTTAATTTTTTCTACTTTTTGTGGGATCCATACCTGAGCACCATGTCAGGCATTCCTGTTAGCCTACTTGCCTCACACCATTTCATCATTTCATATCACTAACTTTTCATTTCCTTTTCCCTTCGGCCCTATTACTCTCCCAAAACCAGAGACTTCAAAACCCCATTCATGGACTCTCCAAGCCTCACCACCGCTGCCACCAAGGGAATACGTCGCACACCACCACCACCACCACAACACCATCACCGCTGCACTACACACACTTGACACCACCACCACCACTACTAGCAACCCACAAAAATCCACAATCCACCATTAACACCCAAAAAAAAAAAAAATGAAGTGGATAGACTAGCACCAATCCAAATGCAGCAACCCACAGTCCCTATCACTGTAAGCAAAACCCAAACTCACGGCAAGCAAAACCCAAACCCACGACCACAATTAACAAACACCCCCAACCACAAACCCAAAACAACAAACTCGTCCACCGTCCACCACTCACCTCAAACCTATCGGAACAAATTAAAACAACCACATCACCACACCCAAATCCAAATAACCACATACTCATACCCAAATTAGAACAAATCAAAACAATCACATACCATACCCAAATCAGAACAACTACTCATACCCACCGAACCAACCAACTAGCCACCACCACTGAAAATCTAAATAACACCACCCTCAGACCTAAAACTCCGATCATCGTTGTTGTAGGAACACCACCCTCAAAACTCAAACTCCAACCATCAACACCATAAAATAAAAACAACAACCCACGATCCCCACCATTTTGAGCAAAATTGTGAGAAGTGAAGAAAGAAAGAAAGAAAAAGAAGAAGAAAAAAAAAAGAAAAAAGAAGAGAACCCAGAAACCTAATGAAAACGAATAGGGGGGAAAAAAAAATGTACCAAACCTAGAAGCCCAATGTGAAAAAAGAAGAAGAAGAAGATGATGATGATGATGAAGAAGAAGACCAGACCAAACCCAGCGTGAAAGGGAAAGGAAAAAGAAGAAGAAGAAGAAGAAGACCACTCACCGAACCCAATGGAAAAAAAATAAAGAAAAAAGTTGCGGTTGTTGCTCTGACAATGGATCCCTCAGTGTGTATTTAATTACCAAAATACTATTGAAAACTGAGTTTTAGAAATTGAAAACACCTAAAATGTGTTTTTAATTTCTATAACTCATCACTCAAAAATCAGAATATTGAGTGATATAAACAAAAACCAAATAGACTTTTTAGTCGTGAATCTCACCATTTTTGAGTTATGGGTGATGAAAACAGAGTTATGAGTTATGAAAACAATAAATCCAAACAACCCCTTACTTGCCTTATTTGTTTAAAGTCACTTTTCACCTCAACTTTAAGCAAATAAGCTTAGTGAACTGCACAAATATAAACAGAAACTTTAGGAAAGGGAAAAGGATTTAATAAAATATGATTAGGACCAGCCATAAAGAGGTTAAGCATTATATATAAATGACAATAAGCTTTACAACCTCCATAAGTAGAATGAATATCAAGGTAATAAAAGGCATACAAACATAACCAAGAACTTCAGCAGAGGGTAAAGGAAGGCTAGGAACAAATAAATAGAAGTCAGTGCTGGACCGTGATCTTCGCTGTCCACTTTTTGTCCCAACTTTATTTGCTTTATTTGCTTAAAGTCACTTTTTATCTCAACTTCAAGCAAATAAGCTTAGTGAAATGCACAAACATAAACAGAAACTTTAAGAGAGGGAAAAGGATTTTAATCAAATAGGATTAGGACCAGCCATAAAGAGGGTTAAGCATTATATATAAATGACAATAAGCTTTACAACCACCATAAGTAGAATGAATATCAAGGTACTAAAAGGCATACAAACATAACCAAGAACTTCACCAGAGGGAAAAGGAAGGCTAGGAACAGAGAAATACAAGTCAGTGCTGGACTGTGATCTTCACTGCTTCACTGTGTTACTTCAAGTTTGGAGTTGGCTTCTTCTTTTTCTTACTTTGCTTAGTCATAAGTAATGAGAACTTAGCAAATCCAAACTTCTTTCTCTTTGCAGAGAATTGCTTGTGACCACTTTCCCTCTCAGTCTTCCAAGAGGGTGGATCACTATATTGTTTACTAAGCATCTGACCCAGTGACACCTTTCGCTTCCCAGATCTTCTCTCTGCCAGCATTCCTGATTCAAACTCCTCTGGCATAAGTAGCTTCTGGCTCAGTATCTGTCCTATTGATAAGGTTGGCTTCAAAACAGGCGTTATTCCATCACTAACCAGATTAAGTCCATTTACATCAAGTAGATGGGAATCTCTTCGATGGTGAGGTGGGTAAGGGTTTTTAAACTTGGTAGAGTTTTGGACAGAACGTCTTTTCTGACCATGCTCAGATCTCCAGTTGCGAAGAGCCTCTTCAACTGCTAGCTTCCCCTTATTTGCAGCTTCCACTCTGTTGAGAGCTTCTTCCAGTGCCTTCTTACTGGTTTTGACTTCCTCAGTAGCTTCCTCAACCCTTTTTAAAATGTCCATTTTTGATACATTTGCTTCATCAACTTGAAGCATAGCCTCTATTACTCTCTTCTTAGAAAGCTCCTCAGCCTCTCGAGCTTTGGCGGTTAGAGAAGAGTACTCTTCAAATGAAAGAGTTACTCCATCAGCCTTTTGCAAGTTGTCTCTTGATGAGATCGCATGGTTTGATAGAGCCTTGATCTCTGCAAGAGCAACAGCTTCTGCCGCTCTAGCTGCTTCCTTCATTTTTCTGGCAGCAACCAACCTTATTTCAGCTGTTTTAATCTTCGTTTTTGTCTGTTCAATCTCAGAGATTGCTCTCAAAACTTCTGATTTTGCAGCTTCTCCCACCTTTTTGAATTGCTCTGCCTCATAACTTAATCTTTGGAGCTCCTTTGAGATATCTAACGCATCATCAGAACCAACTTTAATTTCGGAATCTTTTGCCAACTGTAGCTTTAGTCTTGTTTGGTTTAGCTCCTCCTCAAGAGATGATATCTTTGAAGAATTTTGAGTTAACCTCTCACGAGTTTTCTCAAGTGAGATTCTTTCCTTCTCTAATTTCTTGTTATATAACTCAACAGAAACTCGAATGTCAGCAAGATCAGTAGTAGTCCTACCAAGGTTTAACTTAGCTTTTTTCAGTTCCATTAATATTAAACCTGGAGCTGAAGAAGGGCACAAGCTCAAACCTTCCACTGAATTCTGATTCTCGTGGTTTCCCTTTTTTACTAAAGGAATCATGTTCTTATCATCCATATTTGTATCAAGTGTCACACTAAATTCAGATGCTTCTTTTTGTAACTTTAATTTCAATTCTTCAACGATCATTTTGGTTGATTCCAGTTCTTTCAAGACATCCAGTGTTTCCCTCTCTTTCACAATCAGATCTTTCTCCAAATGTGCTGCCTGCTCCTCTAGTTTTGCCATATCAACCTCTTCCATGTCATTCTATCAATATAAAAACTTGTAAGAACATTATCAAGTATGATAAATCATACTGATGCAGAGAAATGAAGTACCATGTCTAGTATCAAGTTCAGCAGGTGCTAAATTTATTCAGGATATATATATCCATCCCACCAATAGCAAACATGGGTAATTAAGCCCATTATGCAACCTTCATTTAACTAGCAATATTCAATGATAACAAGAATATAATTCATATAAATTTCAACCAAATGAATATACAAGGGCAAAGGTTAGGTACAATTCCTTAGATATTGTATTTTAGATTCTCCAATTAAATTTAACTGTCACTTATAGGCCAATGCAGCACAACCATGTGGCTTACTGGCCAATGCACTTGTGCATTTACGCTTTCCAGGGCCACATGGTTGAAATTAATTGGAAAACACAAGGTATGGTAACCAAATTTAGGCAGTGTACAATTCATGTCTACTTTCTAGGTATTGCATATTAGGTAGAGCAACCGATCAAGAACCACCCTGCAGCCAACATCTAAGACAACCTCTAAAAAGCCCCATTGATGTTTCAAAAAGATGGTTAGACCCATTATAGCATGTTCAAAAATCATGTTTCACACAGTGGTGGATCACATTCCTCCTAAAAATTACTGTGTACTTTAAGTTTTTTTAACACAAATGAATTATCTTTAGTCTGCCAGTGAATTATTTAACTCTCTCTAACACATAGATTACAGGCATATGATTCATCAAATAGAACCCTTAAGGCCTTAACACATAAGAAGACCATCCAATGATTTGACGGCAAAAGGAATGTAGTACACAGCACTCTATTCCTTAAATTACGCCAATCTTATGCATCATATGACTTGAATCTAAACTCAGAACCAGAACCACAAACCCAAAAGTGAAAAGAAAAACAAAAATCATAACAGACAGGATAAAGCACACATTTTTAGACAAACTGTAGAAATGGGTTGCTCTACTTTTAAGTGAAATTGAGAATATACTTATGCCCATTGCAAAAATCAACAACTTTTTGAAGAACAAAATAATACCCATTTACCCTCAAACAAAAACTGTAGCAAAGATTCAAACTTTATCAAAAACCCAAGAGAGAAAAAGAGAGAGGACCTCAGTTTCACTGAGCTTGTGGCTGTGGGGTTTCCAGAAACCGAGTCCACCAAATCGACTCACTGCCTCCTTCACCGACTCAAACGGAGCCGAAGTATCAACCTCAGCTCTAAAACCACCTTCCTTTGTGTCCATTTTCATATCCGAACCCGTTTCAACCGGGTCAGGCACTGCACTTGAACCATTACCTAGGGTTTGATTTTCAGCCATGGGAGTTTTTTCAGACAAAAGAGTTTGGAGCCGAACAGAGTTCAACGAACCATGAAAGAAGGGAATGCTTGTAGGCCGTGTTTTGTGGGTTAAAGAAACAATGATGTTTGGTTGGTGGTATTCTTGGTACTATAAAAGAGAGTGAGTAAGAGAGTGAGAAAAAAAAAAGCTAAAGAGATTAGTGTACGTTTGGTTTTTCTGGTTTGAAATTGATTTTACTTAAAAGACCTTGGTGAATAACCGATTTTACAGGCCTTGTTATAATATCAATATGCCCTTTTTTTGAAATTTGCTTTACCCCTGGTGGGAAAAGACAAGAGAGAGAAGCCGAGTGAGTCTGAGTTTTGCGTTGATATTTGAAATGTGTGGGACCAATTAAGGAGTGATTTTCTCAACGGCACTATACACTATACGCTATAGAGATAACGGGCTTCTTCGAGTTTGGTTCTTTTTTAACGCTAACTTTTAAAACATCATGAAAGCGCGTCAGAACTCAGAAGCACTCTCTATTTTTCTTTTGACAATAAGGAGGTCCATTTCTTGTGCAGAACGAAATCAATATTCAAAGGAAAAATGGTAATAGCACTACTTGTCTATGTGCCAAATCATGGGTGGTGTAGAAAAAGTAACGGATCTACATGGATTTATAATTTCACGCAAGTTATGATAAAAGTTGTAGTTCTAGTATTACTAAGGCATGAAATATTAGACTAAACACCTTATGATGTATGTTTCCGATAATTGTGTTTACAGCCGGCTCTAGCATATAAGCAAGAGAGGCAGTCGCCTAAGGCTCCGGGTAAAAAAAAGGCCTCCTAATTTTAACTAATAGAGTTATTTCTTTCATTTTAATATTATTAATTAAGCCCAAATATTAGTCAATAAATAAAATAGTATTTTTTTAAGAAAAAGAAATTCTACGTTCAAAAATATTTTTCACAATACTTTCACAATAAATTCTAAGTAGCAGAGTGTTATTTGCTGTTATTGGTGGTTAAAAAAAAAAAATTTAATGGTAGGTTCAAATTAGAACTAGTAACAACTTAACACCTAGAATTTGTTGTGACAATGTTATGAATTTAGCACTTCTAAAAAGAAAAAGAGCAATACACAAAAAATTTCACAAGATTTTTTACAACAATTGAGTTGGCAAATTTTTACTAATTCTCATCTAGGTCCACCATTAACATCACTTTTTTACTTACCATTATTAATCTACCACATTAACAGGTGTAAAATCTTTTGTCAAATTTTTTGCGTCTATAGACATTCTAAAAAAAATATTCTAGGTGGTTCATATTATTTAGCAATTTTGCATCTAACAAGATAATAGAGTTTAAGCAATATTTAGATTATTTTTTTTAAAGTCATTTTTAAATATATAAAATGCCTCAATTCATTTTTCGCCTTAGACCCCTCAATGCATCAAGCCGCCCCTGATTGTGTTCTTTATTATCAGACCAAGACATCAATTGGTTTTTGGCGTAGGCAGAAATTGAACCCTAGATTTCTTATTCAACTGTCAGAGACTTTACTAGTTGAACTAACTGAAACTCACTTGTATATTTGTAATAAGTAGTCTTTTTTAGACATATTGTGCTGATATTGCCTTCACTATATTGTGAGAGTGGATTCCATAACACTTTCCTGATGGAATATGGGCAATTTGGACCGTTGGAAAGTACTCTTATTCTTGACTAAATTTCTTGAATGAATTCTCAAACATTACTTGAATGAAAATCTTCAAATTTAGTTGATTTAGGTTCCAAAATGAGACCTAAATGTGTGGAATTTTGAATCATGTCAAGTTAATAGAAAAAAAAAAAACCCCTAGTAATAGCTTGGTTACTGACAAAATATGTAGATTTCACTTCAATCTTAGCTTCATATGAAGTCAAATTGGGATGTATAAATTTGTGCTCCATATTAGGGGAATAGAATCAAAAGAGTTAGTGTAAGTAAAACCATTATATCGGTTTGAAAGTTGTGACATTTAATCCTATCTCTATGAAGCAAATTAGTTCATTAAAATTTTAGGATTAACTATCCCTGTGTGTTTAGAAGGATTTTTTTTATTTTATTTTATAATTATTGTAGGGACTGGGTTTGAGCACTTCTTCTATTGGATGAGTGAACTCAAGCCCAACTAGCCCAATACAATAAATTTATAGAGAATGAGTTTAAGAACTAGGCCTTAGTGAAGGTTACAACAATTAGACATTGTAATGAGTGGATTGAATAACAAGGACGTGGACTAAAGTGTGCAATTCTGTCCTCGGCCCTCATCTGAGGAGCTTGTAGTTCTTATTATTTTTTCAGTGCTTGGTTACAAAAGTTTCAAAGATGATACAAATTGCTACAGTATTCTCTGTTTCTAATTCCTGATCCCTTTTCCTAGAGGATTTCTTACATTATATATCCCCTTTCAGTTGATCTTGGCTCTTTATTTGTTGATCATGCAGGTCACTACTTGAGTGCTTGTCCCATCAGCCGCCTTTTCAAATTTTCTGTGGGTTGCAGCAACTAAGGCAGCACTGTTCATGGGTCATTTCCTCATTAATGCGGCCAGAACGTTAGCTGTGAGCATTTAATGCGGATGTGATAGTTTCTCCTTGAATTGCTCCTCCACCATGCTCTCATGGCTGACCCATTGTACTTGTGCTTTTTCTTAAGATGCTCTGGGAGGCTGCCCGTGCCGCTCTTCCCTTCTATAATCTCGGTTGCCCGAAAACAGGATTGTCCTCGGCGATGTTTGTTGGCAATTTGGACTTTCTTCGTCCGTCCTTGAACATTTCTTCCTCCTCGGCGTGGGCCTTGGGCTTAGTATAAAATGAGCCGGGGTTGCCAAATTCTTTGACTCCACAATTACGATCTTATGATGTGTCAATTTTGTTGTGATTATTTCATTCATAAAAAAAAAAATAATAAATAAATAAAAGGTCGTTAGTTGCTATTTCTAACCTTTGGAATTTTGACTGTACTACAAAGTTGTTAATTTATCTAATTTTTCCATGAATATTTTTCAAAATTTGATCTTGTTTGTTCTCAAAGTTTGAATTTGAACTACAATAAGCTTCACCCCGTTTTTTGTAAGAGGATTCAAGAAATTGACCTGCTTTTGTTTCACTCCATGTCCATTGACAGCAGTTTAGCTCCATAGCTGCTTCCTTTTTTTTCATTTTTGTAAGAGAAAGTGTTTGTTTGAGAAAGAAAGGAGATGGTAGCAATGGCTTTCTCCTTTTATCATGAGGTAACCGTTGCAGAGGTACAGTAAAAAGAAGGTCCATCCAGTAAAGTGTCATTACTACTAGTATTTTGAATTTTGATTCACTTTTGCATTGAAGACAATGAATTTTTCTGGTTATATACTTACTTTTGAAAAACAATTAAGTTTGAAATATGAACTTAGTTCACTTTTGCTTGCATACTGATGAAAGAATTTTTACCTACGTTCTCAGATGTGCAAGCCTATAGATGAAACTTGAGCAGTGCGATAAGCCCCATGCTTTATAATCTATGACATTTTAAGCACCTTGTCAATATCTACTAAAAACCATTATTTTTTACTTGATTTCCTCAATGCACAATTGAAATATCATCCTCCCTTAACGCGATCCCCTATGGCTAAGGAGGCTTCAATTGTTAAGTCAAAGTGATTCTAGAAATATTCAATTAGCCTCCTATTTATATTAGTTTCTATCTCCTTCTCTCTCGTACTAAGGTCCTTGAGAACTAAGGTTTAGAGGATTTGACATTTCATTATTTAAGGCTTCAAGCTTCCTCGAGCCCATCAGTCGTTCATTCAAGTGGTTAGGGGTTCAATTCATGCAAATAAAATTAAGGTGTGTTTGGTGCTCCATCTTAAGTTAAATCTTATTTGATGTGATTTTTGATTATTAGTCTCCAAATCCCTCCAAACTTAATTTTCACTATACCCTAATTATGTTTAAAAATTTTCTCTCTCTACCAGTGTCTTTCAGGTTTAAATTATCACAAAGAGAAAATTATAAATTTTGTCCTCAAAAGTGTCCTATTTAAAAAAAAAAAAAAAAAAAAAAAGTGGTGGGGGATGTGTTTTAACTTTCAAGGACTCAGAACTCAGAAGTGGCAACTTCTCTATTTTTGGGCCATGATAGATTCTTTTGGGTCATGGACCCTTATAGAAGCTGAAACTAAAGCCTTCCGATTCTCTGCCTGCCCCCTTATTAATGGGGCAAAAATCATACAAACCTAATTGGGCCAAATGTTCAGTTCCATCTGTTTATATATATGCCCCACTTTTTTCGTTTTTGGAGTTTGTTTTCGTGTTTTTGGTAGAAAACAACACAGCTGGATCGCATAAACTTAGTACAGTATTTTGTTTGTGGCGGGTCATAAATTGGTATAGCATTCGTTGCAGTTATCATGGTGAACTTCTGAAATCACTGGGATAGTAGGATATTCCCATTTCTACTAATTAAATTGGCCCTCATTTATCTGGATGTTAGTAGGCTACAGCTCTATTTCTTAGACCCACCTTAAAATCTTTCTTTTTCACTTGCAACCAAAAAAGAGAAAAAAACGACAGAAGGAAATTAATAATTTCCTTTTCAGTTGCAACCAAAATTAAGAAAAAACAACACAAGGAAATTAATAAGATTCTCAGCTCTTCGTCCTGTTTAGGCATGTGTCGTGATGTGTCATCGTTGTGTTTCATACATGTCATTTGACCAAAATTAAGAAAAAACGACACAAGGAAATTAATAAGATTTCCAGCTCTTTGTCCTATTTAGGCATGTGTCATGATGTCACCGTTGTGTTTCATACATGTCATTTGATAATGTATAAGTTTTGAACTTTAAATGTCTCTCGTATAAGGAAGTAAAAATAGTATCAATTTTTTTAAAAAAAATTTATGTCTAATAGATTGTCGGTGAAAGATACAAATAAGTCATGTTGAAATTTGAAAGATAGAGAATTATCTTCGATAAAATTGGACTTAGGTGCGAAAAAATTATAGATTCAAATCTTTTGTTGTTGGTGAAACTCTTTTATAGTTTGTTGAGTTAATAGCCTGTTTGGATGGAGGAGAGAAAGAGAGGAAGTAGAGGGGAGTAGAATAAAGTTAACTAAAAATAAGTGCTAAATTTACTCTACCCTACTCTATTATATTTTTCTTCAACCCAAACAGATCATAAGAGTTCTTGCCTTAAAAAACAAAAAGAGTTTGTTGAGTTGTGTACTATTTCTGATGGGCTATTTATAGATCATTGGGCCCACCGAGATTAATAGCCCAATTAATATAGTGTTGGGCCCGTACTTCATAGATGCATATGTACCTCTTCTTTTTCAACTTCCACATGCGCGTGGATTAAACCCATTTCTATTTTACTAGGCACTTAATCCTAATAACTTTAAAGTTTAAACATCTATTGTAATTTAACGGGGGCAATTATCATGAAATAAATGTTATAAGTTAAAATTTTATTGTAGTTATCAAAAAAATAGTTTATCAAAGGCATGCTCTCCATTTTAATGGGGGATTTT
Organism: Quercus ilex subsp. ballota; assembly: GCA_032727855.1. Taxonomy (NCBI): domain Eukaryota; kingdom Viridiplantae; phylum Streptophyta; class Magnoliopsida; order Fagales; family Fagaceae; genus Quercus; species Quercus ilex. Next base: position 35,395,594 of record CM064914.1, read on the forward strand.
TCGTTGTTGATATTATTATAATTATGGGAGGGAAGATTTGAACTGTGAATGTTTTCGTTAAAAATATTGGGAAGTGCTAGCTGAGTTATAATTCATGGGGAGTTCAATATGTTATTATAAGACAAACATCTTCGTACCCACATTGTAGCTACTCAAATGATTGTTTACATGTATCTTTACTTATCTATTTAATGAGTCATTTGACTTGTTTAAATTTATCAACCTATCATTTAACTAATTCTTTTAAATTCATTTTTAAAATTTAACATTATAATGCTCTTACATTGACTAATGACAAGGTTTTATTCAATATTTCTTAAAGCCAAACTTCTTCCTTTCAAACTTCACCAAGAATTTCATATCCCTTATTATGTAAACTTGAGTACTAAATAATTAATGATACCTGCATAAGATGTCAAAGCTAAAAAGTATTCCAAGAGAATAAAAAACCACTAGTCGCTAACCCGTGCGATGCACGGGAAAGCTATTGATAACTTCCCCAATATGAAAAAAAAAAAAAAAATCAAGATCATGGTATAAATTATATACCAAACCAATAAAATCTATCACTTACAAAGTAATAAAATCTATCACATATAATGAGATATCGTGATAACCAAGAGCTTGAGATAAATTTAGAAAATATATAACTAATATAAGTACACTCCAATACAATTAATTACACAAATATAGTTAATTCCATACTCATTCAATCAAATATCTTTCATAAATTACATTAATCCTTCTTGATATTCAAGATGTATCTAAATTCAAACATTGCTAGTAAACAAAGATGCTAGACCTCAATGGGATTGAAAACGAAACATAATGCCAATTTACACAATTGCTGAAATAAATTGCATGGAAGAGTCGAACAAAAGTTGTAAATTTTCACTTATAAAAGTTACAACTTAAGAGGAAAAATAAAATACTAAGACCAAAAGTGAAACTCTAACACCAATAATGTTGTATCGTCTCAACCTTCAGATGAATAAAATGACATTGTTAGGGAGCAAAGACAAATAAATGTACCAAATTTTGAGTAAAGATTGCTTTAGTCATCTGGCTTAAATAGTAGAACTATTTTTAAAAGAAATTCCTTTGGACACTTGTAAGCCAATAAACAAAACAGACCGTCATCACACACACAAATGGGAGAAATTTGGAAAGAATAGAAGTTGAAATATATGAATGTAAAAAAGAAGAAAAGGTACCAATTGAATGGCAAAAAAGAGCATTAATCGAGTAAAAATATAGATTGATCATATATATGAAAAAAAAAGGGTGAGGCATTAAACTCAAATTCAAATCTATAAAGATGTATTTCATGACTCTTAGCCGACCTTTTCTTTACATACCAACAATAAAAAAAAATAAAACAAAGTTATAAATCAAAGTTTACAATTGTTTTATGTGTTAGTTTTTTTTTATTATAAATTATTATTGTTTCTTGATTACACCTAGCATCATTGTATATGAACGCTAAAATACAAATATATTCATAACAGATTAATGGTGAAATATGTCTAGTATTCCATAGCAAAAGTGATTCTCATCAGGATTTGAAATCATGAAAAACAAATAAACTAACAAAAAAAATATTCAAAAGATTTTCTTTCCTTTTCAAATTAGTGGTGAAGGGAAAAATAAAACTACAGCTCCTCAATCTTTAATCTCTCTCTCTGTATATCTTCATTGAGGCATTCCCTTAAAAAATATCATCAATATTGCTAATCAATGCAATAAACCCCAATATGCAAGAGAGTAGGGAAAACCGATTAAAAAAAATTCTGCCCAGACACCTTTCATAATTCACACCCAACAAAAGTTAACACGTATTAAAAAAAACAAAAGGGTCGAAAATTTTTATCACCTTCAGCCTTGCAGTAAGGTTGCTCTCTAAGAAGCTTGGCTCACTCCATAATGGGTTGCAACCACCTACAAATCAAAAAATCTCAAATTAAATTGCTGAAATTTTTTTAGCTTTTCCAGTTTAGAGTTTTGTTTTTCTCTTTCTAAACGTAGGATAATAAGTCAAATAAAAGGAGGCTGTGTTAGGTTTAGAGTTAGTGGTGAAGCAAAGTGTAAAGATAGAGACCGGAGTAGAGAAGGAAGAAACTGAACCACAAATGGTCTAGGGTTTTCAGTTTTTAGGTTTCTTGCGTAGGTCTTGTAGTTGGGTCTTCCTGCGTATGGTCTTGTAGTAGGGTTTTATAGAGAGTAGTTTTGTTTAAAAAAAATAATAAATATATAAGATATAAAACCTAAAATAAAAAGAAAAATAAAATAGCGGTGACATGGAAATAATAAATATATAAGATATAAAACCTAAAATAAAAAGAAAAATAAAATAGTGGTGACGTGGAAAATTGTGGGAGCTTCAAAGGCTTCAGTTTTATATATATATATATATATATATATAGACTATACAATTTAGCTCTAAAAACAATAATTTTATAAGGTAATCCATACCAGAAAGTCTATTCTCAAGATTTTACTACTTTATTACAAGAAACCAATTTAATAGAATATAAGCAAAGTTTTTAAGAGAAGGAAGAACAAGTGCATGTGGATCTTGTGATTCCATGGCATGTGAGCCCCCAATCTAGAAGTGCATTTGAAAATTGTTTGATCGAAAATTTAGGTTGATTAAGGAAGAATTAGATGATTGCGGCTAAATATTAGGACCTACCAAGACTTTGCACAATTCCTCTGAGAATACATGAACGTGTTATTGGAGAATGATATATAAATAAGGCGTGAGAACATGGGTGGATGGAATGTAGGGTTCATCATGAATTCATGATTGACTTCTACTCAAAGAACATTAGCTTATTGCTATGCTTACCTATATGCCAAATCTCTCCAACTTTTACTAATTACTTTCTAGAAAGAGCTATCATTAAATTATCTTTGCAGAGTTGTAGCAGAATTCATGTACAAGTGTTTGATAATCTATTCTATAATTGGATATCTTATAGCCACGTAAATAGAGTTGAGTGTCCTAATAGTTTAAGAGAGAATACCACGCATCAACCTTGTAATTTGAGAGAAGTCAACTAATGGGATGATTTGCCATGATCATACCTCTTTAAAATAAGAATGCATACTTAGTCACCGAAAATACTACACTAATTACTATCATTTAAGTATTATTATCAATATTAGAGGGAGATCATGATTTCAGATAGAAAAGAATGAAGAAAAAGAATTCACGTGGTCAACTTAATCTAAACCGTTAAAGATCTATAATTGACTCACGTTTTTTAAATTAAAACTTTGTTGTTGTATTGATGTCAAATAAACGAATAGACTTTTACATGTTACTTGTATGTGAGTGCTCTCATGATTGTATGCACAATTTTCACCAAGGATTCCTGACACAGGGGTAGTTGACAAATACAAATGTGAATCATCATTGAATTGGAGCTTGAGTGGGTTTATAAACTCGTCCAAAACACACACACGTGCATACATACCAAAATGGTGACCAACTTACCGTAGCACACTTGAAAAAAAATAAATTCAAGTTGGAGTTGAGGACCACATGTTGCTATTAATTTAATACTGTTCAGACCACCCCATACCAACCATATATGGCCAAAACGATCCCTTCTAAGCCACTTAATAGTTTTATTATTATTATTATTATTTATTTTTCAGGTCAGCATCAGACGGCCCAGTTGAGATCGTGACAGTTATTTATCAATGATTTTATATGTGTGGAAGATGCATATATGTGAGGTAGCCATGTCACAAATAATATAAAATTTGGATTTAGCCTTTAGAGACTCACTAAAACTCGTGTGCTTGACAGTTTTACTGCTCAGGGGGCAAACTCCTATGCAAAAAATAGGGGCTGCTTAGTACATAATTTTAAATACATATTTTCAGTTTTCAAACAACATTATACACATTTTCACATACATTTTCATCCACATGTATTTTCAAAAAAATTGAAAACTCTTGTTTAAACACACGTACCAAACGGGCGCTAGACTTCAAATCTTCCGTCCTTCAAGCTGACACATGAAAGTGTTGGTATGATCGGATGATGGAGGTGTCTCATGCTAATGTATTGGATATATATAATTTCTCTCATAATGTGTAAGTCTTATACGATTGTACATTGTGAGAGAGAAAATACATGTATCTGATGTATATTAAATATCTATTTTAGACGTATGTTAATAATAGTTATCTAGTACATCTGAAAATTTTACTCTCACTTAAACTTGTTGTCTCACATCATTTGGGTTCACAACAACACAAACATTAGACAGAGTTTGTAAAATTTTCTATTGAATTTTTGTAGACCGTAAATTTATTAGTTTTATTTTCAGATGGGGTGAGGTGATGATTGGGATATTCATAAATTGAAATCAAAGAGTTTCAAAATTATCATTTGCAAGTTTTGCCTATGCTAAAGAAATGCTCAATTTTACAATGGAAGAATTTTGATAGAAGAAGGGATCAACGGTTGATCAGAGAGGATATCAGCCTTATCAGGTTTATACTTTAGAGTTGGATCATGCAAAAATGTGAAGAATTTTATCCAAAATAGTGTGACAATTTGTCGGCTAGGAATCTCTCTTCTTAAATTTGCTGTAATATCTTCTAGATGAAGGTGTTTAAAATCACTCTATCTTTAAAAGAAAAAGCAAAAAAAAAAAAAAAAAAAAAAAAAAAGAAAAAAGAAAAAGGAAAAAGAAGAAGAAGTAGGGTCTTGTCATTTTGTATTATTCCTTTAGGTGCTTTAGGCACCGAGGTCCGAGGACAAGGAAAATTGATCATCATTTATTTGAATGGATTGATTAATGGTTCAGATTAGATATTATAAATATAAAGTTGTATCAAATTTCATGCCATTTAAAATATTAAATGATCTAGCACCCAGTATATTATTAGATTCAAAAAATAAAATTTTGACCATGAAATAGAAAAATCTCATTTCGTGGACAAGCTTTAAGGGTACATGAATGCATACTAGAATTCTCTCAACAGTAAAATAAGCATTGGCAATGGTCAGGGGTCACAATGGTTAGGAAAAAAAATACATCAAGCTTTGTCACTAAAGCATCTTGAGGTCGACAATTAAATTAACTAGCAGAATATCTCTATCTATATATATATATATATATTCACAATGACTTCACGGTGTGGTAGTCTTCCATAGACCAAAATATATCAAACTAAGCTAAGCTTTCTTCTTCTCCATCTTCAAATCCTCTTCTATTTTTTTTTTCAGTGAACCCAAAGAATCCTATCAATCTAAAATGTATAGTGGTAGTCCTGAGCTTCACCAAAAGTCTCTTCAAATTAAGCAAGGTGACAAGTTCTTCTCTAGGCTTTTATCCAAAGAAAGTTCCATGGCTAATCCTTCTCTTAGAGTGTATTATGGAGAGAAACCTGGTGCTATTCCATTCTTGTGGGAGTCTAGGCCTGGTACTCCTAAACACACATTTTGTGACTCTACCCTTCCCCCTCTTACTCCACCTCCCTCCTACTATTCCAATTCCAATAAAAACCCCATCAAGAAGCACTCAAGGTCTAGTCTTTTACATGCCTTGTTCTCAAAAACTAGTCTTAAAAAAATCAATTTGTCACCATTGCCCTCTTCATTTTCATCTTCAAGGTCATCATCAATATCAGATTCATCAATGTTTGCTTCAATTAGTACTCCTACAAGGTATCATGGAAGGAGCAGAAGCTCATCCTTCAATTCCAGGGGAGGTGATGATCAAGATGACAGCTTAGGTTCACCAACTTCAACATTGTGTTTTGGCATAGGAAGGGTGACCTTGTCATCAAAGGTAGGCAATGGATCTAGGTACTGCCAATAGATTCTCTGTAGCACTCTTCTCCAGAGTTTTCATTCAATCTATATATCATGTTTAATCTTTTAGGCTGCCTAAGTTGTTCTGTGGTAGCCACTTTATCTGGACTTCCTAGACTTACTAAAAGTGAAATGTATGGTGCTAAATGCTGTTTGGAAAATAACAATTTGGCTTTCAAGATGTATCTAAACCATGTAAATTATCAGCAATACTCACCCTTCTTTATATTTGTTTTTCCTATTCTTCTTCAAATCTAAAATGTAACAACAAAATGTTATAGACATAACAAATTTCACAACTTGTTGAGGTGACAAATTGTAATTGGTGCAATATCACTTTCACGTAAGACCACCATTAAAATCAATGTTATCGTGCACCAATTACAATTTTCATCTCAACAATTGTGAAAAATTGTGTCAGACTTTTTGAGAATGTAATAATATGCTACTAATTAAAATGTTGTTGAATTTGGCATATTTCAAACCAGTGAAATACACCTACCCCAATGATATTATGCATGAAGATGATGTTTACCTGTTCTAGTATACTATAATATTAGCATTCAGCACACGGAAAGAAACAACTCAGGCTTAGCAAGAGATGTCAGTGTTATGACTAGACACTTGCATCTTGTGGTGTACTAACTTTCCTAGAAGGAACAGCTTTGGGGGTTTATTTGGTTAGTTGATTGTTAAAGAACATGGTCGTTTAGATGTATAATTGTACATCTCTCTCTTTCTTTGAGTGGTTATTTAATGCAAAGAGTGAAGATGGATAGAGGTTTCTGTCATGATATTTAATTCTGAGCGAGTGCAATTGAGTTGGAATCTTTTGGTTCTGCCTTGCCCTCATCAAGCTCACGTATTGAAAAGTTTTGTCACTTTTATTGAAAGAGGAAAAGCTGTTTTGTTCATTCACACACTTAACCCAAAGAAGTGTTTGATTTTTTTTTTTTTTTTGATACTCACAACAACAGAGGGAGGGGGGAAATGGAAGGGTTTGATTTTGATCACACTAACATATATATAGGAGTGTAAAAATCTGTAACTTAATTGACAGATACATGTCCTTTTTGTCTAGCTAACCCAATTAATAGATTGTGGATAAAAAGCTATTCATCCACACAAAAAATAAAAAATCTCCAAACTTTATTAGGAGCCTTGTACACGATCCATAATATCGTAATGGTCGGTGAAGAATGACAATTTCATTCACGAGGACTTGCATGAAGAAGATTATGGTCTTAACAATCATGATGCTTTTGAATGATATCAATTTGGTCATGCTTGAATCAATTTAGCACAGCGTAAAGTGAATTGCTTTTTTTTTTTTTTTCTTAATGTAACTTTTGGATGTCACGGATTCCTGGCAAGCAGGGTTTTTGTTGCTCTAGAACCCAACAAACAATGCAAAAGATCGCACTTGTAAATGAAATAACCAATTCAACAAATTTACAGCTGATGTCTATTACTCTATTAGACCTTTTGCTTTCACAAAACATGAAGCCTATTGGCCTTTTTTGCTTGATAGCACATTGTGTTGTCTTATCATAGTTTTCATATTCACCATTTTCCTTTGACAACAGTTTATGATTGAGTAATGATAAAAATACAGTACGATTTAGTCTTTCATGGTTAGAGCAACATTATTTTTATTCGAGTTTACCACTAATATCATATTTCTATCTTAACTCACCACTAATACTATTTTCATTATGTGCCAATCACAATAATTCATGTCAATAGTTACGAAAAATCCTATCCTTAATTTGGTATTTTAGTAAGAGGAAAAGCCATTAACACGTCCCCTGAGATGTTCCAAGAAAATCCTTTATTCTTTTAATCAACCAAGAAAATGGAAGCCAGAAACATATCCTAAAGATCTTATTCTTCGCATTTTAATTAATCAAGAAAAGGCTGAACAACCTTACGAAATTGAAAGGCAGAGACTGGGATATTAATCAAACAAACAAAGACTTCTTCAAGTCATTTTCGTTCATTATCTATAAATTGTGGGCACCTCATCTGCTAGCAACTTGGACTTTGTCCCTGGTGGCTCCATGTGCATCTGGGCCATCATTTGTAAGGCATATTTTAGACAGAAACAAGACATCCTATTCCTTGATGCATTCACCCCAGCCGTTCCATGGATTCAAAACAATTCTGGTGTCAAATAGCAAATTGATTTGTTTTGCTTTTAACTTTTATGCTTATCTGCATGAGTAGTAGTTTTCTACTCAAGATTAAGTGTACCATGATCTTTAACAGTATCACAATCTTTGATTTGTTGTCAGTTTCTTTTATCATTTTCTGGCATCGAGACAGGAATTCCATCAAGAATTACAGTTTAACCTATGCTACAAGTCCTGCAATTGATGGTAGACAAGACGAGGAAATGTGTGTACTATTTTTTCTTGCTTTCTTTGAAATAGTGTTCTCTTCATTTCAAATGTATGTATCTCAGTTTATTTAATTATTACAAATATAAGAGTATATCTTTTTAATTTTTTTTTCTTATGAAACAATCTAAGAGTACATCTAGTAATATGTCATTTAAAATTTTAAATGGTCCTAAATCATGTAAAAGAAATAAGAGATAAAATGACAAGTCCAAATCAAAGGTGCAGCATCTGATTTAGGAGCCAGAACTTTTCTAAGGTTGTACATTCTATCATGCCAAAAGTGGGATAAATATAAACTTAAATGCAGTTGCACATATCTAAACTATCCTTGGATGTAGATTCCACACAAGGAATGTTCTAAATCTATAGATTATAGGAAGTGTAAGAGGCTTTAAATTCTAGGTGATATGGTCCCAATAAGAACCTTGCCTGCAGTGTAAATGAAACAAGGAACTAGCAATTTCATCATTTGTGAGCCTGGACCATAGTTTCAGCAATAGATGATAACATCTGATATATGTATTCATGGGCTTTCCTCTTATATTCCTGAATAATCACTATTAAGTTTTGGTAGTAAGTAACATCATGTGTAAAGGATGGGATTTCAAGCATCTCAAAATAAATGGTACAAATGTAATACTAAAGACTCCTGCTAACAGACATTTGAGGCTTCTCAATTATATCTTGTAACTTCATGTATTGCATTTGCCAAGTAACTCACATTGCTTGTAGTTACACCCGCCATGCTGCCGATGATGATGTATAAGTACAGGTAGAAATAGTTTATGGCATTTTTTATAAAAAAAAATTAAAATAAAAGGAATTAGTACAAACAACAAAAATATTAATTTTTCAAAAATAAATATACCTCATACGTCCATCTCGAGTCAAGTATATGTGGAACTCCCTAACTAGCCGATCAACCTGATCAGCAGTTAAGCCAGAGAAGCAAAACATCCCAACCTACAGCATAGCACAGCAGTGAGTTAACAAGAATTTGTGCCAAACTAGTCAAACATTTTGTTGTGAAACCACGCTAAAAAACTTCAGTCATGAAACAAGCATATACTGGTCCAAAACAGACATACACAAACACCCAACCTGGTTAGTTATGTGCTCCCAGTTGAGAGGAGAAGCCAACTTCTCAAGACTTTCACGCAGAGCAGACCGCATTTGTTGAATACGATTTGCCATGACCTTATATTATAGTGTAAGGTTATCAATAAAGGCACATATTAATCCCTACTCCAAACGAAGAGGAAAAAAAATGGACCAAAACAAACATATGAAAGTTTTCATTACCTTCACCTCTTTGACCCAAAGCGCCTTGGTCTCTGGATCACTCAAGATTGTAGAGACTAGCAATAGACCATGAATAGGAGGATTGCTGTACATTGCCCTGGCAATCTGCTGCAATTGGCTTTTAACTGCAACTGCTTGCTTCGCATCAGCACAAAGGACACTAAAATTTTAAGCGGGGTAAGAAGAAGTGACAATGCTAAATTCCACACCAAAAGACAGATTGAGAGCCATTTCAGTAACATAATAACACATTAACTATTTAGGTAGTACTTGCTGTCCACCTAAAGATTGAATCTATATGGGTATGGCAAGGGACTGCATTGCTCTGTCTCATCCAAATTTGTTTTCCAAAACATTTTACATATACTGCCCCATTACCTACTGCCTGTTGCCCATTGATTAAAATGATAGAGATTCTCATATTTTTTTAGACTAAGTGCTCACTAATTCATTACCTGAGACAACCAACTCGGTGTCCATATAAACCCATGTTTTTGGCAAAGGACTGAGCACAGCCTATCAAATGTCCATCTTCAAGAAAAATCCGGATTGCTTGGGCATCCACGTCAAGATCTCCACTTGCAAAACCTTGATAAGCCACGTCAAAGAAGGGAAAGTGACTCTTTACCTGAAAAATGATTGAAATGATTAGAGATATAGAAAAATATGGTAAAGACTATATCTAACAAATTACCTTAAATTGATATGAGATCTCCCTCCACTGTTCTGCAGTAGGGTCAACTCCAGTTGGATTGTGAGCACAAGGATGTAGTAAAAAAAAGGAAGCATCTGGGGCATTCTAAACACCATCGAATGAAATAAACGAAAGATGGTCAATCATTTCCTTTGTTCCATTGTTGTATAAGGTAATACACAGCAGTCAATTGATAATGTAGGCAAAAAATATTCCATTGGCTAAAGATTACAGAAGTGGGCACCGGTTGATTCCATGTTTCGACTCAAAATTCGAACACTTGTAAAATGCATGTGATATGCATGAGTTTCTACCTTTGGTGAAAGAATAAGAAAAAGTTAAAATCCTCTCTAATTGACTGCAGTCTAAAACACTCAATTTACTTTCTTTCCATCAAAAGATTGTCAAAAAGGACCATTTTATTGACATTACAATGTTCTAAAGGGATTTTATATTCAAACAAAAAGTCCTTAAATGTAGCATCTTCATTATTGATTGAACAAATATGCTTCTATTGTTCGAGTGGCATGAAGCGTTAGACGCTTAGAAAGCATGACATCTATTTTGCATCAATAGAAACAGTATCATCCTCAACCTCATGACTAACAAATCCAAGTAGACTCTTATACCTTTATATCATCCATGAGAGCTGCAAAGTTTAAACCCTTCGAAACAGGATGGTAGTACTGGAAGGTTCTTACTGGAACTTGGGCATCTCTCCAGATATTGGGGTGGCTATGAAATGCACAATAAAAAAAGAATTGATTTACACCCCAAAGCACTTAAGCAATGATTAATTGATCAAGTTATGTTTTATTCCAAGTTGATGCAGAAACAAGTATTTTAACCATAATAACAACCCATCAAATCTAAAAGCAATAATAATAAAATAGTGAAATCAACATACAAAGTGAAAAACCTTTTCAAAGAGTACAGAACAAGCTTACTTGGACCAAGTTGGATCAGGAAAATAAATTGGTGATTCAGGATGGAAACGCCTCTGAAACTCAGCAAAGAGACGACATGCACCAGTACCTGAAAGAGCTTGGAGCCCAGCAAAAGTCCCTTCTTTTACAACATTGACATCTTTTCCATAAGCCAGTTTCACACTCTCCTCCACCAATTTTGAACCCACTGCAGTAGCATTTGACTCCCTACCAACATTTCTAACAAAATCACACTAGAATATAATATTTGGAAGTAGGGAAAATAAATCAATTTAGTTCCTTGACTCTTACTAGATTATAACAATTTTTCAATTTTTTTAAAACTGCTACTCACCAATCTATTAAATGGTACATGTCATCATCAATTTATTAAATGGCCCATCTCATTATGTTTTCAATTAGATTTTAATAAAATAAAGAATATTTATAAGAAATTGTTTGCTAACAGATTTGGACATAAGGGCTAGATTGACTCATTTTTACATAGTGAGGAACTAAATTTACAAAGATTAAACCTTAGAACTAATTTGACAAAGTAAAAGTCGAAGAACTAAATTGAATTTTAGCAAAAACAAATGAAGAAGAAGAAGAAAGATTGAGCTCAATCAAAGAACACCCAACAATTAAAACTCACATAAAATCACAACCAGCAATCTTTGCCTCTGCATTTCTAACACATTGAAGAACAACTGGTTTCCCCTCATCATCCCTATATGCTCCCTGTAATTAAAACCAGTATCACATACAAATCAGAAACACACACACACACAAAAAAAAAAAGGTGAAACATTATTTATAAAAGAAAAAAGTGTACCACTCCGAGATTGATCTTGTGGGGATTAGTGTCAGCAAGAAAAGCCTCAGTGACACCAGTGATGGGGTCCTTAGCAGCTGGGCTCACACGGTCCCACCAACCAAACCTACAAAGGGCCTTGGTTGAGGTTGACATACACCTTGTTGAACTAGTTAATCTTGATCCCATGAACCTCCACATGATAATGTTGATCCTTGGTTTTGGTTTCATTCAATTTCTTGTACACTCTGATTCTGAACAGGCACTGTGACTCTGATGATGAATGTAAAGAATATATAAATGTTTTGGTAAAGGTAAAAGAAGAAGAAAGTTGCGTGGACCTTGGTTTTTCAAAGACAGAGAGTTCCCCATTTCCATGGTTTTTTTTTTTATTAATGTTCTCGTCTTCTGTTCCAGTGGGCTCCTCGGTTTTTTTTAAGGAATCAACGGAAAAAACGCCCTTCGTTTTGTACTTTAACTCTCCCCCAAAAAAGAAAAAATCGCATACTTTTCGTTTTCAAAGTGATTGTTGTGGCGACTTTGTGGGTGTTTAGGCAAAAGTATTGACCTTAAAAGGTACTTTTATAGTAACGAAACGAACATAGCGTATGAAAATATATGTCCACTATGTCGACGTAATAAGGAGGATTGGCAAAATTAAACATGACTTGTGAACCCGACATGATATGATACGAAATTAATAGGTTATGAGTTGAGGTTTAATAGATTCGTGTCATATTCGAGTTGACACGACTAACCTGTTTAATAAATGGGTTGGATCAATGCTTATCACATGAAACCCGTTTGACCTGTCTGACCCGTTTAATTGAATAACATTTTATCAGCATACTCCTCAAACCCTAAGTATATAAACTTATTAGTTGTTGTGATTTTTTTTTTGGGGACATATTATGATTGATTATTTGTGATATTAAGATATTGAGATATGCTTTTATTTTGAATGATTATTTGTGATGCAGTCACTTGTTAGTTCTAAATTTTATATTAAAAATATTTTTTTATTTGTTTTTCATAATTCATATCAATTTGATTAATACTAAATTTTTTTTGTTCATTTTGATTAAATTTGATGAACAAGTCGATACGACTAACCTGTTTAATAAATAAGTTGTGTTAGAATTGAGGAATCTTGACATGTTTAATAAACATGTCGGGTTAGGGTTGACCCATATAGTTGAATATTCATGAGTCGACATGATGCAAACCCGACATGCGAACATGAATTGCCACCCATAGTAATAAGTTTCAATAAATTTTGTTGACAACCTACCACTCAAACGACATGTTCACATTTTTTGTTTTGGCACTTTTTATATTTGACCAAAATTCAATTCAGGTCTCTAACTTCATTCATTCAATTGATTCCACTAATCTAACATATTCAATTAAGACTTCCCATTAGTCTTCTACTAGAAATGCTTTGTTAAGGACTCCAAAAAAAAAAAAAAAAAAACCTCAAACTCACCCTAGATGATAGCTCCGAGCCTCCAATTCACAGTGTATTTAGTACCAAAAATTAAAACCACCCTAAGTATTAACATCAAGTCGTACAATTTAAAAAAAAAAAAAAAAAATTTAACATAAGAACCTATTTTTTCCATTTTACTTTATACTTTTTCAAAACATCCACATTATATTATTTATTCTAAAGTTTATTTCATTAAATATAAAATTTTATTTATTTATATAATTTTTTCTCTATTTTTATATATTACAATCACCATTTACTCTATTTCTTCATCCTCACAAAGTGCAAAAAAAAAAAAGAAAAAAAAAAGAAAAAAGAAAAAAAAAGAAGAAATGCACAAAAAAGTGCTTGTGTATATTTGCACAAGTACTATAACAAAAATGCATTTTGCACAATGGATACATAAACTAATGTGAGTAATTTTTGACGTTAGGAAAAATTTGGTCATTATACCATTTTACACAAGCTAAATGTGAATGCTTATCTACCAAATTCTCATTCTTTTGTTAATTTCTTTACCGATGCACAGAAAATAGTACACAATTTTGAAATTATAGAAAGTTTTATTGACTAAAGTGAAATTAAAGGAGCGAATTAAATTTCAATCAAATTTAGAAGGGACAATTTATAATTTAATTAAAATTTATCAATGATTCATTCAGCATCAAAACGCTTGCCGTATCTACCAAGCGTTCAACTTACGCCCTGTAGCTTAATTCGCGCGGCCCTTCCAATTTTGGATTAGTACTTATACACACACTCTCGCTCTCTCAACTCTCAAGGCTCTTTCAGGTATATATTTATATTTCTCTGCCTCTCTTTTTTTCTTCTTCTTGTTTTCTAACTAGGGTTTCGATCGACCGTTTATCAAAACCCAATTCTCTATTCTACTTTATCTCATCCGTGTTTTCCCTGGCCCTCAAGGTTCGGCGGTGATCTTAATTGGCTGTTGTAGTAACTTTCTGTTCTGTTGGTTTGAATGATCTTAATGGGCCCTCAAGGTTCGAATGCTTTTGCTTTGTCTTAAGCTAGGACTATTGAAAGATGTAATCTCCAGTGAATTAAATTGAGATTGACTGAGATATATCATTAGTCATTTAGGAAATCTGCTATTTCTTTTCAAAGGCTTAAAATCTTAGCCTGCATGATTAACTCCTATTTATTTCTAGCTGAATCGTTGCTTTTACTAGATTTATTAGTCACTGGAATTCCATTTAAACAAAAACTATGTATACCTCACCTTGATATCAAATTTCAATGGTACTACATCTGATTTAGTAGCCAGATCCTTTGAAACTATGTTGGTACATTTCTATCATGTCAAAAAGTGGGCTAATTATAAATTTATTAGCAGTTGCATTTGTTTATGTACTATCCTTGCATGTAGATTCCATAAAGTGTTGAGAGCCTTTACATTCTAGGTGATATGGTTCTAGTATGACTCATGTCTTTGGTGTATGTGAAACAAGGATCTAGCGATTTCGTCAACTGATGACTTCTGATATATGTGTTGATTGGCTATCCTCTTTTATACATGAATAATCATTAATTAGTTTTGGTACTAAGCAATATATATTTTTTGAGATAGTTATAATATACTGTTAAACCAGCAGTTCAAATTTCTTTTTTCCTAAACCCTCAAGAACTTTGTGATTGAAGATGAGTCAATTTTTTAAACGATGATATTTCATTCATCTCAAATTTAATGGTACAAATTCAACACTAAAGATTATGTTACAAACATGTTACAAACACTTGAAGCGCCATCTTCAACACCCTCTCTCTAAGTGAAGGGAAAAAAAATTGACATCTCACAAAAGTCTTCCATTTGGTAAATATAAAGCTATTCAGTTTCTTGAAAGCACTTAAATAAAAATAAAAAGCAGTTTTATCATTTTTAGCACCAGGCTTTATAATCCATGACATTTTAAACACTTTGTCGATATCCATTGAAAACCACTAATGAACATATTTTGTTATTCTTCAATTCCTTTTTTTTGAACACTTCAATTCCCTTTTAAAACATTGTGGGTGGTGGGATTTTCATTGGAAAAGGGAGTCATCACTGAGTTGGGATTGCTGCAGAGTTGTTCGTCCTTTGATTGGAGTGAATTTCCCGTTTTTTGGTTTTATTCGAACATATAAATTTTTTTTTTGAATGAGCTGCAACCCAGACGGCATGTCCGCGTTTTTTTTTTCCATCTTCTAATTTGATTAAAATTCAATTCAGCTCACTTATTTCACTTTTGTTCATTTGAATTCTCTAAATTTCAAACATATCCCATTAGTCTATTAGATTTGCTTCCGTAAGGACTCAAAGAAATAAAAAATTCAAACTCACCCTAAATGACAACTCCAACTCCTTGTGTATAGTGTACCAAAAATTAAAATCACCCTAAGCATTCACATCAACTTGTACAAAATTTTTGTTTATTTTAGCATACGAACTTCTTTTTCTATTTTACTTAACCATTTTTCAAAGATTTCGATTTTGGTATAGATGGGGTGTAAAAGTAAAGTAAAACTCATGTTTTACATCATCTAATAACAAATTGTTATATTAGTCTTTTACTTAAAATTCATTACATTTTACCTACCTAATAACATCGCATCAACTTTTTAATTAAAACATGAAATATTTTGTTTATTGAGATGTTATCCCGTGTGATAAGATATATTTATATTTTAGCAATATAATTTAATCTCTTTTTTAAAACACCCATATTAGATTATTTATTCTATACTTTATTTCATTAAAATATCAAATTTTATTTATTTTTTAAAATTATCTCTCTCTCTCTCTCTCTCTCTTCATACTAGAACCCTAATTTTCTCTCTTCATTCATCCTTCAGAAATGCAAGGAAAAAAAAAAAAAAAAAAAACTGAAACGCACAAAAAAGTGCTTGTGTATATTTGCACAAGTACTGTAATAAAAATACATTTTGCACAATGGATGGATAACTGATGTGAGTGATTTTTGGAGTTGGTTGGGAAAAATTTGGCTTTTATGCCATCTTACATGAGCTTACCTATCAAATCCTTGGGACCCTAGTCTTTTGTTAATTTCTTTGTCGATGTACAAAAAATGAAATTATACCGCTCATTTGTGAAACTTCAGGAATCAACAGGGCTTATTTGAAACTCCATGGCCAAAAACGCAGTGAATTGAATTTCAATAAGTTAGAAGGGGCAATTTCTAATTTACTTAAATTTCATCAATGATTCAGCATCAAAACGCTTGCCGTATGCCCTGTATCTATTAAGTATTCTGTTTACGCCCTGTAGCGTGCCCTTTCAATTTTGGATTAGTTTGGTTTTGTTGTTTTCTTATTAGGGTTTCCATCGACGTTTATCAAAATTTCTACTCTCCTCTCCTCTCCGTTTGTGGATGTTTACTGACTTTTTTAATTTTACAAAGATTGAATGATGGCAAATGAGGAGGACTATGAGGACGTAATCTTTTCAGACTATGAAGACTTCATTTCTGAACATGACGAAGGCAAAGCCGTTATGATCCAAATATAGGTTGGAGGTCAGACCCCATCCTCAAAATCAACCTCTCTCGCCCTTCTAAAATCCCTCCCCCTCCCCCTAATCCTACCCTTCCCCCTGCCCCTACCGTCGCCACCGCCTACCCTCGGCCAAAATGGTTCCCATATACGAAGGTATGTGCAAGTGCAACATTGTGTGTGCAGTATGTTCTGCGATGTGTAACTAATCAGAGTATTAAACTTGCTTGTTCCTTAGCTTTCTGAGGAGGAACGATATGAATATTCTCTTTATGAAGAGATGCTGTTAGAACGCTACAACGAAGTTAAGGTTTGTTTCTTCTTATATCTATCTATCTACCTGTCTACCAGTTTATACGGTACTAAATAATCTTCAATTTGAATTGAACAAATTGGTGTAGGCCACGGATTTTGAATTTGTGAGACTTGTGAAGATTATGGTAATGCTCGCTGCTGGGCTTAATATTAAAATTCATTTTGAGGCCAAGTCCTACGCTGCTGCTGAGTACACTGTGAAAACCTTTGAAGGTTTCGTGTTCAAGGCTTTTGTCTGTCGTCATAGAGTGTGGCCTATGAGTTGTCAACTGCTATGCCCTAATCCTGTGTATGATGAAAGAATCTCGCTGTCCCATGAGCACTAATTATGAACCGCCGCCTTATGAACCACTGCTTTATAAACCAGCAAGGGACTTACCTCCTTCATTTTTGTCATGGTTGAGTGATGATCTTAATTGATTGTAGTAACTTTCTGTTTTGCTAGTTTTTTTTCTTCTTCAAACATATAATAGTTTTCATTTTGTTGGTTTGAATGACCTGCAATCAATATTGCAAATTTTATATAATCAAAATTATTAATGACTCTCTCTTTTGCTTATTTGATTTACTCCTATTTACTCCTAGCTGAATCGTTGTTTTTACTAGATTTATTAGTCACTGGAGTTCCATTCTCAAACTATGGACACCTTGATATCAAATTTCAATGGTGTTAACGTCTGATTTAGGAGCCACTAAGGTTGGTACATTTCTATCTTGTGGGGTATGCATAAAACTTATAAGCAGTTACATATATTTAAACTATCTTTGCATGTAGATTCCATTATGAAGTGTTGGGAGCCTTTGCATTCTAGGTGATATGGTCCTAAGAAGACTCTTGTCTACGTCGTATATGAAAAAAAGTTTTGTTAGATAACATCTGATGTTTGTGTTGATTGGCTTTCCTCTTTTATACATGAATAATCATTAATAAGTTTTGGTAGTAAGCAATATATATATATATATATGAACGGTTTTAGACCCCTTAAAACAACCAGATTGGTTAGCCTAGTTAATTAGCCAAGTTGTTACTTAGTCAAATTAAGCAATTCTAGGTTAAAGCAATCAAATAATCATATCAAACATATAAAGCAGCGGAAAAATAAAAGATACAATGATATGATCACCTAGAAAACCACATGGTAAAAACCTGAGGAGGATTTGACCCACCGATCCTCAAGGCAAACCTGAATTCACTATAAAAGAATCGAAGTTCATACAAAAGGACTTACAAGCTCCTCGCTCGACTTCCTAATGCTACCCACCAGTAGAACTTACTGACATGACCACGTGCAAGCTCCGAATCCACGGACTCCTTCTTTCTTGAATTCTTCAATCAGCTACAAGCACCCAGGCTTGATATTCTTTAAGTTTCAATGATAGCAACCGAGTTGATCATCAAGATATTGATACTATCTCTACCTTGAAAACCCTAAGCTTTGTGTAAAGGAAAGCTCCTCTAGATCTCACAAGAGATTTACACAAAATCGCAACGTATGAGCAACAATACAACTGGAGCAATTCTAAAAACGTGGCTAGGGTTTTTCTTTATATACCTAGAGTAAAAACAGAAAACCTAAAACGTTCAATGAGTTAGGGCTGAGCTGGAATATTCTGCAAAAATACATTCTGCCCGAGATTCGATCGATCGAGCCTTTCCTTTGATAGATCGAGCCAGACCGAAATGCACCAATGCATCTGCAGCCACTCGATTCCAACTTTACATGAAAGACCCAACTTTGAGCAAGTCTAAACAAGACTAAATAACCTGTTTTGATCATGGTTTGCCAACAATACAAATTAGAGTTCTAAATACATAAAATCCTAAATCTTTAGAACCTAACAAACTCCCCCTTTGGCAATCCGTGACAAAACACAAACACTAAGCTCAAAGTTTACAATTAAAAAGCCCTTTACAAAAATAATGCTCATAACAACAAATCCAATCTTAACTACTATCCATCAGTTGCAAGTGTAGACAGCAGCTCAATTGAATCAACCTGTATATTCCTGAAATACTCAACAAACGCATAAACGCATGTGTGACAGAAAATAGTATATAAATAGGTATAACATTCTTGAATGATTCACACAACACATAATAAAGACATATATTAATGAATAACTCATAGAATATAAATCAATAAAAATCATGTATATCTATTAATGTTACTCCCCCTAACATGAATATCCCAAAAATGATATACAAGGTGAAGCGCCTAAATACAACCTACTCCACAAAACAAACAAAATCTCCCTAACTACAAAAATCTCCTCTACAAACTCTACTTCCCCTTTTTGTGACGGAATGCTAAAGGGAAATCAGAATCCATCATCAAAAGGAGGTGGTAAGGGTGAACGAAGATGTGCTAGATCAGCTCGTAAAGCTTGGATCTCGTCAAAAAGGTCCACCAAAAGCTGACCATGAGCCGCCTGAACGGTCATGACAGTCTCCAAAGTATGACGGATATCAAAGTCATCCGATGGAGGTGGAGGAACAGTAGCAGCAGTAGCAGCGTCAGGATCATGAACAGCCTCACCAGCAGGACTTGTAGAAGAAGAGGGAAGAGGTGCGGACCCAGAAGGCGTAGACCTAGGGTGTTTTGAGCTAGCTCGAAGGTGAGTAGCCCTCTGTCTAAGAAAAGATGCACCTATAGGAGCAATCACATGAACGGGCTCAGAGGAAGGGAAGCCACTAAGATCAAGATAAAGTAAAATCCTATGAATGAAAATAGGATGAACAAGAGCATGAGCAGAAGATGAACTCCTATAAATATCGTTCAAAGAACGAAGAAACAAATGGGGAAAACTGATAGGAGCATCAGTGACAAGAGCGTACACAAATACACACCGCTCGAGAGGAATGGTGTTAAGATGAGAAATGGGCCAGATGGAGTGACAAGCTATCCTAAAGAAGAGATAGTTTAACTCAGAAAGCTCAATAGTGGTGATTCGAGGATCAGAACCCCACTGGATAGATGACCCAGTGATGTAAGACATGACATCACTCAAAACAGGAGACTCATCATAAGGATAGACAGGGTGCTGTACCAAAGGTACCCCTAGAGCATCAGCCACTACCTTAGGAGTAATGGTGTACTCTACGCCTCGTATCCAACTCTTTACCAAAGTGTTGGAATCATAGATGCAGATAGAGATGTTCGAGTAGAACTCTCTAATCAAGGTAGCAGGTAAAGAAGGATCAGAAATATCCACCAAAGGTAACCAGCCCCTATGCTCAAAGTTTGCCCTAATGGCAGGATCAAGCTTATCTAGAATGACAGATCGCTCAGACCATATCTTCCTCTTAAGGTTCAGCTTATCATAAATCTTTTGGTTTTTCTCACTAGGAAATTTCTCTCGGTCAAAGGGAGGAGAGGAAGGAGTAGATGAGGTGACAGACCTACGAGCTCTAGTTTTCCTAGGCATGATGCTAAGGAAAGGACAGAGACACAAGAGAAAACCAAAAAAAAAAAAAAAAAAAACCAAGGGCAGACTGCAAGTTAGCACAAGAAAAATATAGAGCAAAAATCTATATGATGCATGAACATTTAAAATGGCATGATGCATGTACTAATGCAGTAAACAAAGTTCAAAATTAAGTTGAATTGAACAAAAATGGCTTGAGTATCAAAAACCCCAAAAATTTGAAAATCACTTGAAAAATTTTGAAGTACACGGATGAATTAAGCATTACAAAACATAACACAGAGATTATAATGCCTAAATACATCCAATCAACAAGCCAATTTCACCAATTTCAACCTAATTGAACAAAATCCCCAATTCGGAACTAAACATAAACCCTAGAAATTTCAATTTCTCACAAAACCCAAAATTGATCAAATTAGACTATCACAATCATGTTTAAAACATGTCCCCATAAAAACCCATTGATCAATTGCACAAAATTAGGTTTGCAACATCAAAAATCCCAAAAATTGAGAGGTCCAAAATTTTTAGAGATAATGCATGAAAAATGCAAATAAACTCAAAAATGAGGGGCAAAAGAGACTTACCGGCTTGAGGAAAGAGAAACTTTGCAAAAAATTTGGAGGAAAACGACAAAAAATTCGCTGTAGATCCTTGCCTTGTCGGAGAGAGAAAAGAAAGTTTGAAAAACTTTTGAAAAGGTAAGTTGAATCAGTCCAAGAACACTGTTTTTAAAAAACCTGTTTCACGACTTTCGATTGATCGAAAATTACTTTCGATCGATCGAGTCACTCCGAAATTTTTAAAAGGAATTTTAAAACTTTCGATCGATCGAAAAATAGACTAGATCGATCGAAACAGGCAGCGGATCACAGTATTTTGAAAAAAAAGTCCAGTTTTGAAAACTTCAAACCAATTTTTTGAAAACGAACTCCTCAAAGCATTGAAATCAATGAAACACAATGCATGAGTAAGAGATGAAATGGAATGATTTTTCAAAAACCCAAATTTGTAATCCCAGTTTCTCCAAAGAAAGTTTTAGCCAGTTCATCATTTAATTTCTCAGGCAAAATAATGTTTTGCATAATTCTCAAGATATTTTCAAACTTGGTTGGTCAGACCAAAAACACACACAATAACATGTACAGTGTTTAGCAAAGAGTAACTTGTGTAGTGTGTGCAAACTAGCAAAAACTTGAGATACATGTGAGGTGATATGTGAATAGCAATCAATCACAAAGTCTACAAAATTCATCACATAGAATTTAAAATAGACTATCACCTAAAGAGTTACATCATATAACTCCCACATCTCCTAGAACATAAGCTTGCAGTCATGTAAGTTTCTTGTATTTAGCCTTTTAATTATGTGAATTGGCATCAAGCCTAATAGTACACACCAGTTTTAATTAAGTGAATTGGCATCAAGCCTAATAGTACACACCAATTTTAAGCATTAAGCAATTAAGTCGAGGCTACACCTTATGTTCTTTTTGTGCATGTGCTACACTTTCTCGAGCACAAAATCTTATGATATGCACTATGGTATTCATGATTGGCTAGTGAACAATGGTGAGATAGTTATTTATGCCTTTCTCAAAAGGATCAAGTCTGACAGTCAAATAACATGTGACTTCAAGATTAAGACAAAGTGATAAACACCATAAACTTCTTTCCCACACAACATGCACTACAAAGTTTCAACTAGTAAAGTGCAATAAATAAGCTCATCAAAACTAAACAAGGTACACTAAAACATGTTATGTGTAAATAAATTGACCAACCTTGTTTTCAAAAACCAAAAAAAATAATGTCAAACATATTTTTGCTTTCTCCTTTTCTCCTTTTTTTTAATTAAAAAAAAAACAAATAAATCCTAGAATGAAATGCATGAATGTAATGCAATGCAAGTCCTAGAAAAAAAACAAAAACAATAAAAACCAAAAAACAATGGTCACAAAGGAATGAGCAGTGAAGCACAAGGACCAAGAAAGCCATAAGAGACTAAGGACACCGAAGCACACCAATCACTTGACGAAGTGTCTCAAACTTACTTCCATCAAGCGGTTTGGTAAAGATGTCAGCATTTTGACGATCAGTAGGAATATACTCAAGAACAACAATTTTCTTTTCAACCAAGTCCCTAATGAAGTGATATCTAAGTTCAATGTGTTTGGTCTTAGAGTGCTGAACAGGATTCTTAGATATATCTATAGCACTGGAATTATCACAATAGACAACCATGGTGTCTTGAGGAATCCCATAATCACTCAATAGCTTTTTCATCCAAAGGAGCTGAGAACAACAACTCCCAGCAGCAATATATTCTGCCTCAGCAGTGGATAAAGAAACAGAATTTTGCTTCTTACTCATCCAAGCCACAAGATTGGTTCCTACATAAAAACACCCCCTAGTGGTGCTTTTTCTGTCATCAGCATTCCCAGTCCAATCAGAATCAGAAAACCCAGCAAGAGACAAATTAGACTCCTTGCTATAGAATAATCCATAGTCACAGGTTCCACTTACATATTTTATAATTCTCTTAACAACATTTAAATGAGAAACCTTAGGGTTAGACTGAAATCTAGAGCAAACACCAACACTGAAAGATATATCTGGCCTACTAGCAGTCAAATACAAAAGACATCCAATCATGCTTCTATACAAAGTAACATCAACAGACTCACCTGATGGATCAATTGTTAATTTTGCATTAGCAGCCATCGGTGTTCTAGCATGAGCAGCCTTGTCCAGTCCAAATCTTTTCACCAGATTTCTTGCATACTTAGCTTGATTTATGTAGATTCCTGACTCTGTTTGCTTTACCTCTAAACCTAAAAAATAAGTCAGTTCACCAACCATGCTCATTTCAAACATTGCCTTCATTTCATCTGCAAAAAAATGAGCAAGAGAATCATTAGTAGCACCAAATACAATGTCATCTACATAAATTTGAGCTACAAGAAAATCATTCTTATCCTTTCTTATGAAGAGAGTTGTATCTGCAGATCCCCTTTTGAATCCATGCTCAGTGAGATATGCAGTCAATCTGTCATACCAGGCCCTAGGAGCTTGTTTCAACCCATAGAGAGCTCTTTTCAATTTGTAGACATCATCTGGTCTGTGAGGATCAACAAAGCCTTTAGGTTGCTCTACATATATTTCTTCTTGTAGCATCCCATTCAAGAAAGCACTCTTGACATCCATTTGATACAGCTTGAAGTTTAGGTGACTTGTTATGGCCAACAGTATCCGGATGGATTCTAACCTAGCCACTGGTGCAAAAGTCTCATCAAAATCAATTCCTTCCACTTGTGTGTACCCTTGTGCAACAAGTCTTGATTTGTTTCTGATCACAATGCCATGTTCATCTGACTTGTTCTTAAAGATCCACTTAGTTCCAATCACATTTACACTTTTCGGTCTAGGAACTAGTTCCCACACATCATTCCGAATGAATTGATAAAGTTCTTCATGCATGGAATTTACCCAATCAGCATCTTGAAGTGCTTCATCCACCTTTTTCGGTTCAAATTGGGACAGATAGCATGAGTGAGTAATCACATTCAAAGCTTTTGATCTCAATCTCATGTTATCATTTAGACTACCCAATATATTTGTGGATGGATGATTAAGTCTCACTCTAGAGGATAGACCTTTTACTAAAGATGTGGAGGTACCTTTCTGTTCAGATAGAGGACTGAGCTCACTTTGTACCTGTTGAGTTTCACGCACCGGAGTGGATGGTTCTGAATTTGATGGTACTGAAACTGTATCATTTAACACCAACAACTCTTCCTCACTATGTTTCACAACATACTCAACATGAAGAGAATCATCAACTTCTAAAGACTTATCATGAGCAAGAGCAGTGCTTTCTTTAGGTGCTTCTGAACACACTTTATCATTTATCACAACATTTGAAGATTCCATAACTGTTTTGGTTCTCAGATTGTACACTCTATACGCTCTACTAGTGGAAGAGTATCCTAGAAAATATCCTTTGTCACTCTTTGCATCAAACTTTTCTAGATTCTCTCTATCACGTAGAATGTAGCAGTCACTATCAAATATTCTGAAATATTTGACAACAGACTTCTTCCCTCTCCAGAGTTCATAGGGAATTTTCTTAGAATCAGGTCTGAAATACACACGATTGAGTGTATGACAAGCAGTGTTGACAGCTTCTCCCCAGAAGGATTTTGGCAACTTTTTGTTGTGTAACATAACTCGTGCCATCTCCTGTACAACCCTGTTTTTCCTTTCCACAATCCCATTTTGTTGAGCTGTCTTGGGTGAATAGAACTCTTGATGAGTGCCTTGATCATTGCAGAAAGTAGCCAGCTTGGTATTCTCAAATTCTCTTCCATGATCATTTCTTATTCTGGCTATCACAGTATCTTTCTCAACTTGCAACTTCTTGCACAAATCTATCATCTTCTCAGGAGCCTCAGCTTTATATTATCAAAACGTGGCTGGTTGTTTTCAAGATATCATCTTCTTATTCTGGCTATCAAAACACAGATGTATCACAGTATCTTTCTCAACTTGCTCTGATACCACTTGAACGGTTTTAGACCCCTTAAAACAACCAGATTGGTTAGCCTAGTTAATTAGCCAAGTTGTTACTTAGTCAAATTAAGCAATTCTAGGTTAAAGCAATCAAATAATCATATCAAACATATAAAGCAGTGGAAAAATAAAAGGCAGAATGATATGATCACCCAAGAAACCACACGGTAAAAACCTGGGGAGGATTTGACCCACCGATCCTCAAGGCAAACCTGAATTCACTATGAAAGAATCGAAGTTCATACAAAAGGACTTACAAGCTCCCCGCTCGACTTCCTAATGTTACCCACCAGTAGAACTTACTGACATGACCACGTGCAAGCTCCGAATCCACAGACTCCTTCTTTCTTGAATTCTTCAATCAGCTACAAGTACCCACGCTTGATATTCTTTAAACTTCAATGGTAGCAACCGAATTGATCATCAAGATATTGATACTATCTCTACCTTGAAAACTCTAAGCTTTGTGTAAAGGAAAGCTCCTCTAGATCTCACAAGAGATTTACACAAAACCGCAATGTATGAGCAACAATACAACTGGAGCAACTCTAAAAACGTGGCTAGGGTTTTTCTTTATATACCTAGAGTAAAAACAGAAAACCCAAAACGTTTAATGAGTTAGGGCTGAGCTGGAATATTCTGCAGAAAAACATTTTGCCCGAGATTCGAACGATCGAGCCTTTCCTTCGATCGATCGAGCCAGGCCGAAATGCACCAATGCATCTGCAGCCACTCGATCCCAACTTTAGATGAAAGACCCAACTTTGAGCAACTCTAAACATGACTAAATAACCTGTTTTGATCATGGTTTGCCAACAATACAAATTAGAGTTCTAAATACATAAAATCCTAAATCTTTAGAACCTAGCAATATATATATATATATATATATATATATATTGAGATAGTTATAATATACTGTTGGACCTGCAACTTGAATCTCTTCCTCCCTTTGAATCCCAAGCACTTTGTGTATAAGGAGGTGCCAATTGAGCTACAATACTCTTGGCATCAATATCATTTTTAAATGATGAGATTTCATTCATCTCAAATTTAATGGTACAAATTTAATACTAGAGACTTATGTTACAAACATTTGAGGCGCCATCTACAACACCCTTCTCACCCTTCTCTAAGTGAAGGGGGAAAAAAATGACAACTCACAGCAGTCTTTCATTTGGTAAATTTAAAGCTATTCAATTTCTTGAAAGAACTTAAAACAAAAATAAATACTAGTCTTACAAAGACAAATTAAAAAACTAGAAAACTTAGTTGCTAATCAATATATATATATATATATATATAAGCAGAGATCTCATGCCGAGAGTGCATGAGGTTTTGTGAAGTGGCACATCCTTTGCAATAGTCTTTCTATTGACTTTCCTCCCATCTTCTCTCAACTCTTCATCTCCCCCATCAAATCCAATTGGCTAACATTAAATTGTCACTAGCTTGGAATTAATAACCAATTACTCATGTTCAATGCTTCTTATCAATGCTTTGGACTTTCCAACTTAATTCATTTCACTATTATTAAATTTACTACTATCTTCCCCAGTTTATTCTCTTCTTAACCTTCAGTTGTCCCTTGGAATTTTCACAGCTAACCTTCAATTTCTAAACCAGTCAAGGACACATGAACAATATGGTCTATACATGAACAATATGGTACAATTCCTCTTTATGGTAGTCCTTCTCATATGTCATATCTAAGAATCGACTCTTAGGAGCGATTAGAAAAGCAGTGGGTTTTCATTGTTTTCTTAATTTAGCTAGTATTTAAGGTAAGATTCATCTTTTTAATTAATCCATTGCATAGGTAGCAATCGGTTACGAAGAGGGATTACAAATATTGGTTTTTGTTTTTGTTTTTTGTTAATTTAATTGTGGGAATACTATGCTTTTGTTGGTCTTTGATTTATAAACTTGAAGTTGGTAAATAATTAATGTAAACCTTCATCCTGTTAATAGACTTCCATTACAATACATTTCTCACTGTTCACTGTGCATTATCATGAAGATTGATAGTATTTTTGAATATCATTAGAGCATAAGGTTTGATCCATCTAAATTTTTACTCTTCAAATAGAAAGGAAAAAAAAAAAAAAAAAAACACCAACAATTTTGATTTTCTTCGGTTTTTTTAATGGTGGTAATTTTTTTTTTTATATTGGTTTTGATTTGCAGTGCTTTTGTAGTTGCCATTGGTAAATAATGTATAAGTAGATCCGATAGTTGTGCAAATTGATCGGCTCGATTTTGTTCTACATGAGAACTCTGATATGGATGCATATAAGTGTCCGGTCAGGTATTGTTAGTTACTTGCTAACTTGCTTAATGTTATGTTGTTCTATATTAGAGTGAGATTCATTAGATTTTTAGTATGTTAATGCTTATATTGTTTGTTAAAATTGTTTTCAAGATATGAATGCACCACGCTTTGCCCAATTGACATGATATATAAATGTTGCTCCATTTGCAATATATCAAGAAGTCTATATTACTTCCAGATATTTAGCAAAACCAAACATTGAATATTTCCCTTTATTTATGTTCAAGGAAAATTAACAATTTGGAGGCTCTATGCCGGATATTCCTAAAATCTATGTGTCAAAAAATGTGTTGTTGCTTTAGATTTAGAAAGAAGATGAGAGCTTTTCTCCTTTGACTTTTATTTTAGTGAAATAATTTTTGTTCCCTTCATTGTTTTGTCTTATATTTATATTGTATTTTTCTCTTGAGAAATTGGAATTTAAATACATCTCATTTTCCTTATGTCAAAGGCTTCAACAAAATCTTGGCAAAAAGAAATATGGTTAAGTTGAAATTTATCAATGAGTTAGCAGGTGGTAAGCATAATGAAATAGGCTATGGAGAAGAAAAGAAGTTTTGCTTCAAAATAGTTCCATCCATAGACACTCCATGGTGACATTCCATGGTGATGCTGGTAAGTGGTAAGTGAATAAAAAAGTTCAACATGTACTAAACACTTTTATTTTTTAATTAAGTTTTTAACCTTTATTTTCAGAACCCATCCTCCAATACTTCTCTATTCTTTCTCTTTATGTCTCTCATTTTCTCATGTTCTCTTGCATTACCTTTTCCAGTTTAGCCCCATGTTTAGCTTAGCCTTTTGCTCGCCCCAAGAATAAATGTTATGTTAATGAAAAATTGAATTGATTTAACACATTACCTATTACTATATGTCTCTGTTATATTGAGAAATTCTTATTGAAAATTTACTGCAATATTTTTATAAATTGATAAAATGGTGTTACTTAATGTTATTACTTTTAACATGTGTTCAGCATTCTACTTAAACATTTTCATATAGTAGCTTACAACAATATCTGCGCATTGCGCGGGCCCTCTACTAGTTATTCAAAAGAGCCAACAAGCAATCAAAGTTGCCAGTTTGATATAGGTACATTAATCCGGAAAGATGGAAAAACACAAGACAAGAAAAAAGAAACCCTGATATGGAATGGAATAACTTTGCTAGATACAAAACCTGCTATTTTATTCTAGTCATTTGCTTGAAAAGCATTTGATTTAGTACAAGATGAAACACCCTTGATTCAAGTGACACATGGGTAAGCAACACACGAAGAGAAAACAAGGTGAGCGAAATAGACGTCATCTGCAACAGACTTATCTAGTTTTCATTAGAAGAAGGGGGGGAATTCAAGTTTGCTGGAATTTGAGGCCTAGAAGTAGGAGTTGAGGGTCTTGAGCTTAATGATGGCCGGGGTTTGTCAATGGAAGAGCTGGTGGTCTTGATGAATTGTTACTCTCTGATTGTAAAACAGAGATTATTTGAAATATTAGTCATTCATATATAACAACTTCAAAAAGCGTTTCCATTAAATATCGTTATCCGCAATTAAGTTGTCTAAAATAGATATCTTTGTTTTGAAAACCTTTGGCATCATGAAAGAGGCAATATTTCTGTTAATATGGAGGAAACAAACTCAACATGCAAAAAATGCAATGCACATAAAATATTGAGCAAAGACACGTGGAAATATCTAATTTCTGAATAAAATGTCTCAGGAAATTAAAAGAAAAAAGGGGTAGAAGAAGTTGGGGGGGGGGGGGGGGGTGCATTTATATCTTACGGGTTAAGTTTTTGTCCAATGCACTTATAGGATCCTTTGTATATTTTTCCCAAGATAAACAGTTCATTATTTCTATGCCTTGTTGTCATAGAGCATAATGCAAAGAGTCAAGTATGAATGCCAATTCAACAAAATGAAATATCTACTACTCAAGTTCAGTGTGACGTATCTTCGTTGTGCTGTTGCCCTGCTTAATGAAATATCTACTACTTTCAGATAAAAAAGAAAAAAGAAAAAAAAGTATCATTACCTATTCAACAAGCCAAAGAACCCAGTTGGTCTCATTTATCACATTGCTATTGTATTGTATGAGTGCTATATTAGCTAAATAAATGAATACAGAAAAGCATTGTCAACTGAGGACCCTCAAATGTCCACCAGCTTCCTACTCATAAATGTGAAAGCACTTTAAGCTATCCAACCAGAAGGGAGAAAATGAATGGCATGACAATTGAGGAAAGACAGCAACGAGAATGTACATGTGTCTTCACGGGAGCCAATAGGTAAACCCTGAAGTTCACAAGTAATCCTTCGAAAGCTCCTAAGTCCTAATCATCCTCAGTTCCCCAATTCCTTGGCTTGAATCTCTGGCTACCATAACATCTTCTTATGCTCTGAACCTATTCAGATCTAGAAGGTCTTTCAAAGTCAGGATATTCTCCATGCTCATCTACAGAAGTCACATTTTGGGTGCCCAAGAAACCCTGCTACAAGGAAATAGAGGGATTAGTACTTTGGCAGATTTTTAACTTAAGAAAAAAAAAAAAGGTGATAATTTGTCTAGGGGTGATCAAATATTTGTCAACATCAGCTTCTTTAACTTGGGAGAGCTCCATGGGACCATGGGAGATCTTAAACCCCATTTAGCTCATAATGTCTGATTAGGTTAGTATCATAATGTTCTCTTTGCTATAAGGCTGGAAAAGTTCACTTCATGGATCTCTCAAGCAGCTCACAGAAATAAGACATGATTCTCATTGAACTACCTAATGACAAAAGGAAAAATACATTATATATCCAGTTATTGGTAAGAAAATTAATAGAAAACTCCATGCATCTATTATATGCTTACCATATTAAGCAGTTATAATCATACAGAAGCATAGTTAAGATGTCAATTTTGTGTGCTTCCACGCATGCCTCTTTACTTGTGCATATATATATATATGCATCATGTATCTGATTAAAAAATAAAGCATACCACAGAGCAAGAGCAAGATGGGCGGTTTCATTATGCATGGAAAAATACCTTTGTTATTCTCTGTATGCGTGAGGCTGCAACTTCATACACAACAACTACATCAGGTATAACTTCCAGCGCATCCTTGATCCTCCACAAAGAGCGCATAACTAGGTACTAACCTGAAATTACTAGCAAATTGCATTTAAATTTCACAAAGGAACACCTTTTTTTGAACAAAAGGTATATTGTCGATATAAGACACATCGAACCAGATAATTAACTACAAAATATGCAAGCACAGAGTCTTTCAAAATGGTAAAAAGTAGTTTGCTTGTAGTCTGCACCCAAATATTTGGCATTTGCAAACTTTATGCAATAATGAGATTCCGAATGAATCAAGCTCCAGTGATTCAATGGCTCCTGAATTAATGTTAAAACTATAACCCCGCACCTAGAAATGTAACATGAAAAATTTAAGGTGATTGTAGAATGGCCGTGTTTATTTCACACACCAAATTACACATATTTGTACACTCAAATGCGTGCTTGTCACATTGGCATGTGTACTATTGTATACACTAAGATGTGTGCACTTGTCATTATCCTTGTAGAATAGATAATGATGTACACTGGTTGGTGCAAACAAATTTGACACACCTTCTCAATATTCCGATAAGCTGGTGTTGTGACTTTGTATCCTACCTAACAAACATCACAAGTTAAAGTCATAAAAAAAAAAAAAAAAAGAGATATTTCTGTAGAATATTCTGAAGAAGGTAACACCAATCCACTACCTACTTCCAATCCCACAACTTGGGGTTTTAGGTCATATGGGTTTATGGTCCTAACTTTCAGCAATATGAAAACAAATTGAGATCCCAATCCAATGCATGTAATAAAAATACATAAGAGGGGTAGGGGGTTTGACATCCAAGAGCATGCCTTTTTTCCATTCTACTTTCCATGGCACTTGATTGTGCATATTCATTCCTTAGATAAAATTCGTTTTTTTTTTTTAAATTTTATTTATTTTATTTATATTTTTTTTTATCTCAAAATTTTAAGGCCAGCTATGGATCTTCAATTGACTAATCAAGGTCATGTATTCTTTCCATCAAATTAAAAATGCCAAATGAAAATTTAAATACCATTTTCAACTTGCCAAATGCTTCCATGTCTTGAAAGAGATTAGATAATTGATCTCCCTACACCTCAATAATTTTGGTACGACCACGCTCTCGCCAATCTGGGTGTAATGCAAGTACCATCAAGATCCCGGAGACTACAACAACAGGTATATTTCTCGTGTCTCTCTCTTTGGCTTATTTATTTGTATGGTTTCCTTGTGATTGCTTTGGTTATGTAGAGCGCGAATTCTTTGCTTATATATATTGCTTTGGTTATTCTCCTTGTTTGTTGTTCTCTAATCAGGGATTTGACCGTTGATTAAAACCAATTCTATTTACTGTTTTATTTCTCTATTCTCCTCCTTTGTGGATTGAATTTTCGCAATTGGTTGCTAGGGTTTGAAAATTTGGGTTTTGTTTTAGGGTTTATTTTGAAATGGGTTCATTCATGTGTTGATGTGTGTGTCAATCTGACTGGGTTTTTCCCTTGCCTTGGGTTTGGACATTGTAAGGGACATATTTTTATGTAATTGGCATTTTCTTTGACAAAACGCACTTTTCTTGTATTTGGGTAAATCTAAGTAGGTTTAAAATGATTATTACAAGTGGTTACATTGAAGACATGAAGATTACTCAAGAAAAATGCAATTTGCAGGTCTCGATACCTCCTCGATAGAAGCTCAATCTGTCGAGATTCATTAAAACTTGACACATGTCTCGATTTATCGAGCTTACGAGATTCAGACTATAGCTAGCAACATTTTTATTCTAAAAGACTATTTGTACTGAAAAGATCAAAATAAATCCGGTCATTTAAATTGAAATTACTCTCTACCTGAATGACAGTAGAGCATTAATTCACATGTTTTGCTCAAGCGAGGGGAAAGTCCATCATACCAATTGTTCTTCCAGAAGAGAGATACTTCACACCAGAAATTGAATTGAATAAATGATAGCAACAATGTGATTTTTATTTTTTATCTTTCTAAAAGGTAAGAAGAACTTATCATGTAGAGTCCTGGGAAAGTATATATTGTACAACCAATAAAGATAATTTGTGCTGGAACCCAGATGGTGAGAGTATTGAATATTGAATGGAAGATATAAAAAAACCCATTGTTTTCTGTGATGGTTACAACTATACTGGTTACCATGTTCACCATTAAGTGAGATTTACCTTGATCTTATTTAATTGGCTCTCGTACTCCTTAATTTCTACCTTTTCTTATAATTACTATAATATCTACAATGTCTTCTTATTTACAAATGGTCTGCTAGAGAGAGAAGAGAAAAAAAGGGGGGGGACGCCGGGGGGGGGGGGTGAGAGGGGCGTGTCCTCTTATCTTATGTTCAAATAGTCTCTAACTTAGAACGTGGGGTTATAGAGGAAGCCACATGCGAAGCTTGCCACCTTGGGGAGGAAACTAGTGGACACATGTTCAGTGCACCAAAGCTCGTGACACATGGACAGCTACTGGTCTACCACTAGACACTAGAGGCCTGCGCTTCAGGGAATACGTGGACCTTCTATGGCACCTTATCTTCATTCAACACGCAGGTAAGGACATGCTTGAGTTGATAATCACTATTTCATGGTGCATGTGGTATAATAGAAACAAAACTCGACTTGGCTCTCCTCGGTAGTCCAGCCATGACATCATAATGAAAGCCCGATCATGCTACATGATTTCCACCTTGCACACTTTCAGTGATGGGTTTGTATAATCTTTATTGGACTAGGAAAACTCAAGGTTTGTGTAAATCTATTTGGAATAGGAGAGCCCATTGAGCTCCTATTTAAACAAGAAGGTAGAAAAAGAAAAACCTAACCCTAGAGAGATTCATAAGATTTTCTTTTTGAAACCCTAGCCTCCTCCTACAGAAGAAAGAGTTCTTGCTACGTTTTTTGTATGCCTTTGGGCTCTGTAACCAAGCAAAGTTTCTCACACCATCATTGAAGATCTTATTGGTGTTTTTAAGTAAAGCTGTTGCAAATCAACTACATCAATCAAAGGATTGCTGTGGAGTTAGTCACATACTGGGATTCGTGCAAAGGAGTTAGTCACGTATTAAGATCTGTGCATTATTGGTTAGTCACGTATTGGGATTTGTGCATTAGTTGCAAATCAACTACATCAATCAAAGGGTTGTTGTGGAGTTAGTCACATACTGGGATTCGTGCAAAGGAGTTAGTCACGTATTAAGATCTGTGCATTATTGGTATTAAGATCTGTGCATTATTGGTTAGCCACGTATTGGGATTCGTGCATTGAACGGAAAGATTGTCGCTACAATACAAGTCCAATTGGGTATTGGGGTAAAGGTTTAACTGTAGGTTGGTATTTCGGGATAGGCCAAAGGGTTTGGTAAGATTCCTTATACTTGTAACCGCTCGTGATTGATAATAATGGATTCTTGGGAGTGGTACCTTTAAAATCACCCAGTAGAGTTTTGCCTCGGTGGTTTTCCTTATTTGTAAACAAATCACCTGTGTCAAATTTATTTTTCGCTATATTTAGATAATTTGGTGATTTGTTTGTGTTGTCATACTATTGCACAAAATTTAATCTAATTAACTAACTTGGGTAATTAATTAATTAATTGTAATTTGTCAATTCATTTTAACCCAACATACATGTTGATGTGGCTTGAGTCTTTATGTTATGTTTACTTGGGTGTATCCCTCTATTGTACTATACATTGTGTGAGCTGTGTGTTTGAGATTTGTGTCCAAAACATGCTTGTGTGAATCAATACAAATGATGTGTACTTGTGCTCTGTGCCAAAACTTGACACATGGAGTGATAATAAATATGCAGGACGACTTGTATGTTACTCCTTTATAATTTTTTGGTTAGTTTCCCTTTTGTTTTGAATTTTTTTTTTTTTTTTTTTTGCTTCTATATTCTATATTCCTTGGAGGTCTCTTTACTGAGAAAAGAATACGAAACTCATGCTATGGACTATGAGGCAAAGCCAAATCTGATCCCAATATCCATCAAAAAACAAAAGCAAAATTTGATCCCAATATAGATTGTATCCCACACCCCTTCTCCTCAAACAGCCACTCTTGCAATCAGCCCCTTTTGGACCTATACGGGTTGTAGCCACAGTTTAAAAACGCTGCTATAGCTCCATTTTTTTGTAACACTTGCCCTTGAACTTCATGACCCATTCAAATCTTTCGGAGGTCCAAAATGGATCCTCGAGATGGAGGTATGTGCTACATTGTGGGAGTGAGCGTGTGTCATCTTTTAGCTCGTCATGCTTTTGGCATTTGATGATTTTTTTGTTAGGATTGAAGAGAGTCTTTGTTTTCTAAGTCAAGCTCTTCTCCATGATGTATTTGTTACTTTTATTTCCGAATAAAGTTTTATGTCCTTTTATCAACAAAAAAAGTGTTTTCAATTAAATTTGCTTGTTTCTCAGCTTTGTGAGCAGGAACAAAATGAATTTTCTCTCCACGGACAGACGTTGTTAAAGCGCTACAATGAAATTAAGGTTTATTTCTTCTTCTTCTTAATATTCATCTATATATGCTTTATAACTCTTTCTTAATTCTTTGATTTTGAACAATTGGTGTAGGGTACAAATTTTGAATTTGTGAGACTTGTGAAGATCCAGTTGATGCCCAGTAGTGGAATAACGTATTTTATTCAATTCGAGCCAAGCCCAGCGGTATTTAGCACACACTGAAAACCTTTGAAGGTTCCTTGTTCAAGGATTATGTCTATTCTCATAGATTGTGGCCCATGTCTTGTAAGCTATTAGGCCACAATTCTCAATGTTATGTGTGTCCCTTACAAAAAAATGGTCCTATAGTGGCCTTTTTTTTAGTGGCGTTTGTAAAAAACGCCACTATAGGTGCCCTATAGTGGCGTTTTCTATAAACGCTGTTATAGGCATATCTATAGTGGCGTTTGGAAAAATGGGTCTATAGTAGCGTTTTTAAAGGCCTATAATGGCATTTTTAAAACGCCACTATAGGTCCTAGTCTTACAAGGGCCTATAGTGGCGTTTGTCAAACGCCACTATAAGCACTTTTTATTTTTTTTATTTTTTTTTGGGTTGGGTAGGGCCTATAGTGGCGTTTTGCAAACGCCACTATAGGCATTTGACCTATAGTGGCGTTTGCAAACGCCACTATAGCCCAGCAAAAAAAAAAAGAATCCAGCAAAAAAATGGGGACCTATAGTGGTGTTTGGAATAGAAGCTATAGTGGCGTTTGTCAAATGCCACTATAGGCAAATTTTTTTTTTTTTTTTTTTCCGGTTGGATAGGGCCTATAGTAGCGTTTGACAAACGCCACTAAAGGCCCTTGTAACAGTAGGACCTATAGTGGCATTTGCAAACGCCACTATAGCCTAGCCAAAAAAAAAAAAGAATCCAGCAAAAAAAAGGGGGACCTATAGTGGCGTTTGGTAAAGTGCTTCTTCCACAATATTCCAGCAAAAAAAAAAAAAAAAAAAAAAAAAAAAAAAAAAAAAACTGAATGAGTTTGAGCGGTAAAGAAAACCATGGAATATGCCTAGGATATTCTATGACATATTCCAAAATATTTGAATATAATATAAATAAATAAATAAATATATATATATATATATATATATATTTAAATGTATATATTATTATTATATATTTATATAAATGAGAGATGTTATCTCCACAATATTTTCACAACAAATCATAAGTGGTTAATTGTTATTGGTTCAAATTTGAACATAACAATAAGATTATATTTTTGCCTTAACAATAATAACTAGCAGCAACCTGTCACTTAAAATTTGTTGTAAAAATATTATGAAAATGTTGTTGACATATCATTTCTCTTTATATATATATATATATATATATATATTTATGTATGAGAGATGCTACGTTTACAATATTTTCACAACAAATCATAGGTGGTTAATTAATTGTTGTTGGTTCAAATTTAAACCTAATACTAAAATTAATTTTTTGCCCTAATAATAACAACCAGTATCAACTTATCACTAAATTTTTTTGTAAAAATATTATAAACATATTGTAAATATATCATTTATATATATATATATATATACACACACACACATATATAGTTATCATTTCTCTTTATATATATATATATATATATATATATATAAATTTAAAAAAACATTAAAACTCCCCACCTACCCCCACTCTCCCATATCTCTCCCTTATCTCCTCAGACTTCTTTGCGCTTTTGGTTTCTTTTGTTTTTTTCCTTTGTTTCTTTTTCTCCCTAGCTTGTCTCTCCACGCCAAAGTCTCAGACCTCCTTTCTCTTCTCTTTTCTTTTCTTTTTTTTTTCTTTTTTTTTTCTTTTTTCCCTTGTCTCCAGTACTCCTCCATCTTTCTTCTTTTCTTTTTCTTTCACTCTTCTTTCACTTCACACATGAATTGATTCTTTTCTATTCCTCTCCATTTTGATTTTATTTATTTTGTTTTATTTGTGGTGGTGTTAATGTTTGTGGGTTTTGGATTTGCAGATAGTGTTGCAGCTTATGGATTTTGTTCAAATTTGTAGATGGTGTTTGAAGCCGTTGGTTGTATAGTTGCAGGTAAGCATTTTTTTTTATATAAAAATTTATGATTGTTTTGGTCTATTTATTTTTTGATAATAGTTTTGGTCTATTCCTTGGATGTGAGCATGTTACGTTTGATTTTGAATTTTTTTAGGTGGGTTTGTGTTTTCATTTTAAATTTGCTGGGATAGTTATAGTACTGTTTGTATTTGAAGTTGCTATTTTTTTTTTTTTTTTAATTTTTGGATGTGAGCATGTTGCATGTGTTTGATTTTGAATTTTTTTAGGTGGGTTTGTGTTTCATTTTGAATTTTCTGGGATAATACAGTGTTTGTATTTTGTTTTGTATCTTTTAATTTAATTAAAATTGTAATATTAATTTAATTACAATCTTAATTCAATTAAAAAAACATTTTCACACCAAAAAAAAATTCTTTTGATTACCAAAAATTAATTTTTGGTAATCAAATTTTTTTTGGTTTTCTTTTGGGGCTATAGTGGCGTTTTTAGAGTCTATAGTGGCGTTTTACAAATGCCACTATTGTACCGTCACTATAGACCTATAGTGGCGTTTACAAACGCCACTATAGAGTAATTTAAAAAAAAAAAAAAAAGCCTATAGTGGTGTTTAACAAACGCCACTATAGGTCTATCCTATAGTGGCGTTTGACAAACACCACTATAGCCTTTTTCGAAAATAAAAAAAATTGGTCTATAGTGGCGTTTAAAAAAAACGCCACTATAGGTCTATAATAGCGGTACAAAAGTGGCGTTTGCAAACGCCACTATAGCAAACGCCACTATAGCCCAAATGGGCCTATAGTGGCGTTTTTAGTACCTATAGTGGCGTTTGTGAAACGCCACTCTAGGCCCAGTTTTTTTGTAGTGGTCGTGGTGTGGGCAAATACAACCATGAATTGTTAGGGAAGTTTACTTTGCGTAATGGTTGGGTGATGTGGGATTAGTTTGTTGGATTTGTTGGTTTGATTTGAACATATAATAATTTTTTTTTGGCTGGTTTGCATGACCTGCAACCAATATTGTAAATTTTATGATTGTACATTGATTGTGAATACAATCAGGGGTGTAGCTAGGAATTTTTGTACGGGGGGTTGAGGTGAAAGTCTCATATTGATTTACAATTCAAGAAATTCCAAAGTACAACATACATACATGCATACGTACATGCATGCATGCATGCATGTCTTCCTACATTAGTTTTAAAAAATATTTATTAAATCCAAAGTAATAACTTGTGTGTGTGTGTGCGCGCGTGCATGTGTGTGTCTTCCTTTATTAGGGTAAAACTTAAGTACAATACATTAGTGGTTCGTTTGGATTGAGGGAGAGTAGAGTAGAATAGGGTAGATTTGGCCCAAAATTAGTTTATTTTTAACCAACTCTACTCTACTTCTCTTCATTCCCCTCCTTTATCCCTCAATCGAAACATGCCATAAGTATAGTATATTAGGCTCTCTATTTAAATTCAACACCAGTTTACCATGACCAATAAAATACAAACAATATTATCATTTTTAAGAACAATTAGTCGTAGATCCGCGCGTTGCGCGTGATAATTTTTTAGGTAAAATACTATTTTAGTACCTAGACTTTATAAAGAGTTTAAAAAAAAAAAAATTATCATATTTATCATAATCTTGTCTATAATGCTTCTTACCATTATCATATTTTTATTGATTGATGATTTGCATAACATAAACATTAAATAAGAGGTAGAACGGTTCATTAGATTTTTTTTAGGTCATGGTATATGAAGATTGTGATTATATATATATAAGGTTTAATGAAATGTCAAAAAATGAGATTATAAAATTACTGAAGAACATCTCATTTTTAGTTATGATAAGAAATATAATTTCCCTAGTTAGAGTTTGATTAGTTTTATATTATTATATTTTATTGTTGATTATTGATTTAATTAAGTGAATGTAATGGTTGATTTTATTGCACTATAAAGTTTTCAATGTACACTGTGCAGTCATCTCTATTTTATTTCTTACTCCTTTTGACCACTTTTTTATTTTCCAAATAACGGTTATTGATTGATGTTTGATTTCATTTAATTTTTTCATCCTTCATTTTTTCTTTATTACTTTGAATGTTCCCTCACTAGTTGTAATTTTTATGGTTATCAGTAAGAAATAAATATCATGAATGACTTAAATAGTTATAGATGTAGTTACGTTAGTGGTACGTCAAAGGTTTTTTTCCCCTTCTGAATTTTCAAGGAAATATGAAAGTTATTTCTTTAGTTTGGTCTCAATCAATTAAAACATACATAATATCTTAACGTAAGTAGTAATGAGCCATAAATTTTTTTTAATGTATGAAGTGGTTAGGTTAGTGGATGTGAAAGTAATAAAAAAAATTAAAAAAAAAATTCCAAGGAAATGTAAAAGGTCTTTTTCTGAAAAAGAAATGGTAACTTTTAGAATTGTAGATGAACGGTTTTTAGACCCCTTAACACAACCGGATTAACCTAATTAATTAGCCAAGTGATTAACTTAGTCAAATTATGCAAATCTAGGTTATCACAATCAAACAATCATATCAAGTATATAGCAGTGGAAATATAAATAACACAAAGATATGATGACCCAGGAAACCACACGGTAAAAACCTGGGGAGAATTTGACCTAACTATCCTTAAGGTAAACTTGAATCCACTATCTTGAAAGAATCGAAGTTCATACAATAAGACTTACAAACCCCCGCGCTTGACTTCTTATTGCTACCCACCAGTAGAACTTACTGACACGACCACATGCAAGCTCCGAAACCACGGACTTCTTCTTTCTTGGATTCTCCAGCAAGTACAAGCACACCCGCTTGTGTATCTTTAAGTTCCAATGACAACAATTGAATTGATCATCAAGGTGTAGATAACATATCCTCCTTGAAAACCCTAAGCTTTGTGTAAAGGAAAACTTCTCTACATCTCATAAGAGATTTATACAAAACAGCAATATGAGAAACCTCTAAAATGTGACTAGGGTTTGCCTTATATAGTTAGGGCAAAAACATAAAACCCTAAACATTTTAGGAGTTAGGGTTGAGTTGGAATTTTGCAGAAAAAACGTATCTGACCCGATTTTCGATTGATCGAGCCTAAGCTTCGATCGATCGAACCAGGCCGAGAAGCACTATTAATTCCTGCATCAGCTTGCTCCAACTTTACATAAATAATACAACTTTGAGCAAGTCTAAACAAGACTAAACAACCTGTTTTGAACATGGTTTGCCAACAATACAAATTAGAGTTCTAAATACATTGAATCCTAAGTCTTTAGAACCTAACAAACTCCCCCTTTGGCAATTTGTGACAAAACACAACTAAAAACTCAAAGTTTACAAAATAAAGCCCTTTACATAACAAATCCAATCCTAACTACCATCCATCAGTTGCAAGTGTAGACAGCAGCTTAATTGAATCAACCTGTATTTCCTGAAATACTCAACAAACACATAAACGCATGTGTGATAGAAAAATAGTAAATCAATACATATGCAAACTAACTCTCCCCCTAAGTTAGATACATCAAAAACAATGTTAACTCCCCCTAAACATATCATTCTTGTATTTTCCACACATATTCCCACATTTCATCTAAATCTCCCCATTTTTTTCACGTATTGACAAAGACAACTTATACAAAGAGTAAACATTCAACATACGCAACAAAGGATAAGAGAAAATAGAGAATCAAGATAACACAAAACAATTCAACTATATAGAAAATAGAGACAACTGCCCCTATGAACAACAAAGGGTAAAAACAAGCTTCTCCTCCTATAAAAATAGGAAAAACAAAACAAGTTTTGGGAAAAACAGTTTTGGGTAAACTTTAGGGGGGGGGAATAAAGACACACAAACCAAAGTTAAAAACTAAGCTGAGGATACGCATGAAGAAAAATATTCTCTCTTCCAATAAATGCAAACATGACACTATGTGACTCATAAATAGTTGCATGAGTAGAGAAAATATTTGCACATTGATTATCCATCATATCTCTTAAGAAAAATATTTTCTGTAGTTCACACATAAAAATAGCATATACTAACAAGTACATAACTCAAAAATTAATCAATCAATTTTTAAATCAAGTTGAGTACCCAATTTAGAAAAGTGTATGCATGTTATGTGTGAAAACAATGAGAGATATGACTGCAAAACTGCAAGATGGATATAAAAACAATGCAATTCATGTGAATCCGAAACATAAATGATGTATAAAAAAAATGTCATGATGCATGCTCTAATGCAGCGAAACTAAGTTCAATGTAAGTTCAAATTCACAAAATTGACTTGAGCATAGAGTTTCTAACAAAAACCCCAAAATTTGAAAAACCACTTGTTTGTTTTTATAAAAAATTGACCAATTGATCATCACACAAGTTAGAATATAGATAATAATGATCAATTACATCAAATCAACAAGCCAATTTCATCAATTAAACTCAATTTGAACAAAATCCCCAATTCGGGTACATTCAAGCTCTAGAATTTCCAATTTTTCAAATTTGAAACACATTTTGCATTAAGATCAGGGAACTTTTAATCTTGGATGGCCACAACAAGATCACACACAATAAAATGTACCAAGTTTAGCAAAGAGTAATTTGTGTAGTGTGTGCAACTAGTAAAAGCTTGAGATACATGTGAGGTGATATGTCAATAGAAATCAAACACAAAGTTTACAAAATTCATCACATAGAATTTGAAAGAGACTATCACCTAAAGAGTTACATCATATAACTCTCACATCTCGTAGAATAAAAGCTTGCAATCATGTAAGTTTCTTGATTTGCCTCATAATATACACATCAATTTTAAGTTATCAGAAACTTATTAAAAAAGCCAGAA
Organism: Quercus ilex subsp. ballota; assembly: GCA_032727855.1. Lineage (NCBI taxonomy): Eukaryota > Viridiplantae > Streptophyta > Magnoliopsida > Fagales > Fagaceae > Quercus > Quercus ilex. Next base: position 35,437,727 of record CM064914.1, read on the forward strand.
TAATGTACACACCAATTTTAATTATGTGATTTGGCATCAAGCCTAATAGTACACACCAATTTTAAGCATTAAGCAATTAAACTGAGGCTACACCTTATGTTCTTTTTATGCATGTGCTACACTTTCTCGAGCACAAAATCTTACGATATACACTAAGGTGTTCATGATTGGCTTAGTAAACAGTGGTGAGATGGTTATTTATGCATTTCTCAAAAGGTTTAAGTTCGACAGTCAAAGACATGTGACTTCAAGATCAAGACGAAGTGATCAAAAACTGTAAACATCTTTCCCACACAGCATGCACTACAAAGCTTCAACTAGTAAAGTGCAATAAATAAGCTCATCAAAACTAAACAAGGTACATATATATGTTATGTAAAGATAAGGTGGCCAATCTTGATTTCAAATCCATGATATGTAATACAAAACACAAAAATCTTTTTGGTTTAAAAAAAATTTATGACAAAAAATAAAAAACACACATTATGCTAAATGAACAATGCAAAGCTATGCATGATAGTGCTTAACTAAGCTATAGAGGGTACACAAATAAGAAATATTAATTTCCTAATTAACCCTTGAGTACATATACAAACTAGTACATACTCACACAAAATCAAAAATAGCTTAGTACTTATATAACACATACTTTTCAAGTTTCTTCACAATGTCAAGTATGTTCTAAATCAAGAGAGAGATATCATAACTCATGTAATCATCAAAACAAATAAAACAAGACACAAAATAAAATATTTTTGTCTTTTTGAAAATTTTCAATGTTTTTGGATTTTTTTTTAAAACAAAAAACAACCTAAAAAACAAAACAACCAAAAACAAAAACAAAACATGTCCACAAATAATTGAAAAAATTAAATCAGGGACAAGTTAGTGTGAGAGACCGCGCCCCCGGCCCCTTTGTTATTGAATGTTGGGCCAAACCCACGTGAATGGGTGGAGTCGTGTTATTGCCTCTCAAAATGGAGGTTCGACTAGTTATATTTTTCCCTTTAGATTAAGGGTTTTACAATGGAGTCGCCACTTATTTAATTGTTGGAATAAATAAGAAAACCATAATTGAAAAATTCATCATTTTATTAATTTGAAATTGAATTTACATTGAACATAGGAAATTACATGGCTTTGGTCCTAGATACAATCTAAGATAAAATACATGGCTTTGTTTCCTAGTTACAATCTAGAAATTGAAAATTATAAGGATAAGTATTTGATCTACTAACCCTTTATCTAAGTTCGGAGGCTATGTTACAAGGTGGGAATGTGTTAGGCACCCATCTTGCCCGGTGAAACCGGTCTTCTAGATTATGGTGGCCAACATTCATATTACATCATCCAATATGTTATCAATCAATTTGCATGTTGAATTTGAAGTGTGTGAATGTGATAAGCCCTAATTCAATTTATTAAGCATTGCATTTGGATTGAAAAATAAATTCTAGTGAATGTGTGTGTATAGTGACATCCTAGATTCAAGGACTTGAAAGAATTATGAAACAAACATATTTTTCATATTTTTGATATGGATTTAAGATCAAAACTAGTGTTTATGCATGAACATGTGATAAACAACCAAGAACATGTGAAGAACACATAAGAACAATTAAGAACATTCAAACATATTCAAGAGAATTTAAATAATCACTATCATGTTTTAATCCTAAATTCTCATCATGGAAACACAAGAAACAAGTTAGGGAAATGGATTATACCTTCATGCAAGATCCATACAGTGGAGGATGAGACTCTTGGTGGAGGTTCTAAGGGTGAAGAAAAGAAGAACTAGGAGAGGGAGAGTGAGTCTCACTCAATACCTTGAGTCTCAGGAAGACCAAGATATGATAAGACTACTCAACTTCACTAGCACTCAGAAGGGGAGAAGAGAGGGGGGTTTTTGGTGTATTGGAATGAAGGAGGGGGAGGGTTTATATAGTAATAGTGGAGGGAATATGAATGGAAGGCCATTTAATGAGGGTTGACAAGGATTATGAACCTAGACCTCATTTTAGCCTTGGGGAAAATCTGGTGCATTAAATGGAGAGATTGGCGGGAGTGGGGAGCAAGCCGAAATTCGGTTTTCCTGTAGCTGCTGTAACAGCTTGTAGAGCCAACTTCGAAAAATCATATCTGACCTAATTATGATCGGAATTGTCTCGTTCTTGTGATCAAATTGAAGCCCCGGATGTCTAGTTTCTGAGAAAATTAACCTCATTCACATATTCAAAATATTCTGAGAGATATTGATGAAATGGTGAGCAGAGCTCATTTGTTAGAAAATGGTTTCAGCACAATTAACATTAATAGGTCCCAAATTAGCTCCCAATTAATATTAAATGGCTCCAATCACTCCCATTTCAGAATTAATTGGTTCCAAATTTGCTCTAATTAAAAGATAATTACACAAATTACTCATTGAATAATTAATGTTTAACTATCTAATTAATTAGGTGTATACAACCTCACCATAAAATGTAATCCTAACCAATCAAATTATGACACATCATTGATCTCAAATTGATCACTCCTATATCCAATTGAAATCAATTGTTCATAATCATATATAGTCGGATTCAATTTGTGATAGTACATCTTAGCCATTAAAACTTGATTTGATGATAACTTTCAATCTGGTGGTCCGATTAGGGCTTATGCCCAGTCGATTTGATCGTTACAATATCAAGATCATTTTGGTGAAATGAGTCCGATGATTTAATGGCTAGAATCAAGATGCATATTTTCAAGGCAAAATTACCCTTTTACCCTCCATGCGTGGTTAAATACGGGTTGCAAAATGGGGTGTCAACAGTTAGCGACACTCATCTTAGAGAATCTTTTCTCACCCATATAGCACGAGTTTTCGGCTTTGTAGGTGAAAATCCATGTGAAGCAGAGTGTACTTGAGGGATTACACCAATCTTCTGAGAAAGATTGAAATCCTGCAAATTCCTTTCACAAGCCAAAAAGGTTAAATTTTTCAAAAGCATATGAAACAATTTATTTAGACTTATGGCAGAAGAAATATCATCACATATCCTAGATTGACATACAGAATATTTAAATTTCAATTTATGACAATTAGGACAAATGTGACCAGAAACACCACAAAAGTGACAAACAGGAACAAATTTAGGAACATCAATATTCCTAATAGCAAATCTAATCTCAGATTTTGGTTTTTGCCTCAACAAAGAACAATTTGGTCTAATATGACCAACAACACCACAACGGTGACAAGTAGGCACAAAAACAGATTTATTATGCTCTCTAACAATAGGTTTAGACATAGGTTTAGAAATTTCAGTGTCTACATCAAAACTTTTACCTTTGTCTAACCTAGCAAAATAAGCATTTTCTTTATTATTCCTCTTGAAAGGAGGAATATAAACTTTTTCAGCTTTAGGCTTAAGAGAAACAGAAACACTTATGTTATCAACAGCAGGCTTAGTACTAGTCAAGTTTTCAATTTTAGCTTTAGATTCAACTAACTCTTATTCCAAGCTTTTCATCTTCTCATCTTGAAAGGAAATTTGATTTCTCAAAAATTAATTCTTTTTATTAGACTCATCCAATCTCACAATCAATTCATCTTTTTCAAGATTAGCCAATTTTAACTCTTATTTAAATTTCTTAGAAATTTTCAAAGATTTAGATAATTCCTTACGAAGAGTTTCACAGACATCAATAAAATTAATGGAAGCATGAGCAAAAACATGATCAGAAAGACACTTCAAATTATCCATAACAACAGGGGTCAAGGATCAGCTCTTTGATCAAAAGATCTAAAACAAAAGAGCAACCTTGCTCTGATACTACTTGAATGGTTTTTAGACCCCTAAACACAACCGGATTAACCTAGTTAATTAGCTAAGTGATTAACTTAGTCAAATTATGCAAATCTAGGTTATCACAATCAAATAATCATATCAAGTATATAGCAGCGGAAATATAAATAACACAAAGATATGATGACCTAGGAAATCACACGGTAAAAACCTGAGGAGGATTTGACCTAGCTATCCTTAAGGTAAACTTGAATCCACTATCTTGAAAGAATCGAAGTTCATACAATAAGACTTACAAACCCCCATGCTTGACTTCTTATTGCTACCCACTAGTAGAACTTACTGACACGACCACGTGCAAGCTCCGAGACCACAGACTTCTTCTTTCTTGGATTCTCCAGCAAGTACAAGCACACTCGCTTGTGTATCTTTAAACTCCAATGGCAGCAACTGAATTGATCATCAAGGTGTAGATAACATATCCTCCTTGAAAACCCTAAGTTTTGTGTAAAGGAAAGCTCCTCTAGATCTCACAAGAGATTTACACAAAACAGTAATATGAGCAACCTTTAAAACGTGGCTAGGGTTTGCTTTATATACCTAGGGAAAAAACATAAAACCCTAAACGTTTTAGGAGTTAGGGCTGAGTTGGAATTCTGCAGAAAAAACGCATCTGACCCAATTTTTGATTGATCGAGCTTAAGCTTTGATCGATTGAACCAGGCCGAGAAGCACTATTAATTCCTGCATCAGCTTGTTCCAACTTTACATAAATAATACAACTTTGAGCAAGTCTAAACAAGACTAAACAACCTGTTTTGATCATGGTTTGCCAACAATACAAATTAGAGTTCAAAATACATTAAATCTTAAGTCTTTAGAACCTAATAGTAGAAATATGCTTGTTTTAATTACCTTGTTTATAGATTTCATTATTTAGTTATAAACATCTAAATTAAAGTAGATGAATATATAAATGCAAAATTATATGTAAAGTTACAGACGTACAAGATAAATATGTATAGATACTTTTTTTTTTTTTTTTTTGATTATGCATGAATCATTATTTCATTATTTACTTATAAATATCTAAATTAAAGTTTTTTTTTTTATAGAAAAAATATAATTAAAATAGATGAATATGTAAAGGTAAAATTATGTGAAAAGTTAAAATTACCCAAGATGAACGTTTAATCACTGGTAGATATGTTTTTTTTGAAGACTAAAAGTATGTTTGATTGCTTTAGCTGAAACTATATAACTATGCAAATATTTTTGTGGATGGTTTCATCATTTGCAAATTATCAAGTTTGGCAGCTTTACAGAATAGATATTTCATTTTGCAATTTTTTTTTCATGAACTCCTCTTTTGTGACAACCTTTTTCTTTATTTATTTTCCGAAACAACTTAAGAATATTAGGACTTAAGTTACCACATTTGGTAGCCATAAAATACGTCAGTGATATAAAAAATAGAAAAGATTTAAATATTAAAAAACATTTTTAGTAGATTATAATATAAAACATTTTTTTTCTTAGATTTTTTATGTAACTTTTCCCATAAGATCAATATTGTTGGCATCCTTTAAAGATGATACATAATATTTTTGGGAAGAAGAAGAAGAAGCAGAGATGATGCTAACACATTATATAAAATTATTAAGTTTGTGTGATTTAAATTTGTGGCAAAAGAAAATTTTCTGTGATAAAGATTTTTATCTAAATGATATATAGTCCATATTTTTTTAGTTTGAAATCAAAAAGTTCATTCTCAATAGCCTTTTAAGTCTACAAATTGCTCTTATTAAAAAAAAAAAAAAAAAGGTCTACAAATCGCTCAATCTATAGGCCTAGACACATTCAAAGAGTGTTATCTAAACTATAAATTATATGACCATTTATCACACAAATATTTTGATTTCCCTAAATGAAGGCAGGTGTGTGTCTAGCCATTTTCTTTACTTGTGCTGGTTAATTTAATAGTATGGAGGATGTAACTAAATTTAAATGTTGAATAAAATAAGATGAAAAGAAAAAAGAGTAAAAATAAAATATATAGCAATAAACATCAAATTATCCAAGTCATGCTATGTAATATAATAGGAGCATTATTATTTTATATACTATATGTATAATGCAATAGGATAATATTTAATAATAGAAAAGAATAAAAAAGATAACAACTTAAAACACAAAACTAAATTATATCAACCCAAAGTAGAATTCCAATTAACACAAAAATTCATCAACCTAAAGTATGGATACAATAAAAAGAAAAAATCAAACAAAAAATGAAAAACAAATTGAGAGAGAGAGAGAGAGGTAACCTTTTTTGTGTGAGAAAACTATGCATAGAATGGAAAAGAAAATGTCAAATTTATAGGAAGATATTGAGAATAAGAATAGTCAAAATAAAAGAAGATAAAAGGGTAGAGAGAGAATGATATTAGGGTAGAAAGTAGTGGGGAGATGAACAGGTAAAAGAGAGGGAGAGTTTTGGAAATTAATAATAAAATAATGGTTAAAAGATATTTTAAAATTTAAATAATAGAGCTTTTAAGTTACCTTAAATGAGAAAATGTTTTAAAAAATATATAGAAAAAATTGGAAACAAAAAAGATAATGATGTGGTTGCTGATGTGGCTCAATTGAAGTATAGCAACAATAAATGCTACGTTTCAGTTTTTAGATATATATAGATTAAATTCAACACAAAATTTTTTCTTTTAATTCTGTTTGTTCGTTTAGACCCCTTAAACTAGATTGTTTAACCTAATATATTAGCCAAGTGATTACTTAGGTTAATTATTAAAATCTAGGTTAAACAATAATAAATCATATCATGCACAGTAGTGGAAAAGTAAATAATACCACGATATGATGACCTAGGAAAACTAATGAAATGAACAGTTTCATGGTAAAAACTTGGAGAGTATTTGACCTAACTATCCTCAAGGTAAAGTAAATCCACTAATAGAGAATTGAAGTTTTTACAATCAGATTTAACCCTAAATCTATTGCTACCTCATGTAGTAACTTACTGACACGACCACGTGCAAGATTTGAATTCACGGACTCCTTCTCTTCTTGGACTTATAGCAACACAAGCAACCTTACTTGTGACTTCGAGATCCCACTCAAAGGTTTCAGATCATCAGTAGATGTTGATTTTGTATGCAGCAACTTCTACAATACCGGATCTTGAGATTATTCAAGGAATATTGTCAGTAGAAAGCTTTAGAGAGTTTTGGGTACAAAAACCCTACATTTACAATTGGAGGCACAATATGGACTCTTTTCTCTCTAAAAACCTCTAAAAACCCCATCTAGGGTTAGTTTATAATGTCATTTAAATACTGGAAAAAATAGATCGCGATTTGGGCTTCTAATGGACAAGTTATGAGCTTTTTATGTTTGCTGATTTTTTGCTGATATGTGACTTCCGATTGATCGAGAGGAATTGAGCAAGTGGCACCTATGGGACCAATAATGTGTACGGGCTCAGATGCGGTGAAACCATCTAAACCTAAATATAACAAAATCCTATGAATGAAAATAGGATAAACAAGAGAGTGACCAACAGCGCTACTCCGATGAATCTTGTTCAAAGAACAAAGAAACAGATGAGGGAAAGAAATAGGGCACCAGAAAGGCATATAAAAACACACATCGCTCAATAGGGATGATGTGGAGGTGAGAAATAGGGCACAAAGAATGTCACACTATCCTAAGGAAAAGATAGGTAGTCTTAGTAAGCTCAATGGACGTGATCCGAGGATCAGAACCCCACTGAATAGAAGACCCAGTGATGTATGACATGACGTCATCTAAGGGTGAAGACTCCTTATAAGGATAGATGGGCTGTCTAACGACTGGAACCCCAAAGAGCATCAACCACTACCCTAGGGGTAATAGTGAACTCAACACCTCGTATCCAACTCCTAGCAAGGGTGTTGGAATCATAGATGTGGCAAGAGAGGTTCGAATAGAACTCTCTAATCAGGGCGGTCGGGGGTGGATGATCTATCTCCAATAAAGACAACCAGCCTTTACTCTAAAAATTTGCCCTAATGGTAGGATCTAACTCATCTAGCACAACAGAACGCTCAGCCCAAATTTTCCTCTTACTGTTCAACTTATCATAGGTCTCTCTGCTTTTGTCATTCTTAAACCGCTCACTCCTAGAGGGAGACTCAGAAGAAGTGGAGGGAGTCCTAAGGGCTCTAGTCTTCCTAGGCATGGTGCTAAAGATAAGGACAAAGACACAAAGCAGAACCAAAAAGAACAAAAAGAAAAACCAAGGGCAGGCTGCAGGTTAGCACAAAAAAATAGAGCAAAAATCTATATGATGCATGAACAGTTAAATGTCATGATGCATGCTCTAATGCAGTGAAACTAAGTTCAATGTAAGTTTAAATTCACAAAATTGGCTTGAGCATAGAGTTTCTAACAAAAAAAAAAAAAAACCCCAAAAATATGAAAACCACTTGTTTGTTTTATAAACATTTGACCAATTTATCATCACACAAGCTAGAATACAGATTATAATGATCAATTGCATCAATTCAACAAGCCAATTTTACCAATTTAACTCAATTTGAACAAAATCCCCAATTCGGGTACATCTTGCCCTAGAAAATCCAATTTCTCACAAATCACAAAATTGATCAAATTAACCCTTCAAGATCAAGTTTATAACATCCTAGCACAAAAACCCATTGAACAATTTTAGAAAATATGGCTTGAATCATCAAAAACCCCAATTTTTAATAGGTCCAAAAATCCCAAACAAATGCATGAATTTATGCACGAAAACATGAAATAAAATGCAAAAGGAAGGGTAAAATGGACTTACTAGTCTTGGGAGAGGAAAACCTTGCAAAAAATTTGGAGGAAAACGACAAAAATTTGATGTGGAGCCTAGTCCGAATCGGAGAGAGAGAGAAAAGCTTGAAAACTTTTGAAACAGGTAAGTTGAAAAAGTCAAGATCTAATTTTTTAAAAACCTGATTCACGATTTTCAATTGATCGAAAATCAGTTTCGATTGATCGAAACAGACATAGGCTCACTTAAATTTTCAATCACAATTTTGATTGATCGAAGAACAGGTTTGATCGATCGAAATTGTGAAAAAAAAAATTTTTTTTGAAAAACAATTGATTTTGTTGCAGACTTCCTCAAAACATTGAATTTTATGAAAAAAAAATGCATGAGTATGAGATGAAATGCTTTTTAAAAACACAAGAATTAAACCCAGTTTTCCCAAAATTGAAAATTTCAAACAATCTCCCTTTGAATTCTCAAACAACAAATCTGTTTTGAATAAAACTCAAAGTATTTTCAAACTTGGTTGGTCAAACCAAAAACACACACAATAACATGTACAAAGTTTAGCAAAGAGTAGCTTGTGTAGTGTGTGCAACTAGTAAAAGTTTGAGATACATGTGAGGTGATATATAAATAGAAATCAAACACAAAGTCTACAAAATTCATCACATAGAATTTTAAAGAGACTATCATCTAAAGAGTTACATCATATAACTCCCACATCTCCTAGATCATAAGCTTGCAATCATGTAAGTTTCTAGATTTTGCTTCAAATTGTACACACCAATTTTAGCAGTTCAGAAACTTATTAAAATAGCTAGGATAATGTACACACCAATTTTAATTATTTGATTTAGCTTTAAGTCCAATAATGTACACACCAATTTTAAGCATTTAAATCAAGGCTACACCTTATATTCTTTTTATGCATGTGCTACATTTTCTCGAGCACAAAATCTTACGATATATGCACTAAGGTGTTCATGATTGGCTAGTGAATAGTGGTGAGATGGTTATTTATGCATTTCTCAAAAGATTCAAGTCCGACAATCAAAGACATGTGACTTCAAGATCAAGACAAAGTGATAAAAAAACCATAAACATCTTTCCCACACAACATGCACTACAAAGCTTCAACTAGTAAAGTGTAATAAATAAGCTCATCCAAGCGAAATAAGGTACAAAGACATGTTATGTAAAAATAAATTGACCAACCTTGTTTTCAAAAACCAAGAGAATAAATACAAAACACGATTTGTTCCCTTTTTTTTTTTTTTTTTTTGAAAAGAAGAAACAAAAACAGTCCTAGAATGAAATGCATGAATGTTATTCAATGCAAATCCTAGAAACAAAAACTAAAACAGAAACCAAAGAACAATGGTCACAAAGAGTAAAGCAAGGAAGCACAAGGACCATGTCAGAAAGACTCAATTAGATCGAGCCTTTTGCATCCAAAACTTTTTAGATACACTTCGAGCATTGGAGTTCTTATTCACATTGGAGTGATTTCCAACTCCAGGATTGGAATAAAGGTTTAGAGCCTTTACCAATTCACCAATAAGTGCCATAGGATCTTGTGCTTAAGGCACAGGCACTTTCGGCTTATTTGCTCGCTTAGCTGCTTGCAGCTTGTAACAGTTTGGACGAATGTGTCTAGATTTTTCACAAAAATGACAAACCCAAACTGGCTTACCATGCATCTTGTCCTTAGAAAGGGTAGACTCCTTAGGTTTGGACTTTTTCAGATCAACTCTAATCTTCCTAAGAGGTGTGACCTCTATAGGTTTAGCAGTCTCACTCACAACCTCACTCATAGGAGGTTCAGAGGAAGAAGAAGGAACAAAGTTTGTGGAGTTTGGTGCAGACACAGAGATGCTTTCAACAAAACCTAATCCAGATTTGTCAGAAGGAGCCTTTTGAACACTCAACATATGATTAAGTTTAGAACTAGCAGATTTAGCAATAGATAAATCAAGTTCTAATTTCTTAACGTTATCAAGCAAAAGCATACTCTCAGTTTTCACATTGTTCAAAAGTTCATTAGCATCAAGCAGTTTAACAAGCAAATTTTTCTTATCAAGCTCAAGAGATGCAATTTTCTTCAAGCCAAGTTCAACATTCATAGCATCCTTTACAGCAACTTTGCAAATTTTATTATAGGCTTCTTGAAGATCTACATCCTCAGAGAGTTCCCCATCAGAAGGGTTCTCTTCAACATACACACTTTCATTGACTATAGCGGTAGCAGTGAAAGCAATGAAGTTTCCATTCTTGTCACATCCAGACTCATCATCAGAAACTTCATTATCACTAAGGGTTACAGCCATAGCCTTATCCTTAGACCTCAAGTATGTAGGGCATTCAGATTTCATGTGACCATACCCTTGACATCCAAAACACTGAGGACCCATAGAATTATGTGAAGATTGACAAACCTTTTCGTTAGGTTTTTCATTGTTGTTAACTTTAGTGGGATCATTCTTCCTAAATTTTCTAGGTTTAGCAGTGTTCGTACCTCTTGCCCTTCTGCTACTATTCCTAAGAAAGTTTCTAAAATTCTTGGCAAGGTAAGCAATCTTTATAGTAGAGAGCTCATCATCAAATTCACCAACCTCAACATCATCAACTGATTTAAGAGCCATTGACTTGGATTTGCTAGTTTTGGGTAGGTCCAACTCATAGGACTGAAGAGATCATACAAGTTCATCAACAAGGATAGAGTCCACATCATTGCTTTCAGTTATGGTAGTTACTTTGGGTCTAAAATCTTTAGTTAAAGATCTAAGAATCTTTCTAACAATTTTAGGTTGATTATAGATTTCACCCAAGTTGTATGCAGAATTAATAAGGTCATTAAGTTTAGCATAAAATTCATCAAAGGATTCATCATCAGACATCCTAATGCTCTCAAACCTAGAAGTTAATTGCTACAACTTTGTTTATTTTGACAGCCTTTGTGCCTTTATACACAGTCTAGAGGATTTTCCAAGTAGTGTGAGCAACCTCAACATTAGAGATTCTCTTAAATTCTTCCATAGAAATAGCCTTAAAGATTGCATTCATAGCTTTGCTATTGAACGCAGCTGCTTCTTTTTGAGAAGTTTGCCACTCATTCACAGGAGTAGTGGGTTTCTTCCATCCGTACTCAACGGAGTTTCAGACTCTCTCATCAATAGATTTCAAGAATGCTTTCATCCTTACTTTCCAATAAGCATAATTATTCCTATCAAAGCGAGGAGGAATAACTAGAGAGTGTCCGTGTTTGATGATAACAGGGGTCAAGGATCAGCCCAGAGATCAAAAGATCTACAACAAGAGAGCTACCTGCTCTGATACCACTTGTACGTTTTTAGACCCCTTAAAAATACACCCGGATTAACCTTAGTTAATTAGCCAAGTTATTACTTAGTCCAAATTTCAGATCTAGGTTAACACAATCATATAATCATCTCATGTATAACAGCGGAAAAATAAATAACACAAAGATATGATCACCTAGGAAAACCAAACCGGTAAAAAACCTGGAGAGGATTTAACCTAACTATCCTCAAGGTAAACTTGAATCCACTATAGAAAGAATCGAAGTTTTACAATAGAATTTAGACCACTAACATTCTATCGCTACCCACCAGTAGAAACTTACTAACACAACCACGTGCAAGCTTCGAGACCACAGACTCCTTCTTTCTTGGATTCTCTAGTAAGTACAAGCACACCCGCTTGTGTATCATTAAGTTCTCATGGCAGCAACTGAATGATCATCAAGTTCTTGAAGAAATCTCCTCTTGATAATCCTAAGCTTGTGTGAAGGAAAGCTCCTCACAGATCTCACAAGAGATTCACACAAACAGCAATATGAGCAACATCTAAAACGTGGCTAGGTTTTGCCTTATATACCTAGGGCAAAAACATAAAACGCTAAACGTTTTAGGAGTTAGGGTTGAGTTGGACTTATGCAGCAAAAACGCATTCTGCCCGATTTTCGATTGATCGAGCCTAAACTTCGATCAATCAAGCCAGGCTGAAATGCATAGTGAATTCTGCATCAGCTCGATTCCAACTTTACATAAAAGACATAACTTTGAGCAAGCCTAAACGAGACTAAACAACCTGTTTTGATCATGGTTTGCTAACGTTACATATTAGAGTTCTAAATACATAAATTCCTAAATCTTTAGAACCTAACAATTTTTTATTTTTTATAATAGGTAAAATATAAGACCCCAATGCTTTATTTATTTATTTTTTATTAGAGCTCCCCCAACTAGATATAGGTAGGATTTGTATGACAAACACAACTAATGCTAGATTAATATTATAACATAAATCTTCTCGTCAAATATGTGGTACCACCAATGTAATTTAAAAATTCTAATACACATGTCAAAACAAACAAATTTATCTCTATGTTTGACAATTGGAGAAACAAATCTTGAATTGATATTTGAAAATTCACTAGTGCAGTGATTAATTTATGATTGTTTAGTCTTGGCCTCAAACAAAAAGTTTTGGTTTCGTCCTTTGAAGTAAAACACTTGAGACTTTACAAATTGAGTTAAGCTAGAACTCTAAATATGAGACTTTAAACACTACAATTAGGGCATGTTTGGTAGATTGTAATAGACACTGTAATGTAATAGATATTCCTATGGCATAACTATTCGGTTGTTTGGTTATGTTTTTATTACAATGAATAGTTATTCCTTATGAATAGCTATTCTTCAAAATGAGGAATAACTATTCCTTATCAAAAGTACTGAATATCTATTTTTCCACCTTATGTAATAACTTTATAAAAAAATTTCCTAAAAAGCCATTAGTTGTCATATCTTCAAAAGGAAAGAAAATAAATTTTCCTTGTTGTTAATTTTTAGCTCTATTTTGAACACCCTAAAATAAGTGTATTTTAGGCAATTTGACTTTAAAATTATTTAATTACACCTCTTTTTATACTCTACTAAATTGTGGATACATATTCAGGATTCTAATATTAAATGGTCACCAAACTAATGAATAGTAATACTTATTACATTCAAACTTAATGTATTTCTTGTAATACTTATTCCTATTCCAATGTAATAATCATTACAATGTACCAAACGAGCCCTTAGAGTTACTAAGATTTGAACCCACCTGATAGAGCCACCATTTCTTTGGTAGTGAAACCCTTTTTTGAGAAAGCGCTGATAAGGCCACTAAGATCTAATGTTGGAAGCGGGATGTTGGGAAAAATTTCCAAACAGTACATTTCGCAAAAAAAATTAGATGGATGGCATGCGTTCAAACTTAATTAGATAGTTAGACTATTTTTGGAAGTCAATTTTAGCAAACTCGACTTTGGGTTGTAAAACGAACACTATAGTAGCATTTTTTTAGTGCCTATAGCAGCGTTTATAGAAAATGCCACCATAGGGTACCTATAGTAGCGTTTTTACAAACGCCACTAAAAGAAACACCACTATAGTGTTCGTTTTCCAGCCCAAAGTCGAGTTTGCCAAACTCGACTTTCAAAAACAGTCCAACTTACTAAATAACTTTGAACGCATGCCACACGCCTAATTTTTTTTGGGAAATGTACTGTTTGGCAAATTTTGCCCGGGATGTTGCTAGTAACAGTAGCAGAATTGGTTGTGGCAGAATCTCTTCTTCCCAAATCAGTAGTCCAAGACCAATTAGGTGCACTTAGCTGAATTAAAACCAATAATATGATTAAAATGACATCAAAAGAACAATGTTTTAATAATAAACAAACTCTGGTCTATAGCTACAACTTATTTTTAACTTATTTCTTTTATTTGATTTGTATATAGTATTTTAAAACTTCACTTTTTCTATGTAACATTATACTTTCTTTGGCTTATTTTTTAAACTAAATAAACTCAAGAAAATAAACTCTTCACAAGATCACCTAATATTATGGGTTAAAAATAATAAGTAATGTAAAAGTTTGAGTTCTTTCTTACAGCAACAGCTGAATCTCTTGTAGCAACGGCTAAGATATTAGCATAAGATACAACACCGGGGCACAAATTCTCCAATTGAGATTTGATCGTGTTTGTACGGCACGCGTACCCAGTCCCACTTGGGCCATTTATTCTCATGTGAAGATACGGCCCATACGCCTACCCTCTCTCTCTGCAGGCCCATCCCGAAACTCTACAGAACGCTGGCCCAAGGTTCGCCTCCCATTCAAATGCTCAGTAAATCCTCACCGACCACTGTCGCGGGCGGCGACCGAGCATGACGTGTAAGGTATGCTCGGCAGTTCCTTTCGGCGCGCCTCCGCGAGCATATCTGCGGAAGTGGGAACCAAGTTCCGAGGCCATACTCACCGTTTCCCGCTCCCACCTAACCACCCACTTATGTTCAATAACATTGGACCGCCCGTTGCACTAACCAAAAAGTAATCATAACCTCATCGCTAATTTAGAACTATAAATATGAGAAGCTTGGGGAGAATGAGGGGGTTGGAAAAATTGGCGCAAGAGCAAAAAGATAGAGGAAGAAAGGAAAGGAAGCAGAAAGGTGGTTCAGGCAATAGAGTAGAGAAAAGTGATCTCATTGAGTTTTCGTGCCGAGGACTACCCAGTGTAGGAAACCCAAACCCACCATACAAGTAAGTTATGAGTCTGAGTGAGCCCAAGCCTATAGGCCTCATATTCGGTGCACACAATTGGCGCCGTTTGTGGGAATCTCCTACTAAGCTGGAGTCCTGCTGAGACTCAATCCCGGGGAGGGAGATGTCTGGGAGACACTCTGCGAGCGACGCCGAAAGCGATTCAGTGGGATCTTCTCGGGGATCTTCTTGGTGAGAAAGAAGACAGAAGAGACGGGAAGACAGGGACCGTGAACGGGAAGAGCAGTCCGGCCTCGGGAAGGGGTCGTACTAAGCGCAACAAACAATTTTGAACGCTTCAGGGGACAGGCAGCTCCAGGAGAGAGACGAAGAGCTCGAACGGTTGAGCGGGATAGTAAGAGACCTGGAGTTGGAAGCAGAGAACAGGCATCAAAGAAGGGATGGAGATAACCGAGAAAGAAGAGCCGATACCAGGGGAGATCGTCGCCAAACTGGGTCTATTAACCGCCGCGAATGCTTCCATTCCTGAGGATCTCGTCGGCGAAGGGAACGGGCTCATTCGAGGGAATCCCGTCAACACCGAGACCGCTCAAGATCGCGAGAGTATGCCGACCGGGGTTTGGATTCCCCAGAAGACCAACGGCCCCATAATGCGGCCATGGATGCGATGAGTCGCGTGCTACGAAGAGCCGCCCGGTCCCCATTCTCGGCTGACATCGAGAGGGCCCCAATGCCGGACAGATTCACCTGCCCTCCTTTCGACTCCTATGATAGGAAAACGGACCCAGTAGAACACGTCAGTCACTATATCCAAATGATGTCTCTGCACTCCCATAATGATGCACTGATGTGCAAAGTTTTTCCCTCGAGTTTTGGTCCCACCACTTTGAGATGGTTCAACTGACTGCAGAAGGGTTTTGTCCACAATTTTGCCGAGCTTATACAGGAGTTCGGCGTTCAGTTTGTAACTTGCAGCCGGGTGCCCCAACCGGTAGACGCTTTACTGTCCATGAAAATGAGGATAGGGGAAACCCTCCGTAGTTATGCCAGCCGGTACTAGGAGCTCTACAAAGAGATCGGCAGGGGGAACGAGAAGATTGCTGCGAGCACATTCAGGATGGGGCTGCTCGAGGAATCCGGGCTAAGGGAGTCACTGACTAAGAAGCCTCTTGAGGATATGAGACAATTGATGAGGCGTATAGAAGAATATAAACGGCTAGAAGATGACCGGATGCAAAGCAAAGGTAAGGCGCCGATGATGAATCATCCCCGATCGAGTGCCTTTCAGCCAACGACCCCGGGGAATTTGAGAATTCAAGAGCCAGAGGCGCAAGTAGGGGAGGTAAACGTGATGTTCAAAGAGCCAGTGCACAAGATCGTGGACATGATTAAACACGAGCCATATTTTAGGTGGCCGAACAGAATGGGCGGTGACCCCTCTTGGAGAAATCAGAACTTGTACTACACCTATCATAAAGACAAGGGACATACGACCGAGCAGTGCTGGGTATTAAAAGACCATCTCGGGCAGCTGGCCAAGGCAGGTACTTAAAGGAGTTCATACTAAACATGGAGGACCGGGGGACAGGGCAGGGAGCTGCTAAGAGGGGAAACCCCCTTCCACCCCTTCTCAGGATAATTGAAGTCATCCACGCTCCACCTAGAAGTCTCACCTCGGCAATGAGAAAGGGGGTGCTAAATGTGGTCCCTGTGGAGGGAAGCTCGGACGCACCACCGGCAGGGAAGAAGATGAAGCTTACCCGGGAGCCTATCGCTTTCCGTGACAATGACCTAGAGGGAACGGTCCAGCCGCATGATGACGCATTGGTGGTAACCGCCCGGGTAGGCGGGTTCCTGGTAAAAAGAATGATGATAGACCAGGGAAGTGGGGCCGACGTGATGTACCCAGACTTGTACAGAGGGCTTGGGTTGAAGAGTGGGGACCTCTCTAAGTATAGCTCGCCTTTGGTTGAGTTTGATGGGAAAATCGTAATACCCGAGGGGCAAATATCTATGCCCGTAAGTATGGAAGGCAAGGAGGTGTTGGTGATGTTTATAGTGGTGACTTCTTTCTCCCCGTATACAGTTATACTTGGCAGACTGTGGATTCACGAAATGGGGGCCGTGCCATCCACACTACATGTGAAGGTAAAGTTTCCTACCGAGCGTGGCGTTACTGTTGTGAGGGGAAGCCAGCAGACGGCGAGACAATGCTTAATTAGCATGGTCAACCAAGGGAAGGAGGAAACTGATCAGGTGGAGCATGACCGGCAGAAGGAGCCGCCTCGAAGGAGTTTGTTATAGCAATTATAGCAATTACAGAATGACCGAGGAGAAGTGGGGGGCGGTGGTGCCGAGGAGATGATGAAAGTAAGGGTACTTCCAGATGCCGACAAGTGGTTCCAAGTAAGGAAAGGCATGGACGAGCAGGAGAAGGTGGAAATGTTATTACTCCTCATATAGAACGTAGACGTGTTCGCATGGAGTCCATATGAGGTGCCCGGGGTGGACCCCGAGTTCATAGTCCATAGACTTAGGATTGACCCCTCGTTCCCCCCTAAGAAGCAAAAGCCGAGGAGATCAGCCTCGGAGCACACCGAAGCGGTGAAAGCGGAAGTCCAAAAGTTGAAGGATGCTGGATCGATAAGGGAAATCTTCTTCCCGGATTGGTTGGCGAATACCGTGGTGGTAAATAAGAAGAGCGGCAAATGGAGGGTTTGCGTGGACTTCACAGATTTGAATCGAGCATGTCCAAAAGACCCATTCCCTGTGCCTAAAATCGACCAGTTGGTGGATGCCACGTACGGTCATCCGAGAATGAGCTTTCTGGATGCTTTTCAAGGGTATCACCAGATCGCCCTGGTACCCGAGGACCAAGAGAAGACGACGTTTATCTCACCGGAACCAAATTATCATTACACGGTGATGCCATTCGGACTGAAGAATGCCGGGGCTACGTACCAACGGATGATGACAAGAATGTTCCGAGATATGATAGGGCGCACGGTTGAAGTCTACATTGACGATATGGTGGTGAAAAGCAAGCAGACAGCACGACACACGAATGACCTTCGGGGCGTTTTCGAGGTCCTTCGATAGTACAGGTTACGTCTGAATGTTGAGAAGTGTGCCTTTGGCGTGGGGGCAGGAAAATTCCTAGGGTATCTGATCACTAAGCGAGGAATAGAGGTTAATCCCGACCAAATTGAGGCCGTGAAAAGATTAAAACCACCGAGTAGTCCAAAAGAAGTGCAAGTGTTGACCGGGATGCTAGCCGTCCTTAATTGTTTCATCTCCAAATTCGCAGATCGATGCCGACCATTCTACCAGCTTTTGAAGAAATGGACTGGGTTTCAGTGGAACGAGGAGTGCGACAAAGCTTTTATGGATTTGAAGGATTATTTAACCCAAGCACCCATGCTAACGGCACCGGAACCAGGTGAGGACCTATTCATGTACCTGGCAGTTTCCGAACACGCCGTGAGCGCCGTGCTATTGAGGGACCAAGGAATCCAACAACCTATGTACTACATCAGCAAGACTCTAGTTGACGCAGAGACGAGGTACTTACCCCTAGAGAAGCTTGTGATGGCCCTGATACACGCCACGAGAAAGCTGCCACAATACTTTCAGGCTCATACGGTTTATGTCTTGACTGAGTATCCCCTCCAGTCGCTGTTGAGGAGGTTAGACTTCACTAGCCGAATAGTAAAATAGGGAACTCGGCTAGGTTCTTTTGATATACGGTACAGGCCCCGAAGTTCAGTGAAGGGCCAGATCCTTGCGGATTTTGTAGCCGAGTTCTCACCCAGAGGGAAGGGGGAGATGGTTTGCCATGTGGGGTCTCGCCCGTGGAAGGTGTTCGTGGACGGGGCATCGAGCAACACGAGAGCCGGCGCGGGGGTCATAATCACCCCGGAGGGAATACGGTTAGAGCATTCATTTAGATTGGGCTTCAGAGCCTCCAACAACGAGGCGGAATACGAAGCCTTGCTAGTCAGACTGAAGACGGTTTCGAGTTTAGGCGCTCGGGTAGTGGAGGTGTATTCAGATTTGCGTTTGGTGGTCAATCAGGTTGAGGGCAGTTTTGAAGCCTGAGATCTGCGAATGAAGGCATACTTGGAACAGGTTAAGCGAGCTATATCCAGCTTCAGCATGGTAAAGGTTTACCAAGTAGCTCGGACGTAAAATAAACACGCTGACTCCCTTGCCACGCTGGTGTCATCAGTAGCCGAAGAGATACCCCGGCTAATAAGAGTTGATGTCGTCCCAGAGCCGAGCATCAGGGCAGTAACCGATTCGGGAACTGCAGGAATCAATATCACGGCGATCGCGGCACTGGGGCCGTGCTGGATGGACCTCATTATGGACTTCTTGGCCGAGGGCAGACTCCCGTCTGACGAAAAGGAGGGCAGAAAGATCCATAGAGTTGCCCCTCGATATTGGCTATCAGAAGACTGAATGTTGTATCGAAGATCCTTTGGGGGGCCTTACCTTTTGTGCTTACACCCGGAGAAGGTGGACCAGCTTTTGGCCAAGCTTCACGAAGGTGTGTGCGGCAGCCATGTGAGAGGACGTTTGTTGGCATACCGGGCAATGACTCAGGGTTTTTGGTGGCCCCAAATGTAGTGGAACGCTGCCGAATATGTACGTAAGTGTGAACAGTGTCAGAAGCATGCGCCCCTAATCCATCAGCCTGCAGGCCATTTGAACCCGATCAGCAGTCCCTGGCCTTTCGCACAATGGGGGCTGGATATCATCAGCCCATTCCCTCGGGCGATAGGTAATCGAAGATTCGTTCTGGTGGCTGTCGACTATTTTACTAAATGGGCGGAGGCAGAGGCTTTGGCCAATATCCAGGACGCGGATGTGAAGAAATTCGTATGGAAGAATCTAATCACCATGTTTGGGGTGCCGAACTCTCTAATATCAGACAACGGGCTGCAATTCGATAGCCGTGCATTCCGTGAATTCTGCGCTGATCTCGGCATCAAGAATAGATACTCAACCCCAGCGTATCCCCAAGGTAACGGCCAGGCCGAGGCAGTAAATAAAGTTATTGTGAACGGATTAAAAAAGAGGTTGGAGGGTGCGAAGGGAAAATGGGCTGAGGAGCTGCCTAAAGTCTTGTGGGCGTACCGGACAACTCCTAGAAGATCCACCGGGGAGACCCCGTTCTCTCTCACTTATGGGGCTAAAGCCGTGATACCAACCGAGGTGGATCTATGAAGTGCACGAGTCGCAGGATTTGATCCCGGCCAAAACAATGAAATGATGGTGGGAAGCTTGGACAGATTGGAAGAATTTCGTGAAGTGGTGACCATATGGCTCGCGGAGTATCAGCAAAAGCTGGCCCTGAGATATAGCCGAGACGTAAGAACAAGGGAGTTTGGCGCCGAGGATTTGGTTCTTAGGAAAGCCGTAGGGAATATGTGGGATACGAACGCCGGGAAGCTGGCGCAGACATGGGAAGGGCCTTACAGGGTCACTGCCACGCTGGCACAGGAGCGTATTACTTGGAGGACCTAAACGGGAGGCCACTTCCTCGACCGTGGAACGTGCACAATCTTAGGAGATTCTATCATTAATGGGTGGTACTGTAAATTGTGAGGTTGATGTATTATTGCACGGTTTTGACTAACGAAGTTAATGGCGTACATCTGGCTACGCTTTTCCAAATTCTCTGTTTGACTTCAATTGCCGATCATAAAAGAATCTTTAAAATTTAATCTAAGGACAGAAGCCTGCTTCTCGGTTCGATCTACATTGCCGAGTCGGTGTAAACCTTTATACTTATTCTAAGGACAGTAGCCTGCTTCTCGGCTCGATCTACATCGCCGAGCAGGTGAAAACCTTTATACTTAATCTAAGGACAGAAGCCTGCTTCTCGGCTCGACCTACATCGCCGAGCAGGTGTAAACCTTCATACTTAATCTAAGGACAGAAGCCTGCTTCTCGGCTCGATCTACATCGCCGAGCAGGTGAAAACCTTCATACTTAATCAAAGGACAGAAGCCTGCTTCTTGGCTCGATCTACATTGCCGAGCAGGTGTAAACCTTCATACTTAATCTAAGGACAGAAGCCTGCTTCTCGGTTCGATCTACATCGCCGAGCCGGTGTAAACCTTTATACTTATTCTAAGGACAGTAGCCTACTTCTCGGCTCGATCTACATCGCCGAGCAAGTGAAAACCTTCATACTTAATCTAATGACAGAAGCCTACTTCTCGGCTCGATCTACATCGTCGAGCAGGTGAAAACCTTCATACTTAATCTAAGGACAGAAGCCTGCTTCTCGGCTCGATCTACATCGCCGAGCAGGTGTAAACCTTCATACTTAATCTAAGGACAGAAGCCTGCTTCTCGGTTCGATCTACATCACCGAGCCGGTGTAAACCTTTATACTTATTCTAACTACAGTAGCTTGCTTCTCGACTCGATCTACATCGTCGAGCATGTGTAAACCTTTATACTTATTTTAAGGATAGGAGCCTGACTCTCGGTCCATTCTATATCCCCGCCTTACGGCGAAACAGGATTCAACTACCTGGACCACTATAACATGGGAGCGAAGCAAACAAACAAACAACGCAAAAAAAAAAAAATATTCCAAAGTGAAATCCTCATATTAGGAATTAAAACAGTATCCTGACCACAAAACCAAGTGGCCATTTCAGTGTTAAACGTAATAGAGTTAAAAAGAGGGCGATTGTTCAGCCACTACAGCCTGGTGACATAGGCCAATCTATTTTTAAAAAAAAATTGCTTCATTAAAGAAAGAAGTCATGTTTCGGCAATTAAGAGGCAGAATCTACAGGTTGCTCCTGAGCGTTGGTCTTTGCGGAATGCTGTTGCGTCAAGGTCTGAGGTGGGTTCTGGCCGAGCTGATCTTCAGAGCGGTGGTGGCTGGGCACCTCAGTTTCCTCTAACTTCATGTAAGAGTCTATCTGCTCCACCAGTTCCCTCAGGCTGGTCGTCTCCTCTTCATCAATGGGCCTTTGAGAGTTCTGTGAGCTATGAGTAGGGACTGGGAATGGAATCTGGCAAGGATTTCTCAGGGGGGAATCCTCGGGGACCCTCAAAGCCTTCAAGGTGGCCAGCCACCCCTCCTCGAAGCCGAGCTTTCGAGCATCCCCTATGACGGGCTCTGCTGAGTTCTCGGCATCAGCAAATCCCTCGTTATACCACTTGCTCTCGCTGGCCTCAAGGGCCACTTTCAGGTCGGCCAGCTCTTTAGTTTGTGCACTGTTGATACTCTCGGCTTCCGCCAACTTAAGCTCAGTCTCTCCCACCTTAACCTGCAGCTCAGAGTACTTCTTTTCAGATGCCACCCTCGCTTTCTCTGCCCCTGCAGCCTTCTTCTCTGCGGTTGAAGCAGCCACGACTTTTTCCCTGGCATTTACCTCGGCAACATCCTTGAGGGCTTTCTCTCGACCGGCATCCTCGGTAAGATCGTTGACGCGCCTATCAAGTATGTACGCTAGCTGCGCGGCCTAGTGAAGTGACAGGAAACGGGTGCCATACCCCCAAACATAGAAGTTAGTTAAAAAAATAAAAATAAAAAAAGAAATAAAAATAAAAGGGGGGCCCTACCGCTACGGTGTGCCACTACAGCCTTCTTCCCATTGACTTATCTGCGCCCTCGTCGAAAGCACGCATGTCCTCGGGCAGTAAAAGGCCTGACGCCAGGGTCTGGGCGAGATGACCACCTGCCCCCTTTCGCCAGACATGCACACTTGCGTCCGAAGGGAGAAGCTTGCCATCCAGCATGAATGAAGGTTGCCACGCAGGTACGGCATGGGAAGAGGACGCCACATGCGCCCCAGTTTGAGCTGTAGGTTCGCGGATCACAATGCCACCGGATGGCCGGGAAGGGCTGTTGAAAGGCACATCACCCGGGCCGACGACCGTCTGTTCGGTTGTGCGCTGCTTTTTTCTTTGCCGACCCGGGGCTGTGGACGGAGGAGGGGTTTGGCCGCAAACTTGTTGTTGCGGCTGTTGTGCAGCAGGTCTGGCATCGGGAATGAAATGGCTGATCGTCATTGTCTTCTGAGTCACCATCTCCGCTAATTGCCCGTGATCAGTTTCAGGGCAGTCGGGAGATTCAGCAACTGCTTCTTCGATGTTCGGGGCTGGGGCTCCTTGGTTGATGGGACCTTCCGGCTGAGCGGGTGCTTCTTGTTGAAGTTGCTCGTGAGCTTGTTCTCGGCGGGCCCGAGACACACGCTCGGCTGACTTGTCCTGTACAGGCTGGAGCTCGTTAGAGCAAATATACTGAGGACCCTAATCACGGGCCTCACCTACTGAGAACTTCGGGGGAAGGAAGTTAGAATGCCGAACGTCGATGTAAGACAAGAGCGGGCTATCTACCAATATGGCTTGGCTGAAAGCTTGCCAAGTGGAGTACACGGGACTAACCCCTAGAATCAAGTGGGATGCCCGGAGCTGACCGTCGGAGTGGACAAAAATGTCGGATCTGAGCATGAAGTCCAAATCCCGTACATGCGCGACTCTAACGTCCGGGACAAACACTCTACCATCTGTGATGAAACACATGAGTAAGCATCAGGGTGAGTAAAATGTTCACAATAAGATATAAGTGTACGTTCATGCATGGAATTAAATATGAAATAAAAGTAGGTCAGTGATCGGGACGAACCCACTTCACGCCTGGTGTGGGGGCAGGGAAATTCACCGGCAAACCAATGGCCGCGCACTCGAACAAATTCCCCGGCGGAGTTCCTATTTGAGTCAAGTAGGTAGGAGATCAGCCGTACCCTCATATCTCTAACTTTCAAATAATAATTCTTTTTCTTACTCCCACATAAACTATACATGTGATTTATATCATGCTGATCCAACTGTAAACCGTACATCTGGTTCAACCGACTCACACAACTCACTACTCAGTAAAAATTGGGAGGAAGTTGGTCAGGGCACAACCCATAATACCTAAGGGTGTCTATTAAAAGAGGGTCTACGAGAAACCTCAACCCACCCTCCAAAACTGCCATCAAGGGAAAAAAGGCAGTATTGCCCCCTCTATGAAGAGGGATATCACTCTTATGGCAATATGCCATCTCCACATCACTGGGGATGTCAAAGGCCTGCTTGAAAGAGGCTAAGGCTGCGTCTGTATCTAGAAGGTATGAATATCCCATCCTAAACACTAGAAGAAAGATGAACGAAGATGCGAAGTAAAAAGGAGAGTGTAGAGAACTTACTTTGGGCTCAAAGATGAGAAGAGATTCTGGGCTGGAAAATAAGTGCGCGGATGAATGTACAGCAGAAAGGGGGCCTCAGAAAAAAAAAAAAGAGCGTAAAAAGTAGATGAGTGAATTGAGACGGGCCTTTCATAGAGGTCCTGAGGAGGATTAATGACGGTTAACCAGCAATTATGAAGATTAATTGGCAGACTTCACAACTCCCAACGCCAGACTGGCGCTTGCGCCGCCTCGGTTCACGAAGCGTCTGGTAATTATGAGGAACGAACCAAACGGCTGAATCCTGTGCGCCTTTTTAGGAGCGCAATAATGGGATTGCTGGAGTGTCCCAGACGATACCCCTCCAGACCTCCCGAGTGTCACATGCCGTTCTAACTCCTTGATTCTCGCCGAGGACTGGGCATGAATCAAGGGGGGGCTAATGTATGGCATGCGTACCCAGTCCCACTTGGGCCATTTATTCTCATGTGAAGATACGGCCCATACGCCTACCCTTTCTCTCTGCAGGCCCATCTCGAAACTCTACAGAACGCTGGCCCAAGGTTTGCCTCCCGTTCAACCGCTTGGTAAATCCTCACCGACCACTGTCGCGGGCGGCAACCGAGCATGACGTGTAGGGTATGCCCAGTAGTTCCTTTCGGCGCGCCTCCGCCGAGCATATCTACGGAAGTGGGAAACAAGTTCCGAGGCCATACTCATCGTTTCCCACTCCCACTAACCACCCACTTATGTTTAATAACATTGGACTGCCCATTGCACTAACCAGAAAGTAATCATAACCTCACCGCTAATTTAGAACTATAAATATGAGAAGCTTGGGGAGAAGGAGGGGGTTGGAAAAATTGGCGCAAGAGCAAAAAGATAGAGGAAGAAAGGAAAGGAAGCAGAAATGTTGTTCAGGCAATAAAGTAGAGAAAAATGATCTCATTGAATGTTTGTGCCGAGGACTACCCAGTGTAGGAAACCCAAACCCACCATACAAGTAAGTTGTGAGTCCGAGCGAGCCCAAGCCCATAGGCCCCATATTCGGTGCGCACAGTGTCTATTACTTCATATCCCCTTAGTGAAGGATTTGGACCAACATTTTTCTCTCCTGGTTCAGTTGCTGTTTTGTCCAAGAGTACGGATGCATCACATCCCTGTTACAAAATGTTATATAAACATCTTATTTTTTCCCCAAAATGAGAGGTAGGTTCATATTCCATTAACACAATATAGTTTAGTTTCTTATATATTCAATTAGAATCATTCTCCCATTTCCATGAAATTTAATAATTTATAATTTATGTTTCTTATAACATTTGAATGACTTTATTATATGGCTCATGAAACTATATTATGAGCCTTTAATATATAACAAATAAGCAAAATAAATTAAATAGATATGGCTCAACGAAGAGGACAAAGACTTGTAATAATATTAATATACTACAAGTATTTAAAAAACCTGTCTATAACAAATAAGAAAAATAAATAAAATTATAAAAGCCCAGCCAAGGTAGACTAAACAGTTAACACAGACTTTTTTTTTTTGGTTGAATAGGGATAAGTTTTGTTGGTCATAGGCAAAAGTGAGGTCTAAGGAACCTGCCCATCAGTATTCACTAGAAGTTTTTTTTTTTTTTGAGAAGAAGTATTCTTCATTTGTGCCAACCCATTAAGATACTTGAGACAATATATATTAAGATACTTGAGACTATATATATATATATATATATAGTGAAATTGTAGCAAAGGGCCCAAATATCTCTCATACTTAAAAAAGAAGAAAAACATTTTTAGGTGACTTATCCGTTTACTGAAATAGATTCGTTTCAAATAAAGAGTATTATTTTGCCCAAAAATAATTTTAAATCAGATGGATTTGTTTATAGTAATAGCAAGACAGTATAAAATTGATTAAAAAAATATTGTTGTGCAAGCTATGATTATCCGCTTTAATCATCAATCTATGTACGTTGGGTTTACTTTGTGCTTGAACCTCTATATCCGCAAAAACATGTAATTATATTCATACTGCCATATAGCATTTTTGAATGTTAAAATACTTTATAAACTAAATATTACTATGACACATCTTCTACATGCATTAAAATACAAATAAATTCAACAATATATAACTTAAAAAAAAAATTTATTCACAATAGTTGATAGAATTTATTGTGATTGGTGTATAATAAAAGCGATGTCCATAATAGATCTAAGTAAAAGTGATATTTTAATCATAACATACTATATATTAAGAAGTTCATTAGATTAATCCACCATTCTCGCAGTCTTCCTGTGATTCTTGCGACAAATTTGGCAATAATCTGGGAAACCGTGGCATTCGGGGCTTGGAGTTCTGCTATACACCAGGAATACATATTAAAAAACTCTTCATGCCATTTTGAAGGAGGGATATTATCAAGGGTGAACAGATATTTGGAGTTAGTGGCCGACGAATAAGTCAACCTTGTTTGGACTTCTGGGATAATGGGCAGTGGAGGAAATATTGGTGGAGACCCATACCTCAGCCATCTTTTGTTGATTATCCAGGATCCTTGACAAAACTTGGTTTTGAGTTACAGCATTTTCTGCTTGCCAGTTTAAAGCTGCTTCTGCTGAGGAAACTTGCTTCTTGGTTCCATCTGCATTGACTCCAACAGGGTTCTTGATCTTCCACACATGTTTGGTGTTGGTTTGAGGATGATCAAAGCTTTCTAATGGAGGGAAATTCTGTGAGTAAAAGGGTGAAGCTTGATCGAGCATATAACATGGTAGAGGTTTTTGTGCCTGGTTTTGGCCAATAGAGGGGGTTGACATTTTGATATCTAGGGAAGGATCTTTTGATAATATGGGATTAATGGAGGTTTCTGGTTTTGGTCATGTTCTTCTTTGCAAGGGAAAGGCGAAGGGAGGCTTTTCTTCTTGGTTCTGGGATAAAGAACATAGTAATCAAACTTACCAGAGGATTCTCCAAGGAGGTCAACTTCTGGATCTCCTGCTTCATATCTTTCTCTGAGGTTTTGCTAGGAAGATTTCTTCTTCTTTCTTGAATTGTCTTCTTCAAAGTCCTCATCTTTGTGGCGGTCAGCACAATTGCAAACATCCCACCATATGTGGCCAGAAGGTGATTTTCCTTCATAACAAGGCTTTCCTTCTTTATTGAATGCCTTAATTTTAAGACCATTTTCACCAACATATGAAACCGGCTGGAGCATTGCCATTTGAGTCGGAAAGACTGTTACATCTTTCTTTTCTGGAGGAGCCGTTAGAAATCTTGTCTCTACTTCACCATTGGCTTTTCTGATGAAGAAAGGCTCGTTTGACTGAATTGGCTTAGTTGCTTGATGAAGCATCTCATATCTTGTAATCCAAGAGTCTGGAAAGATAGATGTCATTTGTTCCCTATTCAGTTGTCTAGGAACAAATGTACACATTGGTGTCACTCTTGGATCAACTTGAATTAGTAGAGCATCATTGGACTGAGCTAGATCTGGGATAACCATATCAAAAGCATGATTCTGCAGTCTATATGCTAGCTGGTAATGAAGGGTGGCTGCAAATGTATCTTGCACCTGAGAAGCACCAGTAATCTGAACTTGTACTTTAAGAGCATCACAAAGGTGAGGATCTCTGAGGGACATGTTGAAGTTGGGAAAAAGGGTAACAAAAACTGTCCCCGCATTGAGTGTGGTTTGAACAGTTCCTGTGACCGCATTTTGGTATTCTAGAAATCTAGAATCAAGAAGTGAAATTCTAGAAGCTATAGGAAGTCCCTTTCTTCCGTGGAAGGTTAGTGCCAACCTTACTGCACCAAAATGAAGATGGGTGTACCCTTGTTTTTGCCATGGAATCACAAATTCTCTAGGAAGGGCAAGAGTAATGAAATTTTCTGTTTCACTTGCTGGAATATTAAACTGATCAAACTTAGAGGCTTGAACATATTCTTTGACAGTAGGAGGACGAGAAGGACCTAACAACCTTTTTATGGATTGCTTGAAAGAGGTTTAAGGATTTACAATAGGGAAATCGGTAATAGGAATCTTACTGTCTTCAGGGATGTGAGAAATTTCGTACAGGTACTCTAACCTATTTGCAGTAGATTTGCGAAGGGAGAGGTCAAAGGCAGAACTAGTTGTATCAGCTATTTCTGAAGATGCATTTGCCATGATTGTTTCTTTAGGAAAGAACTGTTTGCCAAGACCTAACAGGACTAAGTGCCAACTCAAGCTTAAACGTCCACAAGGTTACTATGGAAAACAAGGTTCTTTAAACTTCTAGGAACAAACTCCTTAGTGTTCTACTTGATTATCAAATCCAGTGTTCTGATGTGAATAATACAGAGGATCCACTTATTGTGGCAACTGTAAATCACAGAGCCATATGATTTGTTTCTCACTCCTTTGATCAGTTTACTTTGATTATTGTCCTGATTAGTATGCTCTGTGATTTACAGTTGCCATAATAAGTGGATCCTTTGTATTATTCACATTAGAACCCTGGATTTGATAATCAAGTAGAACATTAAGGAGTTTGTTCCTAGAAGTTTAAAGAACCTTGTTTTCCATAGTAACCTTGTGGACGTTTAAGCTTGAGTTGGCACTTAGTCCTGTTAGGTCTTGGCAAACAGTTCTTTCCCAAAGAAACAATCATGGCAAATGCATCTTTAGAAATAGCTGATACAACTAGTTCTGCCTTTGACCTCTCCTTTCGCAAATCTACTGCAAATTGGTTAGAGTACCTGTACGAAATTTCTCACATCCCTGAAGACAGTAAGATTCCTATTACCGATTTCCCTATTGTAAATCCTTACACTGTATTTGATAAACCCCAAACCTCTTTCAAGCAATCCATAAAAAGGTTGTTAGGTCCTTCTCGTCCTTCTACTGTCAAAGAATATGTTCAAGCCTCTAAGTTTGATCAGTTTAATATTCC
Organism: Quercus ilex subsp. ballota; assembly: GCA_032727855.1. Classification (NCBI taxonomy): domain Eukaryota; kingdom Viridiplantae; phylum Streptophyta; class Magnoliopsida; order Fagales; family Fagaceae; genus Quercus; species Quercus ilex. The sequence continues at coordinate 35,467,073 of CM064914.1, forward strand.
AGCAAGTGAAACAGAAAATTTCATTACTCTTGCCCTTCCCAGAGAATTTGTGATTCCATGGCAAAAACAAGGGTACACCCATCTTCATTTTGGTGCAGTAAGGTTGGCACTAACCTTCCACGGAAGAAAGGGACTTCCTATAGCTTCTAGAATTTCACTTCTTGATTCTAGATTTCTAGAATACCAAAATGCGGTCATAGGAACTGTTCAAACCAAACTCAATGCAGGGACAGTTTTTGTTACCCTTTTTCCCAACTTCAACATGTCCCTCAGAGATCCTCACCTTTGTGATGCTCTTAAAGTACAAGTTCAGATTACTGGTGCTTCTCAGGTGCAAGATACATTTGCAGCCACCCTTCATTACCAGCTAGCATATAGACTGCAGAATCATACTTTTGATATGGCTGTCCCAGATCTAGCTCAGTCCAATGATGCTCTACTGATTCAAGTTGATCCAGGAGTGAGACCAATGTGTACATTTGTTCCTAGGCAACTGAATAGGGAACAAATGACATCTATCTTTCTAGACTCTTGGATTACAAGATATGAGATGCTTCATCAAGCAACTAAGCCAATTCAGTCAAACGAGCCTTTCTTCATTAGAAAAACCAATGGTGAAGTAGAGACAAGATTTCTAACGGCTCCTCCAGAAAAGAAAGATGTAACAGTCTTTTCGACTCAAATGGCAATGCTCCAGCCGGTTTCATATGTTGGTGAAAATGGTCTTAAAATTAAGGCATTCAGTAAAGAAGGAAAGCCTTGTTATGAAGGAAAATCACCTTCTGGCTACATATGGTGGGATGTTTGCAATTGTGCTGACTGCCAAGAAGATGAAGACTTTGAAGAAGACAATTCAAGAAAGAAGAAGAAATCTTCCCAGCAAAACCTCAGAGAAAGGTATGAAGCAGGAGATCCAGAAGTTGACCTCCTTGGAGAATCCTCTGGTAAGTTTAATTACTATGTTCTTTATCCTAGAACCAAGAAGAAAAGCCTCCCTTCCCCTTTCCCATGCAAAGAAGAACATAACTAAAACCAGAAACCTCCATTAATCCCATATTATCAAAAGATCCTTCCCCAGATATCAAAATGTCAACCCCTCCCTATTGGCCAAAACCATGCACAAAAACCTCTACCATGTTATATGCTCGATCAAGCTTCACCCTTCTACTAACAGAATTTCCCTCCATTAGAAAGCTTTGATCATCCTCAAACCAACACCAAACATGTGTGGAAGATCAAGACCCCTGTTGAAGTCAATCCAGATGGAACCAAGAAGCAAGTTTCCTCAGTAGAAGCAACTTTAAACTGGCAAGCAGAAAATGCTATAGCTCAAAACCAAGTTTTGTCAAGGATCCTGGATAATCAACAAAAGATGGCTGAGGTAGTCACCCATACTTTTTCCTCCTCAAATTCTCTTATTGAGGATTTGAAGAAGAAAATCAAAGCAGTTGAGGAAGAATTGACAATTATTACATCTACAGTCAGAGACTTGTCTGTCTCTTTTCCTCTTATTAGGCAAAAAGAAAAAGAAAGAAGACAGTTGTTGTTACAACTCCAATCCATGGAAGAACCCCAGAAAGAAATTCCTCAGACTCTTGCGATACATGTTCATATGCCCCTCCAACCTCGCCAATCATTATATAAAGATCTGTCCATACCATTAACCTCTCCTTTCTCTCCAATCTCTCCCTACCAGAACCTTCAACCATTAGCCATAACACATCCTGACCATAATCCTTTTAAGCCAAGTGGAATTTTCCCTACCACAACCTACAATACTCCAACCCAACCAGAGTCCTAAAATAAGCCATTTCCTATCAAGAAAGACAAAGGACCGTTGTATCAACCTTTTGATCCAACTGTTGGAGCTTCCTCAAGGCCTCCTGACATGAACATGTTAGCTGTAGATCCTGACCCCCCAAACCCAATCTCATCATTCCTCAAAACCCTCACCCTTGCAGATTCAAGGGAACCTTTTGTGCTCCCTGTAATCGAGAATTCTGAATTAGACCTGTCAGATCTTGGTCTAGAAGAAGTGTTTATGACTGAAGCAGAACCAAAGGAAGAAGAGGAAGATGATGTTCTCCGACCCAGACAACGTTCACCAATATTTCCTCCACCACCCATTATCCCAGAAGACCAAATAAGGTTGACTTATTCATCGACCACTGACTCCAAACATCTGTTCACCCTTGATAATATCCCTCCTTCAAAATGGCATGAAGAGTTTTTTAATATGTATTCCTGGTGTATAGCAGAACTCCAAGCCTCGAATGCCACGGTTTCCCAGATTATTGCCAAATTTGTCGCAAGAATCATAGGAAGACTGTGAGAATGGTGGATTAATTTAGGGGAATACAGGCAAAGACAGGCAGCTCAATGTAATACCTTGGAAGATTTTTTCACAATAATCCATAATGAGTTCCTTGGATCTGTAACTCACTACACTGAAGTAGCACGAGAAGAATTTCTACTGATGAAATGCTGCTCATTCGAAAGAAGAGATTTGGAGAAACATTTTGACAGAATGTCAAAAAGATACTACTCTTTTAATGGCATGGATGATGTCAATTCGAAGCATACTTTCCTCAATTCCCTTCCACAACCATTAGGAGACGAAACTCTTCGCATGATGAATCTACAAAAGATAACATTGCAGCAAGCCTCTTTGGGAGAAATCTATCAACATGTGCTTATTGCCCTAGAAAAAATTTGCAACCAGAGAAAATTTCTTTCAGAAATCAACAAGATTCATGGCAAACTCAAGGATAATTGTAAAAAGAAAGATTTGCAGATCAAGTGCTATGACAAGAGTTGTACTTGCTCAACAAAAAGAAAAGATCATTTCAAAAAATATTCCTAGAAGAAAAAGCACTATGCGAGTCAAAGGAAGCAATCCTTCCGTAGGAAGAAATGGAGATTTCTTAAAAGAAAGCAGTTCAGAGGAAAAACTTCAAAAGTTTGTTTTGTATGCAGAAGACCGGGACATTTCGCAAAAAATTGTCCAAAAAAGGAAAAGGCAGCAAAGCTTCTAGAGCAAGCATAGATTCATGCGGATGATACTCCTTTTTCAGACGTAGAGTCTCTCTTTTCACTAGATGAGGAGTACTCCCCTCAAGCCTTAGCAGTCATGGCTTATTCCACTTCAGAAGAAGACTTAGATCTAGACAATGAAGAAGATTCAGACCCAGAAATCCAAACTATCTTCACATCACAGCCCATTATAGCCCCTTTAACCAGCCCTACCCCTATAGCTCAAGTAAGCATCCTCCTAGACACTTATGCCAAACCCATTTCTGTAATAGCCTTATTTGATACAGGAGCAGCAGCAACAATCCTCCATCCTAAAATACTACCCAAAGAATGTTGGTTACCTCATCACCAGATGTTCAGAGCAGCAAATGGAGAAACATTTTTGATCACCTTGAAAAGCAAACCCATCCTCATCAGAATATTCCCAACACTCACCATTAAACACCAAGTCTTTGGCTCCCCCCTCACAGGAAGAGACCTTCTTATAGGATTTGATCTCCTTCATCGAATACCTAGTCTTAGATGGTCTTCAAAAGGACTCATGCATAAACAACACCTTCTTACCTGGACCCAAGTTCCTCATTTATTCTCGCTAGATCCTTTTGAGTCCCTAAAATTTCAGATTATCAATGACTGTTGTGTAAATAGCCACTTTGAATTCCTCCTTAAAAATCCAAACCCTTTGTGGAAGAATCCAAGGTTTTTCATCCATTTACCCTTCAAAAAGAATGAAGACGTTAATCCCACAAAAGCCAGTCATAGAGGGATGAATCTAGAACACTTAACTTTAGCCAAGCAAGAGTTATCCACCCTCCTTTCTGAAGGACTCATTGAACCCACAACCTCGCCATGGGCATGTGAAGCTTTTTATGTCAACAAACATGCTGAGCAAGTAAGAGGAAAACTCAGATTGGTAATCAACTACCAAGATCTCAACCATTTCCTTGCAGATGACAAATTCCCCCTGCCAAATAAGAGTGCTCTTTTCCAGCATCTTTCAAATGCCAGAATATTCTCAAAGTTTGATCTTAAAGCAGGATTTTCGCAACTTGGAATCCATCCGGAAGAAAGATACAGGATGGCATTCTGCATCCCAGACCATCATTACCAGTGGACTGTCATGCCTTTTGGGCTTAAAAATGCTCCATCCCAGTTTCAAAAAGCAATGGTAACACTGTTCCAGCCACTCCTGACGAATGCATTAATTTATGTGGATGATATCCTCTTTTTCTCAAAAGACAAAGAATCCCATGAAAAGTTACTCACTGAATTCTACCAGTTGGTAAGATCTCAAGGGATAATGCTTTCAGAAAAGAAAATGGTTATCAGACAGTCTTCCATAGACTTCTTGGGAGTAAATATTTCAGATGGAAAGTATACTTTGCAGCCTCATATAACTGTCTCTCTTGGTGAATTTCAGACAAGCTCACAAGTGCTAAGCAAATACAACAGTTCCTTGGAATTGTCAATTACATGTCGGATTTTATTCCAAAGATATCCAAGTATAGGAATTGTTTGGCTCAATTACTGAAGAAATCACCTCCAGAATGGAATTCTGTTCATACAGAAGCAGTCCAACAACTGAAGAAATTGGCAGAAAAGCTCCCCCCTTTGCAGATTCTAGGACCAGGCAAACGAATACTGCAGACAAATGCTAGTGATGAATATTGGGCAGCAGCTCTTTTTGAAGAAATTAATGGTAAAAGAAGTATTTGTGGATACAAAAGTGGTGCATTCAAGCCTTCCGAACTTCATTATCACTCCACTTTCAAAGAGATACTGGCAGTCAAACATGGGATTGAAAAATTCCAGTTCCATCTCCTTGGGCATACTTTCCTAGTAGAAATGGACATGTCCTTCTTTCCCAAAATGCTCCAGTTCAAAAGGAAAATGCTTCCACATCCCCAGTTACTCAGATGGTCAAATTGGTTTTCACAATGGTCTTTTCAAGTAAAACACATTAAAGGTAAAGATAACCTCATCACTGATTATCTTTCCAAAAAGCCTCCAATCCTTAACACTAATATTATTCCTCCACCTCTGTGTGTATATCCTATTACTGATCCATCCTCATCCTCAAACCTTACCCTGGCAGATCCTGATGATATCCTTACCATGATAGACTCTCTCCCTCCAGAAATAAAAACCCAGATACAAACTTTCACCCTTCAAGCTAGATCCAAAAGAATCATTAGAACCCTCCATGAGTACCTCAAAAAACACCAGTCTCACTTTCTAGCCGTTTTCCCTAATATAGACCAGCCCTGGAAAACCCCTTTTGCCTTTTGGATAACCAATTGGAATGTGGCGCATTACCTTTACATGTGGTATTTACTCAATGAGTATTACCTATGTCTTCACTTAGAACTTGAATTCTTCAAGTATCTCTTTCCACATGGCAATAAATATTTTCACACATTCTGGTTCGAAATTTTAAAAAATGATGCTCATGATAGTGAATGGACAAAGTATCCAAAGATAGAACACCCTAGATTTGGGCATAAAGTGAATTCAGCATGCCTAGTAGCCAAGCTCAATTCTAAAAATGACATCCGAGCAGACAGAATTCTTCACCCTTCAGAGATGCATTGGATTACTAATCCAGATGGCACTCTCCATATGCATTCAGATGTGCATTAGGTATCCTGTTATCATGCACTCACAATGGCTGAATCTCTTAATAAAGGAATACTCCCTAAAATAGTGCCAACAGATCCAGAAGTTTGCAGACAACAATGGCCACATGAAGATCATTGGGAAATGCCTAATCCTCTTGTAGGATATGATGACCCTCAATACCATAATCATGATCCAGATGATATTGATGAAGAATGGTTCCAAGGAAGAGATGGATGGGATTAAACAACTTTAGCAAAAAGAAAAAAAAAAAGTCCTAGAAACGTCTTCAGACGTAAAACTTTAATTTTTACTGTTCACTATCTATCTGTCAAAAACATATCCAGATCAATCCACTTATGCACATAGGCCCCTACGTAATATGACACTTGTCCATCTCTTCAAGAGTTTATCCTGACGAATGGCAGACTCATTATGGCATGTTACCACACTTCTGCCTACTTTGACGGGTGTTGCCCAACCCCCCAGGGCCTCCCTCTTCTGTAAAATACATCCTTATCAGCAGCTGATCCTTATCTTCCAGATGGCTCTCCTTCAGAGCTGGCCCCCTTTGTTTCTTCCACATGTAGTACTTTGAATAAGGCCCCTACTCTTTTGGAATGTATCATGTATTGTTTATAAATAGAGTCTTTGTAATCTAAAAGGAGCAGAGAAGAAAAGAGTGAAAAAGCCTCCATAGCTATTACCAGTCTTGTATGTCTGATGTAAAAAAGCTTCTAAATCTAATAATATCGTTTGCTTTATTGTATCTGGTTCCGTGTTTTAATCCTTATATCCATACTATTTCTTATGCTTTCATAGTAGCCTACGTGGCTTATCAGTTGTTATAATCTCTCTTTTACATAATCTTCTTACACCCCCTTTTGCTCTCTGGGTTTATGTCTCCCATTTCTCATAGTTGGTATCAGAGCCATATGATTTGTTTCTCACTTCTTTGATCAGTATACTTTGATTATTGTCCTGATTAGTATGCTCTGTGATTTATAGTTGCCACAATAAGTGGATCCTCTGTATTATTCACATCAGAACACTGGATTTGATAATCAAGTAGAACACTAAGGAGTTTGTTCCCAGAAGTTTAAAGAACCTTGTTTTCCATAGTAACCTTGTGGACGTTTAAGCTTGAGTTGGCACTTAGTCCTGTTAGGTCTTGGCAAACAGTTCTTTCCCAAAGAAACAATCATGGCAAATGCATCTTCAGAAATAGCTGATACAACTAGTTCTGCCTTTGACCTCTCCCTTCGCAAATCTACTGCAAATAGGTTAGAGTACCTGTACGAAATTTCTCACATCCCTGAAGACAGTAAGATTCCTATTACCGATTTCCCTATTGTAAATCCTTACACTGTATTTGATAAACCCCAAACCTCTTTCAAGCAATCCATAAAAAGGTTGTTAGGTCCTTCTCGTCCTTCTACTGTCAAAGAATATGTTCAAGCCTCTAAGTTTGATCAGTTTAATATTCCAGCAAGTGAAACAGAAAATTTCATTACTCTTGCCCTTCCCAGAGAATTTGTGATTCCATGGCAAAAACAAGGGTACACCCATCTTCATTTTGGTGCAGTAAGGTTGGCACTAACCTTCCACGGAAGAAAGGGACTTCCTATAGCCTCTAGAATTTCACTTCTTGATTCTAGATTTCTAGAATACCAAAATGCGGTAGTAGTGGTACACTCATGCAAGCTCCAAGGGCATATAAAGCATAAATGGGGCGCATACTTAGGCAATGTGAGACTAAGGTGTAAAGCCTCTAACGGTGAAGATCCTGAACTCCCACCCCTTCGTAACAAAGCCTTGCGGGCTTGGCTCTCCAAAGAGGACAAATACCTTGCAGGGGCTGAACAAAAATTCTCCCATACAATTACCTTTTAAAATACACACCCAAAACTATTCAGCAAAAAAAAAAAAAAAAAAAAAAAAAAAAAAAAAATACACACCCGAAACACATGCACCAAACAAGCAAACATTTGTACTTGTAGATAAGATAATGGTTAAGGGGCAAAACGCACACACACTCACAAAAAGAGTTATATATAGGTGACTTGCATTAACAAAGCAGTCATGAAAGTGCAGGCGAATCAAGGATGCTCCCATTCGTGCCTCACTTGATATTGCAGAGTCTATAGCAGATTTAATGGTGGAAAGGGCTTTAGGGCATGATTTCGCATAGAAAGTTGAGGACAACTGAGCAGAAACCATAACCACAAGAAGTGAAAATAGCAGGCAGGACTTAATTATGGTAGTGAGAACTGATGGGATCGAGAATAAGGGAGCCATGATAATGATATAAAGAAGCAGATAAAGAAGAAGGCTTTCTAGCTTGTTATGTGGTTAATGCACTAGACTTCTCATGTATTTATAGTTTTATACAAAGAGCAGTTCTCCGGGCATGGCATTTTTCATGGGCGCCGAGTCAAACCTTTAGAATGAAAAATAATTTTTTTTTTTAAATGCAATAAATATGTATATAATTTATACTATAAACATTTTTATTGCATTTTTTGAGTAAGTGGAGCCAAAAGAATACAATGAAATGGATAACACCTTTTCACATTTAATATTTTATTTCTTAAATCTAATATTGTATGAAGCATTATATCTTATATAAAATTTTAAATAATCTAATATTTGATATACATTTAATTAGATTTGTAATATATAATTTGGACTGGATGCATTTCAAATGGAAATTAGGATCGTAGATTAAGATCTCTTCTTGTTTATTTTATTTAAGCTCATGTGTGTGTAAAGCAATCATTATTTACTAGACAATAACTGACCGGTGATTTTCATTAGAGTTTTTCCCGGAAGATTCTGTCTCTATATATCCAACAGTACGTAATTTAGTCAAAACTTTAGACCTACGGAAAGTCATTGTTTATACAAAAGCTGTGTTCCAATGGGGAAAAAGTCAACCAAAAAAAAAAAAAAAAACATGTTTATGAAAGTATATTACTCTCCAAATACATTTAAAATTAAATGAATTTTGTTAGATATGGCTGGCAAAGGCAGTAGCTGTAATATTACAAAATTAGGGATGTACTCAAGATTTCAATTTAGAAGGGGCTAGAGTATACATAAAAAAAAAAAAAAAAAAACAAACTCCAAACAGGCATCTATATAATATTAAGTGTTAACAAATTATAAATGTACAAAATTGTTGTTTTTCAATACATTAAGATGCAATCATCTATCAACAAAGACAAAAACATAAAAAACAAAATAATTTCTTTAGGGTAAAATATCATTTTCGTCCCTAAACTATCACAAAAGTTCGTTTTTCGTCCTTAAACTTTCAAAAGTTCTATTTTCGTCCATAAATTTTTCCAAACGTATTGATCTTCGTCCCTCCCACATTAGCACTCTGTCAAGCCATGTCAGCACTCCGTCAGAACTTTTGAAAGTTTAGGGACGAAAATAGAACTTTTGAAAGTTTAAGGACAAAAAACGAACTTTTGTGATAGTTTAGGGATGAAAATAAAACTTTTGTGATAGTTTAGGGACGAAAATAAAACTTTTGAAAGTTTAGGGACGAAAAACGAACTTTTGTGATAGTTTAGGGACGAAAATGATATTTTACCCTTTTTTTTAATATTAGGCTGGCTAAGATTTTTTTTTTTTTTGAAGTTAGAGCATTTACAGTAGTGGTGTTAAAAAATTTATTCCAGTTTACTGTAGTTACAAAAAATTTAATTTTAACTTCTCCAATAACACATGGTTTTTTGGTTCTTTGGTGATAAAATAGTTTTTTGTGCTAAAATAAAATCACTGTTGTGAATGTTTTTATTGTTTTTTGTTAAGTTTTTGAGTTGGATAATTGCAAATTGAGATAGGGTAGCTAGGCTTATTGGAGAGGAAAAGGCCTAAAGTTTTGGAAGGAGAACTCAACTACAAAAATAAAATATATAATAAATAAAAGATATAATAAGTAAAAAGAGAAAAATTGGGCTAGGGGGCGGCCTCCACCTGGGTCCCTCCCTGTAAAAAATACAAACTAATTACATCCAGCATATATTATCCTTAGTTTTCTATTACCAACTCAATTATTTCACAAACTTAAATTTTTTTTTTTGAGAGAGATTTTTAACCTATGGCGTCCGTTCTTGATGATAGCTCTTTATTATCATACCAAGACAACAAATCAGTTTTTGGTGTAGATGGGGATTGAACCCCAAATCTCTTATACAACCATCCGAGACTTTACTAGTTGAGTTAACTAGAACCCACTTCACAAACTTAAAATTTAAATACTATATATTACGTAGAATTTATAATCAGTTAGCTTATTTATCTTCCTTTAAAAAAAACACAGAAAGTCTAGGATTCATTCAACTTGATGATGCAAAAAATCGTCAGTGAGTCGCACAGTCCTCATGTGCTCTTTGACAGAACCTACAAAACAAAAAACATAGAAGACCTTATAGAGAGTACCAATGTGGTACCGGCCAGATACCCTCTGAAGGTTAAGTTAGAGAGAATTTCTACAACTCTAGAGTGGTAGAGTGGGGAAAATTATGCGTACCTTGATTTATGAGGGTTTTAGGGTTTTTATAATAGTGTAGAGTTGACCTTTATTCCTTGGTGGAGAAGGTGTTTCCTTGTAGAGAAGATTCTCATTAATACTCGTATTTTATGGGATCCTTTCTTTGTAGGGATTTCTCTAATTGTGGTTGGACGCAGAACGCAAAACATTTCCATACTAAGATTCTTGGAGACCACTCATGCCACGGAGGTGCCACGTGGCTTCAGCAAACCATATACCTTGGGTCTGTCTACCTTTGAGGAATCCAATAGTCGCCCGTCCTCTCCATCTATGTTATGAGCCCGTCTACTAGTTCTTTGATTCGTAGAGTGCTTTGGTCGTCTCTTTGGGAGACTCCATCACTAATGTCTGCCCACGTTATTTGTGTCTGATAGGCCACAAACTGAATAACCCCTTGTGATTAAACCAATTAATTAATTAGCCAAGTTATTAATTAATCAATTAATCATGCAAAAGCATGGAAGCACAAACAAATCACCAATAAACTAATTATGCAGCGGAAATTAAATGACACGGTGATTTGTTTACGAATGAGGAAAACCCTTACGGTAAAAATCCCACCGGGTGATTTTCAGGTCACCACTCCCGAAACTCCACTATTATCACAACAAGCAGTTATAAGTAAAGGAATCCCAAGTACCTTACCAACCTACAGTTGAACCCTTACCCAATACCCAATTGGACTTGTTCTGTAGTGATAGTTCCCCCTTTTTATGCACGACTCCCAAGTACGTGACTAACCAATGCACGGATCCCAGTACGCGACTTCAAATACCAACTGAAAGAGAGGTTGGCTGCAAAGTTATTCAGTTCATCCTACACAATGAAGATTAAGAAGATGCTTGGTCACAAAACTCAAAGGTGCAAATACACAGCAACTTCTTCAGAAGAGATGAACTAGGGCAAGAACTTCGTCTCTGGTCACAATTTGCTTCAACAGAGTTTTCTCAATGTTTGTGCAACTTGTGTACCCTTTGACGGCCCTGAAAACAATCCTTTTATATGTCTAGGGTTAGGAGAAAAGAAGGTCCAAAGACATATTCACGGATCCCAAGAAATTAGATCAGAATTCTGAATTTCTTAAATCTCGGGTGTCGAGCTTACGGGCTTGAACAACTTTCTTAAACTCGATAGATGTAGTTGTCGAGCCAGCTGTCGAGCTTTAATGAAATTTCACTATTAGCTTGTTTTTCTTGGACAGACTTGATGACTTCAACTCTTGATCTTGAAACCTTGTTTCTTGAAGTATTAAAAATACCTAGAACTACCCAATTACAAGTAAAGTACATTTTGTCAAAAGGATTAGCCAATTACATAAAAGAATGACATATGTTCTTAATGAGTGAACTACATATGTCCTAACAATCTCCTCCTTTGGCAATCCGTGACAAAACCACAACAAACAAATGAACATATGAGAGAAGTCATAAATTACTCAACTCATATTCACTTATTGAATACAATAAAATCTATCATAACACAAACCCTTGAAAAACTTTGCAAGAAAAAAGTTTATGGCAAGTAGACTTTGACAACCTGTATTTCTGAAACACTTTAAACAAAACTCATCAAGGCATCTTGTGTGAAATAGAAATAATAGATTGCATACAAATATAAGAATCATGTGTATAAAGATAGAAAAGAAACAACACATGTAGAGATAGGTGAAAGAAACATACATCCACATATAATGAATATAAATACAATATATGTAAAACTGGTCACAAGACCTCATATACAAAAACAATGTATCTAATAAGAAAGAAAAGAAAAGATACATCATATCCTCACTACATCCCTAAAGTATCAACAGTATTAACACTCCCCTTAACAAAAATGTCCTAGACTAACTCTCCCCCTAAGATGACTACTCTTAAATCTCCAAAACTACTTCCCCTTTTTGTCACGAGTGACAAAGGGTAGAGTGTCAAGTAGACATCTCATCAGTAGAGCTAGCATCTCCATCATCATCATCCGAAGCATCATCGTCCTCGTCATCATCATCCTCAGAATCTGAAGCCGCTGGAGGAGGTGGTGAAGAAGTAGCCTCAGGAGCAAAACCACCCATGGTCGCCTGCCATCGTGCAATACGACCAACACAGATATTCACCTGATACAACTTAGTGGAGAGTGTATCGAGGCAAGCATCCATGCACTGCAGCTGCGCCATGATGTCTCCAAGTGAAACATCGCTCATAGAGAAAGAAGGAGCGGATGTAGAAGGAACAGATCCGGATGGAGCTGAACGAGAGGGAGGAGTGGAATCTTGCTGTCTCGACTTAAACTGAGCTTCACTACGTTTTACGATAGCGGCATCTATAGCACATATGAAGGTGAAAGGGTCGGACACAGGAAAAGGAATGAAAAAATGGTGTAGAATCCTCATGATAGCTGAAGGAAAGATGAGCTTATCATGGGTCGCCGCATCCAAATGAACATCTATGATAGACAAAATGAAATGAAAAGGAAAATCTATGGTAAGATACTTAAGGAGGGATAACAAAAATTGAGCACGAGGCTCTGTGATGGAGTTGTAGTGAGAAAGTGGATGGAGTACAAAAGTCATCACCATGTTTTTGAATCTAGGACCTTTAGCAAAAGGTCGACATGATGTGTACTGACGCTCACCCCACTCCAAAAGGCGCTCACAGAAAGCAGAAATGAGCTCATCTTTGGACACAGTCCTTAGACTATCACAAGAAGGATAGTCAGGAAAGTTTATCTTAGGAACCCTAAGCATATCCGCAACTAGCTGCGGTGTGACAGGGATGCGCGTACCTCGAACGCGAGTGAGAAAGAGAGGTACTGAACGATCAATCCCATACATGTTGGAGTAAAACTCCTAAATGATCACGAGATGACATGTGACTGGGACGTCACACAGTGACTCCCATCCCCTATTGTAAATGACAGAAGGAAGGTCAGTGTCGGCGAAGTCCGCCAAAATGACTTGGCGTTCCAAATGAACACCTCGTCTAGAAAAGTTCTCCAAAAATTCCTTGTGGGCATCATCATCACGGAACTGAAGATTACGAGGAGCAGAATCAGAAGATGAAGAAGCTCCAGAACGCAGAGGGTTCCGAGCCGGAGTAGATTTATGCTTAGGTGCCATAGACATTACTAACGTAAACAGAATGAGAGAGAGAGAAAGAAAGAGACAATCAGAAAAGTCCCAAATCAATTCAAATATATCAAATATAATGAATAGAGAGTATGTATGCATGGGGATGCATGAACATGTAACATGCAAAAGAAATTTCATCATGGGCTCAGCCCAATCAAAATCTACTAGCACACAAACATAGTTCACACATCTAAATGCATGAAAATACCATTCTAATGCAAATGTGATGCAACGTATGACATTTTGAACACATTTAAAGGAAAACCCATCCCAAAATTTCAAGAAAAACTCATTAATTTTGAAAAACCCCAAAAAATTTTCAAAACCCCAAAACCTAAGATTCAAATCATAAAATGCATGAAGAATGAAGAGAAAAGAGATCATACCAAGTGATTTGAAGTAAGGAAGGGTCGAAAATCACGTGGGTTGAAGGTTTTGAGTGAGAAATCTAAGTTTGAGAGATGAACAGACGCGAACAGATCGAGAGAAATGAGAACTGGATCGCAGATGAGGCTTATATAGGAACCTCAATAATTCTCGACATATGAGGTATCGAGAGGTGTCGAGCCATCTGTCGAGGAAGGTGTCGAGAAAATGCACGTCGACAGCTGTAGGTGTTGAGGAAGTGTCGAGGAATGAACACTAGAACTAAGAACAGAAGCTCGATCGATCCATTAGGTGTCAAGAAGGTATCAAGAAGACAGAAACTTTCTCAATCGATCCACCAGGTGTCGAGGAGGTATCGAGATTGCGATAAAGAAAGGCTTGAGAAGCTCGACAGATAGCTAGGTATCGAGGAGGTATTGAGGAGGTGTCGAGCTTGCTTTTGAAAACAGTTTTTTGAGAAGTGAAAAACACAGACATGAATGCAATCCAACATGAACCTCAACCAATGATCCAATCAACATATTAAGCTCTTAAAATCATCTCTCATCAAACATTTTAAGCACATGGATCCTCAGAAACACACACACACACACACTAAACAAGTCTAACCAATTTTATTTTTCAAAAACAAGTCAAGACAGTTTAGTGAGCATACATTAGCACATGTAAACACTTGTGATGGCCAAATCACATTGTACCTGCACATGTATCAAGAGTAACAAAGAATATTGCGTGTTGTGTGTGAAAAATATCGCAAGATTGCATATGTGTATACAAGTTATGACGATCTGAGATATGAGAAAATAACTTTAACTCACACACAATCATAACTGTTTGATAGGGACTATCACCTTCGAGGTACATCCTATAACTCCCACATCTCCTAGAAAACACGCTTGCAATCATATTTAAAGCATTTTAATCTTTTTTCTGTTTATTTTCTTTGCATATTTTCTTTTAAGCATATCATGCATGGGCATATAAGAGAGAGAAAAGAAATACTGAATATGTTAAGCATAGACATTGCACTTTTGCTATGTCGAAGCATACAGGTGTCATATTATGATTGGCGGGCAACAGTGGTGAGATGATCATTTATGCCTTTCTCTTAGGAATTTCTAGTCCTACCGGTCAAAAAGAGTGATATGAGTATTAAGTTCAAGAGATAACTTAATCTTACTCATCACAAACAAGAGCCACAAAGCTCACTTGCTTAGTTGTGCATAGAGATGCTCATCTAAACTACAAAAGATACAAAGTTTAGAAAACTTTGTTTCAATGGTCATCCAAGGTACACAAGTACCAATGTACACAAAACACACTGTTTTTGTATTTTTCAATTTTTTTTAAAAATTTTATATCAAAAACAAAAATAAACAAAACTGAAAATAAACAAACAAAAACATGTTATCAAAGCAAAGCATAAAACTAGACTGACTAAAAATAAAATGCAAAACACACAAGTAATGCAACAAACAAAAACAAGAAGATAGAAGAAGGTGATAAAATCACTTAGAGTCCTTTTTCTTCCACACCTTGGAAGAACCTTTCCTTTCATTGAACCCTTGAACTGGCGGTGAGGGGAAAGAATTGAAACCGTTCAAGTTCGAAAGGAACATGAGGGCTTTCAGAAGATCTCCAAGAGGAGCAAGAGAGGATTGAAGCTAATTTTGGCTTCCAGATGCTATCATGCCATTGCTCTGTTGAGTGGCTAACCACTTATAGCAATTTGGTCGTGTATGACCGGCAGCTTCACAATGATGACAAAGATGCTACTTCTTCTGTTTAGGCTTTTGAGAGTTAGCCTTCTTAGCCCTAGGATTTTTAACATCTTTCTTATCCTGCTTAGGGGGTGCTCCTAAGATAGATTTACCCTTGTCTAGGTTCTCATTAGCTAATTCAGTTTTAACATCAGTGTTTTCAATTTCAATATTATTAATAGGAGAAACAAAAACAGTAGCACTAGTAGAAGTAGTATTAGAGGAAGAAAGACCATACCCTAAACCTATTCGATCCTAAGCAGATTTTTGATTGCTGAGCATCTCATCAAACTTTGCACTTGAAGTCCTCTCCAATTGAGCTCTAACTTAAAACAGCTCCGCTTTAAGCTTCTTGGTCTTCTCAGCCAAGAAATTGTTCTCAAACCTCAATGCACCAATTGTTTAATTAGCTTCATAAAACTTTGTGGAAAGTTCTTCACGATTAAGTTCCACATCACTAAGCTTCTTGGTGGTCAGCCTATACAGTTTCTCATGCTTCTCAGAGAGCTTGTATAGTTTCTCATAGGCTGAATGGATATCATCTTGATCATCCATCTTCTCACACTTAGAATCCACCAATTCTTCTTCTTCTTCCACTTCATCAACAATCCCTTCAGTAGGATTGACTGTGGCAG
The DNA here is from genome assembly GCA_032727855.1 of Quercus ilex subsp. ballota. Lineage (NCBI taxonomy): Eukaryota > Viridiplantae > Streptophyta > Magnoliopsida > Fagales > Fagaceae > Quercus > Quercus ilex. The sequence goes on from CM064914.1 coordinate 35,483,192, forward strand.
TGAAGGCATTTAAGATTCCGTCATCCTTATTGTTGGAATCATCTTCAGACTCAGTGTCACTCAAGGTTGCAGCAAGTGCCTTACTCTTCCCAATGCTTTTGAGATATGTGGGGCATTCATGCTTCATGTGACCAAATCCATGACATCCAAAGCACTTTGGTCTTGCAGGAACAGTGTACTGACTGCCATCCTTAGCATCCTTTTTTCCCTTTGTCTTGCCCCTTAGACTGAATGGAACTGATTATCTGCGGTCTTTACCAAAGCTCCTTCCATTGGCATTCTTCATAAACTTCTTGAACTGTCTTGTAATGTAGGACTTCATCTTGGAATCTTCATCATCGGAAGACTCATATGTATCACTGCTCTTTACCTTCAAGGTCATGCCCTTCCCTTTACCCAACTTGCCAATCCTAGATAATCCTATCTCGTAGGTCTGCAAGTTTCCAACCAGCTCAGTTAAGGGAATCTTGTCAATGTCCTTTGATTCCTCTATAGTAGTAATCTTCGCATGGAATCTCTCGGGTAGAGATCTGAGCACCTTCCTTACAATCTTGGGTTCAGGAATGGTTTCTCCAAGATTGAAGGCTGAGTTCACTATATCCTTGAGCTTGACATAGAACTCATCGAACGACTCATCCCCCTCCATCTTTATTTCTTCAAAGCTTGTTGTGAGCCTCTGAAGCTTTGAATCTTTGACAGTCTTTGTGCCCTCATAGGTTGTCTGGAGGATGGTCCATGCTTCCTTTGCAGTTTTAGTAGATGATATCTTCTTGAACTCCTCATTGGTGACTGCGCTGAATAAGGCATTCAACGCTCTGCTGTTGAAGTTTGCCGCCTTGATCTTGGCTTCATCCTAATCGGCTGACGCTTCCTTTGGCTTAGTCCAGCTAATCTCTACAGCTTGCCACATTTTTTCATCTAAAGACTGCAAGAAAGCTCTCATATGTACTTTCCAGTATGCATAGTTAGTGCCATCAAATAAAGGATGTATGATTAATGATTGTTCTCTATCCATGACAAACAGGGGTCAATGGATCAACACAGTAAAGATTAAACCTAATTAGAGTGTGCCTGCTCTGATACCACTTGATAGGCCACAAACTGAATGACCCTTTATGATTAAACCAATTAATTAATTAGCCAAGTTATTAATTAATCAATTAATCATACAAACGCGTGGAAGCATAAACAAAAACCTTACCGAGTGATTTTCAGGTCACCACTCTCGAAACTCCACTATTATTACAACAAGCGGTTACAAGTAAAGGAATCCCAAGTACCTTACCAACTTACAGTTGAACCCTTACCCCAATACCCAATTGGACTTGTTCTGTAGAGACAGTTCCCCCTTTTGATGCACGGCTCCCAAGTACGTGACTAACCAATGCGCAGATCCCAGTACGCGACTTCAAACACCAACTGAAAGAGAGGTTGGCTGCAAAGTTCTTCAGTTCATCCTACACGTTGAAGATCAAGAAGATGCTTGGTCACAAAACTTAAAGGTGCAAATACACAGCAACTTCTTCAGAAGAGATGAACTAGGGCAAGAACTTCGTCTCTGGTCACAATTTGCTTCAACAGAGTTTTCTCAATGTTTGTGCAACTTGTGTACTATTTGACGGCCCTGAAAACAATCCTTTTATATGTCTAGGGTTAGGAGAAAAGAAGGCCCAAAGACATATTCACGGATCCCAAGAAATTAGATCAGGATTCTGAATTTCTTAAATCTCGACAGATAGGAGTTGTCGAGCAGGTGTCGAGCTTACGGGCTTGAACAGCTTTCTTAAGCTCGATAGATGCAGTTGCCGAGCTTGCTGTTGAGCTTTAATGAAATTGCACTATTAGCTTATTTTTCTTGGATAGACTTGATGACTTCAACACTTGATCTTGAAACTTTGTTTCTTGAAGTATTAAAAACACCTAGAACTACCCAATTACAAGTAGAGTGCGTTTTGTCAAAAGGATTAGCCAATTACATAAAAGAATGACATATGTTCTTAATGAGTGAACTACATATGTCTTAACAGTGTCCATTTGCTTAGGGATTTTATCCCTATCAAAACCTATTATAAGTGAATAAATTTGGAAGACCAGTATATATTCTGCTGTTGCTAAAATTCAAAAAGTGATCCAAACATAGATGCCTTAGTGAGTGATTGTAAGAGAGGTTTGAGAGATATTCCAATAGTTCAAATCTAAAAACGTAACGTTGTTTAAATATTGTGGAAATATGTGTGGGTGAAAAAGTGTTGTGAAAATACGTATTGTAATATTTAAACAACAAAAACTATCATTTAAACAACATTATCAAACGAGACCTAAATGTGCCGATACCCCTGCTAGAAGGGGAGCGTTGCTTTCCCAGGATTTTGTTATTTTTTTAGACCCGGCGGATGTTTCTTTGCTTCTTAGTCTAGACTCTGCTAGGTTGATTTATGATCGTTTTGTTTCTACCAAAAAAGAAAAAAGAAAAAGTGATCCAATTACGGATACTGAAAACGGAATAAAAAAAATACCGTGGGCTCATCTGTGATCTAGTCATGTTTTGTCTTGTGTTAATAAAAGTATTACGCCTTCATTTTCTTTTTTGGACAAAAACACACACATTCACACACAATTAATTTAAAATAATCTTTTTTTTTTTAGAATCGTAAAATAATCTAATTAAAGGTTATAGTGTTATTTAATTAGTCCACCGCCAAAAATGATCCCAAAAAATTAATTAAAAAAAAAATAGCCCACCACTTTTCTTTTTTCTTTCTTTCCTTTTGTTTTTTTTTTTTTTTTTTGGTAATTCAATAATAGGCTGAATTATAAGACTCTTTTTGGAAATAGACTAGTTCACACCACTCTTATAACTTTTACACATTTCTTATTATTTTTGTCCCTCTCTTAAAATAAAATAAATTTAAAAAAAAAAATTGGCCCTTATCCATTTTTTGTTAATACGCAATATATGGTTTTTTTTTTAAAAAATTTTAAAAAAATTTTTAATTTTTTACACTTGGACTAATGTGAAACGAAGAACGGCCGGAGTGAGATTTTCCACGGCCACAAGTACGGCCGAACCCCACACGCTTTGCTTTTATAGTGGTAGACTTGTTTGCTAGCATTCCATGTAGAGACCACATTCAAAGTTTTCTTTTTCTACGGTGTAAAATGATTCAAATATGTGTGCGCAGTGTGCATTATAATTACTCCATGCATGCACATGGAAAAGAGTTAGACGCGTTCAACTCAAAATAGATTATATATGGAGTTTATCTATAACTGAATCAACTTGTTTTAACACTCTTCTCAAAAAACAAAAAACAAAATCTTGTTTTAACAAGACACGTTTTACCCATATATAATCAAATAATAACCAAACCTTATCATGAAGCCTATTGCCCTAACATGTTTTACCAAAAAAAAAAAAAAAAAAGGCATGCAGTTCATTAATATCTTGATGTTTAGAGATGAGCTTTGTGTGTGTAATATTATTTATCTTACTTTGTATGCGTAGGCAGACCCATATTTCAAAAAACATATAATTATGCAATTAGAATTATAGAGTTTGGGTCTTAAAAGGAGATGCTAGCAATTAATAGTGCACTATTTGAGAATGTGGAGGCGGGTCACGATTTGTGGTCAAGGTGAATAATGTGACAACAAGTCAAAGAGTAAGCCAAAAAAGAAAGCCTAAAAGAAAGCCTAGCTGCACTTGCAAAACACACTCATATGGCCGAATTCAAATAGCAAAACAATGCATCACCTTCAAATCAAAATAGACCTCTGGTATGCTGTCCAATCATATACACTAAAATAAATAAGGAAATGAATTTTTTTGTAGTTGACGATTTTCCTTAAGTTCAACTGGTGATACCATATGAAGGTGTCAACAATCTTCAAGTGTTGCCACTTGTCATGCCGTTTACAAACTACTAATTCCTCTAGGACCTTAATCTTGCTGTCCATAGACTACTAATTCCTCTAGGTTGTTAACGCCACCAAGAGCATCAGGTTAAAAAAAAAAAAAAAAAAAAAAGTTTCTCTCCAAACTAAAGAGTAAAATCCTTCAAACTTTTCTTATATATTTTTATTGAGTGTGAGTTTTAAAAATTTAACTGTGAGATTGCATGCTCTTATTATATTCTTCATGTTTGCAAAAATTTCTAAAAATTCAAAGATCAATTTTAAAGCCATTAATCAAATATTTAAATTTCAAATTTTTATGGTCTAAAATTATGCATAAAAGATAAGTTTATTGATCAAATAGTAAATAATATCTAATTTGAAAGAAATTTGACAAACATGTTAAAAGCATTAAAAAAAAAAAAAAAAAAAAACATGAGTGAAAGAATAAGCCAAAAAAGAAAGTCTAGCTGCACTTGCAAAATACACTCATATGGCGGAATTCAAATAGTAAAATAATGCATCACCTTCAAATCAAAATAGACCTCTGTCCAATCATATACACTAAAGTAAATAAAGAAGTGAATTTTTTGTAGTTGACGATTTTCCTTAAGTTCAAGTGGTGATACCATATGAAGGTGTCATCAATCTTCAAGTATTGCCACTTGCCATGTCGTCCACAAACTACTAATTCCTCTAAGTCCTTAATCTTGCTGTCCATAGACTACTAATTCCTCTAGGTTGTTAACGACACCAAGAGCATCATATTAAAAAAAAAAAAAAAAAAAAAAAAAAAGCTTCTCTCCAAACTAAGGAGAGAAATCCTTCAAACTTCCTCTATATATTTTTATTGGGTATAAATTTTGAAAATTTAACTGTAAGATTGCATGTTTTTATTATATACTTCATGTTTGCACAAATTTCTAAAAAATCAAAGATTAATTGCAATGTCATTAATTAAATGTTTAAATTTTAATTTTTTATGGTCTAAAATTATGCATAAAAAATAAGTTTATTGATTAAATAGAAAATAATATCCAATTTAAAAGAAATTTTACAAATATGTTAAAAATATAAAAAACATGCAATCTAACGGTTATATTTTCAAAATCTACATCCAGTGAAAATATATATGATGAGTTTGAAGGGTTTGAAGAGTTTCTCTTTAATATAGTTTAGAGAGAAACATTATTCTAAAAAATGCTTAAATTTTAGGATTGAAATATATATATATATATATATATATATATATATAATTTTGTTTACAATTTCCCCCAATTGATTCACTAATTTCAGTTATAAGAATAATTTTTAAAAAAATGTAAGTGGATTTTAACTGTATGATTGGGTATTGATATAGCTAATAGAACATGGAACAATCTTTTTTTGGTAGTATAACATAATATTGAGTATAGATTCTTGCTATAACTATGTCTATTATTTTGTTTTGTTTTGTTGTTTTTTTAGATTACTCTAGAAGTTTCACGGAATGACACTCACTATCTTAATGTTTCAAAAAATGACACTTTCTCTTGAAGTTTTAATAAATGCAATAGACAAGTATACACTCTTTCACACCGATACTTCCCTAATAGAATATTTCATTTAAAAAAAAAAAAAAAATCTACTCATTTGTACAAACTTAAGAGGAAGAGTTTCATTTGTCCACACAAACCTCGAAAGATTGGGGGGGGGGGGGGGGGGGCGCGGTGGTGGTAATTGGGGTTGGGAGGGAGTGTTGTTTTGTTCTTTTCATATCTTTTTGCTTGAAAATGTGGAACCTAAGGAAAGTATATATATCGCGTCAGTAATTGTCCAGCAAAAACTCTTTTTTAGGCTACTTCCCCATCTTTTCCCAAGTAACAGTTCAGCTTTCATCTTCATGAGCTCATTGTTCTTTAGATTCTTCCATTACAAAGAAGAATATTCTTACTAAGACTATTGCACCATGCAATTCATTTTTAATGGTTTTGATCAAAAGTTAGGAAGGTTACTTTTAATATCAGTGATTGGATCAAAGAGGTTTAAAAAGTAAAAAAGTTTAATGTTAGAAGAGGGTAAAGATGAAAAAGTTGAAACTTTTTGTGAGTGATTTAGGGGCTATTGTACGATGCAATATAGCCCTAGATTTTGCATCGGATCCAAATATGATACATTCTCATTAGCAAGGATTTGCTCCTTTGAGTACAGCTAATTATGAAATCTATTTGGTTGTATTATCCCTTCAAACTAGGGAATATCAACTTTCACATCCAATCAATCTCATTGGAACCCTCTGATTCCTCCAAGCATGAAATTGAGGAAAATACTCTTTACTTGATGCTTGACATTGAGCACGGTAAATGTTGGGCTATGTAAAGCCTAGTTATATTTGATTTGAATTATGACATTATTTGATATAAAAGTGTCACAGTTTTAATTAAGAGATTTTTTGAGGTTTAGTCCATAGTAAGGAAACTTGGGCCTATAGGCCCATTGTGAATATTTCGTGCAGGATATAAATACCATTGTTTCATATTAGGGTTTGATATGTTATTTTGAAAGAGAAAAATTGTACTACCGTATTTTATATTTTTATTTGAAAATAGTGAAATCACTGTAACTCTGTGGATATAGACAAATTGCCGAATCACGTAAGTATTGTTTTATAGGATTGTTCTCTTTGGCTCATATTTTTTTTCCTCTATTTTTGCATCTCAGGATATTCCCTACAGTAAAACGGGTTTAGAATCTTCATTTTCACTAGAAGAAGATCCACTCTCTAAATCATGATGAGAATCACTGCCCTCTAAAGCAGCTTCAGAATAGTCTTGAGCTTCTATCCATAAATCAGCCACTTCAACATCACGAAGGTCTCTTTTTCGAGTTGGAGGTGCTTCAACGTTAAGCCCACAATGACGACGATAAGCCTTGACAACCAAAACTCAAATTCCAAACAGATACTGGATTTTTTTGGAGAGAAAGAAAGGAACATAAGTATACACTCACAAGGATAAGTAAGCTCACCACCTGAAGGACCCAAGGGATACAAAATAAAGGATAGAAATGTAAAACACTCTAAGGAATCCCCTAAGAGATATAAAGCAATAAACTCACCACCTATATGAATCCACTGAAAGATAATAGTAAAAAACTATTCTTCTCAAAAGCCAAAGGAACACTTAATATTCACTCTTTCATTTCCATACATTCATGAAGTAGGACTTATACTAGACCAACTTGCATGGAACAATCCTCCAATTATTAATCACAATTAGCATTTTCAAGATCAAAACAAGCAATAAAATTCAATAACATGACTAAATACTTAAAACACAACTAAAAAGATTACGGAATTGAAAAGGACACTTTGTATAACAGATAAACTCATAGACATAACTAAATGAAAGAGATTTTAAACTTTGTTGCTTCTTGAGTACATTCTGTTAATAAAATAGATAGCCTGAATAACATGACCATAAATCCTAGAGACATAAAGACTTCTGATGCTATAGGACTTGAGTAGTGTGCTCGATCAAATTATCAAGAGCCAATATAATTGGCCTTACTAGAATTCAAAAGAATGGTCTTTTGATATATAACTCATACTCACTTCTGTGTCACTAGAAAGCTAAACTACACAAGCAATAATGCCCTTATTTTTTTATATTATCTGCCCAACCACAAAATAACGAAGAAAAATAAGAATACATGGACACTCAAACGGCAAACTCTAGCGCCTTAACTCAGTTCGCTTTGTTGCAATTTGTTCTGATTTGACCACTTGTGCCCGTGAGAGGGCTAAGTTCCCCCATCTTTACCATTGCATCAGCAAAGTCTGTTAGAAAGCTTTCCGAGTTGGTGCTGTAAGTGTTAACAAGGGAATCTGTGGAACCCCCATTGAAGAGTTGTTGGTCTGAGTGCAAGAGACCCTTTTTGCTTATCAAATTATTGAAGTATTCATTGTCAAAGGTTTCTGAACTGGTCACATCTAGAGGGGCAAGATTGCTGTCACCACCAGTGCTTGGACAGTTCGATTGCAATGAAGTTGTGAATGAGGAATCTATGTTGGTTTCATTGTAAATCCTAGGTCGGAAGTTCTTGCACTGTGCTTGGCCTATTGTGTGAGATCCTGAACAAATTATAAGAGTAAGGAAATGTTGAAGTTATTAGTAATTCTACAACAAAAATATTACAAATTTACGTCAATGAATGTTATTAGGGTCACATCTATAGTATACTAAATGATTTTCTTAATTATTTTTTGTTGTTTTGTTTTTAAAAGTTGACAAATCAATTTATGAAGTTTATTTAGATATTTGTTATATCCACAGTAATAAGATCAAACTAAGATTGATGTCACCACCTGAGAGAACCACCATTTCTTTGACAGTGAAACCTTTGTTAGAGAAATTGTTGATAAGTTCACTAAGACTTGAAAATGGAGAAGGGAGGTTTGAACTAGCAGCATCGCCACTTGCAGTGGCAGAGTCTCTTCTGCCCAATTCGACGGTCCAACCAAGTCCATCAAGCTAAATTCAAATAAATAATACGATGAAAATGACATTGAAAGAGAAAGGCTAAAATAACATACTAATATTATGGTTTGAAGTTCATAAATAATGCCAAGTTTCTTACAGCAACAACAGAGTCTCTCGCAGCAACAGCTAAGATGTCAGCACAAGACACAACCCCAGGGCACAAGTCCTCCAACTGAGATTTGATGGTGTCTATTACCTCAAAGCCCCTTATTGAATTTTTATTGGGAGGAGCTTGTCTTTCTTCATCCAATAGTACCGATGCATCACATCCCTATCACCACAAATGCACACATATATGCTTCCATAAATTGAAGAGTTCAATAATCCATTAGCAAAATTTAGTCCAGTTTCTTTTGTATTCAATTAGCATCATTGTTGCAAGAGCTTTATATTCAGTGGCATTGTCTAGCTCTAGCTCTCCCATTTAAGAGAATCTAGACTTGGATCTCTTCCTCTTAGTTATTGTGAGTATATAAATAGAAACTTACACTGCCATCTTTTAAGGTTTTCATTATTACATTGATCTCCCCTCTAACATGGATTAAAGCAATCACCACTCTTAAAATGCAAACTATTATCCTTGGCTTAAACCATCATTCACGCCCCTTCTAATAGGAAATTTTAGATTTTTTAAAGCTTTTATTTTTTTTTTTTGGTTGCAATTTTTTAACGTGTGTTTTCAGTCCTTCAAAAGAGGTTAGTATAAATAATTTGCATTTTAGGAGAGTAATAGGTATCTTGTTTCAAATTAGAAGGAAAGTTAGTAAAATTATAAAAAACCTTGGGGAGATCAATTTTCTTGAATATATATATATATATATATATATGAGCGCACGCGCACATATAAAAGCAGCATCACTATCCCTGCAGTTTGCATGAAATTTATGCTTTACTTTTCTTTTATTAAAAAAATCAAAAGACATGGCTTATGTAGCAGCATGATACGAAACATAAAAATTTGTTAAAAAAATCAAAAGACAGGGCTCATGAAGCAACACGATGTGAAACATAAAAGTTAGCAAGCAGGCTGGCCAAAAGTGACGGACGGAGTCAATCTCTTTTATAAGAGGTTAGCCTAAAAGTTCTATAATTTAGAGTTATGCCCAAAAAGAAGGATTATAATTATTTTGATGTAATTATGTTGCAATGCATGCTGTGTGTCTATATGATGTAATGTATGCCAAAATAAATATAAATAAAATGTAAGGTTATTTTATACATATGTAATGCTTATAGGTAATGTTTCATTGTTATGCACTTATGTTTATTACCTTCATGTAAGGAGGTACTATGAACACGTCAGGTAATATTGTCATTGTTGTAAAATAGCGGAAGCTCAAATTACCAATATTGATTGTGAAAATATTTTAGGCTTGAGAAAGATCTCCAAACTAATAATAAGAACGATGGAAAAATTAATCCAAAAGAAAATAAACACAAAACACCAAGAATTACATGGTTCGGCAATAGCCTACATCCACGGGCGACGACGAACAAATTTGGGATAATACAAATTGGTGTAGAGGTACTCTCACAAACCCAAATCCCAAATACACCCAAATAGCTCTCTCTCACAAATACAAACCAAAGAACCAAAGGTTCACAAATACCAAATACGAATACCAAATACCAAATACGAGTTGCACACAAACCAAAGAGAGAACCACAAGTCAAATTCAAAAGTTGCAATGCACCAAGAGAGAGCAAATCACCAAACCGCAGAACCAAAACCAAGCGGCAACAAACCTCTCTCACTATTCCAAATTGCAACCCACAAATATCAAAGAACCAAACAAGAGAGAGCCTATTTTTCTCACACACACTCACATCTCTTTTCCCTCTCTAATTTTCTGTAGCAGCACTATGCTTATATAGGAGACTTGAGTAGGCTAGAATATCCAAAACCAAGAAGGACTAGACTTCTTTTCCACACATAAAAGGAGAATCACTATTATTCCAAAAAGAATTCCAAATCAAGTAGTAAACAAGAGTTCTAATAGAGCTTGATAACTTCAAATAACAGTAACCCAAAAGGAATAAAATTCTTTCCTTATCCAAATCCAACAAGGAGTCGAACTCCTAATTCAAGCCATATTCTACAGTCATGAGATAATGTGATCACTTTCTTCTTCTTTTATTAAATATAATAATAATATAAAAGTAATACTCCCACCTATGCATTTGCATAAAACCTCAAAAAAGTGAACTAGACTCAAAGTTGACTCAAAGATGTTGAAGTCCTTGTCTTCTAAACAATTCAGCAATCAGAGTATATTATATTTCTTCATCATTTTTTTTTTTTTTCAACTGTCTGTTGTGGAGAGGAAGAGACTATGTAATAGGTGTGCATTGGAGCAGCTTATTTACTTAAAAGGGAGACAAAGGACGACTATAACAAATGAGCGTCTCACACAAATTATATTAGTCACAATAGTTGAAATAAATGATCAGCTTATCTGCTAAAGTCATTTTCCTTTAAGCAGATAAAAAAAAAAAAAAAAAAAAAAAAAAAAAAAAAAAAAAAAAAAAAACTAGAGTTGCAAATATATACGGGCCAAGTAGATTTGTGTTTATTTGATTATTTGGGAATGAAATTTGATAAAATACAATATCTAAAACAGGGTTGTTTTCAAAAATAAAATAAAGAAAGCGTTTTAGAAAGTTTTGATATCTCTCTCTTCTCTCAAGCTCCCCCCTAAATAATTCATTGGAAAAACTGAAATCAATAAGCAACTCAAAGAAATCTGAAGTACATGGCGAGTAGGGCTAAATTGGGCCAATATATATGCCGTGAGCTATGCTAATCCTGGTTTGTTTGGATGGCTATTGGCTAGCTAATGTACTCTATATGGTACTATATGACACTGAGGCCTGAACAACCAATATGTCTCCAAGGCATGCATTAAGAATACAAATCATCTATCCAACATATTTCTTTTCCTTACAAAATAATCATTGATTTAAACATACACATCCACATGCAGATATTTGTAGATAATGCAGAAGAAAAATAAAGGGGAAGAGAGTTAAGATGACTTACATTAACGAAGCAGTCATGAAAGTGAAGACGGAGCAAGGATGCTCCCATGCGTGGCTCACTTGACACTGCAGAGTCTACAGCTGATTTAATGGTGGAAAGGGCATTAGGGCATGATGTTGCATAGAAAGTAGAGGACAACTGAGCAGAGACCATCCCCACAAGAAATGAAAATAACAGGAAGAACTTAATGGTGGTGAGAATTGATGGGATAGAAAAAAAAGGAGCCATGATGATGAGATAAAGAAGCAGATGAAGAAGAAGGCTTTCTCGCTAGTTTTGTGGTTATGGCACTAGAGTTCTCATATATTTATACAAGAGCTCTGCCTGCATTGTCATGGCATGCATTTCACATGCCCCGACTCCGAGTCAACCTAAGGAATGAAAAAGAATTAAAAGGGGCCATAATACGTGTATAGTTTATATAAAACATATTTACTGTATTTTAAATGCCTCTTCATTTAAAATAAATACAGTACATTTTATGGTTTAAATTTAAAATTAAAAGTTTAAAGGAAAATCTAACATACGTTATTTAAAATTTTAAATAACGTAATATTCTATTTGTAGTTAAATTTAGAAAATAAAATTTTAATTTTGAAATGCATTCTTTTTCTTTTTTTTTTCTTTTTTTTGAGGGAATTTTTTGAAATGCATTCAATGGAAAGAATCTCATTCTATGTAGAGTGGGGTCTTTTTGTTTGTTTAATCCAAAGTGTGTGTAAAGCAATTGCCCCTTATTTGCTAGAATATTAAAGTTAGTGTGTAAAGAACATTATAAGCCAAAATTTTATGCCAGCTATAAGAGTCTGATATACAAAGGGTGTGTTCTAAAAGAGAAAATAACCATCAAAATGATACCAAGTCAAGAAAGAAATGAACTACATCCAAAACAAATTAAAGATGTGTTTACTAGATGGAGAAAGTTTGGCTACAAACTTAGTTATATCCAATAACTATAACTTTCACTAAAAAAATTAAAATGGCTAAATATTTAAAAAATTAAATCGTTAAATTGTATGTTCTTTATGTTCTTAACATGCATGTTAAATTTAATATCAATTTAATATTATTTATTAAACTTATTTTTTTATGCATAATTTTAGATTACAAAAATTTAAAATTTAAACATTTGATTAATAACATAGTCATTGATTTTTGATCTTCAGGAAATTTTACAAATATGAAGGATATAAAAAGCAAATGTTATTTAATGGTAGATTTTTAAAAATTTACATCTAATAAAAAGATAATAAGTGGAGATTACATAAAAAAGCCCAAGGTTTATACGATGATTCATTATTTCATTAGATCCTAAGATTTTAATTTTGTCCATTAAAATCTGAAATATATGAAACTGGTTCAATTTGAAGCCTCTTTCTTTCTCTGTTATTAATTTACTCTATTTTGGATAGTAACGAAACAAAGAAATTCAAAAACTTTTGATTAAATTATGCATTTCACGGCATGTTTATAAATCAATTTGATAATATTCATTAAACAAAAAGAGAATTGAGAAACAAAAAGTTTTGTTTTGAGTGGAAAAGTGATTATCAAAAAATCAAACGAATCACTTAAGGGAAGCACAATATTTTGTCCCTAGTTTTCTCGTTTTTTCTACTATTTTATTGCCCATAATAACATAAAAAGAGATAATTAGGAGTTTCATTCTCAAACTAAAAGAATTTCAAAAGATTAAAACTTTAATCCATAAATTTAAAAATTAAGTAATAATGTGAAATGGAATATAAATCTGAACATTTTTATGTCAGAAAAACACATGCACTTAAAGAAACAGCTAATGTAAAAAGAACAGTGTTATTTTTTTAGTCCACCACCAATGGTTGTAATTTTTACTCCCTTTTTTTACCTTCTCTTTTTAAATTTTTACTCTTATCCATGTTTAGTTAATATGTCTGAACTTGAGGAATATCTGTTATTTTACACTAGGACTAATGTGAAAAGAAGAACATACATTGCAATGCATAGGACGGAGAATTTCCACAGACAGCAAAGTCCCCACACGTTTACATTATAGTGGTAGACTTTTTTTTGCTGACTTTCTAATCTTGAGAGCCACATAAATTAAAGTTTGATATTCCTAATACAAAGTAATTAACTTTTTCTACACTCTAAATCTCTAATGATTCAGACAAAATCAAGTTTCTTGCGTAACGATTGTTCCATATGGACATGGCAAAGAGATAGACATAAACGGGAAAGACAGTAATGCATTTACAGCAAAGGCATATAGACTTATATTTTGATTTTTCATTCAAACTATTTTCTCCCCCTCAAAAAGAAAAAGAAAAAGAAAAAGAAAAATCCTATAAGATCGATTAATTAACACCACCCAAAAAGTCCTTGTTTATTAATTTTAAGTCCGCGGGAAAAAGGAAAAACTATGATAGTCTTAGCTCTGGAAAGTTATTAGCTATTCTTGGAATACGGTTTTGTAGTGTTTATTCTTTTCATGTTCATATATGGTTAATTTCACTATAAATTTAATTAATGAGATCCAACACAAATGTAAGAAGAGTGTCACCGCATTTCAAGAATATTTAAGAATGACTATTTAGTTGTAAGGAATTTAATAATTTACACATTTTAATACTTATCTATTCTCAAATTATCCTTAATTGAAAAGTAAAGTATTCAGCTGCCTGAGATTAACATAAAAGATTCCTTCTTTATATTGCAGTCTGGAAGATGCCCAATTTTCCTGGATACATTATCCTATAGTTATCTATTCTTACTTTTATTTACAGTCGCCCACATTAAGATTGTAACAAAAATAATTGTGACACTAAAATTTTGTCCCTAGACTTATAAATTTCACTAGTCGGTGAAGGGTATCTAGAACTGTGTAGGCCAGCGGTGCTATAGTAAGATTAGAAATGTTTCCAATTCTGTATAATTTGAAATTTTCAAATCTTTGGAGCCTGAAAACATTTTTACTGTATTAGCTAGGAGATTTCCAAACATGCTTTTGACTGGGACTTGTGAATATAAACTTTTATAAACGTCGATGTTAACAATAGGGGGCCCCATGCTTGCTGTCTTGTTGATTAATTTTTCGTCCATTCAACACGCAAAAGTGACATGCATTCGGGGTTCGAGTAGATAGATTGGATGGAACTTGGTATTTTGGATTGCTGAGTTTGTGTTACTGTGACATATTCTCTTTTTGTTTTTATTATTGGACGAATTTGTTGTGAATGTTCAAATAGCGTGTAAAACACCTATGAACGTTTGGACCAAGGGAGTCAATACCATACCGGAGGTTGTACCGGCACTACAACAAAAGTGGGCTATAGTGACAAAAACATTTCGTCACAGTATGTCCTTATTTCGTCACAAATACATATGGTGACGAAATGGTGACGAAAAAACATTCGTCACCTAAGCTCCGTCACCTTATGTATTAGTGACGAAAATGTTTCGTCACCAAAAAAGAAAAGATAGGTGACGAAATTTTTTCGTCACCAATAAAAAATGATAGGTGACAAAAGTTTTTCGTCACCTAATGTTTTCGTCACTAAACCTTACTTTCAGTGATGAAATATTTCGTCACCAAATATATTTTTTTCCAATATCAATAGATTAGGTGACGAAGTTTTGCGTCACCGATTGTTTTTTTTTTTTTTTTTTTTAACTTCAATAGATCAGGAGACGAATTATTTCGTCACCAATTTTTGCTTATAGTCAGATATGGCGAAGAAAATTATCGTCACCAATTTTATTTTTTTATTAATATTCTTTACATTTACTTGCCATTATATTAACCTGTTTATTTCTAACCAAATCCATAAAATAAAATAAAAACACATCCATTCATTTCAAACCAAATCCATAAAAAAACATCCATACAATCTAAAAATGCAATAAAGATGTTCACAAAGTAATTACAACCATTTATATACAAATGATGTCTTAGCTTCCAAACTTTACAGAAAATTATTTGAGTTCAAGTAGTTCCACAAAAGCTATCTTTTTGCCACCAATCCCTTATCTGCACAAGTATAAAGGAAAATACATCAATAACAAACTAGACTGCAAACATATATACTTGATAAGATGTACTACAAAAAAAAAAAATATATATATATATATATATATATATAGAAAGACAATGCAGAAAATGTCCACAGAATACCCAATAACAAACTAGAAAAATAATCATCATGCAACATCACATGAAGCCAAACTATCAAAGAAAGAAAACCCACAACATTCTCTAAAAAAAAAAGAAGCCAAACCCATATTACAAACCATGGAGAAATCACAAAGAATGTAGAAAAATATCAATTTAAAACAAAACAAATAAAGTGCAATCCAAAACAAAAACCCAGCCACCATCATAAACACAAACCCAACCGCCACAAAGAATAAAAAAATCTAGCCAACACTATTTAAAAAAAAAAAACTAGCCACCACCATTAAACAAAAACCACAGCCACCACTATAAACAAAAAACACACCACCACCATTAAACAATAAACACAGCCACCACAATTAACACAAAAACTCACCACCACCATTAAACAAAAAACACAGCCACTACCATTAACACAAAAACCCAGCCACTACCATAAACAAAAAACCCAACCATCACAATAAACAAAAAACCCAACCACCACCATTAAACAAAAAACCCAGCCATCACCATTAACACAAAAACCCAACCACTACTATAAACAAAATACCCACCATCACCATTAAACAAAAAATACAGCCACCACCATTAACATAAAAACTCAGCCACTGTCATAAATAAAAAGCTCAACCATCACAATAAATAAATAAAAAACTTACCACCAACATTAAACAAAAAAACTTAGCCACCACCATAAACAAAAAACCCACCACCACCATTAAACAAAAAACACAGTCACCACCATTAACACAAAAATACAGTCACTACTATAAACAAAAAACTCAACCATCACAATAAACAAATAACTCACCACCAACATAAACAAAAAGCCCAACCACCACCATAAACACAAAAACCCAACCACACAATAAACCAAAAATCCAGCCACCATCATTAACACAAAACCCACCACCATCATTAAACAAAAAATCCAACTACCACCACAAACAAAAAACCCACCACCACCTTTAAACAAAAAACACAGTTGTAGCACAATTGTGCTATGGTACCCTTATACATATAAGAGGTTACTATAGCACAATTGTAAAAAATTTTACAATTAAGAGACTGGGTAATGCTTGTTTTTGTGTTTTTATGCTAAAATATAACAACATATACAATATATAAGCTCCAATACTAATGCTCTTAGGCAAGAAAATAAAACACTAACCAAGGTGTGTTCTAGTTAGTAGATGAGCTCCTCCCACTGCCACAGATGTCATTGTCACCTTTGCTCCTCAAATATTGTATGATGCAATCCATCTTCTCCTCTAGCCTTAAGTTTGCATCCTGGAGCTCTTCTACTCGACCCTCCAGCTTGTAGTTTGCATCCTGGAGCTCTTCTACTCGACCTTCAAGTTGTTGAGTATACTGAGTTGAAGAAGATGAGGCAGGAGTCTTAAGAGATGAGGAAGGCCTCATGCCAAGTCCCTTTACATAGCCAGATCTTGGCTTAAGAACCATCATAGATATCTCCTCTTCAGTCAAAGGCTGTGCTTCAGGAGTGCTACAATGCTCATCTTGTACTCTCAACATCTCTTGCTGTCATTTCAAATAATAAAAATCATCAGAAATACATATGTTCTAGTTTTGCAAACAAATATAGAATAAAAATACATATATTCTAGTTTTGCAAACTCAAGGCATGTACTGATATACATACATATGTATGTTCGCAATCAGGGTGTACCCACTGTTTTGTCCTTGAATTGAAGTGGGTATCATAGTAGAGTTGTGCCACCTTAGGAATATGACCTCCATTTTTTTGTCTCTGGGTAGTTTGCTTTCCAATGTTAGTAGACAAGTTAATTAATTACAGAAAGTAATATACTAAGCTTTTGAAAAATTGAAATAACACACCGCCTCATCCACCCTAACTGCAAGCGACTTGTTTCCACATCTATGAATGTGTTTGTCAACCGTTCCCTCTTTATTTCTATGTTTAGCATTTCTTTCTGAGACTTTCTATAAAGAATAAAGACAAAGAAAATATTAGAGTTTTGACTTAAGTTATATATAGAGATTACAATATAAATCTACTCCACTTTCCAAATAAGCATTAATCCAACAAATTTGATAGAACGAATAATCTAATAGACATAACACCATAATAAGATCTACATAAAACATTAATCCAATGCATATATAGGTAGGTATTATCTAGGTGAAAAGTGAGAACATACTTCATTTATAATTAAAATTTTCAAAGTATTAATTACCAGCCAATCTTCGTCACTCCACTTTCCATCAATTAGTTCAATCCATTTTTCTCGTGTGACATTTTTTGGTGGGTGGTTTCTTGCATACCTGCTTCCTTCATCCTTTACAAGTTTTTTATATTTTGCAAACAACCTGTTGTTGTAACTGCTCAATAATCTACCACACTTTGTATTTAGAGATTTGTTCACAAGTACAGATTCTCCTTGTATATCAAATTGATCCTGCAAAGTGAGGTATGTATAAAGAAAATATTATGCCTTGAATTCAATATGCTTAGTGACAACATCAACAATACACTATAAAATACAGCATAAAGTATAAAGCAATGTAATGAAAATAACAAAATCAAGCTCATGGACAACTATAAACATTTAAAGTACCGCCACATTTTGAATGATCGCCTCTTTTTCACCGCTACCAACATTCTTCCAACTATAAGCATTCATAGTGGACACGTTCGTACGCACTTGTACACCAATTTGGCTAGCAAACTTCCCTGCATGTTCACCAACAGGAGCACAAAACTCTGGGGCAATGCAAACCGGTAACTTCCCATGTTTCTCAACAAGTCCTCGTACCCCTAATCCACGTGTCATGCCACGAACACGTCTACTAGTCAATGCTATCAAGACATAATATAAATTAAATCAACAAATGAACCAAATATAGTGTTATTACGAAATCAAGTAATGGAACTTAAATATCTCACCATCCGTGGTAGACGGTGTGCCCACAAGCTGTGCCTCTACATTAGTAGAAATTTGGGCAAGAGAATCTTCACCAAGATGCGTGCTTGATGATGGGCCGGTATGCTGGACTGCGGGGGTAGATTCCTCACGCCTATAACGAGCCATCTGTATCACGCAAAAGTATATAAAGATATCTAAATTCATTACAAGTTAAGATATAAATAATTTATTTCATCATTTAAAATATCTTCAATCGATGATTTTCATTGATCATTCCAAGCACAATAATACAAAGTATCTCAGGCACCAGATCATGTATATAGTACCTCAGAATCTCCACCGAGAAGTAGGCTCAACAATGGGCTCTTATGCTGGACTGTTGGGGTAAATTCCTCACGGCGTGAACGAGTGCTACGTCCTGGTGCCATCTGTATCATACCAAAATATGTATAGATTTTTAAATTCATTAAAAAATAAAAAAAATTATTTCATCACAATATTACAAAGTACGAAGTATCGCATGCACCAAATCATATATATAGTACCTCATTATTTAAAGAACTGGATAACTCATCATCACCAATAGCTGGTACATAGTCGTCATCATCTACCTGAACACTTACTCTCTTTCTTCCCACATTTGCACATTTCGGCTGAAATGTTGACAGACGCTTCAATCCCAAAGCATCTATTTTCTCTTGGTTTTGCTTGATTCTTTGTGCTCTTTCCATCTCATATTCTGTTATTTTATTATGAGTGTCTTTGCCCTTTTTGACCATTTCTGCAACTATAGATTTACATAGAAGATAAAATATAATGTCTATTTATTACAAATTCTTCCCAAGTACGAAACATAAATTGGAACATCAAATAGAAATATACATGAACAAATAATAGGGGATCAAAAATTATTAAACGCACGTTTCCATATACAAAGGAAAAAAAAAAATGAAATCTACGTATCATAATCCATATCAGGATCTATATCAGAATCTGGAATGTTATGCACTTCATCTTCATTGTTATCCCCTTGCTCTTCCAAACCTTCTGGAATATTCTCAACTTCAATACCACCCTTACAATATTGAACATTATCTTCAATATCGATAGGAACAACATCGCTAATGGATTCTTGTTGGAATGCTTCATTAGCTTCTGTTTGATCATTGGATTCTCCATCACCCACCTCTGGCACATCAAACACTCCCC
Source organism: Quercus ilex subsp. ballota (assembly GCA_032727855.1). NCBI lineage: Eukaryota > Viridiplantae > Streptophyta > Magnoliopsida > Fagales > Fagaceae > Quercus > Quercus ilex. Next base: position 35,502,917 of record CM064914.1, read on the forward strand.
TATATTGTACACATTGCACAACATGCCAAGGTTCACCCCATTTGGTATCACGAAGGTAGAAAACTTGTTTCGCTTGACTAGGTAATATGAAAGAGTCATTTTGATACCACCGACTTTGCACATTGATACTTGTGCAATGTGTCTCAGTTCGTATCGTTCTCCTTCGACCGGTCTTATTACCAGTATTATACCATTCACACTGAAACAAAACAACTTTATATTGATACATATACTCCAATTCCCAAATTTTGCACACATGACCATAGAAGTCGTGTATTTGTCCATCATGGTCCCCTTCTGTAGATACACCGCTATTCTGGGTTACACGACGATTGTCTAAGTCTTTTGTATGGAACCTTATACCATTGACCATGCAGACCGAGTATTCTTTCATTAGCAACTTAGGACCATTTGCTAATGACCACATTTGTTTTGTAACTTCTGATGAGTCGTTCTCTTTCAATCTATAGATCTATAATGACATGCAACATGTGACATTAGTAGTGAGAAAACTATATAACTGCTTAATATTGTTTAATGTGTCACAAGATTCAAAATTTCTTACACGTTCTTTGAACCACTTAGGAAATTCTCGTCGTTGTATTTGAGTTATGCCTTCTCCAGTTAGATTATGTAAAGTGTTTTTGTGTTCACTATTCAAAACAAGTGATTTATATTCAGCTAAAAAATGCAAATAATATTAAGGACAATTCAAGCATAATCAAAATATGACTTCACATACTCTAAATACGGCTCCAACTCGGGACAATTGTACAACAAATACCATTGAGCAATATCACGCAATTCACGTGACATCCCCACATCATTCTGCCTACACCCAGTGGGTCGAGCTGTTTGTGAGAAAATCGTCAACCCTTGGCCATATCCACCACAATCTGCATTTCTTTCCCTTCGATTATGCACAGTTTGAGCTCCATCAAGATATAATGATGAGAAAGTAATACACTCTTTAAGAATGTAAGCTTCTGCAATTGAACCTTCTGGTCGAGCTCGGTTGGAAACGTATCTTTTCAACGTTCCAAGAAACCTTCAAGGAAAAATGAATTGGGGGTATGACTACATACGCAATATAATTTGCTTAAAAAAAAACATTTGGCATACTATAATTAATGGATAGAAAGAGTTACCTTTCAATGGGGTACATCCATCTATATTGCACTGGTCCTCCAAGAATGGCTTCACGAGGTAGATGAACAGCAAGATGAACCATTATATCAAAGAAGGCTGGAGGAAAGTACTTCTCGAGTTTGCATAGTATGAGAACTATACGTCCTTCTAATTTCTCCAAGTCTCTCTTCCTTAGGGTCCTAGAGCATAAGTCTTGAAAGAAACTACCTAACTCAAACAATACTGTACAAATGTCCTTATCAACAAAACCCCGCATCCCAATTGGAAGAATTCGCTGTAGTAGCACATGACAGTCATGGCTTTTCAAATTTAATAGTCTACCATTTCTTGTGTTCACCGACCTCGATATGTTTGCTGCATAACCATCTGGATACTTGACTGATTTCAAAAATTCATAAAAACCATCTCTTTCTTCAGGATACAATGAAAAGAAGGCACGAGGCTTGTCAAATGATCCATCAGGACGTTCTTGGAGGTGCAAAACACTCCTTATGCCCATATTTTTCAAGTCCTTGCGTGCCTTGTCTGTATCCTTGTTTTTCCCCTCAATTCCCAACAAAGTTCCGAATGTACTCTCACTAATATTTTTCTCAACATGCATGACATCAATGTTGTGTTTAAGCTTCTTATTCCTCCAATATGGTAGCTTGTATAGGATACTTTTCTTTGACCAATTCGGTCCCCCAATAATTGGACGCTTTTTCTTCTTGTTTGGATCCTTTCCTAAAATTATATTTGGCATTCGATCAAATTGCTCATTTATCTTTTCCACCGGTAACTCCAATGATCTCATCCGTTTCTCAATTTTACCATTGAATGAGAAACTCCTTCGCCAAGGGTGGTCTATAGGCAAGTAGGCTCGATGGTTAGTGTATCCAATTTTACTTTCTAATGTCTCCGAATACGGTTCATCATTGCAAGTGTAACAAGCATGATAACCCTTTGTCCTCCACCCAGACACATTACCAAATCCAGGATAGTCATGTATTGTCCACAACAAAGCGGCACGCATCTGAAAATGCATACCACAAGATGCATCGTAAGTGTGTGCACCCTCTTCCCACAACTCCTTCAACTCATCAACCAATGGCCTCAAGAAAACATCAAGCTCATTTCCTGGTTGATTAGGTCCAGGAATAAGTAAGGACATCATAAAATAAGGTTCTTTCATTACTAACCAAGGCGGTAGGTTATAGGGAATGAGTATGACAGGCCACATACTGTAGTTATTGTTCATATTCCCAAAAGGGTTAAAACCATCTGTAGCCATCCCTAACCTCACATTGCGAGGTTCTAGGGCAAATTCACGATGATTCAAATCAAATTCCTTCCACTCCTGACTATCAGCTGGATGCCTTAATATCCCATCATTCACACGTTTTTCTATGTACCATCTCATGTCTTTAGCTATTTTTCTAGACATGTATAATCTCCGCAACCTCGGAGTCAATGGAAAGTAGCGCAATACTTTTTGAGCAATCTTCTTACCACATGTTCTATTATCCTTGTATCTAGGCGTTTGACACACTGGACATTTATCAAGGTTTTCATTTTCCTTCCAAAAGAGAGCACAATCATTTTTACATGCATGAATGTGCTCGTATGATAAGCCCAAGTCACGTAATATCTTCTTTGCTTCATAAGTTGACCTTGGAACCAAGTTACCTTTTGGTAAAAGCTTACTCAACAAGTCTAGTATCATGTCAAGCCCCTTATTACTCAAGTTGGTTGTTACCTTCACATTTAGCATTTCAATGACAAACTTCAAAAGAGTGTAATCTGTGCAACCTGGATACAGCTCATGCTTTGAATCACTAAACATTTTATCAAAATTACGCACTTCCTCATCTTGCTGGGTTGTATCTCTTGGTTCCCCTCTAATTCGATCCTCCACCAAGGCATCAATACCATCCAGATGATCGTTGTTTGACATTTCTTCATCATCAATGTGCTCATTTAATTCACGGGGTTCTCCATGATAGTACCACTTAGTATAATCTTGCATAATCCCACGATGAAGCAAATGAATTTGCACAGTGTGAGCATATTGTTGATAGCAATTCAAACAGTCAATACATGGGCATGGAATTTTTCCACTTCTGTCCACAACAGTCATTGCAAAAGTAAGAAATGAATTCACCCCATCAATATATTGTTGACTTAGTCTGTCTCTAGGTGTCTTACCAAGTGTCATCCAACTATTATCCATATCTGATCACACATACAAGGTGAATGTTAAGTCATCAAGATAATGAAATGTCATACATAACGTTTTCTAACATCTAAACCTCCAATATACTTTGGAGTGACACATTATATCAAGAAAAAAAAAATTGTACATATTTTATTTTGCATAACAAGAAGGACTAACTTGCACACGCATGAAATGTTCGCTTTCTAAACTGAAGAAGTTATACCAATTTAAAATTTCATCCAAAAGATATACCAATTCTATTTTAAAAGGTGATGCTTTAAATGCTGTTAATCCTATTTGAATTTTTTTTTTTTAAATTCAAAAATTCAAAAAAAAAAAAAAAAAAACATATTCTCTTCTCTTGTTTGTTGTATCCTTTATTATTGAAGATGTTCAAACATTACCATATATATATATATATATATATATTTGTTTGTTTGTAAATCATGTAGAAGTAATAAAATAAAATAAAATAAATTGAATATGTTGCATTGATTCGGTACCTTGTTCTTCTATCAGTTTCGTACCAAATGCAACATAGAATACAAATTTAAAAGGGTTCAAGCTATTTTCCCCCCTCCCCTCTGAGTATCAACAAAAAAAAAAAAAAAAAAAAAAAAAAAAAAATCTTAGTTCCACATCAATTGTGGTGATATGTGTTTGTGAACTCATATATTGCTAGTACAAACAGCTGCATGCAGTTTTTGTATTAGCGCATGGTGTTGAGTTCCATCTTTCCCCTCCCCTCTAAGTATCAAAAAAAAGAAAAAAAGGTTCATGCTACAATAATCATGAGTAAAAATAATATAAGGAGATTTTTTTGTTTGTTTGAAGATAATAAAAGGTTATTCTACACACTAGTAACAGTTGAAATAATAATTGCTGATAATCTTACAACAATTTTTCTTTATCGAAGACAGTTTTTTTTTTTTTTTAATTTTATTTTAAATATCGAAGACACACTTATCACTTATGAAATCAAAGAAGCACAACTTTACAAACAATCCGACAAATTATAAAACACAACCCAAATCAAATAGTCAACCATGTAGCGACGTGTGAATCTGAAAATTTATTCATTCAGCCAGCATTTAATGATTGTCCCTATTATTTTTTAACTTTCATAGTAAACTAAAATGTAGTAAGGAATGTTCCCAAAAAAAAAATGTAGTCAGAAAGCACATAATAATAAATAAATAAATAATAAATAAAAAAAACCAGTCCTATATAGTACTAGTTGATGATTTTAGAGAGATTTGAAATTGTACATCTTGATTGAAAAAGTTAGTGTGAATTCAGCCAAAAATAAAAAGAGAGCACAGAACTACAGAAGCGTTGACATTAGCATTTCCATTTACATTTGGGAGGCTAAATAAGCCAAAAGTTTAAAATCTTAGGGATCACATTTAATCCCTAAGATTTAGACTAAAATGAAATCGTTAGAGTTTTCTCCAAATTATCCCTAACAGTTTCATTTCAATCCAAGCTTTAGGGTCAAGAATCATGTAACTTAGTAGCATAGCACATTCTTCTTTATTAAGAGAAGTACAATTTGAATCTTTCCTCCTCATTATTGTAACTATAGAATATAAAAAATCAAAAAATCAAACTTTAGGGAGTCAACATGTAGTAATTAATTGAGAAAACTTGTGAGGCTAGATTGTATTAGGCCATACCAAAAGGGAAAATTTTTATCCACAACTACAAAATCTAATAATTTGGAAAAAACCAAACAATTTATATTTTAATTCGAACTTTTGAGAGGCCAAATATAACAATTGAAAGTTCAAATATTTATTAAATTATGATAAAACCAAACTAAAAGGGGGTAATTTGGTTAGTACCAACCTTATCGTGCCTTACTGTTGTAAGGAACACAATTATGGGTTAGGCTTCCTTATTGATAGAAGATGATTCTTGACGATTGAATTTCTACAAATGGACCTTATGTTAAGGTAATTTTGGTGTGTGATGGGAGTTCTTGATATGAAATGAGCTAGGATTGGAAAGTAATGATATTATTATTAGTAAGAAGCCAAATAGCCAACTTATATGTCAACAAACCAAGAGAAAGAAAGACTAAAGAGAAACATACACTAATGTCAAAAAAGAAAAAGAATGAGAGAGAAACATGGCATAAATTAAAAGAAGGCCAATCAGCTTCAATTTTTGAGTCCACAATGCTAATATATAAAATTCTCTATCAGTCAACTACAACTTTTTCCATGATTACGTCCCTAGATTCAAGTACCAAAATTGTACATTATCCTCCAAAATAACTTTAATTATGCAATTGTTCACAAAAGAGATCAGAACCATCATTATACAGGCAATAAGACATTAAATAAAAAGCATCTATTCTGCTAATTGGAACCCCTGCATTAGGCAAAGATGTAAATAGAAAAAGTTTAGGATATTAAACCCTGTATTAGTTGTGCGAGACCCACAAAACCCACATATCAAGTCACAAAATTGCATTTATTTAATAGACACGTTTATGCACACACAAGAAGGGGAAAAAATTATAAAAGCAATGTCCAGAATCCATAATGATATACAATAAATCAATAGGGATTGTTGTTCCATATCTCAAAAAATCAATAGGGAAAGACTCAATTACCTTCTCCAATCCCAAAAGCTATGCCCTAAAATCAACACCCTCTCTAAACCCAAAATCAATATCCTGCTAATCCTGAAAGAAGAAAAAATAATCCACAAAGTCACCAAGTTTAACATGAGAGAGAGATAGAGAGAAGAGTGATAAGAGAGAGAGAGAGAGGATCAATGAGAGAGAGACCTTACCAGTCTTTTTAGGAGAGGCTGAGAGGCGTGGGTCTGTGTATGGGAGGAGAAAAAGAAAGTAACAGAATTTTGTTTACCCACTGCAATACTTAAATGTTGTTACTTAGAAGCTTTTTTTAGATCACTCTCTTAAAATTTTAGCACGTAGCTCTTTTTATGATGAAAGTGTATTTTTAAAATAAAGTAGCCACATGGAAGAATCTTAACAGAGAAACTTAAGCAACAGTACCTAAAATACTATACATGAATTTTATCTAATAAAAAATAATGAAAAAAAAAAAAGACACCTAAAAAGTTTAGAACCCGCCTGAAAATTGGTCACCGCGCGAAAAGAAATCAAAAAAATTCACATCGTGCTGTTCAGTGTTCAGTACTCAAAAGAAAAAACTGAACCTCTACTTTAGTTTGCAAACTGTGTGCTTCACTTCTCTTCTAGTCTGCCATTGCTCTTTGTATACACAATAAATCAATGAGAGCCACACCTTTGTTTTTCAGTTTTTAATATAGAATGAATGAGAGCCACATAATTTGATATTCATTTAAGCCTTGAGTTTTTGTTTTACTTGCAACTCTGTACAGTACACTACTTTATTTTTTTGGTTAAGTGTACATTGCACTACGTCCTAATTCTCAAAAACATTATTATATATATATATATATATATATATATTACTACTACTACTTGATAATCATGATTTAGCTTTGATATTCACGGAATTTAGTTTTTTTTTTTTTTTTCTTCTTATGATAATTATGATTAGAAAAAAAAATAGTTTTTAATTAATTAAGTTAATAAATTTAAAAAGTACTTAATTTTTGTCTAACATTAACTCATTAATATATATATACACATATAAATAAATAATAAACATTTTATTTTTAAGATTACAATTCAACATATGTGATGGTCCATTTTGAAGAAAAATAATTAAATCTAAATGAAAGTATCACCAAATGTTACGATTTTACATTTTTCTTTTTTTATTTTCTAAATATAAGATGTGAAAACCCTCATAAATCTTTTACAAATTTTTACCTACATATTAGTTTTTTTTTTTGAAAGTTAACTACATATTATTAGTAATAAACTTATTATATTTTTAAAATTACCAAATTGCTTCTTAAACTTGCAAATAACCAAAGTACTCCGGTCCGGTCATAACAAAAAACCAAAAAATAGTAAAAACCCAAGACTAACTAGGAATCGGGTGTAATTTACCATTTGATCTTTAACCTCATCTTTTATACATTATTTTAAACTACAAAAACTTGAATTTAGACAATTGATTGACGACAATCCTATTAATCTTCGATTACCTTGTAATTTTGAAAGCATAAAAAATATATGAAGATAATGTAATCTAATGGTAGATTTGTCAAAATTCACATCGAATTAAGAAATATAAGGCTGGGTTCAAGTTACACCGATGTAACTCTAAAAAATGTTACACCACCCAGTAACTTATTATTGAATGCATATTTTAGAAATCCAACCGTTAGATTACATAATCTATATGTTCTTAATGTGAATGCCAATTTTCATGCCAATCGGGAGTAATTTGCCATTTTATTTTAAAACTCATATTTTAAACGTTATTTTAAACTATAAAAACTCGAATTTAGAAAATTGATTGATGACATGCCTATTAATCTTTGATCACCTTGAAATTTTGTAAGTATGAAAAATATATGAAGATAATGTGACCTAACGGTAAATTTGTCAAAATTCACATCGAATTAAGAAATATAGGGCTAGGTTTAAGTTACACCAGATGTAACTCTAAAAAATGTTACACCACCCAATAATTTATTATTGAATTCATTTTTTCAAAATCCAACCGTTGGATTACATGGTCTATAAGTTCTTAACATGCATGCTGATTTTTATGCCAATCGGGTGTAATTTACAATTTGATCTATAAACTCATCTTTTATACGTTATTTTAAATTACAAAAACTTGAATTTATACAACAGATTGATGACAATCCTATTAATCTTCAATTACCTTGTAATTTTACACATACAAAAAATATATGAAGATAATGTAATCTAACGGTAGATTTGTCAAAATTCACATCGAATTAAGAAATATAAGACTGGGTTCAAGTTACACCTGATGTAACTTTAAAAAATGTTACACCACCCAATAACTTATTATTAAATGCATATTTTGGAAATCCAACCATTAGATTACATGATCTATATGTTCTTAACGTAAATGCCAATTTTCATGCCAATCGGGAGTAATTTGCCATTTGATTTTTAAACTCATATTTTAAACATTATTTTAACTATAAAAACTCGAATTTAGAAAATTGATTGATGACATGCCTATTAATCTTCGATTACCTTGCAAATTTGTAAGCATGAAAAATAAATGAAGATAATGTAATCTATCGGTAGATATGTCAAAATTCACATCGAATTAAGAAATATAGGGCTGAGTTCAAGTTGCATCTAATGTAACTCTAAAAAATGTTACACCACCCAATAACATATTATTGAATTCATATTTTGAAAATCTAACCGTTAGATTACATGGTCTATAAGTTCTTAACATGCATGCTGATTTTTATGCCAATCGGGTGTAATTTACAATTTGATCTATAAACTCATCTTTTATACGTTATTTTAAATTACAAAAACTTGAATTTAGACAACAGATTGATGACAATCCTATTAATCTTCAATTACCTTGTAATTTTACACGTACAAAAAATATATGAAGATAATGTAATCTAACGGTAGATTTGTCAAAATTCACATCGAATTAAGAAATATAAGACTGGGTTCAAGTTACACCTGATGTAACTTTAAAAAATGTTACACCACCCAATAACTTATTATTAAATGCATATTTTGGAAATCCAACCATTAGATTACATGATCTATATGTTCTTAACGTAAATGCCAATTTTCATGCCAATCGGGAGTAATTTGCCATTTGATTTTTAAACTCATATTTTAAACATTATTTTAACTATAAAAACTCGAATTTAGAAAATTGATTGATGACATGCCTATTAATCTTCGATTACCTTGGAGTTTTGTAAGCATGAAAAATAAATGAAGATAATGTAATCTAACGATAGATATGTCAAAATTCACATCGAATAATTAAGAAATATAGGGCTGAGTTCAAATTACACCTAATGTAACTATAAAAAACATCTAAACCTCCAATAACATATTATTGAATTCATATTTTGAAAATCTAACCGTTGGATTACATTTTCCATATGTTCTTAACATGCATGCCAATTTTCATGCCAATCGGATGTAGTTTACCATTGATCTTTAAACCCATCTTTTATGCGTTATTTTAAACTACAAAAACTTGAATTTAAACAATTGATTGATGACATGACTATTAATCTTTGATCACCTTGAAATTTTTTAAGTATAAAAAATATATGAAGATAATGTAATCTAACGGTAAATTTGTCAAAATTCAGATCGAATTAAGAAATATAAGGCTAGGTTTAAGTTACACCAGATGTAACTTTAAAAAATGTTACACCACCCAATAACTTATTATTAAATTCATATTTTCAAAATCCAACCATTGGATTACATGGTCTATATGTTCTTAACAAGCATGCCAATTTTCATGCCAATCGGGTGTAATTTACAATTTCATCTTTAAACTCATCTTTTATACGTTATTTTAAATTACAAAAACTTAAATTTAGACAATTGATTGATGACATTCCTATTAATCTTCAATTTCCTTGTAATTTTGTAAGCACAAAAAATATATGAAGATAATGTAATCTAACAGTAGATTTGTCGAAATTCACATCGAATTAAGAAATATATGGCTGGGTTTAGGTTACACCTGATGTAACTCTAAAAAATGTTACACCACCCAATAACTTATTATTGAATGCATATTTTGAAAATCTAACCGTTAGATTGCATGATCTATATGTTCTTAACATGAATGCCAATTTTCATGCAAATCGGGTGTAATTTACCATTTGATCTTCAAACTCATATTTTAAACGTTATTTTAAACTATAAAAACTCAAATTTAGACAATTAATTAATGACATGCCTATTAATTTTCGATTACCTTGTAATTTTGTAAGCATGAAAAATAAATGAAGATAATATAATCTAACGGTAGATATGTCAAAATTCACATCAAATTAAGAAATATAGGGCTGAGTTCAAGTTGCAACTAATGTAACTCTAAAAAATGTTACACTACCTAATAACATATTATTGAATTCATATTTTGAAAATCTAACCGTTGGATTACATTTTCTATATGTTTTTAACATGCATGCCAATTTTCATGCTAATCGGATGTAGTTTATCATTTGATCTTTAAACTCATCTTTTATGCGTTATTTTAAACTACAAAAAATTGAATTTAAATAATTGATTGATGACATGACTATTAATCTTTGATCACCTTGAAATTTTGTAAGCATAAAAAATATATGAAGATAATGTCATCTAACGGTAGATTTGTCAAAATTCACATCGAATTAAGAAATATAGGACTTGGTTCAAGTTACACATGATGTAACTCTAAAAAATATTACACCACCCAATAACTTATTATTGAATTCATATTTTAAAATCCAACAATTGGATTATATATTCTATATGTTCTTAACAATCCAACAATCGGGTGTAATTTACCCATTTACCCATTATTATCCATTTAACTAATTAAATCTTGTCCAAATCTAACTCAACCAAATTATTATGGGTAAACCCCAACCAATCCAATTACCCAATAATCAAAATTACCAAATTGCTTCTTAAACTTGCAAATAACCAAAGTACTCCTAAAATCCTCTAAAATTGCTAAAATGCACCCTAAACCTAAAAAATGCGAAATACCTCTAAAATAATAAAATTACCAAAATACCCTTCAAACTTAAAATATTACCAAAATATCACTGGAAACAATAAAAATGCCAAAATACCCCATAAACCTAAAAAATAACCGAAATACCCCTGAAACCTTTAAAATGATCAAAATACCCCCTCGAAACTTAAAAATGACAAAAAATACGTCCTAAACCTAAGAAATGATCAAAATACTCCCCAAAAACTAAAAATTACCCAAAATACCCATGAAACCAAAAAATGACCAAAATACCCCTGAAACTTATAAAATAAGCAAAATACCCCATAAACCTAAAAAATGAACAAAATAGCTCGAAATTATAAAAATGAGTATTTTGGTCATTTAGGGGTATTTTGGTCATTTTTAGGTTTAGTGTATATTTTTATCATCATATAGGTTTTAGGGCCATTTTTGTCATTTTATAGGTTTTAGGGGTATTTTAGTCATTTTTTTAGGTTTTAGGGGGGTATTTTGGTTATTTTTTTAGGATTAAGGGTATTTTGGTAATTTTCAAGCATCAAGGCTATTTCGGTCAGTTTTTAGGTTTCGGAGGTATTTTAGTTATTTTTAAAGTTTAGGGCTTATTTTGGTAAATTTATTTTTGTTTTGGGAGTATTTTGGCCAAATTTTAGGTTTCGGGGGTATTTTGGTCATTTTTTAAGTTTCGTGTGTACTTTGGTCATTTTTTAGGATTTGGGGGTTTTGATCATTTATTAGGTTTATGGGATATTTTGGTAATTTTAGTGGTTTTTGAGCATTTTTTGGGGGTATTTTGGTCATTTTTAGGTTATTTCATGGGTATTTTGGTCATTTTAGTAGATTTTTAACATAATTGGTGATTTTATAGATTGTAGGTGTATTTTGGTCATTTTAAAGGTTTCATAGGTATTTTGCTTAGTTTAGAGATTTTGAGGATATATTGGTCATTTTAGTGGTTTTTGAGCATATGTGGTGATTTTATAAAAATCGGCTTTGGGTAGGGTATGGATATCTATGAATAAACAGATCGGGTAACAATTGGGTGTGAATACTAATTGGGTAAGGTAATTGGATATTCATGGATAAATTAATTGGGTCGGGTATATATGGGTATACCTTGCCTATGGCCATCCTTAATTATTTGTAAACAATAGGTGACGAACACTTATTTCTTCCCTAAAAACACCTCCATCTTAATATTGGATGATGAATTTGGAATTTCGTCACCCTTCGGTTAGTCTTTGGTTAAATAATAGGTGACGAAAATGTATTTCATCACCAAAAACACCTACATCCTAATATTGGGTGACGAATTTAGAATTTCGTCACCTCTGGTAAGTCTTTGGTTACGCGAATATTTCGTCACCCTAGGTTTGCCTTTTTTTTCATGACCTATAGTGACGAAATAAATATTTCGTCACCAATTTGTACATCTTTGGTGACAAAATATTGATTTCATCACCAATTGGTACATCTTTGGTGACGAAATATTGATTTCGTCACCAATTTTAAAATTTTTATAATATTTGGTGACGAATTTTTCTTTTCCTCACTAAATGTTGTCATTTGGTGACGAAATTGTTTTTCCTCACTAGATTTCGTCACCATAGCCCACTTTTGTTGTAGTGCGGTTTGACCAGCGGTACGATATATTTTGGGTACCGGTCAATACCGGTGTACCGTTTCGGGTTTATCGCTATTATTTTATATATATATATATATATACACACACATACATACTCGATTATTTATTTAAAATTATTTATAAATCTATATAAGAATCCTTAAATTTATAATAGCATATTTCTCTAAATTAATTACTTATTTTTAATATAATTAATTTTTGCTCAAATATCAACCCAATAATGTAAGTTGACATACTAGATTGTAAGAATAATAAAAAGATAAAAAGATGATATTAATTATTAAAAAAAAAAAAAAAACATAAAATTGCTTACCAAATGTGAGTGGTAGCCAGCCTAAAAGTCAAACTATATTGGAAATTTGAACTCATTAGAGTTCACGTGGGTGTGCCAGCCTAGAAGTCAAGCTATATTGAAAATTTGAACTCATTAGAGTTCACGTGGGTTCTTACTTTTTCTCTCAAAAAAAAAAAAAAAAAAGGAGTTCACGCGGGTGTGTGTCACACAAACCAATTAAACAAGAGCCACACACACAACTAAAACTCACACAAACCAATTAAACAAGAGCCACACACACACACAGCTAAAACAGAAAGACAAGAAGAGAGTTCAGTCGTCAAAACTGAAGAAGAAGAAGAAAAATAAGAAGAAGAAGAAGAAAAGGAAGCAGTTGGATGTCTTCCCCAGTTTTTCAAACATAGAGTAAAGCAACAAATTATTTCTCTCTCACAGCTTCAGCCTTCACTTGCTCTACCTCTCTCTCTCCCTTTCTCACTTTTTCTCATCTTCTTCTTCCTTTTCTTTTTCTTTTTTCTTCTTGTTTGTACCGGTCCGAAACATCTTTACCGGCCGAAACGGCCGGATTTTGCCGGTACGGCCGGTACTCGTCCGGTAAGGCCGGTATTTTTTCCGGTACGAAATAGAGGGGGTACTCGTACCGGTGCATTGGCCGGTACGGTATATACCAGCCGGTACGGTACGGTATCGTCTTCCTTGGTTTGGACTCCCAATTTACAAATTACCAACACAAGCTTATAATCAAATAATATATGTGCGGAATATGAAAATAAGCTAAAACAGAGTTGGTAAGACAATCTAAACCGAAATTAATCACAACCACAGCAGTAATTAAAAGGTAAAGATTAAGGGAAGAGAGATGCAAACATAAAGACAACACATCAATGTGTTATCGAAGAGGAAACCAAAGTTCTCGGCGAAAAACCTCTCCGCCGCCCTCCAAGCAGTCAATAATCCACTAGAGAATAAAGTTGGGATACATAAATAGCAGAAGACTCTCTAAGCCTAATCTACCCAATGCACCTAAGCCCTCCAAACTTTTTGCTCCAACAGGGTTACGCCGAACCTTGTCTTCTTTAGCTTACCGGATCCCGCAATCGCCCAATGCATCAACCAAAATGAATTGGTCCGTTCTAAACTGCTTCCCAAGCACCAACGTACCTTCTTTCAGATATAGGTATGGTGACATAAAGATTTGGCTAATGTACCTCTCAAGGATATATCAATGGAAAAGGTGAGAGTAGAGGAATTTGGAAAATCAAAAGATGAAGATTGTGGATGAGTCAATCTTGTTTTTCTTTAAGGTTTTTCTCTCAAAATTCTCTTTGAAAAATCTCTACATTTCGTGGGTATAAAGATATTTATAGTAGGGTGTATAAGGAATGCGAAGAGTCAGTTACAACTGGAACGAGTCGCGAGTTTGAGTCACGAGCTAGCTGCCTGGCCAACTGGAAGTTTTGTCTTGTAGTGCAACAGCTGGCGTGACCCTTCAGCTCCCCTTGCATGCTTCACACATGTGCCATTCTAGCAACTTGACAGTCACGAGATCCAGTTGCAAGGCTCTTCTTGAGTGCACACTCTTGAGCTTTTCTTCACACTCTCTCACACACTACCCTTACATGATTCCCACCTAAATACAGGGTTTCTAAATGCTGAATTACAAGCAAATTTGAGCTTTTCTGCACACTCTTTCACACACTACCCTCACATGATTCTCACCTAAATACAGGGTTTCTAAATGCTGAATTACAAGCAAATTTAGCACGGAATAAAGCCAACAAAATGATTGAATAAATTCAACCTTACAATCTCCCCCTTTGGCTATTCTGTGACAAAACCCTAAAACAAACTCTAGACTTAACTTGTGAGTTGGAAACAGTTGAATAAAATTCACTCACACCTAACTCTAGAATCTATGAAGCTCTTGAACCATACGGACAAGTATTTCCTGAAAACAACAACACAATACGATCATTGTAAGTAGAAAACTTGAAATGCATATGAAGCAAGCACAATAAGATCAAGCAAAAAGGAATGAAACAATAAAGCATAGCTTGACCAAAAACGAACAATCACTATAAATAGTGACCACAATGATCATTCACACAAGGAATGAACATTCGAACATGCAAGCTAATAAACTCAATGCAAAGTATCATTTGCATGTCCAACACTCAACCGATACAACAACATAAGGTAATTGCATCAAGGATATAAAATCCAACAAGGGCATAAGAGTGAAGTACTAAAAGAAATGCATAACATTAACTAAAAGTATTGAGCTACAAAGCTAAGGTACAAAAACATAAAGTACTGAAAAGAAACTTAAATATTTAAACCAAAGTACCTACAATGAAAACAACCATGAGTTTAGACCATGCAAATTAGTATTTAACAAAGTGTTGTGCAAACCCATATTAAAATTATTTAAACATTAAAACAAAAACCATAAACAACATAAAGTAAAATGCTTAAAGGTTTTGCTCCCCCTCAAGAGCTACTTCTCCCCCTTTTTGACCGGAATGGCTAAAGGGCTACGGATGGGTAGTAAAGCTATCAAACTTTGCTGAAAGAAGATTCATCTGCTCTTGAATAGCAACTAGCTTGTCAGATTGCTCATTCTGGATGTCTCGAAGTCCGTCAATCCTTTCAAGGATGATCTGAAATGCATTTGGAGGTACTGCAGAGGATGATGAAGCTCGGCTCCTTTTGCCACGGCCTCTTGAACTTGAGGGTTCTTCTTCAGCTTCTATCTCAGTTTCCATAGGTTCTCCTTGTTCTTGATCACCCTCCTCTTCATCACCGAAAGATGAACTTTGATTCGTGTAATGGTTAGAGCATTGATAGCTAAAGGAGTAGGCATAAGACTGATATCTTGAGGAATTTCCACACCCTTTGCTCGAAAAAGCCTCATGAGTAGACTAGGGAAAATCAACTTTGCTCTTGAAGTGGTTCTTGTTTCATCAGCAATAATGCAAAAGATATGAGCACTAATATCAATGTAAGTGTTCTCCCGAAGCTCCATGAGAAAAATGGCTCTTGCATTATTGATGGTGGTCATCTTCTTTATTGGGTACAGGTTGAACATCATGATCAAGGTAAGACATCTCAGATCAGGTGGAAAAGCAATATTCTTGAGGCATCTTCCCTATCTAACTCCACCAATATGAGACTGAACTGTCTCTATGGAGAGCATTCAGTCCTTGTAGTGAGTGAAATTATGGTCTAACTCCTCAAAACCAAGAACTTCATCAATGTCCTCCAAGTCAATGTTGAATTCATGGCCTCTTATCCAACAATTGATTTCATCCTCTCTTAAGACTGCATTGGCATAGAATTCTCTAATCAATGGTTCATATACCCTAGGCAGATCAGTAAGGAGCTTGTCCCAACCTCTGTCCTAAAAACAACTGGGAATGAAGGTGTCTTTCAAATTAACCAGATCCACAAATCTCTCTTGGATGATAGGAGCCATCAAATAAAACTGATTGTATCTCTCAAAATGTTTGGTAGACATGAACTCTGTATTGTTCATTTTCTTCCTCTTGTCAGCCTTTTGTGCAGTGGTCTTCTTCTTTGGAGTCATCTACACAAACATAGCAGCAAAGACCACAAAACAGAGCACAACATATGGTAACACCAAAAATTAGTAACAAA
This sequence comes from Quercus ilex subsp. ballota, assembly GCA_032727855.1. Taxonomy (NCBI): domain Eukaryota; kingdom Viridiplantae; phylum Streptophyta; class Magnoliopsida; order Fagales; family Fagaceae; genus Quercus; species Quercus ilex. The sequence continues at coordinate 35,519,506 of CM064914.1, forward strand.
TTAGTATCACTAACAAGGACAAAGAGTTAGACCAAAGATTTAGTCTACAGCATAGTTCAGAAACAACTTGACATGAGAGAACACACTGCAACAAAACACAGTAGAGTTTTATCATAAAAATCTTCAAACAGATCACAATGTGAGTGTGTGCTCAAAACTTTCATGAAAAACCTAGGGCAAAATGCAAAACACATAACCAGTGATACAAATAACAATCAGTGTATTCCAAAGACACTCCACAAACATTATATTTCACAAAATCCCCAAAAACACAAGAAAATATCTACGAGACATTTTACCATGGGTATGATATGCACAACACAACTCAGATCAAGTATCATACTAAAAAATGAGAAGCAATCATGAAAACATGTGTACTAAGCATCATAAAACCAAGATCAAAGAAACCCATTCAATCAAACTCAACAAAAATATACCCAAACCATATTCAAACATCACATTTTTCAAATCTCAACAACAACTCAAAAACCAAGAAATCCAAGGCTATAAACATGAAAAATGGATAACCCATACCTTTTCTTGAAGTTTGAAGAAGAAATGATGATGAAAATGGTGGATTCTCGAGTGAAACACGGTGAGTTTGTGAGAGGGAGACAATGAACAATCACAATGTGCGAGGGAAAACTGAAAAGTTTTTGAAACTTTCTTGAAAAAAACCTTTAAAGCGCAAAACATGCGATTTTCGTGATTGGATTGAGTCACGAACAAGTCCCCAAAGCAAGCCACCAAAAACCCTTGTGAGAAAATTTGGAAAAATTTGTCTAAGTGTTTTTCGCAACTGGAAGTTCCACTCATGAGTTAGTCGAGACGTGAGTCGCCAAACCTTCTGAGTAACCCTCATGACTGGAGCTTCCACTCACGAACAAGTCGCCAAACTGAGTCATGAGAAATCTAAAAACCCAAATTTTTGGAAAAATTTCGAAGTCTTTTTCACGACTGGGACTTTGACCCGCCAGTGAATCGCAAAAACCTTCTATGTAAGCTCGCGACTGGGGCATGCGACTGGCTTGACCCGCGAGGTAAGTCACCACAGGGTTGCACAGTTTTTGAAAATTTTGACATTTTTCATAATAAAAACACTTTCTAAAAAAAAATTAAAACACTAAAAAATCTTTTTGTGTTTGATCAACATATAATTAAGCATGTGCAACATATTTAATCAAGTACAATCACATAAATGAATAAGGCATTCATTGAACATAGATATGTGTGATGTGTGTGGGTACCAAAGATGAGATAGTCCTTAGTCTAATGTGAAGCTTTAATGATCAATTCAACCAAGACATACACAATTAGCACTAGGAAAAGAGACCTATCTCAATTATAGAAATATGCAAATATTACCTTCCACAAAACTTGATAACATAATTTTGAAGCTTTTCATTTGACTCCATGTACATCATAACATTTGATCATTTTGAATCAATACATCTCATTTTGAGATCGATGCCTGACATTTTTGATATTTCAATTTGATGAACAAACCTTTGGCTTTTTGGGCATCATACATTTTTCATAAAATTCGCTTTCCCTTTTTCCTAGTCAAATACTAGTATGTGCAACAGCTTTTGCAGCTCATTATCTCTTTTTATTTTGAGATTTACATTTGTTGAGCTCTTTAATAAAAAAATTAAAAAAAAAATTGGTGGGAAGATATATAGGCACAAATCTATGCAAGTTTCAAGATCAACAAAACCATTGACTAATCATTCATGACAAGTTTGAAGATCTATTTACAACAGTCACATAGATTTCAAGATTTTTCCCACAATGATATGAGTGCATAAAGAACAAGCTACGCTCGTAAATGCACAAAACCATTAATACAAAGGTACAAGGCAAAACATGCTAGTGACAATACACAATAATGCCGATCAAACCTTTTTGATTTTCTACTTTTTATGTGTTTTTGGATTTTTGACACAAAAACAAGTAAAGATTGATAAAAAAAAAAAAAGTATATAAAGAAATGCAAGATGCACAAAATGCATGAAGATATGACATTCAATGCAAGAAGGATCCTACAAAGATCGAAAGAGTTAGATCAAGGACCAAAAGAGTAAAAGCTCAACCATAGGAACCCTTCCTCATCCAAACGGAACGATTTTTTGGAATGAGTGTCTCATGAGAAGTGAGATGAGGGTTGGAAGAATGAGAACCAGAGATGCATATAGACAAGGAGTTAAGAGCATTAAACACTTTCTTTAACAACATGCTATTTTCACTCAAATCTGGTTTACCCTTTTTAACACAACTTCCATGATGCTCAAGTTTCTCTTTTCTTTTGATTCTTTTAAGAGCATGAAACTTAAAGCAATGAGGTCTTAGATGACCAAAGGCACCACAATGGTGACAAATAATGTTTTTAGGTCCACTAGGCTTTTTGGGAAGGGATCTAGCAACATGGTTTTGTTCTCTCTTCAACTTATGACATTGAGTTCTTATATGACCAATCACACCACAATAGTGGCAAGTTGGAACAAACTTAGATCCATCCAAAACCTTAGGTCGAGACCTAAACGGAGGCTTTGACTTAAGAGCCTTTCTCTCCACCTTTTGATTTCTTTTATATGGAGGAATGTACACCAATTTGTCCTTTGAGGTGAAACACACAATTGGCACAAAATTAGGTACCACAACATGATTGCAACAAATATTTTCATCCCTTTTAGCAATAGGTTCAGCAATCAAGCACTTGACATGCATCTTAAGAGATTTATTTTCACATTTTAGTTCATCAACAAGTTTGTTAGATAAAACAAGTTTAGCATCCAAGTCCATATTCAAACATTCAAACTCTTTTAGCTTTTCAAGAGATTTTTCAGCAAGTTTCTTATATTTCTTAACCAATTTGTTGGATTCATTGAGTTTAGCAATCAACTCGTCCTTTTCAAAAAATAACTTGCTCAAATTCTTTTCAAACTTCTTAGCCTTTTTCTTCAAGAGTTTGTCATTTAGAATATCAACAACAACAAATGATTCAAGTAACATGTCATCACAATCATGAGGATAAACAATCATAGAGGCATTTTCACAAACACGTGGCATGCTACAATCATCAATAACCAAGGAAGCATACAAATCACTATCCATGGCAATACACGCAAGGGGTCAAGGATCACACTTAGGTATTTAAACCACAACAAGTGAACCTGCTCTGATACCAATTGAATGTTCAAATAGTGTGTAAAACACCTATGAATGTTTAGACCCCCATTTTACAAATTACCAACACAAGCTTATAATTAAATAATATATGTGCGAAATATGAAAATAAGCTAAAACAGATTTGGTAAAATAATCTAAACCGAAATTAATCACAACCACAGCAGTAATTAAAAGGTAAAGATTAAGGGAAGAGAGATGCAAAAAAAAGACAACACAACGATATGTTATCGAAGAGAAAATTGAAGTCCTTGGTGAAAAACCTCTCCGCTACCCTTCCAACGGTCAATAATCCACTAAAGAATAAAGTTGGGATACATGAATAGTAGAAGAACCTCCAAGCCTAATCTACCCAGTGCACCTAAGCCCTCCAAGCTTCTTGCTCCAACAGGGTTACGTCGAACCTTGTCTTCTCTAGCTTACCGGATCCCGCAATCGCCCATTGCATCAACCAAAATGAATTGGTCCCTTCTGAACTGCTTCCTAAGCACCAAAGTACATTCTCTCAGATATGGGTATGGTGAAATAAGGATTTGGCTAATGTACCTCTCAAGGATATATCAATGGAGAGGGTGAGAGTAGAGAAATTTGGAGAATCAAAAGATGAAGATTATGGATGAGTCAATCTTGTTTTTCTTTAGGGTTTCTCTCTCAAAATTCTCTCTGAAAGCTCTCTACATTTCGTGGGTATAAGGGTATTTATAGAAGGGTGTATAAGGAATGCGATGAGTTAGTTACAACTAAACAGGACATTCTACCGACTCGAGCTAGCGACTGGAACGAGTCGTGAGTTTGAGTCGCAAGCTAACTGCCTAGCCAGTTGGAGGTTTTGTCCTATAGTGCAATAGCTGGTGTGACCCTTCAGCTGCCCCTGCATGCTTCACACGTGTGCCATTCTAGTGACTTGCCAGTCACGAGCCAATTGCGAGATCCAGTCGCGAGGCTCTTCTTGAGTGCACACTCTTGAGCTTTTCTTCACACTCTCTCACACACTAATCATACATGATTTCCATCTAAATAAAGGGTTTCTAAATGCTGAATTAGTAAATTTGGCATGGAATAAAGTGAACAAAATGATTGAATAAATTCAACCTTACATGTTGTAATTTATATCTTACATGTTGTTTGTTGATACATATTTGATGCATTGCTCTTGATTTTTAGTACTTTTTTCTTTTATAGCAACTAGTAAGTTGCCTGTGCGATGCACAGATAATTGATAGGCCAAGAATGTATTGACCCCTTGTGATAAATTAACCAATTAATTTAGCCAAGTTAATTAACTAATTCAATTAACATGCAAAATGCGTGGTAGTACAAACAAATCACCAATTAACTAAAGTGTAGTGGAAATTAAATTGAACCCTTACCTCAATACCCAATTGGACTTGTTTTGTAGTAACAATCTCTCCCTTTCAATGCATGGCTCCACGTACGTGACTAACCAATAGATGCGCGGATCTCAGTACGCGACTTGATCACCAACTAGAGAAAGATATTGGCTGCAAAGTTCTTTAGTTCATCACACGATGAAGATAACGAAACTCTTTGGTCACTAAACCCTAAGGTGTAGCAGCTTCTTCAAGAGAAAGATGAACTAGGGCAAATTCTGTCTTTGGTCACAATTTGCATGAACACAACTTTGCTTCACACTCGAGCAACTTTTTACGGCCCTTAAAATAACCCTTATATATGTTTAGGGTTGTGAGAAAAGAAAGCGTAAACACATACACACGGATTGGAGTGAAATCAGCTCTAAAAAACTGAATTTCATAAACCTCGACAGATAGGGTATCTATCGAGATAGCTGTCGAGTTTCTAGCTTCAGCAGCTTTTTATACCTTAATAGATGCTAGCTGTCGAGCTTTAAAATCCAGCACTTTCTCACTTATTTCTTGGACAGACTTGCATGGCTTTAACACTTGAACTTGAAACCTTGTTCCTTGAAGTATTAAACACATCCTAGATCTACCCAATTACAAGTAAAGTGCGTTTTGTCAAAGGACTAGCCAATTCTAAATTTGACATATGTTCCTAACAGCAAATCACATATGTCCTAATAATCTCTCCCTTTGGCAATCCGTGACAAAACCACAACATACAAATGAACATATAAGAGTAGTCATAAATCAATCAACTCATATTCACTTATTGAATACAATAAAATCTATCCTAACACAAACCCTTAAAGAACTTTGCAAAAAGAGAGTTTATGGCAAGTAGATTTTGACAATCTATATTTCTGAAACACTTTAAACAAAACTCATCAAGGAATCTTAGTGTGAAATAGAAATATAAGTTTGCATACATTGCATAAGAAACATGTGTATAAAGAAAGAAAAGAAACAACACATGTAAAGATTGGTGAAACGTGATAACAACATAATCAAATATATATATATATATATATATATATATATATATATATATATCAAAGATGAATACAAAGAACGCTATCACTAAGTCGTCACAAGACCAATGTACAAGAGATATAATGTATCTAAAATAGAAAGGAAAAAAAAAATACAAAAATCCTCACTACATCCCTCATATAAACACTCCCCCTAACACAAAATCTCCTATACTAACCCTCCCTTTATAAGTGTGACTACTCTCATCTCAAAATTACTCCCCCTTTTTGTCACGAGTGACAAAGGGCAAGTACATCAAGTAGACATCTCATCATCACTGGGCGAGCTAGCACCATCATCCTCATCAGCATCCTCACTGCCAGAACCATCGTCACTCTCATCCTCAAAGGCTGGTGGAGATGGAGAGGAAGCAACAGTGAAACCACCCATGACAGCTTGCCGTCGCACGATACGACCGACACGGGCGTTCACCTGACACAACTCATCACTGAGAGTGTCAAGGCAAGAATCCATGCACACAAGCTGTGCATGATGGCGTCAAGTGTCACTCCACCCACAGACGACGAATGAGTAGAGGTGGATGGAGCAGTAGAAACTGGAGTAGCTGTCGTCTGTATTTAGGGCTGCCTCAGTCTAAGTTGAGTTGTACTCCGTCTAATGGTAGCAGTGTCTATGGCACCTATCACAGAAAAGTGAGGAGACATGGGAAAGGAGACAGAAAAATGGCGAAGTATTTGCGTGATAGCCAAAGGAAAAATAAGCTTATTACGGGTCATCGTATCCCTATAAACATCGATAAGGGATAGAATAAAGTGAGAAGGGAAGTCGATAGAGAGATCCTCTAAGAGGAACAACAAAAATCGAGAACGAGGCTCTGTAATGGAGTTATAGTTAGACAAAGGATGAATAACGAATGTCATCACCATGTTAAGGAACCTCGAACCCTTTGCAAAGCCCGAGCAAGGGGTGTTTTGACAGTCACCCCAAAATGAAGGTGTCTCATAGAATAGAGATGAGAGTTCTTCTTTGGACATAGTTCGCAGATGATCGTAACCAGGGTAGTCAGGATGCACTACCCTAGGAACGCGTAGTACCTTGGAGACAATCTCTAGAGTAACTACAATGCGCGTACCTCGAATGCGAGAGAAGAAATGAGGTACTGAAGTATCAATTCCATGCATATTGGAGTAAAACTCCTGTATGAATACGGAGGGACAAGTGACTGGGATGCCACATAGTGACTTCTAACCCCTACTATGAATGACAGTGGGTAGGTCAATGTCAGAAAAGTTTGACAGAATGACTTGGCATTCTAAATGAATGCCTCGTAGTGAAAAGTTCTCCAAGAAATCCAACTTGGCCTTCTCATCATGGAACTTGACATGGGAGGGGGTAGGGTCAGAGGAAGAAGATGCCCCAAAACGCAGAGAGTTTTGGGACGGAGTAGATTTGCGTTTAGGTGCCATAGAGCAGACTAACACAAGAAAGAGAGAGAGGGAGAGAGAGATATAATCAGAAAAGTACCAACAACACAATATATATAAGAATATAAAAACTTGAAGGTACGTATGCATGAAAATGGATGAACATGTGACGTGCAAAGTTAAATACATCTGGGCTCAGCCCAATCCAAACCTAGCAGCACACTACGAGACAACATATATAGCATGCATCTAATATGCATGACAATATAGTTAGAATGCTCATGAAATGCAATGTATGATGATTTGACATCATTTAAACACAAACCATCCCAAAAATATTACAAAAACCTCAACAATTTTGAAAAATCCCAAAAAGTTTCAAAAACCCCAAATTTTAGGTCAAAAGATATGAAATGCATGATTGAAAGATGAAAAAGAATCATACCAGAGAGAAGAGCAGATCTTGAGATCGAAAAATGAGTGGGAAAGTGAGTTTGCATGAAAGAGAGAAGTTGGGAAGTTGAGAGGTCAGAAACTATCGAGAGAGATCGAGGAGAAATGATCTAAAATCACGAGGATCCAATATATAGGAAATCATAATTCTCGACAGATCGAGAGCTATCGAGAGCTATCGAGAATTAAAAAGCGCATGGAATAGCTATCAAACTAGCTATCGAGGAGCTATCCAAAGGTTTCCATAGCAAAGGATCTCGATGGATCAAGGTAGCTGTCGAGGAGCTATCGAGAGGGCAGAAAATTCCTTGATGAATCGAAGTAGCTATTGAGAGCTATCGAGAATGCGATGAAAGGTAGCTGAAGAGCTTGATAGATAGCTTAGCTATTGAGAGGTGTCCAACAGCTGTCGAGATTACTTAAAAACAGTTTTTCAAGAAGAGAAAAACACATATATGAATGCAATCAAGCACGCTATACAACCAATGATCCAAACAATATTTTAAGCTCTCAAAATCATTTCTCAACAAAAAAAATGTTAAGCACTTAGATCCAAAACACACACACATACACACACACACACACACAACAAGTCTAACCAATTTTATATTTCAAAAAGAAGTTAAGACAGTTTAGTGAGCATACATTTACACAAGTATTCCTTGTGATGGCCAAATCACATTGTACCTGCACATATACCAAAAGTAACAAAGAATTTTGCGTGTTGTGTGTGAAAAACATCGCAAGATTGCATAAGTGTCTACATGTTATGACAATTTGAGATATGGGATAATCACTTTAACTAACACACAATTATAACTATTTGATGGGGACTATCACCTTCGAGGTATATCTTATAACTCCCACATCTCCTAGAATACACATTTGCAATCATATATAAAGTATTTTGATTCTTTTTGCTTTTTATTTTTTATTTTTCTTTGCATATTTTTCTTTTAATAAGTGGTGTGCTGTCGCAGGCAACCAAAAATAAAATCTATACTCCAAAAAATATATGTAGTAGTGCAAGTAAGGATCGTTCCCACGGAGAGTATCTAGCCTAATTTTATGCTATGTGAACAAGAATTGGGGGGGGGGGGGAGGGGGTTGAGTATAATGAAAACAATTTTAAGGAAAAAAAAAACTAAGGAATAATTCAAATTAAAGTATCAAAATCAATCAAAAGAACAAACCTTGGTCCAAGTCAACATCCACCATCAGAATTTTACAACTGATTATTGATGCAAGTATATACCAATTCACACTTTGAATATTCACTGTTGGAACTATTTTCCTATCTCTCCTTAGTCGTAGTTAATTAGAAAACAAGCGATCTAATAGACCCTAACTACTAAACAACCCAAGACAAGTGCTAAAGGTTTAATCTAGTAGCAGCCTTAAGAATTAGAGAGATCGATGAAACTAAACAACACAAGCACAAGCAGTTGTATTTAATTTAGTCGAGCATTCTTCCTAAGATCTAATAATTTCTGACACAGAAAATCATTAAATCTTGGTTGCTTCACAAGTTAGAGAGATCAAATAATTACGAATTTTGAACGGTTTTAGACCCCTTAAACCACAATTGGATTAACCTAGTTTATTAGCCAAGTGATTAACTTAGTCAAATTATGCAAAACTAGGTTGTCACGATCATATAATCATATCAAGAATATAAAGTAGCGAAAATATAAATAACACAATGATATGATCACTCAGGAAACCACACGGTAAAAACCTGGGGAGGATTTGACCTAGCTATCCTCAAGGTAAACTGAATCCACTATATGAAAGAATCGAAGTTCATACAAAAGGACTTAAACTGAATCCACTATATGAAAGAATCGAAGTTCATACAAAAGGACTTACAAGCTCCCCGCTTGACTTCCTAATGCTACCCACCAGTAGAACTTACTGACACGACCACGTGTAAGCTCCGAATCCACGGACTCCTTCTTTCTTGGATTCTTCAATCAACTATAAGCACCCACGCTTGGTATTCTTTAAGCTCCAATGGCAGCAACCGAGTTGATCATCAAGATGTTGATCTTATCTCTACCTTGAAAACCCTAAGTTTATGTGAAGGAAAGCTCCTCAATGATCTCACACGAGATTCACACAAACCGCAATGTATGAGCAACAATACAACAAGAGCAACTCCTAAAAACGTGGCTAGGGTTTTGCCTTTTATACCTGGGGCAAAAACATAAAACCCAAAATGTTTAATGAGGTAGGGCTGAGTTGGAAAATTCTGTCGAAAAACATCCCGGCCAACTTTCGATCGATCAAGTCTAACTTTCGATCAATCGAGCCAGGCTGAAATGCACCAATATATCTACAGCCTCTCGATTCCAACTTTACATAAAATATATAACTTTGAGCAAGCCTAAATAAGACTAAACATATTATTTTGATCATGGTTTGCTAACATTACACCTTAGAGTTCTAAATAAATAAATTCCTAAATCTTTAGAACCTAACAAACTCCCCATTTGGCAATCCGTGACAAAATACAAATTAAAAGCTCAAAGTTTACAAGTAAAAGCCCTTTACAAAAAAATAATGCTCATAAACACAAATTCAATCCTAACTACTATCCATTAGTTGCAAGTGTAGACAGCAGCTCAATTGAATCAACCTGTATATTCTTGAAACACTCAACAAATGCATAAACGTATGTGTGACAGAAAACAGTAAATAAACAGGTATAACATTCTTGTATGATTCACACAACACATAATAAAGACATATATATCAATGAATAACTCATAAATATAAATCAATAAACAGTGAATCACAAGAAACAAGAATCATGTATATATCATGTATATCAAAAACAATGTTACTCCCCCTAACATGAATAGCCCCAAAAAATGATGTACAAGGTGAAGCACCACCTAGATACAATCTAATATCCCTACTAGCTCCGCAAAACAAACAAAATACTCCCCCTCACTACAAAAACTCCTTTACAAGTCAAAACTCTACTCCCCCTTTTTGTGACGAAATGCCAAAGGACAATCACATGCCATCATCAAAAGGAGGTGGTAAGGGTGAATGAAGATGTGGAAAGTCGGCTCGTAGAGCATGAATCTCATTAAGAAAGTCCACCAAAATCTGACTATGAGCCACCTGAACGGTTATAACAGTCTCCAAGATACGACGTACATCAAAGTCATCCGAAGGAGGTGGAGGAATATCAGTAGCAGTAGCATTGCCAACAGGATCAGGTACATCCTCACCAACAAGACCTGTAGAAGAAGAAGGAGGAGGTGCAGTACCAGAAGGCTCAGACCTAGGGTGTTTAGAGCCAACTCGAAGGTGAGCAGCCCTCTGTCTAAGAAAAGACACACCTATGGAAGCAATAACATGAACGGGCTCAGAGGAAGGAAAAACACCAAGATCAAGATATAACAAAATCCTATGAATAAAAATAGGATGGACAAGAGCATGAGAAGAAGATGAACTCCTATAAACACCGTTCAAAGAACGAAGAAACAAATGAGGAAAGCTAATAGGAGCATCTGTAACCAGAGCGTATAAAAAGACACACCGCTCGAAAGGAATGGTGTGAAGATGAGAAATTGGCCAAATAGAATGACATGCTATCCTAAAGAAGAGATAGTGCAACTCAGATAGCTTAGCAGAGGTGATCCTAGGATCAAAACCCCACTGGATAGAAGACTCAGTGATGTAAGACATGACATCACTCAACAAATGAGACTTATCATAAGGGTAGACTGGATGCTGGACCAAAGGTACCCCTAAAGCATCAGCCACTATCGTAGGAGTAATGATGTACTCTACGCCTCGTATCCAACTCTTTACCAAAGTGTTGGAATCATAGACGCGGATAGAGATGTTCAAAAAGAACTCTCTAATCAGGGTAGCTGGAGGAGGAGGATCAGAAACATCCAACAGAGGTAACCAGCCCTGACGCTCAAAATTTGCCCTAATGGCAGGATCAAGCTCATCTAAAAGAACAGTTCACTCAGACCAAATCTTTCTCCTAAGGTTCAGCTTATCATAAATCTCTTGATTTTTCTCACTCGGAAACTTCTCTCGATCAAAAGAAGGTGGAGAAGGAGTAGGTGAGGGAATAGACCTACGAACCCTAGTCTTCCTAGGCATAGTGCTAAGGAAAGGACAAAGACACAAAGAGAAAACCAAAAGAACACAAAAAAAAAATGAAACCAAAGGCAGACTACAAGTTAGCACAAAAGAATATAGAACAAAAATCTATATGATGCATGAACAATTACAATGTCATGACGCATGTACTAACGCAGTAAACAAAGCTCAAATTAAGTTTGATTGCACAAAATTGGCTTGAGCATAGAGTTTCTAACAAAAACCCTAAAAATTTGAAAATCCACTTGAATGTTTTGAAGCAAATTGATGAATTGATCATTACACATGATTGAAAACAGATTAGAATGACCAATTTCATCAAAACAACAAGCCAATTTTATCAATTTAAACCCAATTGAACAAAATCCCCAATTCGAATCAATCACAAACCCTAGAATTTTCAACTTTTCACAAAACTCAAAATTGATCAAATTAACAAGGAAAGATCATGTTAATAACATCATAGGAACAAAACCCATTGATCAATTTCATAAAAAATGGATTGGATCATCAAAAACCCCAAAATGCATAGGTTCGAAAATCCCAAATTAAAATGCATGAAAAATGCATGAAATGTGAAAATAAAATCAAAAAGAAGGGTAAAATAGACATACCGGCTCAAGGAGAGAGAAACCTTGCAAAAATTTTGGAAGAAAACGACAAAAAATCGCTGTGAAGCCTTGCCGAGTCGAAGAGAGAAAAGAAAAGTTTAAACTTTTTGGAAAGTGACTTTGAAAAAGTCAGATCTAAGTTTTTAAAAAACTTGATTCACGATATTCGATTGATTGAAAATTACATTCGATCGATCAAATCAATTCGAGAATTCTAAAAGAATTTTAAGCAAATTTCGATCGATCAAAAAACAGATTGGATCGATCGAAACAGGCAGCGGCTCACAACATTTTGAGAAAAATTACAGTTTTGAAAAACAACAACCACATTTTGAAAACAACTCCTCAAAGCATTAAAATTGATGAAACAAAATGCATAAGTATGAGATGGAATGCTTTTTCAAAAAAAATTTTAATCCCAATTTCTCCAAAGAAAATTTTAGCCATTTTCCCTTTAAATTCTCAAGCAAAAAAAATGTTTTGCATAATACTTAAGATATTTTCAAACTTGGTTGGTCAGACAAAAAACATACACAATAACATGTACAGTGTTTAGCAAAGAGTAACTTGTATAGTATGTGCAACTAGCAAAAGCTTGAGATATATGTGAGGTGATATGTGAATAGCAATCAATCACAAAGTCTACAAAATTCATCACATAGAATTCAAAAGAGACTATCACCTAAAGAGTTACATCATATAACTCTCACATCTCCTAGAACATAAGCTTGCAATCATGTAAGTTTCTTGAATTTTGCCCCATAATTAGATGAATTTGGCATCAAGCCTAATAGTACACACCAGTTTTAATTATGTGAATTGGCATTAAGCCTAATAGTACACACCAGTTTTAATTATTAAGCAATTAACCGAGGCTACACCTTATATTCTTTTTGTGCATGTACTACACTTTCTTGAGTACAAATCTTATGATATGCACTAAGGTGTTTATGATTGGCTAGTGAACAATGGTGATATGTTTATTTATGCTTTTCTCAAAAGGATCAAGTCCGACAGTCAAATAACATGTGACTTCAAGATTAAGACGAAGTGATAAAAACCATAAACATCTTTCCCACACAACATGCACTACAAAGTTTCAACTAGTAAAGTGCAGTAAATAAGCTCATCAAAGCTAAACAAGGTACACAAGACATGTTATGTGTAAATAAATTGACCAACCTTGTTTTCAAAGACCAAGAAAAATAGTGCCAAACACAATTTGCTTTTCTCCTTTTAAAAAAAAAAAAAAAAAGAGAAATCAAATAAATCCTAGAATGAAATGCATGAATGTTATGCAATGCAAATCCTAGAAACAAACAAAAAAAAAAACACAAAAACCAAAGAATAATGGTCACAAAGGAATGAGCAATGAAACACAAGGACCATGTTAGAAATAATCAATTAGATCGAGTCTTTTGCATCCAAAACATTTTAGATGCACCACGAGCATTGGAGTTCCTATTCACATTCAAGTGATTTCCAACTCCAGGATTGGAATAAAGGTTCAATGCCTTTACCAATTCACCAATGAGTGTCATAGGATCTTGTGCTTGAGGCACAGACACTTTTGGTTTGTTTGCTTTCTTAGTAGCTTGAAGCTTGTAACAGTTAGGACGAATGTGTCCAGACTTTCCACAAAAATGACAAACCCAAACAGGTTTACCATGCATCTTGTCCTTAGAAAGGGTAGATTCCTTAGGTTTAGACTCTCCTAGATCAACCCTAATCTTCCTAGGGGGTGAAACTTCTACAAGTTTGACAACCTCACTCACAGGGGTTTTGACAGTTTCACTCACAACATCACTCACGGAAAGTTCAGAAGAAGATGAATGAACAAAGTTTGTGGAATGTGGTGCAGACACAGAGATGCTTTCAATATAACCTAAACCAGATTTGTCAGAAGGATACTTTTGAACATTCAACATTTGATTAAGTTTAGAACTAGCAGATCTATCAACAGATAAATCATGTTCCAAAGTTTTAACTTTATCAAGCAAGAGCATGTTCTTAGATTTCACATGGTTCAAAAGATCATTAGCATCAAATAATTTAACAAGCAAAATTTTCTTTTCAAGCTCAAGAGATTCAATTTTATTCAGGCTACGTTCAACATTCATAGCATCATTTGCAGCAACTTTGCAAAGTTTATTATAGGCATCTTGAAGATCTGCATCCTCAGAGAGTTCTCCATCAGAAGGGTTCTCTTCAACAGATACGCTTTCATTGACTACAGCAGTAGCAGTGAAAGCAATGAAGTTTCCATCATCGTCACATCCAGACTCATCATCAGAAACCTCATTATCAGTAAGAGTTACAACCATAGCTTTACCCTTAGACCTCAAGAATGTAGGACATTCAGATTTAACATGACCATACCCTTGACAACCAAAACACTGAGCACCCAAAGAGTTGTTTGAAGATTGACCAACTTTTTCTCTAAGTTTTTCAAAGTTATTAACCTTAGTGGGATCATTCTTTCTAAAGTTTCTAGGTTCAGCAGTGTTTGTACCTCTTGCCTTTCTGTTGTTATTCCTAAGAAAGTTTCGAAAGTTCTTGGCAAGGTACGCAATCTCTGTAGCAGAGAGCTCATCATCAAATCCACCAACATCAACATCATCAACAGACTTAAGAGCCATTGATTTGGATTTGTTTGCTTTGGGTAGGTCTGACTCATAGGACTGAAAAGATCCTACAAGCTCATCAACAGGGATGGAGTCCACATCCTTGCTCTCAATAATGGCAGTCACTTTAGGTCTATAGTCTTCAGTTAAAGATCTAAAAATCTTCCTAACAATTTTAGGTTGATCATAGATTTCACCCAAATTAAATGCAGAATTAACAATATCATTCAATTTAGCATAGAATTCATCAAAAGATTCATCATTAGACATTCTAATGCTTTCAAATCTAGAAGTTAATTGTTGCAATTTATTGATCTTAACTGCCTTTGTGCCTTCATGCACAGTCTAGAGGATTTTCCAAGCAGTATGAGCAACCTCAACATTTGAGATTCTCTTAAATTCCTCCATAGAAATAGCATTAAAGATGGCATTCATAGCTTTGCTATTGAACCCAGCTACTTCTTTTTGAGAAGTTTGCCACTCACTCACAGCAGTAGTAGGCTTCTCCCATCCGTACTCAACGGAATTCCAAATCCTCTCATCAATAGATTTCAAGAATGCTTTCATCCTTACTTTCCAATAAGCATAGTTATTCCCATCAAAGTGAGGAAGAACAACAAAAGAGTGTACATGTTCCATGACAACAGGGGTTAAGGATCAGCTCAGAGATCAAAAAATCTCAAACAAGAGAGCTACCCGCTTTGATACCACTTGAACAATTTTAGACCCCTTAAACCACAATTGGATTAACCTAGTTTATTAGCCAAGTGATTAACTCAGTCAAATTATGCAAATCTAGGTTGTCACAATCATATAATCATATCAAAAATATAAAGCAGCGGAAACATAAATAACACAATGATATGATCACCCAGGAAACTACACGGTAAAAACCTGGGGAGGATTTGACCTAGCTATCCTCAAGGTAAACTGAATCCACTATACGAAAGAATCGAAGTTCGTACAAAAGGACTTACGAGCTCCCCGCTTGACTTCCTAATGCTACCCACTAGTAGAACTTACTGACATGACCATGTGCAAGTTTCGAATCCACAGACTCCTTCTTTCTTGGATTCTCCAATCAGCTACAAGCACCCACGCTTGTTATTCTTTAAGCTCCAATGGCAGCAACCGAGTTGATCATCAAGATGTTGATCTTATCTCTACCTTGAAAACCCTAAGTTTATGTGAAGGAAAGCTCCTCAATGATCTCACAAAAGATTCACACAAACTGCAATGTATGAGCAACAATACAACAAGAGCAACTCCTAAAAACATGGCTAGAGTTTTGCCTTTTATACCTAGGGCAAAAACATAAAACCCAAAACATTTAATGAGGTAGGGCTGAGTTAGAAAATTCTGCAGAAAAACATTCTGGCCGACTTTCGATCGATCGATCGAGCCAGGCCGAAATGCACCAATGCATCTGCAGCCTCTCGATTCCAACTTTACATAAAATATATAACTTTGAGCAAGCCTAAACAAGTCTAAACATATTGTTTTGATCATGGTTTGCGAACATTACACATTAGAGTTCTAAATACATAAATTCCTAAATCTTTAGAACCTAACAGATTTGATATCTAACCTAGCAATAGATTGCAATGAATAATAAACTAGTAGTCCTCCTAGTAATTAAACGAGACAATCATGAAAATAGGCACAGAAGAACATCCGATATTCAAAGCATAAATTGAACAATAAAAACAAATTAGATCTCACAGTTTTATTGATTATGAGGCTTCAGTTTCCTTCGACCAAGTATAAAAGTTTTATCCATGTAGGGCTATGACAGAAAACTCGAAGGAGAAGATCAGAGAAGAGGGGAGAGAGAGGCGCGTGTGTAGTCTGATTTCTCCTCCCCCTTTTACACATTAATTCTCCATTTCCCAAGCCTACAAAGTCTCCTAAAAATATTCTAAATAATAATATCCAATTCTAACTAATTAAGGAAAAATATTAAAAATAAAACAAAGTCCTAATATAACTAGGAAAATGGTGTTTTTTTAGCTGGAAATTTCGTGCACCAGATCTGGAAACTTCTGAAAATAAATCGAATCAGATCTGCATATTAGAATTTCAAGCTAAGGAATGTTCCAGAACGTCAACAGTGCAAGTGCAGCAATTTCAAGCCTGATTTTGACCTTGATGCATCCCATATCTCTCAAAACTCAGAACATGAAATTGTAGAGCTTTGTCTTGGCATTCCATAGCATCTTGAATCATCTCAATCTGAACTCGGATGAGAGAGTTATGCCCAAATTACGAAGCGATGTCAAAGTTGTCCAGAATCACCAAATTAACTACGTTTTGCACTTAATGCCTCCATTTGCATCCTAAATCAAAATATAAGAATAATGAGTACATTTAGGCACCAAATAAGTGTAAAAGACTAAACATTAAGGAGAAAAAATATGACATTTTGCATTCTCATCAATAAGCATATCATGCATGGGCATATAAGAGTGGGAAAAGAAATACCCAATGATGTTAAGCATTTGAAATTTCACTTTTTCTATGCCGAAGCATACAAATGTCATTTCATGATTGGTGGGCAACAGTGGTGAGATGGTTATTTATGCATTTCTCTTAGAATTTTCTAGTCATTCCTGTCAAAAAGAGTGATACGAGTGTTAAGTATTACTCATCACAAACATGAGCCACAAAGCTCACTTGATTAGTTATGCATAGAGATACTCATCTAAGCTACAAAAGATACAAAGTTTAGAAAACTTTGTTTCAATGGCCATCCAAGGTACACAAGTACCAATGTACACAAATATACTGTTTTTGTATTTTTCTGAATTTTCAATTTTTTTTAAATTTTTATATGAAAAACAAAATAAAGCAAAACTGAAAAATAAACGGACAAAAACATGTTAAACAAAAGAATGCATAAAACTAGACTGACTCAAAACATGAATGCAAAACACACAAGTAATGCAAAAACAAAAACAAGAAGGGGAGAGAGAGAGAATAAATGACAGAATCACTTAGAGCATTTTTCCTTGAATCACTTAGAGCATTTTTCCTTTCACACCTTGGAAGAACCTTTCCATTTAGCAAACCCTTGATCCGATGGTGAGGGGGAGGAATTTAAACCATTCAAGTTTGAAAGGAACATGAAGGCTTTGAGAAGATCTCTAAGAGGAGCAAAGAAGGATGGAAACTAATTCTGGTTTTCCAACATGATCATGCTGTTGCTTTGTTAAGTGGCTAACCACTTATAGCAATTAGGTCAAGTATGTCCAGTTGCGCGACAATGATGACAAAAATGCTGCTTTTTCTGTTTGGGCTTTTGAGTATTTCCCTTCATAGCTTTAGGGTTCTTGATCTCTTTCTTATCAAGCTTAGGGGGTGCTCCTAGGATAGATTTACCATTGTCTATTTTTTCACTAGCTAATTCATGTTTAACATCATTGTTCTTAGTTTCAACATTATTAACAGGAGGAACAAAAATAGTAGTACTAGTAGAAGCAATACTAGGAGAAGAGAAATCATACCCTAAACTGGTTTGATCGGATGCAGATTTCTAAAGACTAAGCATTTCATTGAGCTTTGCACTTGAAGTCCTTTCCAATTGGGCTCTAACTTGGAACAGTTCTGCCTCAAGCTTCTTGGTCTTCTTAGCCAAGAAATTATTTTCAAATCTCAGTGCTTCAATGGTCTGATTTACTTCATCAAACTTAGTGAAAATTTCTTCTTGTTCAAGCTCCACTTCACTAAGCTTCTTGGTGGCCAACCTATACAACTTCTCATGCTTTTTTGAGATCTTGTATAACTTTGCATAGGCTGTGTGGATGTCATCTTGCTCATCCATCTTTTCAAACTTAGACTCCACCAATTCCTCTTCTTCATCCACATCTTCAACAATCCCTTTAGTAGGATCTACGATGGCAGTGAAGGCATTTAGGATTCCATCATCCTCATTATTAGAATCATCCTCAAGCTTAGTGTCACTCAACGTAGCAGTAAGTGCCTTGCTCTTCCCAATAGTCTTGAGATACGTAGGGCACTCTTGTTTTATGTGACTGAAACCCTGACACCTAAAGCATTTTGGTCTTGAGGGAACAGTGTACTGACCGCCATCCCTAGCATCCTTCTTCACTTTGTCTTGACTCTTGAACTATGAAGAACTGGATTGCTTTCGGTCCTTGTCAAATCCTTTCGCGTTGGCATTCTTCATAAACTTTTTGAATTGCCTCATGATATAGGATTTCATCTTAGAATCTTCATCATCTGAAAACTCATCAGTGTCACTGCTCTTGGCCTTCAATGCCATGCTTTTGCTCTTGCTTGTTTTCCTGATCCTTATTAACCCCAACTCAAAGGTCTGCAGATTTCCAACCAACTCTGTCAAAGGAATTTTGTCAATATCCTTTGATTCCTCAATCGCGGTGATCTTGGCATGAAATTTCTCGGGTAGAGATCTGAGCACTTTTTTCACAATCTTGGGTTCGGGAATGGTTTCCCTAAGATTAAAGGCTGAGTTCACTATGTCCTTAAGCTTGGCATAAAACTCATCGAATGACTCATTCTTCTCCATCTTAATCTCTTCAAAGCTCGTAGTAAGCCTCTAAAGTTTTGAATCCTTGATAGCCTTGGTTCCTTCATAGGTTGTCTGGAGAATGGTCCATACTTCCTTAGTAGTTTCAGTAGAGGATATCTTCTTGAATTCATCGTTCATGACTGCACTGAATAGAGCATTTAGTGCTTTGTTGTTGAAGTTTGCCGCTTTGATCTTAGCATTATCCTAGTCGATCGGTGATTCCGTAGGCTTGGTCCAGCCTATCTCCACAGCTTGCCACACCTTTTCGTCCAATGACTGCAAGAAAGTTCGCATATGTACTTTCTAGTACGCATAGTTAGTACCATCAAATAAATGTGGTATAATAAGAGATTGTCCTCTATGCATGACAAATAGGGGTCAATGGATCATACAGCAAAGATTAACACCTAATCAAAGTGTGCCTGCTCTGATACCACTTGATAGGCCAAGAATGTATTGACCCCTTATGATAAATTAACCAATTGATTTAGCCAAATTAATTAATTAATTCAATTAACATGTAAAATGTGTGGTAGCACAAATAAATCACCAACTAACTAAAGTGTAGCGGAAATTAAATTGACACGATGATCTGTTTACGAATGGGAAAAACCTACACGGCAAAAACCCTATTGGGTGATTTTAAGATCACCACTCCCGAGATTCCACTATTATCAAAACAAGCGGTTACAAGTAAAGGAATCCCAGTACCTTAGACCAACCTATAGTTGAACCCTTACCCCAATATCCAATTGGACTTGTTCTGTAGTGACAATCTCTCATTTTCAATGCACGGCTCCCCGTACTTGACTAACCAATAGATGCGTGGATCCCAGTATGCGACTTGATCACCAACTTGAGAAAGATGTTGGCTGCAAAGTTCATCAATTCATCACATGATGAAGATCACGAAGCTCCTTGGTCACAAAACCCTAAGGTGTACAAACACAGCAGCTTCTTCAAGAGAAAGATGAACTAAGGCAAATTCTGTCTCCGGTCACAATTTGCATGAACACAACTTTACTTCACACTTATGCAACTTTTTACGGCCCTTAAAATAATCCTTATATATGTTTAGGGTTGTGAGAAAAGAAAGTCTAAACACATACACACGGATTGGAGTGAAATCAGTTTTGAAAAATTGAATTTCATAAACCTCGACAGATAGGGTATCTATCGAGACATCTATTAAGCTTCGAGCTTTAGTAGCTTTTTAAACCTCGATAGATGCTAGTTGTTGAGCTTTAAAATCTAGCACTTTCTCACTTGTTTTTTGGACAGACTTACATGGCTTTAACACTTGAACTTGAGACATTATTCCTTGAAGTATTAAACACATCCTAGATCTACCCAATTACAAGTAAAGTGATTTTTGTCAAAGGATTGGCCAATTCTAAATTTGACATATGTTCCTAACAGCAAATCACATATGTCCTAACAATAATTTCGTGATATTTTACGTAAAATGGTTTTGGATAATGTTGTACATATATTATAAAGAAAAAGTAAACTAAATTAGAGTAAAGAAATATATAAATTTTGAGATATTTAAAATTAGTTTAGTAACTTCATTGCATATTTGTAGCAATCTTAAGGTAAGATTATAATTTTTTAAATCATGAAACCAAAGATAAATGCAAAAGAGTAACGAGACCACGAAAATCAATTAATTTGTGTTGTGTTCACATATTTCATACTATGAAATAAAAGTATGCCCAACTCTCTGATTGTCTTCCATATCGATAATGCGACATTAAGACATGGTGTGGGCAAGTGTATATGCATGTGTCTTATAGATGAGTTAAAATTAAACCATGATAGAATATGGCTTTAATTACGCACCAAATATTCTCTCTTCTTATACACCCAAAACAAAAACTAACTAACCAAATTACCTAAACCTAAATCATATTTAAGCCCCTAATTTAAAAAGAAAAAAAAAATTACCCGTAAGGGTTTTGGTGTCTTGATGGTGGAGGGAGGTTAGTATAATAGAGGTGGTGACTCCTCAGATTCCTCTTTCTCTCTCTTTCAAATGTTTTGTTAGTTTTAGGGATTTTATTTTGGTAATATATAGTGAAATAATGTGTTTTATTTAACAATCTACAACATTTTTGTGTCCCTCTATCTTTCTCCAGAGCCTTATCTCGTTAGTTACTACCATTAGTCCTTAATTATTTTATTTTATTTTTAAATACTAAAACAGTTGGTATGCTAAAAGACATGAAGAATAATGAAAGGTGTGCTGTAAGCTTAGGCAATTAATGAGATATTAATGAAATAATAGTAAAATAAGTTAATATGTGAATTTTTTGGTAACAGGAAAAAAAAAAAAAAAACTTAATGAAAGAGGTAAAAAAAGGTTAAATGCAAAATTAGAGTGTCACTTGGTAGGACTTTATGCTCTCTCACATAAGGTCTCTACTTTTATATGTATATTGATTGATTGATATTGATGTGATGGCAAACCATCCTGCAACACCCACATAGCTTCGCTCGTTAAGCCTTACACTATGTTTAGGTGTACATGGGGAGATGGAAGGGAAAGTAAAATAGATAAGGGAAAAGAAAGAGTAAGGGAACGATAATGATATGAAAGTTGAAAAGAAAATGTCTTTAGAATGTGTATTTAGATGAACAAAGGGAATAAGAAGAGAGAGAGAAACAAATATAGTCTTCTAGATACCATCATGGGACGCTTCCGAGGGCTATTTCAAAAAATAATTGGTTTTATTTGAAAATGATCGCCTTTAAAAAAAATCAAAATCAAAATCGAAATCGAAATTAAGGAACATAAAAAAAGAAATAAAAATCTGTTAAATTAATTTAATTAACTCCATGAATAAGGTAAATTAGCCTATATTACACAAAATATGAGATCCAGAGAATTAGGTAAACATGGGAATTATGACTATGAGGCACCTACACACAACTAGAAATTTTATGGACTACTCCACTAAATGATTAAATTTATTTGATGTTTAATTAATTATTTTATTAGGATGATTTTGTGGCATTTTGTAAATCTATTTTAGTTCTTTCAACTTTCAAGTGGTGTACTCAGAAACTCGGAAACATACTTGGAAGGTCGAGATTTCTAGAGGAACAATGCTTACTTGACTGTAGGAATGTTATTTGAGCAATTCATTACCAGAAAAGGAATGCTAGAGGCCTGGAAAAAAGGAGAAGGATGAGAAGAATGGTTTCATATCATGTTAACAAATAATGAAAAAAAAAAATTGAGAGAGAGAGAGAGAGAGAGAGATAACGTGATTCAACTTGATGTGCATATGATATCCTTTTCTAATATATAACATACTAATATATTCTAACAATTTTAAGTTGACATTATGCTAGAATAATAAACTATTAGAGATTTATAACGAATGAATAGAACCTAATTGATCCAGCAAACAATTTCAAGGCCTTGAATTTCATGTACTTTTGCTTTTCCCTCCTCAGTTTAAGTGATGATAGATATTGTTTGGGGGCCTTTTTTTTTCGGTTGCTCCATCACGTGTTTTCCTTTGGAAGGGTGACCTTGCTATGCCCGAGTTGGTATGAGGAGTTGCATTCGAAACTCAACATTGGGCCACATGGTCCAATGGCTACCGGCGTACTTTTAAGCCTAAAAAATGGTAAAAACCAAAGTATGAGAATCATGATAATGGTTGAATAAATATGTAATGTGTGTTTGATATAATAGCTTTGATTAATAGTTGTAATAGTAGTTGAAATAAAGTAATATGTATTTAAAGGTGAAGTAATCATGTACTCAATGATGTAAATTTAAAGATATGGAAGCAAGTCACTTATCTTTGATGGTTTGCAACTCCAGCTGTATAGCATCAGTGAGTTGATAGTATTCCAGCAGAATGACTCCAGCGGTAGAGAGGCAATTTGCCATGATAACTTCAAGATTGAAGGAGAAAAATGGGTGCAATTGGTGGGAGAGAGAGAGTATGTCCAGTTGTGTGTAGAGGCTAGTTAAGCTTGCCTCTCTTATCACGCACTTAAATGAGTTTCTCCCTTGACAATTCTCTTTTAGTTGTTGTGAAGTTATGAATAGTGTCGCCTTCCATGAGAAGGGTTTTTGTATGAAGTATTTGTGCCTTCTAAGAGAAGGGCTTTATGTAAGATAGATTTGTGCCTTCCATGAGAAGGGCTTTGATATGAGATCTTAGTACCTTCTAGGAGAAGGGTTTTAGTATTAGAAGTTTATACCTTCCATGAGAATGGCTTTTACAAGAGAGGTGGGGAATTGAGACGTGTTTATGGGTAGTAAAATAGTAGAACTTCAGAGTGAGAAAGTATGAGAGTGGAGCTTAGAAAAGTTATGGTGTGTTATATGTAATGGTGTATTAAGTGTATATAGGATTATGTAAGAGATATGGGGAAAGAGATGTTTAGAGATATGGGCAGCAAGATAAATGTATTTTTTGAATATGGAGAGTGAGAGAATGAGAATGAGAAGAGTGATGGTGTTGTTGTGTGTTTAGTAATGTTGCTGGGATTTTCTGCTGGAGGATGGATGAGGGCTCACTACAACAAAATGTATTTTTAGCGACGAAAATTAGTGAGGAAATATTTTTCGTCACTAAAAATACAGCTTTAGTGACGAAATATGAATTTCATCACTAAAAGTTAAAAAAATTATAACTTTTAGCGACGAAAAATAAATTTCGTCGCTATTGTGATCTGAAAAATAGGCGCCCATGGAGGGAAATTTTGGCACAAATTTAATTAATCTATAGTGACGAAATATTTCATCACTAAAAGTGAAAATTTTTAGTGACGAAATATTTCGTCACTGTAGGTATTGGTGTGGATAGTATTAGTGACGAAAATCCTTTCGTCGCTATAAGGAAGAATTAGCGACGAAAAATATTCGTCACTAATAATACTAATAGTTTTGTACTTATATGTTTTTAGTGATGAAATCACAATTCGTCACTAAAAGTATGCTTCGATTTCTTAACAAAATATGGTTTCTTTAGTGACAAAAATGCCACAAAATCATCCTAATAAAATAATTAAAAGTCGCTAAAAATCTTAACAAAATATGGTTTCTTTAGTGACAAAAATAAAATTCGTCGCTAAAAGTATAACAAATTCTGGGTCCTTTTGTGACGAAATAGAAATTCGTCACTAAAAGTGGGCAATAGCGACGAAATGGGTTCGTCGCTAATTCCCACTATAAATACTCCCAAACAAAAGCAGTGCCCATTCACCCACTCAGCAAAAAACATTCACCATAAAAAAAGAGAGACCCAAACAAAAAACATTCACCGTCATTGCTCAGTCATCGGCGACGCATTGGCTTCTCATCGGCGATGCATTCACCATCATCGGCGACGCATTCGAGCTTCGATCTCTTCACCTTCGCGACGCTTCCTTCTGCGTCGCTTCCTTCGACTCACCGGCGACACTTCGAGCTTCGATCTCTTACAGACGACACTTCGATCTCTCACTAGCGACGCATTCGCTACGCTTTGGCGACGCTTGGAGCTTTTCTTCACCGGTGACGTGTTTCTTCCTTCTACGATGCTTCCTTCGACGCACCGGCGATGCTTCGAGCTTTTCTTTGCACCGGCGACACTTTGCTTCCTTCGGCGACGCTTCCTCCTCTGCATCGATGATGCTTCGCTTTGGTGACGCTTCGATTTCCTCCGCTCCGGTGACGCTTTGCCTCTCCTTCGCGCCGACGATGGTGGGATAGAAACTTTGAGATCTTTTTTATTTTTATTTTCTTTTTGTTCTTATAGATTTTAATGGTGTAAATGTTATTGAGTGTATATTGCTGATAGAAACCAATCAAATATGGTTTTTGTTTCTCCAAATTCATGGTGTAAATGTTATGTTTGTTGTTATTTATTGTTACTGAGTGTATTACTAATATCCAAGCATAATAGCAAAAATGTAAAAGTTTAGGCTATTAGTTTCAATGAGAAGGTTGTTGGTTTCAATGAGATGGGTATTTGATCTCATTTTCTATTTGATTGGTTTTAGGCTGTTGGTTTCAATGAGATGGCTGTGATTTTTATGGGATTTTTTTTTATGGTTGAGAATTGGGTTTGCTTGATTTTTGGTTTTCTCTAGCTTTGTGCTATAATTTCCTACATGCTTTATAAATGGAGGTGAAATCATAATGGAGGCAAGGCTTGCTAAATTTTGAGTTGTGGGTGTGTTTGAATGTTAGTTTGTGGTGAATTAAGAAATGGGTGTGTTTCATTTATGTTTTGCTAATTTATATATATATATATATATATATATATTTTTTTTTTAATTTGGTTCCTTTTTATGGTTTATGTATCTTCTTGTTGGGATTTTTATTTATTTTATTTTTTACATTATTTTTTGGGAGTGTATCGTGAATATAATCGGTTAGTCTAAGATTTTGAGTTGAAGCTAAATGCATTTGTTTTGCAATGTAGATCAGCCTTTATAGTTTAGTATATCTTATTCATATATTTATTGTAATGATGCCATTTCTTTTTCTTTAGTAATTATGGATGGTAGAAATTATAATAGGTTAGTTTAATGATAGAGGTTCATTAGTGGAGTACGCTGCACTAAATTTTTTTTTTCCCTTTTATCTCCAACTCTCTCCCTCTTGTGGCTAAAGAAATTGTGAGGAATAAGGTGAAGAACACAAGTTAGCTTGAGCAAAGTAAGTAAATTCTAGTTATCCTTCTTTATTAGACTATGACTTTGGAGTAGGATAAAGGAACTTTGGTAGCACATATGGTGTCAAAATTTAAAACTGTTTCAGCTCTGGCTGAGGAAATTATTTTTCTTTCGTCTTTTTTAATTTCAGTTTCAGCTCAAGTGCGGCTGTGAGCTTAGTGATTAGATTGAAAGTTTTGATTTTGAAAGCTATTTATGGCCTTTTTTTGAACAAGTTTGGAATAAACGCTCAATCTCTCTATTCTTTGTTTAGCGTGTGCTCATATAAAGATTGATTAGTTCATATTATATTAGTCTTGGACCTCTTTGTAACTATGTGATCATTCTAGGGGGTGTTGGGATGCTTATTATTTATAATGGAATGTAAAAAAATAAAAGAAAGTAGAGGATAATTAGATTATTAATATATATATATATATATATATATATATATATATATTTTGAAGCTTTAGATATTGATTTTTTTTTTCTTTTGTATGTGGGCTAAAGCTAAGTAAAAGTTATCTTTCTTTTATCTCCAGCTCTCTTTCTCTTTTGTGGCTGAAGAAATTGTGAGGAACAAAGTGAAGAACATAAGTTAACTTTGA
Source organism: Quercus ilex subsp. ballota (assembly GCA_032727855.1). Classification (NCBI taxonomy): domain Eukaryota; kingdom Viridiplantae; phylum Streptophyta; class Magnoliopsida; order Fagales; family Fagaceae; genus Quercus; species Quercus ilex. The sequence goes on from CM064914.1 coordinate 35,546,130, forward strand.
ATTTTTTCTGAAAGTTGTAAACTTAGCTTGAGCAAAGTAAGTAAATTATAGTTAAAAACTTATAAAACTCTATATATACTTGTGATGTTGGAAATTGTTTTGTGGTGGGTTGTTGTGTTGGAGCAAGCGGGTGGCTTGCATGGTGTCATAAGGTAATTTAAATTCATATTGGGAGTGTTTTTAATTTCTTGCAAATGTGAATGAAACTTGTTGATTAGTACCAATTGTGTTCCTTTATTCGATTTCAATACTTGTAAGCATTATGGTTGTGATGTTTGTGATTGGTTTTGTGGTGGGTTATTGTGTTGGAGCAAGCGGGTGGCTTGCATTGTGCTATAAGGTGGTTTAAATTCATATTGGGAGTGTTTTTAATTTCTTGCAAATGTGAATGAAACTTGTTGATTAGTAGCAATTGGGTTCCTTTATTTGATTTCAATACTTGTAAGCATTATAGTTGTGATGTTTGTGATTGGTTTTGTGGTGGGTTGTTGTGTTGGAGCAAGCGGGTGGCTTGCATGGTGTTATAAGGTGGCTTAAATTCATATTGGGAGTGTTTTTAATTTCTTGCAAATGTGAATGAAACTTGTTGATTAGTAGCAATTATGTTCATTTATTCAATTTCAATACTTGTAAGCATTATAGTTATGATGTTGGAAATTTGTTTTATGGTGGGTTGTTGTGTTGGAGTAAGCAGGTGGCTTGCATGGTGTTATAAGTTTGCTTAAATTCATATTGGGAGTGTTTTTTTCTTGCAAATGTGAATGAAACTTGTTGATTAGTAGCAATTATGTTCATTTATTCAATTTCAATACTTGTAAGCATTATAATTGTGATGTTGGAAATTTGTTTTGTGGTGGATTGTTGTGTTGGAGCAAGCGGGTGGCTTGCATGGTGTTATAAGGTGGGTTAAATTCATATTGTGAGTGTTTTTAATTTCTTGCAAATGGGAATGAAACTTGTTGATTAGTAGCAATTGTGTTCTTTTATTCGATTTCAATACTTGTAAGCATTATAGTTGTGATGTTTGTGATTGGTTTTGTGGTGGGTTGTTGTGTTGGAGCAAGCAGGTGGCTTGCATGGTGTTATAAGGTGATTTAAATTCATATTGGGAGTGTATATTTGTGTGTGCAATGTATATTTATTTAAGTATTAATATAGACTTGTGCATTCATGAATAGGATAGAACTTTATCTAAGTAGCTTATAGACTTAGATGTTAGAATACATTATGCATGAGTTGTCCTTATTTTACTAAAGTAGCATTCATCTTGTAATTGTAGTCAAACATGGTCAAAAGTTGGATTACAATGGGAGCAAGAGGTGCGAGCTAAGCAAGATGAGATCCAAAAGAATATTCTTAATTTTTTGAGGAGCAAGGGTTATGATGACGGTTTTAAATATGGGGGTGGTTCGTCTTCAAGTTAAATCACTTATTGGTTAGCACTTTATCTTTAAGTTAAAACACTTCATTTTTATGTATCATTTGAAACTAATTGTTAGAAATCTTTTTTATAACAATGTGAAGTGTTTACTTTACAATTTTAATATAGTAGTGTTTTTATATTTGTGCAGATTTCTTATTGGTGGCTTTAGGGTATTTACTTTTGGCATTATTTGAAGACATATGAGGACATCTTTTGGCTTTAGGGGGTTCTAATTATATTATGCTACATTTTTTGTATTGTCATAAAACATCTTAAGTTATTGTATGTATTGCAAACAATTATTGTATGGAAGGAGTTTGAATTTGATACTTGTTTTAATTTTAACTTGTGGAATGTATGGATCGATTTTTTATAAATGTGTTGTTGAAATAAATGTGTTAACCAATTGTGAGGTTTTAATAATATAATGACAAGTTACAGGTTAATATCAACGTCATGAAAATAATAAAAATAGAAAATAAGTTTTAGTGACGAATTTTTTCGTCACAAATATGGCAACAAAAAATTGTTTTAGTGACGAAATATTTCGTTACTAAATGCAGTGGAATTTTGTAAGAAATGGTTTTAGTGACGAAAATTTTTGTTGCTATATGTGCATGGATTTTCTTAAAAATAGTTTTAGTGACGAATTTTTTTGTCACTATATGTACCCGAAAATAGTTTTAGTGACGAAATTGTTTGTCACTAAATATGATTTAATGAACTGAAATGGTTTTAGTGACGAAATATTTTCGTCACTAAATATTGTTTTTAGCGAGGAAAACTTTTGTTGCTAAAAGTTTTTTTTTTTTTTTTTTTTAAGAAATCAGACTTTTAGTGACGAAATTTTTCGTTGCTAGGACTTTTAGCGACGGGGCTATAGCGACGAAACAAATTTCTTCACTAAAAGTCCAATTTCGTCACTAAAGGTTCTTAGTGACGAAAAACTGGACTTTTAGTGATGAATTTTTTCGTCACTAAAAATACATTTTCTTGTAGTGGCTTATGCAGGCATTTATGAGTTAAGGGCTGAAGAGTTTAGTTCCTAATTTAGAAACTAAAAACTTAGAAGCTCAGAAATTCATTAAGAGCTTAAGAAGATAATTGGAGGGAGAGAGAACAGAGAAGTTTATGAGAGAGTTGTTCTTCTCTATTGGTGTGTTTTGAGGTGTTGATGAAGGGCTCTATTTATAGCTGAGTTTAAGGGGGTATTTAGCAAAGAATTTTAGCCAAAATCTGTCCCAATGAGCAATAAATCTTCAGAAAACTCATCCTAGGATTTGGCCAAAAATGGTTAGTTTAGCTTTAAGGTGTTCTTGCTGTTTGTTTTTAGACCCCTTAAAACACAATTGGATTAACCTAGTTAACAAGCCAAGTTATTACTTAGTCCAAATTAAACAAATCTAGGTTAACATAATCATATAATCATATCAATGTAAAGTGCGGAATATAAATAATACAAAGATATGATGACCCAGGAAAACCAAACCGGTAAAAAACCTGGGGAGGATTTAACCTAGCTATCCTCAAGGTAAAATAGCAAAACCACTATGAAAGAATTGAAGTTTGTACAATAGCGATTTAGACCACTAATATCCTATTGTTACCTCGAGTAGAAAACTTACTACCACGACCCCATGATAGTTCCGAGTTCACGGACTATTTCTTTCTTTGGCCTTTGCAAAACACAAACACCCATGTTTGTGACTTTGAGATCCCACTGAAAGATTTAGTGTAAAGTTGTGATTTACAACTATGTGTTTTGTTGGCTTTTATTCCGTGCCAAATTTGATTGTAATTTCTATCAATCGTTTATACCCTGTATTTGTTGTGGGAATTGTTGTAAGGGGTGTGTGATAGAGAGTGTGTGAAGACTCAAGCAATTTGGAAGCTGATGGAATCTCGCGGGTATCTCGCGACTAAGCTTCCCGCGAAGTGAAGCATGTGCCCTGCACATGCTGGAATGCGAAGAGTCATGACAGATGGAGACAGCTGTCTCTCGCGAGTATCTCGCGGGTAAGGCCTTCCCGCGAGACACCCGCGAGACATGCTGTTCTGCCAGCCTGTACTGACTGACTCACACATTTTGCACCTATCCTATATAAACTCCCATTACCCACAAATGTTGAGGAATGCTTCAGTGAGAAAACCCTAGCCAAACACATTTGTAATTAGAGATTGTCATCCCCACATTTCTCTATACACTTGCTTGTGGTATCTCCTCAACTCTTCCCTCTCCATTTCCACACCATTGAGAGGTTGATAGCCCAAACACTTACCACACCTTTGAAGAGTGTTGTGTGACGTTTTGGTGCTGCTGGGAAGCATTGGAAGAAGCCTGGAATGGCATATGCAACATGGAGCTTGTTGCGGGATCCGGATAACTAAGACAAGACACGGTTCTGAGAAGCCTTGTTGGAGTAGGAGCTTGGAGGGCTTAGGTACATCGGGTAGATTAGGCTTGGAGGGTCTCTTGCTTACTCATGTATCCCAACTGATTGTCTAGTGGATCGATTTCCGCTTGGAGGGCGGCGGAGAGGTTTTTCGCCGAGTTCTTCGGTTTCCTCTTCGAAAACACGTCTTGGTGTTTTCTGTGTTTGCATCTCTCTTCCCTACTCTTTTATATTCCATTTTACTGCTGTGTTGTTTAGTTAATGGATTAGAGTAGCTATATTGTTCATCCGCTCGCTTTTACACTATTCCGCACTTTATATTAAAGTTGTGTAAAATCTATCGAGCCGTAATTTTAATCGGGGGTCTAAACAGCTCTTGTGTTTTTCAACACGTTTTCGAGCTTTCATTTAGCAACACAAACTCTCCTGTTTGTGACTCCAAGACCACCCTTGAAGGTTTAGATCATCAGCACTTTTGATGACTAGAGAAGGCAGCAACTTCTACAGCACCGGATCTTGAGATTCTTCAAGTAATAACACCGGTAGAAAAATATGAGAGAGCCTTTTAGGTACAAAACCCTAAATACAAAAGAGGCACACTCCTCTCTCTGAAAAGCCTTATAAAAACATGTTTAGGGTTTCCTTTATATACTAGGAGAAGTAGATCTGAAACCCTAATCCTTAATGGGCTTGAACTGCTGTTTGGGCTTAACTAAAATTCTGCAGATATGACTTTCGATTGGTCGAGCCTATACTTCGATCGATAGAATTAGGAAAATTCTGAAATCTTCTTTCTGCAGCTTGTATGTTCTTGTGTGAAAGCTCGAAACCGTGTTGAAAAACACAAGAGCTGTTTAGACCGCCGATTAAAATTACGGCTCAATAGATTTTACACAACTTTAATATAAAGTGCGGAATAGTGTAAAAGCGAGCAGATGAACAATATAGCTACTCTAATCCATAAACTAAACAACACAACAGTGTAATGGAATATAAAAGAGTAGGGAAGAGAGATCCAAACACAGAAAACACCAAGACGTGTTTTCGAAGAGGAAACCGAAGAACTCGGCGAAAAACCTCTCCGCCGCCCTCCAAGCGGAAATCGATCCACTAGACAATCAGTTGGGATACATGAGTAAGCAAGAGACCCTCCAAACCTAATCTACCCGATGTACCTAAGCCCTCCAAGCTCCTACTCCAACAAGGCTTCTCGAAACCGTGTCTTGTCTTAGTTCTCCGGATCCCGCAACAAGCTCCATGTTGCATCTGCCATTCCAGGCTTTTTCCAATGCTTCCCAGCAGCACCAAAACGTCACACAACACTCTCAATAGATGTGGTAAGTGTTTGGGCTATCAACCTCTTAATGGTGTGGAAATGGAGAGGGAAGGGTTGAGGAGATACCACAAGCAAGTGTATAGAGAAAGGTGGGGATGACAATCTCTAATTACAAATGTGTTTGGCTAGGGTTTTCTCTCTGAATAATTCCTCAACATTTGTGGGTAATGGGGGTTTATATAGGATAGGTGCAAAATGTGTGAGTCAGTCAGTACAGGCTGGCAGAACAGCATGTCTCGCAGGTGTCTTGCGGGAAGGCCTTACCCGCGAGATACTCGCGAGAGACAGCTGTCTCCATCTGTCATGACTCTTTGCATTCCAGCATGTGCAGGGCACATGCTTCACTTCGCGGGAAGCTTAGTCGCGAGATACCCGCGAGATTCCATCATCTTCCAAATTGCTTGAGTCTTCACACACTCTCTATCACACACCCCTTACAACAATTCCCACAACAAATACAGGGTATAGACAATTGATAGTAATTACAATCAAATTTGGCACGGAATAAAAGCCAACAAAACACATAGTTGTAAATCACAACTTTACAATCTCCCCCTTTGGCTATTCCGTGACAAAACCCTAAAACAGACTCTAGACTTAAACGTGAGTTTGGGAACACAGGCAAAACTCACTGACACCTAATTCTAGATTCTGATAAGCTCTTGAAACATATGAACAAGTAACTCTTGAAACACAACAACAAAATATTATCATTGTATGCAGAAAACTTGAAAAACATATGGAGCAATAAACACATGATCAAGCAGAATGAAATAGAAACACTAAATCATGGCAAGATCAAACGAGTAATCACTATACACAAGTAATTACTATGCTCATTCACACACGGAATGAACATCCGGATATGCAAGATGATAAGCTCATATGAAGAGTACCATTTGCACATCCAACACTCAACCAATGCAAAATACTTGAAGAATTTGCATCTAGGAACAATCCTACTAGGGCACAAGAGTGTTCAACACTCAACCAATGCATAGAACGTATATGCATCTAGGAACACTCCTACACGGGCACAAGAGTGTTCTAGTGAAGTAAAAGTATGATATAAAACTACAATAGCACAAACATAAAGGCTGCATAAGCAAAGTATTGCAAATACATGGCACAAACCATAAAAGCCTACAAACTATGCAATGAAACAAAACAACCCTTAAAGCTTACAAAAGCAATATGGGTACATGTAAAGAGTGCTACAAAGCATAGAGAATATCACAAAAGAAACATCTGAAAATAAATACTTAAGTAAAGCATAGTATCAAAGCTTTAAACACAAAACAAGTAAACATAGGAACTGTTGACTTCTTCTCCCCCTATCTCCATACTCCCCCTATCAATGACATCATCTCCCCCTTTTTGTCATGGAATAGCTAGTCATCCCCTTCTAGCTTCCGTTGAATTTCGTCCATCTGAGTTGGGAGAGATGTGAGCTGTGAATCAAGACATCGGTGGTGAGTGTACATGATAGTCGCAAATCCGGAAATCTTTGTACTCATCTCTCGAAGAGCAATAAAGATATTGTTGATCTGTTCATCATTGATACGAGCTGCAGAACTTGAGGAACCCGATGGTGCATGAGTTTCTTGCTTGGTGTTCTTCTTGGCATGGCTCATACTAGCATGGAGAGACCGAATGTTGATTGGACTTGGCCTTGGATATGGACGTTCATCATCCAATGGACGGACACCTTTGAGCTTCAAAATCTTTGAAATAAGGCGAGAGAAAGGAAGACAATTCCTTGAAGCAGTGCGGTCAACTGTTTTTGCCAAAATGTGAAAGATATGAGAGCACACATCAATCTCGACATCCGTGATCCGCTCATTCAAAAACAAAGCTCGACCAAGGTTCATATATCTGGTGCTGGACAAGGGATAGAGATTGCTACACATGATCATTGAGAGAAGTCGTAGCTCGGAAGAGAGAGATGCCACATTGATTGACTTCTTAGTGGATGAGAATTCCAAATCAGCTCCTAAAGACTGTCTGAGATATTCTTCATCGGGGTTCAGCTCATCATATACCGGCGGTATGGGGAGTATTGGCCGGTTAATGTGTAGAATTTCCGCCAAGTACATTGGTGTGACAGAAAAGCTCTTTCCTCGAACCCAACATTTAATCTCATCGCCGACGACACTGGCATTGGCATAGAATTCCCTAACCATGTTCTCGAATGTATCCTCGAAAGTTGACAGCAGATAGTTTCAATCTTTCATGGCAAACCAAATAGGTATTTGTGTGTCTTTGAGTGATGGCTGGTCAACCCCCCTTTCAACTATCAAAGGAGCACCCTGAAAGTGGTTCTTGAAGGATTCAAAAGCAGCATGAGACTTGAACAAGTGAGGATCAAAAGTTCCTATTGAGCCACGAGTTCGCTTCGGTCTAGGTGAATCAGCATCAACATCAATGATTGGTTCTTTCCCTTTGTCGTGGCCTCCTTTCACAGCTGAAGTCTTGAATGGAGACATCTGTGCAACATAGTACACAAAACACACAGGAGACAAGAGCACAACCCATAGACCACAGAACACAGAACTTGATTAGAGTCAAGGTAGGTCAAAGCAGAAGTAACACTGCTGAATGCATGGACACATTGCATGGAACAAAGCAAATGTGCATGTGTATGTATGTGTGAGCAAGTGCAAGGTGCATGAGACACACTAACAATGACCAAATTGAGTGAAATAAGGTCAAACATGTGAAAGTCCATGGATTGAAATCACTTGATTCCGAATTAGCACAAAAATGTCACTCGAACATTTTGACAAACACCTAGCATGCACAACATCAAACAAGACATGAGCAATGCATGAACACGGGAAAATCTACCCTCAATACAAGATAAAATGCCACAAGGGGCCAACACAGAAGCAAAAACAACCAATGGGACACAGCCCAAGCAAAAGATTTGACAAAAATTCACCCAATTTTGAAAACCAACCCAAAGTTTCGAAAATCCCCAATTCTGAAAACCCTAATAAAAAATTCTGCATAATCTAAGCAAAAACATAAAAAGGAAATGGTTAACAAACATACCTTGAAGAAGAAAATGCAGAAAAAAAATTCTTGGATTGGAGGGAAATGAACGGTATAGTGATTTTGGGTTGAGAAAGTTTGAGAGAGGTTGAGCGAGGGAAGTTTGATAGTTTTGAAAACCTGTCACATCAGCTATATAAAAACTGAAAACACACGTTTTTCGCGGGTTAGAGAGGGGCGAGACAGTCGCGAGAAGTGCCACTGAAGCACAAAATTTTCGCGAGAAGCATTAGGTCGCGAAACAGTCGCGAGACAGTTGCGGTATCTTCTGTCTGAAATTGGAAAAATCCAATTTTTAGCCAAACAGCATTTCGCGAGAAGCTGTTGGTCGCGAGAAGGTCGTGAAAGTTTCTGTGTGACAAGATAATAAAAAATTTCCCTCAACTTCTTTTCGCGGGAAGCTCTAAGTCGCGAGCTTCTCGCGAAATTTCCCCTGAACCAGTTTTTGAAGAAACACAAAAACATGCATTTTAATCAAAAACAAAAGACAAGAAAGTATAAAAACACTTTCAAAAACAAATAAAACACTCAAAAATCTTTTTGGGTTTGATCAACAAAGATTGAGCATGTGAAAACACATTTAAACAGGTACAATCACACAAATGAATAAGGCATTCATTGAACATAGACTTGTGTGTTGTGTGTGGATATCAAAAATGAGATAGTCCTTAGTCCAATGTGAAGCTTCAATGATCAATTCAATCAAGGCATACACAACTAGCCCTAGATTATGTGACCTATCTCAATTATAGAAACATGCATATATGACCTCCCACATGAATTTGATAACAATTCATTGAAGCTTTTCATTTGGCTCCATATTTAACATATCATTTGCAACTTTTGAGCAAAGAGAATCTCATTTAGAGAAAGATGCCTGAAATTTTTGATATTTCATTTGATGAGTTAGCCTTTGGCTTTTTGGGCATCATACATTTTATTTTGGTTGCTTTCCCTTTTTCCTAGTCGAATACTAGTTTGTGCGACAGGCTTTTGCAGCTCTATATCTCTTTTCATTTGGAGATTTACAATTAGAGAGCTCTTTTAAAGCAGAAAATAAAAGTGGGAAGATATATAGGCAAGAGTCTATGCATGTCTCAAGATCAACAAAACCATTCACTAATCATTCATGACAAAGTTGAAGATCTATTTACAACAGTCACATAGATTTTAGGATTTCTTCCACAATGATATGAGTGCATGAGAGACAAGCTAAGCTCGTTAAATGCACAAAGCCATAAGTACAAAGGTACAAGGCAAAACATGCTTTGAGACAAAACTCAACAAAGAGATCAAACTTTTTGGATTTTCTATTTTTTATGTGTTTTTTGAATATTTGAACACACCCAAAAATAGAACAAGAAAAGAACGATCAACACAAGTAGCAGGTGCAAACCAAAACCAAAAAAAACATTTAGACACTAAACATGTGGAACCAAAACAACAGGTATGCAATACAGAGTATTATAGGTTCACACAAGAGATAGAGTTCAGGGAATGATACCGACACCAATGGTCTTACGCAAAGATTCAAACTTTGGGCCATCTAGAGGTTTAGTGAATATGTCTGCCTTCTGATTCTCAGTGTTGATGAACTCTAAGTACACGGTCCTTTCCTCCACCAAATCTCGAATGAAATGATACCGAATTTCGATATGTTTTGACTTCGAGTGTTGAACTGGATTCTTGGACAAGTTTATGGCACTTGTATTATCACAATACACACACATCGTGTCTTGAGTGATTCCATAGTCATGAAGGAGCTTCTTCATCCATAGTAATTGAGCACAGCAACTTGCAGCAGTAATGTATTCAGCTTCGGCTGTTGATAGAGAGACTGAATTCTACTTTTTGCTCATCCATGACACCAAGTTATTTCCAAGATAGAAGCATTCATCGGAAGTACTTTTTCTATCATCAATGCACCCAGCCCAATCAGCATCAGAATATCCGGCTAAGCATTCATTTGAATCTCTTGAGTACCAAATCCCATAGTCAGAGGTGCCATTTATGTAACGGATAATTCTTTTGACAGCTGTTAAATGTGACTCTTTGGGGGCTGCCTGAAATCGAGCACACACGCATACACTGAAGGCTATGTCTGGTCTGCTAGCAGTGAGGTATAAGAGACTGCCTATCATGCTTCGATAAAGCGTTGGATCCACTTCTATACCTGCTGCATCCCGACTCAGCTTTGATGAGGAGCTCATTGGAGTGGAAGTATGTTTCTTAGAGTCTAGACCAAATCTTTTAACAAGATTTTTGGCATATTTCTCTTGGGATATGAATATCCCATCTTTCCGCTATTTCACTTGAAGACCAAGGAAATAGTTCAGCTCTCCCACCATACTCATCTCAAACTCCCTTTTCATTTCTTCGGAGAATTCATGAGCCAAATGGTCAATTGTGGAACCGAAAACAATATCATTCACATACACCTGAGCAACTAGGAGAGACTTCTCATCTCTCTTTACAAACAAGGTTCGATCAGCTTGACCTCTTTTGAATCCGCGATCCAACAAGTATGTTGTGAGACGATCATACCGTGCTCTTGGTGCTTGCTTCAAACCATACAGTGCTTTCTTCAACCTTAGCACATGATTCGGAAAATGAGGATCTTGAAATCCTTTTGGTTGCTCAACAAATACTTCTTCATTTAGGAAACCATTCAGAAATGCACTTTTTACATCCATTTGGTACAATTTAAAATCCATAACACATGCAATAGACAGTAGAATTCGAATTGACTCTAACCTTGCTACTGGTGCAAACGAATCATCAAAGTCTATGCCTTCCACTTGAGTATATCCTTGAGCTACCAACCTAGACTTGTTTCGAACTACCTCACCATCTTCGTCAGTTTTGTTCTTGAAGATCCACTTGGTGCCAATGACATGGGTATCATTGGGTCTTGGAACCAACTCCCATACATCATTTCTGACAAACTGATGTAGCTCCTGATGCATAGACTCGATCCAATTTTCGTCTCTAAGGGCTTCCTCTACCTTCTTGGGTTCGAATTGAGCAAGATAACAATTGTACGTCACATGATTCGCACTGTATTTTGGCCCTTTTCTCAAACGAAGTCCCTCATTTACGTCACCAATGATATTACTTGGTGGATGATTGAGGGTTACCCTTGATGATGGTCTCTTGGAGGTGGAAGATTCTTCATCTCGAGAGATTGGAGGTTGAACTTCCGGAGGAGTAAGAGGGCTAGAGGGCCCTTGCATCGATCTGGTCTCCCTTCTTGGTATAGGAGGTGTAGACTCTTTTTCTGGTGTTTCTTTCTCGATCTCATCATCTTGAGACATGTTGTCCTTAACTTCCCCCTTCTTCAGGTTCGATCCTTCACCGTCATCCCTTTCCCTTTCAGATATGGTATCATCAATGACCACATTTATGGACTCCATTACCGTCTTGGTGCGTTTATTGAACACCCTATATGCTCGGCTATTTAATGAATAACCTAGAAATATCCCTTCATCACTTTTAGCATCAAATTTTTCGGGATTCTCTCTGTCATTGAGAACATAGCATTTGCTCCCAAATATTCGGAAATATTTCACCTTCGGCTTCTTTTCTCTCCAAATTTCATATGATGTCTTCTTCGTTCCTGCTCGGAAGTAAATCCTATTCCCAATGTGACAAGATGTGTTCACAGCTTTAGCCCAAAACTTCTGTGGAAGATTTTTGTTGAGTAACATTACTCGAGCCATTTCTTGAATCACCCGGTTCTTCCTTTCAACTACTCCATTCTGTTGTGGAGTCTTTGGGGCTGAGAATTCCTTCTTGATACCGTGTTCATTGCAAAATGCTTCAAACTTCGCATTTATAAACTCTTTCCCATGATCACTCCTGATTTTGATGATAGGTACTCCCTTTTCATTCATCAATCTCTTGCACAATTTCTCCATCTTATCACATGCTTCCGATTTCTCTCTAAGGAAGTCCACCCAAGAATACCTTGAGAAATTGTCAACTATCACCATGATGTATCGCTTTCCACCCATGCTCTCTGTTCTTGTAGGACCCATCAAATCCACATGCAGTAATTCTAACGGACGAGAAGTTGCAACCACATTCACTTTAGGATGGCTTGACTTTGTTTGTTTTCCCAATTGACATGGACCACACACATTCTTTTCAACCTTCCCAAACTTAGGTAAACCAACCACAGCCTCAAGCTTTGAGACTTTCGCCACTTGTTTGTAATTTGCATGACCAAGCCGTTGATGCCACAGCTCCAAGAGATTTACCCGAGCACTTCGACATGCTATGCTGGGTTTTGGAATGATCCCATAGCAGTTATCAGTGGTCCTTAGTCCCTTTAGAACTTGAACACCTTCTTCATTCAAGATTAGACATCCTTTCTTTGAAAATTGGACCAGGAAATCTTCATCACAAATCTGAGTGATACTTAACAAGTTCACTTTTAAACCCTTAATATATAGCACATCAGTCATCAAAGGCAGACCCGGAATATCCACTGTTCCCTTTCCAAGTACTTGTGAATGACTTCCATCCCCAAATGTCACAAATCCATCTTCCTTCTCTTTAAGAGTTTTGAATAGATATTTTTCTCCAATCATATGCCTCGAGCACCCGCTGTCAAGGTACCACAAACATGAGTTAAACACTTTCAATGCGGTATGAACAAAAAGGCATGCATGAGAGAGACATTCTTGATCATCAAAACAAGACTCATTTTTCTTTATTTCATTCAAGGATGAATGAAGTTTCCCTTTTAAACGACCAATTTTATCACTTAACTGTCTATTTTTTCTCTCATATTCATAGTTTAAAGACTTTGACTCACATAAGCTGTTGTGTATATCATGGTTCCTATGAACTAATGATTTCAGCATATGACAAAAAATTCTAGCATGTTTCTTGGATTTAAATAACTCTAAGACAGCATTGCTGGAACACTCTTTAAATATGCTCATTGAGTCATTTTCACAAACACTTTTCAAATCCTTCATGGTGGTTTAATCAAAAACACTTTTCAAAACACACCAAGGGGTCTAGGATCACACTAAGGTATTTAAACTAAGCAAGTGTACCCGCTCTGATACCAATTGAAAGCTCGAAACCGTGTTGAAAAACACAAGAGCTGTTTAGACCCCCGATTAAAATTATGGCTCAATAGATTTTACACAACTTTAATATAAAGTGCGGAATAGTGTAAAAGCAAGCGGATGAACAATATAGCTACTCTAATCCATAAACTAAACAACACAGCAGTGTAATGGAATATAAAAGAGTAGGGAAGAGAGATGCAAACACAGAAAACACCAAGACGTGTTTTCGAAGAGGAAACCGAAGAACTCGGCGAAAAACCTCTCCGCCGCCCTCCAAACGGAAATCGATCCACTAGACAATCAGTTGGGATACATGAGTAAGCAAGAGACCCTCCAAGCCTAATCTACCCGATGTACCTAAGCCCTCCAAGCTCCTACTCCAACAAGGCTTCTCGGAACCGTGTCTTGTCTTAGTTCTCCGGATCCCGCAACAAGCTCCATGTTGCATCTGCCATTTCAGGCTTCTTCCAATGCTTCCCAGCAGCACCAAAACGTCACACAACACTCTCAATAGATGTGGTAAGTGTTTGGGCTATCAACCTCTCAATGGTGTGGAAATGGAGAGGGAAGGGTTGAGGAGATACCACAAGCAAGTGTATAGAGAAAGGTGGGGATGACAATCTCTAATTACAAGTGTGTTTGGCTAGGGTTTTCTCTCTGAAGCATTCCTCAACATTTGTGGGTAATGGGGGTTTATATAGGATAGGTGCAAAATGTGTGAGTCAGTCAGTACAGGCTGGCAGAACAGCATGTCTTGCGGGTGTCTCGCGGGAAGGCCTTACCCGCGAGATACTCGCGAGAGACAGCTGTCTCCATCTGTCATGACTCTTCGCATTCCAGCATGTGCAGGGCACATGCTTCATTTCGCGGGAAGCTTAGTCGCGAGATACCCGCGAGATTCCATCAGCTTCCAAATTGCTTGAGTCTTCACACACTCTCTATCACACACCCCTTACAACAATTCCCACAACAAATACAGGGTATAGACAATTGATAGTAATTACAATCAAATTTGGCACGGAATAAAAGCCAACAAAACACATAGTTGTAAATCACAACTTTACATTGTGTGTTCACGATTTGCCAATCGTTCTAAACTTTTAGAACCTAACAATCTCCTCCTTTGGCAATTTGTGACAAAACTTTCATAAAAAATGAAATGCTCAAATACAAGAACAACCCAATACAATAAAATGCCCAATTACATCACAAATCCCAATCTAAGACTCCTAACCTAGAAGTTGCAAGAAGGGGTAGAAGGTCTTGATCAGAATGTACCTGTCTTTCCTGAAACACTCAACAAACACATCACTGCATGTTTGGAAAGAAAGACATATAAACGATAATATGAAACAGAATATAAAAAACAAAAGTAAATTCTAACTCTCCCCTTAAGTTAGATACATCAAAAGTTTTTATATTCTCCCCCTTTGAAAAACAATTTTATCTCCCCCTAAACAAAACAAATAGGATTCCCACAGGATTTCCACATTTCATCTAAATCTCCCCCTTTTTGTCATGTATTAACAAAGACTACTCAAACAAAGAGTAAACAGAAAACATACACAACAAAAGTCAAGAGAAAATAGAGAATACAGATTTCTCCCCTATAAAAATAGGAAAAAACAAAACAAGTCTTGGGAAAAACAGTTTATGGAAAACTTTAGGAGGTGGGGAAAGATAAAGACACACAAACCAAACTTAAAAACTAAGTTGATAAGGTGAGGATACACATGAAAAAAAATTCCCTCTTTCAATAAATGCAAACTTGACACTATGTGACTCATAAAATAGTTGCATGAGTAGATAAAATATTTACACATTGATTATCCATCATATCTCTTAAGAAAAATATTTTCTGCAGTTCACACATAAAAATAGCATATACTAAAAAGTACATAACTCAAAAATTAATCACTCAATTTTTAAATCAACTTGAGTACCCAATTTAGCAAAGTGTATGCATGTTATGTGTGAAAACAATGAGAGATATGACTGCAAAACTACAAGATGGATACAAAAAAATAATGCAATGCATGTGAATTCTAAACATAATTGATGCATGAAAAAAAATTTGGTCAAAAACTTAGAAACTGAAAACTTTCCAGTTTCGATCGATTGAACATCGATCGAATACCAATCAAGCCAAATAGATTCAAACCAAAAATTTTATCGCATTTTCGATCGGTCGAAAATCTGGAAAACTCCAATTTTTGAAAAACAGAGCAATTTAATGCTGAAACTTCTCAAAGCACAGTGTTTCATGAATGAAATGCATGAGTATAAGATTAAAAGTTTTTCAAAAACACTTGAATTCAACCCAGATCTTCCAAAAATAAGTTTTTCAAACAATTTGTCCAAAAAAAACTCAACCATGAAGCACATTTTGCATTAAAATCAAGGAACTCTTCGACCTTGGTTGGCCAAACCAAAATCACACACAATAACATGTACAAAGTTTAGCAAAGAGTAACTTGTGTAGTGTGTGCAACTAGCAAAAACTTGAGGTACATGTGAGGTGATATGTGAATAGAAATTAAGCACAATTTCTACAAAATTCATCACATAAAATTGAAAGAGACTATCACCTAAAGAGTTACATCATATAACTCCCACATCTCCTAGATTAAAAGTTTGCAATCATGTAAGTTTCTTGATTTACCTCATAATGTACATACCAATTTTATTTGATTGAAAGTTATTATAGCCCAATAATGTACACACCAATTTTAGCATTTAAATCGAGGCTACACCTTATGTTCTTTTTGTGCATGTGCTACACTTTTTCGAGCACAAAATCTTACGATATGCACTAAGGTGTTCATGATTGGCTAGTAAACAGTGGTGAGATAGTTATTTATGCATTTCTCAATAAGTTCAAGTCCGACAATTAAAGGCATGTGACTTCAAAATCAAGATCATGTGATTAAAAACTATAAACATCTTCCCACACAACATGCACTACAAAGCTCATATTAGTAAAGTGCAAAAAATAAGCTCATCCAAGTTAAATAAGGTACATAAACATATTATGTAAAAATAATTTGGCCAACCTTGATTTCAAATCCAAGATATGTAATACAAAACTCATAAAAATCTTTTTAGTTTAAATAAAAATTTATGACCAAGAACAAAAAGCACATATTATGCTAAATGAACAATGCAAAGCAATGTATGATAATGCTTAACTAAGCTATAGAGGGTATACAAACAAGAAATATCAATTTCTTAATTAACCCATGAGTATATGTACAAACTAGTACATACTCACACAAAATCAGAAATAGCTTAGCACTTATATAACACATACTATTTAAGTTTCTCCACAATGTCAAGCATGTTCTAAATCAAGAGAGATATTATAACTCATGTAATCCTTAGAACAAATAAAACAAGACACAAAATAATATATTTTTGTCTTTTTGAAAATTTTCAATGTTTTTGGATTTTTTTTTTTAATAAAAAACAACCTAAAAAACAAAACAACCAAAAACAAAAACAAAACATATCCACAAACAATTGAAAAAATTAAATCAGGGACAAGTAAACAACACTCACCTTAGAGAATCTTTTCTCACCCATATAGCACGAGTCTTCGGTTTTGTAGGTGAAAATCCATGAGAAACAGAGTGTATTTGAGGGATTACACCAATCTTCTGAGAAAGACAGAAATCCTGCAAATTCCTTTCACAAGCCAACAAGCTTAAATTTTTCAAAAGCATATGAAACAATTTATTTGGACTTATGGCAGGAGAAATATTATCACATATCCTAGATTGAAATACAGAATGCTTAAATTTCAATTTATGACAATTAGGACGAATGTGACCGAAGACACCACAAAAGTGAAAAACAGAAACAAATTTAGGAACATCAGTATTCCTAATAGCAAATCTAGTCTTAGATTTTGGTTTTTTCCTCAACAAAGAATAATTTGGTCTAATATGACCAATAACACCACAACATTGACAAGTAGGCACAAAAATAGATTTATTATGCTCTCTAACAGTAGGTTTAGACATAGGTTTAGAAACTTCAGCGTCTATATCAGAACTTTTACCTTTGTCTAACCTAGCAAAATAAGCTTTTTCTTTATTATTCCTCTTGAAAGGAGGGATATAAACTTTCTCAGTTTTAAGCTTAAGAGAAACACAAACACTTCTGTTATCAATAGCAGGTTTGGTACTAGTCAAATTTTCAATTCTAGATTTAGATTCTAATAACTCTTGTTCCAAGCTTTTCATCTTCTCATCTTGAGAGGAAATTTGATTTCTCAAAAATTCAATCTTTTTATTAGATTCATCTAACCTAACAACCAATTCCTCTTTTTCAAGATTAGCCAATTTCAACTCTTCTTTGAATTTCTTAGCAATTTTCATAGATTTCAATAATTCCTTACGAAGAGTTTCACAAGCATCAATAAAATCAACAGAAACATGATAAGAAACATGATCAGAAAGACACTTCAAATTGTCCATAACAACAGGGGTCAAGGATCAGCTCTTAGATCAAAAGATCTAAAACAAAAGAGCTACTTGCTCTGATATCACTTGTTTGTTTTTAGACCCCTTAAAACACAATTGAATTAACCTAGTTCACAAGCCAAGTTATTACTTAGTCCAAATTAAACAAATCTAAGTTAACACAATCATATAATCATATCAATGTAAAGTGCGGAATATAAAGAACACAAAGATATGATGACTCAGGAAAACCAAATCGGTAAAAAACCTGGGAAGGATTTAACCTAACTATCCTCAAGGTAAAACAGTAAAACCACCATGAAAAAATTGAAGTTTGTACAATAGCGACTTAGACCACTAACATCCTATTGCTACCTCAAGTAGAAAACTTACTACTACGGCCCCATGATTCTGCGTTTACAGACTACTTCTTTCTTTGGCCTTTGCAAAACACAAACACCCACGTTTGTGACTTTGAGATTCCACTCAATGGTTTAGCAACACAAACTCTTCTGTTGGTGACTCCAAGGCCACTCTTGAATGTTTAGATCATCATTACCTTTGATGACTAGAGAAGGCAGCAACTTCTACAACACCGAATCTTGAGATTCTTTAACTAATAACACTGGTAGAAAAATATGAGAGAGCTTTTTAGGTACAAAACCTTAAATACAAAAGAGGCACAATCTTCTCTCTTTGAAAAGCCTTATAAAAACGTGCTTAGGGTTTCCTTTATATACTAGGAGAAGTAGATCTGAAACCCTAATCCTTAATGGGCTTGAACTGCTATTTGTGCTTAACTAAAATTCTGCAGATATGACTTTCGATCAGTCAAGCCTGTTCTTCAATTAATCGAACATGGCAAATTCTAAAATCTTCTTTCTGCAGCTTGTATGTTCTTGTGTGTTCATGATTTGCCAATCGTTCTAAACTTTTAAAACCTAACACTTGCTGTTTTGGGAAATAGCTGCTGGAGGAAAGAGTAGCAGAAAAGGAAAGGATTTTAGCAAGAAAATGATAGTTTCTTTAGTTGGTTTTGTTTTTTAGTCAAATATGGAAAATTTGTAATTTCAAGGCTGCTTGGTCAACTGTTACAACTGTTCTGAAAAAGTTATCCTAGTTGTTAGAAAAAGCTGTCACAACTGTCATAAGACAGTTGTCGCTTGGGGCAAAAGCAGATGAGGTTAGCTGGATGATGTCAAGTTTCTTGAGAGAATATTTAGCATATATTTCATAGGTTTGACTGAAAATGGTAAGATCTCTTTTACTATTTTAGGTGTAGCAGCTGGCTGTTGGGATTTTAGCATTAAATGACTGGTGATATCACTTTTAGCCAAGTGTCAAGTGCTGAACACACTGCTGGTGTTCTATTGGAAATGTTTCCTTTTTTTTGGGTGCTTGTATATTGGTCAAAGATTCTATTACAACACATTTTTAGTAAGTAAGAGAATGATTGATTGATAGTTAATGAAACTTTAGAGATTTAGTCAAAGTCCCATTGTGTTGTGACTTAATCTTGGTGAGCAAGAAGAGCATTTAATACTCTGCCCTAGTAGTTGGCAAAAGAATATTTGGTCTGATTGTGGCAGATGGTAGTTGTGTATTAGAGATATCATGAATATTTTATATATTTGGCGATTAAAGATAGCCAATCAGATTAGGTCATGTGTTTGAGTTGGATTTTAGCTGAAAGTAGTAATATAGTTTATGTAGAATAATATAATTAAGTTTCTAAATTTGTATACGAATAACTGGGGATTGAATGAATAGTTATTTTGTCAGCATTCAAATGGCTGAAGATATTGAGTATTTGTCATATGATGAATATTAAGTTTTAGGAAAAGAGTAATGGAAAGTTTTATCATCTTAAGTGCTATGTGATAAGAGATACTTACCATATGTCACTAGGTACACATAGACTCGTCAAAGTTCAGGGAATTGGAGAAAACATGCCAAGCACCATGTTTCTTTTATCAACTTTAAACCGCTGGAGCTTTACTGAACATACCTTTTAGCCCTCCAAACCACGACTCCCAAAGTTTCTTCAAAGAGACTCATGAGCTTGGATCATAAGCCGAAGATGAGATGATATACCTTAGGTTTTGTTGTTATTTTGTGTAAATATGAGCTTTTGTTGGAGAAGCCACTTTCCATGAATATGAGAGAGGTAATATGGGTCATGAGTTTTGATTTATTGCTTGAGCCCGATCCATATGTTGATGTTGATGATGTCGTGGGGTTATGATCCCAGTTGATGAAGTGGAAATGTGGACCATGAATTTGCCTCTTGAAGTAAGGATCTCGTCGGCCATATGAGCCTAATCCATGTAGTTGAATTAGATATGAGCTTATTTTGGGTTTTAAAGAGATTTACCCAAAAATCAATAATATGTTGATGTGGTGTGGGTTGCCAATAAAATAGTGCCATGTGGGACGAAAAAAGATTCCTCAACAAATATATAACTTTGTTCAATCCTTGTGGAGATGGAAGCTTTTTGAGTTGATAAGTTCTGATTAGTGCTAAGTTGTTTTCACATGAACTCATAACAAACAAGACTTTTATGGTACACCAATCAACATACATGCATCCTCAACAATTTTGGGAAAAATTATGAATTATTGCTTCAATTTTAAGCCAAAATAATAATAATAATAATAATAATAATAATTCTATGTGAGTCAATTGTTGTCTTTGTAAGTCAATGAAGATAGAGAAGAATAAATACATGAAAAAATAAAATATTTGAAATGTGTTTATATATATATATATATATATATATGTGTGTATTGACAAGATTGAAAAAAAAAATATATATATATATATATATATATTTGTGTTTGGATAAGTTTATTTCTATTGGATTATTTTACGTGAAACTATACTGTTAGTCCCTCAAGTTTACTTTGTGGGCACAATTAGGCTCTCAAGTTTCAAGTGAGCGTAATTGGGCTCTCAAGTTTTCATAATGAGCGATATAAGTCCTTCTCTTAACTTCCATTAGTGGTATTATTTACGTGGTTAACAGAACAATCATCTGACTTTTTTTTAATGATGTGGGATTTTCTTATTAAAAAATTACAAAAGGGAATTTACACATAAGTAACAAACTGACCTGTTTTAAATTCAAATCATAATCCTAACCTGGTTTTAAATCAAAACTTCATTTACAAACCCATGGGAGGGAGTGATTGATGCCTTAGCTGTCACGATACTGCTTCCCTATTCTGTAGATGGTGGCCTTCTGCCTCAAGCAACAGTCATTGCCATGGTGGCCTCCCTCCTCCTCTTGCACAAAACAAAATACAATGCCTAGACTCCATTTCAACCTAAATTTCTCTAGTCTTCAATGGAAATTGGGCAGCGCAAACTAAGAAGGCATCGGCTGCTAAGAATGTAAAGACAGTGGGCAATGAAATCGCCGACAAAGAAGGCTAAAACTAGGAGAGGGGGAAGGAAGTGATTATAAGAGAAGGAGCTTTCCTAAATATTTGTTTGTTTGTTGTAGGGGTAGTTCTGTAAATTTCCTTTTTTTTTTTTTTTTTTTCCTGGGTATAATTGGATCCATATGCGCCCGATTATAGAACCAAAAAGCTCTTTCAGTTTTTATATTCTAATTTTAATTATCATCGAGAAGTTTAGTTAAGATATGGTGATGTATTTTTTTTTAAATTAATTTTTTCAGTTAAGTTGAGTGGAGTCTGAGAGAGGGGAGATGTATTTAATATTATTAGAGGCGGGTTTTTTTTTTTTCAAGTCATGTTCAACGTCATCCTACGCCTAAAAGTAGTAAAAGTAAAATGCAATTAGAGGCAAGTTATTTAATTAATTGGTTTTGCCGATCTTGGAGGTAGAATAGAGGCAATGCAAATTCAAAAACTATTTTTCTATATAGAAAGAAAGAAAGTAAGTTCACCCAGCATGGTTATTGTGTGATTCTAATTCCAAGTCTGTTCAGCCACTTCCTCCTCTTCTCTCTCTCATGGGTTTATAAATAGAGTTTTGATTTAAAATCGGGTCAGGATTAAAATTAGAATTTGGAATGCATTAGTTTTTTTTACTTATGTGTAAATTCCTTTTTGTAATTTTTTTAATAAAAAGAGGCACGTCATTTACAAAAATAACAAGTCATTATTCCATTAGACATATAAGCAATATTACTAATAAAAGTTAATAGAAAGACTTATATCGCTCATTATGAAAACTTGAGAAATTAGTTGTGCTCACTTGAAACTTGAGGGACTAATTATACTCACAGAATAAACTTAAGAGATCAATAGTGTAGTTTTGCCTTTATTTTTAAAAATAAAATAAGTTGGA
Organism: Quercus ilex subsp. ballota; assembly: GCA_032727855.1. Taxonomy (NCBI): domain Eukaryota; kingdom Viridiplantae; phylum Streptophyta; class Magnoliopsida; order Fagales; family Fagaceae; genus Quercus; species Quercus ilex. Next base: position 35,568,201 of record CM064914.1, read on the forward strand.
CTAGGACTATAATCTAATGGGCTTCAAGGTAGTCCAACTGAGATTCATTCCTTGCCCATTATTCTAGCCTGCTTAGAAAAAATGGGCCTATGAAGTTTGACTAGAAGTTAGGAAGGGTAACATTTGATAAAGTCTCTCGGCCTCATGACCCACGATACATCATACATCTGTTAGTTAATTTTGTCTATGTTGTTTGGAGTTTATGCCTTTTATGATGGCCCACAAACCCAATAAATTTCCAAGAAGCAAAAAATAATAAATAAAAAAAAGTCTAAAATAATGTATGTTGCCAACTTGCATGCCATGGTACTCACTCGGTTATTTGAAGCTTTCGTGTTCAAGGATTTTGTCTATCGTCAACTGCTATGCTCTAATCCTGTGTATGATGAAAGAATCTCGTCGTCCCATGAGCACTAATTATGAACCACCGCCTTATGAACTACTGCTTTATAAACCAGCTAGCAAGGGACTTACCTCCTTCATTTTTGTCACGGTTGAGTGGTGATCTTAATTGATTGTAGCAACTTTCTGTTTTGCTAGTTTTTTTTTCTTCAAACATATGATAGTTTTTATTTTGTTGGTTTGAATGACCTGCAATCAATATTGCAAATTTTATATAATCAAAATTATTAGTGACTGTCTCTTTTGCTTATTTGGTTCAATTTACTCTAGCATATCTAATTTTTTGGGAAAAGGTATTCATTGGGTGATCTTAATTTTTAGCTTTGTTGTTTGTCACTAACTCTATGCCATGTTTGTTGAGGCGGGGTTTTTGAGTTTCAAGTCTCTCTTTGAATGATAATTCATGGGTTTTACTTGATGTTTGCTTGCTTTACTCGAGTGCTTTTGCCTTGCCTTAAGCTAAGCACTATTGAAAGATGTCATATCCATTGAATTAAATTCAGATTGATTGAGATCTGATATGTCTTTTCAAAGGCTTGAAATCTTAGCCTGCATGATTTACTCCTATTTACTACTAGCTAACTGAATCGATCCTTTTACTAGATTTATTTGTCACTGGAATTCCATTCTCAAACTATGGACATTGTTAGGTTATAAGGAATTAGGAACTAATGTATTAGAACTGAATGTTCAAATAACGTATAAAACACTATGAATGTTTACACCTCCAATTACAAAATTATCAATTCAAGCTTAATGTTAAACAATATATGTGCGGAAAAAGAACACAAGCTAATAACAGAATTGATAAACAATCTAAACCAATTAAAATCACATCCATAACAGAAATTAAATGGCAAAAATTAACAGAAGAGAGATGCAAACACAAGAACAACATAGTGATGTGTTTTCGAAGAGGAAACCGAAACTCTCGGCGTAAAACCTCTTCGTTGCGCTCCAAGTGGTCAATAATCCACTAAAGAATGAAATTGGGATACATGAACAGTTGAAGACCCTCCAAGCCTAATCTACCTAGTATACCTAAGCCCTCCAAGCTTCTTGCTCCAACGAGGTTGCGTTGAACCTTTCTCTTCTTTAGTTTACTGGATTCCGCTATAGCCTATAGCATCAACCAATAACCATTAGTCCCTTCCTAACTGCTTCCCAAAGCACCAAATAGCCTTCTCACAGATGTGGGTATGGTGAGAAAAGGATTTGGGTAAGGACCTCTCAAGGATGTAACAATGGAGAGGGTGAGAGTAGAGGAATTTGAAAAATCTCTATGTAAAGAGTGCGAATGAGTCAATCTTGTTTTTCTCTAGGGTTTCTCTCTCAAAATTCTTTCTAGAAGCTCTCTACATTTTGTAGGTATAAGGGTCTATATATAGTGGTGGGTGTTTAGAATGCGAAGAGTCATTTTTCAAAACAGAGCTGGTTGGTGACTTGACTGAATCAAGAGTTCAAGCTACAAGCTAACTAAATGGCCAGTCTGGACTTTTTGTCCTGTAATGCTACAGCTGGCATGACGGTTCAGCTTCTCAGCATGTTTCACTTGTGTGCATCCTCTGGCGGCTTGCCAGCTGTGAGATCCAGTCGCGAGTCCTTACTTTACTACACATTCTTGAGCATTTCTTCACACTCTCACACACACTACCCTTACAAGATTCCCACCTAAATATAGGGTTTCTAAATGCTGAATTACAAGCAAATTTGGTGTTAGGACATATGTGGTTCATTTGTTAAGAACATATGTTATTCTTTTATGTAATTGGCTAATCATTTGACAAAACACACTTTACTTGTAATTGGGTAGATCTAGGATGTGTTGAAATACTTCAAGAAACCATGTTTCAAGATCAAGTGTTGAAACCTTCAAGTCTGTCCAAGAAAACAAGCTGAAAGTGTAAGGTTACTAAAGCTCGACAACTAGCATGTGTCGAGGTTTAGAAAGCTGCTCAAGCCCGTGTTCTCGACACCTGCTCGACACCTACTCGACAGCTTCTACCTGTCGAGGTTTACAAAAATCAGAATTTCTGATCTGATTTTTTGAGATCTGGTTTTATGTGTTTGGGCATTCTTTTCTCCTAACCCTAGACATATAAAAAGATTGATTTAAGGGTCGTAAAAGCGTATACAAGTTGCACAAGCATTGAGCAAAGTCTGTTCAAGCAATTTGTGACCGGAGACAAAGTTTTGCCCTAGTTCATCTCTTCTGAAGAAGTTGCTGTGTATATGCACCTCTGGGTTTTGTGACCAAGCATCTTCTTGATCTTCATCGTAGATGAACTGAAAAACTTTGCAGCCAGCAACTCTTTCTAGTTGGTGATTGAAGTCGCGTACTAGGATCTGCGCATTGGTTAGTCATGTACTTGGGAGCCGTGCATCAAAAGGGAAAATTGTCACTACAGAACAAGTTCAATTGGGTATTGGGGTAAGGGTTCAACTGTAAGTTGGTAAGGTACTTGGGATTCCTTTACTTGTAACCGCTTGTTGTGATAATAGTGAAATTTCAGGAGTGGTGGCTTGAAAATCACACGGTGGGGTTTTTGTCGTCAGGTTTTCCCCATTCATAAACAAATTACCGTGTTATTTATTTTTCACTGCATAATTAGTTTATTGGTGATTTATTTGTGCTACCATGCGTTTGCATATTAATTAACTTAATTAATTAACTTGGCTAAATTAATTGGTTAATTTATCACAAAGGGTCAATTCATTTTTGGCTTATCAAGTGGTATTAGAGTAGGCACACTCTTATTAGGTTTTAATATTTGCTGTGTTGATCCATTGACCCCTGTTTGTCATGGATAGAGGACAGTCGTTAATTATACCTCATTTATTTGATGGCACTAACTATGCATACTGGAAAGTACGCATGAAAGCTTTCTTGCAGTCTTTAGATGAGAAGGTGTGGCAAGCTGTAGAGATTGGCTGGACCAAGCCAAAGGAAGCGTCGGCTGATTGGGATGAAGCAAAGATCAATGTGGCAAACTTCAACAGCAGAGTGTTGAATGCCTTATTCAGTGAGGTCACTAATGAGGAGTTTACAAAAATATCCTCGACTGAAATTGCTAAGGAAGCATGGACCATCCTCTAGACAACCTATGACGGTACAAAGGTTGTCAAAGATTCAAAGCTACAGAGGCTCACTATAAGCTTTGAAGAGATAAAAATGGAGGATGAGTCGTTCGATGAGTTCTATGCCAAGCTCAAGGACATAGTGAACTCAGCCTTCAATCTTGAGGAAACCATTCCTTAACCCAAGATTGTGAGGAAAATGCTTAGATCTCTACTCGAGAGATTCCATGCCAAGGTCACGGCGATAGAGGAGTCAAAGGATATTAACAAGATTTTTTTGACTGAGCTGGTTGGAAACTTGCAGACCTATGAGCTAGGATTGAAAAGAAATGGCAAGACGGGTAAAGGCAAGAGCATGGCTTTGAAGGCAAAAAATAGTGACACAGATGAGTCTTCTGATAATGAAGATTCCAAGATGAAGTCCTACATTACTAGGCAGTTCAAGAAGTTTATGAAGAATGCCAATGGAAGGAGCTTCGACAAAGACCATAGGCAATCCAGTTCTTCTCAGTTCAAGAGTCAAGACAAAGGGAAGAAGGATGCAAAGAATGGCAGTCAGTACACTGTTCTCGTAGGACCTAAGTGCTTTAAGTGTCATGGCTTCAGACACATGAAGCAAGAGTGTCCCATATATCTCAAGAGTATTGGGAAGAGTAGGGCACTTGCTGCAACCTTGAGTGACACTGAGCCTGAAGATGATTCCGACAATGAGGATGACGGAATCTTGAATGCCTTCACTACCACAGTCAATCCTACTGAAGGAATTGTTGAAGAAGTGGATGAAGAAGAAGAATTGGTGGATTTAAAGTGTGAGAAGATGGATGATCAAGATGATATCCATACAGCCTATGAGAAACTGTACAAGCCTTCTGACAAGCATGAGAAACTATATAGGCTGGCCACCAAGAAACTCAGTGATGTGGAACTTGATCGTGAAGAATTGTCCACAAAGTTTGATGAGGCTAATCAGACTATTGGAGCACTAAGATTTGAGAACAATTTCTTGGTTGAGGAGACCAAGAAGCTTGAAGTGGAGCTGTTTCAAGTTAGAGCTCAATTAGAGAGGACTTCAAGTGCAAAGCTTGATGAGATGCTCAGCATTCAAAAATCTACTTCGAATCGAACAGTTTTAGGGTATAGTCTTTCTTCCTCTAATATTGCTTCTACTAGTGCTACTATTTTTGTTCCTCCTGCGAATAATACTGAAATTGAGAAAAGTGATGTTAAAATTGAATTAGCTAGTGAGAACTTAGACAAGGGTAAATCTATCCTAGGAGCACCCCCTAAAAAGGATAAGAAAGATGTTAAAAACCCTAGGGCAAAGAAGGTTAACTCTCAAAAGCCTAAATAGAAGAAGCAGCATCTCTGTCATCATTATGGAGCTGTCGGTCATACTCGACCAAATTGCTATAAGTGGTTAGCCACTCAAAAAAGTAACAGTATGATAACATCTAGAAGCCAGAATCAACTTCAATCCTCTCTTGCTCCTCTTGGAGATCTTCCCAAAGCCCTCATGTTCCTTTCGAACTTGAACAGTTTTAATTCTTCCCCCTCACCGCCGGTTCAAGGGTTTAATCAAAGGAAAGGCTCTTCCAAAGTGAGGAAGAAAAAGGACTCTAAGTGATTATATCACTTTCTTCTATCTTCTTGTTTTTGTTTGTTGCATTACTTGTGTGTTTTGCTTTTTATTTGAGTCAGTCTAGTTTTATGTTTTACTTTGTTTAACATGATTTTGTTTGTTTATTTTTAGTTTTGTTTATTTTATTTTTGATATAAAAATAAAAAAAATTGAAAAATCAGAAAAATACAAAAATAGTGTGTTTTGTGTACTTTGGTACTTGTGTACCTTGGATGGCCATTGATACAAAGTTTTCTAAATTTTGTATCTCTTGTAACTTAGATGAGCATCTCTATGCACAACTAAGCAAGTGAGTTTTGTGGTTCTTGTTTGTGATAAGTAAGATTAAGTTATCTCTTGTACTTAATACTCGTATCACTCTTTTTGACGGGTAGAACTAAAAAATCCTAAGAGAAAGGCATAAATAACTATCTCACCACTGTTGCCTGCCAATCATAATATGACACCTGTATGTTTCGGCATAGCAAAAGTGCATTGTCAATGACATTTCTGTGCTTCGGCATAGCAAAATTGGAATGTCAAATATCAATGGGTATTTCTTTTCTCTCTCTTATATGCCCATGCATGATATGCTCAATAAAAAGAAAAATATGCAAAGAAAATAAAAAGCAAAAAGATCAAAAATGCTTTTAAATATGATTGCAAGCGTGTATTCTAGGAGATGTGGGAGTTATAGGATGTACCTTGAAGGTGATAGTCTCCATCAAATAGTTATGATTGTGTGTGAGTTAAAGTGATTTTCTCATATCTCAAATCGTCATAACTAGTTGACACTTATGCAATCTTGCGATGTTTTTCACTCAGAACACCCAATATTCTTTGCTACTCTTAATACATGTGCAGGTATAATGTGATTTGGCCATCACAAGGTTTTATATGTGCTAATGTATATTCACTAAACCTTCTTAACTTGTTTTGAAATATAAAATTGGTTAGACTTGTTTAGTGTATGTGTGTTTTTGGGGATCCATGTTCTTAAAATTCTTGTTGAGAGATGATTTTGAGAGCTTAATATGTTGTTTGGATCATTGGTTGAGTTTCATGTTGGATTGCATTCATGTCTGTGTTTTTCTCTTCTCGAAAAACTGGTTTTAAAAGCTGGCTCGGCAGCTCCTCGATACCTAACTATCTGTCAAGCTTCTCAAGCTTTTTCTTATTGCAATCCCAACACCTCCTCGACACTTGGTGGATCGATCGAGAAAGCTCCTGCCTCCTCGATAGCTTCTCGATACCTGGCCGATTGATCGAGCTTCTGTTTCGTTTTTGGTGTTTTATTCCTCGATACCTCCTCGACACCTGAATCTGTTGACGACCATTTTCCTCGACACCTCCCTCGACAGATGTCTCGACACTTTTCGATACTTGTACCTATCGAGCTTTACTGAGGTTCTATTTAAGCTCCTCGTGCGATCCGGTTCTCATTTTCTCGATCTCTCTTGATCTATCCGCACCTGTTCACCTCCTAAACTCTCTTTTCTCACTCAAAACTTTCAACCCAATTGATTTTCGGCCTTTCTTTGCTTTAAATCACTTGGTATGCTCTTTTATCTCTTCATTCTTCATGCATTTCATGATTTAAAACCTAGGTTTTGGGGTTTTTGAAAAATTTTGGGGTTTTTCAAAATTAATGAGTGTTTCTTGTAATTTTGGGATGGGTTTTCATTTAAATGTGTTTAAAATCTCATACATTGCATCACATTTGCATTATAATGATATTTTCATGCATTTAGATGTGTGCTATATGCTTGTGTGTTGGTAGGTTTGGATTGGGCTGAGCTCATAATGAAATTTCTTTTGCATGTCACATGTTCATGCATTCCCCATGCATACGTACTCTCTATTCAATATACTTGTTATATTTGAATTGCTTTGGGTCTTTTCTGATTGTTTCTCTCCCTCTCTATCTCTTTCTGTTTACGTTAGTTGTGTCTATGGCACCTAAGCGTAAATTTACTCCAGATCGGAACCCTCTTCGTTCTGGAGCTTCTTTATCTTCTGATTCTGCTCCTCTCTCTCTTCGGTTCCATGATGATGATGCCCACAAGGCATTCTCGGAGAAATTTTCTAAACAAGGTGTTCATTCAGAACGCCAAGTCATTTTGGTGAACTTCGCTGACACTGACCTTCCCATTGTCATTCACAGTCGGGAATGAGAGTCACTGTGTGACGTCCCGGTCACATGTCCTCTCGTGCTTATCCAGGAGTTTTACTCCAACATGCATGGGATTAATCATTCAGTACCTCTTTTCTTCACTCACATTCGAGGTACGCGCATCCCTATCACACCGTAACTTGTTGCGGATGTGCTTCGGGTTCCTAGAATAGAGTTTCCTGACTATCCTCATTGTGAGCGTCTAAGGACTGTATCCAAGGATGAGCTCATATCTGCATTCTATGAGCACCCTTCTGAGTGGGGTGAGCGTTAGTTTACACCATGTTGGCCTTTTGCTAAAGGTCCTAGATTCTTGAACATGGTGATGATTTTTTTACTTCATGCTCTCTCTCACTACAACTCTATTACAGAGCCTCGTGCTCGATTTTTGTTGTCCCTTCTTGAGCATCTTATTATAGACTTCCCTTCTCACTTCATTCTTTCTATTATAGATGTTCATCTAGATTTGGTGTCCCGTGATAAGCTCATCTTTCCTTCTGCTATCACGAGGATTTTATGCCATTTTTCCTTCCCTTTTCCTGTGTCTGACCACTTCACCTTTATGTGTGCCATAGACACTGCTATCGTAAAATATAGTGAGGCACAGTTTAGGTCACAACAGGAGTCAGCAACACCTCCTTCTAGTTCGACTCCATCTTGTTCGGCACCATCTCGTTTTGCTCCATCTACATCCGCTCCTTTTTCTTCCTTGGGCGATGTGTCACTTGGAGACATCGTGACGCAGCTGCAGCGCATGGATGCTTTCCTTGATGCACTCTTTACTAAGTTGTATCAGGTGAATGATCGTGTTGGTCGTATTGCACGACAGCAGGTGGCTATGGGTGGTTTTGCTCCTGAGGCTACTCCTTCACCACCTCCTCTAGTGGCTTCTGATTCTAATGCTGAGGATGATGATGATGATGGCGATGATGATGATGCTTCGGATGATGGTGATGGTGATGGAGATGCTAGTTCTACCGATGAGATGTCTACTTGACACTCTTACCCTTTATCACTCGTGACAAAAAGGGGGAGTAGTTTTGGGATATGAGAGTAGTCATTCTTAGGGGGAGAGTTAGTATAGGACATTTTCGTTAGGAGGAGTGTTGTTGATATGAGGGATGTAGTGAGGATATGATGTATTTTTTTCTTTTCTTTCTTTTATAGATACATTGGGTCTTGTGACCATTTTTTCACATACATTGTACTTATCTTCTTTATATGTTGATGTATGTTTCTTTCACCTATCTTTACATATGTTGTTTTTTTTCTCTCTTTATACACATGCTTCTTATATTTGTATGCAATCTATTATTTCTGTTTCACACTAAGATGCCTTGATGAGTTTTGTTTAAAGTGTTTCAGAAATACAGGTTGTCAAAGTCTACTTTCCATAAACTCTCTTCTTGCAAAGTTTTTCAAGAGTGTGTGTTAGGATAGATTTTATTGTATTCAACAAGTGAATATAAGTTGAGTGATTTATGACTTCTCTCAAATGTTCATTTGTTTGTTATGGTTTTGTCACGGATTGCCAAAGGGGGAGATTGTTAGGACATATATGGTTCACTTGTTAAGAACATATGTCATTCTTTTATGTAATTGGCTAATCCTTTGAAAAACTCACTTTACCTGTAATTGGGTAGATCTAGGATGTGTTGAAATACTTCAAGAAACCATGTTTCAAGATTAAGTGTTGAAACCTTCAAGTCTGTCCAAGAAAACAAGCTGAAAGTGCAAAGTTACTAAAGCTCAACAGCTAGCATGTGTCGAGGTTTAGAAAGCTGCTCAAGCCCGTGTTCTTGACACCTGCTCGACAGCTTCTCAACAGCTTCTATCTGTCGAGGTTTACAAAAATCAGAATTTCTGATCTGATTTTTTGGGATTTAGTTTTATGTATTTGGGCCTTCTTTTCTCCTAACCCTAGACATATAAAAGGGTTGTTTTAAGGGCCGTAAAAGTGTACACAAGTTGCACAAGCATTAAGTAAAGTCTGTTCAAGCAATTTGTGATCGGAAACAAAGTTTTGCCCTAGTTCATCTCTTCTAAAGAAGTTGCTGTGTATGTGCACCTTTGGGTTTTGTGACCAAGCATCTTCTTGATCTTCATCGTGGATGAACTGAAGAAAATTATAGCCAATAACTCTTTCTAGTTGGTAATTGAAGTCGCGTACTGGGATTCGCGCATTGGTTAGTCACGTACTTGAGAGCCGTGCATCAAAAGAGGAAATTGTCACTACAGAACAAGTCCAATTGGGTACTGGGATAAGGATTCAACTGTAGGCTGGTAAGGTACTTGGGATTCCTTTTCTTGTAATCGTTTGTTGTGATAATAGTGGAATTTCGGAAGTGGTGACCTGAAAATCACTCGGTGGGGTTTTTGCCGTCAGGTTTTCCCCATTCGTAAACAAATCACTGTGTTATTTATTTTCCGCTGCATAATTAGCTTATTGGTGATTTGTTTGTGCTACCACACGTTTGCATGTTAATTAACTTAATTAATTCACCTGGCTAAATTAATTGGTTAATTTATCACAAGGGGTCAATTCGTTTTTGGCCTATCATTTGGCACGGAATAAAGCCAACAAGATGGTTGATTAAATTCAACTTTACAATCTCCCCCTTTGGCTATTCCGTGACAAAATCCTACAACAAATTCTGGACTTAATGCGTGAGTTGGGAACAGTTGATCAAAACTCACTCACACCTAACTCTAGAATCTGTGAAGCTCTTGAACCATAAGAACAAGTATCTCCTGAAACACAATCAACACAATATGATTATTGTATGCAGAAAATTTGTAATGCATATGGAGCAAGCACAATGCGATCAAGGAAAATGGAACTATGTAATAACCCATGGCTTGACCAAAAATGAACAATCACTATAAATAGTGATCACAATGCTCATTCACACATAGAATGAACATCCGGACATGCAAGCTAATAAGCCCAATTGTAAAGTATCATTTGCATGTCCAACACTCAACCAATGCAACAACACAAGGTAATTGCATTAAGGATATATAATCCAACAAATGACACAAGAGTGATGTACTTAAAGAAAATGCATGACATTTAACAACAAGTACAAAAGCTACAAAGCATGGGTACAAACACCTTAAAAGCTTACAAAAGCAAAAGGTACAAAACAAGCTACATAAGCAAAGGTACAAAATAAAAAGTACTTCCCTTATCATATCACTCCCCCTATCATGAATCATAAGAGCTGTGATGAACTTGGAACATATATACCTGTAACCTAAAACACTTGCACAAAACACATTAGACCCTCAAGGTAAAGTAAGTAATAAAAAGACAAGTATAATGTAACAAGTAAATTGCGATCAAGTAAACATGATGTGAAACATGTGAGCAACTTGATCATACACCAAAACAGTCATATAGAAATGACTACAATGATCACATAGCAAAGTAAATGATCATCCGAACATGCATTCAAAGAAGCACAATAGCATAAGGATGTATGCAAGTCCAACATACACAAAACAAAGTTTTCTTATTAACTCAATATCTTCTTCCTCTTGGTATATGCATCTCCTCTATGGAATATCTCTCCCCTTACAAATGTGCACGAGAAATAGAATTTCTCCCCCTAAGAATGTGTACAAGGGTCATATAGAAATTACAAAACTCTTTGGTATACTACTCTAGAGTTTTCTCTCCCCCTTTTTGACATGAATAGACAAAGGGCCAAGGAGAAATGAGGGCAAGAGATGAAGGAATGAATAAGGATACAGATGCATGGGGGATGCAAGATGAATGAGAAAATGAAGCTCAATCAAAAGACAAAACAAAATGCTACAAAGCATAAAGTAAACATGACATGCTAGGATGAAGAAATAAGGTATAGACCAATGCATGACAAGGGTAGCAAAAGTGTGTGCAAGAGGTGACTATGTGCAATGCATGACCAATGCATGTAAAATGCACATGTGGAGCAAGTTGTGTTAAAAACACAACTAATGAACCAAACATGTTCCTAATGAGGAAACATTAGAAACTCCAAAGTTTGGTACTCATTAGAGTCCAAACAAGTGAGAAAATTCCTAAGAGGCATTTTATCAAACATCTAGCATGCAAACTATGAAAAACAATGTAAAACAATGCATGAATATCATGAAAACCACCCTTAATACATGCTCTTTATGCCACAATGGACCAACATCCAAAACAAATCATCAAAAGAAACCAATCCCATACAAAAATTTGATAAAAATAAAGTTTCCCCAACCCCTATGATGAAAATCCCAACCAAGAGCACAAAACTCACCAAAACATGATCTAAGGATCCAAATCAATGAAAAGAGTTTAAAATTACCTTAAAGATGTTAATGGAATGAAAAACCATTCAAATTGATTGGGTTTTAATGTAAAAATATTGAAAGAGAGGTTTAAAAGAGGATGGGAGAGGTTAAAAACAAGTTTCCCACGAAAAGCCCTTTAAAAAGCTGTTTCTAGGCATTTCTCGACAGGGCAAGTCGCGAAAATTTTTGCGAGTTGTTAGGTTCTAAAGAGTTAGGAACTTATGTATTTAGAAATCTAATTTATATTGTTGGCAAACCATGATCAAAACAGGTTGTTTAGTCTTGTTTAGGCTTGCTCAAAGTATGTTTATTTGTAAAACTGGAATCGAGTGATTGCAGATTTATTGGACTAAATCTGTAAGGCTCGATCGATCGAAAATTAGACTCGATCGATCGAACCACGTACAGATTTTTTTTTCTGCAGAGTTCCAGTTCAGCCTAAACTCTATTTAAACGTCTTGGGAATCAAGTAAAACGCTCCTATATATAAGGAAAATCCTAGAACGTTTTTGAGACTTTTGAAGAGAGAGATTAGAGTGCCTCTTGTGCCTCCTTTTATTTTTTAGGGTTTTGTACCCAATCCTCTCTAAGTCTTTGTTGCTCATACTTTTCTATTTTGGGTAAATTTCTTGTGAGATCTAGAGGAGTTTTCCTTTACACAAAGCATAGGGTTTTCAAGGTAGAGATATTATCTACATCTTGATGATCAACATGGTTGCTGCCATTGGAGTTTAAAGAATAACAAGCGTGGGTGCTTGTATTTGCTGAAGAATTCAAGAAAGAAGGAGTCCGTGGATTTGGAGCTTGCACGTGGTCGTGTCAGTAAGTTCTACTGGTGGGTAGTATTAGGAAGTCAAGCGGGGAGCTTGTAAGTCCTTTTGTATGAACTTCGATTCTTTCATAGTGGATTCAGGTTTGCCTTGAGGATAGGTGGGTCAAATCCTCCCCAGGTTTTTACCGTGTGGTTTCTTGGGTGATCATATCATTGTGTTCTTTATTATTCCGCTGCTTTATATTTTTGATATGATTGTATGTTTATGATAACCTAGAATTGCATAATTTGACTAAGTTAATCACTTGGTTAATTAACTAGGTTAATCTAGTTGGTTTAAGGGGTCTAAATTTCCAACATGTGGTATCAGAGCGGGTAGCTCTTCTGTTTTAGATCTTTTGAGCTGATCCTTGACCCCTGTTGTTATAGATAATTTGAAGTGTCTTTCTGATCATGTTTCTGCTGATTTTTTTGATGCTTTTGAAACTCTTCGTAAGGAATTATCTAAATCTTTGAAAATTGCTAAGAAATTTAAAGAAGAGTTAAAATTGGCTAATCTTGAAAAAGAGGATTTGATTGTGAGATTAGATGAATCTAATAAAAAGAATGAATTTTTGAGAAATCAAATTTGCTCTCAAGATGAGAAGATGAAAAGCTTGGAACAAGAGTTAGTTGAGTCTAAAGTTAAACTTGAAAATTTGACTAGTTCTAAGCCTGCTGTTGATAACAGAAGTGTTTCTGTTTCTCTTAAGCCTAAAATTGAGAAAGTTTATATCCCTCATTTTAAGAGGAATAATAAAGAAAAGACTTATTTTGCTAGGTTAGACAAAGGTAAAGGTTCTGATGTTAACGCTGAAATTTCTAAACCAAATTCTAAAATTACTGTTAGAGAGCATAATAAATCTGTTTTTGTGCCTACTTGTCACCTTTGTGGTGTTGTTGGTCATATTAGACTAAATTGTTCTTTGTTGAGGCAAAAACCAAAATCTGATAATAGATTTGCTGTTAGGAATATTGATGTTCCTAAATTTGTTCTTGTTTGTCACTTTTGTGGTGTCTCCGGTCACATTCGTCCAAATTGTCATAAATTGAAATTTAAGCATTCTGTGTTTCAATCTAGGATATGTGATGAGATTTCTCCTGCCATAAGTCCATATAAATTATTTCATATGCTTTTGAAAAATTTGAGCTTGTTGGCTTGTGAAAGGAATTTGCAGGATTTCAGTCTTTCTCAGAAGATTGGTGTAATCCCTCAAATACACTCTGCTTTTCATGGATTTTCACCTACAAAGCCGAATACTCGTGCTAAATGGGTGAGAAAAGATTCTCCAAGGTGAGTGTTGCTAACTTGTCCTTGATTTAATTCTTTCAATTGATTATGGACATGTTTTGTTTTTGTTTTTGGTTGTTTTGTTTTTTAGGTTGTTTTTTTTATTAAAAAAAAAATCTAAAAACATTGAAAAATTTCAAAAAGACAAAAATATTTTATTTTGTGTCTTGTTTTATTTTTCTTGAGGATTACATGAGTTATAACATTTCTCTCTTGATTTAGAACATACTTGACATTGTGGAGAAACTTGAATAGTTTGTGCTAAGCTATTTTTGATTTTGTGTGAGTATGTACTAGTTTGTACATGTATTCAAGGGTTAATTAAGAAATTGATATTTCTTATTTGTGTACCCTCTATAACTTAGTTTTGCATGATCATGCATAGTTTTGCATTGTTAATCTAGCACAATGTGTGCTTTTTGTTCTTGGTCATAAATTTTTTTTTTTAACCAAAAAGATTTTTGTGTTTTGTATTACATATCATGGATTTGAAATCAAGGTTGGCCACCTTATATTTACATAACAAGTTTATGTACCTTGTTTAGCTTTGATGAGCTTATTTATTGCACTTTACTAGTTGAAACTTTGTAGTGCATGTTGTGTGGAAAAGATATTTATGGTGTCTATCAATTTGTCTTAATCTTGAAGTCACATATTGTTTGACTGTCGGACTTGATCCTTTTGAGAAAGGCATAAATAACCATCTAACCACTGTTCACTAGCCAATCATGAACACCTTAGTGCATATCGTAAGATTCTGTGCTCGAGAAAGTGTAGCACATGCACAGAAAGAACATAAGGTGTAGCCTCGGTTTAATTACTTAATGTTTAAAATTGGTGTTTACTATTAGGCTTGATGCTAAATCACATAATTAAAATTGATGTGTATATTATGAGGCAAAATTTAAGAAAGTTACATGATTGCAAGCTTATGTTCTAGGAGATGTGGGAGTTATATGATGTAACTCTTTAGGTGATAGTCTCTTTTAAATTCTATGTGATAAATTTTGTAGACTTTGTGATTGATTGCTATTCACATATCACCTCACATATATCTCAAGTTTTTGCTAGTTGCACACACTACACAAGTTACTTTTTGCTAAACTTGGTACATTTTATTGTGTGTGATCTTGTTGTGGCCATCCAAGATTAAATGTTCCTTGATTTTAATGCAAAATGTGTATAATGTTTGCGCTTTGAGGACAAATTGATTGAAAATCTTGATTTTGGAAGATCTGGGTTAAATTCAAGTGTTTTTGAAAAACTTTTTGTCTCATACTCATGCATTTTTTATAAAACAATGTGCAAATATTTTCTCTACTCATGCAATTGTTTATGGGTCACGTAGTGCCATGTTTGCATTTTATTGAAAGAGAAAATATTTCTTCTTCATGTGTATCCTCACCTTAATTTTTAACTTTGGTTTGTGTGTCTTCCCCCTCCCCACCTCCTATTTTTCCCCAAAACCTTTTTCCCATCACTTGTTTTGTGTTTCCTATTTTTATAGGGGGAGAAGTTTTTTGAACCATTGTTGTTCATAGGGGGAGTTGTCTCTATTTTCTATAGAGTTGTCTTATTTTGTACCCCTTGATTCTCTATTTTCTCTTATCCTTTATTGCGTATGTTGACTGTTTACTCTTTGTATGAGTTGTCTTTATCAATACGTGACAAAAAGGAGGAGAAATTATTAATTTATGGGAATCATGTTTGTCTTGTTTAGGGAGAGTTAAAATTATTTTTGAAAGGGGAGAATATAAATAAAATTTTTTTGTTGTATCTAACTTAGGGGGAGAGTTAGTTTACTTATGTTTTTATGTTTCTTGTTCACTGCTTATTGATTTATATTTATGAGTTATTCATGATATATGTCTTTGTTTTGTGTTTTGTGAAGTCAAGAATTTATTTGTTGATTTGCTGTTTTTCTGTCACACATGCGTTTATGCGTTTTGTTTAGTGTTTCAGGAAGTATACAGGTTGATTCAATTTTGCTGCTGTCTAAACTTGCAACTGATGGATAGTAGTTAAGATTGGATTTGTTGTTATGAGCATTATCTTTGTAAAGGGCTTTTATTTGTAAACTTTGAGCTTTTAGTTTGTGTTTTGTCACGGATTGCCAAAGGGGGAGTTTGTTAGGTTCTAAAGAGTTAGGATCTTATGTATTTAGAACTCTAATTTGTATTGTTGGCAAATCATGATCAAAACAGGTTGTTTAGGCTTCCTCAAAGTATGTTTATTTGTAAAACTGGAATCGAGTGATTGTAGATTTATTGGACTAAATTTGTAAGGCTCGATCGATCAAAAATTAGACTCGATCGATCGAACCACGTACAAATTTATTTTTCTGTAGAGTTCCAGTTCAGCTCAAACTCTATTTAAACGTCTTGGGGATCAAGTAAAACACTCCTATATATAAGAAAAACCCTAGAACGTTTTTGAGACTTTTGAAGAGAGAGATTAGAGTGCCTTTTGTGCCTCCTTTTATTTTTTAGGGTTTTGTACCCAATCCTCTCTAAGTCTTTGTTGCTCATACTTTTCTGTTTTGTGTAAATCTCTTGTAAGATCTAGAGGAGCTTTCCTTTACACAAAGCTTAGGGTTTTTAAGGTAGAGATATTATCTACATCTTGATGATCAACAAAGTTGCTGCCATTGGAGCTTAAAGAATAACAAGAGTGGGTGCTTGTATTTGCTGAAGAATTCAAGAAAGAAGGAGTCTGTGGATTCGGAGTTTGCACGTGGTCGTGTCAGTAAGTTCTACTGGTGGGTAGCATTAGGAAGTCAAGCAGGGAGCTTGTAAGTCCTTTTGTATGAACTTCGATTCTTTCATAGTGAATTCAGGTTTGCCTTGAGGATAGGTGGGTTAAATCCTCCCCAGGTTTTTACCGTGTGATTTCCTGGGTGATCATATCATTGTGTTCTTTATTATTCTGCTGCTTTATATTTTTTATATGATTGTATGTTTATGATAACCTAGAATTGCATAATTTGACTAAGTTAATCACTTGGCTAATTAACTAGGTTAATCTAGCTGGTTTAAGGGGTCTAAATTTCCAACATGAGTGAGTTGCGAAAATCTTCTAGATGAACTCACTGATAGGCCATAAACATATTGACCCCTTGTGATTAAATTAATTAATTAATTAGCCAAGTTATTAATTAATCAATTTAACATGCAAACGCGTGGTAGCACAAACAAATCACTAATAAACTAATTATGCAGCGGAAAATAAATAACGCAATGATTTGTTTACGAATGGGGAAAACCTGATGGCAAAAACTCCACCAGGTGATTTTCAGGTCACCACTCCCGAAACTCCACTATTATCACAACAAGCGGTTACAAGTAAAGAAATCCCAAGTATCTTACCAACCTATAGTTGAACCCTTATCCCAATACCCAATTGGACTTGTTTTATAGTGACAATTTCCCCTTTTGATGCACGGCTCCCAAGTACATGACTAACCAATGCACGGATCCTAGTATGCGACTTCAATCACCAACTTGAAAGTGTTGTTGGCTGCAAAGTTCTTCAGTTCATCCATGATGAAGATCAAGAAGTTGCTTGATCACAAAACCCAAAGATGCACATACACAGCAACTTCTTCAAAAGAGATGAATTAGGTCAAAACTTTGTCTCCAGTCACAATTTGCTTGAACAGAGTTTGCTCAATGCTTGTGCAAATTGTGAACACTTTGACGGCTCTTAAAACAATCCTTTTATATGTCTAGGGTTAGGAGAAAAGAATGCCCAAAGACACATCCACGAATCTCAAGAAATCAGATCAGAATTTCTGATTTTATAAACCTCGACAGATAGAAGCTGTCGAGAAGTTGTTGAGCAGGCGTTGAGCACACGGGGCTGGAACAGCTTTCTTAAGCTCGATAGATGCAGCTGTCAAGCTAGCTGTTGAGCTTTAATGAATTTGTACTTTTAGCTTGTTTTTCTTGAACAGACTTGAAGGCTTCAACACTTGATCTTGAAACATGGTTTCTTGAAGTATTTCAACACATCCTAGATCTATCCAAATACAAGTAAAGTGCGTTTTGTTAAAGGATTAGCCAATTACATAAAAGTATGACATATGTTCTTAACATGTGAACCATATATGTCCTAACACTCGTGACTTGCGTTGCGTGACTGGCGAGTCGCGAGATGATTCGCGAAAATTTTCGTGAGTCGCGCGAGTAGCGAGCAAGTCACGAGGTGAGTCGCGAAAAAACTCAGACACCTGTTTTTCAACATAGAACATGTTTAAACAATGAAAAACAAAGTAAGCACAAAACATGAACACAAAGAGTGATAAAAATCACTTCCAAAAACATATATAATGATCAAAAATCTTTTTGGATTGATCCATATATAGTTGAGCACACACACATCACATTTAAACAAGTACAATCGAACAAATAAATAAGGCATTCATTGAACATTAGGCATGTGTGTTGTGTGTGTGTGTGTGTGTGTATCAAGTGTGGAATAGTCCTTAGTCTAGAATTAAGTTTCAATGATCAATTCAATCAAGTCAAACACAACTAATACTAAGTCAAGTGGTCTATCTCACTTTTAGAAATATGCATTTATGACCTCCCACATAAAACTTGATAACATAACTTTGAAGCTTTACATTTGGCTCCATATACATCATATCATTTGATCTTTTTTTTTTTTTTTTTTTTTTTTGATCTTTACATCTCTTTTTGAGATCGATGCCTGAAATTTTTGATATTTCAATTTGATGAACAAGCTTTTGGCTTTTTGGGCATCATACATTTCCATTAAAAGTCGCTTTCCCTTTTTCCTAGTCAAATATTAGTATCTGTGATGGCTTTTGGAGCTCATTATCTCTTTTTATTTTGAGATTTACATTTGTTGAGCTCTTTAAGCGAAAAAAAAGAAAAGAGTGGGAAGATATATAGGCATAAGTCTACGCATGTATCAAAACCAACATGACTATTGACTAATCATTCATGACAAGCTTGAAAATCGATTTACAACAATCACACAAAGATGTAAAGATTTTTCGCACAAAGATATAAGTGCATAAAGAACAAGCTAAGCTCGTAAATGCACAAAGCCATTAGTACAAAGGTACAAGGCAAAACTCACATGTGATATATGCTCAAACATATACAATCAAACTTTTTGAATTTTTCACTTTTTATGTGGTTTTGGATTTTTTACTCACACAAAACTAAAACGTAAAAGTAAGATCAAAACAAAAAAAAAATGCATATGAATAAATGCAAGATGAATAAAATGCATGAAGATATGACATTCAATGCATGAAGGGTCTCACAAAGATCGAAATAATTAGATCAAGGACCAAAAGAGCAAAAGCTCAACCATAGGAACCCTTCCTCATTCAAACAGAATGATTGTTTGGAATAAGTGTCTCATGAGAAGTGAGACGAGGGTTGGAAGAATGAGAACTGGAGATGCACATAGTCAAGGAGTTAAGAGCATTAAACACTTTCTTTAACAACATGCTATTTTCACTCAAATCCGATTTACTCTTTTTAGTACAACTTCCAAGAAGCTCAAGTTTCTCTTTTCTTTTGATTCTTTTAAGAGCATAAACTTAGAGCAATGAGGTCTTAGATGACCAAAAGCACCACAATGGCGATAAACAATGTGTTTAGGTCTACTAGGCTTTTTGGGAAGGGATCTAGTAACACGGTTTTGTTCTCTCTTCAACTTATGACATTGAGGTCTTACATGACTAATCACACCACAATGGTGATGGTGGCAAGTTGGAACAAACATAGATCCATCCAAAGCCTTAGGTTGAGACCTAAACAGAGGCTTTGACTTAATAGCCTTTCTTTCCACCTTTTGATTTCTTTTATGTGGAGGAATGTACACCAATTTGTCCTTTGAGGTAGAACACACAATAGGCACAAAATCGGGTACCACAACATGATTGCAACAAATATTTTCATCATTTTTAGCAATAGGTTCAGCAATCAAATACTTGGCATGCATCTTAAGAGTTTCATTTTCACATATTAGCTCATTAATAAGTTTGTTAAACAAAACAAGTTTAGCATCCAAGTCCATATTCAAAAATTCAAACTCTTTTAGCTTTTCAAGAGAAATTTCAGTAAGTTTCTTATATTTCTCAACCAATTTGTTGGATTCATTGAACTTAGCAATCAAATCATCATTTTCACAAAATAACTTGCTCAAATTCTTTTGAAACTTCTTAGCCTTTTTCTTCAAGAGTTTGTCATTTGGAATATCAACAACACCCAAAGATTCATGTAACATAGCATCATAATCATGAGGATTAACACTCATAGAGGCATTTTCACAAACACGTGACATGCTACATTCATCATCAACCAAATCATACAAAGAGGCATACAAAGCACTATCCATGGCAAATAAACACAAGGGGTCAAGGATCACACTTAGGTATTGAAACCACAACAAGTGTACCCGCTCTGATACCAATTGAATGTTCAAATAGCATATAAAACACTATGAACGTTTAGACCCTTAATTACAAAATTATCAATTCAAGCGTAATGTCAAACAGTATATGTGCGGAAATAATAGAATTGATAAACAATCTAAACCAATTAAAATCAAATCCATAGCAGAAATTAAATGTCAAATATTAAGGGAAGAGAGATGTAAACACAAAGACAACACATCAATGTGTTATTGAAGAGAAAACCGAAGCCCTCGGCGCATAAAACCTCTCCGCCGCCCTCCAAACGGTCAATAATCCACTAAAGAATGAAGTTGGGATACATGAACAGTAGAAGACCCTCCAAGCCTAATCTACCTATTGTACCTAAGCCCTCCAAGCTTCTTGCTTTAACGAGGTTGCGCTGAACCTTTGTCTTCTTTAGTTTATCGGATTCCGCTATAGCCCATAGCATCAACCAATAACCATTAGTCCCTTCCTAATTGCTTCCTAAAGCACCAAATAGCATTCTCACAAATGTGGGTATGGTGAGAAAAGGATTTGGGTAAGAACCTTTCAAGGATGTAACAATAGAGAGGGTGAGAGTAGAGGAATTTGAAGAGTCTTTATGTAAAGATTGTGGATGAGTCAATTTTATTTTTCTCTAGGGTTTCTCTCTCAAAATTCTCTCTGGAAGCTCTCTACATTTCGTGGGTATAAGGGTCTATATATAGTGGTGGGTGTTTGGAATGCGAAGAATCATTTTTCAAAACAGAGCTAGCTGGCAACTTGGCCTCGCGACTTGACTGAGTCGCGAGTTCAAGTTGCGAGCTAACTGAATGGCCAGTTTGGACTTTTTGTCCTGTAGTACTACAGTTGGCATGACGGTTCAGCTTTTCTGCATGCTTCACTTGTATGCATCTTCTAGCGGCTTGCCAGTCGTGAGTCCCTGCTTCACTGCACATTCTTGAGCATTTCTTCACAATCTCTCACACACTACCCTTACAAGATTCCCATCTAAGTACATGATTTCTAAATGCTGAATTACAAGTAAATTTGGCACGGAATAAAGTCAACAAGATGGTTGATTAAATTCAACCTTACAAGAACTTCAATTTGTAATGTTGGCAAATCATGATCAAAACGTTTTAGTCTTATTTAGACTTGCTCAAAGTATAGGTTTATGTGTAAAGTTTGAATTGAGTTGCTGCTGGATTTACTGTGTAAATCTGCCTGGCTCAATCAATCGAGAATTAGACTCGACCGATTGAAAGTCGTGCATATTATTTTTTTCTGCAGAATTTCCAACTTAGCCCAAGCCCGTTTGACATGTAGGGTTTTATGTTGTCTTAAGTATAAAAGGGAAAACCCTAACCACGTTTTTGGGAAGCTCTTTATGTTGTGTGTGTGAATCTTCTGTGAGATCTAGAGGTGTTTACCTTCACACATACTTAGGGTTTCCAAGATTCAAGATTATGTCAAGAATTTGGTGATTATTAAGTTGCAGATTCAAGTGCTTAAAGATACACAAGCGGGAGTGCTTGTACTTGTTGAGAATCTAAGAAAGAAGTAGTCCGTGGACTCGGAGCTGTCATGTAGTTGTGGTAGTAAGTTTCCTACTTGAGGTAACAATAGGATGTTAGTGGTCTAAGTTGCTATTGTGTAAACTTCAATTCTTTCATAGTGAATTCGGTTTACCTTGAGGATACCTAAGTTAAATCTTCCCCAGGTTTTTTATAGGTTTGGTTTTCCTAGGTCATTATATTTTTGTGTTCTTTATTTTCCGTACTTTACATTGATATGATATATTTGTGTTAACCTAGATCTGTTTAATTTGACTAAGTAATCACTTGGCTAATTAACTAGGTTAATCTAGTTGTGTTTTAAGGGATCTAAAAATGTACAGACACCTTGATATCAAATTTCAATGGGGTTACATCTGATTTACGAGCCACTAAGGTTGGTACATTTCTATATTGTGGGGTAAGCATAAAACATATCAGCAGTTACATATATTTAAACTATCTTTGCACGTAGATTCCATTATGAAGTGTTAGGAGCCTTTACATTCTAGGTGATATGGTCCTAAGAAGACTCTTGTCTACGTTGTATATGAACAAAAGTTTTGTTAGATAACATCTAATATTTGTGTTGATTGGCTTTCCTCTTTTATACATGAATAATCATTAATAAGTTTTGGTAGTAATATACTGCAAAACCCACAGCTTGAATCTCTTCCTCCCTTTGAACTCCAAGCACTTTGTATATAAGGAAGTGTCAATTTAGTTACAAAGCTCTTGGCATCACTATCATTTTTAAATGATGAGATTTCATTCATCTCAAATTTAATGGAACAAATTTAATACTAGAGACTTACGTTACAAACATTTGAGGTGCCATCTACAACACCCTTCTCTAAGTGAAGGGAAAAAAAAAATGACATCTCACAATAGTCTTCCATTTGGTAAATCTAAAGCTATTCAATTTCTTGAAAGCACTTAAAATAGACAAATTAAAAAACTAGAATACTTAGTTGCTGATTATTCAAAAGAGCCAATAAGCCATCGAAGTTGCCAGTTTAATATAGGTACATTAATTCGGAAAGATGAAAAAACATAAGACGAGAAAAAAAAAAAGGAACCCATATATGGAATAGAATAACTTTGCTAGATACAAAACCTTCTATTTTATTCTAGTCATTTGCTTGATGAGCATTTGATTTAGTACAAGATGAAACACCCTTGAACCAAGTGACACATGGTTAAGCAGAGAAAACAAGGTGAGCGAAATAGACGTCATCTGCCATAGACTTGTCTAGTTTTCATTAGAAGAAGGGGGGAATTCAAGTTTGCCGGAATTTAAGGCCTAGAAGTAGGAGTTGAGGGTCTTGAGCTTAATGATGGCCAGGGTTTGTCAATGGAAGAGCTGGTGGTCTTGATGAATAGTTACTCTCTGATTGTAAAACAAAAAGTTGAAACAAAGATTATTTGAGATATTAGTCATTCATATATAACAACTTCAAAAAGCGCTTCCATTAAATATCATTATCCGCAATTAAGTTGTCTAAAATAGATATCTTTGTTTTGAAAACCTTTGGTGTTGGGCTTTGTGTAGCCTAGTTGTGTTTGATCCAGATGATTACCTGACCTGAAATAATGTTGTGTGGTTTTTAATAGAAGATTTTCTGAGGCTTAATCCATGGAGCGGGGGCTTGCCCAAGCCATAGCGCAGGATATAGAAATCGTTGTTTTGGTGATTAGGGTTTTGTTGATGTAGTTTTTTTGAGAGAGGGAAAAAATATGTACTGCCGCACTTGTATTTTTCCTTGATAATAGTGAAATTCCTGCAACTTCGTGGACGTAGGCAAATTACTGAACCATGTAAATACTGTCTTGTGTGTGTGATTATTTTTCTTTGGCGTGTGTTTTCTCTATTTTTGTTTCTCACAGGTTGGGAATTTTGTGTTAATTCCCTACAACTGGTATAAGAGCCAGGTTAGGTTTGAGTGGGAGTAATGGCAGAGGAAGCAGGAAAGGCATCTGGAATAGAAAAGTTTGATGGTACAGACTTTGGATTCTGGAGAATGCAAATCGAGGATTATCTTTATGGGAAAAAGTTGCATCTGCCGCTTCTAGGGGAAACACCTGTGACTATGAAGGGTGAGGAATGGGCTCTTCTTGACAGATAGGTACTTAGAGTTATCAGGTTAACTCTGTCTAGGTCTGTCGCACATAATATTATAAAGGAGAAGACCACAGTAGATCTGATGAAGACTTTGTCTGGTATGTATGAAAAGCCGTCAACAAACAACAAGGTGCATTTGATGAAGAAACTGTTCAATCTAAAGATGGTGGTTAACGCATTAGTAGCATAACATCTGAATGAATTTAACACTATTGTTAGGACATATGTGATTCATGTTAGGACATATGTGATTCATGTTAGGAACATATGTCAACATTTTATGTAATTGGCTAATCTTTTGACAAACGCACTTTACTTGTAATTGGATAGATCTGGGATGTGTTTAATTCTTCAAGAAACATATTGTTCAAGTCTAGTATTAAAGCCATAAAGATTGGACCAAGAAACAAGTGAAGAAAAATTGTTCACTAAAGCTACACAGATAGCTTGATAGCTGCTCAATAGATAGCTATCTATTGAGGTTTAATGAGGCTCGACAGATACTATCTATCAAGAATTACAAAAATCAGTTTTTCAGATTTGATTTTCAGCCCATGCTTATGTATTTGTGTAGGATTTCTTTTCTCACAACCCTAAACATATATAAGGCTTATTTTAGAGGCCGTCACATAAGAGAATACAAGGAGAACACATGCAAAAAGTGACCGATGCCTTATTCTCTCTGAAAAAAGCTACTGCGTCTTTGCGCCTTAGGGTTTTGTAACCAAGTGCTTCTTGATCTTCATTGTTGATGAAGTGAAGAACTTTGCAGCCAACATCTTCTTTAAGTTGGTGTGTTAGTCACATACTAGGAGCCGTGCATCATTGGTTAGTTACGTACTGGGATTCGTGCAAAAAGGGTGGCGTTCATATATTGAAGAGTTTAGAGGTTTTGAAGCGGTAGAATGATTCTGCTATAAATTCATCTATCGGGATTGTAAAATCTAGGGACAAAGGTTTTGTACTAGATCTGAAACTTCTCTTTACTATAGTGAATTGCTTTTTGGGAAGGTTTCCCCCCTTGTTTTTTACTGTAAAACTAGTTTGTTTCATTGGTTTTCCTGAGTCATCATATCTTGTCGTATTTAATTTTCCGATGTTCATAATATTGACATGATAATGATGTTTGTTTGTTTTAACAAGTTTTATTCATAATAAATCTAATTAACAACTTGGGTTTAAAACTTGTTAATTCTATCAACCGGGGTCTAAATTTCCCAACAAGTGGTATCAGAGCGGGTACACTCTAATTGGATTAATTTCTTGAGTGTGATCCTTGACCCCCGTTGTCATGGATCGTGGACAATTCCTTTTGATTCCTCCTTTATTTGATGGCACTAATTATAAGTACTGAAAAGTTTGTATGAAAGTCTTTTTGTAGGCTCTAGGTGAACAAGTATGGCAAGCTGTTGAAGTTGGCTAGATTAAGCCTAAAGAAGTGCCGGTAGATTGGACTGAAGAAACAATCAAAGTGGCAACTTTCAACAGTAGGGCATTGAATGTTTTATTTTGTGGGGTGACCAATGAGGAATTCAAGAGAATATCATCCACAGAAGTTGCCAACGAAGCATGGACCATTCTTGAGACCACTTATGAAGGTACCAAGGCAGTAAAGACTGTGAAGTTTTGACGACTTACTAGTAATTTTGAAGAAATAAGGATGGAGAAGGATGAGACATTTAATGAGTTCTATGCTAAACTCAAGGATATTGTGAATTCTGCTTTCAACCTTGGAGAATTTATAGCAGAATCCAAAATTGTTAGGAAAATCCTTAGGTCATTACCTGAAAGATTCCACGCCAAGATCACTGCCATTGAAGAAGTGAAGGACATTGATCAAATTCCTTTGACTGAGTTTGTAGGGAACCTTCAAACCTATGAGATGAGATTAGGCTTAACAGGAAAATGTGGAAAGAGTAAAAACTTGGCTCTTAAGGGTATAGAGGAAGAGATTGAGGACTCTGAAGATGAAGATGAAGATGAAGATGATGATGAGGATGAGGATCTAACCTTCATAACTGATGAGATTATCAAGCTTTTTCAATTTAGGAAAAAGGATAGGGTAAACCTCCTAAGAAATCTAAATCCTCAAGGAACGGCAAGAATGAGAAACCCCTTATCCAATGCCATGAGTGCAAACGTTTTGGTCATATGAGGATAAAGTGCCCAAATTATCTTATGAAGGAAAAGATCAAGAATTCAAAAGATAAAGGGTTGGTTGCTACTTAGAGTGATACTGAGAATGACTCTTCTAATGAGTATGTGGATGAATGTAATCACGTTATGGCCTTTGCTGCCTTAATTGATAAGGTGATTGTGGAGAGTGCTAGTGACAGTGAGGATTCTTCTGATGGTGAAGTACCCAAGAAGTTAACCCTTCAGGAAGTCTATGATAAGCTATGCAGTGAATTCATAAAATCTGAAAAGACTTCTCATCTTTGTAGAAAAGAGCTTAATGAGGTAAAAACTGAAAAAGCTAAATTGTTAGTCAAACTAGATGAGACTACAAGGTTAGTTGAGACTCTTGTTGTGGAGAACACCTCATTAGAAGAGAAGGTCAAGAATCTTGAGGTTGAGTTTAGTCAAGCTAGAACTCAAATAGAGAGGATGTCTAGTGCAAAACTTGATGAGGTATTGAGTGCTCAAAACCTAGTTCTAATAAGACTGGTTTAGGATATGCTGTTTCTTCCAGCCCCTCCTCTTCCATGGCTTCTGGATCAAGGACTGTCTTTGTGCCCCAATCTGAGAAAGGTGATAAAGGTATGAAATCCAAAACTGTTTTGGCTAATTCTAAATCCTTTGTTAGACCTCATGTTTGTCATCATTGTGGTGTTTCTAGACACATTCATCCTAATTTCTTTTAGTTGTATCCTCATAAACAATTGTCCAAACGGTCACAGATTTCCTCTCAAGGACCTACATCTTTGTTTGGAAAATTATTAAAAGCTTTGAGCTTTTTAACTCAATTTCAGGGGTAGAAAGGGGGGTGGGGGTGGGAGGTGCATATATATCTTGTGGGTTAAGTTTTTGTCCAATGCACATATAGGATCCTTTGTATATTTTTCCCAAGATAAACAGATCATTATTTTCTATGTTTTGTTGTCATAGAGCATAATGCAAAGAGTCAAGTATGAATACTAATTCAACAAAATGAAATATCTACTACTCAAGTTCAGTGTGATGTATCTTTGTTGTGCCGTTGCCCTGTTTAATGAAATATCTACTACTTTCAGATAAAAAAGAAAAAAGTATCATTACCTATTCAACAAACCAAAGAACCCAATTTGTCTCGTTTATCACATTGCTATTGTATTATATGAATGCTATATTAGCTAACCAAATGAATCTAGCAAAACAGTGTAAACTCAAGATCCTCAAATGTCCACTAGCTTCCAACCCATAAATGTGAAAGCACTTTAAGCTATCCAACCAGAAGGGTGAAAATGAATGGCATGACAATGAGGAAAGACAGCAACGAGAATGTACATGTGTCTACACGGGAGCCAGCAGGTAAGCCTTTAAGATCACAAGTAATCCTTCGGAAGCTCCCAATCATCCTCGGTTCCCCTATTCCTTGGTTTGAATCTCTGGCTACCA
The DNA here is from genome assembly GCA_032727855.1 of Quercus ilex subsp. ballota. NCBI lineage: Eukaryota > Viridiplantae > Streptophyta > Magnoliopsida > Fagales > Fagaceae > Quercus > Quercus ilex. The sequence continues at coordinate 35,595,590 of CM064914.1, forward strand.
TAACATCTTCTTATGCTCTAACCCTATTCAGATCTAGAAGGTCTTTCAAAGTCAGGATATTCTCCATGCTTATCTACAGAAGTCACATTTTGGGTGCCCAAAAAACCTTGCTACAAGGAAATAGAGGGATTAGTACTCTGGTGGATTTTTAATTTAAGAAAAAAAGAAGTGATAATTTGACTAGGGGTAATCAAATATTTGTCAACATCAGCTTCTTTAACTTGGGAGAGCTCCATGGGAGACCCTAAATCCCATTTAGCTCATAATGTCTGAACAGGTTAGTGTCATAATGTTCTCTTTGATATAAGGCTGGAAAAGTTCACTTCATGTATCTCCCAAGCAGCTCACAGAAATAAGACATGATCCTCATTGAACTACCTAATGAAGAAAGGAAAAATACATTTATATCCGGTTATTGGTAAGAAAATTAATAGACAACTCCATGCATCTATTATATGCTTGCCATATAAGCTGTTATAATCATACAAAAGCATAGGTAAGATGTCAATTTTGTGTGCTTCCATGCATTCCTCTTCACTTGTGCATATATATATGCATCATGTATCTGATTAAAAATAAAGCATACCACAGAGCAAGAGCAAGATGGGCAGTTTCATTATGCGTAGAAAAATATCTTTGTTAGTTTCTGTATGCGTGAGGCTGCAGCTTCATACACAACAACTGCATCAGGTATAACTTCCAGTACATCCTTGATCCTCCACAAAGAGCGCATATCTAGGTACTAATCTGAAATTACTAGGAAATTGCATTTAAATTTCACAGAGAACACCTTTTTGAACAAAAGGTATATTATCGATATAAGACACATCGAACCAGATAATTAACTACAAAGCATGCAAGCACAGATTCTTTCAAAATGGTAAAAAGTATTTTGCTTGTAGTTTGCACTCAAATATTTGTCATTTGCCTTTTTAGTGCACCTACAAAACTTGACGCAATAATGAGTTTCCGAATGAATCAAGCTCCAGTGATTCAATGGCTCCTAAATTAATGTTAAAACTATAACCCCGCAACTAGAAATGTGACATGAAAAATTGTAGATGATTGTAAAACACTGTTTATTTCACCACCTAATTACACATATTTGTACACTCAAATGCGTGCTTGTCACATTGGCATGTGTACTATTGTATGCACTAAGATGTGTGCACTCATCATTATCCTCGTAGAATAGATAATGATGTACAATGGTAGGTGCAAACAAATTTGACTCACCTTCCCAATATTCCAACGAGCTGGTGTTGAGACGACTTTGTATCCTACCTAACAAACAACACAAGTTAAAATCTTTAAAAAAAAAAAAAAATGAGATATTTCTATAGAATATTCTGAAGAAGGTAACACCAATCCACTACCTACTTCCAATCCCACAAATTGGAGTTTTACAAGAGGTCATATGGGTTTATGGTCCTAACTTTCAGCATTATGAAAACAAATGGAGATCCCAATCCAATGCATGTAATAAAAATACAGAAGAGGGGTAGGGGGTTTGACATCCAAGAGCATGCCTTTCTTCCATTCTGCTTTCCATGAAACTTGATTGCGCAAATTCATTCCTAAGATAAAAATTCATATCTTAGTCTCAAAATTTTAGGGTCGGCTATGAATCCTCAATTGCCCAATCAAGGTCATGTATTTTTTCATCAAATTAAAAATGCCAAATGAAAATTTAAATACCATTTTCAATTGGCCAAATGCTTCCATGTCTTGAAAGAGATTATATAATTGATCTCCCCAGACCTCAAAAATTTTGATGCGACCACGTTCTTGCCATTTTGGGAGTAATGCAAGTAGCATTAAGATCCAGGAGGCTACGACAGCAGGTATATTTCTCGTTCTCTCTCTCTAGTTTATTTATTCTTATGGTTTCCTTGTGATTGCTTTGGTTATGTAGAGCGCGAATTCTTTGTCTATGTTTTTATTCTCCTTGTTTGTTGTTCTCTAATTAGGGATTTGACCATTGATCAAAACCAATTCTATTTACTGTTTTATTTCTCTATTCTCCACCTTTGTGGATTGAATTTCCACTTTTGATTGCTTGCTAGGGTTTGAAAATTTGGGTTTTGTTTTAGGGTTTATTTTGAAATGGGTTCGTTCATGTGTTGGTGTGTGTGTGTCAGTCTAATTGGGTTTTTCCCTTGCCTTGGGTTTGGACATGTTGATGCGGCTTGAGTTTGCATGTTATGTTTACTTGGGTGTATCTCTCTATTGTACTGTACATTGAGTGAGCTGTGTGTTTGAGATTTGTGTCCAAAACATGCTTGTGTGAATCAATACAAATGATGTGTACTTGTGCTCTGTGCCAAAACTTGACACATGGAGTGATGATAAATCTGTAGGACTTGTATGTTACTTCTTTGTAATTTTTTTGGTCAATTTCCCTTTTGTTTTGATTTTTTTTTTCTTCCATATTATGTGTTCCTTGCAGGTGTCTTTACTGAGAAAAGAATACAAAACTCACGCTATGGACTATGAGGACTATGAGGACATAAGTTTTCCAGACTTCGATGAGTTCACTCGTCAATTTGAAAAAGAAGAAGAAGAAGAAGGTAAAGGCAAATCTGATCCTGATATCCATCAAAAAACAAAAGCAAAATCTGATCCCAATATAGATTGTATCCCACACCTACACCCCTTCTCCACAAACAGCTACTCATGCCTTTAACCCCCTACCCCTATCTCCCCCCTTGCCCTCCAACTTCATGATCCATTAAAATCTTTTAAAGGTCCAGAATGGATCCCCGAGATGGAGGTATGTGCTACATTGTGTGAGTGAGTGTATGTCATCTTTTAGCTTGTCATGCTTCTAGCATCTAATGATTTTTCTGTTTGGATTGAAGAGAGTCCTTGTTTTTTAGAGCAAGCTCTTCTTCATGATGTATCTGTTACTTTTATTTCTGAGTGAAGTTTTATGTCTTTTTATCAACCAAAAAAAAGAAAGAAAGGGTTTTCAATTAAATTTGCTTGTTTCTCAGCTTTGTGAGCAGGAACAAAATGAATTTTCTCTCCATGGATAGATGTTGTTAAAGCGCTACAATGAAATTAAGGTTTATTTCTTCTTCTTCTTAATATCCATCTATATATGCTTTATAACTCTTTCTTAATTCTTTGATTTTGAACAATTGGTGTAGGGTACAAATTTTGAATTTGTGAGACTTGTGAAGATCCAGTTGATGCCCAGTAGTGGAATAACTGATTTTATTCAATTCGAGCCAAGCCTAGCGGTATTGAGCACACATTGAAAACCTTTGAAGGTTCCATGTTCAAGGATTATGTCAATTCTCATAGATTGTGGCCCATGTCTTGTTAACTATTAGGCCCCAATTCTCAACGGTATGTGTGTCGTGGTGTGGGCAAATACAACCATGAATTGTTAGGGAAGTTTACTTTGCTAATGGTTGGGTGGTGTGGGATTAGTTTGTTGGATCTTTGCAGGTTTGATTTGAACATATATAATAGATTTTTTTTTTTTTTTTGAATGACCTGCAACCAATATTGTAAATTTTATGATTGTAGATTGATAGTGAATAAAATTAGGGGTGGAACTAGGAAATTTTGTATGGGGGGCCAAGGTGAAAGTCTCATACTGATTTACAATTCAAGAAAATTCAAAGTACAACATATATATATATATATATATATATACATACATGCATGGCTTCCTGCATTAAAAGAATATTTATTAAATCCAAAGTAATAACTTGTTGTGTGTATATGTGTGTGTGTCTTCCTTTATTTGGGAAAAATTTAAGTACAATACATTTAGTACATTAAGTTCTTTAATTAAATGCAACATTGGTTTACCATAACTAATAAAATACAAATAATGTTATCATTTTTAAGAACAATTTAATTCAACACAAAGTTTTTTTGTTTAATTCTTTAGAACATGTTAAAATAAAAATTATTGAGACAAAATAATAGGTATATCAGCATCCAGAGCTACTGAAAACAAATGATGAAAGGCCTTCCTTGGCACTAGTTACTGCTATTACTTTACCCACATAGTCTCTATAATTCTCACACTACTACACTAGTAGGTCCTTGAAATTTTATGAGATATGGTCATAGCTAAAAAAGGATTACATAAAATTATATTGGCACATGGCTTACGTACTTAAAAGAGGAATAAAAAAAGAGTCAAAGACACAAAAGTGAAAAAGGAGTTAGGGTGAGGGAACTTCTATGGTTGACACATTAGAAGAGGGGGGGGGGGGGGGGGGGGTGGCGGCGTGGTGGTGGGGAAGCTTTTCTCTTGGAGGAGGCCAGCTCTTAAATAAATGGTAGAAAAACCCATTTTTACCTATTATTAGAGAGGTTTTAAAAAATTTTGGGGTGGTTAATGTGGCTCCGCCCCTAAATACAATCCTCTCCATTTCATACATACACAACTAATGTAAAATAAACAAACTGAAGGATTGGCAAGAACAAACATTGTTTTTCATGACATTAAGGACAATTTAAGATCTAGCATATGATTATTTTCTGAACAAGAGAAGAACATCCAAGCATTATCATGCTTAGATCCTAATTTCCATGGCAACATTACCACAAAGCATGTTTAGTCAAGCATAGTAACACTAAAACATAACTACACTAACATCCATTTATAAAAATCAAACAAACAACAAAAGGGGGGAATGTTCTCTTTAACTCTAGAGGAGAGGCAATGAAATGCTGGCGCATCTTAGTGTTCACAACAGAGATCCAACTATCGAATTATTAAAAAAAAAAAAAAAAAAAAATTGATATGAATGCCACCTGTCAACACAAATTGATACTCCCAATCACTTGTTCACATGGTGATCTATAAGGAATTACAATTCGACCCAAAATTTGAATTTAATACTACTATATATTTAATCACTCCACTTGATAAGCCAAGATCCGGGAATATATACAATGCATGATAGACAATTCTTGTCATACATATGCCAATATTTCTCTGAAATTGTGCTCAAAATTGACAATAGAAAACTAATTCAAACGAGCAATAATGTCTTTATTTTTTCAACAACAAAAAAAGTGAAGAGCAATAAAAATGGACTCTAAAACAGCATACTCTAGTGCCTCAATTACTCAGTTGGCTTTCCTGCAATTTTTCCTTATTTGGTCGCCTGTGCTTGTGAGTGGACTCAGTCTTCCCATCTTCACCATTGCGTTGGCAAAGTCTGTTATGAGGTCTCGCACGTTGTTGCTATAATTGGTAACTATGGAATCAGTGGAACCTCCGCTAAAGAGTTGCTGATCCGAGTGCAAGAGACCCTTTTTGTTTATCAAATTCGTGTAGTAAGCAGTGTCAAAGGATGTTGGACTAGTTACATCTAGAGGGGCAAGATTGGAGTCACCGCCAGTGCTTGGACAGTTTGATTTCAATGAAGTTGCGTATGAGAAATCTATGTTGGTTTCATTGTAAATCCTGGTTCGAAAGTTTCCGCAAGTTGCTTGGCCAATTGTGTGAGATCCTGAACAAATTATAGTGGGTGTCATTTCATACAAGGCTTCTTTTAAGTGACGATATAATTTGAAATCTATAGCATCTGTTATTATTTGATTACCATCGGCTCAAGAAATCAATTGGTTTCTTATTTTATATTTTTAGGATTTGACCATAGATTCCTTAATTGATGACAAGATAAAAACCCTATGTTTCATGCTTAACTTTGCTCTTTATCAATTACACTTTGTCACATGTCTAACTTTTTTTCTTCCATATAAAGCGTGAAAAGTTGAATGCTTGAGACTTAACTAATCGAGTTAACTGGAACCTATTATATGAGATTTTAAACATCACTAGTGGGATATAATTAGAGTTACTAAGACTTTCACCTACTTGACAAAGCCACCATTTCATTTGCAGTTAGACCTTTGTTTGACAAGGCATTGATAAGGCCACTAAGATCTAAGGTTGGACTAGGGATGTTGGAATTAACGGCAGTAGAACTTGCAGTGGTGGAGTCTCTTCTACGCAAATCAACAGGCCAACTCCAAATAGGTGCACTTAGCTGAATTAAAACCAACAATATGATGCAAATGACATCAAAAGTGTTAGGACATATGTGTGTTCACTTGTTAAGAACATATGTCATTTGTTTATGTAAATTGACTAATTCTTTTGACAAAACGCACTCTACTTGTAATTGGGTAGTTCTAGGTGTTTTTAATACTTCAAGAAACAAGGTTTCAAGATCAAGTGTTGAAGTCATCAAGTCTGTCTAAGAAAAAGCAAGCTGAAGTGCAATTTCATTAAAGCTCGACACCTGCTCGATAGCTACATCGACACCTGCTATCTGTCGAGATTTATAATTTTAGATTTTCTGATATGATTTTCTTGGGATCCGTGAATATGTTTTTGGGCCTTCTTTTCTTCTAACCCTAAACATATAAAAAGATTGTTTTAAGAGCCGTCAAAGTGTACACAAGTTGCAAAAGCATTGAGCAATCTCTGTTCAAGCAAATTGTGATCAAAAGACGAAGTTCTTAACCTAGTTCATCTTCTCTCAAGAAGTTGCTGTGTATTTGCACCATAGGGTTTTGTAATCAAGCATCTTCCTAATCTTCATTGTGTATGATGAACTGAAGAACTTTGCAGCCAACCTGTCATTCTAAGTTGGTGTTTGAAGTCGCATACTGAGATCCGCGCATTAGTTAGTCACGTACTTGGGAGCCGTGCATCAAATGTGGAAATTTTCACTACAGATCAAGTCCAATTGGGTATTGGGGTAAGGGTTTAACTGTAGGTTGGTAAGGTACTTGAGATTCCTTTACTTGTAACTGCTTGATTTGATAATAGTGGAGTTTCGGGAGTGGTGACCTGAAAATCACCAGGTGGGGTTTTTGCCGTTAGGGTTTTCCTCATTCGTAAACAAATCACCGTGTTATTTAAATTTCGCTGCATATTTAGTTTTTGGTGATTTGTTTGTACTTCCACGCAATTGCATGATAAATTAATTAATTAATAACTTGGTTAATTAATTAATTGGTTTAATCACAAGGAGTCATTCAGATTGTGACCTATCAAAAAGAACAAGGTTTTAATTATGAAGTCAATATAGCTTTGACCTGTTGCCACAACTTCATTTTATTATTCGTTTCCACTTAGCTGAATTAAAACCAATAAAATGTCGCAAATGACATCAAGAGAACAATGTTTTAATAATGAAGCCAAACAAGCTTTGGCTTGTTGTTGCCACAACTTATCTTCATTTTAATTATGAAGTTTATTTGATTTATGTACAATTTTTTTTTAAAACTTGGCATTTTTTTAATGTAACATTGTACTTTATCCGGTTTATTTTTTAAAACCAAATAAACTCATGGACATAAACTTGTGGTTAAAATTAATAAGTAATATAAAAGTTTGAGCTCTTTCTTACAACAACAACTAAATCCCTTACAACAACGGCTAAAATATCAGCACAAGACACAACACCGGAGCACAAATTCTCCAACTGAGATTTGATAGCGCCTATCACTTCAAAACCCCTTAGAGAAGCATTCGGAGCAGCATTTTTCTCTCCTTGGCCAGTTGTTGTATCATCCAATAGTACAGATGCATCACATCCCTGTTACAAAATGTTATTCAAAATGAAAGTTCAACGATCCATTAACACAATATAGTTTAGTTTCTTATATAATCAACTAGAGACACTCTCCAATTTGCATGGAATTTATACTTTACGTTCTCATGAAACCATACTATGGGCCTATAAATGACTTTAGCTTGGGTTCAAATGACCTTATAACTTATTGTTGGGTAAGCTATGCCAATCCACTTCAATCATCAATCTATGTACACGAGATTCACTTTGTACTTGAACGGTTGAACCTCAGTATCCTCACAAATAGGTAAGTATACTCATATTGCCAAATCCCTGATTTGGATGGTTAGAATACTCTATAATCTATATATTAATTACTATGATATAACTTTTGCATGAATTAATATGTAAATAAATTTAGTGATACAAAATTTTCTTAAATTTTTTTTAATGATTTATTGTGATTGGTGTAAAATAAAAGTGATCTCCATGATAAATCATGAAAGTAATATTGTCCTATTCATAACAAGTCACAAGCAAAAATGTTGTCAAATATATTGTATTCCTAATGCTACTTTTAGAAACACACACCCACTATACACATACAAAACATGCAAACATTTGTAGATTGATATTGCAGAAAGAAAAAGAAGAAAGTTAGAGATGACTTGCATTAACAAAGCAGTCATGAAAGTGAAGGCGGAGCAGGGATGCTCCCATATGTGCCTCACTTGACACTGCAGACTCTACAGCCGATTTAATGGTGGAAAAGGCATTAGGGCATGATGTTGCATAGAAATCAGAGGACAACTGAGCAAAGACCATCCCCACAAGAAGTGGGAATAACAGGCAGAACTTAATTGTAGTGAGAATTGATGGGATAGAGTAAAAGGGAGCCATATGATAATGATATGATATAAAGAAGCAAAGAAAGAATAAGGCTTTCTCGCTTGTTTTGTGGTTAATGCAGTAGAGTTCTCATGTATTTATACAAGATCTCTGCTTTCATGGTAATGGCATGCATTTTTCACGTGCATCGAGTCAACCTTAGGTTAAAAAAAAAAAAAAAAAAAAAGAAAAGAAAAGAAAGAGCATGTAGAGTCGGAATATAATCCTTTCCATTTCACTTGAAATAGAAAAAATCTATTTCAAATTTAAAATTTTATTTCCTAAATCTAATGGTGTACAGTATCATGTTATTTAAATTTTAAATGATGTGACATTAAGTATACCTTTAGGTTTGTGATATTTAATCAAGACCATAAAAATAATCTATTTCAAATAAAAGTGATCCTAATATTAAAGAAAAAGTCTGTTTTTTTTTTTTTTTTTTTGGTTTAATCTAATGTGCATGTAAAGCGGCTATATTATTTACTAGACAATTGACTAGTGATTCAACCCTCTCTCTCTCTCTCTCTTTCAAAATTGACACCAATTCACGTAATGAAAACTATAGTACATTGATGTTAATGAAAGCATATAATATAACACTCCAAACAAATTAAAGTAAATGAGTTTTTTATTTTTTTGGATGTATGTGGCTAGCCAAGGATGCGCTAGCTGTCAATATTACTCAGTTACGAACTTACACGCCACTACAAAACACGCGGGTCTATAGCCGCGCTTTTTTTAGCCACGATTATAAGTGGTTTTAGCTGCGTTTTAAAAGCGTGGCTATAGATTAAGTCTACAGCCACGTTCATAAAGGTGGCTATAGGTCCAGCCAAATATATATATATATATATATATATATATATTTTTAAAGGAGGACCTATAGCCGCATTTAAAAAGTGCGGCTATAGCTCACCTATAGTTGTGTTTTTAAAACGCGGCTATAGGTTAAATCTATAGCCACATTCATAAATGTTGCTATAGGTCTAGCCAAATATATATATATATTAAAAGGAGGACTTATAGCCATGTTTAAAAAATGCGGCTATAGCTAACCTATAGCCGCGTTTAAAAACGCGGCTATAGGTCCAACCGAATATATATATATATATATATATATATATATATTTTAAAGGAGGACCTATAGCCACATTTAAAAAATGCAGCTATAGCTTAAGTCTATAGTCACATTCATAAACGTGGCTATAAGTCCAGCCGAATATATATATTTTTTTAAAAGAGGACCTATAGCCACGTTTTTAAAACGCGGCTATAGGTTAAGTCTATAGCCACATTCATAAACATGGCTATAGGTCTAGCCATATATATTTAAAAGGAGGACCTATAGCCACGTTTAAAAAATGCGGCTATAGATCCAGCCAAATAATAAATATTTTTTTAAAGGCTAACCTATAGCCGCATTTTAAAAATGCGGCCATAGGTTAAAAAAAAAAAAAAAAAAAAAACTAATGGGTTCAGCACTTCAGCGTAAACAAAAACTCTGGAATATGCCATAGAATATTTCTAGAATATTCTATGGCATATTCTACAATATTCTATAAAAGAAAAAAAAGAATGAGTTCAACACTTTAGCGTAAACAAAAATATGGAATATGCCATAGAATATTCCTAGATTATTCTGTGGCATATTCTCCAATATTCCATTAAAAAAAAAAAAAAAAACTCTGAATGGGTTTAGCACTTCAGAGTAAACAAAAATATAGAATATGCCATAGAATATTCCTAGAATATTCTATGTCATATTTTAAAATATTCCATTTAAAAAAAAAAATCTGAATATTCAAAATATGAAATCTCAAACTCTCCTCTCGTATGGTACTGGCAAGAGGGGGGGGGGGGGGGGGGGGGGGGAAGCTCTCTCACAGTCATTTAGAAAAAAAAAGTGCTCTCAAAACTCTCTCAATCTCTCTCTCATGCTGTCACTGATCTTTGTCGCCGGAGATCCAAAAAGTGCTTACCCACGCTGTTGATCCCTCTTTCCCACTGATGTTGTATGAATGGGTTTGTGAAAATATGGGGTTTTGTTCATTGTTCTTTGAGTTTTGTTCATTTTGGTTCCCTTTAACTTTCTGTCTTTATTTGCTGTAGATCTGAAGATTGAGTCTCTCTTTGCTTTAGATTTGAAGATTTTGAATCAATGAAGCTAAAGTGCCTCAAAAAATTATCTCTCTTTGCTTTATGTTTCTCTGACCCATGGCCGAAAATTATTTTCTTTTGTTTGATTGTGTTTTGATTAATTTTGGATTTGAGCATATGGACTCTTTTTGGTTGTGTTTCTGTTGTGGGGATTTTTGTATTTTTGAGCTTATGCTTTTGTTTTCCTTGAATAGATTGTGTCAATTTGGGTTGATTTTGTTGAAGGAGATGTTCTGCTTGTGTTCATGTACTGTTTCCTTGTATTTTAGAGTATGTTGTGTTTGATTAATTTTGAAATTTACTGGGTTTTTGTCTGAATTTGAGTTTGCTGGGTTTGTATTTTTGTTTTGAATTTCTTAATTTAATTAAAATTGAAAATTTAAAGTTTGAAAGCATTAATTTAAAAAAAAAAAAAAAAACTTTTGATTACCGAAAATTAATTTTTTATTAATCAAAATTAATTTTTTTTAAATATAAGGGTTTATAGCCACGTTTTTTAAATGCAGCTGTAGGTTGAGAATCCTATAGCCACGTTTTAAACGCGGCTATAGCTATCACCTATAGCCATGTTTTAAACGTGGCCATTGGTTCGATCCTATCGCCACGTTTTAAACGCGACTATAGCTTTCACCTTAGACCACGTTTTAAACGTGGCCATAGGTCCTGGTCTTAGGCCACGTTTGAAAAAATGCGGCCATAGACCCCTCAGGCCTATAGTCGCGAGGTTTAGGCCACATTTGAAAACGCGGCCTAAAAAAACGCGGCTATAGGCCAAATTGTCCTATAGCCATGTTTTTCTGACCTATAGCCGCGTTTTAAAAACGTGGCTATAGGACCTTTCTTTTGTAGTGTTAATTACAAAATTTATACAAACTTATAAGCTAAATATTTTGTAGACTAATATAGAGTTAGGCTTGGGTTCAATGCACTAGACCCATTAAGATAATGACATAAAATACTATCATAACGAGTCCAATGTACAATAGAATTGGACAAGCTTTGCCCACTTATATATGCTTAGTTAACTTCTTTATCTTCCTTTTCTTTTTCTTTTTTCTTTTTTCTTTTTTTTTTTAAAAAAAAAGGAAGAAAAAGAAGAAAATCTTGGATTCATTTAACCCATTATGAATGAATTAATTTGGATGACTAGCTAGTATTAAGGTTGTCCATAGGATGGTTTGAGTTTGTACCCAACCCACAACCGACCTAATTAAATTGGTTGGGGAACTTCCAAACCTGCAGTTGACCAGCATCGGTTTGGTCAGTTCAGGTTTTGTTGGGTGGTGGTCGGTTTCGGGTGAAACCAAAAAGCAACAAGATGCCAACATCTCTTTAGATCTGGCAAGATCTCGCCAAATTCGTCCAAGATCTAGTGAGATTTGGTGAAGATCTCGTCAGATCTAGGAGAGATTTTCTCCAATTCGTGCGGAGAACTTGTCGAGTTTGATGAATTTCTGCCGAATTTGGTGTATTTTTGTTAGATTTAGCTGTGTTAGTCGTCGAAATCCATTGTATCTAGTTGGAAAAGTCACCAAAAAGTTTGAGAAATCATCAGAATTGATGTATTTTGATCGGGTCAGGTTTCACAAGTTTTGGATTAGGAGACTTGCAACTAACCTGCCGGTGTTGAGTTTTTGAAGTTCTGGACTTGTGTCTGACTGCCGAAGCAACCGAATCGGATGACAATGAGTTGGGTGGAGTTGGGTTTAGCGGGTTGGTCGGGTGGGTTGGACACCCCTAACTAGTATATTCTATTGCAAAGGATTGATTTTTTTTTTTTTTTGAGAAGTCAAAGGATCGAAAGTGGATCTAATAAACATTGAAAATGATATGAAAGGTATCTTGGGCTTATCTAATATCTCCTAGTCATGTTTCTAGCTTAGCTGTTTGTAATATCTCCAACTCCTAGTCACGGTTCTTCTTTTCGATAGTATTAATTTATTTGACAAAAACATAAACACATACGCGCTAACACACACACAACTAATGTAAAATAAACGGATTGAAGGATAGAGTTATTTAATTAGTCCACCACCATTGCTTATGTAACCTTTATACCTTTTCTTTTTTCGTTTTTCCCACTTTTTTTTTTTTAAACTAAAAGTAATTATAAGTTTACATTATACTAGTAATATAAATTTTACATAATAGACACACAAATGTCTATACATTATAAAAAAATTTACGTTGTTAGTACAATGTAAAATAAGAATTTTCCTTTTAACTTTTACTCTTATTCGTATATAGTTAATAGTTAATACGTCTCTTATTTAAGGAATATCTGGTGTTTTACAATGACTAATGTGAAAAGGAGGACAGACATGCATGGCAGTGCATAAGACGGAGAAATTCCAGAGTCACCAAGTGACCCTACACGGCTACACGTTTACTTTATGGTGTGGTAGATTTTGTTTGCTTGCATGCAATCTAGAACACATCCAAAGTTTGATGCGCCTAATAGAAAGCAACGTTTTTCTACGTTATTCTAATGATTCAAATATGAGTGCGCAGTACTGTGCATTTGTCAAATCAAGATTAATTAGTGTAATAATTGTTCCATGCACATAGAAAAGAACAAGACGTATGTGTTCAGCTAAAAAGAGATTTTGAAGTTAATTTATAACTTGTTTTGACACGATCTGTTTAACCTATATAATCAAAATGACATTTTTATAATATGTAAAATTAAATTTTAAATAATTAATTGCGCATATTGCCCTAACATCTTTTACCAAAAACAAATATCCATTCATGTTCATTAATCTTGATGTTTAGAGATGAGCTTGAGTTTGTAATATTATTTATTTTACATTGTATGCAAAGGCAGATCCATATGTAGATGAAGGGGAGCCATGTCCTCCCCATCCTTTTTTTTTTTTTTTTTTCAAAAGTTATATTTGGCCTCTTATTTAATTGGGCCAAAGAGAAATCTGAAAGTTGGATAGTCAGTTGGTTCATATCTGTGTTCCCTTTCCCTCTAGATTGTGTAAATAGATTTTCTTATCGAAGGCGTCAACCACTTCAAATGTGTTAACATGTTCTCCACAAACTAAAAATACCACTAGATCCTTAATGCATGTGAGAGATTGCAACCTTGATTTGCCTCTATATTGGGGCAAATTCATGTGAATGGCTAAGATCATATTTAGTGTCTCTCATGGTGGTGAATTGGCTAATTATATTTTATCCCTAATTAGAAGGTTTTACATGGAGTACTCGCTACTTTTTTTATTAAAAGAAAACCATATGAATTCACAATGATAGATAGATTAACTAACTTCTCTTGATTTTTTCAATAAAGATGTTTAGAGTTCAAATTTCCTAATCCCAATTATTGAATTAGAAAAAAAGATATGAAAATATACATCTGTCAGCACAAATTGATACTCGTCACTTGTTCACGAGGTGATCGATATAAAATTACAATTCAACACGAGTCACACAACAACTTTTCAATCTAATTTAATCACTCCGGTTGAGCCAATATCCAAGAATACACAATTCATGATGGACAATTCTTGTCATACATATACCAATATTTCTTTGAACTTGTACTCAAAATTGACACTAGAAAACTAATTCAAACAAGCATTAATGCCCTTATTTTTTCAACCACAAAAAAGTGAAAGAGCAATACTAAAACAGCATACTCCAGTGCCTTAATTACTCAGTTGGCTTTCCTGCAATTTTTCCTTATTTGGCCGCTTGTGCCTGTGAGTGGACTCAGTCTTCCCATCTTCACCATTGCATTGGCAAAGTCTGTTATGAGGTTTCCCACATTGTTGCTATAAGTGGTAACTATGGAATCAGTGGAACCTCCGCTAAAAAGTTGCTGATCCGAGTGTAAGAGACCCTTTTTGTTTATCAAATTCGTGTAGTAAGCATTGTCAAAGGTTGTTGGAGTAGTTACATCTAGAGGGGCAAGATTGTTGTCACCGCCAGTGCTTGGACAAACTGATTTCAATGAAGTTGCATATGAGGAATCTATGTTGGTTTCATTGTAAATCCTGGTTCGGAAGTTTCTGCAACTTGCTTGGCCGACAGAGTGAATTCCTAGACAAAGTATAAGAATAATGTGGGTGTCATTTCATATGAGGCATTTTTTGTAAGGTATCATATAATTTGAAATAGCATCTACTATACAAAAATTACTGTTTACCATCAATTTCAGACATTAATTGGTTTTTTTTTTTCCTTCTTGTTTGTAGGATTTAAATTTAAGTTCCTCAATTGACGAGAAGATAAAAATCATATGTTATATACTCAAATTTATTCTCTATCAATCACACTTTGTCATATAGGGGTGGAACTACATTAATAGTAGGGGGCCCCAAATATGTTGATTTTTTTTTGTTTTTTAATAATAGGTAAAATATCAGACCCCAATGCTTTTTTATTAGAGCTCCCTCAACTAGATATAGGTAGGATTTGTCTGACAAACACAACTAGTGCTAGATTAATATTATAACATAAATCTTCTAGTCAAATATGTGGTACCACTAATCTAATATAAAAAATCTAATACACATGTCAAGACAAACAAATTTATCTTTTATCTTTGACAATTGAAGAAACAAATCTTGAATTGATATTGGAAAATTCACTAGTGCAGTGATTAGTGGCTTATGATTGTTTAGTCTTGGCCCCAAACAAAAAGTTTTGGTTTCGTCCTTTGAAGTAAAACACTCTAGACTTTACTAATTGAGTTAAGCTAAAATCCATTGTACGAGACTTCAAACACTACAATTAGAGTTACTAAGATTTGAACCCACCTGATAAAGCTACCATTTCTTTGGCAGTGAAACCTTTTTTTGAGAAGGCGCTGATAAGGCCACTAAGATCTAATGTTGGAAGCGGGATGTTGCCAGTAACAGCAGCAGAACTTGCTGTGGCAGAGTCTCTTCTTCCCAAATCAACAGTCCAAGACCAACTAGGTGCACTCAGCTGAATTAAAACCAATAATTTGATTAAAATGACATCAAAAGAACAAGGTTTTAATAATAAACAAACTCTGGTCTATAGCCACAACTTATTTTTAACTTATTTAGTTTATTTGATTTATATACTGTATTTTAAAACTTTACTTTTTCTATGTAACATTATACTTTCTCTAGTTTATTTTTTAAACCATATAAACTCAAGAAAATAAGCTACTCACTGGATCACCTAATATTATGGGTTAAAAATAATAAGTGATGTAAAAGTTTGAGTTCTTTCTTACAGCAACAGCTGAATCTCTTGCAGCAACGGCTAAGATATCTGCACAAGATACAACACCGGGGCACAAATTCTCCAATTGAGATTTGATAGTGTCGATTACTTCATATCCCCTTAGTGAAGGATTCGGACCAACATTTTTCTCTCCTGGTTCAGTTGCTGTTTTGTCCAAGAGTACGGATGCATCACATCCCTGTTACAAAATGTTATATAAACATGTTATTTTTTCCACAAAATGAGAGGTTCATATTCCATTAACACAATATATAGTTTAGTTTCTTATATATTCAATTAGAATCATTCTCCCATTTCCATGAAATTTAATAATTAATAATTTACGTTTCTTATAACATTTGAATAACTTTATTATATGGCTCATGAAACTATATTATATATGGGCCTTTAATATATAACAAATAAGCAAAATAAATTAAATAGATATGGCTCAACGAAGAGGACAAAGACTTGTAAATAATATTAATATACTACAAATATTTCAAAAACCTGTATATATATAACAAATAAGAAAAATAAATCAAATATAATAATATTATAAAAGCCCAGACAAGCAAAACTAAACCGACTTTTTTTGGGGGGTTGAATAAGGATAAGTTTTGTTGGGAATAGACAAAAGGGAGGTTCTAGGAAACCTACCCACCAGTATTCATGAGAGTTCAAGAATAGATAGAGTTGATGGGTTTGGATTTCCAAATTATACAAAAAGACACCCAACGGGCCAATTATGTGCCAACCCATTAAGGTACTTGAGACCAAAAGAAAAATAATAGTGAAATTGTAGCGAAGGGCCCAAATGTCTCTCATACTTGAAAAAGAAGAAAAGCATTTTTAGGTGACTGAAATAGATTCATTTCAAATGAAGAGTATTATTTTCCTCAAAAATAGTTTTAATCAGATGGATTTGTTTACAGTAAGACAGTATAAAATTGATTCAAAATATTGTTGTGTAAGCTTTGCTAATCCACTTTAATCATCAATCTATGTACGTACGTTGGATTTACTTTGTTCTTGAACCTATATCAGCAAAAACATGTAATTAAATTCATACTGCCAAATAGAATATTTGAATGTTAAAATACTGTATAATCTAAATATTACTATGACACATCTTCTACATGCATTAAAATATAAATAAATTCAGCAATATAACTTTTTTATTTTTACAATTTTTTTTCATAACGGTTGATATAACTTATTGTGATTAGTATATAATAAAAGTGATGTCTATAATAATGATCAAACTAAAAGTAATGGTGCTTTAATCATAACATACTACACTTAAACAAGTTCATTTGAAAATATATTGAATTCCTAATATTACCTTTTAAAATACACCCAAAACACATGCACAAAACAAGCAAACATTTGTACTTGTAGATAAGATAATGGATAAGGGGCAAAAAACACACACACACATACAAAAAAAAAAAGAGTTAAAGGTGACTTGCATTAACAAAGCAGTCATGAAAGTGCAGGCGAATCAAGGATGCTCCCATTCGTGCCTCACTTGATATTGCAGAGTCTATAGCAGATTTAATGGTGGAAAGGGCATTAGGGCATGATTTTGCATAGAAAGTTGAGGATAACTGAGCAGAAACCATACCCACAAGAAGTGAAAATAGCAGGCAGGACTTAATTATGGTAGTGAGAACTGATGGGACAGAGAACAAGGGAGCCATGATAATGATATAAGAAGCAGATAAAGAAGAAGGCTTTCTAGCTTGTTGTGTGGTTTATGTACTAGACTTCTCGTGTATTTATAGTTTTATACAAGAGCAGATCTCCCTGCATGGCATTTTTCATGTGCACCGAGTCAAACCTTTGGAATGAAAAATAATATTTTTTTAAAAATGAAATAAATATGTGTATAATTTATACTATAAACATTTTTATTGCATTTTTTGAGTAAGTGGAGCCAAGAGAATACAATCCTCTCCATTTCATTTGAAATGGATAATATCCTTTCACATTTAAATTTTTTATTTTTATTTTTTGAATCTAATAATGTATAAAGCATTATCTTATATAAAATTTTAAATAATCTAATATTCAATATATATTTAGATTTATAACATATAATTTGGAATATGAATTGGATCCTTTTCAAAATGGAATTCAATTAGGATAGTAAATTAAGATCTTCTTGTTTATTTAAGCTCATGTGTGTGTGTAAAGCTATCGATATTTAATTACTGGACAATAATTGACCGGTCATTTTCATTAGAGTTTTTCCCGGAAGATTCAAAATATCCAATATTAATTTAGTCAAAACTTTAGACCAACGAAAAAGTGATTGTTTATACAAAAGTTGTGTTCCAATAGGGAAAAAGTCAACAAAAAAAGAAAAACTTCAAATGTGATACCCATAATTAAAAAAAAAAAAAAAAAAAAAACTACATGTTTATGAAAGTATAATTACTCTCCAAAAACAATTAAAACTAAATGAGTTTTGTTGGATATGGCTGGCAGAGGCTGCGGTAGCTGTCAATACTACAAAATACAAACTTATTACATCCAAGCATATATTATCCTTAGTTTTCAATTATTTCACAAACTTAAAATTAAAATACTATATATTACGTAGAATTTATACTCAGTTAGCTTATTTATCTTCCTTTAAAAAAATTTAAAAAAAAAGAAAAAGAAAAAAGAGAGAAAGTCTAGGATTCATTGAACCCATTATAAGTGAATAACTTTGGAAGACTAGTATATATTCTGCTGTTGCAAAGAATCAAAAAGTGATCTAAACAGATACTGAAAACGGAATAAAAAAATACCGTGGGCTTATCTGTGATCTAGCCATGTTTCGTCTTTTGTTAATAAAAGTATTACGCCTTAATTTTTTTTCCCCAAAAACACACGCATTCACACAAAATTAATGGAAAATAAACTAATTGAAGGATATAGTGTTATTTAATTAGTCCACCGCCAAAAATTATCCCAAAAAATTAATTAAAAAAATAGCCCACCACTTTTTCTTTTTTCTTTTTTGTAATTTAATAACCGACTGAATTATAAAACTCTTTTTGAAAATAACTAGTTCACACCACTCTTATAACTTTTACACATTTTCGTATTATTTTTGTCCTTCTCTTAAAAGAAAATAATTTAAAAAAAAAAAATTGGTTCTTATCCATTTTTAGTTAATACGTCTCGTGAGGAATATATGGTTTTTTTTTTTTTTTTTTTTTTTACACTTGGACTAATGTGAAACGAAGAACGGCCGGAGTGAGATTTTCCACGGCCACCACTATGGCCGTACCCCACGCGCTTTGCTTTTATAGTGGTAGACTTGTTTGCTAGCATTCCATGTAGAGACCACATTCAAAGTTTTCTTTTTCTACGTTGTAAAATGATTCAAGTATGGGTAGCGCAGTGTGCAATATAATTATTCCATGCACATGGAAAGGAGTTAGACGCGTTCAACTCAAAATAGATTATATTTGGAGTTTATCTATAAATGAATCAACTTATTTTAACACTCTTCCCAAAAAACAAAAAAACAAAAAAAAAAAACAAAAAAACAAAAAACAAAAAACAAAAAACAAAAAAACAAAAAAACAAAAAACAAAAACAAAACAAAATCTTGTTTTAACAAGACACGTTTTACCCATATAATCAAATAATAACCAAACCTTATCATGAAGCCTATTGCCCTATCATGTTTTACCTAAAACAAAATAGCCATGCAGTTCATTAATATCTTGATGTTTGGAGATGAGCTTGTGTATGTAATATCATTTATCTTACTTTGTATACGTAGGCAGACCCATATTTCAAAAAACATATAATTATGTAATTAGAGTTAAGAGTTTGGGTCTTAAAAGTTATATTTGACCTCTTAAGAATTTAATTAGGCCATGGGGGCATCTCAAAATTAGCCGAAAGGCGTGGTCCAGGAGAAGAAGATGCTAGCAATAGTGCACTACTTGAGAATGTAGTGGCAATTTGTGGTCAGGACGGATAATGTGACAATGAGTGAAGGAGTAAGTAAAAAAAAAAAAAAAAAGAGCCTAGTTGCACTTGTAAACACACACATATGACCGAATCCAAATAGCAAAATAATGCATCACCTTCAAATCAAAATAGACCTCTTGGTATGCTACTCAATCATTTACACTAAAATAAATAAAGAAATGAATTTTTTGTAGTTAACGTTTTCTAAGTTCAAGTGGTGATTCCATATGAAGGTGTCAACAATCTTCAAGTGTTGCCAATCCATCCACAACACTTGCCATGCCGTCCACAAACTACTAATTCCTCTAAGCCCTTAATCATGCTGTCCATAGACTTCTAATTCCTCTGGTATGCTACCCAATCATTTACACTAAAATAAATAAAGAAATGAATTTTTTGTAGTTAACGTTTTCTAAGTTCAAGTGGTGATTCCATATGAAGGTATCAACAATCTTCAAGTGTTGCCATGCCGTCCACAACACTTGCCATGCCGTCCACAAACTACTAATTCCTCTAAGCCCTTAATCATGCTGTCCATAGACTACTAATTCCTCTAGGTCCTTAACACACCAAGGGCAGCAGATTAAAAAAAAAGGTTTCTCTCAAACTAGGGAGAGAAATCCTTCCAACTTCTCCTATATTTTTTTATTGGGTGTGAATTTTGAAAAACTAATCATTGGATTGCATGTTCTTATTATATCTTTCATGCTTACACAAATTTCTAAAAAATCAAAGATAATTGCTATGACATTAATCAAATATTTAAATTTCAAGTTTTTATGGTCTAAAATTATGCATAAAAAAATAAGTTTATTGATCAAATAGTAAATAACATTCAATTTAAAAGATATTTGACAAATATGTTAAGAGCATAAAAAACATGTAATCTAATGGTTAGATTTTCATAATCAACATCCAATAAAAAATATATGATGAGTTTGAAGAGTTTGAAGAGTTTCTTTGCAATCTAGTTTAGTGAGAAACATTATTCTAAAAAATGCTTGAATTTTAGGATTGAAAAATGTATATATAATTTCATTTACAATTTTCCCCCAGTTGATTCACTAATTTCAATTATAAGAATAATTTTAAAAAAAAATGTAAGTGGATTTTAACTGTATGATTGGGGATTATCAAAAAAAAAAAAAAAAATGTATGATTGGGTATTGATAGAGCTAAGAGAACATGGACCAAATTTTTTTTTTTTTGGGTAGGTATAACATAATATTGAGTATTAATAGATTCTTGCTATAACTATGTCTATTGTTTTTTTTTCTATTTGTTTTTGTTTTTGGTGTTTTTTTAGATTACTCCAAAAGTTTCACGGAATGACACTCACTCTCCTAATGTTTCAAAAAATGACACTTTCTCTTGAAGTTCTAATAAATGCAATAGACAAGTATGCACTCTTTCACACGGTTACTTCCCTAGTAGAATATTTCATTAAATTTTTTTTTTTTTTTTAAAGGATATCTTCTCATTTATACAAACTTAAGAGGAAGAGTTTCATTTGTCCACACAAACCTCGAAAGGGCGGTTGGGGTTGGGTTTGGGAGGGAGTGTTGTTTTGTGCTTTTCGTATCTTTTTGCTTGAAAATATGAAACCTAAGGAAAGTATATCTCGTCAGTAATTGTCTAGCAACAACTCTTTTCTAGGCTATTTTCCCGTCTTTTCCCAAATAACAGTTCGGCTTTCATCTTCACGAGTTCATTGTTCTTTAGATTCTTCCACCACGAAGAAGAATATTCTTCAACTTCATGGCAACAAGTTTTACTATGTGATGATCCGATACATCCTAGATTGTGATCAAATGCAATAGCCCAATAGCTAGGATTATTGCACCATGCAATTTCGTTTTAATAGTTGTGATCAAAAGTTAGGAAGGTTACTTTTAATATCAGCCATTGAATGAAAGAGGGTTTTTTTATTTTTTATTTATTTTTTATTTTTTTAAGTTAAATGCTAGAAGAGGTTAAAGATGACAATGTTGAAACTTTTTGTGAGTGATTTAGGTGGTATTGCACGATGCAATAGCCTTAGTTTTTGCACCGGATCCAAATCTAATACATCCTCGTTAGCAAGGATTTGCTCCATTGAGTATAGCCAATTAAAAATCGACTGGTTGTATTATCCCTTCAAACTAGGGAACATCAACTTTCACATCCAATCAATCTCATTGGAACCCCCTAATTCCTTCAAGCATAAAATTGAGGAAAATACTCTTCACTTGATGCTTGACATTGAGCACAGTAAATATTGGGCTATGTGAAGCCTATTTATGTTTGATTTGAATTATTATATTATTTGATATAAAAGTGTTACAGTTTTAATGCGGGATTTTTTGAGGTTTAGTTCATGAAGAGGAAGCTTGGGCCTACAGGCCCATTGTGAATCTTCCGTGCATGATATAAATACTATTGTTTCATATTAAGGTTTGATGTGTTGTTTTGAGAGAGAAAATTATACTGCCGTATTTTATATTTTTCTATAAAAATAATAAAATCACTGCAACTCCGTAAACATAAACAAATTGCCAAACCACTATATTGTTTTGTGTGATTATTTTGTGAATATTCCCTACGGTAAAAGGAGTTCGGAATCTTCGTTTTCACTAGAAGAAAATCCACCCTCGATATCATGACGTGAATCACCATGCTCAACAGGTTCAAAGGGCTCAAGACTCTGCTGAAGCTGCTGCACTTCTATCCATAAATCAGCCACTTCAACATCACGAAGGTCTCTTTTTCGAGCTGGAGGTGCTTCAACGTTATGCCCACAATGACAACGATAAGCCTTGACAACCAAAACTCAAATACCAAACAGATACTGGATTTTTTTGGAGCGAAAGAAAGGAACATAAGTATACACTCACAAGGATAAGTAAGCTCACCACCCAAAGGACCCAAGGGATACAAAATGAAGGATAGAAATGTACAACACTCTTAAGGAATCCACCTAAGAGATATAAAGTAAGAAACTCACCACCTATATGAATCCACTGAAAGATAACAGTAAAAAAATTATTTTTCTCAAAAGCCAAAGTAACACTCAATGTTCACTCTTCGATTTCCATACATAAATGAAGTAGGAATTAAACTAGACCAACTTGCACGGAACAACCCTCCAATTATTAATCACAATTAGCATTTTCAAGATCAAAACATGTAATAAAATTCAATAACATGACTAAATACTTAAAACACAACTAAAAAGACTTGGGATTTGAAAAGAACGTACACTTTGGATAACAAATAGAATTAACTAAATGAAAGAGATTTTAAAATTTGTTGTTTCTTTAGTACATTCTGTTAATAAAATAGACAGCCTGAATAAAACGACCATAAATCCTGGAGACTTAAAGCTTTCTGATGCTATAGGACTTGAGTAGTGTGCTCGATTAAATTATCAAGAGCCAATATAATTGGCCTTACTAGAATTCAAAAGAATGGTCTTTTGATATATCTCATACTCACTTCTCTGTCACTAGAAAGCTAAATTACACTAGCAATAATGCCCTTATTTTTTTATATTATCTGCCCAACCACAAAATAGCGAAGAACAATGAGAATACAAGGACACTCAAACGGCAAACTCTAGTGCCTTAACTCAGTTTGCTTTGTTGCAATTTGTTCTGATTTAACCACTTGTGCCCGTGAGAGGGCTAAGCTCCCCCATGTTTACCATTGCATTAGCAAATCTGTTAGGAAGCCTGCCGAGTTGGTGCTGTAAGCGTTAACAAGGGAATCTGTGGAACCCCCATTGAAGAGTTGTTGGTTGAAGAGTTGTTGGTCTGAGTGCAAGAGACCCTTTTTGCTTATCAAATTCTTGAATGTACGTTTTTAGACGCCATGACACAAGTTGTTTAACCTAGTTATTTAGTTAAGTGATTACTTAAATAAATTATTCAGATCTAAGTTAACACAATAAAATCATATCATGTAAATAATGCGGAAATATAAAGAACACAAAGATATAATAACCCAAGAAAACCAAACCAGTAAAAAATCTAGGGAGGATTTAACCTAGCTATCCTCAAGGTAAAACAGATCCACTATGAAAGAATTGAAGTTTTTACATTAGAATTTAGACCACTAATATCCTATTGCTACATCGAGTAGAAAACTTACTACCACGACTACGTGGCGACTTCGAATCCGTGGACTACTTCTTTCTTTGATCCACTGCCACCATAAGTTCTCCCACTTGTGACTTTGAGACTTCACTTAAAGGTTTCAGATCTTTCTTGAAGTTCTTTATGCAGCAACTGAAAAGATTACCTAGTTCTTGACATTATTCTTGATCTTAATAACTCTAAGTGTGTATGAAGGTAAACACCTCTAGATCTCACAGAAGATTCACACACACAACACAACCAAAAGGACTTCTAAAATGTAGTTAGAGTTTTTCCTTTTATACTTGGAGTAAAATATAAAACCCTACATGTCAAATGGGCTTGGGCTAAATTGGAAATTTTGCATAAAAATTAATTTGTACGTGGTTCGATCGATCAAGTCTAATTTTCGATTGATCGAGCCTTGCAGATTTAGTTCAATAATTTCTGCAATCACTCGATTCTAATTTTACATATAGACACACTTTGAGCAAACCTAAATCTAGACTCAATGTTTTGATCATGATTTGTCAACATAATACAAATTGAAGTTCTAATACATTAGTTCCTAAAATCTTAGAACTTAACAAACTCCCCCTTTAGCAATCCGTGACAAAACACATCACAAAAAATAAAATGTTCAAAGTTACAAACAACCCATTCAAATTCAAAAAGCCCTAATTACAATTCAACCTAAACCACTATCTATCAGTTGCTAAAGTAGAGAGCAGCCACGACTGAATTAACCTGTAAATTCTTGAAACACTTAACAAAGACATAAATGTATGTATGGAAATTACAAGTAAAACAAAATAAATTCTTGATTTCACAAAACATAAACTAAAAGACATATATCATGAATAACCTCATAATATAAATCAATAACCAATGTACCATATGTGAAACATGAAACAATAAAAGAAACAAAACATAAAGCATAATGTCTCCCCCTAACATATACAACCTATAAAAAATAAATACATCAAAAGCCAAAAACAAATACATCAAAAAGCCAAAAAAATGAAATACATCAAGCTCCTAGATACAATCTAAAAACTCCAAAACTCCCCATATCTCCATGCTATGCCATATGTATGCCCCTTATTTGTGACGAATTGCCAAAGGGCAATCAAGAATCATCATCAAAAGGTGGAGGTGGAAGGGTAGAACCTCTAGCACCCACCAAATCTACTTGTAAAGCCTGAAGCTCAATAAGCACATCTAACAAAAGCTATCCATGCGCCGTCTAAATGGTCATAATTGTATCCAGCATGCTCTGTATAGAAGAATCGCTCGATGAAGACAGTGGAGGATCAACAGCAGCTGTAGGGTCTACATACTCCTCAGCACTAGGGTCACCAGAAGTAGAAGGCCTAGATGCATCACCTGTAAAAGACTCGACTCTAGGGCGCTTAGAGTTAGCTTTCAACTGAGCTGCTCTTTGCCTAAGAAAGGTAGCACCTATAGGAGCTATGATATGGATAGGCTCGGATGCAGGAAAATCCTCTAAACCTAAGTCTAAAAGAATCATATGAATAAAAATCGAAAAGAAAAGACCATGAGATTTTGCACTACTCCTATGAACCTCAACAATTAATCTAATAAAAAGAGTAGGAAAACTCATAGGAGCATCGATGACGAGAGCGTACAAAAATGCACATCTCTTAATGGTAATAGTATGTAAATGAGAGATAGGCTAAATGGAGTGACAAGAAATTCGAAAAAATAGATAATTGAGCTCAGTAAGCTCATGAGAAGTGACACGAGGATTAGTACCCCAACTAATGGAAGTATCGGTGATGAAAGACATGATATCATCAAGAGAAGGGGTCTTAAAGTAAGGGTACATGGGCTGCCGTACCAAAAGTACACCAAGAGCAGAGGCCACTACAGCAGGAGTAATGACATACTCTTCACCCCTTATCCAACTCTTCACAAACTGAATGTTGGAATCATCGGAGTGGATAGAGAGGTTTGAGTAGAACTCTCTAATCAAAGCAGGCGGCGGATGATGCTCAACCTTTAAAAGTGGTAACCAGCCCCTACGCTCAAAATTCCTACATATCTCTGGATCAAGCTCATCTAAAATGACCTTACACTCAGCCCAAACTGACCTAAAGATATTCAGTTTCTCATAAGTTTCTTGGTTTTTCTTGGTTCTAAACCTATCACTATGGAACACAGGGATAGAGGGGGTTGTGGTTTTCTTGGCTCTTGTCTTCCTAACCATGATGCTAAGGGTTTAAAGAAAGGAAAGACAGAAACAAAGAAAGAAAACCAAGGGCAGACTGCATTAGAGTGGGTTAGAGCACAAAAATCTTAGTAAATAACAATCTATATGATGCATGTAATGAATGCGCATATGATGCATGCTCTAATGCATTGAAATTTGTTCAATTTTACTTCATAAACCATTAATTGACTTGAACATAGAGTTTTAGTCCGAAAACCCCAAATTTTGAAAAACCCAATTTCAAAAATTAAACCAAATTGATCAATTAATCATCATACTAGGTAGGACACATCATATAATGATTAAATGTAACAATAACACAAGTCAATTTCATCAATTTTAGCCCAATTGAACAAAATCCCTAATTTGACAAAGTTCCAAGCCCTAGAAATTTCAATTTTTCTCAAATCACAAAATTCATCAAATTAATGCATGAGGATCATGTTTATATCATCTAAGAACAAAAATCCATTGATTAAAAATGATTAAAAACAAATGAAATAAACAAAAATCCCTAAAATGCTTGGTTCAAAATTTTCAATAAAAATGCATGAATCATGTGATTTAATTGAAAGAGAAAGGGTAAAAGAGACTTACTATTGCTTGAAGACAAAAACCTTGGAGAAATTTGTTGAAGAAAACGACAAAAAATGCTTAGACTGGATCGGTTGAAGAAAGGAAGTGAGAAAACTTTTGAAAAATTTTGAAAAGTATGAAGAACACGTGAGAAAAACCTTTTTAAAACACTCACTGTTCGAATTTCGATCGGTCGAAATTGAGTTTCGATTGATCGAAAAATAGATTCGATCAATCGAGCATCAATTGAGCACTGATCGAGCCAGACAGATTCAAACCAAATTTTTTATCGTAATTTTGATCAGTCGAGCAACAACTTCGATCTATTGAAAATCTGGATTTTTGAAAAACAGAACAAGTTTATGCAGAAACCACTCAAAACACAATATTTCATGAATGAAATGCATGAGCATGAGTTTAAAAGTTTTTCAAAAACACTTGAATTCAACCCAGATCTTCCAAAAACAATATTTTCAACATTTTTGTCCCCAAAACTCAAATATTAAACACATGTTGCATCAAAATCAAGGAACATATAATCTTGGATGGCCAAAACAAATTCTCACACAATATGATGTACTAAGTTTAGCAAAGAATAACTTGTGTAGTGTGTGCAACTAGCAATAGCATGAGATACGTGTGAGATGATATGTAGATAGTAATCCATCACAATTTCTACAAAATTCATCACATAAGTTTGAAAGAGACTATCACCTAAAGAGTTACATTATATAACTCTCACATCTCCTAGAAAAAAAGCTTGCAATCATGTAAAAAAAAAAATAGTTTTGCCTCATAATGTACACGCCAATTTTATTTCATTGTGAAATTATTAAATTAGTCAGATAATGTACACAACAATTTTATTTCTTTGTGTCATCTTTATTATAGCCTAATAATGTACACACCAATTTTAGTATTAATTTGATGCTACACCTTATGTTATTTTTGTATATATGCTATACTTTCTCGAGCACAAAATCTTATGATATGCACTAAGGTGTTCATGATTGGCTAGTAAACAGTGGTGAGATGGTTATTTATGCATTTCTCATTAGGTTCTAGTCCTAACAATCAAAAGTATGTGACTTCAAAATCAAGATCATGTGATCAAAAACTATAAACAACTCTCACACAACATGCACTACATAGCTAAAACTAGCAAAGCGCAGTAAAATAAACTCATCCAAGCTACACAAGGTACACAAGCATGTTATGTAAAGATAATATGGCCAACCTTGATTACAAATCCAAGATATATAATACAAAACACATTTTTCCTTCTTTTTTTATTATTTATTTTTTATTTTTAAAAAGAATAGCAAAAACAACCTATCATGAAATGCATGAATGTTATGCAATGCAAATCCTAAAAACAAAAAGGAAAAAAAAAAAAATAGCAAAAGAAGAATGGTCACAAAGAGTATTGAGATGAAGTACAAGAACCATGTTAGAAAGACTCAATTAGATTGAGCCTTTTGTGTTCAAAACTTTTAGATGCAACTCTTGCATTAGAGTTATTGTTCATATGAAAATGATGAGCAACTCCTGTATTGGTATAAAGGTTTATCGCCTTTACCAATTCACTAATAAGTACCATAAGATCTTGTGCTTGAGGCACATGTACTTTTGGCTTATTTGCTCACTTTGCAGCTTGCAACTTGAAACAGTTTGGGCGAATATGCCCAGTCTTTCCACAAAAATGACAAACCCACAAAATTCTATCATGCAACTTATCCTTAAGGAGGTTAGGATTCTTAGGCTTAGACTCTTTAAGATTAACCCTAATCTTCCTAGAAGGGGGTGTAACTTCTACTGGTTTGACAATTTCACTCTTGAGGGGCTCAGAAGAAGAAACAAAGTTTATGGAATGAGTTTCAGACGCAGAGACGCTATTTACAAAACCTAGACCAGTTTTGTCTAAGGGAGACTTCTAAACACTCAACATGTGATCAAGTTTAGAACTAGCAGACCTATTTGTTTGTTCTCTAGCAATAGATAATTATAGTTCCAAGTTCTTAATCCTATCAAGCAACAACATGTTTTCAGTCTTGTTTAAACCTAAGTAAACATTCATGTAAACTACATGTTTTCCTTATCAAGTTCAAGGGAGGAAATCTTATTTAAATCTAAGTAAACACTCATTGCATCCTTTGCAGCAACCTTGCATAGCTTATTAAAAGCTTTTTGCAAATCAACACACTTAGAAAGTTCCCCATCAGAAGGGTTCTCTTCAACCACAACACTTTCATCAACTACAACAGAAGCTGTGAAAGTAATGAAATTTCCATCCTCATCATTACCAGACTCATGACCAGAAACTTCATCATCACTAAGGGTTACAGCCATAGCTTTACCCATTGATCTCAAGAATGTAGGACATTCTGATTTCACATGACCATAGCCTTGACAACCAAAACATTGTTGACCAAGCGAATTACTAGAGGTTTGACCTACTTTTTCTTTAGATTTATCAGTATTGTTCACTTTAGTGGGTTCATTCCTCTTAAAATTCCTAGGTTCAGCATTGTTTTTACCTCTTGCCCTTATGTTGTTGTTCCTAAGAAAATTTCTAAAGTTCTTGGCAAGATATGCAATCTCTGTAGAAGAGAGTTTATCATCAAATTCATTCCCATCAACATCATCAATTGACTTAAGAGCCATTGATTTGGATTTGTTTGTCTTGGGTAGGTCTAACTCATAGGACTGGAGAAATCCTACAAGCTCATCAACAGGGATGAAGTTCACATCCTTTCTTTCAGTAATGACAGTCACTTTGAGTCTAAAGTCCCCAGTCAAGGATCTAAGTATCTTCCTAACAATCTTAGGTTGATCATTAACAAATATCATTAAGTTTAGCATAGAATTAACAATATCATTAAGTTTAGCATAGAATTCATCAAAACATTCATCATCAAACATTCTAATACTTTCAAATCTAGTAGTCAACTGTTGCAATTTATTGATCTTAATTGCCTTTGTGCCTTCATGCACAGTTTGGAGAATATTCCATACAGTATGAGCAACTTCAACATTTGAGATTCTCTTGAATTCCATAGAAACAACATTTAAAATAGAATTCACAGCTTTGCTATTAAAAGCGGCTGCCTCTTTTTGAGAAGTTGACCACTCGCTTACAAAAGTAGTCGATTTCTCCCATCCGTATTCAACGGAGTTCCAAATTCTCTCATCAATAGATTTCAGGAATGCTTTCATCCTTACGTTCCAGTAGGCATAGTTGTTCCTATCAAAATGAGGTGGGATCAGAAGAGAGTGACCGTGTTCCACGACAACAGGGGTTAAGGATCAACTCTTAGATCAAAAGATCAAAAACACAAGAGCTAACTTGCTCTGATACCACTTGTACGTTTTTAGACCCCTTAACACAAGTGTTTTAACTTAGTTATTTAGTCAAGTGATTACTTAGATAAATTATTCAGATTTAGGTTAACACAATAAAATCATATCATGTAAATAATGCAGAGATATAAAGGACACAACAATATGATAACCCATGAAAACTAAATCGGTAACAAATCTGGGAAAGATTTAACCTAGCTATCCTCAAGGTAAAACAAATCCACTGTGAAATAATTGAATTTTTCACAATAGAACTTAAACCACTAACATCCTATTACTACCTCAAGTAGAAAACTTACTACCACGACCATGTGACAGTTTCGAATCCACGGACTACTTCTCTTTGATCCACTGCAATCACAAGTTCTCCTATTTGTGACTTTGAGACTCCACTCAAAGATTTCAGATCTTCTCTAAAGTTCTTTATGCAACAACTGAAAAGATCACCAAGTTCTTGACATTATTCTTGATCTTGATAACCTCAAGTGTGTATGAAGGTAAACACCTCTAGATCTCACAGAAGATTCACACACATAACACAACCAAAAAGACTTCTAAAACGTAGCTAGGGTTTTTCCTTTTATACTTGGAGTAAAATATAAAACCCTATACGACAAACAGGCTAGGGCTAAATTGGAAATTTTGCAGAAAAATTAATCTACACGTGGTTCGATCGATCAAGTCTAATTTTCGATCGATTGAGTCTTGCAGATTTAGTCCAATAATTTCTAGAATCACTTGATTCCAATTTTACAAATAGACACACTTTGAGCAAGCCTAAATCTAGACTCAATGTTTTGATCATGATTTGCCAACATAATACAAATTGAAGTTCTAATACATTAGTTTCTAACGTCTTAGAACCTAACATTGAAGTATTCATTGTCAAAGGATTCTAAACTGGTCACATCTAGAGGGGCAAGATTGCTCTCACCACCAGTGCTTGGACAGTTCAATTGCTATGAAGTTGTGAATGAGGAATCTATGTTGGTTTCATTGTAAACCCTGTTCGGAAGTTTTTGCACTATGCTTGTCCTATTGTGTGAGATCCTGAAGAAATTATAAGGTAAGGAAAATGTTGAAGTTATTGTTAATTTTATAACAAAAATATTATAAATTTAAGTCGATAAATGTTATTATGGTTACATCTATAGTATAATAAATAATTTTCTTAATTATTTTTTGTTGTTTTGCTTTTAAAAATTGACAAATCAATTCATGAAGTTTATTTAGATAAATTTGTTATATCCTTAGTAATAAGATCAAACTAAGATTGTTGTCACCACCTGAGAGAGCCACCATTTCTTTGACAGTGAAACTTTTCCTTGAGAATTTGTTGATAAGTTCACTAAGACTTGAAAATGGAGAAGGGAGGTTGGAACTAGCAGCAACGCCACTTGCAGTGGCAGAGTTTCTTCTGCTCCAATTCGATAGTCCAACCAAGTCCATCAAGCTAAATTCAAATAAATAATATGATGAAAATGACATTGAAAGAGAAAGGCTGATATAACATACTAATATTATGGTTTAAAGTTCATAAATAATGCCAAGTTTCTTACAACAACAACAGAGTCTCTCGCAACAACAGCTTAGATGTCAGCACAAGACACAACCCTAGGGCACAAATCCTCCAATTGAGATTTGATCGTGTCTATTACCTCAAAGCCCCTTATTGAATTTTTATTGGGAGGAGCTTGTCTTTCTTCATCCAATAGTACCAATGCATCACATCCCTATCACCACAAATGCACACATGTATGCTTCCATAAGTCGAAGAGTTCAATAATCCATTAGCAAAATTTAGTCCAGTTTCTTTTGTATTCAATTAGCATCATTGTAGCAAGAGCTTTATATTTAGTGGCATTGTCTAGCTCTAGCTCTCCCATTTAAGAGAATCTAGATTTGAATCTCTTCCTCTCAGTTATTGTAAGAATATAAATAGAAAATTACACTACCATCCTTTGAGGTTTTCGTTATTACATTCATCTCCCCTCTAACATGGATTAAAGCAATCACCACCCTTAAAATGCAAATTATTATCCTCTACTTAAACTAACATTCACACCTCTTCTGATAGGAAATTTTATATTTTTTAAAGCTTTTTTTTATTTATTTATTTATTTATTTGCAATTTTTAACGCATGTTTTCAGTCATTCAAGAGAGATTAGTATAAATAATTTGCATTCTAAGCTAAAATTAAAGCCAACAATATATAAATATATATATATATATATATATATAAATATAAAAAAATACTGTTCATAAAACAAAGTAAAGAGTTCACATTAGATTAAGTACACAAATAAACTAACAAAGCACAACTAAAAGCATCACCATTGGTGGTGGTAAAAAAGCTATTTTACCACCTCAAACTCCGATTTAATTGCCAATATTGGTGGAGCCAAAGGTAAAATATTTTGCCTTCTTGCTACCGTGGTAGTTCACTATAGCAAGGTTGTATAAAAAATAAAAATAAAAATAAAAAAATTATTACTTTATCACTTTTTGGGATTGGTGGTAGAGAGGAAGTGAGAAAGAAATTAATAAGAAAATGAATAGTTTTTGGCTTGTGGTAAAAATAAGACCATTAATATAGGATGTGTTATGAAATTATGTATTAAAATAGATAAAGTAGTTTTTGAGATGTTAAATGCTAAATTTTTTAGCTCTACTGATATAGATGCTCTAATAACAGATCTAACATAGGTCCAAACATTAAAACAACCAAACTACCTCCTAGGGCCACGATACATCTGTTAATTAATTTTGTATATGTTGTTTGGAGTTTATGCCTTTATGGTGATCCACAAACCCAATAAATTTCCAATGGTTTCTCCATTTCCCCTAAAAAAGAAGGAATTAAAAATAAAATAAATAAAATAAAATAAAAAGTCTAAAATTAAGTATGTTGCCAACTTACATGCCATGGTACACAGTCGGTTATTTGGTGGTTTTATTTGGAATTATAGTTATCCTTTAACACTCATATGAAGAAATTGGATCACTTTGTTTAAATATTGGATTCAGTACATCTGAAATTTACTTGGATTAGTTGTCGAGACAGTCGAGTTAATGTTCTTCTCCAAAAAAAAAAAAGTTTGCAGAGTTAATGGATTGTCCGTTGGATTGCTGTTAATTAAGGTTAAAACATGGCTTGCTCTTTCTTGATTGTGTTTCTTTGCCATCTCAATAGTGAAAAGTTGTTTATTTTAAGACTATCTTGCTACATATATATTAGTTGTTGAATTCTCTTGTTTTTATTATATTTTTTGTAAAACAAAAAAATAATAATAATAAAGCCAAAAAAAAGAAGAAAAGGAATAACTATATTTGAACCAATGTCCATTATTTTTATATAGCAATATTAGAGATATAAAAAATTTTTCACTACATGTTTTACAACTTATTCACAACTTATTAAGATAATAAGTTTTTTTTTTTTTTAATAAGTTGTGATTGGAGTAACATGATTTTACATAGACTTCACTAATATCACATTATCACTTTTTATTATGCACCAACCAAAAAAAAAAAAAAAAATTGTGAAATCTTTTGTATCACAATATTTATTGTTCTTAATATTATCTACCAAATCACCAAACAACAATAGCAATGTGAAGGAACACTTTATTCTCAAAAGGCACACAAATGGTAGATTAATTAGTGCCTTAGATTAGTTGACTTTCCTGCAATTTTTCCTGATTTGACCACTTCTGCCTGTGAGTGGGCTAAGGTTCCCCATCTTCACCATTGCGTTCGCAAAGTCTATTTGAAAGCTTCCCAAGTTAGAGCTATAAGCACCAACTTGGAAATCTGTGGAACCTCCATTAAAGAGTTGCTGATCTGAGTGCAAGAGACCCTTTTTGCGCAACAAATTCTTGAAGTAAGCATTGTCAAAGGATGTTGGACTTGTGACATCTAGAGGGGCAAGGTTGTCGTCACCACCAGCGCTTGGACAGTTTGATTTCAATGAAGTTGCATACGAGGAATCTATGTTGGTTTCATTGTAAATCCTGTCTCGAAAAATTGTGCACCTTGCTTGGCCTATTGTGTGAGATCCTGAACAAATTTTATAAAAATAATATGTTTGGTCATTTTATACATGGCTTTAAACACCGTTGATGGTTTTTTTTTTTTTTTTTTTTTTTTTTTTTGAGCGAGATAATTACAACATACTGTTAATCTCATAGTTTGAATTATTTTCCTCCTAAATCCCAAATAATTGATGGGTTAATTAAATATTAAGTTTATAATAACTTTTTACTATTGCATTTAGATGAGATTTACTAATTTACAAAATAATTTTTTATAAAAATAAATAAATAAATAAAATTTGGGATCCACCAAAATTTTATAATAAAAAAAACCTTTCCTTTTTTGGCTTGCCAACTATACTCTTTCATATGTTCTTTTCTTTTTCTTTTTCTTTTTTTCTTTTTTTGAGATGTGCTTTGTTAATTGTTTATTTGTTGTAAAGTTGCGTAGGAATCAGGGAGAAATGTTTGTAGTATAGGACGAGCCAAAATAAGTTTCAAAAACTAGGTTTTTATTATTTTTTAAAGGGAAATGTTAATGAATGCCCTAAGAGTATTTGTTAGTAAACCATTTTAGGAATGTATTTATGGGAAAAAAGAAAAAGTAATTAATATTTTTACAATTTTTTCAATTTTTCATAAAAGTGATACAAAAACTTTTCTAAAATTGTTTATTAACAATTATCTTATGGGCATCTGTTAACATAACTATTTTTTTTTTCTATAATTATTGTGGATTAGTTTACTTTCATAAATTTATTTTGTTTCTTTTGTACATGACTGTACCTTGAAAAAATGTAATATTTTTAAATAATACTCACCTGATAGGACCACCATTTCTTGGGCAGTGAAACCCTTGTTTGAGAAGGCATTAATAAGGCCACTAAGATTCAATACTGGAGAAGGAAGGTCGGAATTAGCAGCACTTAAATTTGCAGTAGTAGAGTCTCTTCTGCCCAATAGGAGCGGCCAACTAGGTCCACCCAGCTGGATTGAAACAAATAATTTCAACAGCAAAAGAACACGATTTTAATATATGTTCTAATATTATGGTCTAAATTAAAATTTATAAATAATATGAATTTGAAACTTTTTCTTACAGCAACAACAGAGTCTCTAGCAGCAACCGTTACAATGTCAGCACACGATACAACACCAGGGCACATATTCTCCAATTGAGATTTGATGGTGTCTATTACGTCAAATCCCCTTAGTGAATTATTATTTGGAAAAGCTGTTTTCTCTCCTCTGAAATTTGCTGTGTCATCCAAGAGGACCGATGCATCACACCCCTATTACATAATATTACTCAAACTTGTTATTTTTCTGATGCTAAATATTCCTACCATCTATACTTTCTATATTCATTACAAGGAAAATGTCAAAGTTACTATTAATTTTACTATAAAAAAAAATAAAAAATAAAAAATCTACAATATGATAGTGACAAAATATATGATTGATGTCATATAATAATAAAATTTTTAATCGTTATTTTTTTTAATTTTAAAAATTAACATAAGAATGTGTAAAATTTATGTTATAAAATGTGTAATAGCTATAGTACTACTCCTCACCACAAATGCAGGGATACAAATCATGGGGTTCAATAATCCATTAGCACAATTTAGTATAGTCTTTTATGTTGTCATGAACCATTAAATTTATGTTGGGTTAAACAAGTAAATGACTTTACATGGCTCATAATGTGAAGAGCTTGCTAGACATTTTTTTTTTTAACAAATAAGGATATCCAGACCTTTTCAAGTATCTAACTATTTCCTTGAGCATGTGTAGTCTCCCCATCTCACACACACCGAATTATTACAAGGAAGAAACCATTGGGGGTGGCCCCATGATACTGGCAAAAGGTTTTGAATTTAGGATCTCATAAATATTATGACGACTTACAATTTAAACTATTTAGCCAAAACAAGCGCTCACAATAATTTTGCATGCATCTTAACGACATTTGGTCCATAACTTTATTCTAAACTTGTGGTTATCATTAAGTTTAAATACCAAAAAAAAAAAAAAAAAACTTTTACAATTTTTTTTCACTACTAATTATGCAACTTGTTATGTGAAGAACCTTATTGTTCAATTGACACATTTTTGTATTTTCAATGAAGACGTTTAGAATTCAAATTCTACCTCTCCTATTGTAATTATCAAATTATAAACAGAAAAGTTT
This sequence comes from Quercus ilex subsp. ballota, assembly GCA_032727855.1. Lineage (NCBI taxonomy): Eukaryota > Viridiplantae > Streptophyta > Magnoliopsida > Fagales > Fagaceae > Quercus > Quercus ilex. The sequence goes on from CM064914.1 coordinate 35,631,902, forward strand.
AAGAAAAAGTACGTGACTACTTGTGATTCATGCATGATAAAATTGTGTTGATATTAGACCCATATATAAAAAAAAAAAGTATGTGACTTTATCTAAACAAATTAAAGCAGTAGAGAGAGAGAGAGAGAGAGAGAGAGAGAGAGAGATGACTTGAACAAAGCAGTCATGAAAGTGAAGACGGAGCAAGGATGCTCCCATGCGTTGCTCACTTGACACTGCAGAGTCTACAGCTGATTTAATGGTGGTAAGGGCATTAGGGCATGTTCTTGCATAGAAAAAAGGGGACGATAATTGAGCTGAGACCATTCCCACAAAAAGTGAAAATAAGAGGTAGAATCTAATGGCAGCTAGAATTGCTGAGCTAGAATAATAGTGAGCCATAATGATTATTGAAGATAGAGAAACAAGAAGAAGAAGATGGATTTTTTGCTTTGTTGGGTGGTTGAGGCACTAGAGTTCTCATGTATTTATACTAGAGTTCCAGCTAACATGCACGTTCTGGAATAATGTATTTTTCTCATTACCCAGCCGAGTCAACGCTGTGGACAGAAAAGGAATAAAATAAATTAATGAAAGATGTACATGAGGTTATTTGGTTAACTTTTAATTTGTGAGCTTGACTTACTTACAGTATTTTTTTAACTGAAATTTTCTAAATAAATGAAATACTGTCACATCACTCACTAACTGCCGCTAGCAGTTTTGAAGTTGGCATGTTGTATGTTTGTGTGTTATCCAAAAAAAAAGAATGTTTCCAGTTAAAAAAAATACTAAATGTAAGCCGAATCCTTAATTTATGGGTTCTAGTTAGTTCAACTAGTAATATCCCTATTCTTCGAATAAGATATCTGGAGTTGAATCCATGTTGTTCTTAAGAGCAATAAATAAATTGAATTTTATAACATTCAAAATATCATTTAGATCAAAATAATTTCTGCAAGTTGTAGATTTAACCATAAAATAGAAATAAAATTAAGAGATATTACATCGTTGGTGCTTAAAGTGCAACTTATGATATGATAAACAATTTATTGTCAATTCATGAATGTTTTTAGGTGGTGAAGTTGAGGCGTGAACCAAATTACTATCTTGAGACAATATATGTCGTCTATGGGATTTCTAGTGTAATAGACTAACAACATTGGCGTGCCACGCCCAGGATACAACAACTCAGCCACCTTGCTAATTATCCTTACAAGCCTACACCATTTATAGGATATGAAGATTCCCCACCCAATCTAATCAGGTCGGTTGTGGGTTGGGCACAATCCAAACCTGTGGACAGCCTTAATCACTCACTACCGCATCCGCGTACGATCAAAGAAATAATCTATTTTGTTTTTTTTTTAATATATTCTTATGATTTTTATTTTATTTGTAGATTGTGGAAAACCAACTAAATAAATAATTTTTAAAAAATAACAAAAATGCAAATGATAAGAAAATTCTTCTAATAACCATGGACAATGTTCTGCATCAAAGAACAAAAGAAATCAATGAAAATTGTTCCATTTATAGTCACTTAGAATGAAATTTAGAAAGATATATCAACTTAACCTTTTTTTTATGCTCACCCATCACATGAGTGGAGGAATTGACGAACTGTCTAGCAGACCTAAAAAATTTTCTAATACCTAAAAAATTTTCTAGTATCTTCTAGGGAAGGGGGGGACTAGAGGCACCATATATATTAAAAATTTATAGAAAAAAAATTCAACCATTGCCCTACGTTTATCTAAGTGATACTCTTATAACATATATAACTCATTAAGTTAAAAAAAATGTATTTAATATATCGTTTCCAAAAAATAGATAAGTTTATATAAATAATTAATGCATTATTTTTTGCTCTTATTGTAGTTCATTAAATTAAAGCATATTCAAGATACATGTTTCTAAACAATAGCTAAGTCAATTATTTAATATAAGTTTTCTTCATCATTTTCGCCCTTTTTTTAGGATTAAAAAAAAAAAAAAAACTCTTTTTTTTTCATTATTTTGCATTTGGAGAATAAGAGATATCAGATATGGACAATATTTTTTATATATAAGAAAATATGATTGCAGATTTTGTGGTTGAGAGTTAGAGATCCATATTGCATTTGCTTTTGTTATCTATGAAATATAATGTTTTTTTTTTTTTTTGAGTTTTTCTTATCATTATAATATTTTGCTTATATTGACTTGTATAATTTATGTATAAATATGTAACTCTTTCAATTTTATTTTATTTATAGAATTATTTTGGTCCCCCTGAATATTTTTTGGTTCCGCTGTTGTATCTTCTTGATCTTTATTAAGAAATGAAGAATATTTGCACCTTAACTTAGATCTTTTACTTTCTCAAAAAAAAAAAAAAAAAAAACTTAGATCTTTTATATGAAATTTAATGATGAATTATTTCATGCTTCCTTTTTCCAATACCTTGTACATTGGGCTAAACTGTGAACCTATTCATTTATGCTTAACCTATACTTTTTTTTATATAGAGTTTCAATTTATAGTGTCCGTTTCTAGCAATTTCATTCCTTATCATTAGACTAAGATACTGTTAGAACATATGTGAATCATGTTAGTAACACATGTCAATGTAGAATTGGCTAATCCTTTGACAAAACGCACTTTACTTGTAATTAGGTAGATCTAGGATGTTTTTAATACTTCAAGGAAGAAGGTTTCAAGTTCAAGTGTTAAAACCATGCAAATCTGTTCAAAAATCAAGTGAAGAAGTGCTAGATTTTAAAACTCGACAGATAGAATCTATCGAGGTTTAAAAGGCTGTGTAAGCCCGATGCTCAATAGCGTCTCGATAGATAAGTTATTTATCGAGATTTACAAAATTCAAATTTTCAGATCTGATTTCACACAAATCCGTGTATACATGTTTAGGCTTTTTTTTCTCACAACCCTAAACATATATAATGATTATTTTAAGGGCTGTTACAGTTAATGCAAGTGAGTGCAACTTGATGCAAAGGTTTTTCACTAGCATATTGTGACCGGAGACAATTTACCCTAGTTCATCTTCCACTTTAAGAAGCTGCTGCGTTTGTATGCCGTAGGGTTTTGTAACCAAGAAATTTCGTGATCTTCATCGTGTTGATGAACTGAAGAATTTTGCAGCTAACATCCTTTTCAAGTTGGTGGTTAATCACGTACTTGGATCCGCGCATCAATTGGTTAGTCACGTACTAGGAGCCGTGCATTGAAAGGAGAGATTGTCACTACAAAACAAGTCAAATTGGGTATTGAGATAAGGGTTCAACTGTAGGTTGGTATAAAGTTTTAGGATTCCTTTACTTGTAACCGCATATTGTAATAATAGTGGATTCTGTAGTGACCTTAAAATCATCTAGTGGGGTTTTTGTCTTGAAGGTTTTCTCCATTCGTAAACAAATCATTATGTCAACTTTATTTTCCGTTGTATATTAATTTAATTGATGATTTGTTTGTGCTATCACGCATATTGCATGTTAATTGAATTAATTAATTAACTCGGCTAAATTAATTGATTAATTCATCACAAGGAGTCAATATATTCTTAGCCTATCAGTTACCAATCGGTTTTTTGTGTAGGCGGGAATTGAATCTCATATTTCTTATTCAATCATCAAAGACTTTATCAGTTGAGCTAATTAAACCTATACTTTGAGCATGCTTATCCATAATCATATGCATTCAATTTTTGTGCCTGTACCCATAAATTAAATAAAATAAAATTTCCATGCCTATATGTAGGATTGGTTGGTTGGTACGACATCAACAACATAATAATTATAATATTTAATTCAATCATTTTTAATGTTTAAAATTTTCAATATATTACAGTGCCCGTTAACAACTTTTTTTTATATCTTTTCGTCTTTTTTGAAGCTTTGTGTCAATTTTATTTTTATTTTTTATTTTTTATTAATTTTTTATTTTTTTACTTTATAAGCTATAGGACCAACTTCATAGAGAGAAAAAAAATATTAAAATAAACTATGGGGCTACTTTTATGTCTTTTTCTTTCATTTATCTAATTTTTTTATTAAGTGAAATCCACATTAAGAAAACCTTAACAAACACCGCACGGCGTTTGTAAATCTTTCCCTTAATTTTTTTATGCTTTAGGACTTTAAGGTTTTGACAAAAATGTAGAGGCGTATTTGAACGGATAAGTTAATGTATACAGGCACAACTAGGCCGGGCCGATGTCGTGGAGCTCGTGTCTAAAACGAAGAGCATTTCTCTATTTGTATCCATCTTTTGTCATTTATTTTCCACTTTTAATGCGGATATTCGAAAATTTTCAAATATTTGACTATAATTTGATTTTTGAGCATATATAATACTTCGTGCCATACATGCCAAATAAATAAACAAAAATTCCCTTGAAAGTTTACCGTTCAACAAATTATATAAATTTTTTTTTTTTTTTTTTGCTAACAACAAATTATATAATTTTTGGTTTCCATCAATAGTATTTATGTATTATACCCCAACTTCTGACTAGAATGCACATAGATGTGAAGATTTCACTTTACTTCTGGTAACTAATAGTATTTTACTTGTAATGAAGATAAGGGGGCATTTGGATAGGCTATTACAAAATGATATTTTGAGTTTAAAATAAATATTTGTTAAAAAAACTATACAGAGTTGCTACTGTAAAACGAAATTTTGAATTTTCAAAATGTGCTTTAAGGTCCCATAAAAAAAAAAAAAAAAAAAAAAAAAAAAAGTGCTTTAAGACTCATAAAATGCCTAACTAAACAAACTCTAAGACTTGGAAATGTATTGAGGGTACGGTTAATGACCTACTGCTAGTTCGGTACCATCCAAATCTCCTTTTCGTAAATCTTAAATGCATTGCAGGGGACCATCCTAGCTAAAAATGGTTGTTCCAAAATGAGGATTTGTTTTCATAGTCTTTTCTAAGTAAAAATTTAATAGGGGACCATCCTACATAAAAATGGTTGTTACCAATTGAGGATTTGTTTAGCTCCTTGTAATATTCATTCATTAGTCTTAAATTTTAATTGTATATATATAAAATGTAGCATTAACTTTGTAGGTTAATTTTGCATCACATATTCTATCTAATATTTTTTTTTAAATTGTGCTAAGTGAGTTATTTCATGCAAAAAACAAGGAATCCATAAATCATAAAAAACCAAATTATATATATAATTCTATAATTTATTCTATCCCTAATTTGCTATATATGATAATATTAAATAAAAATGGAGATGATTTTTTTTTTTCCTTTGTCCATGAGAAAAAGATATGAATTTTTGTTATGAATCAATCAATAAGAGTTCCGTGCAATAAAAAAAAAAGAAAATTTAATATCTGTCTAATCACCGCTATTTACCTTGCATATGAAAAAGATACATACAAAGTTTGACTTATCCTAAGAGAGACAGAGAGATTGCCATCAGGTACATCGTTAGGAATTTGAAACAGCTAATATAAATGAGATGGGGGTGGGATAATAGAAAATATCCTAATTTGGCACATGTATACATAATTGACCTAAGCCATCCTCATTACTTGATCTCAAAATATACTATTATATTTTTAGGAAAATGCCTTTCTAGAGGATTAGGCCCACTTTGTTTAGGTAAGGGCTAACTATATTCCTTTCCAGAAATGGACCGGCAACCATAAGGTCTATTGCCATAAACGTATGGGCATAACCATAAGGTCTATAGTCATTTTAATTTTTTAGTGGGAGTTTAAAGGGTTGGAAAGAAACTTTGTCCATTAATTAATTGACACTGCTATTAGCTATATATGGGTGGTAGCCTTACAAAATTGGTAATGATACAGTAACTCTATATGGACTTAGTTTAACTATGAGCCCAACTAAACAAGGTTACGTGGAATGCACGCTGATTTGGCTTCCCTAGTCACTAATTTGATTTACAATTTTAGCTCGTAATTGTCTTGCAACACTAATCCTAGCTGGAGAAGATGATTAAATTTAGAATGTAAAATGTCTGCTTCGAACACTTTGTATGATTTTCAGGCTTGGTTGGCTTCTTTGCAAAGCCACCACACAGTACACACTAACACACACACACACAGAGGCTAGAATTTGATGAATGATGATGTTTTGGGAAAGGATAATTAGGACAACATTGAATGAAACACATGAAAACCTTGGCTACAAAATCACTACGAGGACTATGATCAAGTCCAGGTGGAAGACACCAATTCAAGTTGCCCTTCTTTACCTGATTTTATTCCATCAAACAAAAAAAAAAATTCACTTCGAGGCAGTCCGCAGTACTGATGACAATCAACAACAAATTGGGCCTGATTGTCACCCTGAGCCACTATCCTAGCTTGCCCAAAAAATTGGGCCTTTGAAGCTTAACTAGAGGATAGGAGAGTCACGGTTGATAAGAGTCTCTCGGCCTCCCCCAATATAAACCCGTTAAATTTTGTCTATGTATTTTTTGGAGTTTCTAGTTGCCCATAAGCCGAATATATTTCCAATGGCTTCCTCACCTCCCCTAATAAAGTAAGGAAAAAAAAGGGGTCTAAAAGAGTATGTTGCCAACTTGCCATAGTAGTCACTTGGTCATTTGGTTTTTTATTTGGAATTGTAGTTACCCCTTAAACACTTATCTGAGGAAATTGGATCAATTTGTCAAAATATTGGAGTGTTATGGACTTAATGCATCTTAAATTTACATACATCAGTTGAATTAATGGACTTATCCATTGAATTGTTGTTAAGGTTAAACTTTGCTTGCTCTCTCTTAATCGAGTTTCTTTGCAGTGTCAATTGTTGTTTATTTTAAATATTATCTAGCTACTTATTATTTGTTGAATTCTCTTATTTTTATTATATTTTTTGTTGAAAAATATATATATATATATATATATATCACTTTTGCATTTTCAATATAACAAGACTAGAGACGCATTTTAAGTTGAACAAATGTCTCTATTTTTGATATAACCATCATAGATATTCAAAAGAAATTCACAATTTTTATTATACATCAACTATAACATGTCACATCAATGACTATGAAAAATTTTGTTTACTAGCAATAGCGACAACAATGAAATGAATCCTCAAAAAGGCACACTCCATTGACTTAACTTAGTTGGTTTTTCTACAATTTTTCCTAACTTGGCCGCTTGTGCCTCTGAGTGGGCTAAGGTTCCCCATCTTCACAATTGCGTTTGCAAATTCTGTTAGAAAGCTTGCGGAGTTGGAGCTGTAAGCGTTAACTTGGGAATCTATGGAACCCCCATTAAAGAGTTCTTGGTCTGAGTGTAAGAGACCCTTGTTGCTTATCAAATTCTTGAAGTAAGCATTGTCAAAAGATGTTGGACTAGTCACATCAAGAGGGGCAAGACCGTTGTCACCACCAATGCTTGGACAGTTCGATTTCAATGAAGTTGCAAATGAGGAATCTATGTCGGTCTCATTGTAAATCCTAGTTCGGAAAACTGTGCACCTTGCTTGGCCTATTGTGTGAGATCCTGAACAAATTATAAAAATAATGTTTGGTCAATTTATGAGGAGCCCTTCAAGCCTGGGCAATGAGTAGAGTGTCATTATAGTAACATGCAGGTAAAAGACGCTAACTCAGGTCAATCTCCTTTACTCATTTTTTGATTATTAAAAAAATAATAATAATAAAAAATTAAAAAAAAAAAAAAAAAAAAGCCCTTTCTAAAGGCATAAAAGATTTAAGGATTTAAAAAATTAAACCAACCTGATAGGGCCACCAATTCATTGGCAGTGAAACCTTTGTTTGAGAAGGCACTAAGATTCAATGTTGGAGCAGGGATGTTGGAATTAGCAGCACTTAAACTTGCGGTGGTAGAGTCTCTTCTACCCAATTGAACCGTCCAATTAGTCCCACCCAACTGAATCAAAACAAATAATATGATGAAAATGACAGCAGACGTTGGTTTCCCTATAAATAATGTGAAGTTGTGACTTTTTTCTTACTGCAACAACGGAATCTCTCGCAGCATCGGCTAAAATGTCAGCACAAGACACAACACCAGGGCAAATATTTTCCAATTGAGATTTGATCAATAGTGTCTACTACGTCAAATCCCCTTCGCGAATTTTTGTTGGGACCAGCTGTTTTCTCTCCAGTGAAAGTTGAAGTGTCGTCTAAGAGGACTAATGTATCACACCCTTGTTACATAATGTTCAAATTCGTTATTTATTTATTTATGTTGCATTAAAAGAATCTTATTTTGTGTCTCATCACAAAGGAAAATATTAAAGTTATTATCAATTTTTATTATAAAAGGTTTACAATATATATGATTTAAAAATGAAAATGATTGGTGTTATTTTAAATCATACAATTAAATATATATGTATATATGTATATATATATATATATTATATTTAAAAGTTAAGACAATAGTTTATAAGTTTTATGTAATAAAGTTTACACCAACTACAGTCTACAGTATCAATTCTCCGTAGAAATGCACCCATGTATATATGGTTACATGTCTCAACATACGAAGGATTAAATGACTTTATATGGCTTATAATACAATATTATTATGTCAATATATAGAATGCGAAATATAAAACTTAACAAGCAGCCTGGCCAAAAGTGACGAACTTGAACCCGGGACTGCTACAATCTTTTATTAAGAGGCTAGCTAGCCAATGTTAACCATCAGTGTCTTGACGTACAATTAGATTATTATGCAAAAAGAAGCCATTGCAAATTTTGCAATTATTTTGAAGGAATCTTTGGCAGCATTTGGTCCCATGGCTTTTATTCCAAAGTTGTCACTATCAAATAATATATCTATATAATTTTTTTCACAACTGAGTTATATGATTTGTTGTAATTAGTGGATAAAAAGAGTATTACTGATAGACCTATACGAAGTGACGTTTCTTCAATCATAACTTATCATTTTAATATATTATGGAAAAAAAAAAATTATGTTTCTAACATTATTACATGAAACACAATGCAATTAAGAGCAATCATCCTTCCTCATAGCATCAACAACTCTAGGCAAGAAGGAGCAAGGGAAAACAGGACCAAAAACAAAGTAATAAGAGAAAATCTAGATATGAGGTAACGCGAAATAAGTGGGAAAACACACACACACACGAATACATATATAAACTTGAGAAGTCAAACATATAACTTAAAGATTTCGGTGAGTTCTAAAAACAAAACATTCATGAGAGAGAGAGAGAGAGAGAGATGACTTGCATTAACAAAGCAGTCATGAAAGTGAAGACGGAGCAAGGATGCTCCCATGCGTGGTTCACTTGACACTGCAGAGTCTACAGCTGATTTAATGGTGGAAAGGGCATTAGGGCATGATGTTGCATAGAAAGTAGAGGACAACTGAGCAGAGACCATCCCCACAAAAAATGAAAATAACAGGAAGAACATACTGGTGGTGAGAATTGATGGGATAGAAAGAAAAGGAGCCATGATGATGATATAAAGAAGCAGATAAAGAAGAAGGCTTTCTCGCTAGTTTTGTGGTTGTGGCACTAGAGTTCTCATATATTTATACAAGAGCTCTACCTGCATTGTCATGGGAAAATTATTATGTCCTTCCAGAGTATCATAAATGCATACTTCCTCTTCTCACATGAATGATAAGTCTCACTAATTAAATTCATGATGAGACTCACCATTCATGTGAAATGATGAAGTATGCATTTATGGTACTCCAGAAATACTTAATAATTTTTCATGTTCATGGCATGCATTTCACATACCCCGACTCCGAGTCAACCTAAGGAATGAAAAAGAATTAAAAGGGGCCATAATACGTGTATAGTTAATATAAAACATATTTACTGTATTTTAAATGGGTGTGTCCTCTTCATTTAAAATAAATACATTTTATGGTTTAGATTAAAAATTAAAATTTTAAAGGAATATCTAATATACATTATTCGAAATTTTAAATACGTAATATATTGTTCGTTGTTAAATCTAGAAAATAAAATTTTAACTTTGAAATGCATTCTCTCCATTTAAAGTGAAATGGAAAGAATCTCATTCTATGGAGAGTGGGGTCTTTTTGTTTGTTTAATCCAAAGTGTGTGTGAAGCAATTTCCTATTATTTGCTAGACTATTAAAGTTAATGTGTAAAGAACATTATTAGCCAAAATTTTATGCCAGCTATAAGAGTCTGATATATATAACTCTCCAAGACAAATTAAAGTTAAATGTGTTTTATTGGATGAAGAAAGTTTGGTTACAAACTTAGTTATAGCTAATAACTACAACTTCCACTAAAAAAATTAACATAGCTAAATATTTTAAAAATATAATCGTTAAATTGTATATTCTTTATATTTTTAACAAACATGTTAAATTTCATGTCAATCTAATATTGTTTATTATTTGAAGTGCATTCTCTCCATTTAAAGTGAAATGGAAAGAATCTCATTCTATGGAGAGTGGGGTCTTTTTGTTTGTTTAATCCAAAGTGTGTGTGAAGCAATTTCCTATTATTTGCTAGACTATTAAAGTTAGTGAGTAAAGAACATTATTAGCCAAAATTTTATGCCAGCTATAAGAGTCTGATATATATAACTCTCCAAGACAAATTAAAGTTAAATGTGTTTTATTGGATGAAGAAAGTTTGGTTACAAACTTAGTTATAGCTAATAACTACAACTTCCACTAAAAAAATTAACATAGCTAAATATTTTAAAAATATAATCGTTAAATTGTATATTTTTATATTTTTAACAAACATGTTAAATTTTATGTCAATCTAATATTGTTTATTATTTGATCCATAAAAACTTATTTTTTATGCATAATTTTAAATTACAAAAAATTATAATTTAAACATTTAATTAATGACATAATTATTGACTTTCGATCTTTAGGAAATTTGACAAACATGAATGATATAAAAAGCAAATGTTATCTAATTGTGGATTTGTCAAAATTCATATCTAATAAAAAGATATTAAACGGAGTTATATTAATTGGCTATAACTAAGTTTGTAACCAAATTTTGTCTTTATTGAATATAGCTAGCAAATGATGCTCTAACTGTCAATACTAAAGACTCCATCCAAGCATTGTCCTTATTTTTCTATAACTTGATTGCAAAATTCACATAAACTTCAAATCAAAATACATATTATGTACTAGTCTTTATTCTCAGTAAGCTTATTTATCTTCCTTTTTAAAAAGAATTTTTAGGATTCATCCAACGCTTTTATAAATGAATAACTGTGTGAGTAGTTTGTACTACTTTATATTCTGCAAAAAAAAAAAAAAAAAAAAAAAAATCAAAAAGTCAAAAAAAAAAAAAAAATCAAAAGTGGCTCCAACAACTGAAAACGATAAGAAAAATATCACGGATTTATCTTTTTGAAACGTCTTTATAGTTTTTCCATTTGTTAGAGCATTTACAGCAGTGAATCTAAAATTTTAGCTATTTAGCTACACAAAAAGTCATTTTATCTATTTTACCTACACACATGCTGCAACAGTGGATCTATTTTAGCTTTCAACACAATAAAATAATATAAATATCACAATAAAATAATATATTCTCTACAATAAAATAATATATCACACTACTCACAAAAACATCTACAGCACCAACCACAACCACCTCTACCACAGCCACAACCACAGCCACAACCACCACCACCAGCCACAACCACCACTCTACTTTGGCAACCACAACACAACATAGAAAAAAAACAAACAAAAACAAAACCAAGGAACAAGCTACTGCCAAAGCCAAAATACACAAAACCCACTGCCAAAGCCAAAATCATCCACCACCAGCACAACCAAAATCCACAAACCCACTGTCAAAATCATCCACCACCACTACCATAGCCAAAATCAACCACCACCACCACAGCCACCAAACCCATATGAAAAAAAAAAAAAAAAAAAACTCAATCACAGATCAGCGAGAAAGAGAGGTGAGAAGAGACTTGGGTCAGAGAGGTTGAGGCCGGCGGAGGCTTGGGTCGGAGACGTTGAGAGAGAGAGGTGAGAGTGACTGAGAGAGAGAGAGAGAGAGAGAGAGAGGCACGGATTGGGCGATGGGGCTTGGGGCGGGTCGGCGAGCTAGGTCGGCGAAACAGATCGGCGATGAGGGAGTTGGCCGGTGAGCTGAGGGATGAGGGAGATGAGAGAGCAGGCCAGCGAGCTAGAGAGAAAAAAAAAATTGAGGAAGAAAGAAGAAAGAAGAGAAGCCGGAGGGAGAGAGAGAATAGGAATTGTTTATTTAATGAGAGAAGAGAGTGAAGTTAATAAAAAAAATTTTTTTTTTATTTTTTTTTACCTGTGAGCTACAGTGCACATCTAAAAATAGATGTGCACTGTAGCTGAGGAGCTAAACCTTTTAGATTTAGCTCCACTGCTGCATGATGGTTTTTGTGATTGAGGGCTAAAAAAATACCATTATACCTATATAGCATCACTGTTGTGAGTGCTCTTATTAAGAGTTAATTTGGTTGTCATTAGCTTGTTCTGGCGTGTAGTTTTAGTTGTCATTTTTTTCTTCCTAGAATAATAAAAGTATGAGGAGATTACATAAAAAAGCCCAAGGTTTATATGACGATTCATTATTTCATTAGATCCTAAGATTTTAATTTTGTCTATTAAAATCCGAAATATATGGAACTGGTTCGATTTGAAGCCACTTTCTTTCTCTGTTATTAATTTACTTTATTTTGGATTGTAACGAAACAAAGAAATTCAAAAACTATTGATTAAATTATGCATTTCACGGCATGTTTATAAATCAATTTGATCATATTCATCAAACAAAGAGAATTGAGAGAGAGAGTTTTGTTTTGAGTGGAAAAGTGATTATTAGAAATTCAAACGAATCACTTAAGTGAAATACAATATTTTATCAATAGTTTGCACGTTTTCTCTACTCTCTTATTGCCCATAATAACATAAAAAGAGATAAATATGAATGGTTTTTAGACCTCTTAACCCAACCAGATTAACCTAGTTAATTAGCCAAGTGATTAACTTAGCCAAATTATGCAAATCTAGATTATCACAATCACACAATCATATCAAGTATATATAACAGCGAAAAAGTAAATAACACAATGATATGATGACCCAAGAAACCACATGGTAAAAACCTAGGGAGGATTGAACCTAACTATCCTCAGAGTAAATTTGAATCTACTATCTTGAAAGAATTGAAGTTCATACAATAAGACTTACAAGCCTCCACGCTAGACTTCTTATTGCTATCCACCAGTAGAACTTACTGACACGACCACGTGCAAGCTCCGAGACCACAGACTCCTTCTTTCTTGGATTCTTCAGCAAATACAAGCACACCCGCTTGTGTATCTTTAAGTTCCAATGGCAGCAACTGAGTTGATCATCAAGGTGTAGATAACATATCCTCCTTGAAAACCCTAAACTTTGTGTAAATGAAAGCTCCTCTAAATCTCACAAGAGATTTACACAAAACAGCAATATGAGCAACAATACAACTCTCAAGCAACCAAGACTTTAAAGAGGTTTGGGTACAAAACCCTAAAACCAAAAGAAGCACAAGAAGCACTCTAATCTCTCTCTCTTCAGTCTCAAAAACGTGGCTTAGGATTTCATTTATATAGTGGGAGAAGTAGATCTGAAACCCTAATCCTTAATGGACTTAAGCTGCTGTTTGGGCCGACTTAAAATTCTACAAATACGATTTTCGATTGATCAAGCCTGTTCTTCGATCGATCGAACCAGGCAGATTATGAAGTCTTCTTCTTGCAGCTTGTATGTTCTTAAATCTTGACTTGAATCACCTTGAGCATTGTCTAATAAAACCTATAGACTCTAAGATATATATCTAGACAAGTTTGTGTTCACGATTTACCAATTGTTCTAAACATTTAGAACCTAACAAAATAGGAGTCTCATTTTCAAACTAAAACAATTTCAAAAGCTTAAAACTTTAATCCACAAATTTAAATTAAGTAATAATGTGAAATGGAATATAAATCTGAACATTTTATGTCAGAAAAACACATGCACGTACTTAAAGAAACAGCTAATGTAAAAAGAACAGTACTGTTATTTTTTTAGTCCACCACCATTGGTTGTAGTTTTTACTCCCTTTTTTTACGTTCTCTTTTTAAATTTTTACTCTTATCCATGTTTAGTTTATACGTCTAAACTTGAGGAATATCTGCTGTTTTGCACTAGGACTAATGTGAAAAGAAGAACATAAGTTGCAATGCATAGGACGGAGAATTTCCACAGCCACCAGAGCCCCCACACGCTTACATTATAGTGGTAGACTTTTTTTGCTAGCATTCTAACCTTGAGACCCACATAAAGTGTGATATGCCGAATAACTTTTTCTACACTCTAAATCTCTAATGATTCAGACAAAATCAAGTTTCTTGCGTAACGATTGTTCCTTGCACATGGCAAAGAGTTAGACAATAACTAGAATGTCATTCACCGATTATGATTTATCAAAATTCATGCTCTCCTAGTCATGAGAAGAAAATATAGACAAACGGGAAAGGCAATAATGCATGTACAGAAGAGGCTTATAGACTTATACTTTGCTATTTCATTCAAGCTATTTTATTTTTTTTTCCCCTTAAAGAAAAAGAATCTAATAAGATCGATCGTTAACACCATAAAAAAGTCCCTGTTGCTTAATATTGAGATATTTTGTAACTGATTTGTAGTGTTAGTGTTTGTATGAATTTTGTATTTGTTAGTTGTAATTTTGTATATGTAGAAGTAAAGCTACAATAGCATAGCTGTAGCTTAGAATAAGAAGTCATAGAACGACTGCCGTTTAGTCTACAGATAGGAGAAGTTAGTTACAAGCTTATTACACGTGTACAGCTAGTATTGGTGGTTAGTTAGTTATTTCTGTTTTCCTCTTCTTTCCTTTCCTCTGTTCTCACTATATAAGGAACAGAGCATGCTAAGCTTAATATACTGAATTCATTTCATACAAGACTCGTGTGGTTCAATTCCTTTCTCTCTCAATCTGTTTACACTCCTCCATTGATGAACTTTCCGGAGCTTGTATAAAATCAATATGGTATCAGAGCAAGAAGTAGTTCAGAGACCATTTCGTTCTGGTATTCTCTAATTCTTACTACTTCAATTGTTTTTTTTTTCTTCTTGATTTTAGTGCCTTTACAGATCAACTAGAAAATGTCTCATTATTTTCTGTTGATTCTTGCATTAAACTCATCATCACCTAGGTCTTGATTTTCTTAATCTGTTGAAATCTTGATCTTTATTCTCCGACTCATAGTTGAAATTGAAGTCTTCAATTTTTTTTAGGGTTTCAATTTCTTCTTCGAATTTGAAGTCTCTTCGTTCCTAAATATGCAATTTCCTGTTGAAATTTCAACAAAATTCTGCATTGCATACAAAAGTTCCTTATATCGTTCTTAGAATCCATTTCTTGTTTCTTGAAAGATTCTTTAGAGAATCAATTCTTGATTTTCTCTGATTAGGAATTTTTTTTAGTCTTCCTTTTTTTCTTCGATAATCTCCTTTTTAGTATGACTGAGAGTACAGCTAGTGCTGCTGCTCCCACTACACAGCCTTGGGAAAGCACATCCAGTCCTTATTTCTTGTCTAATGGAGATAATCCTGGAGTTTCTTTGGTGGTTCAACTTCTCACTGAAGAGAACTATAACACCTGGAGTAGGGCCATTCTTATCTCTTTAGATGCCAAATCAAAATTGGGCTTTGTTGATGGTTCTATCCCTAAGCCCCAATCTGATCATCCACACTACGCAGCCTGGTGTAAGTGCAACAGTACTGTGCTAGCTTGGTTGTTTAATTCAGTTTCTAAGGAATTGCAGTCAAGCATTGTTTACTTCAAGACTGCCAGGGATGTATGGATTGACTTACAATACAGGTTTGGGCAAGGGAATGGACCTACAATCTTTGACTTAAGGAAAGAAATCAGTTCTTTGACACAAGAGGACTTAACCATCAATGCTTACTACACAAAATTCAAGGGACTTTGGGATGAATTTTCGGATTATAGAACATGCACATGTGGTCATCAAGTTGAAGATTGTACTATGTCTTTTCTGATGGGGCTGAATGAGACATATGCAGCTGTCAGAGGACAAATTCTTCTTTTGGAGCCTTTGCCTCCTCTTAGCAAAGTGTTCTCTCTTTTGCTTCAAGATGAGAAGCAGAGAAAGGTGGGTGCTGGGAAGAAAATCTTGGTTGATGCCTCATCAGCTTTAGCAGCATTTGGGTCGAAGTCTGGGAACAACAAGAATTTTGTTAAATTCAAGACTGGCAGACCACAATGTACTCATTGTGGAGCCATGGGACATGTAGTTGATAAATGCTACAAGCTGCATGGATACCCCCCTGGGTATAAGTTCAAGAACAAAGGTACTCAACCTGGTCAGTCCTTTGCCCATAATGTAATCACAGCTGAAGATCATACTAGTGAACCTGTCACTCTCACCAAGGTTCAATACCAGCAGCTGATTGGGTTATTGAACTCCCAATGTCATTTCGGCACTCAAGCACCACCAGAAATGTGTTTGGACAATGCTCACCAAGCTGCCACCATAATTACTCAGCCTTCTCAGAATTCATTGGATCTCCAAACCCAAAACATTTCAGGTATCTGGTTTTCTCCTTCCCTTGAACACTCAGTTTTTTCTTCTAGTGTCAACACTTCTCACATCAGTCCATCTAACTGGATTCTTGACAGTGGTGCAACAGACCACATGGTACATTCTCTCCATTTTTTTACCTCTATCACTTCCTCTGTTCAGATTTCAGTTAGACTTCCTAATGGTGATATGGTTCAAGTTACTCACATTGGAACTGTCAAAGTCTCTGCCACTTTAACATTAGAACATGTTCTTTGTATTCCAAACTTTACTTTCAATCTTATCTCCATCAATAAGCTAACCCAGAATCCTTCTTGCTGCTGTATTTTTCTTTCTCATTTCTGTTTTCTTCAGGACTTACAGCTTTGGAAGATGATTGGGCTGGGTAAGAGACATGGAGGCTTATACATTTTGCAGTGCACTGATTCCTTCACATTGCCCACTTCTGTTTCAGAGGTTCTATCCAGTTTTTCTTCTTTCCTATGTAATAAAAAGGTCAATTTCTGTAATCTTGACTCTTCTCATGTAGTCAATGTTGTTGATACTCCAAATAATGTTGTTAGATTGTGGCATTATAGATTGGGTCACCCATCTTCACAAAGATTAGCTTTGTTGAAACATCTTGTACCTGATTTGATTCCTTGCAATAATACCAATTCTTTTGACTGTTTTGTTTGCCCACTAGCTAAACAACACAAATTACCTTTTCCTAAATCAACAAGTGTTTCTTCCTCTTGTTTTGACTTGGTTCATGCTGATATTTGGGGTCCTTATTCCATTTCATCATTAAATGGCTCAAGATACTTTCTTACTTTGGTTGATGATCATAGTAGATGTACTTGGGTTTATTTAATGAAACTTAAATCTGATGCTTCTTCACTGATTCAAACTTTTTTTCAAATGGTTCTTAACCAATTTAAGGTGTCCATTAAAGTGCTTAGGAGTGACAATGGTCCTGAGTTTGCTCTCTCTTCCTTTTATGCATCTCATGGCATTCTACATCAGCTTTCTTATGTCGAAACTCCACAACAAAATGCTGTTGTTGAAAGAAAACATCAGCATTTGTTGAATGTTGCTAGGGCCTTAAGATTTCATGCCAACTTACCTTTGAAATTCTGGGGGGATTGTGTTCTTACAGCCACATACCTTATCAATAGGCTTCCTAGTCCTCTTCTAGGTAATCTTACTCCTTATCAGAAACTTTTAGGTCATTCCCCCTCATATCAACACCTTAGAGCTTTTGGTTGTCTTTGTTATGCATCTACCTTAACTAGGAATAGGTCCAAGTTTGATCCTAGGGCAAAAGCATGCATACTCCTTGGTTATCCTTTTGGTACCAAGGGTTATAAGTTGTATGATTTGTCCACCAAAACTGTTTTTATCTCTAGAGATGTTATCTTCAAAGAGTCAATCTTTCCTTTTAAACATTGGCTGCCTAAACCTGTTTCTATCTCTTCTTCCACTTCTCACAATATCTTTCCTTCTCAACCTTCAATTCCAGAAACCACTTCTTCCATTTCTGCTGAATTTTCTCTCCCTTTCAACCACATTGACACTGCTGTACCTCCTGATGAATTCCCTGACCTTGTCCATCCTGACTTAGCTCATTCTTCACCTGATATTTCTGAGCCACTTGACATCCCTGTTTGTCCTGTCTCCTCCACTGATTTACCTGTTGTTAGGAGGTCCAATAGGTCTCATAAACCTCCCTCATATCTTCATGATTATCACTGTCACTTGGCTTCCACTACCAGTCTTAATCATCATTGCAATTTGGTCTCAGCTCCACTTCTACCTTCTCATGATTCCACTGCCAGTCCAGGTATTCTCTACCCCATTTCCTCAACTCTTTCTTACTCTAAGTTGTCTATTGCCCACAAAGCTTTCTCTGTTGCATTGTCCATTACCAAAGAACCTACCTCTTATGCTGAAGCCTGCCATGATCCATTATGGCAAGCTGCCATGAAGGCTGAGATTGATGCTCTTCAGTCTAATAGCACTTGGGTCTTGACCAAGCTGCCCCCTGGTAAAGTGCTAATTGGATGCAAGTGGGTCTATAAAATCAAACTTAAAGCTGATGGGTTTGTAGAGAGATACAAGGCTAGACTGGTTGCTAAAGGTTTTACTCAAACCGAGGGGATTGATTACTATGAGACTTTCTCTCCTGTGGTGAAGTTTGTGACAGTTAGGACACTCTTGGCCATGGCTGCTGTGTTTGGTTGGCACTTGTCTCAATTAGATGTCAATAATGCTTTTTTGCATGGAGAGTTACATGAGGAAGTGTATATGGTTCCTCCTCCTGGTTTTGGCAGCAAGGGGGAGGTGTGCAAACTCACTAAGTCCCTTTATGGTTTGAAGCAGGCAAGTAGACAGTGGTTTGCCAAGCTTTCTTCCACTCTCCTTGATCATGGTTTTCTCCAATCTAAGTCAGACTATTCTGTCTTCACTAAGGTCAGCAAGTGTACCATTCTCATCTTGTTAGTTTATGTGGATGACATCCTAATAGCAAGCAATGATGTAGAAGCAGTCAACACCTTCAAAGTTTTTCTAGATACCAAGTTTAAACTCAAAGACCTTGGTACCTTGAAGTATTTCTTGGGTCTTGAAGTTGCAAGGACTGAGAAAGGAATCAACTTATGTCAAAGAAAGTTCATTTTAGAGTTACTTTCTGATGCTGGTATGTTAGCAAGCAAACCTGCTAATGTGCCCATGGATCAATCAGCTAAGTATAGGAGCTCAATGGGGGAAGATGTTCCTGATCCATCCTTATACAGAAGACTTATTGGCAAGCTGCTTTATTTGACTCTAACTAGGCTTGATATTTGCTACTCAGTGCATAAGTTGAGTCAGTTTATGAATTCCCCTAAGACTCCACACCTCCAAGCAGCTTATAAGGTACTTAAGTATCTTAAGAAGACACCAGGCCAAGGCTTATTCTTATCAGCAAGTTCTGAATTGAAGTTAAAGGCCTACTGTGATGCTGACTGGGCTGCTTGTCCAGATACCAGAAGGTCAGTCTCAGGCTTCTGTGTCTTCCTTGGTGACTGTCTTATATCCTGGAAATGCAAGAAGCAACAGGTAGTGTCCAGATCATCTGCAGAATCAGAGTATCGAGCAATGGCTACTGTCACAAGTGAAGTTGTTTGGTTATTGGCATTGCTTAAGACCTTTGGTTTTAATCACACTCAGCCTGCCTCATTGTACTGTGATAGCAAAGCAGCTCTTTATATTGCTGCAAATCCAGTGTTTCATGAACGCACAAAGCATATAGAGGTGGACTGTCATTTTATTCGAAGTAAGCTTCAGGATGGAGTCATAAAAACCTTTCATGTTCCTACTAGACATCAGATTGCTGATTGCTTCACAAAGGCACTCGGATACAAACAATTTTACTTTCTTTTGTCCAAGATGAATCTCATTAACATCTATGGTTCATCTTGAGGGGGAGTATTGAGATATTTTGTAACTGATTTTGTAACTGATTTGTAGTGTTAGTGTTTGTATGAATTTTGTATTTGTTAGTTGTAATTTTGTATATGTAGAAGTAAAGCTACAATAGCATAGCTGTAGCTTAGAATAAGAAGTCATAGAACGACTGCCGTTTAGTCTACAGATAGGAGAAGTTAGTTACAAGCTTATTACACGTGTACAGCTAGTATTGGTGGTTAGTTAGTTATTTCTGTTTTCCTCTTCTTTCCTTTCCTCTGTTCTCACTATATAAGGAACAGAGCATGCTAAGCTTAATATACTGAATTCATTTCATACAAGACTCGTGTGGTTCAATTCCTTTCTCTCTCAATCTGTTTACACTCCTCCATTGATGAACTTTCCGGAGCTTGTATAAAATCAATACTTAATTTTAAGTCCACAGAAAAGAAAATAAAAGAAAAGATAAACTATAAAGGTCTTAGTTCTAGAAAATTGTTAATTGTACATTTTTAGACTCCTTAAAACACAAGTTGTTTAACCTAGTTATTTAACCAAGTGATTACTTAGATAAATTATTCAGATCTAAGTTAATACATTCAAATTATATCATGTAAATAATGCGGAAATATAAAGAACACATGATATGATGACCCAAGAAAACCAAACTAGTAAAAAACCTGGGGAGGATTTAACCTAACTATTCTCAAAGTAAAACAGATCCACTATAAAAGAATTAAATTTTGTACAATAAGACTTAGACCACTAACATTCTATTTCTACCTCGAGTAGAAAACTTACTACCACGACCACGTGATAGCTCCGAGTCCACGGACTACTTCTTTCCTTGATCCACTGCAACCACGAGTACTATCACTTGTGACTTTGAGACTTCACTCAAAAGTTTCAGATCTTCTTTAAATTCTTTATGCAGCAACTGAAACGATCACCAAATTCTTGACATGAATCTTGATCTTGATAACCCTAAGTGTGTATGAAGGTAAACACCTCTAGATCTCACAAGAGATTCAACACACAACACATCAAAGACTTCTAAAACGTAGTTAAGGTTTTTCTTTTTATACTTGAAGTAAAACATAAAACCTTACACATCAAACCAGGCTTGGGCTGAGTTGGAAATTCTGCAAAAAAAAAAAAGTAATCTACACGAGGTTCGATCAATCGAGTCTAATTTTCGATCGATCAAGCCTTGCAGATTTAAACCAATAAATTCTGCAATCACTCGATTCGAACTTTTACAAATAAACACACTTTGAGCAAGCCTAAACATAGACTTTATGTTTTGATCATGGTTTGCCAACATAATACATAATAAAGTTCTAATACATTTAGTTCCTAAAGTCTTAAAACCTAACATTAACTATTCTTGGAATACGGTTATGTAGTGCTTATTCCTTTCATATTTATTAATTTCACAATAAATTTAATTAGTGAGATCTGTCATAAATGTGAGAAGATAGTGTTACTACATTTCAATACTTATCCATTCTCAAACTATCCTTAATTGAAAAGAAAAGTATCTAGCTGTGCTTGAGATTAACATATAAGATTCCTTCTTTATATTGCAGTCTGCAAGATGCCCAATTTTTCTGGATATATACATTATCCTATAGTTATCTATTCTTACTTTGTTTATAGTCCACCACATTAAAATTGTAACCAAAAAAAAAAAAATGTGACACTAAAATTTTGTCTCTAGACGGCAAGACCTAGACTTATAAATTTCACTAGTCGGTGAAGGGTATCTGGAAATGTTTCCAATTCTGTATAATTTGGATTTTTCAAATCTTTGGAGCCTGAAAACATTTTTACTATAGTAGGAGATTTCCCAACATGCTTTTGACTGGGAAGTGTGAATTGAATAAAAACTTTTATAAACATTGATGTTGATAATAGGGCTCCACTCTTGCTGTCTTGTTGATTAATTTTTCGTCCATAAAACACGTAAATAAATTGCATACGACCGGAGTTTGAGAAGATAGATTGGATGGAACTTGGTATTTTGGATTGTTGAGTTTGTGTTACCGTAATATATCGTATTTTCTTTTTTGGGATGAATTTGTTGTAATCTATATCTTACATGTTGATACATATTTGAGGGACAAAATTGCAAAATGCCCCTTTTGGGAAAACTAAGCAGCATTTTGCCCTTTTTCTCAAACTAATTAGGGAAATGCCCCTCTTTTAAAAATCGAGTTTCTCAAAATCGATTTAGGCCCTATAGCGGCGTTTTTAAGGAGCCTATAGTGACGTTTTCAGGACCTATAGTGGCGTTTTGTAACTCGATTTATATAAAATCGAGTTATAGGTAAAAAAAATTAAAAAAATTGCCTATAACTCGATTTATTGAAAGTCGAGTTACAAAACGTCACTATAGGTCCTGAAAACGTCACTATAGGTCTTTAAAAACGCCGCTATAGGGCTCCAGAAATTTTTTTTTTTATAACTCGATTTTGAGAAAATCGAGTTTCAAAAGAGGGGCATTTTCCTAATTAGTTTGAGAAAAAGGGCAAAAAGCTACTTAGTTTGCCCAAAAGGGGCATTTTGCAATTTTGTCCCATATTTGAGGCATTGCTTTTTATTTTTAGTCATCTTTTTCTTTTATAGCAATGTGATAGCAAATCCAACCTGCAACACTCACGTAGCTTCTCTTTATTAAGCCTTACACCATATGTTTAGGTGTACATGGGGAGATATGGAAGGGAAAGTAAAAAGATAAGGGAAAGGAGAGAGTAAGGAAACGATAATGATATGAAAGATGAAAAGAAAATGTCTTTTTGAATGTGTGTTTAGAGGCACTAAGGTCAAAGGGAATAAGAAGAGAGCGAGAAAAAAGTTGTAGTCTTCTGGATACCATCATGTGAAGCTTCCGAGGGCTATTTCAAAAAATAACTGGTTTTATTTGAAAATGATCGCCTTTTAAAAAAAAAAAAAAATCAAAATTGCAATTATTGAACATAAAATAAGAAATAAAAATCCTTTAAATTTATTTAATTAATGAACTTCATGAATAAGGTAAATTAGCCTATATTACACAAAATGTGAGCTCGAGAGTTAGGTAAATGTGGGAAGGAATGACCAATGCCGGCTCAATGGTATAAGCCATTGATGCGGCCGCCTAAGGCCCCAAGTGAAAAAATAGGGTCCCTAAATTTTAACCAATAATATTAATTAAGCAAAAATATTAATCAATAAATAAAATAATATTTTCTTATCAAATGAAAAACAAATAAAAAAGATAAAAAAAATATTATGTTCACAACATTTTTACAAAAAAAAATCCTAAATAGCAGATTGTTAAAGATTGTTATTGATAGCAAAAAAATAATTTTAGTGGTAGGTTCAACTAGAGAACAAGAATCAACTTAACACTTAAGATTTGTTATGAAAAATATTTTGAATGTATCACTTCTAAAAGAAAAATGAAAAGAAAGAAAGTAATTCACAAAAAAATTTACAACAATTTTCACAATAGTCGAGTTAGCAAACATTTACTAGTTTTCAACTAGATTCACTACTAACATCACTCTTTTACTCACTACTATCAATTTGCCACATCAACAAATGTAAAAAGTTTTGTCAAATTTATTTGTGTTTATAAACTTTTAAAAAAAAAAAAAAAATTTACATGGTTCATGTTAATTAATAGTAATTTTATATATGAAACAAGATAACCAATTTTCGCCTTAGGCCTCCAAATGCATCAAGCCGCCCCTGGGAATGACTATGAGGCACTCACACGCAACTATAAATTTTATGAACCAATCCATTAAGTGGGTAAGTTTTATTTGATGTTTAATGAAAATGTCATTATTATTCATATTACTATTATCTGAATTTATTACAACAGTTCAAACAAATTATAGTGGCCTAAGAGTCTAAGAACAGATCATGTAATAGAACAAAAAATATATCCTACTAATATTTAATAAGGTGTATATATATAGAAATACATTAGCCATTAGGTTTAGTATGGTAGTATTAAAACCATAATACACCAATGCCCAAGGGATATTAGCACCGTTTGTAGGAAGATATTAGCATCTGATAGTGTTGTGCATGGCGAGCATGTGGTTTTGACATGCAGAAATGTTGGGTAATGCATGACGGTGTGTGTTACATCCTTTTAATTTGATTTTGTGGCATTTTGTAAACCTATTTTAAATCTTTTAAGTGCTGTGCTCAGAAACTCGGAAAGATTATACTTGGAAGATCGAGATTCAAGAGGAACAATGCTTACACGATTGTAGAAATATTGTTTGAGTGAGGCACTACGAGAAAGGAATGCTGGAAAATTAAGAAGGAGAAGGACGAGAAGAATGGTTTCACCGTTTCATAACTCTAGCCCTAATATTATGTTAAAATATTAAAAAGAAAATAAATTGACGGGAGAGAGAGAGAGAGAGTTAATGTGGTTTAATTTGATGTGCATATGATTCCAATTTCAAATACATAATATCCTAATATATTCTAACAATTTGATATTCATTTTAAGTTGACATTATGCTGGATTAATGCAGTATTACAGATTTATAACTAAAGAATAGAACCTAATTGATCCAGCAAACAATTTCAAGACCTTGAATTTCATGTACTTTCTGTTTGTTTTTAGACCCCTTAAAACACAATTGGATTAACCTAGTTAAGAATCCAAGTTATTACTTAGTCCAAATTTCAAATCTAGGTTATCACAATAAACAATCATATCATGCAAAGCTGCGAAAAAATAAATAACACAAATATATAATGACCCAGGAAAACCAAACCGATAAAAAACCTGAGGAGGATTTAACCTAGCTATCCTCAAGGTAAACTTGAATCCACTATAGAAAGAATAAAAGTTTTACAATAGAATTTAGACCACTAACATTCTATTACTACCCACTAGTAGAAACTTACTGACACGACCACGTGCAAGCTCCGAGACCACAGACTCCTTCTTTCTTGGATTCTCCAGCAAGTATAAGCACTTCCGCTTGTGTATCTTTAACTTCTCATGGCAGCAACTGAATGATCATCAAGTTCTTGAATGAATTTCCTTCTTAATAATCTTAAGCTTGTGTAAAGGAAAGCCCCTCACAGATCTCACAAGAGATTCATACAAACAGCAATATAAGCAACCAATACTTAGAGAGGTTTGGGTACAAAACCCTAGATACAAAAGAGGCACTCTCTTCTCTCTCTGAAAAGTCTCTTAAAAACGTGCTTAAGGTTTCCTTTATATAATGGGAGAAGTAGATCTGAAACCCTAATCCTTAATGGGTTTGGGTTGAGTTGGAAATTCTGCAAAAAAAATATTCTGCCCGAGATTCGATTGATCGAGCCTAAGCTTCGATCGATCGAGCTAGGCCGAAAGTTACCAATACTTCTACAGCTACTCAATTCCAACTTTACATAAAAGACACAACTTTAAGCAAGTCTAAACAAGACTAAACAACCTGTTTTGATCATGGTTTGCCAACAATACATATTAGAATTCTAAATATATTAGTTCCTAAATCTTTAGAACTTAATAAACTCCCCCTTTGGCAATCTGTGACAAAACACAAACTAAAAACTCAAAGTTTACAAAGAAAAGCCCTTTACAAAACAAATTTAATCCTAACTACTATCCATCAGTTGCAAGTGTAGACAGCAGCATGACTGAGTCAACCTGTATTTCCTGAAATACTCAACAAACACATAAACGCATGTGTGGAAAATACAAGTAAACAAAATAAATTTTTGATTTCACCAAAACACAAAATAAATACATATATCAATGAATATCTCAAAAAAAAATATAAGTCAATAAGCAGTGAAACAGTAAACAAAATAAATGAATCTCCCCCTAACATGAATAGCCCGACAAAAATACATCAAGAGACAAAAAAAAAAAATACAAAGTGCAGCTCGTAGATACAATCTAATCACCATAGGCTCCAAACAAGAACAAAACTCCCCCTATCAAAAAGAACTCTACAAGCTACTCCAAAAACTACTACTACCCTTTTTTGTGACAGAATGCCAAAGGGCAATCAGAATCCATCATCAAAAGGAAGTGGTGTAGGAGATCATCTAAAATGTGCCAACTCTACACGCAAAGCACGAACCTCATCGAGCAAGTCCACCAAAACCTATCCTTGAGCCGCCTAAACGGTCAAGACATGAACCAACGTACGTCGAATGTTAAAAGCATCCGAAGTAGTCAGTGGAGGAACATCAGTAGCAGTAGCAGCACCAGACGCCTCAGCCTATGCATCACCTGTAGAAGAGGAAGGAGGGGGGACAGCACCAAAAGACTGAACTCTAGCTCTCAAGTGAGCAGCCCTCTGCTGAAGGAAGGTGGCACCTATAGGACCAGTAATATGCACAGGCTTAGACGCGGGGAACCCATCTAAACCTAGAAACAACAAAATCTTATGAATGAAAATAGGATAAACAAGAGCGTGACCAACAGCGCTACTCCTATGAATCTCGTTCAAAGAACGAAGAAACATATGAGGAAAAGAAATAGAACCACCAAAAACAAGGGCATATAAAACCACACATCGCTCAATAGGGATGATGTGGAGATGAGAGATATGCCACAAAGAATGACACGCTATCCTAAGAAAATGATAGGTAGTCTCAGTGAGCTCAGCAAACATGATCCGAGGATCAGAACCCCACTAGATAGAAGACCCAGTGATTTATGACATGACATCATTTAAGGGTGGAGACTCCTCATAAGGATAGACGGGTTGCCTAACGACCGGAACCCCAAGAGCATCAGCCACTATCCTAGGGGTAATGGTGAACTCAACACCTCGTATCCAACTCTGAACAAGGGTGTTGGAATCATAGATATGGCAAGAGAGATTCTAATAGAACTCTATAATTAGGGCGGCCAGGGGTGGATGATCTATCTCCAACAAAGACAACCAGCCCCTACTCTCAAAGTTTGCCCTAATGGCAGGATCTAACTCATCTAGCACAACAGAACGCTCAGCCCAAATTTTCCTCTTACTGTTCAACTTATCAAAGGTCTCTCTGCTTTTGTCATTTCTAAACCGCTCACTCCTAGAGGGAGACTCAGAAGAAGTGGAGGGAGTCCTATGGGCTCTAGTCTTCCTAGGCATGGTGCTAAAGATAAGGACAAAGACACAAAGCAGAACCAAAAAGAACAAAAAGGAAAAACCAAGGGTAGACTACAAGTTAGCACAAAACAAATATAGAACAAAAATCTATATGATGCATGAACAGTTTAAATGTCATGATGCATGTTCTAATGCAGTGAACTAAGTTCAAATGCACAAAATTGGCTTGAGCATAGAGTTTCTAACAAAACCCCAAAAATTTGAAAAACCACTTGTGTGTTTTTTTAAAAAAATTGATCAATTGATCATCACACAAGATAGAAAACATATTAGAATGATCAATTACATCAATCCAACAAGCCAATTTCATCAATTTTGACCTAATTGAACAAAAACCCCAAAACAGATTAAAACAAGCCCTAAAAATTTCAATTTCTCACAAATCAAAAAATTTATCAAATTAACCAACATAGATCATGTTCATAACATCACAGGAACAAAACCCATTGATCAATTTCAGAAAATAAAGCTTGAATAATCAAAAACCCCAATTTTTAATAGGTCCGAAAATTTCAAACAAATGCATGAATATATGCATGCAAACATGAAATAAAATGCAAAAGGAAAGGTAAAATGGACTTACCGGCTTTGGGAGAGGAAAACCTTGCAAAAAATTTGGAGGAAAACGACAAAAATTGGATGTGGAGCCTAGTCCAAATCAGAGAGAGAGAGAAAAAAAGTTTAAAACTTTTGAAAAAGGTGTTTGAAAAAGTCAAGATCTGATTTTTTAAAAACCTAATTCACGATTTTCGATTGATCGAAAATCAGTTTCGATTGATCGAAACAAACAGAGGCTCACTAAAATTTTCAATCGCAATTTCAATTGATCGAAAAACAGGTTCGATCGATCGAAATTGTAAAAAAAAAAAAAAAAAAAAAAAAAAAAAAAGAGTTTTTGAAAAACAACATATTTTGATTCAGACTCTCCTCAAAACATTGAATTTTATGTATAAAATGCATGAGTATGAGATAAAATGCTTTTCAAAAACACAAGATTTAAACCCAATTTTCCCAAGATTAAGCTTTTCAAACATTCTCCCTTTAAATTCTCAAGCAACAACTCTGTTTTGCATAAAACTCAAAGTATTTTCAAACTTGGTTGGTCAAACCAAAAACACACACAATAACATGTACAAAGTTTAAGATACATGTGAGGTGATATGTGAATAGAAATCAAACACAAAGTCTACAAAATTCATCACATATAATTTAAAATAGACTATCACCTAAAGAGTTACATCATATAACTCCCACATATCCTAGATCATAAGCTTGCAATCATGTAAGTTTCTTGAATTTTTCCTCATATTGTACACACCAATTTTAGTTGTTCAGAAACTTATTAAAATAGCCGGGATAATGTACACACCAATTTTATTTATTTGATTTAACTTTAGGTACAATAATGTACACACCAATTTTAAGCATTTAAACCGAGACTACACCTTATGTTCTTTTTGTGCATGTGCTACACTTTTTCGAGCACAAAATCTTATGATATGCACTAAGGTGTTCATGATTGGTTAGTGAACAGTGGTGAGATGGTTATTTATGCCTTTCTCAAAAGGTTCAAGTTTGACAGTCAAAGACATGTGACTTCAAGATCAAGACAAAGTGATCAAAAACCATAAACATCTTTCCCACACAACATGCACTACAAATCTTCAACTAATAAAGTGCAATAAATAAGCTTATCCAAGCTAAACAGGGTACAAAGACATGTTATGTGAAAATAAATTAACCAACCTTGTTTTCAAAAACCAAGAGAATACACAACACAATTTGCTTCTTTTTCTCTTTTTTTTTTTTTCTTTTTTTTTTTTTTTTAAATTTTGAAAAGAAGAAACAAAACAATCCTAGAATGAAATGCATGAATGTTATGCAATGCAAATCCTAGAGAAAAAAAACAACAAAAACCAAAGAACAATGGTCACAAAGAGGTAGAGCAAAGAAGCATAAGGACCATGTCAGAAAGACTCAATTAGATCGAGCCTTTTGCATCCAAAACTTTTTAGATGCACTTCGAGCATTGGAGTTCTTATTCACATTAAAGTGATTTCCAACTCCAGGATTGAAATAAAGGTTTAAAACATTTACCAATTCACCAATAAGTGTCATAGGATCATGTGCTTGAGGCACAGGCACTTTCGGCTTATTTACTCGCTTAGCTGCTTGCAACTTGTAACAGTTTGGATGAATGTGTCTAGACTTTCCACAAAAATGACAAACCCAAACAGGCTTACCATGCATCTTGTCCTTAGAGAGGGTAGACTTCTTAGGTTTGGACTTTTTCAGATCAACTCTAATCTTCCTAGGAGATGTGACCTCTACAAGTTTAGCAGTCTCACTCACAACCTCACTCATAGGGGGTTCAGAGGAAGAAGAAGGAACAAAGTTTGTGGAACTGGGTGCAGACACAGAGATGCTTTCAACAAAACTTAATCCAGATTTGTCAGAAGGAGCCTTTTGAACACTTAGCATTTGATCAAGTTTAGAACTAGCAGATCTAGTAACAAATAAATCATGTTCCAAAGATTTAACTTTATCAAGCAAAAGCATATTCTCAGTTTTCACATTGTTCAAAAGTTCATTAGCATCAAACAAATTAACAAGCAAATTTTTCTTATCAAGCTCAAGAGATGCAATTTTCTTTAAGCCTAATTCAACATTCATGGCATCCTTTGCAGTAACTTTGCAAAATTTATTGTAGGCTTCTTGAAGTTCTACATTCTCAGAGAGTTCCCCCATCAGAAGGGTTCTCTTCAATAGACACACTTTCATTGACTACAGTAGTAGCAGTGAAAGTAATGAAGTTTCCATCCTCGTTACATCCAGACTCATCATCAGAAACTTCATTATCACTAAAGGTTACAGCCATAGCCTTCCCCTTAGACCTCAAGTATGTAGGACATTCAAATTTCATGTGACCATACCCTTGACATCCAAAACACTGAGGACCCAAAGAATTATTTGAAGATTGACCAACTTTTTCTCTAGGTTTTTCATTGTTGTTAACCTTAGTGGGATCATTCTTCCTAAAGTTTTTAGGTTCAGCAGTGTTTGTACCTCTTGCCCTTCTGTTACTATTCCTAAGAAAGTTTCTAAAGTTCTTGGCAAGGTAAGTAATCTCTGTAGCAGAGAGCTCATCATCAAATCCACCAACCTCAACATCATCAACTAACTTAAGAGCCATTAACTTGGATTTGCTAGTTTTGGGTAGGTCCAACTCATAGGACTGAAGAGATCTTACAAGTTCATCAACAGGGATGGAATCCACATCCTTGCTTTTAGTTATGGCAGTCACTTTGGGTCTAAAATCTTCAGTTAAAGATCTAAGAATCTTCCTAACAATTTTAGGTTGATCATAGATTTTACCCAAGTTGTATGCAGAATTAACAATGTCATTAAGTTTAGCATAAAATTCATCAAACGATTCATCATCAGACATCCTAATGCTCTCAAATCTAAAAGTTAATTGCTGCAACTTATTTATTTTGACAGCCTTTGTGCCTTTATGCACAGTTTGGAGGATTTTCCAAGCAGTGTGAGCAACCTTAACATTAGATATTCTCTTAAATTCCTCCATAGAAATAGCATTAAAGATTGCATTCATAACTTTGCTATTGAATGCAGCTACTTCTTTTTGAGAAGTTTGCCACTCACTCACAGGAGTAGTGGGCTTCTCCCATTAGTACTCAACGGAGTTCCAGACTCTCTCATCAATTGAATTCAGGAATGCTTTCATCCTTACTTTCCAATAAGCATAATTATTCCCATCAAAGTGAGGAGGAATAACTAAAGAGTGTCCGTGTTCCATGACAACAAGAGTCAAGGATCAGCTCAGAGATTAAAAGATCTACAAACAGAGAGCTACCCGCTCTGATACCACTTGTTTGTTTTTAGACCCCTTAAAACACAATTGGATTAACCTAGTTAACAAGTCAAGTTATTACTTAGTCCAAATTTCAAATCCAAGTTATCACAATCAGACAATCATATCATGTAAAGTAGCGAAAAAATAAATAATACAAAAATATGATGACCCAGGAAAACCAAATCGATAAAAAACCTGGGGATGATTTAACCTAGCTATCCTCAAGGTAAACTTGAATCCACTATAGAAAGAATCGAAGTTTTACAATAGAATTTAGACCACTAACATTCTATTGCTACCCACCAGTAGAAACTTACTGACACAACCACGTGCAAGCTCCGAAACCACGGACTCCTTCTTTTTTGGATTTTCTAGCAAGTACAAGTACTCCCACTTGTGTATCTTTAAGTTCTCATGGCAGCAACTGAATGATCATCAAGTTCTTGAACGAATCTCCTTCTTGATAATCCTAAGTTTGTGTAAAGGAAAGCCCCTCACAGATCTTACAAAAGATTCACACAAACAGCAATATGAGCAACCAAAGACTTAGAGAGGTTTGGGTACAAAACCCTAGATACAAAAGAGGCACTCTCTTCTCTCTCTGAAAAGTCTCTTAAAAACGTGCTTAGAGTTTCCTTTATATAATGGGAGAAGTAGATCTGAAACCCTAATCCTTAATGGGCTTGGGTGAGTTGGAAATTCTGCAAAAAAAACATTCTGCCCGAGATTCGATTGATCGAGCCTAAGTTTCGATCGATCGAGCCAGGCCGAAAGTCACCAATACTTCTACAGCCACTCGATTCTAACTTTACATAAAAGACACAACTTTGACCAAGTCTACACAAAACTAAACAACCTGTTTTGATCATGGTTTGCCAACAATACACATTAGAATTATGAATGCATTAGTTCCTAAATCTTTAGAACCTTACACTTTCCTTTTCCCTCTTCAATTTAAGTGATGATAGATATATAACTTTGTTCAATCCTTGTGGAGATGGAAACTTCTTGAGCAGATAAGTTTTTTTTTTTTTTTTTTTTTTGGAGCTGATAAGTTGTGATTAGTGCAAAGTCGGTTTTACATAAACCCACAACTAATAATACTTTTATGATACACCAATCACAAACATACATGCATCCTCAACAATTGTGGGGGAAAAAATTTTCAAAAAATTATGAATTATTGCTTCAATTTTAAGCAAAAAAAACATCCATGTGAGTTCAACTCATATGGTCAAGCAATAAATTTGTTGGAAAATTGAGCCAATTGTGGTCTACGTAAGTCAATGAAGATAGAGAAGAATAAATATATGGGAAAAAGAAAACATTGGAAATGTGTTTATATATATATATATATATATATATATATTGACGAGATTCAAAATATATATTTGTGTTTGGATAAGTTTATTTCTATTGGTTTATTTTTAAAAATAAAATAAGTTGGACTAGGACTATAAATCTAATGGGCTTCCAAGGTTGCCCGCCTGCGATTCATTCCTGGCCCATTATTCTAGCCTGCTTAGAAAAGATGGGCCTATGAAGTTTGACTAGAAGTTAGGAAAGGTAACAGTTGATAAAGTCTCTCGGCCTCACCCATGATAACATCATACATCAGTTAATTAATTTTGTCTATGTTGTTTGGAGTTTATGCCTTTTATGGTGGCCCACAAACCCAATAAATTTCCAATGGTTTTTCCAATTCCCCTTAAAAAGAAGGAATAAAATAAAATAAAATAAAAGTCTAAAATTATGTATGTTGCCAACTTGCATGCCAGTGTACTCACTCGGTTATTTGGGGGTTTTATATGGAATTATAGTTTCCCTTTTAACACTCATATGAAGAAATTGGATCAATTTGTTTAAATATTGGATTTACTACATCTGACATTTACTTGCATTAAAGTTCTTCTCAAAAAAAAAAAAAAAAAAATTGTAGAGTTAGTGGATTGTCCATTGGATTGTTGTTAATTAATTAAGGTTAAACTTGGCTTGCTCTCTCTTGATTGAGTTTCTTTGCCATCTCAATAGTGAAAAAAATTGTTTATTTTAAGATTATCTTGCTACAGATTAGTTGTTGAATTCTCTTGTTTTTATTAAATTTTTGTAAAACAAAATAATAATAATAATAATAATAATAATAAAGAAAAAAAAAAAAAAAAAAAAAAAGGAGAATAACTATATTGAACCAATGTCCATTATTTTTATATAGCAATACTAGAGATAAAAATTTTCACAACATGGTTCACAACTTATTCATAATTTACATTCTTCTAAAAAAAAAAAAAAATGTATTCATAACTTATTAAAATACTAAATTGTGATCGGAGTATAACACTACTTTTACATTGACTCCGCTAATATCAAATACAAAAGAAAGCACAAAAACTGTGAAATCTTTTGCATCACAAGATTTATTGCTCTTAATATTACTTACCCGTCAACTACCAAACAACAATGCATGGCAACGAGAAGACACATATTATTCTTGTGGGGTCAGTTATCCAAAAAGGTGATGTTGAAATCGTAGGAAATGGGCTTATGGCCCAACGGCCCAGTCCAAGGACGTTCATCCATCCGAGGATGGTTAAAGAAAGATATTGTGGGAATAGTATAAGAAGAAGAGATGGAAATCATATATAATGGCCCAAAACGCGTCCGAGGATAAGATCCATCTCGGATACCATGATCCGAAGTAGATATAACTATCTTACTATTCAGGGTACTCCGCAAAGTTGTATTAGAACTGAAAAGTGAATATAGAATAAAGGAGGAGTAGGGAGAGATAACAAATATCTTCTAAAGCTGCTACCTCCACATTAAATGCTTCCCAGTTAACTCTCTGACCGCATTAATGTGGAGGTGATACTTGAACAGTAATCAAGCAGCCTTATGGCTGCTGATTGAAGGTTCTGGGAGGTGTTGGATGTGACAGGAAGGAGTTCCTTGAAGTTAACTTACATGTGTATGGTGAAAACGATATTAGGGTTGTGATATATAACGGGGGAAAGTGGCCTAAAAGGGAGAGGTTGAAAAAACAGAGAAAGACAGAAAGAAAGACCAAAATATTGGAACCCTAAGATATAAAAGAGAAATCTCAGAAACTCCTAAAAGGAGAGGCCGAGGATAATATTTTCCCAGCTGGTCGACATTGAATCTTATTGACCCAGTTACTATGATACTTTTTCCTACGTAGTAGAACCAGTTCTTGCACCTATGCTCTACAAATTTATTGTTTGGGCTTATTGGGTCAAAAACCCACCCCTATTCTGGGTCCAATCCAAATTGAGTCCCTACAATTAGCGCCGTCTGTGGGAAGAACTTGATCTATTTGTAGGGAAAGGTGAGTGCAGCGGTTGTGATGGAAGGGGGAGCACTATAGCAGGCAGAGTCTAAGGGGTCTCAGCAGGATAATCCATTGGCAACCCTTGAACAAAGAAGGAATTGTGAGGGAAGTGTGCGAACAATCCATACTGATAGAAGTCATTCTCGAGGGAAAAGCCATATTTCCCATGTAAAGAATGATAGGGACATGCAACATGAGATTAGCAAATTGAAAAGAGAATTGCGGCACGAGCGAAGAAGGCATATGGCTCACAACTCCAGGCAATCCTATGAGGAGTCAGATGACACCAATTATAGACAAAGGTCAAGAACTCTGCCCAGTGAATCTTTTTCCTATGATGAGGAGTACCACCATAAACGAAAATATAAAAGTCTGCCTTGCAAGGGTTTAGGGAATGACGCCCTGAACAAAGCATTGAGTCAAGTTTCCAAATCACCCTTCATGCGATGCATTGAGGATGCAAATCTTACTCGGTGATTCCATCAGCCCACGTTCACCATTTATAATGGTCGAACAGATCCAGTGGAACATGTTAGCCGTTTCAGTCAAAGAATGGCCGTTCATGCTAAGGACGAGACCTTGATGTGTAAGGTCTTCCTTTCTAGCCTGGGTCGAGTGGCGATGGGATGGTTCAATGGTCTGAGAGCGAATTCCATTGACTCCTTTGAGAAGCTCACCTAAGCTTTTGATGCCCACTTTATCACCTTTAGGAAGGTTCCTCAACCCTTGGGATCGTTATTATCCATGTCTATGCAGGAGGGGGAAACCTTGAAGGCCTATTCTGATAGATACTAGGAAATGTTCAACGAAGTAGATGGAGCCTATGATGACGTGGTTATTAATACCTTTAAGGCTGGCCTTCCATCTGAGCATGATCTGAGGAAATCTCTGACTGGTAAACCTGTTACCAACGTGCGTCAGCTTATGCATCGAATTGATAAGTATAGAAGGGTAGAGGAGGATTAGATATAGGGTAAAGGAAAGGCCAAGCTAATCCCTCAAGAAAGGAGGGATTTCAGGTCGGACCAATACAATAATAATCGACCTCAGAAGGACTTTGGGGGGCAACCAGGATCTGTTAACTCCCAGGTGGTTAATGCCGTGTTTCGAGAACCAGTACAACGAGTTCTAGAGAAGATAAGAAACGAGCCATTCTTCAGATGGCCCAATAAGATGACAGGGGATCCTGCGAAACGTAATCAAAACCTTTACTGCCAATATCACCAGGATCATGGACATACTACTAAAGATTGCAGAAATTTGTGGGACTATTTGGATCAACTGGTCCGAGAAGGAAAATTGACCCAGCTTTTGCATCATTCCAGTGGCCGAGGAAGCCAGGCAAGTTCGACATTTCGAGGAGATGCTTCTTCAGGACCCCCCCCTTAGGCACGATAAACATTATATTTGCTGCCCCAGGAAGAACCGGGTCTTACCCCTCCAGGGTAATGTCTGTGTCTCATTGCTTGGATGAGGGCTCCAGTTCAATGTCGAAGAAGGTCAAAACGGGCACTCTATTGGTGTTAGGTTTTTCAGATGAAGATAAGGCGGGAACCATTTAACCGCATGATGACGATTTGGTGGTTACACTCAGGATTGGGGGGTATGATGTGAGGAGAGTGATGGTTGACGAAGGAAGCGCAACCAAGGTTATGTACCCTGATCTTTATAAGGGGCTAAATTTGACACTCCAGGATCTGACAGCCTACAATTCCCCTTTGGTGAGCTTTGAAGGTAGATCAATCATTCCGATGGGTCTGATAAGATTACCCGTCCAGGCTGGCTCGGAAGTAGTGGAGGTGTACTTCATCGTGGTGGATGCTTTCTCTCCATATACGGCTATTTTGGGCAGGCCCTGGCTACATACCTTGGGAGCCGTTTCTTCCACACTTCATCAAAAGGTGAAATATCCATCAGGAGGCCAGGCATCAGAAATATTGGGAAACCAATCTATGGCTAGGCAGTGCTTGATAACGACTATTCAACGTCGGCCTAAGACGGATACTTCGGCCACTGCCGAGAATGGTTTATAGCAATCAAAGACTCCGGCGACCCTCTTCAGTACACCTGTTGGTGAAACGGAATGTGAGAACTTGGAGAGGGTGAGTGTTGGGGATGATCCAAATAAGTTATTTCAGGTTGGGGCACAGTTACCTTTGTTGGAGAATGAGCAATTGGTTGAGGTCCTTAGAAGAAACATTAATGTGTTTACATGGAATGCTTACAAGGCCCCAAGGGTGGATCCAAACTTCATTTGTCATCATTTGAATGTTAACCCCTCTGTTACTCCAAAGAAACAACCACTTCGACGCCCATCCAGAGTGCATGCCGAAGCTATCAGAGATGAGGTATCAAAACTTAAGCAGGCAGGGGCTATCAATGAGGTGTTTTATCCCCAGTGGTTAGCCAATACAGTTGTAGTGAAAAAGAAGAATGGCAAGTGGCGTGTATGTGTAGACTTCACCGATCTTAATAAAGCTTGCCCGAAAGATCCTTTCCCCATGCCTCGTATTAATCAGTTGGTGGATGCAACGGTAGGCCATCCTCGGATGAGCTTCCTAGATGTCTTTCAAGGCTATCATTAGATCCCACTAGCATTGGATGATCAGGAGAAAACATCTTTTCTCACTCCCTCTGGAAACTATCACTACAAAGTAATGCCCTTTGGCTTGAAGAATGCGGGGTCTACTTATCAACGGATGATGACGAAAATGTTTGAGCCACAGTTGGCAGGAGTGTCGAGATTTATATTGATGATATGGTTGTGAAGAGTAAGATGGTGTCCGAGCATGTGACAGACCTCACAAGTGTTTTTGAGATCTTGAGGAAGCATAAGCTATGACTAAATGCATCCAAATGTTCATTTTGAGTAGGTTTAGGGAAGTTTTTGGGCTACATGGTGACTCACTGAGGAATTGAAGTGAACCTCGATCAAATTAGAGCCATAAATAGCTTGCAACCACCTCTGAATCCCAAGGAGGTCCAGAGGTTGACTGGGATGACTGCTGCTTTGAATAGATTCATATCCAGGTCAGCGGATAGATGCAGACCTTTTTTCCTTTTACTCCATAAGTGGAAAGGATGCAAATGGACCCAGGAGTGTGCCCTGGCATTTCAACAGCTTAAAGAGTATCTATCTCGGCCACCCATTATGTCTAGTCCTGAGGTGGATAAGGTCCTTTTTTCCTACTTGGCGATAGCCACTTATGTGATCAGTTTTATTCTGATACTAGTAGATAATGGCGTACAACAGCCAGTCTACTACGTGAGCAAGTCGCTTCATGAGGCCGAAGTACATTATTTGCTGTTAGAAAAAGCCATTTTGGCAGTGGTGCACACTACAAGGAAACTTCTCCATTATTTCCAAGCACACACTGTGGTCATCCTAACTCAGTATCCGCTCAAATTAGTACTTCGGAGTGCAGACTACACTGGCAGGATTGCCAAGTGGGGCACAATTTTAGGGGCTTTTGATATTAAGTATATGCCTCGTACCTCTGTGAAGGGTTAGATTCTAGCCAACCTAGTGGCCGAATTTGTTGAAGGCCCTGAAGAGATAGAAACAAGTCAACAAGGCATGGATGAAAAATCGGTTGGCCTTATCTCCGCGCAACATGCCTCACCCTGGAAAGTGCATGTGGATGGAGTAGCAAACCAGCGGGGGTCAGGAGTGGGGCTGGTTCTAGTATCTCTTGAAAAGGTCATTATCGAGAAGTCTTTAAGGCTGGGATTCGCAGCTACTAACAATGAGGCAGAGTATGAAGCGTTGTTAATGGGGATGGAAATGGTCAAGAAATTAGGTGGAAAAACAGTGGAGATATTCTCGGATTCAAGACTAGTCGTGGGCCAGGTTAGAGGGGAGTTGGAAGCTCGGGACACAAGAATGTAGGAGTACTTGGGCCAGGTTAGGCGTATGCAAGTAAATTTTGAGTTTTTTGAATTATCCCATGTCCCTAGAAGTGAAAATGCCCATGCAGACTCTTTGGCTACCCTTGCTGCCTCCTCGGCGCAAAACTTACCCCTAGTGATAATGGTTAAAGACTTAAACACACCTACCCCAATAACGGGGGACTTGCTTCAGGTCCATCAAATCAATTTGGCACATAGTTGGATGAATCCTATACTGTTATTCCTTGAGGAGGATATACTACCTGAGGATAAATTAGAAGCTGAAAAGATACGAAGAAAAGCTCCTCGGTTTTGGCTGTCCGAGGACAAAAAGTTATACAAACGTTCTTTCTCTGGGTCATATCTGCTTTATGTACATCCCGAAGCATCAGAGGCACTTCTAGAAGAACAACATGAAGGGATTTGTAGGAGTCATACTGGAGGAAGATCTTTATCTCACCGGACAATTACTCAGGGGTATTAGTAGCTAGGCATGCAAAAAGAAGCACAGGAGTATGTTAGGAAATGTGATCAATGTCAAAGGTTCGCACCAAACATCCATCAGCCAGGGGGAGTTCTTAATCCTCTTTCTAGTCCTTGGCCTTTTGCTTAGTAGGGCTTAGATATCACTGGCCCTTTCCCTAAAGCAGTAGGAAATAAAAAATATCTGCTGGTTGGCACAGACTATTTTACAAAATGGGTCGAAACTGAGCCTCTAGCCAATATCAGGGATGTGGATGTCAAGAGGTTTGTCTAGAAAAATATCATTACTCAATTTGGGGTTCCTTAAGCTCTCATCTCGGATAATGGTCTTCAATTTGATAACAAGGCTTTTAGAAAGTATTGTTCCGATCTGGGGACAAAGAATAGATATTCCACTCCGGCCTATCCACAGGGAAATGGGCAGGCCGAGGCTGTCAACAAGGTCATAGTGGGTGGGCTTAAAAAAAGGTTGGATGATGCAAAGGGAAAATGGGTGGAGGAGCTGCCACATGTCCTTTGGACGTATCGAACAACGCCTCGACGGTCAACAGGGGAAACCCCATTTTCGATGACGTATGGGGCTGAGGCTGTGATTCCTCTTGAAGTGGGTTTTCCTACACTAAGGACTAGTGCTTTCACCTCAAATGGAAATGATGAACTGTTGAAGAAGAATCTAGACTTGATAGACGAACGACGAGAGAATGCGATGGTTCAATTGGCCTACTACCAACACAAGCTAAAACAAGGTTATAATGCAAATGTAAAGCTGAGGCCGTTAGCCCCAGGAGATTTGGTATTGAGAAAAGTCTTGGAAACTACCAAAAATCCAACCTGGGGAAAATTAGGGCCTAATTGAGAAGGACCGTATCGTATCACATCTGTAGCAGGAATAGGTGCTTACTACTTGGAGGATTTAGATGAAAAAACTGTACTCCATCCCTGAAATGTAAGCAACCTAAAGAGGTATTACTATTAATAAGAACAGTTCTATTTTACTTCCTTTTACAATTTATCCTAATTCTGCAACTTGTGTTTCTTAGTCTATTGAAGTATTAAACAGAAACTAAGTTATGTTAGATCCTCAGACCACAAACTTAGTGAAAATTAATACCCTTTGACATCTATTGAAGTATTAAACAGAAACTAAGTTATGTCAGGTGCTCGGACTTAAACAGAAACTAAGTTATGTCAGGTGCTCGGACCACAAACTTAGTGAAAATTAATACCCTTTGACATCTATTGAAGTATTAAACAGAAACTAAGTTATGTCAGGTCCTTGGACCACAAACTTAATGAAAATTAATACTCTTTGACATCTATTGAAGTATTAAACAAAAACTGAGTTATATCAGGTCCTCGGACCACGAACTTAGTGAAAATTAATACCCTTTGACATCTATTGAAGTATTAAACAGAAACTAAGTTATGTCAGGTCCTCGGACCACAAATTTAGTGAAAATTAATACCCTTTGACATCTATTGAAGTATTAAACAGAAACTAAGTTATGTCAGGTCCTCGGACCACAAACTTAATGAAAATTAATACCCTTTGACATCCGTTGAAGTATTAAACAGAAACTAAGGTATGACAGATTGTTCGGACAACAAACTTAGTAGAAATCAATGCTTCTTAAATAGGGTTTGTACAACTAAAATTGTGTATCAAAGCAAACTCCATGAGCATCACTTAAAGCATTTTAAGGTGCTCAGTATCTCCCTGGGTTAAACATTTAGAATACTTTCTCAAATGTGGACATTTCTTAATGAATTAAAAGCAAGCCTTTGTAGTGTTGTGGAGTTCACTGTTACAGTCTACTCTAATTTCCAATTAGCATACATAAAGTTATGTTTTCCTTTATATTATCAGATTTTATTCTTCTATAGCATGTGATCATGTAAAAACAAAGAATATTCGTGTAGAAAATTGTACAAGTGATAGATAAAGCAATAACATCTCATGTAAATTTAGAAAGGGAAAGTATACATCACATTAAAAATATCCTTAAAAAAAAAAAAAAAAAAAAAAGAGAAATGAAATGAAAGATAAAGGGAATTTAACTACGTTAACTATGGTTTTAATTTTATTTGGAGCTTAGGCTAGGGAGTTTTGCCAGTTGCCTCAGGAGGAACTTCTTTCTCTTTTTCCTTTGGAACTTCTACAGCAAGTAAGATGGTTGAAGCTAAAGTCTGCTCAAAACTTTGAGAAGCTGCTCCATCTTTAGGCACCTTTGCTGCTTTGTCCGAAGAAATATCTTTTGGAACTTCAGGCGCTTTGGGTTGCTCCTTCTAATTAAGAAGGGGAGGATTCTGAGTTTGGGCTTCTTTGGCCGAATCAGCAACTGTGGAGGATGCCTCCTTTTGTTGAGAAGGAGGGCTTGAGACTCGTATAGCCGGAGGGAAATAAACGTTTCTGGCCTTCTCAGCTCGAAAGAAGATTCAACCCCAACTCGGTTAAGAGCTTCTTCCCAAGTCTGGGCACAGTATGCTCGACATACGGCGGGCACCTTAGCCCGGAGGTTATCCTCCGTCTCAGCATCGCCGACGTCGTATCCATGCTGTTCAGCTTTGTCTTTTTCTTTTTCAGCCTCTGCCTTTGCTTTCTCCCCCTCAGCCTTTGCTTTTTCAGCTTGGTCTCTGAGCCTCTGGGCTTCTTCCAGTTGTTTCTTCAGAGTTGATATCTGTTCCTTGGAATTTGCCAGCTGGTCATTAGCCTCGCGCAGATGTTTCCTCTGTTCCTCGGCTTGCCTTTGGGTGTTCTCCAAAGCTGAGTCGGCATTCTTCCGAGTATGTTCTTCCTCAGCTAACTTTTTCTTCAGTTGTACGTTGCTTTGTTCAGCAATGGTGAGTGTTTGCACAGCTGTTGCTCGCTTCTTCCTCTCATCGTCTAGTTGCTAGTAGCAAGAATTAGTTATCTCCTCCAGCCTAAAAGTGGCTTGAACAGCCTAGAGGAAAAAGAGTTAGAGATGCAACAAATAAAATTGTGTGTATGACATTTATAATTAAAGAAACAAAGCAGGAGGGGTACCATACCATGCCCAAGTATCTTTTAGCATTCAGGAAAACCTCGTTCCTCCTTAAGCCTCTCAGCTCGATCATATCCTTTGGAAGTAGGAGGGTTTCCTCTAAGGCCGAGGCGAGGTGGCACCCAACGTCGTCATTGAAGTCCCTAATCAATGCATCTTCCCTCAGGGCCTCACCACTGAGCATGGGTGCAGGAAGCCAAGCCTCGGGTTCCGAGGACTGAATGGTTGTCCTTTCCACGACTCGTTGAGGCCCATGGCTAAGCTTTTATTGCTTCACAGCTCGTTGAACCTCGTCTTCACGAGTCGGATGAGGTCTCCCAGTCTCCATCACTTTCTTATCTTTTGGCTCGCTCGTCCTCTTCGGATCATTAGGTTCGATCCCAGGTTGTTGGGATGGTTGAGGAGGGGGAAGAGGGGATTTGGGAGGAGGGGGGAGTTTGGGTTGAGTTGACTTCCCCGGCGCACCCTTTCCAAGCTGGTCTTCGATCAATTCCATCAAACTCCTCTGACTCTTTCTCTGGATGCCCATTTCGTTGAAGATCACATCGGGAGATGGAGGTTGATTGAATACTTCAAATTCATCTGCAGAATCCAACAGTTCTACAACTCCCTTTGAAGCTTGTTCTTCTTCTTCTTCTTCTTCTTCTTCTTCTTCTCTTTCTTCTACCTCCTTCCCTTCCTGAGGAATGGGGCACGACGAAGAGGCTCCTACAGAAAGAGTGGCTACAAATAGCGGCTGAGTAAAAGGTGTACCTTCAGGAATCAAAACGCCCTCGGGAACAATAAATTCTTCAAAAGCTACACTGATGCGGTGAAGCCAAGGATCTTTAGCCCTTATCACGCACTTAGGAGCTTGAAATGTTGTGGAAATGGGTTTATACCCAAGGATTACGTGTGCTGCTCTCAGTTGACCGTCAGACTCATTCACATACACCTTGGATCGCAAGATTTTATCTAAACTCTCCTTGTTGACTAGTCTGAACTGAGGTCTGGTAGCGTGCCTGTCTGCAAAGTCATTAAAACAGAAGGAAAACTTTGTTAGAAATAAAAATAACTTGAACTAAAGAATATAATCCAAACTATATAAGTTTATAGCCAAAAACTCCACCTGGTTTTCCCTCTCTAGTCGGACAGGGTAAACCATCATGCCATTCCCCAGTAAAGATTAAAAAGTCATCTTTTAAGCCCTTATTTGATGTAGGGAGACATTGGATTAACCTTACTTCAGGGTGCCTAGACTTAAGGTAATATCCTTGCCACTTCAGATGGTATAGATTGTACATCCAGTTCACATCGTGATGGGTCAGGTTCAAATTCATCTTCTTGTTTAGGACTTCTATACTACCTAGCACCCTAAACATATTTTGGGCACACTGTGTAGGAGATAACCTAAAGAATCTAAGGTAACTTCTAGTAAGGTTACCCATGGGAATAGTCATCCCTCCCTCTATAAACGCGATCCTAGGGATGACCACTTCTTCGGTCTTCCTATCATCTGCCCATGCTCCTGGAGCGACGTATCTCATACCCACTGTTGGGGGAATCCCATACTTAGCTCTAAATGCCTCCCTTTCTTCCTCAGATTCAACCAAATACTTAAACCTACCCATTTTCTAAAAGTCGTGAAGAAAAATTAATAAGAAGAATTGAAGGCAAAGAAGGGTTAATGAGACTTACAGGTTTAAAAAGGAGGTCCTCGGATAGACTTTCAGTATTTATGAGCACACGGAGAGGTAAAAGAGAGTGATAGGTTCAATGAATGTACGCTAAGATAATGTGATTTTTGTAACTGGAAAGAGAGTTGATTTGAAAAGCTATTTATAGTGGTGCAGAAATTGTAAGCGGGAAAAATCTCGCTCATAAATACTGAAAGTCCTCCACCGCTAGATTTGCATCTTACTGTTGAACGTGGGGGACAAAGAGGCCGTCATAATTTAATGATGGAGTGCTCCTGACGCCG
This sequence comes from Quercus ilex subsp. ballota, assembly GCA_032727855.1. Classification (NCBI taxonomy): domain Eukaryota; kingdom Viridiplantae; phylum Streptophyta; class Magnoliopsida; order Fagales; family Fagaceae; genus Quercus; species Quercus ilex. The sequence continues at coordinate 35,675,642 of CM064914.1, forward strand.
AAACGTCAAGAGCGTGCCTTAGGCAGATGGAAAGGCGTTCTGAAGATTAGGAAAATCCACGAAAAGGGTGAGGGCAAGATATCAAAATCTCCCTTTTTTCGAGGTGACAAAAAGCAAGATTTTGAGGGGCTATGGGGTCGGTTATCCAAAAAGGTGATGTTGAAATCGTAGGAAATGGGCTTATGGCCCAACGGCCCAGTCTGAGAACGTTCATCTATCCGAGGATGGTTAAAGAAAGATATTGTGGGAATAGTATAAGAAGAAGAGATGGAAATCATATAGAATGGCCCAAAACACGTCCGAGGATAAGATACATCTCGGATACCATGATCCGAAGTAGATGTAACTATCTTACTATTCAGGGTACTCCGCAAAGTTATATTAGAACTGAAAAGTGAATATAGAATAAAGGAGGAGCAGGGAGAGACAACAAATATCTTCTAAAGCTGCTACCTCCACATTAAATGCTTCCCAGCTAACTCTCTAGCCACATTAATGTGGAGGTGATACCTGAACAGTAATCAAGCAGCCTTATGGCTGCTGATTGAAGGTTCTGGGAGGTGTTGGATGTGACAGGAAGGAGTTCCTTGAAGTTAACTTACATGTGTATGGTGTAAACGATATTAGGGTTGTGATATAAAACAAAGAAAGACAAAAAGAAAGACCAAAATATTGGAACCCTAAGATATAAAAGAGAAATCCTAGAAACTCCTAAAAGGAGAGGCCGAGGATAATATTTTCTCGGCTGGTCGACATTGAATTTTCTTGACCCAGTTACTATGATATATTTTCCTACGTAGTAGAACTAGTTCTTGCACCTACGCTCTACAAATTTATTATTTGGGCTTGTTGGGTTAGAAACCCACCCCTATTCTGGGTCCAATCCAAATTGAGTCCCTACAATTCTCAATAGGCACACAAACAGGGGCAGCACTACTCTCTGTTAAGGGGGTTCAAATGAAACCCTTGACTTAAAAATAATAATAATTATTATTATTATTATTATTATTATATATTTAATATATTTTTTTGTTAGTTTAATACATTAATTTTTTCTTAAAAATATTTTTGCACACCTTGACTTAAATCTTATAACCCTTAGTACAAGTATTTCTAACTCTAAAGTAAGAGTAAGTGTTTGTGTATTGTAAGTATCACTCTTTATTATAAAATTTTGTTATATGTGTATGAGTGTGTCTAATATTGATTGTATGCATTAAATTTTTTTTTTATAATGTCATTTGTGTGAATAATGACGTGTACGTGGATGTTTGTGGGTACAATATAAATATAATATGACTTTATATAATTTAATGATTAGGAAATAGAGAGGATTTGTTACATGAGTGTGTATAGTTATCATGTTATAATAACTTTTTGTCATAAAGTTAGAAAAAATCAAGAAAAAAATTGCAAATTTAGTGATTATTCAAGCATTTAATTGGTTAAGTAAACATGTAGTGAATTATTTTATGTATGAATGAGTGTAGTTGTGTGTGTCAATAATTAATATAGAGCCAGTGAGTTGAGTTTAGTCATTTAGTTTAAAATATTTTTATAAAAACAATCACAAATATATAATATTAACTGCATAAAAATAAAAATTTAGACAAACTTAACAAAATAAAATGGTCATAGCTACCCATATTGGCAATAAATACTCATAATGAACTATCGTGTAACAATTTAAAATTTGAAAACTTGTAAAAGGAAATTGTAAAAATTCACATTTTTTTTTTGTCTATAACTCGATATATTCAAGTTTTTTTTATTAATTTTTTCTTAATTTAAATTTCTTAATGGCCCTTCTAAACAAAATTTCTAGAGCCGCCACTGTACACAAATGGTAGATGTGTGCGCCTCAAATTAGTTGACTTTCTGGCAACTTTTCCTGATTTGACCGCTTATGCCTGTGAGTGGGCTAAGGTTCCCCATCTTCACTATTGCGTTTGCAAAGTCCGTTAGAAAGCTTGCCGAGTCAGAGCTATAAGCACCAACTTGGAAATCTGTGGAGCCTCCATTAAACAGTAGTTGATCTGAGTGCAAGAGACTCTTTTTGCTCAGCAAATTCTTGTAGTAAGCATTGTCAAAGTATGTTGGAGTAGTGACATCTAGAGGGGCAAGATTGTCGTCACCACCAATGCATGGACATTTTGGTTTCAATGAAGTTGCATATGAGGGATCTATATTGGCATCATGGTAAATCCTTTGTCGAATAACTTTGCACTTTGCTTTGCCTATTGTGTGAGATCTTGAACAAGTTTTATAAAAACTAATCACTAACTCGTGCAATACACGGAAAAACTTTGGATAAATGTATAATGTATCATGTATAAGATTCAAAACTAAAATTATTAAAGCATAATGAAAATATTTTATCACACAATAGAGAAATATAAGAGAAAGATGTGGCTACTGTCAAAAGACTAATCCATGGCTATATAGTTGACAAATTCAGTTATAGCAAAAAATAAACCCAAAAATTCAAATGTTAAAACTTTCAAAAAGCCAAAAAAAATTAAAGAATCTGAATATTCCAAGCCTAAAAATTATTGAAACAAAACATAATATATATATATATATATATATATGTCTATGTGATTACACAACAAAGAAATATAGAGAAAGATGAGTTACCTTCAAAAGAACAATTTGTGGATATAGTTGTTGAAATCTATTAGACAATTTCAGAATTTGCAACCAAAAAATAGGGGGAGAAATCAAAGAATCAGATGTTAAAATTTTCAAAAGTCCAAAAATAATAATAATAAATTAGATGATTCAGACCCTAGAAATTATTGAAACAAAACAAAAGAATATATGACTTCACAATAAAGAAATATAACAAAAAGATTAGTTACCCCCGATGAAAATAGCTATAGCAATATTGGAGCCACTGGTAAAAATTTCGAGTGAATTGCAGTAGCAAAAAACCCAGAATTAATTCAAACCAAACCATACACTAACCAATACATTCACGCATACATATACATACATACATACATACATACATATAAATATATATATATATATATATATATATATATCATCATGTACATCCTAAATTCAAATTTATTAAACCAAAAAAAAAAAAAAAAAAAGAAGAAGATGATCCTAAACCAATAACCCAAACGACACTACAATATTTAGAAATTAGATATACATAGACAAACAATTAACCCTATACTAAAAAGAAAAAATAAAAAATTTATTTTAGGGGCAAACAAAAAAAAAATCTAACAATATATTTGCCAAGTAGGAAAAAATTCTAACCAAAAAAAACAAAAATCGACAATATACAGAAGCATATATTACAAATAAGGAATTTGTAAGTGAGGCTATAATACCTCTGCCACTATTTGCTTCCCAAAATGCAGAATATCTTATTTTTGGTCAAAGTTTCATGCTATAGTGTATAAACATGTCACCTGGACGTACAAACATGAAACTTGAACAACACAAATACAGGAGGGAGGCGACAGTTACAGCTTTTGAGTGAGAGAGAGATAACGGGGTTTAGATGCTGTTTTCACTTTTTAATAGGATTAGTGGTGTTTCAGTAGGATAGGTAACAGAGTTGCAAAAATATAAACGGTTTAGATCTTATGTATTTTTTTTTTTTACTAATTTTTTTTTGTTTTTTTATTTAAATAATGCTGATGTGGAAAATTGTGGAAATGTCAGATGTTTCAGTTTTACATATATATATACACATATATAGTAAACATTCGGTCAAGCTGTGGCGTAAAACCAGTGTTTTACGCCAGCCAATAGGAAGCTACTACATCATCAATTAAAATATATTTTTCTCTTTCTCTCTTACTCTCTCTCTTGTCTTCTTCGTTTCATAGGTCTCTCTCTTCTCTCTCTTTTTTTCTTTCTTTCTCACTTGTTCTCTTCCTCTCTCCAGCCATACACCACACGCCGTCGACGTCGATCCTTAGCCCACAACCCACAACCCATATGCTACCATGGCCCACGACCACTCCACCACCGCGCCACAACCATCGGACCACCCTACAACCCAACAAAAACCCATGCCGCAAAACCCACAACCCACAACCCTCATGCCACCACTGCCACGACCAAGCCACCAAGACAGCGTCGCCACCATCGAGAGAGATCGCCATCAGCCCCTCCCCTTCTCTCTCTCACCCATGCCTCTCTTCTCCATTTGAATTCAAATCCAACCAAAATCTTCAGGGCCATCTCTTTTCCATGGCTCCATCACGTCTATCTCCTCCATATTCTCATCTCCATCGCTCCATTAAAGTTCTGTGTTTAGGCGTGATGGTGGTCGTCACTTATGGTGGCTAGATTGGGCTCTGTTGCTGCCGCCGCCGCCGCCAGTGGTATGGGTTTATGTAGTGAGATCTCTAGCTTTGCTGAGAGGGAGAAGGGGAGGGCCTGATGGCCTTAAAGCTTTCAATTGGATTTGATTTTAGATGGAGAAGAAAGGTATGGGTGAGAGGGTTGGAGAGAGGAAGAGAACAAGTGAGAAAGAAAGAAAGAAAAAAAGAGAGAAGAGAGAGACTTGTGAAACGGAGAAGACAAGAGAGAGAGTAAGAGAGAAAGAGAAAAAGATATTTTAATTGATGACGTGGCAGCTTCCTATTGGCTAGTGTAAAACACTGGTTTTACGCCACAGCTTGACCAAATGTTTACTCATATATATATTACGTTGGATCATTGTATACATGGCTTTAAAAACCATTGATTGGTTAATTAAATGTTGAGTTTATATATAAGAACTTTTTACTATTGCGTTTAGATGAGATTTACAAATTTACAAAGTAGGGTTCTTTTTTACTTTATATATATATATATATATATATATGGGATCCACCATAATAAAAATAAAAAATAAAAAAAAACCTTTTCTTTTTGGGCTTGCAAAAAACACTCTTTTAGAAGTGTTTTTTTATTTTTTTTTTATTTTTTTTTTATAGTTTCAACTTATGGAGTCTGCTCTTAATGATAGCATTTTATTATCAGATTAAAATATTAATTAATTTTTGGTGTAAGCAAGGATTAAATCCCAGATTTCTTATTCAACCATCAGAAATTTTTCTAATTGAGCTAACTGAAATCCACAAATATGCTTTGTTGATTGTTTACTTATGGTAAAGTTTGTCGAAAAATTAGAGAGAAAATTTTGTGGTATAGGACCAGCCAAAATAAGTTTTAAAAAAAACTAGTTTTTTTATTTAAAATTATTGTGGATTAGTTTACTTTCATCAATTTATTTTGTTTCTTTTGTACATGACTGTACCTTGAAAAAATGTAATATTTTTAAACAATACTCACCTAATAGGGCTGCCATTTCTTGGACAGTGAAACCCTTGTTTGAGAAGGCACTAATAAGGCCACTAAGATTCAATGCTGGAGTAGGAAGGTCAGAATTAGCAGCACTTAAATTTGCAATGGTAGAGTCTTGTGCGTATCGAAAATATAAGGTTTTTGGGCTTGACCTTTACTTGGGCTCACAATCTATTTGGTAGAGTCTTGTGTTTCCTACTGTGGGTGGCCCTATGCTCGGCAGACCTAAGTACAATTCTATTTCCTCAAGCCTTTCTCTCTCCCTCACAGGGTCGTTCATTTGCTCTCTTTGAGTGTTTACTCTCTTCTCTTAGTATTCTTTACAAAAATGCCAACCCCCAGTTCATTATCTTCTTCTCATATTTATAGGCCAAGATAAGTGGAGGTGTTATGATTACTCTAGGTCATTAGTGGGCATGGGGGTCCAATTCCATCATTTCAAAGTGGGTGTTTAGGTGAAAGTGGGAGGAGTGGCATTGGAACTGCTTCCCATCACAGAGAAGCCACTCGGCGGCGATATTCCCCAAGGTACTGCCGGGAAGTCGAGAGGCGGTACCCCGAGTAGTAGCTATCTTGTTCAGGATATGGTTGACCGGGCAAGTCCCAGGTGATGAAACATGATGTACACAGATCAAGGGTATTCGCCCAATGGGCTCTAGGCCGGCATGAGGCCTAGGCCTATGGCCCTGGAGGGCTTAGAGCCTGGAGTCGTATAAAAGGGTTGGGGTCATGGGTCGTACCTTTGGGTCGAAGTTCGGGGCCCAAGTGGGCCTGGGGACCCTTATGCCGTACAAGTCTCTTGTACCTAATAGGTACGGCCAACTAGGTCCACCCAACTTGATTGAAACGAATAATTTCAACAGCAAAATAACATGATTTTAATATATGTTCTAATATTATGGTCTAAATTAAAATTTATAAATAATATTGTTAGGACATATGTGTGTTCACTTGTTAAGAACATATGTCACTTGTTTATGTAAATTGGCTAATCCTTTTGACAAAACGCACTCTACTTGTAATTGGGTAGTTCTAGGTATTTTTAATACTTCAAGAAATAAGGTTTCAAGATCAAGTGTTGAAGTCATCAAGTCTGTCCAAGAAAAAGCAAGCTGAAGTGCAATTTCATTAAAACTCGACACCTTCTCGATAGCTACCTCAACACTTGCTATCTGTCGAGATTTACAAAATCAATTTTTCTGATTTGATTTTCTTGGGATCCGTGAATATGTTTTTGGGCCTTCTTTTCTTCTAACCCTAAACATATAAAAGGATTGTTTTAAGAGCCGTCAAGTGGTACACAAGTTGAAAAAGCATTGAGCAATCCTTGTTCAAGCAAATTGTGATCAAAAGACAAAGTTCTTAACCTAGTTCATCTTCTCTCAAGAAGTTGTTGTGTATTTGCACCATAGGGTTTTGTAACCAAGCATCTTCCTGATCTTCATTGTGCATGATGAACTGAAGAACTTTGCAACCAACTTCTCCTTCTAAGTTGGTGTTTGAAGTCGCGTACTGGGATCCGCGCATTGGTTAGTCACGTACTTGGGAGCCGTGCATCAAAGGTGGAAATTGTCACTACAGATCAAGTCCAATTGGATATTGGGGTAAGGGTTCAACTGTAGGTTGGTAAGGTACTTGGGATTCCTTTACTTGTAACCGCTTAATTTGATAATAGTAGAGTTTCGGGAGTGGTGACCTGAAAATCACCGGGTGGGGTTTTTGCCGTTAGGGTTTTCCCCATTCATAAACAAATCACCATGTTATTTATTTTTCGCTGCATATTTAGTATTTGGTGATTTGTTTGTGCTTCCACATAATTGCATGATAAATTGATTAATTAATAACTTGGCTAATTAATTAATTGGTTTAATCATAAGGGGTCATTCAGTTTGTAGCTTATCAAGTGGTATCAGAGCAGGCACACTCTGATTAGGTTTAATCTTTGCTGTGTTGATCCATTGACCCCTGTTTATCATGGATAGAGGACAATCTTTAATCATACCTCCTTTATTTGATGGCACTAACTATGCATACTTGAAAGTACGCATGAGAGCTTTCTTACAGTCTTTAGATGAGAATGTGTGGCAAGCTGTAGAGATTGGCTGGACTAAGCCAAAAGAAGAACCGGCCAATTGGGATGATGCTAAGATCAAGGCAGCTAACTTTAACAGCAGAACGCTAAATGCCCTATTTAGTGCACTCACCAATGAGGAGTTCAAGAAGATATCCTCAACTGAAACTGCTAAGGAGGCTTGGACCATCCTCCAGACAACCTATGAAGGAACAAAGGCTGTCAAAGATTCAAAGCTTCAGAGGCTCACTACAAGCTTTGAAGAAATTAAGATGGAGGAGGATGAGTCGTTTGATGAGTTCTATGCCAAGCTCAAGGACATAGTGAACTCAGCCTTCAATCTTGGGGAAACCATCCATGAACCCAAGATTGTAAGGAAGGTGCTCAGATCTCTACTTGAGAGATTTCATGCCAAGATTACGGCAATTGAGGAATCAAAGGATATTAACAAGATTCCTTTGACTGAGTTAGTTGGAAACTTACAGACCTATGAGATAGGGTTATCTAGGATTGGCAAGTCAAGTAAAGGCAAAAGCATGGCCTTGAAGGCAAAGAGCAGTGACACAGATGAGTCTTCTGATGATGAAGATTCCAAGATAAAGTCCTACATCACCCGGCAATTCAAGAGGTTTATGAAGAATGCCAATGGAAGGAGCTTCGATAAGGACCGCAGGCAGTTCAGTTCTTCTCAGTTTAAAAGCTAAGACAAAGGGAAGAAGGATGCTAAGGAGGGCAGTCAGTATACTGTTCCCGCAGGACTAAAGTGCTTAGGTGTCATAGGTTCCGACACATAAAACATGAGTGCCCTACATATCTCAAGAGCATTGGGAAAAGCAAAGCCCTTGCTGTAACCCTAAGTGACACTGAGCCTGAAGATGATTCCGACAATGAGGATGACGGAATCTTAAATGCCTTCACTACCACAGTCAATCCTACTGAAGGGATTGTTGAAGAAGTGGATGAAGAAGAAGAATTGGTGGAGTCCAAATTTGAGAAGATGGATGATCAAGATGATATCCATTCAGCCTATGAGAAGCTTTACAAGCTCTCTGAAAAGCATGAGAAATTATATAGGCTGGCCACCAAGAAGCTCAGTGATGTGGAACTTGATCGTGAAGAGTTGTCCACGAAGTTTGATGAGGCGAATCAAACTATTAGAGCACTGAGATTTGAGAACAACTTTTTGGCCGAGAAGACCAAGAAGCTTGAAGCGGAGCTATTTCAAGTCAGAGCTCAACTGGAGAGGACTTCAAGTGCAAAGCTTGATGAGATGATTAGCAATCAGAAATCTGCTTCGGATCGAACTAGTTTGGGGTATGGTATTTCTTTCTCTAATACTGCTTCTACCAGCAATACTATTTTTGTTCCTCCTGCTAATAACACTGAAATTGAGAACATTGATGTTAAAACTAAATTAGCTAGTGAGAACTTAGACAAGGGTAAATCTATCTTAAGAGCACCCCCTAAGCAAGATAAGAATACTGCTAAAAACCCTAGGGCTAAGAAGGCTAACTCTCAAAAGTCTAAACAAAAGAAGCAGCATCTCTGTCATTATTGTGGGGCTACTGGTCACACTCGACCAAATTGCTATAAGTGGTTAGCCACTCAATAGAGCAATGGCATGATAGCATCTGGAAGCCAAAATCAGCTTCAATCTTCTCTTGCTCCTCTTGGAGATCTTCTGAAAGCCCTCATGTTCCTTTCGAACTTGAACGGTTTAAATTCTTCCCCCTCACCGCCTGTTCAAGGATTCAATCAAAGGAAAGGTTCTTCCAAGGTGTGGAAGAAAAAAGACTCTAAGTGATTTCATCACTTTCTTCTCCCTTCTTGTTTTTCTTGTTTGTTGCATTGCTTGCGTGTTTTTTTTTTCCTTTCTGCTGAGTCAGTCTAGTTTTTGCTTTGCTTTGATAACATGTTTTTGTTTGTTTATTTTTAGTTTTGTTTATTTTGTTTTTGATATAAAAATTTTAAAAAAAATTGAAAAATTGGAAAATACAAAAACTGTGTGTGTTATATGTACTTTGGTATTTGTGTACCTTGGATAGCCAATGAAACAAAGTTTTCTAAACTTTGTATCTCTTGTAGCTTAGATGAGCATCTCTATGCACAACTAAGCAAGTGAGCTTTGTGGCTCTTGTTTGTGATGAGTAAGATTAAGTTATCTCTTAAACTTAACACTCATATCACTCTTTTTGACGGGTAGGACTAGAAAATCCTAAGAGAAAGGCATAAATGACCATCTCACCACTGTTGCCCGCCAATCATAGTATGACACCTGTATACTTCAGCATAGCAAAAGTGCAGTGTCAAAGACATCCGTATGTTTCGGCATAGCAAAAGTGCAGTGTCAAAGACATCCGTATGTTTCGGCATAGCAAAAGTGCAATGTCTATGCTTAACATGTTGGGTATTTCTTTTCTCTCTTTTTATGCCCATGCATGATATGCTTAAAAGAAAATATGCAAAGAAAATATAAAGCTAAAAGATTAAAAATGCTTTAAACATGATTGCAAGCGTGTTTTCTAGGAGATGTGGGAGTCATAGGATGTACCTTAAAGGTGATAGTCTCCATCAAACGGTTATGATTGTGTGTGAGTTAAAATTATTTTCTCATATCTCAGATCATCATAACATGTATACACATATGCAATCTTGCGATGTTTTTCACACACAACACGCAATATTCTTTGCTACTCTTGATACATGTGCAGGTACAATGTGATTTGGCCATCACAAGTGTTTACATGTGCTAATGTATGCTCACTAAACTGTCTTAACTTGTTTTTGAAAAATAAAATTGGTTAGACTTGTTTAGTGTGTGTGTGTGTTTTTGAGGATCTATGTGCTTAAATTATTGTTGAGAGATGATTTTGAGAGCTTTTTATGTTGAGTGGATCTTTGGTTGAGGTGTATGTTGGATTGCATTCATGTCTGTGTTTTTCACTTCTCGAAAAACTGCGTTTCAATGATGGCTCGACACTTCCTCGACACCTCCTCGATACCTGGTCATCTGTCGAGCTTCTCAAGTCTTTTCTAATCGCAATCTCGACACCTGTCTCGACACCTGATGGATCAATCAAGAAAGTCTCTGTCTTCTCGATAGCTTCTCGACACCTTGTCGATCGATCGAGTTTCTTGAATCTGAAATTGGTCTTGCACCTCGATACCTCTCGATACCTGCATCTGTCGAAGGCCAATTCCTCGATACCTTCCTCGACAGCTTCCTCGATACCTCTCGACACCTCAGCTGTCGAGAATTACTGAGGTGCCTATTTAAGGACCTGTCGCGATTTTCACTCATTTCTCTCGATCTCTCTCGATCTGTCCGAGGCGTTTCATCTCCCAAACGTGTTCTCTCTCACTCAAATCTTTAAATCTTCATCACTTTTGATCTTCCCTTGATTTCCATCACCTGGTATGTTCTTTTTCCCTTCCTTTTTCATGCATTTCATGTTTTGAAACCTAGGTTTTTGAATTTTTTTGAAATTTTTTGGGTTTTTCAAAATTGATGAGTTTTTCTTCAAATTTTGGTTTGGGTTTGCACTTATATGTTTTCAAAATGTCATACATTGCATTTCATGTGCATTATAATGATATTCACATGCATTTAGATGTGTGCTCTATGTTTGTGTGCTGCTAGGATTGGATTGGGCTGAGCCCATGATGTTTTTTTTTTCCTTTGCATGTCACATACTCATGCATTCCCATGCATACGTACTTCTTGTTCAATATATTTGATATATTTGAACTGTGTTGGGACTTTTCTGATTGTCTCCCTCTCTATCTCTTTCTCATTCTTTTACGTTAGTAGTGTCTATAGCACCCAAACGTAAATCCACTCCTGCTCGGAACCCTCTGCGTTCTGGAGCTTCCTCTTCTTCTGACTCTGCTCCTCTTAACCTTCAGTTCCATGATGGAGATGCCCACAAGGCATTTTCAGAGAACTTTTCTCGACGAGGTGCTCATTCGAAACGCCAAGTCATTCTGGCGGACTTCGCCGACACTGACCTTCCCTCTGTCATTCACAGTAGGGGATGGGGGTCACTGTGTGACGTCCCGGTTACTTGCCCTCTCGTGCTGATACAGGAGTTTTACTCCAACATGCACGGGATAGACCGTTCAGTACCTCTCTTTTACACTCGCGTTCGAGGTACGCGCATTCCTATTACACCGCAACTAGCTGCGGATGTACTTAGGGTACCCAGGATAGATTTTCCTGATTACCCTTCCTGTGAGCGTCTGAGGACTGTGTCCAAAGATGAGCTTATCTCTGCCTTCTGTCAGCGTCCTGCTGATTGGGGTGAGCATCAGTTCACATCATGTAGGCCTTTTGCTAAAGGTCCTAGATTTCTTAACATGGTGATGACCTTCGTACTCCATCCACTCTCTCACTACAACTCTATCACAGAGCCTCGTGCTCGATTTTTGCTATCACTTCTAGAGCATCTTACTATAGATTTTTCTTCTCACTTCATCCTTTCTATTATAGATGTCCATCTAGATTCGGCATCCCGTGATAAGCTCATCTTTCCTTCCGCTATCACGAGGATCTTACGCCATTTTTCTATTCCCTTTTCCTGTGTCCGACCACTTCACTCACATCTGTGTCATAGATGCCGCTACCGTAAAACGTAGTGAGGCTCAGTTTAGGTCGCGACAGACAGATGCCACTCCTCCCTCCCGTTCATCTCCATCCAAATCCACTCCTTCTACATCTGCTCCTTCTTCCTCTACGGGCGACGTATCTCTTGGAGATATTATGGCGCAGCTGCAGCGCATGGACGCTCGCCTCAATACACTCTCCACTGAGCTGTATCAGGTGAATGTTCGTGTTGGTCATATTACATGACGGCAGGCGACCATGGGTGGTTTTGCTCCAGAGGCTACTCTTTTACCACCTACTCCAGCAGCTTCAGATTCTGAGGATGATGAGGATGATGAAGATGATGATGATGATGATGGGGATGCTAGCTCTACTGATGAGATGTCTACATGACACTCTACCCTTTGTCACTCGTGACAAAAAGGGGAAGTAGTTTTGGGTTATGAGAGTAGTTATCTTAGGGGGAGAGTTAGTATAGGACATTTTGATAGGGGGAGTGTTGATATTTTGAGGGATGTAGTGAAGTTTTGATGTATCTTTTCTTTTCTATTTTAGATACATTGATCTTGTATATGAGGTCTTTTGATCAGTTTTACATACATTGTACTTATCTTCTCTTTATATGTGGATGTATGTTTCTTTCACCTCTCTCTTCATGTGTTGTTTCTTCTCTATCTTTATACACATGTTCTTTATACTTGTATGCAATCTATTTATTTCTGTTTCATACAAGATGCCTTGATGAGTTTTGTTTAAAAGTGTTTCAAAAATACAGGTTGTCAAAGTCTACTTGCCATAAACTCTCTTCTTGCAAAGTTTTTCAAGAGTTTGTGTTAGGATAGATTTTATTGTATTCAACAAGTGAATATGAGTTGAGTGATTTATGACTTCTCTCATGTGTTTATTTGTTTGTTGTGGTTTTGTCACGGATTGCCAAAGGGGGAGATTGTTAGGACATATGTGTGTTCACTTGTTAAGAACATATGTCACTTGTTTATGTAAATTGACTAATCCTTTTGACAAAACGCACTCTACTTGTAATTGGGTAGTTCTAGGTGTTTTTAATACTTCAAGAAACAAGATTTCAAGATCAAGTGTTGAAGTCATCAAGTCTATCCAAGAAAAAGCAAGCTGAAGTGCAATTTCATTAAAGCTCGACACCTTCTCGATAGCTACCTCGACACCTGCTATCTGTCGAGATTTACAAAATCAATTTTTCTGATTTGATTTTCTTGGGATCCGTGAATATGTTTTTGGGCCTTCTTTTCTTCTAACCCTAAACATATAAAAGGATTGTTTTAAGAGCCGTCAAGTGGTACACAAGTTAAAAAAGCATTGAGCAATCCTTGTTCAAGCAAATTGTGATCAAAAGACAAAGTTCTTAACCTAGTTCATCTTCTCTCAAGAAGTTGCTGTGTATTTGCACCATAGGATTTTGTAACCAAGCATCTTCCTGATCTTCATTGTGTATGATGAACTGAAGAACTTTGCAGCCAACCTCTCCTTCTAAGTTGGTGTTTGAAGTCGCGTACTGGGATCCGCGCATTGGTTAGTCACGTACTTGGGAGCCGTGCATCAAAGGTGGAAATTGTCACTACAGATCAAGTCCAATTGGGTATTGGGGTAAGGGTTCAACTGTAGGTTGGTAAGGTACTTGGGATTCCTTTACTTGTAACCGCTTGATTTGATAATAGTGGAGTTTCGGGAGTGGTGACCTGAAAATCACCCGGTGGGGTTTTTGCCGTTAGGGTTTTCCCCATTCGTAAACAAATCACCGTATTATTTATTTTCCGCTGCATATTTAGTATTTGGTGATTTGTTTGTGCTTCCACGTAATTGCATGATAAATTGATTAATTAATAACTTGGCTAATTAATTAATTGGTTTAATCACAATGGGTCATTCAGTTTGTGACCTATCAAATATGAATTTGGAACTTTTTCTTATAGCAATAAGAAAGTCTTTAGCATCAACCGCTAGAATGTCAGCACAAGATACAACACCAAGGCACACATTCTCCACTTGAGATTTGATGGTGTCTACTACATCAAATCCTGTTAGTGAATTATTATTTGCAGAAGTTGATTTCTCTCCAATGAAATTTGTTGTGTCATCCAAGAGTATCGATGCATCACACCCCTATTACATAATATTACCCAAACTTGTTATTTTCCTTATGTTAAATATTCTTACCATCTATATTTTATCCATTCATCACAAGGAAAATGTCAAAGTTTCTAGTAATTTTACTATAAAAAATTCGACAATATGATAGCAACAAAAAATATGACTGATATTGTAGGGATGAAGGGCCCAAGGGTATATATTGGGCCGAGGCCAGATAAACGATAGCGAAAACATAAGGATCAAAACTCCATGAGCTGGCTATGACTAAGATGGATGGGGAAGGTGGGCCGAGGAGGAATGCCTCCTCAACTGAGCAAAGTAGAGGTCAAAAGGGGTGGTTTGCCATCCAGAGTAACGTTCTGGGATATCCTATTGATAAGGATACACATTATGGAAGCAAAGGACAAAGGGAAGCTATGAAATATCTAAGAAAAAGCTGCCACCACCGCATTAAATGCTCTGCAACTAACTCTCTGACCGCATTAATGTGGAAGTGATCCCTGAACAGTAATTTTCAGCCTTACAGCTACTCCCAAAGGTTTCAGGAAGGTGCTGATGGGACAATAATCAACACCAACAACCTAATCTACACGTGGAGGGTGGGAATGAAGGAAAGAAAATAGTATAAAATAGAAAGAAGGCCCTAAGGGAGGGGGATCAGAGAATTGAGATAAAAACACTGTAGCAACAAGAACTGTGCTTGTAATCAAATTTAAGAGATATATACAAGAACTGATCTCCTCGGATTGTGCCGATGGCGATTTTGTTTAGATAAAATCAGTCTATCTTTACTTTCTTATCATCTGGATCCATTATAATTGTTACTCAACTCATTAAAACCTAATTTTCTAACCCACTCTCCACAAATTCATTGTATTGAACTCTTTGGGCCTAGATCCTTTTACTTTTTGGGCTTAGGAACCAAAATCTACCCTTACAGATATCATGTAATAATAAAATTTTGAATCCTTGTTTTATTTTGTATTTTAAAAATTAGCACAAAAATTTATAAAATTAATGTAATAAAATGTGTAATAACTATAGTTCTACTCCATCATCACCACAAATGCACGGAAAATACCTCAACAAATCAAAGGGTTCAATAATCCATTAGCACAATTTAGTATAGTCTTTTATGTTGTCATGAACCTTTAAATTTATTTTGGGTTAAACAAGTAAATGACTTTACATGGCTCATAAAACAATATTGCATGTGAAGAGCGTACGTATTAGACATAAAGTTCAGCAAGCAGCCTGGCTAAAAGTATGGTCTTGAACCGGGAATTGATATAATCTCTTCTATAAGAGGCTAGCCAAAGTTAGCCATAAGCCTCTTGATGTACGATTTAAATTATTAAGCCAAAAAAAGCTATTACAATTATTTTGCAGGCATCCTAACGACATTGTGTCCCTTGAATTTATTCTAAACCTGTGGTTATCAATTAGTTTAAATACACAAAAACTTTTACAATTTTCTTCACTACTAATTACGTGACTCGTTGTGGGAAGAACTTTATTGCTGAATTGGTACAATTTTGTGTTTTCAATAAATACGTTTATGATTCAAATTCTCTCTCTTTTATTGAAATTATTGAATTATAAATAAAAATATTTAAAAAAAATATGTGACTTATTGTGATTCATGCCTGATAAAATTGTGTCAAAAGCGGGCTCATGTAAACAAAAAAAAAAAAAAAATGCGTATGACTTTAGTTAAACAAATTAAAGCAGTCATGAGAGAGAGAGAGAGAGATGACATTAACAAAGCAGTCATTAAAGTGAATATGAAGCAAGAGTGCTCCCTTGCGTGGATTCACATTAGGTGCAATACCTCTACTTCTCTCACAATAATCCCCCTTGCGTGGTTCACTTGACACTGCAGAATCTACAGCTGATTTGATGGTGGTAAGGGCATCAGGGCACGTATTTGCATGGAAAAAAGGGGACAATTGAGCTGAGACCAGTCCTACCCAAAGTGAAAATAAGAGGTAGAATCTAATGGTAGCTAGAATTGCTGAGCTAGAATAATAGTGAGCCATAATGATTATTGAAGAAAGAAAGACAAGAAGAAGATGATGGCTTTATTGCTCTGTTGGGTGGTTAAAGTTAAAGGCATTAGGGTTCTTATGTATTTATCCAAGAGTTCCAGCTACATTGCACGTTCAGGAATAAATGTATTTTTTTCATAACCCGGCCGACTCAACGCTATGAACAGAAAAGGAATAAAATAAATTAATGATGAAGATGTGCGTGAGGTTGTTTGTTTGACTTGTAATTTGTAGTTTCCACTTCGAATAAGAGTGAGGTTGAATCTATGTGGTTTCTAAGAACAATAATAATTAAATAAATTGAATTTAATAACTAGAGATTGTAATTTTGTCCTACCCCGTTTGACCCGCCCCTTCCCGCTTCACCTAGCGCAAGTTTTCCCTATCCCACAAAAGTGGTGGGCAGGGATGGGGTGAGCCTTTAGCCCCACAGTACGGGGTGGGGCGGAGATGAGTTTAGATATTTTAGACCCATCCCGCCCCACCTCATATTAATAAGGGTTAAACTGTAAATTTTTCATATCCTAAAACCCTACTATTTAACAAACATATTATCAGCTTATTTTATTCTACCCAACGTGACTCTTCGCCTCTTTTTTCTCTTTAGCAATGTTGAAAATAAGGTACCAATTTTAATGTTTTCTTTTGTCTTTATTAGAAACAAATTTATATACTATTGAATCATTGATTTTGTACTATGAGATTTTTGTTTTTGTTTTGATATTGTTTTCTTAAACACTTATATAATATTATTCAGTTTTTACTAAAAATTAGTTTAATTTGGTGGGATAAATTTATTTGTAATTTCAAGTATATTTTTATTAATGAAATAAGTTTTATTAAATAAAATTGTAATAGTTGTGGCCAAATTAACAAGAAGTAGAGTTTTACAGAGTGGAGTGAAGCTTCATGGGGCCCCAAGGGGCAGGGATATGGGACAATAAAATTTTCCTTGCCCTATTGTCATCCCTATTCATAACATTCAAAATATCATTTAAATAATAATAATAATTTTTGCATGTTGTAGATTTAACCAAGGTTATCAAAATCGGGATCCTACGTAGGATCGTAAATCGTAGGATCGAATCATGGATTGTAAGATCCTACTTATTTTCATATTAAAAGCAAAAAACACATTGATAGTGACTTTGTATTTTGAATAATATGAATTCTTCCATAAAAAAATAAATATTTGTATCATATGATGTGATTTGCATCTCCTACATTACTACGTCTATACTAACAAAACAAATATATTTAAGTTTCGACACAATGTATTTAAAAAGTTCAATGAATGTTTAGTTAGAAACCAACCAAGTACCAAAAGACTAGCACACATTTTCCTTCGACAGCAACTATTGAACCCTCATTATCACCTAACGTTGATAACCAAATGATAAAATAGTGATCACACATTCACACTATGCGCATGTAGCTTTTATTTTATTTTATTTTATTTTAAAAGCTATAAAGGAAGGCTTTAGAATTGTAACTTCATTATCTTCATCAAAATCTGTACCATCATCTTATGGTCAACACCCTTTGCTAACCACTCATCATCCGAAGACAAGTTCTTCAAATCAATTTCTTCTTTTGCACTTGATGGTTTATGTATTTTCTCTTTTATCTTCAAGTTTTACATAATAAATACCAAGTCATTCTTCTTCTTTTTTCTTTTTTCTTTTTTTTTTTTTCTTTTTTTTTGAAAGATTTTCTCCTTTTTGAGTGTACTTAAAGTTGTACCAAATTTAATAGAGAATTCTCAACTAGGGAGATAATATACCAAAGTCATTTGGTCTTACTATTCCAAATGCACTCCAATTACTTTCACAACCTAAAGAGCTACATGTTAAGCTCAATATTCTTATAGCAAAATTTTTCAATTTAGGAAAGTCATCTCCATATGAGTCCCACTACTTAGTTGATACATTTATGAAGTACAATGTCTTAGTCTTGAGATTAAAATTTACAACTTATAAAGATGAACTTAAAATTATAAAAAAAATAAAAAACTAATTTTTACGTTTTGGTAGGATCGATAAAATCTCATACGATCCTATGGTACTATACGATCCTACACGATCCTACATATGATCCTACATTTTTTACAATTCTTGTGCAATTCTAAACATTTTGGTGAGATGAGATCGTAAAATTGTGCAATCATATTATTCAGATCACAATTTTGACAACTATATATGGATTTAACCATAAAACAAAAATAAAATTTTGAGATATTACCTCATTGGTGTTTAAAGTGCAACTCATAATATGATAAACAATTTAAAGTCAATTCATGAATGTTTTTAGGTGTGGAGTTGACACGTGTACCGAGTCACTATCTTGAGACAATACATGCCATCTATGAGATTTCTGATGTAGTAGGCTAACAATATTGGCGTGTCATGCTCACGACACAACAACTCAGCCACCTTGCTACTTATCCTTACAAGCCTACACCATTTATAGGATATGAAGATTCCACACCCGATCTAATCGGGTCAGTTATGGGTGGGGCACAAACCCGACCTGTGGACAGCCTTAATCAATCACTAGTGCATCCACATACGATCAAAGAAATAATTTGTTTTATTTTTTAAATATATGCATATGATTTTTATTTTATTTGTAGATTGTGAAAAACCAACTAAATAAATAATTTTTTTTTTAAAAAAAAAACAAAAATGGAAATGATAAGAAAATTCTTCTAATAACCGTGGACAATGTTCTGCATCAAAGAACGAAAGAAATCAATGAAAATTGTTCCATATGTAGTCACTTAGAATAAAATTTAGAAAGATATATCAACTTAACTTTTTTTTTAGACTCATCCCTCATGTGAGTTGGGGAACTGACGAACTATCCAGCAGACCTAAAAAATTTTCTAGTTTCTTCCCAATGGCAAAGGGAAGGGGGGAACTAGAGCAAGGTAATTGATACCGTACCAGCCGGTATGTACTGTACTGGTACATATACGGGTATCGAAATGCCAATGTTTCGTACCGGTTTAAATACCGGCCATACTGGCCGATTTTGGGCAATACCGGGCTTACCGGCCGATACAGAAAAAAATCCTTTTTATTTTTTTTTTTTAGTTTTGTAATTTTTGAATCTTTGTAAGGACATAATGGTAACTTACTTGCATTAACTTATTAGTATTATTTGTTTTCTTAGTATGCAATGAACAATTAAGCTTTCTATTTTTTATATTGTATTTTTTTTTTCTTTTTAATTGATGCTAAAGTCTAAAATCATGAATAATTTGTTCTAAATTGTGGTAATGTTTTATGGTAAACTTTTATATTTATTATAACACACACACACACATACATACATACATACATACATATATATATATATATATATATATATTTTGTCACGACCCAAATCCATGGAACATGAATTTAGATGCATGACTAACCTGCTGAACTTACATAACTCCATAAACATACTTAATCCAAAATACTCCAAAGAAACAATACTCTAAAAAAAAAAAAAACCTCTTACATAAAGCTAAACTCCACAAATTGGAAATAATCTCCACTACAGAAAACATGAATTACAAATAAAGGTAGCTAAAATTCTATAAGTCTTCAAGTAATACTGAAGTCGCCTACAACTTTCACGCTCTACTTTGCACCTTACACAGCAATCCAAAAGTTATATATTCCCAACTACACTTTAATATGAAAATATTAATTGATGGGGTGAGCCACACATCTAGTAAGTAATTATACAGAATACACAACGGAATAGAGTCAAGCAAAGCACGAGTATTTTTTATTTTTCACAAACTCATTCAATGATATCAAAAATAATTATTCCAAAACATATAATGAATCACTTAATACATATGTAATCACATCTCACAATCATTAGAAAATACATACATATAATTGATCAGAGCACAGTGTCACATATACACATCACATATTCTCACATACAATCCTGTGAGCGGATACCAACATCTAACTTCTGCTGGTAAGGGATCAACACATATTTCTCAGATACAATCCTGTGATTGGATTTACACACATATCTAATCAATTCTAAAAACACTTATTTTGAGTCACATATCACAAAAGCAAAGTTTGTACAAAATATAATAATTTACTTGATATTAACAATTATTCCAAATACAGAGGCATATCAAAGATCACGATATTGAATGGAACGTAAATCAAATGATGCTTGACTCTCTTGGTGAACGAATAAAAACTGAGGAGTTTATATAAATATATTACAATTTTTGTGTAAATCTGAAAATTCAATTTGCTAAAAGAAACATTTTAAATACCATTTGGAGAATAGGAATATGATTTTGAAATCACTTGGTTTTAACAAATTTAAAGAACAAGAACCTTTTTAGAAAACTTACATTTAAACTCAATTATTTACGGAAAATAGTTTAGTTTAGAAATCATCTTTTAAATGAGATTTGAACATTCAAAACATTATTTAATATTCAAAGTATCTCTTTAAAACATTATTTAATAGTCAAAATTCTCTTTCAATGATGCAAAATACTTTTGACAAACTTTAGAAAATATAAGTTTGAAATATAAAACTTTTGAAAATTTTTAACTTCTAAGAACCTAATGGACAAAACTTGTGCATATTATGCATAATTACTTATAGCACTTGAATCACTCTGAAAGTCGAGCTGAAACACCCCCCAAATAGTCTCAAAATACTCTTAAATAGGACCTATAATCAATCATGAAAATTACTTAATATCCTCCACAAAATATAAATCTTATTGACTTATACAAATTGACTCACTAAAAAATATACTTGCTAAACTAAATGATAATATTAATACAAAGCATCTCTACCCAAGAATATGTTTCCTTGAATTTATCAAAACTCAGAACTAGCAGCCAATACTTTAGGATTTAATATATGTCCTAAACAAAAGTAAAACCTTAAACATGAATTAGGCTCTATAACTATAACTTTGTTCTAAAATACACATGATGGGCAAACCTAGGATTTAATATATAACCCCCAATGAAAACCGTGGGCCAAAACTAATATGACTTGTTCATGGACTTAATATCATTAACCCTAATGTATTTAATATCTAAGCATTATTTTGAGATGAAATTAGAATTTGGGTAGAAGAAACAAGTCTGCCATTATCCTTTGAAAGAATTGTAAACGTGTTGATCTCTAATGATTCATTGTGTTAGGGAATAGTCAAAGTCTAGGCAAAGACTACCAAGGAGATCAATCCATCAATTAGAGAAATTGGACTTTGAAAAAATGTGAGCTAGCTAGTGAAACAAGTGTGGGGTCGGGTGCAATTTCTCCAGCAAATCATGATTAACCTTACGGTACCCAAAAGTTCTTATAGCCCTACAAAAGTGATGCAAGCCTTATTCATGGATTTAATAGTTTCGGCTCTTGTTCTAGGGTCCGAACAGTGGCATTCTAAGAAATTACCAATTCAACAATCTATACCTCACTAAATTTTTCCATGATAAAAATATAACTCTTTAATTCTTTATTTCTAACGGTGAGAAATCATACCTTAAACAATCTTATTGCCTCTTCAATTGTATGTGCTCTAAACTCCAAGGAAAAATACCTCTTAGACTCTTTGATAAGACCCTTCCTATAAAAACCCTGATTATCTCTTCCTCTGCCCTGTAGTTCGTATTAGAGATGTGGGCTTAGTGAGATAATGGGTTGCAGTTGCTAATAAAAAGAATACCTATGGCCCATCAATTATATTTAAAAGAAATTTAATAATAACTTCAAATAAAAGTATGTGGGGTATTACATATATAAATATATGTATATATATTTATAAATATAAAAAATAATGGTAAACTCGAAACGGTACACCGGTATTGACCGGTACCGAAATATATCGTCCACTGGTCAAAATGGTACAACGTCCGGTATGAGATTGACTCCCTTGGACTAGAGGCACCATGCCCCCCCCCCCCCCCCCTCCCCCCCAACTTTCAAAGTTCCCCCACCCCTCCTCTATGTGTGTGTGTGTGTGTGTATATATGTATATATATATATATATTAAAAATTTACAGAGAAACAAAAAAAAAAAAAAAAAAAAAAAAAAATCTAATACCCTACATTTATCTAAGTGATCAATTCATTATTTTCCCTTTTATTACTCTTATAACACATATAACTCATTAAGTTAAAAAAAAAATATATATATATATATATATATTTGATATATCTTTTCCAAAAAATAGATAGGTTTATATAAATAATTAATGCATTATTTTTTGCTCTTATTGTAGCCCATTAAATTAAAGCATATTCAAGATATATGTTTCTAAGCCACAGCTAAGTCAATTATTTAATATAAGTTTTCTTCATCATTCACCCCACCCCCCCCCCCCCCCCCCCCCCCCCCCCCTCCACGGAAAAAAAAAAATCTTTTTTCATTATTTTTGAATTTGGAGAATAAGAGATATCAGATATGGACAATATTTTTTTATATATAAGAACATGATTACAGATTTTGTGGTTGAGAGTTAGAGATCCGTACTGCATCTTTTTTTTTTTTTTTTTTTTTGTTATCTATGAAATATAATGTTTTTTTTTTTAAGTTTTTCTTATCATTCTTATTATATTTTGCTTATATTGACTTGTATAATATATGTATAAATATGTTACTCTTTCAATTTAATTTTAGTTATAGAATTATTTTGGTCGCCCTGAATATTTTTTGGTTCTGCCGTTGTATCTTCTTGATCTTTTCTAAGAACTGAAGAATATGTGCACCTTAACTAGATCTTTGATATGAAAGTTAATGATTAATTATTTCATGCTTCTTTTTTCCAATACCTTGTACATTGGGCTAAACCGTGAACCTAGTTATTTGTGCTAGCTTAACCTATACACTTTTTTATAGAGTTTCAACTTATAGTATTTGTTTCTAGCAATTTTGTTCTTTATCATTAAACCAAGATAGTAATCAGTTTTTGATTTAAGCGAAAATTGTAGGTGCGATGATTTACTTCACGGGCGAGATCTCTCGTTCAAGTCCAAGATGGCCCAGCTGCCCCAAGTAAAAGAATAGAAGAAGCATCTGAACCTCAAATTTCTTATTAAATCATCAAAGACTTTGTTAGTTGAGCTAATTGGAACCTATACTTTAAGCATGCCTATCTATGATTCTATGCATTCAATTTTCATGCCTATACCCATAAATAAAATAAAATAAAATTTTCATGCCTATATGTAGGATTGGTTGGTTGGTACAACATCAAAAACATAATAATTATAATATTTAATTCAATTTTTTTTAATGTTTAAATTTTTCAATATATTACGGTGACAGTTAACAATAACTTTTTTTACTTCTTTTGATAGCTTTTTGTCTTTTTGCAGCTTTACGTCATTTTTTTCAGCTTTATAAGCTATGGAGCCACCTTCATAGAGAGAAAAATATATTAAAATAAATTGTGGAGCTACTTTTATGTCTTTTTTTTTATTTATTTAATTTTTTTTATTAAATGCGACCTGCATTAGGAAAACCTTAACAAAACCTTATCAAGCACTACACCGTGCTTGTTAACCTTTCCCCTTTTTTTTTCTTTTTTTATTTTATTATTATTATGCTTTAGGACTTTCAGGTTTGACAAAAACGTGGTGGCGTATTTGAATGGAGAAGTTAATGTATACAGGCACAACTGGGCCAGGCCGATGTCATGGGGCTCGTGTCTAAAATGAAGAGCATTTCTCTATTTGTATCCATCCTTTGTCACCTATTTTCCACTTTTAATGCGGATATTCAGAAATTTTCAAATATTTTACTATAATTTGATTTTTGAGTATATATAATACTTCGTCCCATACATGCCAAATAAATAAATTAAAATTACCTTGAAAGTTTATTGTTTAACAAATTATATAATTTTTGGTTTCCATCAATAGTATTAATGTATTATACCCATGGTTGTCAAAATCCCAACTGGATCCTATAATTTGATAATCCCACCTGCCCAAAACAATCCGAATCTTTCAAGAATCTTTTCAATTATTCAAGATTGGTAAGAACGTACGATTTTAGCAATCCCAAACGATCATAATTTCTTGTAATCTTCTTTAACTTGACAAAATGCTCAATTAGACCCAAATGAAAAATAATATCTCTGTTGGGTTAAAATGAATTGACCCCTTACAAATTAATTAATTACCCAAGTTAATTAATTAGTCAAATTACATGCAATGGCGTGGTAATACAAACAAATCACCAAAATATCTAAATGCAGCAGAAAATAAATTTAACACAAGTGATTTGTTTACAAATAGGGAAAACTACCGAGGCAAAACTCCATTGGGGTGAATTTAAGGTCACCACTCCCGGTAATCCACTATTATCAATCACAAGCGGTTACAAGTATAAGGAATCTTACCAAACCCTTTAGCCTATCCCGAAATACCAACCTACAATTGAACCCTTACCTTAATACCCAATTGGACTTGTATTGTAGTGGCAATCTCTCTATTCAATGCACAAATCCCAGTACATGATTAATCAATAATGCACAAATCCCAATACGTGATTAACTCACCAACTTGAAGAAGATTGTTGATTGCAAAGTTCTTCAATTCATCAACAATAAAGATTAGGAAGCTCATTAGTCACAAAACCCTTAGCGTAAAGACGCAGTAACTTCTTCAGAAAGAATGATGAACTAGAGCAATTTTTGTCTCCGGTCACACAATGATGAACTAGAGCAATTTCTACCATTCTAACGTAGAGAGATAGAGTATCAATTGGACCCAAATGAAAAAAAACATCACAATAGAGTGTCATGTTTTAAGTTTTTTTTATCTTTTTAAATGATACTTACAAACGGATATAGTGATGTATGGTAATTACATCAAATTGAGCAAATTTATGAATAAATGTATAATTTATGTGATTATTTAATATACCAATGTGTTTTTTTTTCCCCCCTCAAGTAATGTAGGATCTTACAATCCATGATCAAATCCTACAATCCACGATCTCACTTACCTCCTACAATCCTACGATCCTACGTAGAATCTTAATTTTGACAACCTTGATTATACCCCAACTTTTTACTAGAATGCAGCATAGATGTGAAGATTCCACTTTACTTTTGGTAAGTAATAATATTTTACTTGTAATGAAGATAAGGGTGCATTTGGATAGGCTATTGCAAAACGGTATTTTGAGTTTAAAATAAGCATTTGTAAAAAAAAAAAAAAAAAAAAAAATTATGAGGAGTTGCTATTGCGAAACGAAATTATAGATCTCAAAAATTTGCTTTTAGGCTTATAGAATGCCTAACTAAACGAACTTTAAGGCTCCGTTTGGGAGTTCAAAAAGGAATGGAATAGAATGATCATAAGGGAATAGAAAATAATGGAATAGAATGTATTTAAGCAAGGGAAATGAATGGAAAAGAAAGGAATAAAATGGAATTAAGTAACCTTGTTTGGATGTTTTAAAATAAAAAAATGAAAATGAATAAAATGTAAGTAATCTTGTTTAGAAGTAACATAGAGGGAAATGAATGAAATCATTTTATAACAATATTACTATTATACCCCTATTTTAAAATATAAGGTTGAATATATAGGGTTATTTTGGGAGTTTTAGTACAAAATTCATTAAATCTAATTACATTCCCTCCCATTCCTCCCAATTTCAGGGGAAATGAAAATTTGAGGTTTTAAGATAATAGAGAGGAGTAAGTGTTCCTTCCTGCCCATTCCATTCCTTCCTACTTAAACTCTTAAATAAAGGAATGAACTTTCCATTCTCTTCATTAAAACTCTCAAACAAAGGAAGGGAAGAATATTCTAAAATTATTCATTTCATTCCATTCCATTCTCTCCTCCCAAACGAGAGCTCTTGCCCATTCCATTCTCTCCCACTTAAACTCTCTGTTGAGATACAATTTTTCGGGCCTTGATTTTATTAGCCCACTCACAAAATACCCAAATGAGCCCACACATTATTTTAAGCCCACATAAATATTCCCATATATGTATTACCCAAATATTCGCTATGCTATTGGGCCGTCACAAATACTCCATACACAAGCTCATAAATTGCCTTGGCCCTCTTACAAATATTTCTCATTATATCCCACATATTATCCAACTTGGGTTTACACACAAAATGCTCACCATATCACTACCAAAGTTGGGCCGCAAAATTACACCATCTCCGCTCAAAGTCCTACTACGATGTGGCTAATTCAAAGTCCCACTACGATGTGGCGAATTCAATGTCCCACGACGATGTGGCAAATTCAAAGCCCACTACGATGCGGCACCATTTATAAAGCCCGCTACGATGCGGCACCATTTATAAAGACCATTACGATACGACACTTCTACCAAGTTCGTTGCTACACGGCAAATATTTTACAAAATCCTAAATCATTTTATGAAGCCCAAATATTCATTTGGCATTATCTTACAAAGCCCCAAATATTTATTTGGCACTATTTTACAAAACCCAAATATTTATTTGGCACTATTTTGCAAAGCCCAAATATTTATTTGGCACTATCTTATGAAGCCCAAATAATTATTTGGCACTATTCCTAAAAGCCCAATATTATTTTGGCACGATCAAGTATTATTCCAACACTTATGGAAAATATAAATCACTCATCTCTCAAAAAATATTGTTTTCACAAGATTTATGGGAACTATGCCTATTCTTTCCATAATCAACTAACTACAAAGCCCATGAATATCACCCATGGCAAAACTACTCATTTTGTAGGGTTAACCAAGCCCAAGCAAGTTTATCTACAAAGCCCAGCTGGGTCAGCCCAGCCCACACACAGAATCCAGCAGCTGAAAGCTTACGTAAGGTGACCAGCCAAATCTCAGCACAAACAGCTGGAGCCTTTCCTATCAAGTCCCAACTTGTCTAAATCAAATCAGAAGAAGACACGTGTCCCTCAAGGGCTGAATCCTTCCTTCACAAGCTGAAATCCCATCATTCCTCAAGTGACATAAAACTAAGATGGATGTGACAGAAAGCTGAAAAAGCTTCAGCCAACTGTCACTTCTTTCTTCTCCAACCCATTTCAGTCAAGAACTCAAAGCTGCCATGACAAGGCCTTCAAAGCTCCTGAAACAAGATGAAACCAGCTCATTTTCATACTAAAAATGAGTATTCTCTGGTTCATGAACCAAGCACATGAACCTCAAATGTGGAAACTTAGGAAAATGTGGTTTGGAGGGCACCAAGGGGATCCCAGCAGAGTTCCCAGCAAAGGCTCCAAGGTTGACACCTGACTTGGGGTGGTCCAATCTGCCCTAGGGAACTTTGATTCTAGTTGTAGCATAACCAAAACCATTAGCCTCAAGCATGCTCGAATCCCATCAGCCAAGGCTAATCAGCATTCAATGCTAAGCCAGAAACCTAGCTGTTACTGCCCAAAATAGCAACAACCTTCTAAAGTTGAGCTTACTACTCTTAGCTAAAATCCTAAGAACGTTTTCCTAAGGACTTTCTGAAGATTGGGAAAGATTAGCAAAGATTATTTGCTAATCACCCCCTAAAAATTCAGATATAAATGAAACTCTCCATTAATGCTTCACCAACACACAACCAACTCACTAAGCTACAGACCAAGTTTTTTTCCTTAAGCTCTCTGCAAAAAAGTCTTCTCTAAGGTCTGAAAAATCACTGAGTTCTCAGTCTCAAGCTTAGAAACCGAGTTCCCCAGCTCTTTACTCACAAATACTTCTTATAGCTCTACTCATAAACACCTACTTACCCCAGCAGAAAGCTCCATCAGCTTTACTTATACTACTCACTCATTGCTCATACTACTCACTATACTCACTCACTCATTACTCATACTACTCCAAATGATTATCTCTACTTATTACATATACTATATTCATGAGCATGCCATGACACCATAATGATCTTACTGTGCTAGCTAGGATCTCTCTCTCTCCCTTCATCTCACACTAAGTTTTCTCCATTATTTGTTGTTATGAAACCCATGATATTTATTTATTCATTTACTATTAATGGTTATGATGTAACTGTCACTATAGAATTTTTCCCTCATATTGTTGTATTAGAAGACTCTTCTCTAGAGCTAACGGACGATGAGTCTGAAAACATAAACATTTCCCTTGATTTGTGAAGTAGTTAACAGTTGGAAGCTTATTCTGTTTGTATTACTTTACTGCTCGGCCTTTTTTGCAAAAACACTTTACCGCTGGGCTATCTTCTGCAGAATCATTTTACCGCTGGGCTATTCCATACAGAGTGCTTTTAAACTGTGCTGACGTGTCCGCTGTAGGGATTGTTCATGAGCCACTCTTGTCAGATCCAATCTAAGCCCAAGGCATAAAATATAGTGGATTTCTTGGATTTTCACCGATAGCCTTTGGGCCGTGCATCAAGCCCATCATTGAGTTTTGGTTTAAACCCCCAACCCGTTATAAATCTTATTTGTCGGAAGGAAAACTTTTTCACCCCCGACACTCTCAAACAAGGGAATGAATTTTCCATTCTC
Source organism: Quercus ilex subsp. ballota (assembly GCA_032727855.1). Classification (NCBI taxonomy): domain Eukaryota; kingdom Viridiplantae; phylum Streptophyta; class Magnoliopsida; order Fagales; family Fagaceae; genus Quercus; species Quercus ilex. The sequence goes on from CM064914.1 coordinate 35,704,325, forward strand.
TTCATTAAAACTCCCAAACAAAAGAATGGAAGAATATTTTAAAATTATTCATTTCATTCCATTCTCTTCTCTCCTCCCAAGCGAGAGCTAAGACCTTGAAATATATTGAGGATCAATGAACTACTGCTAGTTCAATACCATCCAAATTTCCTTTTCAGTACCATCCAATTTTCCTTTTGGAAAATCTTAAATGCATTGCAGGGGACCATCCTAGCTAAAAATGGTTGTTACTAAATGAGGATTTGTTTAGCTCCCTATAATATACATTCGTAGTCTTTTCTAAGTAAAAATTTAATAGGGGACCATTCTACGCAATTGAGGATTTCCAAACATTCATGTCTATGTGGCAGTAGGGAATAGTGACATGACATGTTTTAATAGTGACGTGGCAGTAGGGACCGTTCCTTTGTTAATTGATGTTAGTATTATGTACGTGACATGTTTTTAATTGATGTTGTATTTTTTTATTAAAATATTACAAAATTTACATTGACAAATACTACGCATTTTATCATAAGAGCTCTAGAAACTTATGTGGCTTAATGCCACATCATCTACTAAAATACTAAATTCACACATCAGATTTTAATTATATAAGAATATATTATAATTTTAAACACACAAAAATCACCAAAACTGAATAATAAAAAATCTCAAGAGACTGTTCATATCCTCTACTGCTAGCGTCAAAACTTGAATCTCTGCTTCTCCGATGTCTAAGCCTCCACTCCTCTTGAGTCGTCAAAGCCCAACAAAACTCTCCCTCCTACTTTTTAGGCTGGGTGTAGAGGCATTTAACCATAAATAATGGAGAAATAGCCATAACCATGGAATTCTATGGGTCAACACCGAATCGAATGCTACCAGTGCGTTTAGGAATAGTTTATTGCTGCTTATTGAGTTATAAGCCTACAATTTTCCTAAATCTTTCAGCTTTAAATTAGTTCCTTTCAATCTTATTCTAATCTAAATGTCCTAATTTGTTTTGATTTCATTAGGTGGTTTCAAATCTAAAACTCCCTGAGGCTCTTTTGTATTAGTACTCTAGTTATGTAATGTACTATAAGCCTGTTTAAAAAACTCTACATATTACTTTCGTGTTTGTGTATTCTAATAAGTATTATTGTTTTCTCAAAAAAAAAAAAAAAATCTAAATCTCTCTTGGGCCATGGCTACACAATTGTATTTGTCGTAGATAAAGAATCTAAACTAAACCCACCCCACTCCCACTTTCTCCCTTTACACTACAACAACAATAGTGAAACTTGAATTTTTCACAGCCAACCACGGTTGGCTTCAACATCGGCAGTTTTGGTAGTTTTAGGTAGATGGATCAGTTGGGCTTGATTTTTCAGAGTCGATCTCACCTAGATCGTTTTCATTGATAACGACGGTATATTGAGAGGTGACCACTACTATAGATTGAGCAAAGACCAAAGATGAGAGAGGGATTAAGGATGGAAACAACAAAGGATTTTATTTTATTTTCTATTAGATAATAATTATTGAGATAATGGTGTGGAAACTATGTTAAATTCATCACATGGAATTATACTTAAAAAAAGTCACATCAACTAACAAGATGTCACGTCATTGTTCCGTTAGCCACGTAGGCAATAAAATTAATGGCAATTAATAAAAGTACCTACATCACTCATTTTTTTTTTTTAAAATTATAAAAAAACCCAAAAAAACTTTTTCTCTCGTCTGCTCTCTACTGGAAGCATGCGACGATGAAACCCCAGTGCCTTATATAGGCTCCTTTTCCCCACAACTGGTGGAAATCCTTAGTTTTGTCCTCATCTACCCTTTGTCCCCACTTTCCACCCCTTTCCACGATGGATGACCTCGCTGGTCAATGCGCCCGGCTCTCTCTGCAAACCAAAGAGTGTCAAACCATCTCTTTAACATCTGAAGTAGAAGACAACAGCAAAACCCTCATGGCGAAACTCTTTACAAAGCGCCGCATCAACATTGAAGCCCTGTCACGAGCTCTAAAGAGTATGTGGAGATTCGTACAAGATTTTGAAGTTCGGGATCTCACAACAAATACAGTACTGTTACTGTTCATGGATGAAGCGGACATGCAAAAGATCCTATCTCAGGGGCCGTGGTCCTTTGACAAATATTTAATCGGTCTCTACAAGCCAAAAGCGACTGAATCCCTGGACGATGCAAGTTTTGATACTGCTTCTTTTTGGATACAAATCCACAACCTTGCCCTTAACCTGATGAATAGAGCAAATGCTCACGCTATAGGGAGCACTATAGGCGGAGTAGAATAGGTGGACGCCTCGCCGGCTGGGGAATGTCATGGACGCTACCTTCGGGTTCGGGTTAACATCCGAATCGATCAACCACTCTGTCGAGGGTGCTATGTGGACGTGGGTGACGGCGAACCGCACTGGATCTCGTTCCAATATGAGCGTATGCCTATCTTTTGTTATTGGTGTGGTCTAATGAACCATGATGAACGAGATTGCAAGCTCTGGGCTGAGAACGGCAACACTCTTCATAAAGAAACACAGCAGTATGGCCCATGGCTAAGAGCTACAGTGACGAACATGCAACAACCACAAGTGGTCCATACAAAAGCTGCCACTCCTTCAGCACCACCACGGCCTCCTCGACCCACACCATCACCTTCTACCCGGCCGTCACCTCCAAACCCAACATCCATGCACCCAACGCCTGAACCTTCCCTTGCCAAAAATTCTACCACAACCGAGATACACGCCACTATCCCCGATACAGTGCCGACAAACACGGAAATTTTATCGGACCCGAATCTTTTCCATGCACACATCACGACCATTGACCATGATTTAAATTTCTTTCCAAATTCAAATATGCAAACTTCACCCACACAACTGGCAAGCACTAAAATCACAGACACTCAAAACCATACCTTTTTGTGCTCTACTATGTCAACCACCCTATCTAAGGACATCACAGACACATTAACTCCCACCCTCCCAAGATCATCCAACCCACCAAAGAAGAACCCAGAAACTTTATCTTCCCCTCCTCCTGACACACCCCGTCCTGCACCTGTCTCTACCTCCTCGGGCCCACATCCAACACCCGCCAAGAAGAACCCAGATATTTTACCTTCCCCTAACACATCTCGTTCTACACTTGTCCCTATCTCCTCGGGCCCACACCCATTACACGCTAGCCCCACCAACTCCACCTTAGAAAAAAACACTAGCCTTTTGCAAGGAACTTGGCGCAGACAGGGCCCACCTAGACAAGTAATGGACACTCGTGATTCAAATGACCACACTCTTGGGCCTAAACGTAAAACACATGTAGAAGTCATGCATGAAGACACATCCATTGAAAAGAAGCAGAAACTCTTGGACATGGAAGCAAAGACCTTGGGTAAACTCATGGCAGACAATCTGGGATCGGCGGTGGCTGCTTGGCAGCACCGCCGGGCACAATGAGTATCCTAAGTTTGAACTGTCGGGGGCTTGGGAACCTCCGAACAGTTAATGCTCTTAAGAGAGCATGGAATAGAGAAGCTCCCATTTGTGTCTTCTTAATGGAGACTAAACTTTCCACTGAGCAACTTAACAACATGAAACAAAATTGGGACTACAACCAAGGCTTAGTGGTCTCTAGCAACGGATTAAGCGGTGGCTTAGCACTCTTGTGGAAACCAAACACCCAGGTACATGTTCAGAATTTTTCTTGGTGGTTTATTGATGCCCATATTGTTTGTGTTGACACGGGTCTGAAATGGAGACTCACTGGTTTCTATGGCCACCCTGACACAAGTAAACGCGAGGAGACGTGGACCTTGCTTGAATCGCTCAGCTGTTCTAGCACATTACCGTGGCTGTGCCTCGATGATTTTAATGAGATCATCAGTCATGCTGAGAAGGCGGGTGGGAATTTGAGGCCGGCCAAACAAATGGATCGCTTCCGCACTTCCATCTCACACTGTGGCTTCTTCGATTTAGGCCACAAGGGCTCTCCATTCACATGGTCACGAAATCACCCTACAGAAGGGCGTATTCACATTCGCCTTGACCGAGCCTTTGCTACTGCTGCATGGAAGTGACACTTCCCTAAAATCGTGGTGCACCATGTCCCAATGTCCACTTCTGATCACTCCATGCTCGCCGTCCGCTGGCCAACTTTGAGACCACGTAAACCACGATACTCTCCACCTTTTCGCTTCGAAGCAATGTGGCTTCGTGACCCACGTTGTGCTGAGGTTGTTGAAGAAGCCTGGATGGAAGGCCTGTACAAGCCAGAGGGAGCCCAAATCACCAACTGCCTAGACAGCTGTCAAAGCCGACTATCTGCCTGGAACAAAATTGAGTTTAGTCATGTGAAACGGCAGATTGAACGACATGAAAAAATTTTGCAATCCTTGGAACAAAACCCACAACACAATTCTGAGCGAATCCAAGAAGTACGCAAGGCTCTTAATTGTTGGCTTGATACAGAAAACACAATGTGGCACCAAAGATCCAGGCACCTGTGGATAACTGATGGTGATCGGAATACGTCATTTTTTCACCAAAAGGCTTCTAACCGTAAGGAGAAAAACTCAATCCTGGGAATCACTGATGAAAATGGGGTGTGGCAAGAAGATGATCTGGCCATGGAACGAGTTATATTGGATTACTTTACTTCCATTTTTCATACAAATGGCCCCACAGACACGACTGCAGTAGTTGAAGCCATTCAGCCAGTTGTTACTGACCCCATGAATGATTATCTCTGCCGGCCTTTCCAAGCTGATGGAATTCACTGAGCCTTGAAGCAGATGCATCCAAAAAAATCACCAGGTCCAGATGGCATGCCCCCACTATTCTATCAGCATTTTTGGTCTCTTTCAGGTGAATGTGTCACCAATGCCGTACTGGCTTTTTTTTAATTCTGGTGTTATTCCTCCAAAATTTAACGAGACTCACATTGTGCTCATACCAAAAGTGAAGAACCCTACAAAGGTAACTCAATATAGACCCATCAGCTTGAGTAATGTCATTTCTAGACTAGCTTCAAAAGTTCTAGCAAATAGACTAAAGGGCCTTCTTCCAGATATCATTAGTGAAAATCAAAGTGCATTCATGTCTTCTCGCTTAATTACTGATAATGTGTTAATTGCTTTTGAAACTATGCACTACTTGAACAACAAATGATATGGACAACAAGGGGAAATGACTCTAAAACTTGATATGAGCAAGGCTTTTGATGGAGTAAAATGGGGGTGCTTAAAGGATATCATGCTGAAAATGGGATTCTTTGCCAAATGGGTGGACACTATGATGCTTTGTGTTACTTCTGTCACATATTCGATCAGAATTAATGGGAAACCTAGAGGCCACATCACCCCTACAAGGGGCTTGAGGCAAGGTGACCCCATATCTCCTTTTCTTTTCTTGTTTTGTGCAAAAGGATTATCAGCCCTCCTCCGTCAAGCCACAAGCAGAGGCGAATTACATGGGGTGGCTGCCTGTCCACAAGGCCTCCGCATATCACATCTTTTTTTCGCAGATGACAGCATCATTTTCTGCCAAGCCACAAATGATGATTGCAATAGCCTGGAACAGATTTTGGACACTTATGAACGTGCTTCTGGCCAACAACTCAATAGAGAGAAAACCTCCTTATTCTTTAGCCATAACACTCCACAGGAGATGCGGGAATCCATCCAACACCGCTTTGGTGCGAAAGTCATTCGACAGCACAAAACTTACTTGGGACTGCCCTCTCTAATCGGTAGGTCCAAGAAGAACACTTTTCGTGCTTTAAAAGAAAGGCTAGCCAATAAACTCTCTGGGTGGAAGGAGAGGTTGCTCTCCCAAGCAGGAAAAGAAATTCTCATTAAAGCCGTGGCTCAAGGCATTCCTACTTATACCATGAGTGTCTTCAAATTACTAGATACTCTATGTGATGAGTTAACTAGCATGGTCCGTAACTTCTGGTGGGGCCAATCTGGTGGCAGACAAAAGATGGCCTGGTTGAGTTGGGAAAAAATGTGTACGCCCAAAAAAGATGGTGGACTTGGCTTTCGAGATCTTAAAACCTTCAACTTGGCACTTCTGTCAAAGCAAGGCTAGCATTTACAAACCAACACTCATTCTCTGGTACACCGTGTTCTCAAAGCTCGTTATTTCCCTGACTGTGATTTTCTCCATGCAAAGCTTGGCCGGCAACCTTCCTATGTGTGGAGAAGCATCATGGTAGCGAAACACATCATCCATGCAGGTCACCGATGGCAAGTGGGCGATGGTCTACTGTGAGAATCTGGAAAGATAGATGGATCCTAAAACCATCTACTTTCTCCCCTATCTCACAGCCAAATACGCTACCTCTAGAGTCCACTGTTTCTGAGCTTATTGATGAAGACACGGGTGAATGGAATGCTACCTTGATCAAACAGGTTTTTCTTCCTAATGAAGCCAGAACCATCCTGAGCATGCCAAGAAGCCATCGACAAGCCAACGATCGCATTATTTGGGCTTACACTTCTAAAGGCAACTTCACGGTGAATAGTGCCTACAAGGTGGCCTGGGCAATATCACCATCTGCTGCCATGGGGGAGGTTTCAAATAATGATGCAAAGAGACAATTCTGGCGAACAATTTGGAACCTTGCTATACCGAATAAACTGAAGATCTTTACCTGGAGAGCATGCCGAGACATTCTTCCCACGAAGAATAATCTCTGCCGCTGAGGAGTCCTTGATAATGCCACGTGTGAGGCTTGTGGATTAACTGCTGAAACAAGTGGACACCTGTTTTGGGATTGCATTAAGGCACGTGAAGTATGGATAGCAACAGGGATAGCTTTTGACACAAACGGAGTACATCACGGTGAATTTGTTGATTTTCTATGGTACCTTCTATTTGTGTAGCACATGGAATTGAAGTTGATAGAACTTATCATCACCGTCACCTGGTGCATGTGGTACAATCGCAACAAGACACGGCTTGGGTCCCCACGACAAACCAGCCAAGAGATGATCTATAAGGCTCGCTCCATGCTTGAAGATTTCTAGCTCGCCCACCTTGAACACCCACGCTTCAAGGACCAAACGGATGCCCGCTGGGTTCCTCCATCCCTCCCATGGTACAAAGTCAACACGGATGCCGTAGTTTTCTCGAACCTTCAAACTGTTGGTATTGGTGTAATCATTCGTGATCACGAGGGATCAGTGATTGCCGCGTTGAGTCAACACCTGCGTTTGCCTTTGGGTCCGTTAGAGGCAGAGGCTAAAGCAATGGACGTGGCAGCTGCTTTTGCATGGGACATGGGCATTAGGGACGTGGTTTTTGAGACAGACTCAAAAGTGGTGTCTGGCGCTCTCTGTGGCACCACTACGCCTCAAGTCTCTATCATAGATGTCATTCAAGGCATAATTCAGAGACTCCAAGACTTTAGACAATCTCATATACAACATGTGAAAAGGAACGCAAACAAGGCAGCACATTTTTTAGCACAAAATGCTAAGGGAAATGATACTTTTGTAACTTGGATAGAGGAATGTCCACCTTTCTTGAAATCTATTGTATTTCAGGATGCTATGTACTTATCCTCGCCTTAGTAATAAAATTTTCTCAGTATTCCCTATCAAAAAAAAAAAAAACATCACTCATTTTTTAAACTTGAGGGACTAATAGCACTCACTTAAAACTTAAGAAACTAATTGTGCATATAAAATAAACTTTATGAACCAATAGTGTAGTTTCGCCTTTTTTTTTTTTTTTTCTTCATTAGAAAATGATATGAATTTTTGTTGTGAATCAGTCAATAAGAGTTCCGTGCAATCAATAAAAAGAAAATTTAATATCTGTCTAATCACCGCTATTTAACTTGAATATGAGAAAGATACATACAAATTTTGACTTATCCTAAGAGAGATAGAGAAATTGACATTAGGTGCAACGTTAGGAATTGGAAACAGCTAATATAGATGAGATGATGGTGGTGGGATAATAGAAAGTATCCCAAATTGGCACATGTATGCATAAACATAATTGACCTAAGCCATCCTCATTACTTGATCTTGACAGGTTATTTAGACCCCTAAAACAACCAGATTGCGTAGCCTAGATTAATTAGCCAAGTTGTTACTTAGTCAAATTAAGCAATACTAGGTTAAAACAATCAAACAATCATATCAAGAATAATAATGCAGCGGAAAATAAATAACACAAGATATGATCACCCAGGAAACCACACGGTAAAAACCTGGGTAGGATTTGACCCACCGATCCTCAAGGCTAACCTGAATTCACTATGAAAGAATTGAAGTTCATACAAAAGGACTACAAGCTCCCCCGCTCGACTTCCTAATGCTACCCACCAGTAGAACTTCCTGACACGACCACGCGCAGGCTCCGAATCCACGGACTACTTCTTTCTTGAATTCCTCAATCAGCTACAAGCTCCCCGCTTGCTTTTCTTTTAAGTTCCAATGGTAGCAACCTTGTTGATCATCAATATGTAGATAATATCTACCTTGAAAACCCTAAGCTTTGTGTAAAGGAAAGCTCCTCTAGATCTCACAAGAGATTTACACAAAACAGAAATATGAGCAACAAAGACTTAGAGAGGTTTGGGTACAAAACCCTAAAAATAAAAGGAGGCACAAGAGGCACTCTAATCTCTCTCTCAAAAAAAAAAGTCCCAAAAACGTTCTAGGGTTTTCCTTATATATAGGAGTGTTTTACTTGGACCCCAAGACGTTTAAATAGAGTTTGGGCTGAGCTGGAACTCTGCAGAAAACGCATCTGACCCGAGATTCGATCGATCGAGTATATCCTTCGATCGATCGAGCCAGGCCGAAATGCTCCAGTACATCTGCAGCCACTCGATTCCAACTTTACAATATTTAATCAACTTTGAGCAAGCCTAAACAAGACTAAATACAATGTTTTGATCATGGTTTGCCAACATTACAAATTAGAGTTCTAAATACATAAATTCCTAAGACCTTAGAACCTAACAAACTCCCCCTTTGGCAATCCGTGACAAAACACAAATTAAAGCTCAAAGTTTACAAGTAAACAGCCCATTACAAAAATAATGCTCATAACAACAAATCCAACCTAACTACTATCCATCAGTTGCAAGTGTAGACAGCAGCTCAATTGAATCAACCTGTATATTTCCTGAAACACTAAACAAAATGCATAAACGCATGTGTGACAGAAAAGAGTAAAACAACAGGTATAACATTCTTGTAAGATTCACACAACACAAAATAAAGCCTTATATGAATGAACAACTCATAAATATAAGTCAATAAGCAGTGAATCACAAAGCAACAAGAATCAATGAATATAACATGTATATCAATCAATGTTACTCCCCCTAACATGAATATCCTTGAATTTTCCACACATATCAACATGATTCCCATAAATCAATAATTTCTCCCCCTTTTTGTCACGTATTGACAAAAACAACTCATACAAAGAGTAAACAGTCAACATACGCAATAAAGGATAAGAGAAAATAGAGAATCAAGGGGAACACAAAACAATTCAACTTTATAGAAAATAGAGACAGCTCCCCCTATGAACAACACAGGTGAAAAAAAAAACTTTTCTCCCCCTATAAAAATAGGAAAAACAAAACAAGTTTTGAGAAAAACAGTTTTGGGGAAAAATAAGGGAGGGGGGGGATCAGCAGCATCACCAACAGGATCAAAGTTAAAAACACATAATCCAAAGTTAAAAACTAAGGTGATGATACACATGAAGAAAAATATTCTCTCTTTCAATAAAATGCAAACATGGCACTATGTGACCCATAAACAGTTGCATGAGTAGAGAAAATATTTGCACATTGATTATCCATCATATCTCTTAAGAAAAATATTTTCTATAGTTCACACATAAGAAATAGCATATACTAGAATGTACAAAACTCAAAAATTAATCAATCAATTTTTAAATCAAGTTGAGTACCCAATGTAGCAAAGTGTATGCATGTTATGTGTGAAAACAATGAGAGATATGACTGCAAAACTGCAAGATGTATACAAAAAATCAATGTAATGCATGTGAATCCTAAACACAAATGATGCACAAAACAAATTTTGGTCAAAAACATAGAAACTGAAAATTTTTCAGTTTCGATCAATCGAGAATCGATCGAACATCAATCGAGTTAGGCAGACTCAAACCAAAAATTTTAATCGCAATTTCGATTGATCGAAAAACAGGGTCGATCGATCGAAAGTCTGGAAAAATCAGTTTTTCGAAAAACAAAGCATTTTAATGCAGAAACTCCTCAAAGCACATTGTTTTATAAAAAATGCATGAGTATGAGACGAAAAGTTTTTTTCAAAAACACTTAAATTTAACCCAGATCTTCCAAAATCAAGATTTTCAATCAATTTATCCTCAAAGCGCAAACATTATACACATTTTGCATTAAAATCAAGGAACTTTTAATTTTGGATGGCCACAACAAAATCACACACAATATAATGTACCAAGTTTAACAAAGAGTAACTTGTGTAGTGTGTGCAACTAGCAAAAGCTTGAGATACATGTGAGGTGATATGTGAATAGCAATTAATCACAAAGTCTACAAAATTCATCACATAGAATTTTAAAAGAGACTATCACCTAAAGAGTTACATCATATAACTCTCACATCTCCTAGAACATAAGCTTGCAATCATGTAAGTTTCTTGAATTTATGCCTCTTACTTGTATGAAATGGCATTCAGCCTAATAGTACACACCGGTTTGAATTAAGTGAATTGAGATACATGTGAGGTGATATGTGAATAGCAATTAATCACAAAGTCTACAAAATTCATCACATAGAATTTTAAAAGAGACTATCACCTAAAGAGTTACATCATATAACTCTCACATCTCCTAGAACATAAGCTTGCAATCATGTAAGTTTCTTGAATTTATGCCTCTTACTTGTATGAAATGGCATTCAGCCTAATAGTACACACCGGTTTGAATTAAGTGAATTGGCATCAAGCCTAATAGTACACACCAGTTTTAATTTTAATTGAGGCTTCACCTTATGTTCTTTTTGTGCATGTGCTACACTTTCTCGAGCACAAAATCTTATGATATGCACTAAGGTGTTCATGATTGGCTAGTGAACAGTGGTGAGATGGTTATTTATGCCTTTCTCAAAAGGATCAAGTCCGACAGTCAAATAACATGTGACTTCAAGATCAAGACAAAGTGATTAATAACCACAAACATCTTTCCCACACAATATGCACTACAAAGCTCAAACTAGTCAAGTGCAATAAATAAGCTCATCAAAGCTAAACAAGGTACATAAACTAGTTATGTAAAGATAAGATGGCCAACCTTGATTATAAATCCAAGATCTATAATACAAAACACAAAAATCTTTTTGGTTTTAACAAACTTTATGACCAAAAACAAAAAGCACATATTACAAAATAAACAATGCAAAAGTAATGCATGACAGTGCTTAACTAAGCTATAGAGGGTACACAAACAAGAAATATCAATTTCTTAATTAACCCTTGAGTACATGTACAAACTAGTACATACTTTCACAAAATCAAACATAGCTTAGCACAAACTATTCAAGTTTCTCCACAATGTCAAGCATGTTCTAAATCAAGAGAGAGATATCATAACTCATGTAATCCTCAAGAAAAAAATAAGACACAAAATAAAATATTTTTGTCTTTTTGAAATTTTTCAATGTTTTTGGATTTTTCTTTAAAACAAAACAATCAAAGAAAATAAAACAACCAAAAACTAAAACAAAACATGTCCACAATTAATTGAAAGAATTAAATCAAGGACAGGTTAGCAACACTCACCTTGGAGAATCTTTTCTCACCCATCTAGCACGAGTCTTCGGCTTTGTAGGTGAAAATCCATGAGAAGTGGAGTGTATTTGAGGAACTACACCAATCTTCTGAGAAAGACTAAAATCCTGCAAATTCCTTTCACAAGCCAACAAGCTTAAATTTTTCAAAAGCATATGAAACAATTTATTTGGACTTATGGCAGGAGACATATCATCACATATCCTAGATTGAAACACAGAATGCTTAAATTTCAATTTGTGACAATTAGGACGAATGTGACCGGAGACACCACAAAAGTGACAAATAGGAACAAATTTAGGAACATCAGTATTCCTAACAGCAAATCTATTCTCAGATTTTGATTTTTGCCTTAACAAAGAACAATTTGGTCTAATATGACCAACAATACCACAAATGTGACAAGTAGGCACAAAAACAAAATTCTTATGCTCTCTAACTGTAGGTTTAGACTTAGGTGTAGAAACTTCAGCGTCTACATCAGAACTTTTACCTTTGTCTATCCTAGCAAAATAAGCCTTTTCATTATTATTCCTCTTGAAAGGAGGGATATAAACTTTCTCAGTTTTAGACTTAAGAGAAACAGAAACACTTCTGTTATCAACAACAGGCTTAGAACTAGTCAAATTTTCAAGTTTAACTTTAGACTCAACTAACTCTTGTTCCAAGCTTTTCATCTTCTCATCTTGAGAGGAAATTTGATTTCTCAAAAATTCATTCTTTTTATTAGACTCATCTAATCTCACAATCAAATCCTCTTTTTCAAGATTAGCCAATTTTAACTCTTCTTTAAGTTTCTTAGCAATTTTCAAAGATTTAGATAATTCCTTACGAAGAGTTTCAAAAGCATCAAAAAAATCAACAGAAGCAATAGTGTCATTTTTATTCAAAACATCACAGGCATCAATAAAATCAGCAGAAGCATGAGCAGAAAGACACTTCAAATTATCCATGACAACAGGGGTCAAGGATCAGCTCTTAGATCAAAAGATCTAAAACAAACAAAGAGCTACCCGCTCTGATACCACTTGACAGGTTATTTAGACCCCTAAAACAACCAGATTGCGTAGCCTAGATTAATTAGCCAAGTTGTTACTTAGTCAAATTAAGCAATACTAGGTTAAAACAATCAAACAATCATATCAAGAATAATAATGCAGCGGAAAATAAATAACACAAGATATGATCACCCAGGAAACCACACGGTAAAAACCTGGGGAGGATTTGACCCACCGATCCTCAAGGCTAACCTGAATTCACTATGAAAGAATTGAAGTTCATACAAAAGGACTACAAGCTCCCCCGCTCGACTTCCTAATACTACCCACTAGTAGAACTTCCTGACACGACCACGCGCAGGCTCCGAATCCACGGACTACTTCTTTCTTGAATTCCTCAATCAGCTACAAGCTCCCCGCTTGCTTTTCTTTTAAGTTCCAATGGTAGCAACCTTGTTGATCATCAATATGTAGATAATATCTACCTTGAAAACCCTAAGCTTTGTGTAAAGGAAAGCTCCTCTAGATCTCACAAGAGATTTACACAAAACAGAAATATGAGCAACAAAGACTTAGAGAGGTTTGGGTACAAAACCCTAAAAATAAAAGGAGGCACAAGAGGCACTCTAATCTCTCTCTCAAAAAAAAAAGTCCCAAAAACGTTCTAGGGTTTTCCTTATATATAGGAGTGTTTTACTTGGACCCCAAGACGTTTAAATAGAGTTTGGGCTGAGCTGGAACTCTGCAGAAAACGCATCTGACCCGAGATTCAATCGATCGAGTATATCCTTCGATCGATCGAGCCAGGCCGAAATGCTCCAGTACATCTGCAGCCACTCGATTCCAACTTTACAATATTTAATCAACTTTGAGCAAGCCTAAACAAGACTAAATACAATGTTTTGATCATGGTTTGCCAACATTACAAATTAGAGTTCTAAATACATAAATTCCTAAGACCTTAGAACCTAACAGATCTCACAATATATTATTATATTTCTAGGAAAATCCCTTTCTACAAGAGATTCCTATTAATTGGAGGTTTATTCCATGTCACAATTCCTAGATCTAGGGGAATACATTCGATGAAATAATTTTTTAGAGGAATCTTACAACATCCTCAAGGATTAGGCCCAATTTGTTTAGGTAAGGGCTAACTATATTCCTACACGGAAATGGACCGAAAACTATAAGGTCTATTGCCACAAACGTATCGACACAACCATAAAATTCTCAACTATGTGATTCGGACATTGGTAATGTCTAATTCAAGGGCTATTTATTTTCTTCAGTTTATGAAGCTTTTATCTTTTTATTTTTTATCTATCAAATTTTCCCCTTTTTTGAGTTGAAAATGCCCATTTTGTGTCTACTTTTTGAAGCTATTGTGATTCAACTTTTGTAAAGGTGAAAATAGAAAGGAGAGTCCAGTTAGTGGACTAAGGCCATCAATGGATGATTTAGATGCAAATACATGGAAACGGCAAATCAAGATTTTCAAACTTTCCACATAAGTGGTACCCGTGTTCAAGAACTAAATTATCTAGATTATTAGTAAAAGTACTTGTTCTAATTTCAAGATTTGCTTTTGTGAATTCTGTTGATCAGATCTCCTTCATATTTATCAATATATTATGTTACTTTTTCTATGACAAAAAGTCTTATTTTTCCAATAGTCATATCTTTCTGATCTTTTTCTTTATCATTATTATTATCTTTGCATATATTTTTGTGTTTTTTTAATTATTTAGTAGTTGGAGGAGGAAAATTTGAAACCCGAACTCTAATTTAATATGATATATGATATTTTAATTAGTAAGTTACTTTAATAGTTTAAAATGATAAATTAAGGATGGAATTAATTTTTCCTCAAAAAAAAAAAAAAGGATGGAATTAATTATCTGCTAATATGGTAATTTGCTATTAGACAAAAAATTGACAATAATATTTTGATTATGTTTCTAATGTGAGTTAAAATCTAAATTAATTAGTTAGCATTGCTACGAGGCAGTCCGCAATATATAGTGACGACAATCAATGACAAATTGGGCTTGGCTGTCACCTTGAGCCACTATCCCAGCTTGACCAAAAGATTGGGCCTCTGAAGCTTTACAAGAGGATAGGAGAGTCACAATTAATAGACTCTCTCGGCCTCCCCCATGATACACCTCTTCAATTTTGTCTATGTTTTTTGTTTGGAGTTTGTACTTTGTAGTTGCCCATAAACTGATTTTTTTTTTTTTTTTTTTCCTTTTTTAGCTAAGTGAGTTATTCCGTTAAAAAAAAATTCAATATAAATGAATGGTCAAAAACCAAATTATATATCTAATTCTATAATTTATTTTTTCCATGCTAATATTAAATGAAAAATAGAGATGATTTTTTTTTCTTTGTCCTAGAGAAAAAGATATGAATTTTTGTTATGAATCAATCAAAATTGTGAATACGAAGTACCATATCAATAGTGTTTGAGTCAAAAAAGTCCTTTGAAACCCTCATTTATCACTACAAGAATTAGGCCATTTTGTAGAGGTTTTTGAGGTCATGTAATTGCTTTAAAGGCATTTACATGGCTTTTCCCATTTAGTGTAGTGTTAGTGTTTAGGGTTTTTTTTTTTTTGTTTTTTTTTTATAATAAATAAATCAAAAAGAGTTCCGTGCAATCAAGAAAAAGAGAAGTTAATATTTGTCTAATCACCGATATTTAACTTGAATATGAGTTACAATGATACCTTATCCCAAGAGAGATTGAGAGATTAACATTAGGTACAACGTTAGGAATTGGAAACAGCTAAGAATTTGGCTTATTTCCAATACTTTTTTAACTAGATGTCTCATTTTATTTTAAATACACAATGGTAAGTGGTAGTGAGTTTTAATCTCCATTTTTTATTTAGTTAATAGATGATGTGACAATTTTTTATTAAAATAAAAGAAGATTCTAGTTAAAAAAGTATAAAGGTAAGACAAACTCAACCACTAGTATGTATGAGAAGATGGTGGTGGGATATTCGAAAGCATCCTAATTTGTCACATGTATTGATGTATATATAATTGACCTAAGCCATCCTCATGATTACTTGGCCTTATACAAGATATTATTATATTTCTAGGAAAATCCCTCTTTTAAAGAGATTCCTATGAATTGGATAGTTTGCATATATTTTTGTTTTTTTTTAATTATTTAATACTGGGAGGAAGGAAAATTTAAACCGAAATCTAATATAATATGGTATATAATATGTTAATTAGTTAGTTACTTCAATAGTTTAAAATGATAAATTAAGGACAAAGTTAATTTCTCAACAAAAAAAAAAAAAAGAAGATGAAGTTAATTATCTATTTATATGATAACTTTTTATTAGACAAAAAATTGAAAATGATTTTTTTATTTAGTTTCTAATGTGACCTAAAATCTTCTTCTTCTTTTTTTCTTAAAAAAAAGAAAGAAAAGAAACTGGTAACTTTTATTAAAACGAAGATAACATCGTTACATCATGAGCCACAACAGACTCAACCATAGAAGGTGTTTCCTCTATCCAAGTTACATAATCAACGATATGTCTAGCATATTTGTTAGGTACTAAAAGTTTAGGACAATTGGCAAATCGTGAACACAAACTTGTCTAGATATAGATCTTAGAGTCTATAGGTATTATTAGAAAATACTCAAGGTGATTCAAGTTAAGATTCAAGAACAAGCAAGCTGCAAAAAAGAGAATTCAAAAGACAGGCTCGACCGATCGAAATACGGGTCTGAAGAATTTCAAGTTTGGCCCAACAACAGTTCAAGCCCAAAAAGGATTAGGGTTTCAGATCTACTTCTTCTAGTACATAAAGGAAACCCTAGGCACGTCTTATTATGACTTTGGAGATGCTCTTGTGAAATCCAAAAAGGTTCTGTGCCTTCCTCTATCAAAATCACTACCAGATATCACTCTCATATCTTTAGAACCGATAGATCTGAAGTTGCTGCATCAAGATCAACAATAGTTGAAGATCTAAACCTTCAAGGGTGGTCTTGGAGTCACAAACAGGAGAGTTTGTGTTGATAAACCTTTAAGTGGAGTCTCAAAGTCACAAGTGTGGGTGCTTGTGTTGCAAAGGCCAAGGAAAGAAGTAGTCTATGGACTCGGAACTATCGCGGGGTCGTGGTAGTAAGTTCTACGTGTAGTAGCAATATGATGTTAGTAGTCTAAGTCTTATTGTAAACTTCAATTCTTTCTAGTGGATTTGCTTTTTACCTTGAAGATAGCTAGGTTAAATCCTTCCTAAGTTTTTTACCGGTTTGGTTTTCCTGAGTCATCATATCGTTGTGTTATTTACTTTTCCGCTGTTTTACATGATATGACTTTATTGTTTTAACCTAGATCTGAATAATAAACCTAAGTATTCACTTAGTTAATTGATTAGGTTAAACAATCTAGTTTACAGGGGTCTAAAACCTAACAATATTACACTAATAAATGTGCAGGGCTGTTGGGTTAAAATGAATTGACCCATTGCAAATTAATTAATTACCCAAGTTAATTAATTAGATTAAATTACATGCAATAGCATGGCAGCACAAAAAAATCACCAATAATTCTAAATGTAACGGAAAAATAAATTTGACACAGGTGATTTATTTACGAATGGGGAAAACCACCGACGCAAAACCCCACCAGGTGAATTTCAGGTCATCACTTCCAAAAATCTACTATTATCAATCACAAGAGGTTACAAGTATAAGGAATCTTACCAAATCCTTTGATCTATCCCAAAATACCAACCTACAGTTGAACCCTTACCCCAATACCCAATTGGACTTGTATTGTAGTGGCAATCTTCCAATTCAATGCACGAATCCCAATATGTGCCTAACCAATTATGCACGAATCCAAGTACGTGACTAACACCAACAACTTGAAGAATATGTTGGCTGCAAAGTTCTTCACTTCATCAACAATAAAGATCAGGAAGCTCTTTGGTCACAAAACCTTTGACGTAAAGATGCAATAACTTCTTCAGAGAGAATGATGAACTAGGTCACTTTTTGCATGTTCTCCTTGTATGACGGCCTTTAAAATGAGCTTTATATATGTCTAGGATTGTGAGAAAAGAAACCCTACACATACATGTCAAATAGGGCCAAAAATCAGATTTAGAAATTCTGATTTCGTAGATCTTAATAGATTCAGCTTCTATCGAGCTTTAATGAACAGCTCTTTTTCACTTGTTTCTTGATCAGATTTGCATGGCTTCAATACTTAACTTGAACACTTGTTTCTTGAAGTACTAAACTCATCCTAGATCTACCCAATTATAAGAAAAGTGTGTTTTGTCAAAGGATTAACCTATTTACATAAAATATGTCCCTAACAAGGGCGATTACCCTATCGACGAACATGTGAAACTTATGCCCATCAAAGGTCTTACAATTTATGTCGAATTCCTTCAGTTATATTGCCTATCACTGAATGTGGATCAATCCAGTCACAGCATCACAAACAACCTTGGAGTCGCATTCAAATAAGACATCTCGAACCCCCCACATCCGGCCCAAGCAAATAGTAAGCTCTCCTCCAATGCCATAGCTTCAGCCTCCTACGACCCCAATGGTAATGGAAGAGATTTACTAATTGCTACTTCAACACGCCCATCATGATCCCGAATAATAACTCCAACTCTGGTTGAGTTGTTATTTGCAAAAATTGCAGCATCACTATTAACCTTGTACCATGGCATAGCTGGAGCCTCCTATCGAACTTCTTCCATATCTCTAGCCTTGGACAACTTCAGATTGGCCATTTGGAATTTGTCTAGCATGTGTCGCGCCTTCTTCAAAATAGCTAGACATGTTTATCTAGATTTCCCTTGTCGTACTTCATTACGATTGAACCAAATGGCCCAAGACACCATAATGACAAGTTCCAACTGATCATTCCCTACTCTTTGTTCAAACTCCAAATGCCAAATTAGGTCGTCAAATTTGGGGAAGTTGACTCCATGTGCGTCAAAAAGAATACCTATTAATGTCCAAATTTCCTGTGCTTTCTCACAACCCTAGAAAACATGCCCACTACTCTCTGATTCCAATTCGCAGGCCTCACAGGGGGAACTATCAATCACCTTACACCTACACAAGTTAGCCTTTGTTGGGATGATGTTTCTACATGCTCACCATGCAAATGATTTGACTTTATTAGGAACGTTGAGACCCCAAAGTGTCTTCTAGAACAGTGTACGATTCTAGTGGTCTGATGTTTCCCTTATGCTTCCATTACTCATCTTAGTCAACGCGATCTTATAAGCACTACAAACTATAAAATCCCCTTTTTGAGTATAAGTTCATACCATTTGATCACATGGAAGCCAAAAACTATGAGGAATGCTTAAAATAGCAGAAGCATTTAAAGGGGAGAAGAGTTGTGTAATCATGTCAACTTTCCAAGCTCGAGTGTAAGGATCAATAAGCAATGAAAATTGGGCATCAAAAGAGACACTAATCAGATAGGTTGTGAGCTTAAAGGTAGATGGTTGATTAAGCCATTTATCCTTCAAAATATTCAATGAATGCCCATTCCTGACCTGCCAGCGGTGCCCTTTTTGTACAATGGGTTGTGCTGCCAAGATGCTACACCAAGCAAACGACGGAGGATTGCCAAGTTTAGCTAATAGGAAGTCCCATCCGGGAAATACCATGCCTTGAAGACCTGATGAACGAGTGATGTGGTATTATTTTGTAATCTCCATCCTTGCTTTGCCAATAAAGCGAGATTAAAAGCTTTGAGATCGCGAAAACCCAAGCCACCCTCCTCCTTAGGTAGACACATCTTCTCCCAACTTAACCATGTCATTTTGCTTTTCTTGCTAGTTTGCACCCACCAAAACTTGTGAACCATACTAGTCATTTCATCACATAGAGCATTTGGAAGTTTAAAGACACTCATAGTGTAAGTTGGCACTGCCTGTGCCACTATTTTAATCAAAATTTCCTTCCCTACATTAGATAATAGCTTCTCTTTCCATCCCGATAGTTTACCATCCAACCTCTCAATTAATTAATGGAAGGTGTTACGCTTATTCTTCCTTATCAGAGACGGGAGCACCAAATACCTCTCATGTTGTTTAATGATCTCTGCACCAAATTTATTCCCGATCTCATCTTGGACTATTTGTGGCATGTTACTACTAAAGAAGAGGGAAGTCTTCTCTTTATTCAACTGCTGGCCTGAAGCGAGCTCATATTTTTCCAAGATATCAATTAAGTTAGAGCATTCCTCTCCTATAGGTCAACAAAAAATCATACTATCATCCATAAAAAATAAGTGAGAGATGAAAGGTCCACTTGCACAAGCAGCAATCCCCTTTATGACACCACGCTCCACTGATTTTCTAATAAAGGTCGACAAACCTTCTGCACAAAACAAGAACAGCTAAGGGGATAGGGGATCCCCTTGGCGTAATCCCCTAGTAGGGGTAATAACGCCTCGGGGTTTCCCATTGATTTTAATAAAGAAAGTAACAGAGCGCACACACCTCATCATAATATAAACCCATTGAGTATTGAAGCACATCTTGAGCATAATTTTTTCTAGGCATCCCCATTCCACCCTATCGTAAGCCTTACTCATGTCTAATTTTAGAGCCATCTCTCCCACCTTTCCATTCTTCTTTTGGCTTATGTGATGCATTGTTTCAAAAACAACCAATACATTATCAATAATAAGACGCTTGTACATAAAAGCACTCTGATTCTCACTAATAATATGGGGAAGAAAAGTTTTTAATCTATTAGCAAGAACCTTTGAAGCAAGCCTAGATACAACATTGCTAAAGCTAATAGTTTTGTACTGAGTAATCTTAGTTGGGTTCTTCACCTTGGAGGTTAAGGTAATATGGGTTTCATTAAATTTGGGTGGGATAATACCATGATTCAAAAAATCCAAAACAGCCCATGTAACACAATGTCCAACTAAAGACTATTAATGTTGATAGAAAAGATGAGGCATACCATCGGGTTCTAGTGCTTTTTTTGGGTGCATCTATTTGAGGGCTCTTGTAACTTCTTCGGCCTTGAACTCCAAACTTAGGGAACTATTCATTGAACTAAAGACTAGTGGTTGAATGGCTTCTACAACCTTAGTTGCATCACAATGTTCATTTGATTGAAAAAGTTATTTGTAATACCCCACAAAAATATTCTCCACCATTACGTCCTCCTCATGCCCACTCCATTTTCATCAGATAAACCTTTGATAGTATTTCTTGGAAAGCAATTTGAGGCCTTTGCATGGAAGAAGCCTGTGTTTCGGTCCCCACTAACCAACCATGTATTGCGAGACTTTTGGTTCCACATTGTACTTTCTGTATCTAACGACATATTCAGGTCCTTCTGGCATTGATGAATTTCAACTTCATTTTGTATTGTCGTCCATCAGAGCTCCAACTCATGTAATCCCTTCTGCAATCCATCAATTTTTCTTCTCACATGGCCAAATTCCACATTGTTCCATACCTTTAATCGCTCATAACACTTATGTCCAGATGAGTTTGAAGATAAACTTTTCAGAATCTCTTATATATTTTTTTTTTTATTGAATGTGAATTTTGACAAATTCACCGTTAAATTGCATTTTTTTTATTATATTCTCCATACTTGTAAAATTTCAAAAATATCAAAAATTAATGGCTATGTCATCAATTAAATGCTTAAATTTGAAGTTTTTGTAGTATTAAATTATGAATAAAAATTACGTTTATGGATCGAATAGTAATTAATACCTGATTTGAACAAAATTTGACATACATGTTAAGAACATAAAAAACATGTAATCCAACGATTAAAATTTCAAAATATATAGTCATTTTAACTTTTTAGTGGGAGTTTGAAGGATTGGAAAGAAACTTTGTCGATTAATTAAATGGCACTGCTATTTGCTATATATGGGTGGTAGCCTTACAAAATTGGCAATGATACAGTAGCTCTATATGGACTTAGTTTATCTATAGCCTATAGGGCCTAACTAAACTAAGTTATGTGGAATTCACGTTGATTTAGCTTCCCTAATCATTGATTTGATTTACAATTTTAGCTCATGATTGTCCTGCAACACTAATCCTAGCTGGAGAAGATGCTTAAATTTAAAATCTAAAAGTAATATGTCTGCTTAGAACACTTCGTATGATTTTCAGGCTTGGTTGGCTTCTAGAGAGAGAGGACAATCAACGACAAATCGGGCCACTGAAGCTTGACTAGAGGATAGGAGAGTCACAATTGATAGAGTCTCTCGGCCTCCCCCATGATACACCAGTTAAATTTTGTCTATCTTTTTTTGGATTTTCTAGTTGCCCATAAACCGAATATATTTCCAATGGCTTCCTCACTTCCCCTCAAAAGAAGGGAAAAAAAAAAAAAAAAAAAAAAAAAAAAAAAAAAGGTCTAAAATCAAGTATATTGCCAACTTGCCATAGTAGTCACTTGGTCGTTTGATTCTTTATTTGGAATGGTAGTTACCTCTTAACACTTATATGAGGAAATTGGATCAATTTGTCAAAATATTGGACTTTTTTGGACTTAAATACATCTTAAATTTACATGAGTACATCAGTTGAATTAATGGGTTTCTTTACAGTCTCAATTGTTGTTTATTTTAAATATTATCTAGCTACTTATTGTTTGTTGAATTCTCTTATTTTTATTATATTTTTTTTTGTATATATATATCATTTCGCATTTTCAATATAACAAGACTATAGGGACGCATTTTAAGTTGAACAAATGTCTATATATTTGATATAACCATAATAGATATTCAAAAATTTTCACAATTTTTATTATACATCAACTATAACATGTCACATCAATAACTACGAAAAATTTTGTCTACTAGCAATAGCAACAACAATGAAATGAATCCTCAAAAAGGCACACTCCATTGACTTAACTTAGTTGGTTTTTCTACAATTTATCCTAATTTGGCCGCTTGTGCCTGTGAGTGGGCTAAGGTTCCCCATCTTCACCATTCCGTTTGCAAAGTCTGTTAGAAAGCTTGCGGAGTTGGAGCTGTAAGCGTTAACTTGGGAATCTGTGGAACCCCCATTAAAGAGTTGTTGGTCTGAGTGTAAGAGACCCTTGTTGCTTATCAAATTATTGAAGTAAGCATTGTCAAAAGATGTTGGACTAGTCAAGTCTAGAGGGGCAAGATTGTTGTCACCACCAGTGCTTGGACAGTTCGATTTCAATGAAGTTGCAAATGAAGAATCTATGTTGGTTTCATTGTAAATCCTGGTTCGGAAAACTGTGCACCTTGCTTGGCCTATTGTGTGAGATCCTAAACAAATTATAAAAATAATGTTTGGTCAATTTATGAGGAGCCCTTTCTAAAGGCATAAAGGATTTAAAAAATTAAACCAACCTGATAGGGCCACCAATTCTTTGGCAGTGAAACCTTTGTTTGAGAAGGCAGTGAGAAGGCCACTAAGATTGAATGTTGGAGCAGGGATGTTGGAATTAGCAGCACTTAAACTTGCAGTGGTAGAGTCTCTTCTACCCAATTGAACCGTCCAATTAGTCCCACCCAGCTGAATCAAAACAAATAATATGATGAAAATGACAGCAAAACGACAAGATGTTGATTTCCCTATAATATTATGGTTCAAATTAAAATTCATAAATAATATGAAGTTGTGAATTTTTCTTACTGCAACAACGGAATCTCTCGCAGCAACGGCTAAAATGTCAGCACAAGACACAACACCAGGGCAAATATTTTCCAATTGAGATTTGATAGTGTCTACCACGTCAAATCCCCTTAGTGAATTATTGTTGGGACCCGCTGTTTTTTCTCCGGTGAAAGTTGAATTGTCATCTAAGAGAACCGATGCATCACACCCCTGTTACATAATGTTATTCAAACTCATTATTTATTTATTTATTTATGTTGCATTAAAAGAATCCTATCGTGTGTCTCATCACAAAAGATTTAACAATGATTTTCATTGTTAAATTGTGTGTGTGTATGTATATATATATATATATATATATATATTTCCATTTAAAAGTTAAGACGATAGTTTATAAATTTTACGTAGTAAAACTTATAGCAGCTATAGTCTACAGTATCACTCCTTTGTACAATTGCACCCATGTATATATGTTTATATGCCTCAAACATGAGAAGTTCAAATTGTTTAATATTATATAATATATATATATATATATATATGTTGTCATGAATTTCCATGAAATATAATTTATCCTTCATTTTTCTTTTGGAATAAGCAATTAAATCACTCTATATGGCTTATAATACAATATTATGTCAATATATAGTATGTGATATAAAACTTAGCAACCAGCCTGGCCAAAAGTGACGGACTTGACCCCGGGACTACAACAATCTCTTTAATAAGAAGCTAGCCAATGTTAGCCAACAGCGTCTTGATGGACAATTAGATTATTATGCCAAACGAAGCCATTGCAATTATTTTGCGGGAATCTTTAGCGACATTTGGTCCCATGGCTTTTATTCCAAAGTTGTCACTATCAAATAATATACCTATATAATTTTTTCACAATTGGATTAAATGATTTATTGTAAATAGTGTATAAAAATAATATTACTGATTGGACCCATATAAAGTGACATTTCTACTATGACAGTTTACCATCTTAATATAATATATTGTGAAAAAAATTATGTTCCTAACATTCTTATATGAAAAACAATGCAATCATCCTTCCTGGTAGCAGCGACAACTCTAGGCAGGAAGGAGCAAGGGAAAACAGGACCAAAAACAAAGTAACAAAAGAAAATCTTGATATGAGGTAATGCGAAATAAGTATAAAAAAACACACACATGAATACGTATAAAACCTTGAGAAGTCAAACATATAACTTAAAGATAAAGATGTCGGTGAGTTATAAAAAGTAAAAACAAAGCATTCATGAGAGAGAGAGAGGAGACTTGCATTAACAAAGCAGTCATGAAAGTGAAGACGGAGCAAGGATGCTCCCATGCGTTTCTCACTTGACACTGCGGAGTTTACAGCTGAATTAATGGTGGAAAGGGCATTAGGGCATGATGTTGCATAGAAAGTAGGGGACAACTGAGCTGAGACCATCCCCAAAAGAAGTGAGAATAAGAGGCAGAACTTAATTGTGGTAGTTAGAATTGCTGAGCTACAATAAGAGTGAGCCATAATGATTATTGAAGAAGAAGAAGAAGAAGAAGAAGAAGGCCTTTTGCTTTGTTGGGTGGTTTAAGGCACTAGAGTTATCATGTATTTATACAAGAGTTCCAGCTACCATGCATGTGATGTGGATGTGGATGTTCTGGAATGCATTTTTCTTATCACGGCCGAGTCAACGTTGTGAACAAAAAATATATATAACTAAATCAATATGTGTGTACAATATATAAATATATATATATATATATATATATATATATATTTTATTAAGGGAGTTCTCAAGGCTTTGCTTTTATTAATTACCATTTTCTAGCTGTTGGATTATTGACTGGTCATATTCGTTAGAGTTCCACTCGGAAGTTTTTATCTCAACTTGGGGAGCCACAAATTTTCCTAACTAAGGTGCAGAATGATCAAAGAAAAGTATAAAATGTAAACCTCTATTTTCATAAATAATTCAAAATTAATGAATATTTTTCATAAATCTGTATGTATGTATATTCATATTTTATGAGATGGTCTAATATAAATTTAATACTAATTAATTATTAGTAAGTAGTTTAATTTAGTTATCAATTTCTTTTTGTCATATTAAAAGTCCTAATATAATTAATTTCATTCCTCTTTTAGAATATGTTATAGGTAAATTAAGTGCAATAATTTAATTATTTTACATTTGTATTCCGTAAGAATCATGTGTATGTTTTACGTACATAGAAATAGGAAACACCATCCTCACGTTCACAGTTTATTTTTCACTAATCACTAATTCAACAATAGGGTTTTAAAAAATTGAGGTTTTGGCATGAGGATAGTCCGATAATTCTGCCAAGAAAACCTTGAAAGAAAAGGACAACGTCAGTGGGTATTTTTTTTTTTTTTTTTTTTTTGCATTAGGACTATTTTAAGAAAAAACTTTTTTTTTCCTATTTAATGTACCCACTATCCATAAGCTCTTTCAACAAAAAAAAAAAAAAGTATCCATAAGCTTTTACAATTATAAAAAGTTTCAATCTTTATTCAACGTTGCCCCCTCCTTCCGAATTCCATTAAATTATATAAGGTCTTATAGACATAGATGACTTCGATAATTATTTTAAATAAATTTGAAGAAATAGAATAAACATCTCTAGCCTCGACTTGATACTTGTCCATTTCCTGTTGTTAACTATTTTATGGTTTCTATATTAATTGTTTATAGTGATTTGATAAACAATACATACATACATTCATATATATATATATATAAAAGAGTAGAAATTGTTGAGAAAGTCCTTCTCTATGCTTTAGGACCTAACAGTAGGACCAAAACATGTCGGCCTATGAGTATGAAGACATAAATTGATGAATTATAGGCACAACTGGGCCAGGCAGATGTTTGGGAGCTAGTGTCTTCAACTAAGGAAAATTATTTTTATTATTATTCTTTTCCATCTTTTATCATCTGAATCTTGGTATAATAAATTTGTAAATTGTTGGTTTCTATCAATAGTATTGCACCCAATTTCAACTAGAATGCGACATGGATGCCCAGATTTCACTCAACTTTAGGTAAGCGAGACTTTTATTTGTAAGGAAGTATAAAGGAATATTTTTTAAATGATAAAGCTAGGAAGTGTGTCGATTATCCAAATCATTGGTTTAGTTGGCATCTCTTGACTTCCTTACAGTGATGTTTCAATTCCACACTACCAATTTAATGTAGAAAAAAAAATTGTAATTAAGTTCATCATTCAAAACTAAAGTAAGTTAGTTTTCATTAAAATAAAGAAGAAATAATGTATAGTTGCTATAGCTAACATAAATGACAAGTTTTAACTGGTTTTTATCTTCTTTTTTCTTTTTGAGAATAAACTTATTTTTATCTCAGTCTATCATTAACATCACTTCTTCTTCTTTTTTTATCTAATTCTAACAATCTGTCACATAATCAAGTGTCAAATTTTTTGTATTTCTAAACATTCTCTTTAATGTAAAATGACATAGGCCTTCTCCCTTATTACCATTATAGGGGAAGGCCATGTCCCCTCATATATTATGGGGGAATGGTAAACCTTCACCAAACACCGTTGGTTAAAGGGAAATGTATGCGCTCCATCGTCCCAATGCGAACGCCTTGCTAGTCAATGAGTCCCTTGATATCCAGTATTTGTAGTAGTAAAAATCTTTGTTGTCGTGGTTCTATTCACCATTTTACCAAATATTCATTGTAAATTTATAAAACTTCGGTAGGCCTTTTGGTGTGATTTTAAGTATTTAACAGTATGAAGTATGAACGCAATTTGTTGTAGAGAATCTTTTTTGGTGAATCGGAAAAGAACGATAGCAAAGATTGCCAATTGCATAAATGCTTCACTTCTAAGCCACCAATTATTACACCAAATATTCAATGATTTCTTTCACATACTCTTTTAAAGAAATTTCCTTTTCTGTGATACCTTTCACTTCTCTATATATAATTTCCTTGCCATAGTAGCATTGCATGGGACCGTCCTGTGTAAAAATGGCTTTTGCCTACTGAAATATTTGTTTATGTCCGGCCCAATAGCTACGCTAATAGTGTTTACTAAGTAATAAATTAGTAGCAAACGAATTCAGATTACAGATCATTGACCGAAAATATGTAGAATATAGTCAAATATGTATGATTATTGCTTATGAATATCTGAACTGATGATCAGCATTATTGTCGCTTGAGTTTCATAAAGAAGATTATATGTGTAATTAAAATAAGAACCAAGTCAAGTAATGAAAACAAAATTGATGTTTATGAAAGATCTGGCCAAAATGGGCATTTGTCCTTTTCGTCAAAACTTTCCAGTAAAATGCCAATGTTCTGAAACTATCTAGCAAAATACCCTTATTTTAAACTCGATTTTCTAAAAATTGAGTTTCAATGAAAGACTCAATTTTTAGAAAATCGAGTTATGTGAAATCAAACTTACAAAAAAAAAATATATATATATATATATATATATATATATATAGAACTCAAGTTCTATGTAAAATTCTCACATTACTTAATTTTCATCAAATCGAGTTTTTCATTGAAGCTTGATTTTCTAAAAATCAAGTTTCAAAACAGGGGTATTTTGTTAGATAATTTCATAATATAAGCATTTTACTACATCTTTTAGGCAAAAAGAGCAAATGCCCATTTTGGCCTGAAAGATATACATATACTTATATATATACAACACTCCAAAACAAATTAAAATTAAAGGCCTTTTTGTTGGATATCACAACCAAAGGATGCCATTGAATTTTCAAAGTTAGAAATTAGTATTACTCACTGGTCTTTACTCTTTATATTCAATTAGCTTCCTTAACGGAAAAAAGTAGCTAGCTTATTTCTTCATTTTTAAAATGCATAGATTAGACATTCCATCCGCTGGGTATATATTTAAATAATAGGGTTATTCTATAGTTTTTTTTTTTCTTTTTTTCTTTTTTGGATACATATTTCCTTTATTTTATGAATTATATTTAATAGAATTTAATAACGTGGTAAATGCTAACATCGCATATAGCAGTGTAGAGAAAGAATTAAAGGACCAAACTAAAACACCAATCAGTTTTTAGTGTAGGCGGAGATTGAACCTCAGATTTCTTATACAGCTATCAAAAACTTTATCAGTTGAGCTAACTGGAAATCACAAAAAAAAAAATTAAAGAAAAATATATTTTTATCCACACATTTATGGTTCTCCATATCCTTTTCTTTTAATGATCTTTTGGGTTTGTTTTTGTTCACAAGGCAAACAATACATGCAGAAATTTTTTTTTAATTATAAAATATATATTTTCTAATGGGTATTATTGGCAGTTGAGGAAAATATTTCACAAAGCAAAAGGCCTGGAATTTTTTTTTCTTAAGAAAGTTTCAACCTATAACATCCACTTTTGATGATAACTCTTTATTATCAGTGTCAATATAAAACTACTAATTACTCTACATTTTAAAAATATACCATGGGAGTGATATTTGTAATTTTCGATTTTAAAAAATAAAGTCTAATCAAAAGTCTTATGATTTACCGTTGCCCAAATTTCTAATGAAAGAGAATCTGGATTCCCAACCTTGTGATAAGGAAAGAAAATAAAGTTCTTGAGGATTCCACTTGTTATAGTGAGTGAGTTTGACTTAGTATGTATATATGCTGCTCCAAAGGAGCAGCACACAGCAAATACTGAAAACGATATGAAAAATACTCCTATGCTTAATTTGTAATATCTTATACTTTTACATCTATTTTTAGCGGTTTGATGGTCAGGAGCATAACACACACTTTTACTCTCTTTCCCTTAAGTCTTAATTCATGATTAGTTTCTACCGTATTTCTTATTCTCTTTCTTTGTTTATTAGTTAATTATCTTAAAGAATTTCTGGTATTTCACTCTCAGGGACTAATGTGAAATAAGGACAAGCATGAGCGTGTAAAGTGTGAAGAATTTTCCACGGCCACTATATTGATTGGTGAGTAGTGACCCACACGCTTGCTTAAAGTGACTTTGTTTTTCTATAGTAGCATGCCATCGAGGTCCCATATATATAAAAGCTTGATGTGTTTGATAGAAAAAACGTATACCTTCTAGGCTTTAATGATTCAAATTTGTATGCATTTGCCAATCAGATTCTTGTATACCTTTTCTAGGGTCTAATGATTCAAATTTGTAAGCATTTTGTCAATCAGATTCTTGTGTAATAATTGTGACACCTGCATGCATGCATTTATTTTTATTTTTTATTTTTAATGAATACAAAATGTTTAAGGAGTTAGAGCCTATCTAGAGGTGATCAAATAAAAAAAGAGATTGTGTTTTTGCCAATATTTAGAATGTCATTCACCGATTCAAATAAAAAAAGAGATTGTGTTTTTGCCAATAATTAGAATGTCATTCACCGATTTCAATTAATCCGAAGTCATATAGTACACCTAATCTCCTATTTATGATAAGAAAATATGGACATATATAACAGCTTAAATTCTTTAAAGTCGGTGAATTCAAATTAGTTCAACTGGTAAATCTCTAATTGTTAAATAAGAGATCTGAGGTTCAATTACCATTACACCAAAAACCGATTAATGTTTTGGTCTGATAATAAATAACACAATTATTATAAGCAGACATCATAGGTTGAAATTATTAGGTCGATGTAAAATTACAGACTTACACCCTCTAATTATTTTGCATCTACAAAATTTTCTTCCATATTTTGTCACAAACTATATATTTTACCTAAAAAGGATGAGATCATTTCCTTCCCTTTCCCTTCCATGCATTTTACTAAATATTGTGCGTGTTATTATAAGCTTATATAAATGAGGTAAAATTAATTTGGGTTTGATGACTATATAATTGTACTTTAGAATAAATAATAAAATATAAACAAAAAAAGAGGTTTTATAAAATTGTACCTCAAAAAATCCACTCCAAAACTACTTCAGAAAATTTTTAAATACCATCTATTCTTTCATTCTCAAAATATCCTTAATATATTGGAGGAAAAATATACATAACCAAGCTTAAATTATATGATCTCCCCTCTCTTATTTTTTTGGGTCTAGAAGACTGATATACTTCCATCTTAACATCATCCAATAATAGTGAATTTCCGGATCCAAAAGTTGACGTGGGTTTGTTGAATATCTCTCAAAATTCAGAAACATTAAACTTTGAAAAGTATAATATGATTCCATATGTACAAGCACCAAATTTAGCTTGAAATTTTGGATGCATGACACCTAATCCATTGTGTCCAGTGTCTACAAAGTCGTAACTCGGACTTCTTTAATGGATTACTACACTCAATCATGTACTAAATTTTCATATATTATTCGGTGGCAACGGTGAATTTTCTATCAATCACCACTTTTGGGCCTCACATAAATTGAAGATTTGTACAATATAGGAACATGTCTATTCGGTGATTTAATAAGTTTTTCATTCAAAAGGTAAGGTTAAAAATATAAATAAATAAATAAAAAATGTTGCAGCTTGAATAAAATATTTGGCCAAATAAGTGGGAAACGACATGCAATAGCAAAGGTTATTTAATAAATTGAAGAGAAAAAAAATATATTAGAAATGCAAAAGTAGTGCTGCACTGCTGCTTTATTTTTTTTTTATTTTTTTTTTTCCCAATTACTCAAAGTTTGAATTTTTCAAAAGATTTTGGTGACATATATTAATTAAAGTAGGATATTTTTGAAACGCTCACGTCTCTTGGTTTTGGTTTTTGACATGGGACATGTGAATCAAATTAAATAAACGGTGATTTGACAACGGGGCTCCATGCATGTCATTGCTGATTTGCCGCTAGTAGATTGACTTGTCAACTATTCAACACGGAAATGCATGCATGCCCATTGCCGAGTCGAAGTAGATAGCTGTCCTAATTAATATATAATTAATTGCGGTTCAGCTGTATATGTAAATGTGGAACGAATAAGAAGTGAATTAAATTATTTCGAAACGAATAAGACGTGAATTAAATTATTTCTTTTCTTTTTTCTTTTTTTTTGAGAATCATAAATTATTTCTTTTCGATTGCTCTAGTCTAATGTAATTTAAGATCTAATTGGATTTTTAATGTAACTCTATAGTAGTGCTCTAATTTATTTATCTGAATTAGCCGATTATTTTATTTAATATAATATGCCATAATGGGCACATAACAAAAGTGATGTAAGCAGTGGATTCAAAAATGTTGTATTCATACTTTCAAAAAAAAAAAAATGTTATATTCATACTTTTGAATATGTATTATTGTATGAGTCATATTAACAGGGTGCTTTTAGGTCAATTGTTAATAAAGAATTTTAAGAAAGTTTTGACAACAATTAAAAGTAATACTACAGTCACAAACTATTTTACAACATTTTTACAAAATATTGATGTGACCAACCTCTTATTAGTTTTTATCTAAACTCACCATTAATATCACTTTTATATTTACCAATAATCACTCACTACATAAGTAGTTTGTAAAAAATTTTGCAAAACAGTTTGTCTCTAACATTATTCAACAATTAATTACTGACTTCTTTTTTCATAAAAGTTTTTAAAAATATTTCCTAAATCAATACTCTTAAAGCATCTGTTAACTTTTCTCCTATGGTATGTTATTGTATATCTTTGATGCTAGAGTTTGAGACATTGCCTTATATTTTAGCCTTGAAGTCAACATGATAGCGTATCCTAGAACACTAAGTAGGGATTCTTGGCAACCCTTTAGTGTCGGCAAATAGAAAAGAAATGATAAAAGAAGAGAAAAATTGGGTTACAGATCCACCGAAGTGGGAAGCCTTAACCGGGTGTATGGTAACAGGTAAGTTCGAAGACCGTTCCCGTCCCTGTCAGGGGAGATGCCAACCATCTTTCCTTTTTTATGAACACAAATAGAAAAGAAATGCATTTATTATTGGACAAAATTTAGCTACAAAATTAATTGTAGCCTAAGGCTACAACCTTACTTAATATCATTAATATTACTATATATTTTGAAAATCTAACCGTTAGATTGCATGTTCTTTATACTTTTAATACATATGTCAAATTTTGTGTCAATCGGATATTTTTTACTATATAATTTATAAGATTATATTTTAGGGTCATGCTAACGAGTGCTCTTAGGGCATTCATTAATAATCCATTTTAAAAAAGTTTTAATAGTACTTTTATGAGAAATGAAAAAAGCTATCAAAATATTAATTACTTTTTTTTCATTTCTCATAAAAACTTTCTTTAAATGGATTATTAATCAGTGCCCTTAGGGCACTCGTTAGCATTTTCCTATATTTTATGCATAATTTTAAACTACAAAAACTTGCAATTTAAACAATTTATTGATGCCATAGTTATTGATCTTTAATTTTCTAGAAATTTTACAAGCATGTGGGATATAAGAAGAAAATGTAATTCATTGGTAAATTTGTCAAAATTCACCTCCAATAAAAAGATATTGAGTAGGGTTGTAATTTTAGATTACAACTAATTTTGTAGCTAAACTTTGTCTTTTACTCTATGCAAAAACATGAATATTATAATGCACGAGTATGTTGGGGTGTATGGAAATGGAATGTGTGGTATGATCATACAAATCTTCTAACAGATAAATTAAATTTTTAGTTGAATTATGCACAACCTTGGTTGAGTGTATTTGTCAAATTATGATTACGAGTTCCTAAGATTTATATCAAGAAAGGGCAATCACTGTATACTAGACTAACCCTCGATTGGTTGAGATTACTCTATCAATTGTCTCTTCACCACTTGATTGAGACACAAAATGCCTAATTTTTAATCGGTACCATTAAGTCAGCTGCAAAATTGGTTATCGTAACCTGCATGCTAAACTATAAAAGAGCATATAAGAGTCAGTTGATGATGAGGTTAGAGAGTATGTTGCTCATCTAAGAAGGAAAAAAAATCACCAAAACTTCTCTTTTCACCATAACCTATGAGTTCAAATATACAATCTCAAGACAATGTTTTCTATTGGTGATCAAGGTTGAAACCACAAATCCTTTCCTATTCATTCCAACAGAGAAGAAATCTTCAAGGCAAACCTTGAATTCAAGCAATTCGTTGGAGAAGCAGATTGTGGTATCATATCTGTAAGTATTTACCGGGTAGCAATTAGGGATATAGGTATTTCTCAATTATAATGCTTCAATTCTAAATAGTGCAATATTCCTAGGGGTTAAGGTTAACTTCTATAGTCTTTTTTTTTTTTTTTTCTCAATTAAGATTTTTTTTTTTTTCACATATGTTATTTACTTTAGGTAAAACCTAGATACAATACCTTAAGTGTTGTACATTAGGTTTTCTAATTAAATTCAAACAGATAACTCCATTGAATTTAATTATCCTTTGACAAGATAATATTTTTTATGTTTTATTGGTCAATGGAATCAAGTGTTTGAAATTAATTGGAAAACTTTACCAGTTAGCTCAACTAGTAAAGTATCTGATGGTTGAATAAAAGATCTGGGGTTCAATCCTCGCTTATACCAAAAACTGATTGATGTTTTAGTCTAATGACAAAGAGCTATCATCAAGAGCGAAAGCCATATATTGAAACTCTCTAAAAAAAAAGTATTACCCATTTACTTTATGCTGTATTGCTTTATTTAGTGATTTCTTATTGGAAACTGTTAACGGATGCTCTTAAGGCAATAGTTAACAGTCCATTTAAAGAAAGTTTTATGGGAAAAGAAAAAA
Organism: Quercus ilex subsp. ballota; assembly: GCA_032727855.1. Classification (NCBI taxonomy): domain Eukaryota; kingdom Viridiplantae; phylum Streptophyta; class Magnoliopsida; order Fagales; family Fagaceae; genus Quercus; species Quercus ilex. The sequence goes on from CM064914.1 coordinate 35,738,547, forward strand.
AAAATTAATATTTTGATAGTTTTTTTCATTTCCCCTAAAATTGATTGTTAACCATTGCCCTAAAGGCACTCATTAGTACGACCCTTATTTATGGTAATTAACCAGTAATCAAACCGACTTACATAATTGGTTAATGCGAAAAGTTAATTAATTCCACTTAAAATTGAAAAAAGGGTCTAAATTGTCTTTTCAACTTCAAACTTCTATAATATAAGTGTTACATTTGAGAACTTATTTAGGATGTATTTGGATACCACTTATTTTGTTAAAACCTGAAAAATTATTGCTGAAAATACTGTAGATAAAGGTAAAAGTTAGTTGAAATAATACAGTGAGGCATATAAATAGTGCCAAAAAGTGCAATGAAGCCATGAATAGTAGAAAAAATAAGCTGAATAGTGAAATAATTTTAATTTTTAAGTATAATTCAAACACACACTTATTATCAACTCATACTCATACCTAGCAAAAGTTGCATATATGAAAATTCCACCTTTTAATATTTCTCTTACCAAAGAGTAATTATAAGACAATGGTAGAGACACGATCTTTTTCAAAACTTATTAAGGGAAAAATTGTGATTATAGTACCAAGCGTTACTTTAAAATAACTATGTCATTCTTATATATATATATATATATATATATATAATAAAAATAAAAATCTATCATTAATATCATTTTTATTATTATATACTAATCATAATAAGTTATGTCAACAATTATAAATAATAATAAAAAATTATTTCTAATTTTATTGTTATATGATTCTTATATCAATTGGGAACCATTATGATTGATTTTATTAATTTTAATTATATATGTGTATATATAAACTCCTTTCCCCCATCTTTGCACCATTAGAGGTGTCAATTCAGGTTAGCATGTCGAATTCGTGTCGTGTCAAGGTAGGAGTATTCGGCTAAATGACTCAACCCAAACATGATTCGTTTAATAATCGTGTCATGATCCTTCAACCCTAACCCGATTTGTTAATAAGGCGGGTTAACCTGACCTAACCCACTTGACACGCTTAATAAACAGGTCATGTTAGGTTGACATCGAATGTGACACAACCCATTTCAACTTAATTAATATTAAATATAACATCTGTAGGGACTCGATTTTTGGAAGGACCCTCTGAACTTAGAAGGGATATCATCCTGTAGGCCCCAAACAATGAATTTGTAGAGAGTGAGTTGAAGAAATTGACCCTTACAGGCAAACGGAGCTTCATCGTGGATCCATTGCTATTGAAGGCTAAGTGCCTTAGTTCTTTGCTAAAATTACTCCTCGGCACTTGTCCGAGGAGCCTGGGCCTCCCTCCTCCCTCTTTAGGAGGGATCCTTTACATTATATATCTTTTACCCAACCAATCCTAACCCTACACTTGTTGAGCGATCAGGACATTACTCAGGTGCTTGTCCCATCAGCCGCCTTCCCATTCTCTTTGGGAGTCACGGCAGCCAAGGTGGCACTGGTGCGGAGTCCTTTCCTCATTAATGCCGCCAGGGCGGTAGTCAGGTGCACTAAATGCGAAGGTGACAGTTTGTCATGAGCTTGTTCCTCTTCCAAGTTTCCATTGCTGGCGCGTGGTACTGCCTCTCTGTTCTTTGAGTGGTCAGGAAAGTTCCCTTAAGTGTGCTGCTATCTGTCTGAAGGTATCGGACGCCCGAGGACAGGGTCATCCTCGGCGTGGCAAGTTGGTCTCCTGGACTTCTTGTTTTCCTCCTCGGACTTTGGGTGCCTCCTCGGCTCGGGTCTTCGGCCCAGGAACGAAGTGGGCTGGGCCGTAAGACTTGCTGGCCCCACAACATCTATCTAGAATTTTTTTTTTTTTTTTTAACATCCCAAAAGTAGTGTATACATTTCAAGTCTTCAACCCACATTCAAAATAATATAGTTCAACAAACATATAACATCCACCTAGAAATAAGTTCTTTACAAAAATATAAGAAGGTTTAGAGATTTAGGGTTTAGAAATCGAGGGTTTGTAAAGTTTCAATTTCCAATTATATCCCTTATAAGTTTTTGTAATTACTTACTTTTCTTTTTAAGTTTAAAATATAAATTTGATATAAAAGGTATTTGACAAATCTAAAATAAAATGAATATTTATTTGTTATACGAGTTAAACAAGTTATGTTAAATAGGTCATTTCGAGTTGACACAAATAAATTGGCATGTCAAACGTGTCTATTGCGGGTCATGCAGGTTGACCCACTTATGACCTATTTCTTATCGTGTCGCTTTTGAGTCGACCCATTTATGACCCAAATCCTCTAAGGCCCAACCCTAACCCGCAAAAACTCGTGTCAGGTTCGTGTCGAGTTCACGGGTTAGGTCAAACATTTACACCCCTCACCATAGACTGAAATTATATATGTAAAATATAAATTATGATAAATGTCACAAATGAATAGGGGTGTCAATGTTTGACCCAACACGCGAACACGACACGAACCCGATACGGGTTTTTTCGGGTTAGGGTTAGGCCTTAATGGGTTTGGGTCATAAACAGGTCAACCCGCGTAACCCGCAATAGACACGTCTGACACGCCAATTTATTTGTGTCAATCTGAAATGACCCACTTAACACAACCCATTTAACTTATATAACAAATAAATATTTATTTTATTTTAGATTTGTCAAATACCTTTTATATCCAACATATATTTTAAATTTTAAAAAAAAAAGTGAGTAATTACAAAAATTTACAAGGGATATAATTGGAAATTGAAATTTTACAGACCCTAGAACTACTAATACTTTTTTTTTTTTTTTTTTTTTTTGCATAGAACTTACACAAATGAAATTGGATGAGCTTGTGGAAAATGTTATGAATTTGGACATCAACAAAGAATCTATGAATGATAATCGTGGTCATAGTTAGGATTAGTCTACTGTTTGCTCAAATTCTTTCAATATTGATACTTAGCATTTGGCGAGTTCCAAGAATATTATATTTTTGTTGAACTATGTTATTTTATTTTTGTGAAACTTTGTTATTTTGAATTTGGGTTGAAGTGTATGCACTTCTTTTGGAGTGTAAAGAACTTATTTCTAAATTAATGTTATATTTTTGTTGAACTGTATTATTTTGAATGTAGGTTGAAGACTTGAAGTGTATGCACTGCTTTTTGGGATGTAAAAAAATTTATTTCTAGATGGATGTTATATTTAATATTATGCAAGTTGAAATGAGTTGTGTTACATTCGTGTAAACTCAACACGACTCATTTATTAAGCGTGTCAAATGGGTTGGGTCAAGTCAACGCGCCTTATTAACAGGTCGGGTTAGGGTTGAAGGATCATGACACGATTATTAAATGGGTCGGGTTAGGGTTGAGTCATTTAGTCGAATACCCCTACCTCGACACGACACGAACCCGACACGCTAACCCAAATTGACACCCCTACAAATGGACAGGTTTCCGTGGAATAAATACATGCTAGGTTATTTTTATCCAAAAAAATATATGCTAGGTTGTTGTGTACAGCTTCATAATCCATTGGGCTTTTATGGAGCAGGCCAGGCCAGATCTATTTCATTAGTTGGGTAGTGGAGTAAACATGTTTGGGCTAGACAGGGCCCATCTGGACCTATTTAAGAAACATAGGTACCGATGCCCAACGTATCCATTGCTCTAGCTAATTAATTAATTATTGGGCTCCAAATAGGAACGGAACTTTACAAATTTTTTTTTTTTTTTTTTTTTTGGGAGAATCTACTTTACAAGCCCAGTAAGTAGTAACGCACACAGTGCCCCCAAAAAAAAAAAAATCCGGTTCCAATTTTATGGGACATCCCTAAGCAAACAAACACCTGAACCACTTTCTCCAAAAAAAAAAAAAAAAAAAAACTTGAACCAATAGTCTATTCACTATTGCCTCCTGAGAAAAATTTATCATCTCCATTTAAAATAACATGATATTATGTATATTATTAGATAAAAAAAAAATTATACACAAAAATAAGAAATAATTGCATCCTTTGTGGTGTGACTAATGTCCATGTCTGTAGTTTAAATTATACCCCCGCCCCGCACTGCCCTGCCCCACTATCGACCTATCTCAAAAGAAAGAAGAACAATGCCTCAAACACCAAGTTATTATCTTGTGTAACGATTACATGCAATGGTCCTCTCACATGAGTTATTACAAAAGAATCGCTAGTGCACATTGAATCTGACGAGAAAACATATAGCAGCATATATAGGCCAGTATACAGGTTGGCATTAAGTTTTTTAGAAAAGGAAACCTGCAATTATACTGTACTACCTGTAACACTAGATGCCACAATTTTGAACATTTAAAGTGTGAACCAGGTATATGCTCTTTTATCATGGGAAAATTAATTGAACATTTTTATTTTTTGGTTCACGTTATCATTCAATTTAATGTTCATAGGAATTCAAACAAATTTACTACGTTTTACTAGAAGATAATATACCATATTTCTAGTTTTATTACTTGAACGTAGTCTTTTCAGGATTCAGATTCTCAAGAGTTGTTAGGATAACTCTATCGTAGATTAGTTTCTAAAACCTCATTTATCTGTTTTGAAATTATAGTTTGATTAGATTTTCCACCTCATTAATGATTTGCTTAGATACTAATATTGATGATGTGACAAATCGGATCCTCTAATTTTAAATGGATGTTAAATTAGATACAAATAAGCATTCTTTGATTCAAAGAAGATAGCATAACCCAACTAAAGATTCTTCAAGCAAACCTGCATTAAGGAGCGACTTGTTTGGATTATCTTCAGCCATGAATATGAGGCATCCAAAACTATGAAATATAAGGCTGGTGTTAATCAAATAACTAAATGAAACCAACAAACTCACAATTTTATCACCAAAAAGGCATACTAGGTTTCTTCACCATCTATGCCCAATGCTTGTTTTGCACCAAAATACTAAGTTTCTGGCTTTTGGCTAATTGGCTTACTATGTTCTTGACACTGTTTGAGAACTTATGATATCAACAATGAATAAGCAATTTTGCTTTAAGCAGAAGATCTTAGAGTTCCCTTGGGTGGATTATTTTCCTCAGCCCTACACGAAAAGGGAAGAAGAGGAAGAAGCAAAGAGTGATGGGTTATTCTTGCTCTTCATTACAGCTCTTGATAGCTTCCAACACAGCTTGTTTCACCACTTGAGCATCTAAGCTATCACGATTCTGCAAAAATAAGAACATTCATCTAATTCATTTAAGTGCAAATAAATTGTCACTCGCACAATCTATCTATAATAGTGTTGAGATTATAAGATACAGATATAGATTACAAGAATTCAAAAGTACTAAGAAAATAGAGATTAGTTCGATACAGATATCACTGAAAATTTATATATATAAGCATCATATATGCAGCCATATACATGCAATCACAAAAATAGGTGAAATGAATGCCAACCACTCATTGACGCCTTCGTACACACAATCAGAAAAACTTAAATTGTGTGGCTCACACCATATTTAAGTTCACACGTGATGTTCCAATTTATTTTTATATATTTATCCCCCTTTTAAAGAATAAATAAATTCACAAATATACAAAACCGCATGAGAGTCACATATATATATATATATATATATATATATTTATATAAGTTGATATAGGGAATAGTGTGGACTATGAATTCCTTGTGTGTATTAGTCCATATAGAACACAAGAAAAATATGGTCTTCCTTACTTCTCCACCAACAGCTTGTAACTGGAAAATATCTGAACAAGAAACCCTAGCATCGAGCACTTCAAGACCCAGCTCCTCAAATGCTTCTAGTATTGAGACTAGCAAACCAGGACAATTTTTTTCTGAAAACACATTAATAAGGAAACCCCTTTCTAGGGTTTCCACAGTAACCTGCTCAAAGTACAATAAAATTAATAGTGTAAGTTGTTTTATCAGGTAAAACATGATTCAAGAAAGATATCAATTGGATACAATAATTGAAATTATAATATATATATATATATATATATATATATGTACCGCAGGCAATGAATTTTGAGCTTTTGAACTTTGTGAAGTTCCAATATCTTGATTCAGTCTTTCCACTTTTTGCTTCAACTCATTTATATACCTGGATGCATCTACTATAATTGAAGCTTTGTTCAGCTGCCAAAGACACAAATCGGGGCAAGAAATCAAATAATGAAGAATTAGAGATTAGAACATTGGAGTATCAAATTCCAGGGGCACCCCAAGAAGAAGAAGAAGATGAAGATATTGAAGGCCAAAGCTGTTGGAAAATAGTAATTACAGCATTAGAGTTGGTGGCAGCACGAAGCTGTTGCAACTTCTCATTTAACGCTGCTCTTTTATGCTCCCTAGAAGCCATACTTTTTCTGCCTCTTATTTTTATCCTCCTTTAGGCTTTGGGGAGGGGGGCTTTTAAAGGGGGTCTTGAGCTCTCGAACTGCATGAGAGTGCCTCTATTTTCCCACTTTAAATTATTATTGTACTTAAATTTACAAAATTGACCTTTCGTTGTTCCTAAATTTTCTTAAGTTAGCTCATGTCATTCCCAATTTTCATTTTGTGGAAAAGCATCTTTAACATATGGTTATGTACTTATGATTTAGACAAAACGACTGACACACTGAAAAAAAAACTTATTTTGTCTCACACTGTGTATTATATTTAATTGAGCTATATAAGTGATTATGAGGAGTTTTAATTGTAACTTGACTACTCCTTTTAAAATATAACACACCTGTATATGTAAAATTTAATCTAATTGCCACAAATGGTGATATCAAAGCTAATCTAGTAATGTTCTGTGGGGGTGGGACCTTGAAAGGATGGTTAACTTCACAATAAGATATTGTGTTGTTGGGTGATTTGTTGCAACCTTTAAGATAGACGTAACTCTTTCTAGAGCTATAATCTCCATGAAGTGTTGTATGCTAGTCTATAAAAAGGGGATAAGAGATCATTTAGGCTATTCCATTCCTCGCTTGAATGATACTTTCATATGTAATCATCACCTTCATAGGATTGTCATCGTTTTGAAACTAACAAGTTACCCAAACTTGATGGTCTTAGTTAGTAACATTGAAGTATTGAGTTCAACCCTCACCAGGAAAATTTTAGTCTTACTTTCCAAAAAAAGAATTCATGGATCGAGAATTATATTGAAAATATCAAATGACATTATTGATATATTATACCATTTTTTTTTCCATCTTTATAATATTAGTTAAATTTCATGAGTTCCAGTCAGAAATATCTGCAAAGTTTTTTGTCTCTCTCTTGCGTCAAAGAATATAGAATAAATTTTTAACTTCACGGATGTTGGGGTGATCACAAATTTTCATCTTTAGAAGAGAATTAACCACTAGGTCAGATGCTATTGATGAGAATTCTTTGGCTTATGAAAATATATATACCAATTGATTGGTTAAACTTTTTTCCCTCTTTCTTGTGACTTGTGATAGAGCAAACTCGAAATCTTTTTCCAGTTTTCACATTTGGGGTTATAAGTTGACCTTGATCAATAATAGTAGCAATATAAGATATGAGGACTCTAGAGTTAGAAATTTGTACAAAAGAATCCATATGAATTGTCAAATCTAATCAAATATTCACTAAAAAAGTTAGGGTTCATGTCACATGTATATACATGCATGTCCTAACATTGGCAGAAACCGCGACCATATATGACATAAGTTGTTTGTAAATTCTCTAGGGGTGATCATGAGACATGAAGAGTGATGCACCGTGACTGGTGTGTCATGGGAGTGTGGGGGCTAGAGCTAACACACATGTAGATGTAAAATCTGATATACTAAGATGAAGTATTTAAACACAATAACTCAATGATATTTGACTTTAAATATCTATATCCCAAAGTCAGAGTCGAAAATTCTTGATGGCTATATCTTTATTATGAAGTTCCGTGTATTACTTGGAGTCGGAGTAAAATTATGATTACTTGGCTTACACTACTCAAAATGCTGATTATAATATATAATATTTCTAATATCTGTTACAGTAGTGATAGACAAGAATAGGCAATCATGGTTAAATTTGATTGTAATCATATATGTGTTTTATATGCATTGCATGGCATAATCTTAGGCACATCAATATATATAAAAATAAATGTATGCAGTGGGGGCATTTCAGTGAAAGGGAAGGTTAGATAAGATTGGATTTGCATGAGAGAAAGAGAGAGAGAGAGACGTAGGGTAGGGACAAAAGAATGACGGGAAGAGAGAGAGAGAGAGAGAATGTGCGTGTGCAAGATCAGCCCCGTGAGAAGTGTTTGGAGGGATTGACAGCTAAACTACCTTTGACGCTTCCTTCACTGCTTTCGATGCCCTCTCTTTCCCTCTCTCTCTCTCTCACCCAGCCAACCCCAGAAACACACCATGTCTCTCATCACGTGCAGATTCCTTCTCTAAACGCGTTAACCCCATAATGGCAATAATCCATCTAATCTTTGTTTGCACGTGTCACTATCTCTCTCCACGTGACTTCTTTTTCTTTTTCTTTTTTTTTTTTTTTTTTTTTACTAAATTAACGAACAAGATGAGGAAGGTTGAGTAGGAATGAGTATGGGTAGAATAGAATCGGATCATGGGTGTCTCATTTTTGGCAAGAGAACATGAGATGTGGAGAGTAAAACTCATATAAAATAGGGCAAGTCAGATAAAGTAGGGTGGGATATTTTTACCATTCCTAAAGTTGGTTGATTGAGTGGGATTTCATGTCCTATATGCAAACCAATATAAGAACATATACAAGTCGATCTTAATAAAGGTTTTGGAGAGCCTGTGCCATAAAACATCAAGAAAAACCCTAGAACTTTTGCATCACCACAATATTGAAGTTCAAATAGAGAATCTAGGAACAATTTTATCAAATATTGGTGATCAAGTTGAAGCCAAGGTGCCTTCCTTTTTTGTTACAATAAAGAAAAATATTTAAGGCAGTCTTTGAAGTAATGAATACAGTTCATGGAAACAATTCTAGATAATAATTAAAAAAAAATCCAAAAGGATTGTAGTAATGTGGGGTATTTGTAAGTATTACTACGGATAGCATTTAGAAATTTATTTCAATTGTATAAACTTTAATTTCCTTTGAGTCAGTAATTCCATAATAACCCTCTGTTTTTTTTCCCTTTGAATTTGTCTATTGGCTTTTCACTTCGTAAGCAAATTGCCTGTCTTTTATTTCACCGCACTTCATACTACATGGTGATTTGATTATTGTGGCTTATTAATTATAATTCATCTAAACTTCATAATTAACCGTTCATCAAAACTTCATAATTGGTTAATTTAATAAAGATTTAATTCTGCTAAAATCAAACAAAGGGGTCTCAATCGTTCCTTTCAAGAAGCACTTCATACTACATGGTGAATTGATCATTGTTTATTAACTATAATTCATCTGAACTTCATAATTGGTTAACTTAATAAAGATTCAATTCTGCTAATTAAAATCAAACAAAGGGGTCTCAATCATTTATTTCAAGAAGCACTGCTACTACCGTTGTACTAAATATTTACTCTAATACTGACCTTTTGAAAGATAGTTGTTAATCATTCTAATAATGTGATGTGTGGCTGGATGAGTTAATTTGGCATGCATAGACCTCTTACCCAACTTCAACATTAGACTTACATATGAACACATTAAAGAATAGGCAGCAACAACCCTAGCAACTGTTCCATCTAGGCGTTGAGTCTAATAATGGAACTTTTGGAAAGATAGTTATTAATCTACACCAGGTGATGCAGCTAGTATAGTTAAAACAATATCATCTATACATGACAATAAGATTTAATCTACAAAGATTTAACATGCTTGCAAGCAACTACCTATATCTATTAGCATCACCTACCAAAATTGACTATTCATATGCTTCAGGCATTTTTTTAGTCCCAAAAGAATGAAACACATTCCTTTTGATTTGGGGGACACCTTTGGTTGAAGCCCCCACCAAATCCCTAACAGTAACGCCTATATACAAAGATATAATTAGAATTTCTTACTTCTTAATCTAGTTGCAATATCAATGTGAGATTGTCAACCTTACATGTGTGACCTGTGGTGTTTTTTTTTTTTTTTAATAGTATTTCTCTACTTTTTAACGTGGGATTTGTTGAAATTTAAGGCAATGAACAGCATGAATGTCACTCAGTTCCAAAGAAGCATTGCTTTTTAAAAGCAAGGTGATAAAACTCATAAAAGGGCTACTTTTTTTTTTTGTTCAAAAAGGGCTACTATTATACTGTGAAGTTTTATCTACAGTAAATGTGATCTGTATATAGTTTGCCTGTTTACCCTAAACATTATGACTCGAATAAAGAATTCAGTTAACCTGGTATTGTGGAAGACAGTGGGACACGTAGCTTGATTCTATTCAACAGAGAATAAAATAGTTTTCAAGTAAATCATGTAACTGTGTAAGACTAGAATGGGATCATAAGTTTATATGTTGGTCGAATTCAAGTTGAAAAAAAAAATGACGGGAGATTGAGAAACTGTTTCACAACTTTGGGAGCAAAATTAGAGGAATGGTTATTCCAAAACTTTGAGGACATATTAATGATAAATTGCTGATTTTTTTTTTCTAAAAAAAGAAGTTATTAAAAATAATAAATTTAATCAGTTAAGTACAATTCTAAAGCTTCCTTTCATATGTGGACTAAAATTATTCAATAGTATGTATTGTTCGGATCAATTCAATTAAATTCAAGTAAGTTGTTTACCTCTTTTCATTAAATATTCTATTTGCTTGCATTTTTAATCCAGGCAAGAGATTGTATATGATCATAAATTAATAGTACCTTAATAATAATTGGTAAATATATATTATGCCAAGAGCTTTGTAACTCAACTAGTTAGTAGTATTTTTACACATTGTTTGGCTTTACTTCAACAATAAGGTTTAGATGATTTAAACTATTATGCTTCTCTTGGTTGATAAGGAGAAAGAAACAGGTCTGAAAGCTACCAACCCAAATTTGTAAGTGATATCATTAGGAGATAAATTATGCATGGGAGATTATGCCTAACATCTAAAAACAATATATCCAATGTTGATTCATAAAGGGCATTTTATATGTCCATTGCATTTCTCCAACAATATTGTCTCCATTGTATACAAACAAATCACAGTGTACCACCTATTCACATGTGTGCCCATTAATCATCACAACAAAACAATTCATCACATACATAACCAGCTTCGACCCTTGGCTCCTGCCCTAGTTTATTATTCTTCCTAGGTTTTAGAGTTCCTGGTGCTACGGTTCCTTCATTCATCATAGGATTTGATACAAGACAAATATACACGTATAATACTATATATAAAATAAGAACCATTAGAAAAAGTAGATGATCTTTATCAAATGTATGTTTCATGTACAAAGATGAAAATTCCTTTTTTTTTTTAAGTTCAACTTTCCTTGCACTTGTAGTTGTTTTTATCACAATAATATCTATACTCCTTATTACTTTTGTAATATTAACTTATATACTAACAAAAATGCATGTTTTTGAGATTACAGCTAATGATCACTCTTTTGATTGAACAAATGAATGAACTTGGCAAAATTCATAGCTAATCAAAACCTTCTTCCTACTTTTGCAAGCGAGCGAGTGAGATGGCCCCCATTGACGCATTATGCGTTTGAATCATGCAGAGAGAGCTATTATTTGAAGAATAATCAGCAACACGTGCTTTTTCTTTTTTCTTGACTGGTGTAATGATTATGTGCTTGGCATATATGCATGGTTGTATCAAAATTGATTTAGTTTGTTGCTTTTCACAAAGAAATTCCGATGTCTTTCTAATAAAGAAATCGAGAATTAGACAATACAGGTCTATAAGAAATTCGACTACAGTTACAATTGAGGGTGACTTTGTTCTTATCACTATATCAGCATGACTGACAATGTTACAGAAATGATTATATTAGAAAGTAGCCAAAAACCAAAAGAAAATTATTGGTACAACCAGAAAACATCATAGCATCGTTTCGTATACCAAATAATGGTGTATGATGCAGTTCATTAGGCACCTTCAAACGATCTATGTTCAATTTTGTTTACAATGAAAAATACTTTTTTTCTGAGAAGATAAAAATGATCAAAAGTAAAATCAGAAGCTGTTAATTGGTCAAAATCTTGAACACCGAAAAACAAAAAATGTGTATTTAGAAAAATAATAAGAAAAGGCATGTGTAGCATCCATAGATTGAAGAGGATGTCATAATAACCAGCTTCCATAATATTATTAACAAGTCCTTAACCCGTATAACTCATAGAAGTTTGTCAAAAAAATATGATACATGTTTAATTACTATGTGTCAATAAAAACGAATAAAAATTAGAGAATTTGTGAAAAAGAATTTATTTAATTTAATTAGAATTTGTTTGAAAAATATTTAAACTAATTTAATGAGAATTGGTTAATATCAAGTTGTTTTATCCATCTTAAAATTAATTTTTTTTTTTTTTTTCAAAAAGATGCATGGTGAATTGAACTGAGCCACATATGTATTTCCACCGACTCTCAATATTTTTATAGTTAACATGGATAGGTATAGAACTTTTTAGCCAACATTCCAAAGTAAATGCTAGTAATATCAATCTTGTTTTTGTTGATTAATTGTAGCCAGCTACTGGGATTAATTTCCGGATTATTCTGTGTATGATTCTTTTGACTCCTCGAACGTCCAGAAAAATAAATATTAATTTATAGCTGACAAGTATGTACCTGAGATTGCTCTTCACCTTAACCATACAACTAGTTAGTTTTTTTTTTTTTTTTTGAGGAACAACCACACAACTAGTTTGCCTACTAATAATTTCATTAATTCAATCTTGGAAGGAATAATATAGAGAGCATGATTAAATGTCCAATCAAAGAATACGGATATTAATACAAATAGTGCCAAATTTGGAAATGTGTCTCGTGACAATCCCTCCTCCTTTTTTTTTTAGACAAACTTTCCTACAGATGAAATTCCAATCCCCCAAATTAATTTTATTAAGTGACAAAATTCCCTTGCAAGTAATCATAAAGAGAACTTTTTCTTTTTTCTTTTTTCTTTTTTCTTTTTTCTTTTTTCTTTTTTCTTTTTTTAAATTCAATAGTTGAAAGAGAAAATTTTGAAACCTAGTATCCAAGGGGAAATATTATGCACATTTTTTTTTCTTTTTCTTTTTGCTGAGGAGAAGGCTAGAAAGGTTGAATTAGGATTAGGGAAGAAAAAGAGTAAAAGACAGAGACAAAACTCTCACTTCCTACGATAAGTTTAGATAGAGGGGTCACTTTTCACTTGCTTGAATGCCCTAAAGTTCCCATCAAAACGCCAAGATTTTCGAAGCACGCACTCGTAGTACAGACAATGCAAAGTGGCAAACCATGCTTGCTAACAAGCCTCACAATCTCTGACAGCTATATATGTTTTCCTCAACATTGTTCGCTTTCTATGTGTTGACAGTTTGATACTCCAGTTAATTTCCATTTTAATTTATGGGTTATTAAATTAGAGTAGTAAACAAGAAAAGAAAAAAAAAATACACTTTACTCATTTATGATGTATATTGACTATTAAGTATTAAGTTAGTCCGATTAATTAACCTGTCGTTTAAATAGTGACACTTTACTCATTCTAGATGCATTCTATTATCATATTAAGATATGGTGTTTCAAGAATAAGAAAACTATTTTCATTCCCAAATAGGAAATTTTGAACAAGGTAATTACTAATTAACTAGTATCTCACCCCTAACTAAAAATTGTGACTTAAACCTATTCATTCCTTCCATAATGTTTTTCTGCATAACTTGCAACTTAAGTACTGTAGTCATACTGTTAAGTAATAGGCTCTTGCATTGGTTATTAGTCAGCCCTACAAAGTGAATCCAACTTGTTGTATAAGTGGGAAATTTTCAAAGTGCTAATAATTAAAAAGGCAGGCAATCTTCTGTGAATTGATTAAGACTTGTTGGAAATGTGGGGTCTCTTATGAGTCTATGACAACTGATGTTTAAGTCACTTGGGTCCAGGCGGACATATATGCCACGGCTCTGTTGTGACGTGAGACTAGTGACATTAAGGTTCACGGGCTAAGGTTCTAGTTACGAAACACAACAATTTTTTTGCAGCTAAATTTGTGTAAAAAGAGAGAGAGAAGAAAACATATACATATGATGGTAAAAACTCATGGGTGCGTATTGTACGAAGTGCATATATAGCTTTGTCCCTTCTCCTCACATGTTGGATAGCCACCAACAACCATAGATGAAAAACAACCAAATTGCATGATAGCTCAAGGATATTGAAGTATCCTTCTTTATCAAAGAGCATTTTGCACAAGTCATTTTTTTACATGGGGCCACTGGACAGCTAAGATTTTTAACTTTGGACTAGATGTTTAATATAATCCCCCACAAAATAGGAGTCTTTCTCTATCTTTCTCTCTCTCTCTCTAAGTTAAAAGGAAAATTAAAAAAGTGACAGCAACTCTTCAAGGCATATACTGCTGTAATGTAACCCTATGGAGCTTGTTTATTCCATCAAATAGTAGCTAGCTAGGTAGGTGTGAAATGATAGGTTATGAGTTATGACTCCTAAAAAATTGGCTTCAATTGGAACCTCTCCTTCGATGTCTTTCCCCTTGCATATATACAGAAACAAAGGAAGAGCAGTTGGCAAACTAATCTCAAGGAAAGATGTTAAAAGAAGTAAATATCAATTTTGTTATATAAACATTACAAACGTCACATCAATAATATAATAAATAAATTCTTTAAATATTTCTTTGTGTTGTGTTTAAAATTTGCTAAATTAATTTATAAAGTTTATATAGTAAAATTTGTCATGTCGTTTATGTTATTTTAAGTTTAAGTTCACAAAAATAAAATAAAAGAGTTACCTAATAGTTTTCAAATAAAAGAATTATGGAGGCCTTGGCCAGAACCATATAATTAGACATATTCTATGAAATCCAATGGTGTTACTTGACCCTACCTAGGATTCAACTATAATGCCTCAATGGGGTTTTCTCGTCCTACCAAGCAAGATAAATTGGGAGTGTAGTGAATTCGAATATTCGATAATATAGGCTTCCTTTAATTTTAAGACCGGATTTGTGTTCAGATTAAATATGGAGATATAACCATAATTTTTTAAGTTAAATGGAGGCAATGATAAATATATAGAACTTGTTACTCCAGCAATAATTAAGATGACTTAAGAAATGGGCAGCTGAACTCCTAACTTCTCGCAATGAGGATTTCTTGGAAGATTTCCCTGATGCCATTAGACTAGTTGGACGCTTGAATATTACTCAAATGAAGAGAGCAATAGTAGGCATAATAGGGTCCTTGTGAGGTGAAGAGTCTAGTCCGAAGCTCAAAACCAAAAATCTTCAACATCATTTATCTTGGAATTTGGAACTAGCTAGTGAATGTATACTACACTTGGGAGTCTATTAATTAATTGACAACCCAATAAGATAGAATCAAATTTAGCATGTATCCATGAATTTAGCATATAGCTTCTCAGAAGAAGAAGAAAAAAAAAAGAAGCATGTATCTAGATTAGATTCTATCTTCGAAGGCCTAAGCCCCAAATAGAACAAATTAGCATAAATTTTTCTAAGTTTAAAGAAGGTGGTAATTGTGTGTTTAATAGACCAATAATCTTTAATAAAACTAGCATCACGCAGTCATTTTTAAAGGTTCGAATTCAAAACATATCTCTTAACAAAATCCTAACTATTGGATCACACTTTAGATCATAACCAAACTAGAAAGTTAAAATAAATATTTGGTAGATTTTAAAAAAATCATTTAGACCCTTATGATGGCTTAACTACAAATTCTAACCAATTAATTTAATTATTTACCGGGTAGTTAATTACTCAATTTTCTGGCACATAATAACCATGGATGAACACATGCAAAATATTAAACAAATACACACGGACAAAGATATGATATTTGTTCACAAAGTAAAAACCTAAACAGTAAAATCACATTGGGGGGCAAAACCCAACTCAACAAGTCCACTATGAAAGTAGTTGCAATACAAATAATACTCACATGAATTTCTATATGCATAGTTAAACTAAGTACTTAAGCTCTCTGCTCTTGCTAGGAACTACAAGCTCATATCTTGTGCCTTCAAAGTTATTTCTTGTTGAAAGTTGATTCGCAGCCCGCAAACTGTTCTCTTAGTTTCTTCAAGGTTTCCTGTAGATCTGACACTGTCCATGTGGTTTCAACAGCAATTCCAGCACAATTATAGTGATTTATGTGTTTAGAATACCCAACCTCTCAAGGATATTCAATTGAAAAGGATGAAAGACAAGTAATGGATTTTTCTAGGTTTTTCTCTATTTTCTATGGTTGTCTTCCTTCTCTATTGATTAGGTTGAGAAAAAGTTTAAACACAAATAACGTTTGTGCTTGAAGTGGCTACAAACACAACCCTATAAGAAAAACTTGAAATTTCTAAAATAGATCTCACTTGACCAAGGTATTCAGTCTTGCACAATGAACAAAAACTTCAACCTTTAGCTCTCATTACACCAATTCATATTGTAAAGCACAAAACCCAAGATGAATTAAAGAATAAGATGTCTAATATATAAGATATATGCATATTTCTTCTTATAGCATGCAAATATTATATAATTGTAAGGCTCATATACTATAAGAGAGAGAGAAGCAAGGCATAAATCCGATCCATAAGAAAATTATTAGAATGAGGGACTTATTATATATTGATATGGCCATTTTGGTGTGCATTTGATTAACTTATTTGATTTTAGCTTATTTACTTAAATATGGAATAAAAAATGACTTTAAACAAATTCGTCTCCCGAGTCAACAAATCACATGTTTGAATTTGAAAATTAGTCTCTTAAAGAAACAAATTTAGAGCACAACTCTCTATCAAATCCCTCAAATATGAGAGAGTTTTGTGTGTGTGTGTGTGTGTGTGTTTAAGCAATTAATAATTAATAAGCTACCCCAACGAAGTGTAGCTTAGGCTAATTGATAATGAATGCATAAAAGTGTGACAAAGTGTCCTACTCCTACAGTGTACAAAGCATCTGACTTTTGGTGTGGGGGTCTTTTGTTTGGGTTAAGTTTTGTTAGGACCCACACTAAGCTAATTTTTTGATAATCCAAACTAAGCTCATTTCAGCAATTTGAACCGCAATATTTCATGATGACGTGGCAGAATTGGTCGGTTGTTCCTTGTAGGAGTCCCGTCGGCAAAGACACTGGTGGAGAAAATAACAATCTTCATACTCAATCCTCGTGCTCGCTCTCTGACCACTTGTAGAACATAACAGTTTGAAGCTCGATCCGTTTAAGATTTTACAGTTTAGGCATTTCTCATACTAAGGTTCAAAAAGAAGACAAATTTTGTAGTACTATGCTCAGTTTATGTAGATTGGTGATAACTTTTCTCGGCTATAACCCAACACGTGGGTTATATTATATTCAGTGTCCACATTTGCATTCCAAGAGTTGTCGCTGGTTGTAAATGGTTTAGGATTTGGTTAGGTGAATTTTTTGATTTCTAGTTCTTTGAAATCAAAAGAGAGGCCAGTGATGAGTGGAGAAGTTGCATGTTGTTGAATATCTTTATACCTTTTTCTTCTTCTGATCTTTTTTTTTTTTTTTTTTTTTTTTTTTTTTTTTTGGTTCTTGCACTTGCATTTTTTCTACTGAGTAATTTTAATTGTATAAAGATTGAAGGGTATTGATTATAATATTTAGCTTAAGGATAAAGAGGGTGCTGAAATGTTTTTGTGATTCGGCCGGATTCAGTAAAATACTCTTGGAGAGTACCTTAGAATTCACTGTTTATCTGTTAGTGTATTGAGATTGGATTTCTAATAAAATTTGTTTTGGATGTATTTCAATTCGTTTTGAGAGTTGAGCAAGTTGAAACTGATCATTAGGTTTTAAAATATGGATGCAGTATTAAGAGAATAAACAACTTTTGTGTTGTAGAGACGGCCGGGTAGAGAATATGAAAATGAATTCAGGTAAAGGTCTCTGATCGGAATGGTGGTTGGACTTCCAAAGATTCACCGGTTTAGGGAACTATAAAGAAGAACAAGCCTAATAACAAGGCCAAGGATTAACCAATATGGTTGGTCACATAAACTCTAAAGGTTAAGTTAATAAGAGTCACAATATAATCTCAAAGTAACAATAATAGAGAGTGCTTATTGTTTCAGTGGCCTGATGGGTGTGTATATGTTTCCCTAGGAAAGCAAGAGAACGTGCTAACAACACGCCATCTTCTTAGGTCAACTGAGTAGACGTGTTTCTAAGGTACTTTTTCAACGCGGTACAGGGTAAGTACCTATCATATTGCACTAAATGTAAATAATAATAGGTGAGCCACAATAAATGCGGACATGGAAGGTAATAATCCGTTGTGGACACTCCTTTTTAGGTAAAGGTAGTAGGTCGTCAACCTTTAAACAAGCTCTTTTAAACCTAACTCGAAATAGGTTGTCTTATGCCTGTAATTTGATCATTCTAAGAGCATTCGCAGCAGTGGTTGTAAAATTTTAGCTATTTAGCTATACAAAAAGTCACTTTATCTATTTTACCTACACACATGCTGCAGCAGTGAATCTATTTTAACTTTCAACACAATAAAATAATATACACATCGCAATAAAATAATATAAACACTACAATAAAATAATATATCCTACTTCCAAAAAAAACAATTACAGCACCAATCACCAACCACTATCAGCCACATCCACACCCACAACCACCACCACCACCACCACCACCACCAGTTCACAGCAGGCACAAAAAAAAAAAAAAAAAAAAAAAAAAACCCAAATCTCCAAGCACTCTGATCGGCATCAACAATCACGATTGATCGGCGGCAACACCCACACAACCACAACCACCACCAAACCGCAGCCCACAGCCCACAGCGGAGGAAAAAAAAAAAAAAAAAACCAAGTAAGGCGTGAAATGGGTTGGCGGGGTGGATCGAGGCCGGGGTCTGCGGTGTGGATTAACGGCGAGGTTTGCGGCATGGATCGGCGACGAGTTCTGCGGCGTGGATCGGCGGCATGGAGGTGGGCTGGCAGCAGTGAGATGAAGTTGAGAGAGAGCTGAGAGAGTCGAGGCCGGGGTCTACAGTGTGGATCAACAGCGAGGTTCTGCTTGGGAGCTTTTTGATCTACTAATCTTTAGCTTGGCACAATGTCTTTTAGTCGTTCGAGGTCCGCAATTAAGGACCAAGTACAATTGAGACGAGCTTACTTGAATTGGGCCTTATAGAATTATTCAAGAGTTAGTTTATCTTGGCTGTTGAAGATTTATGTTTATGCAAATATATAGTGAAAAAATTAAAAGAAAAAGAGAAAAAAAAAAATTCAACACAGATTTACATGGTTTAATAGCATGCCTATATCCACAAGAGCAAGAGCAAGTGAAGAACATTCCACTATCTAAAAAAATGAGAATTTACAACATGTTCATATTGTCCTAACAAAAATCCTAACTTAGTACATTGCATTTCCCAATATCTCTCTTTACCATACCATGGGATCAAATTCCCTCAATCCAAACTACCACCACCAACCCCCACCCCCCTTTCACTGCTCAACCTATTATTCGCTCCCACATAAGCTCCATTCCGTCCATGGGGTTCTAAACAAAAAAAGATGTGTTCTTTTTTTTTTTTTTTAATTCAAAATATGAGCCGCTATCTCTAACACGAGTTACAAGATTTCCCTCCCATGTTCATGGGATATGTGTTTCTTAACAAGAGACTTGAAGCGCAACTAGCACAATATTCTCTGCTTAACATGGAAGCCATCATACATGATCTCTAACCATTCAACTATTTGAGTCCCTCTCCATAGCCTTTGAATTTTAAACTTGTTTTATTCTGGCATGGGCTAAGCTCAATGCCAAATAAACATAGTGGCAACTGGCAGGGCTTGGTCTTTTCAGTTCCCAAATTCTCGTGAAGACCATTGCTCATAATAATCAAAATGAATGCAAAGTCCGAAACAACAAGTAGAAGTGTTCACCAAACTGCATAAACCGCACAAACCGCAAAAACTGCACCAAAACCGTCAGCAAAATGGCATAACCGCACTGCACCGTAAGTAATAGTGCACCGCACCGCACAAACCACACCACACCCTCTCTATATTTTAATATATTTATTTATTTTTAATATTAAATATATTATTAATAGTTTAATAACCCTAGTTTTCAAAAAAAAAAAAATTAATAACTCTAGCAAGTGTTGACTAGAAAAGCCAACCCAAAATAAAGAAAAACTAACTCAATAATTTAAAATTTTGCCCAAAAAAAGGGAAAAATTAGTTTTGGGCTGAGTAGGAAAAGCTCAAAATTTGAAAAATATACTGACTTCAAACCACATTTTATACATAGTATCGCACATATGACTGCAAAAATGAGGTGCAGTGCGGTTATGATTTTAGCTAAACTCTAAACCGCACCACACCGCACATGTAACAACAAAAACAAGGTGCGGTGCAGTTATGGTTTTAACTAAACTGCACCGCAAAGTGCGGTGCTAAAAATATCTCAAAACTGCACCGCATCGCACCGCAAACACCCCTAACAACAAGCATGCATGGAATAGTACCACTGTGCCTAGCCAAGGTAACCTCCAAAAATCCTTGTATTTTTTTGGTTTTGGCCAAGGCTGAAACTCTATAGAAAATTGTAGAGCTTTTCTCATAGTGATGATGTTGTAACTCAGCCAAGGCAAGACAAAGAAGCATCCCTATTTTCCACGGCAGCTCCATTACTCTTTACCTACCATTGATAGCAGATCCATTTCGATTTGTGGCTGTGGCCTCACATACTGATTGAGCTTTATAGCCGTACAATTTGCAATGGCTAAGTAACAATTTCTAGAGAATAATGACAATAATGATACTAATAAAACAGAAACTTAAAAGTCCCACATGGCTGTCCATTTGTGTTCAATTTTACAGTTTCTCCAATACATGAGTTGTGACAAATCTGCTAGTGTGATGTCACGGGTTCTTCAAATTTGTCTGACACTCATTCAGATCAAAACAAGCACATATCCGAGCTCTGCCTTCTGTGATTTTTTATTTTAACGTACTCTTTTATCATCCAAGAAAAAGTATCCAATACAGAATCAAATTTTGAATAAATATGCATGAATCACTGGCTTTTTTGGATTCCTTTCTTGTCTTGCCACAGGGATGTTTCTACTACAATGCATATTCTGAAATATTTTTCATGACTTTGCACCGTTAGGAATATCTCGGATTGTCTGGATTTGTATTGGATTTTGCATATGTGCGCGCTAAATCCTACATCGAAAGTCTACTAGATCGATTTGGACTATATAAGTAATTACGAGAAGATTTAATTGTAACTTAACTAATTAATTCTCTTTAGATATAGCTTAGAAGTACTAATTGTTTCTTTGATTTCCTTGCATCCAATGGCCATAAAATGAATTTTGGCTACATGGGCAAGATTGGGATTTTATCTTGATGAAGTTGATGATAACAGAAATTATTTTATTTTTTGAGTTTACGATATTTAATTATTGGTCATTACGTTAATAAAACGACATGGAGTACATATATAAACTCTTTTAGAACGATTCTGAAACTGTACAACTATTCTTGTGCCAAATATATGGTATGATTTGTTGGTTTTTCTTATATATAAAATTTTGAATTTTGATTCTACGACGGACAGACCTTCGCCGTAATAACCTTTTAAGGCGACCAATCACCACGGTAATATAACTTTTTAATAACTACTTCTATTTGTAACATCTATAATAATAAAGTGTTACGAAAAGCGTATGTTGAGTCTTTCACCTTCATAGGTTTTTAAATAATCTTACTTATCCCATAAAATAAATAGTCTTACTTAACTTTTTGCTCCACTATTCGTTTAACAGCATTGTGATTTGTGAATGACAAATTTTAGTTATAGCTTTTGTTTCATGATGACTGCTATTTATTATAACGCTAAGATATCAATTGGTTTTTTTGTGTAGGCATAGTTTGAAATGCATCTCTTATTTGATAAAAAAGGACTTTGTAAATTGAGTTGACTAGAACATGTTATAAATGACCGGTTTTATAAATCATTTGATAAATGAGAAATTCAATGTAATTTTTGTTTAAATAAATATTTTTAGAAGTAGTTATGAGCAAATATCATTTTCGTCGCACAGCATTAAGAAAACTTCGGTCCAAAAAATTGTTTACGCTTCACACCGAAAGCTCAGAAGAATAGCACTCTTCATCAGGATTTAGGATATTATATGCCGGGTACAGGTTCATCAGCACCATCCTTTCTTTCAGGAATAAAGCAGGCCCTATTTCACAAAGCCTGTCCTACATTCTATTCTTTGCCATTTGCCAGGTACTATAATTTAATGCCCACAGCTTGTGGGCCGAATGGCGACCCCTGTGGCCCTGTCCCTCTCCACAGGAGAGGAGAGTCCACGTTTTGAGTTCCCTGACTCCATGAGGAACTATTTTGGGAAACCCAATCCATGCACTGGATTGGGGGCAACTTGTAATGTGATAAAAAAAACAAAATCAATGTTGGGTTGTAGTTAACTTAACGGGTAAAACTTTTCGTCACTGAATAATAAATTTCAGTTCAAATTTTATCTATACTAAAAATTAATTAGTGTTTTAGTTTGATAATAAAGAGTAATTATTATAAAGTGGACATCATAAGTTAAAATTTTATCATATTTATCCACACACACAAATATATATATATATATATATATATTACTACAACATATCACAGTACGTGAATTATTCATACTCTATGTTTTGAAAGCACACACTTAGCATTAAGTATATTTCCATTTCATGCTTTAAATTAAATATTACAAATTCAAAGGTGAATCTAGTATCACATCTTTAAAAAAAATTAACTTATTATCATCTACACTATTAGATTAAGATACAAGAAATAACGATCAACACTCTCCATCACAACAAGTTGATGCACTCTTCATTTGGTCACCTTGTCCAAGACACTTTGTCTTATGCTAACTCTTTACCGAGTTTCTCTTTCTCTCATATTTTTTGGCAAGATAATGTCTTAACTCATGCTTTAGCCAAGAGAGTTAAAATTTATTTTCCTGTATTTATTTGGATGGAGTTTGTTTCACCAAACCTCCATGATTATTATGTTATAGACCTTCTCGCTATGAAATAAAAAGTGGATGTGTCTTTCCTCTATAAAAAAAAAAGATACAAGAAATAAGAATTAGGACATGACGCTTGTTTACAGTAATATGTTCTGCTTGATTCTTGCACTAGTTACCCATATGCTCTTGCCTTGTCTTAAGCTAGCACTATTGAAATAGAAAGGAGATTTCATATCCAATGAATTCAATTGAGAGTTATTGAGATATATCATTGGCCATTTAGGAAATCTGCTATTTCTCCTTAAAGCTCTTGGCCTGCATGATCAACTCCTAGATTTATTCTTTGTTGAAGCATTACTTTTACTAGATTTGATTTCTGGTCATTGGAATTCCATTTAAACTCACAATATGGAGAAAATCTTTGTTGCCAGCACACAAAAAACTGGTGTCAGCTATGAGGATGCAAATTTTGAATAGAGTTAAATTACCTCTTTCTATGAACCTCAGCCTATTAAGAACAAGCAAAAATTGTGTTTTCTTTTTTTCTCTCCATAAAGTATAAACTAAATACAAAAGAATTGTAATGGTAATTTGAATTCCCACAAAAAAATCTGGAATCGAAGTCAAGAGTTTCTAATTTCTATCAGTATTCAGCAAGTTTTTCCTTCTTTTTTGTACGAAGTAGTAACCAAAGCCTCCCAAAATAAGCACAATAATCAATCCATCAACCACTCCTACCATGACCAAAACCCATTTCTTGACATTAGACTTACCATGACTCCCATGAGTTCCCTTTGGAACCTTAACCATATAAGTCAATCCAGTTCCCCTTATAACCTGTTTAGCTCCCATAACTAGCCCATAAAGATAGCATTCTTGTAGGTAATATAATGCAGCTGCACATGTACAATCATCTAAACACAATTTTTCACAATCTGCTTTGCTAACATTAACCATTTTAGGAACACCCTGCAGCACACTACTAACACCCCCTAATTCAATCATCTCCACCTGACTAATGTTACAGAACCCTCCAGAAATTGCCCCACTGCAATTAGGACTTTTTGCATTTGTTAAAAGCCCAATGCATGAACAAGCATTGGAGAATGTACAAATGCCATAAGGTTTACAAGCCAGAGGAAGATCACATGTGGTATTGAGTGCCTGATAAGAGGCCTCAAATTTTCTCTCTTCTGCTGAATAAAAATATAGCCCCAAATTTCCTGTCGCATTTCCCAGCGCTAAAAATCTTAGAAGTTGATTTTCTTGTGATGTGATCTGCGCGATTTTTTTATATTTATCACTAAATAAATCTAAGCCTTTTGAACCCAACTTGATAAATGTGATGTTCCTGTTCATGGAAGGCTTAAACTCCCAGTAGGAATAGTTCCACTCACCAGAATGCAGGTACAAAGCAATCCTGTTGTGTTGGATCTCTAAGGTGTAGAATGAACTTGAGTTGCTTGGAAATGAAGTCAAGCGAGTTGCCACATTGAGTCTCTGGCCCCAGAGCATTACATCTGTTGGAAAATTGAAACTTTGCCACTTTATTCTGTCCCTGTTGTCAACTAGAACCAGATTTCCTGTGCTCAGTATCTGCAATCTCTGCATCAAAGTGAAGGAAGGAAAACACACACATCAGAATATGTTGGCCTAGTGATAGAAATGACACTACAGGTTTCAAATCCTATCATATCCATCTGTCAAAGAAAAAACTTAGTTATGCTATAGTTTTTACCTCCACACCTTGTCCAGAAGTCCCAGTTCGCCATCCCACGCGATCTTGCGGACCCTTTAGTCTTAAATCTCCATCATTAGTCAGCTCAAGCACACACTCATCCCATGTGTAAAACCTTGAGTAATGGGCAGAATTCCAGACCTTCACATCTCCTAGGAAAACTTCAAGGGAGCATGAGTATTTTCCATTAACTGCCTCAACACTTAATGCAGCTTTAAAATTGGGCTCGATTTGATTAGTCTCCATTAGAAGAGCCCTCCCAATGAATCCCATACTATATACCACAGGTACAGCAAGTGTGACCTGGTAACCAATGTGGATATCTGAGTTGCAATTGCCATAAGTTAACAAAAGAATGAGAAAATTGAAGGAATAGAGCTTCATTGGGGTGAATTGCAACCTCAACTTTTTAGTACTAATCTTTGATGTTTCTGGCAGGTGGGTTTACTCTATTCATTAGGATTTCCCGATGTGAATTGATGAGATGTTGTGAAAAAAAGGTAGGCATGAGTGTCACAGCTCACTCACAAATCACAACTTTACAAAGACCCAATCCACTCTAGAAAAGGGTCTGAGCTTTCAACTTTGTTTTTTCATGGAAAATGTACTAAATGCTAATGTAGTGGGGGCATCATGCCGGAATGAATTGTTAATTTTTGTTTACTCACACCTGCTGAAGTACCAGAATGTAAAGGTCCTAAAGGACCAAAAGTTGGTGCATACAGGTTGTCAATATGGTGGTCAGTTAGTAATACAGGCCCATACTTATTAATGTTGGGACAAATCATTTTACAAACTCCTTTCATAACTTGTTGAGATAGCAATTTTTTAATAATCTGATAGTTTCAACAATGGAGAAGAGATTCAAATCATGATCCTTCTAAAAAAAGAAAACAAATACAATTGAACTGCAAGTTTTCTTGACATTGAGATAGCAAATTATACTTAGGTAAAAAAAAATTCATAATTTTTTCGCAACTTATTGAGACGATAATAAGATTGCTACAATATTATATTCACATGAACTCATCACTAAAACAATTTTTTATTTTAGATCAATCACAATTTGTCAACTCGATAATTGTAAAAAAATAATTGTGAAATTTTTTGTATACAAAATACTTAATTGTAAATTTAATTTTGTAATATCTTGAGGTTTGCGAGTGTATGATTAACTTTGGAGAGGATATTCAAATCATGATCCTTCTAAAAGAAGAAAAAAAATATAATTGAACTGCAAGTTTTCTTGACATTGAGTTAGCAAATTATACTCAAGTAAAAAAATTTCATAATTTTTTCATAACTTATTGAGGTGATAATAATGAGTAATACAATATTGTATTCACATGAACTCATCACTTAAACAGTTTTTATTGAAGATCAATTACAATTTATCAATTCAATAATCCGTAAAAACAAAAACAAAATTGTGAAATTTATTGTGTACTTAATTATAATTCAGTTTGTAACATCTTTAGGTTTGCGAGTGTATGATTAACTTGGGACAGCCGCGAGTGAAATTGTGATGTGGGACAAAGCCCATCTAATTTGGTTGGATCAAATTGAGTGCTATTCTTTACTAGTGGGGAAGGCATCATTTTTTAGTGGGATTAAGAAGCGTGGTGGTTGCTAGCCACGTGGGCGTGTCTACTTGAGCCACGTGTAACCGTGATCATATATGCTGACACTGCTCTCACGCTTGGATGACGTGTTTGGTTTCATGGCGGCAAGAGCATGCTTGCCTTGCAACACGTTTTCGTGTTTTCTTGAAGCTTACAGCATGAAGATTTTTCTAAAAAGTTGTAAAACACAAAAAGATAAGCATTCTGTGCTTCCTTTGTTCATATAGCCAATGATTTTTGTTACTCACTTGGATAGACAAATACAGTAACCACATAATTTGGCAGCTTCGCCGTCCTCATGTCTGTTATTTTACCCAAAAAATTTCTTTTCAAAGTTATTTAGTTATATAACCTCGTCTGAAGCTCAACTTCACCAAACTAGAATTTTTAAGCAAATTAAACACAAATTTGTAATTGTGTAGAAAATTTTGACGATTTTTTTTATTAAGTAAAAAATCTATATATATAATTGTGGGTACTTGACTCCGCATTATCGGGATTTTGTCCGCTTTGGGAAGCCAGGCCCTCACGGTTTTGTCACGAAGGGGTGGGGTTTCAGGAGGCCACGGGCTTGCTATTTGCGCAAGTGACCGAGCTTTGACCTTAGAATCAAATGTGGGACCACATCTTAAATATTCATCCAAGTGAGTTATTAAGTACAAAAACCAAAAAGTTTAAAATAAATGAATCGTAAAAAAAATGTAAAAAAAAATTTTAAAAAAAAGTGCTTCACAATAATTAAAAAAAATGAAAAATTTACATTTTATACCTAATAATATCCTCACAAAATTTTTTAAAGAGTTAATAAAATATATAAATGACTATCTATAGAATTTAAATTATATATAAGAATTATATTATATATCTTATTGTATATCTTTAAATGTATCCATACATATGCATGGGTTGCAAGCTAGTAAAAATAATATATGAGACTTATAAGTGTTACTCACTTAAAATGAATTGAAATTGACCGATGTGGACCGCAATTGACCGTAGTGGACCGAATAGAACCGAAATAGATCGTAGTGAACTGAATAGACCGAATTGGACTGAAATAGACCGAAGTAAATTGAAATGGACCAAAGTGGAGCGAAGTAGACCAAAATGGACCGAAATAGATCAAAGCGGGCTGAAATAGACTGAATAGCCAAAGTGAGCTGAAATAGACTAAATGGACCGAATAGACCGAAATCGACCGAAGTGGGCTAAAATGAACCGAATAGACTGAAATAGACCAAAGTGGACCTAAATAGACCAAAGTGGGCTGATATGGACCTAATAGACCGAAATGGAACAAATAGACCGAATAAGACCAAATAGGACCAAATAGGATCGAAATAGACCAAAGTGGGCTGAAATGAACCGAAAAGACTGAAGTGAGTTGAAATGGACCGAAATAAACCAAATTAGACTGTATTGGACTAAATGGGACCGAATAAACCGAATTGGACCGAAATAAACTAAAGTAGGCTGAAATGGACCGAACATACTGAAGTGAGCTGAAATGGACCAAAGTAGACTGAAATAGACTAAAGTAGACTGACTAGACTGAAGTGCACCGAAATAGAGCAAAGTAGGCTGAAATGGACTGAAAGACTGAAATGAGCTTAAATGGACCGAAATGGATCAAAGTGGGCTAAAATGGACCAAATAGACAGAAGTGGGCTAAAATGAACCGAAGCCGATCGAAATAGACCAAAGTGAGCTGATATGGACCAAAATGGATCAAAGTAAGTGGAAATTGACCAAATGGACCAAAATACTACGTTAATTTGGCTCAATAGGAACGTAACAATAATAAATAACACACTTCAATTTTTAGATATTATATAGATAAATGCTAATGTGACGTGTCTAATATGGCATTTTTAATAAAATGTCCCACTTGGAACTTGATTTTAACAGACTCAAGTTCTTAGTAGGCAGAACTCGTCCTTCACAAACTCAAGGTTCTTTTATATATATTTATTGTAAACAGATGCAAAAATGGAAATGGAACACAGAAATATATTGAAGTAACGATTGATTATTAAATCATCAGACGTGATCAAGGCTGAACAACTAGGAAAAAAAAACCAGACATCACACTTGGTAGTCTGAAATCCATTGTTGCTTGTTTTTCTGATTTTGCAGCAACTAGTCTCTACCTATACAATCATCACCTTGATAAGATTTTTCACTCCATAATACAGCAATGGCCACTTCTATCTCTAACCACTATTTATGGCTTCAATCTTTTTTCAAAGCTATCTATAAATGTAAATTCCATTGATGACTTGCAGAAAATAAATCCCCAAAAAAAACTATTTTCTACCATTATAGCTTAATTTTAAGCCACTCTACGGCCCCAATTAGGGGTGTGCATAGGTTGGGTTGGAGAGTTTTTTCAACCCAACTCACCATAGTGGGTTAAAAAAAAAATGTATTTTGTGGTCAATGAAAAACTAAATAGAATAAAAATTAAGCTTTTATTATTGCCCAAACACTCTTACACATCTTTTTTTTCATATTTTAAAGTGAACATAATCTTTATACCTTTTAAAATGTATATATCAATATATCAATGGTGGATATTGTGTAAAATGAGTACAAGAAAATGCTTTCTCATACAAATTTAAGGGCTAGAAAAACATTTTTCAAAATGCCACATATTCAACAAATCAATACCAAAAAAATAATAATAATAAAATAAAATTTCACACCCAAAAAAAAAAACTCTAAATTGTAACATTTTTCTCTTCGACTCTCATTCTTTACAAAAAAGGACAGTTAACTGCCATCGACCAATTATTAATTAGTTGTTGAATTTTTTTCAAATGACAGTTTTTACTCAAATCAGTTATTTTTCCCACTTAATCTTTTTGTATAGATACTCAATTTGAGACATGTTTTCTTATTTGAGGCCCTAAAATTGTTAAATAAAATATTATCTTATTTGGAATATGTTTTACAAATAATTTTTTATTTCATTTTTTATAGTTCATATAGTTATTTAGAATTATAAGAAATAAAAATAAAAATTAATTAATTTTAAAGTTGTAACCCCACACACACATAGATTTAGGAGTAGGCAATTCAATAGATTTTATATGTCATTCCACATTACCACCGCCCACCTTTGGAAGAATTATAAGATTCACATGGTGGACAAGTGATAAGGTCCACTATTCCACTAAAAAACTGTCACTTGTTTAAAATTGTTAATTAAAAAATTTTTTAAACAGAAATTAATTACTGACTCAGCAATTTTAAACAAGTGGAAGTTTTTTAGTGGAATGGTGGACAAGTGACGTGGTCTACCAGAAGACTCTATAATTTCTCCACCTTTGGTGCGGTGATCACTCGTTAAGTATAAATGTTTGTAGGGTGTGAAGGGTAAGAGCCAGGGTTCAAGTCTCCAAGAAATTTCACACACATATACACTTAGATTATACTATGATAGAAATTCTATTAAATAATAAAAAAATAAAAAAATGTCGTTCCACATTTAAGACGTGTCGTTTAATTAGTCCAATCAATAATAATATAAACTCGCGCCTGTGCCGTTCACATTCCAGTTCTATTCGTCGGCCATGATTCCGAGGCGGCGCAAAAATCAGCAAATACAAAAATGAAAAATCACAGTCAGTTCGTTTCGTTTGCTACCTAAACGGCGTCGCATAGTATGCTTCTACAGCTCCACCGTACAATCACCTCGTCATTGACGAGGTATCTCTATCATCGTCATAAGCATCTTCGTACGGTTCCGACTATTTCCCGCCAAATTTCCCTGCGGTTCTCATCGCTAAGGATCATGAAGAATTCGCGAGGACAAGATTCTAATTCAAGCCCTAAACCTAGTACTCACAATTCCTCGATTTCCTATGACCCTGCTGTAAAGACTGTGAGTATTTTTTCTTTTTAAAAAAATGTTGTCTTTATCGTCTAGTAGAATTTGCAAAAATTGACAATGAATCCTTGGTTTATAGAATTGTGGTAACATTGTAACTGTAGGCTGTAGCTTTGGGCTTTGTTCTTTGTTTCATATATAGTCAATTGCCAATTAGCAATAAGTCAAAACAGGCTCATTCTAGTTCTGGTTGTTAGTTGTTAGCTTATTGGGTAAATTTTTTTTTTTTTTTTTTAAAGAGAGAGTTTTAACTTATGCCGTCGCTACTGATGATGACAACTCTTTATTATCAGACCAAGACACTAATTAATTTTTGATGTAAATTAAACTCTAAATCTCTTATACAATTATTCAAAAAACTAATGAGTAAACTGAACTTTAAAAAAAAAAAATTAGCCTATTTATTCAAAAGTCACTTTTCATCTTACCTTAAACAAATAAACTAGCTATAGTGCATTAAAGTTTATTTATTTATGAATAGCTTTTTAAAACCTCACTTTTTCTAAGTACAAATGTACTTTTACTCATATTCAATGTGCGCTTAAACTGAGTGCGCGTGTAACATACCAATTCATAAAGACAAAAAACAAAGAGAAAAATGAAGATTTCTAGTTTTATAAGTATTACTAGTTCATTTTTTATTTGAGACCTCACGTGTTGGAAACTTCGCAACCTGGCAGGACGAGACATTACTGCCTACTCAATTTGGGAAAAAGCGCAAGCATTCTAATGGCGAAAGACTCCAACTTGGACAAAGCAATTCAAAACATGTGGCTGGTACCGATTTTGCTGATTGTTCCGAGGTTTTGCCTGAGGTGAAACCATTTGATATGTGCCTATCTGGAAGCAGAAATTCTGCTACATCGACAGGTTGTTTGAATGAGAAGTGGAATGAAATGGGGCACATTGTGGAAGGGACAGAGCAAAGAGTATTGAGACCTGGGATGGTTCTACTAAAACAATACATCACCCTCAGTGAACAGGTTCCTCTTGATACCATGCCTTAAATTGAGTACTGCTTGTATTCTTTACTGTTGCAAATACTAGTTAACTTGAATCGAGATTAACAACATAGGAGCATAAGTACAAAATGTAGCATAATTGCAGTTTGTATTTATTTGAAAAAAGATCTTTACTTAATGTTTCCAGTTTCTGTAAGCTCGAGATAGTTGTAATGGCATTTGTAGGGAGCCTAATCTATTGTGTTAGTTATGTTGCCAGCCCCCAACTCCAAATTGAATAAAATTGGTGTCCATACAATTATCTGAGTATTTGTGATATTTGAGCACACTTTAGATGCTGTAGGCCCTTTATTGTAATTTCCAACAAGTGTGTAGACCAAGTAATAGGGCAGTATATATGTGTTGATGATCCATGTAACTCCTGTTGTAACCATCATAAGAAAACTATCGTAACCCCATGGACATAACACTAGTTTTGGGTGAACCACATAAATCTAACGGTTTGTGTGTGTGCATTAAGCTTTTATGTTCTCTATTTTCTGTTTTTCACATTTTATAGATCCTGTGTAAGGTGTGTTGTTTCCTAAAAAGTTGTACCCTTTACCACTCTTATCATTTCAGGTTGAAATGGTAAAGAAATGTAGAGTACTTGGTCTTGGCCAAGGGGGATTTTACCAGCCAGGTTATCAAGATGGGGCAAAACTTCGTCTGCAGATGATGTGTCTTGGCCTGAACTGGGATCCTGAAACCAGAAAGTATAAAGAACAACGGGTTTTTGATGGAAGTAAGGCACCTGCCATTCCATATGAGTTTAGTCTGTTGGTTAAAAGAGCAATTCAAGATGCACATGCCCTCATTAAGAAAGAATATAAAGTTAGTAATGTAGAAGATATACTCCCTTCAATGTCTCCGAACATATGCATTGTCAACTTTTATACTACCCGCGGGAGACTTGGTCACCACCAGGTCAGTATTGTACTACTATTTGTTAAACTAAATTTCAATATTTTTACAATCACTTTCTTTTTACTTACTGATGTGGGTAGCTTGAAAAGGCTGGGTGTACAATCTAGCATTTTCATAATACATTCAAGAGTCCTATGATATATAAGGATAATTATTCATGGAGATAAGAATCTCAATGTATATATTTTCAGACTTCCACCTGTATGTGGTGATCCCTATGTAGTAAGCAGTGAGGGGCTGGTGGACTTTCTTGTGTAAACTTATGAATTAGAAAAATTAAAGTAGTTCTTGGATATATTTACTAAAAGAATTGTTAGCAAAAACTTAAGTTTTAAAATAGATCAGATTCTACATAGACTTTAATAATAACTAGGAAGAAAGAACAGTTTGAGTAAATATAACTTAGGAATTTGCTTCAATGGCTTCTGGCTTTTTTAGTAGCATGCACTGTCTTTTTGAGAACTACCATGATGAACATTATACTTTTTGTTGTAAAATGTGTAGAGAACTAATATTTACTCATCTTGAATTTAATATATATATATATAGGATCGTGATGAAAGCAGAGAGAGTCTCCTCAAGGGATTGCCTGTTGTCTCCTTATCTGTTGGTGATTCAGCAGAATTCCTGTATGGCGATCAGAGGAATGTGGATAAGGCAGAGAAAGTTCTGCTAGAATCAGGAGATGTTTTGATTTTTGGTGGTAAATCTAGACATATATTTCACAGTGTAGCATCTATCATACCAATGTCGGCTCCTAGGGCCTTGTATGAGGAAACTAGTCTTCGTCCTGGCCGTGTCAACCTTACCTTCAGACAGTTTTGAAAACCTATCAATCATACCACAGGTCAGGCATTTGCTTAATTGCATGCATTGCACCCATTATTGTAAGATATTTTAGAATTATAGTCCAGCTGAAATTATGTTATACATTATTAAGATTGTGACAGGTTGATGTCGCTATGTTTTGTCAGATTTATCTTTCTTTTTCTTTTCTTTTTTAATTATGTTGTCATGGTGCTAATGGAGCCCATCTGCTTTTTTGGTGTCCAAATTATGAACTATATGTAGAGTAGATACAATGAATGTGGTAAAGCTGCATTAAGCTTTTACGAGATGAAGACACATTCGTCCAGAACTGCAGGATTAATTTCGGAAAAATAATTATAGATTTATCCCCAACCTATCAAAGGCTATGAGAAAATTACCAGTTTCTCTTAACTGCTATGCAAAATTATCTCAAACTTGAAATCCTGGCTGTCAATGTGTTATAATTGCAAAGGAAACTATAGAATGGGATAGACAAAATGTTGCTCATCCGAGTAGAAGGGACTCAAACATTTAGCTTGGAAGAATCCATATAACTTGATAGGTCTGGAAAGAAAATATATTGGAGAAACTAAGCATGCTATGCATGAGTGGAGCTATTAACATCAAATAAAATGGTGGTAACTAGTAATGAATATAAATTTGACATTGTTACCCCATCCTGTTTAAAATTTAGAGATGCAGTGAGCTAAATTTGGCTTAAAATTATGGCGCTGAGTTGGGCTGCAATAAAATATGTGAATTTGTTGGTTTCAATGATCTCACACTGATTACTATATCACGGTTATTATTTTAACATCAAGGCAACAATAATTCTATCTCTAATATTTTAGTTGTTATTGTTGCTCCTGTCCTATTTCTAGTTGCTTGCAATTGTCCACGTTGGACATTAAACTCTAGATGTTTCCATTGGTGCCATGACTGTTTGATTGTTTCTGTGTGAGTTGTGTCTCCAATTTAATACTACGTGGTTTTTACTTTCTGACGAATACTGTGATACTTCCAAAAAGAATGCTCTTTCTGAGTCACTAACTTGGATGCAGGTGTCCTTATTGGCTTATAAATTAGTGTACCACGTTACCGCAACATATTTATATTGTTTGACATGTCAGAAAACAGGATAAGCTGCAAAAACGTACAAAATTGAAACAGTGCTAGGAATATCATTTTGGTTGCTAAGATAAGATACTCTATCTATAATATGGGTTTTTATATCATAGGTAGGTATAACCCATCTCTTTTCCAATCCACTCGATCATAACTCATCCGTTTGCAATTAGATAATCTAGAACATCATGCTTAATGCACAAAACTCTCACTTCTATGACGTCTAATAAGTTTAATTTATTGACCATATGATTGTTTGTTATCTACGCTTGCAGTGGTGGAAATGATATGGATATCTAAGTTGAACATTGCTGTTTATCTTATTTTGTAATGTTCAATACAGTTCTCATCTTTTCTTCCCTTATAATTGATTATTGCGTCATATGATTGATGTCTTCTAAATGGGATACTATTGGGAAACTTAAAATTTTAATAATTTATTTATATTGATGTAATGTTCATGTATGAGTGGGGTGGTTAATATAACACAATTGGACCAAACTTTTTACCTAAGTTTTTGGATTGTATAGTATGAGTTTTGCAATTCAACTAGCATCTTCGGGTGTTTCCAACAAAAACATCCAAGTTGAAATGCTCCCTCCTCCCAATTGAATTTTAAAAAGAAAAAAGAAATAGTGATGTCCATATATGTTATATTAATTCCTTAATTTGAGTCTCTTCAAGATTTTTTTTTTGCGGGCAAGTGGTATTAGAATTCATAGTTTGACTAAAAAAGTGTTAGTTATTGGGTCCCACCCTAGAACAAGAAAGACTTCTATCCACTCATAGTTGAGTCAGGGGTGGCTTAATGTATTTGGGTTCTTAAGGCGAAAAATGAATTGAAGCCTTTTATATATTTAAATATGATTTTTTTTATAAAAATATTTAAATATTACTTAAACTCTATTTTCTTATTTTAGATTCAAAAAAATTACTAATTAACATGAACCACATATAATTTTTTTTTTTATATAGAAAATTTATAGACACAAAAAATTTGTCAAAACTTTTCATACTTGTTGATGTGACAGATTGATAGTAGTAAGTAAAAATGTGTTAATAGAAGACTTAAATGAGAACTAGTAAAAGTTTGTCAACTCAACTGTTGTGAAAAATATTGTGAAATCCTAGCCTTTAAGTTGTTACTTGTTCTAATTTAAACTTACCACTGAAATTACTTTTTTGTCAACCAATAACAGCCAATAACAACCTGCTACTTAGAATTTATTTTGAAAGTGTTGTGAAAATGTTGTGGACGTAACATTTCTCTCTCTCTCTCTCTCTCTCTCTCTCTTCATTTGATAAAAATATATTATTTTATTTATTGATTAATATTTGGGCTTAATTAATACCATTACAATGAAAGAAATAACTCAATTGGTTAAAATTTGAGGGCCTTTTTTTACTCAGGGGCATTTTTCTACTTGGGGGCCTTAGGCAGCCTCATTTGTCTATATTATAGAGTCAGCCTTGAGTTGAGTAAAAGTTCTACTAGGGATGAGTCAAGGTGATTGTGAATGTTGGTGGCTCTCCTCCTTGCTCCATTCATGGTTGGGTAAAGGCGCTCAATTGGTGCGTTGTTACTTTAGGCTTAATGGTGATAGTAATGCATGGCACTTGGATTGTTAAGAAAAAAAGCTTCCATTCAAATATAAAGTCATGCGTGGCACTTGGATTGTTAAGAGAAAAAAAAGCTTCCATTCAAATAAGACTTAAAGGTGATGGTAGTAAAAAAAAACTTTCATTCCAATAGGACTTGATGGTGATGGTAATGCGTGACACTTGGATTGTTAAAAAAAAGCTTCTATTCAAATAGGAAGTCTAACCGAAGTATAACTGCGTAAACTCATGTGACAGGAAAGATTTGTTAAAACATTGCATGTAAGTGGTTTGGTTAGTTAAATAGTGAAGTCTACATTTGATAACAATGACAATGGTGAATGATTAATGTAATATAGTTAGGCATAAATCCATTGACTTAAACTTTTAGGTTAAGTAGTTTACGTATATGTAATATATTAATACCTCAATTTTAATTTTCCCAAAAATATTATCTAACCGAAGGTGTATATCAAAACAAAATCACATGAGTGAGAGGGAAAGATGGAATCCGACATGGCAAGCACATAAAAGGTGTTATCTGACTAGCTTGAAATGTCGAGACTCCGGAGCCATTTTGTTTCATTTCTTATTTTTATGCTTGCTCTTCCGTTTGCACTCAGTCATTACAAATTTACAATCACGATTATCTTGGGGAATGATTATGGTACTTGCATTATTGCCATGGTCACACAGACTTTAAGTTGTCTATGACTTGTGGTACTAGTTTCGTTTTCCATATGATTTGTTTATAGTTGTTTTCAACAAACAATGGCTAACATTTAGCCAGCATAAACAAGCTTTACGTGCCCCCTTAAAGTAGTTATCTTTAGAGCAACTCCAAACCACACCTAGAATTTGATCAAAAAAGATGGGTTAGGTACATTAGAATCCATAATTTAGTTCTCATCTAGCCTATATTATTAACCAGGTACATTTTGGCTTTCAGTTCTGAATTTTATATTATGAGAGGCTCTTGTTATTGGCTAATCTTGTGTGTGGAATCGCCATAATAATTATTGGAGTAGAATCATACTTCCACATTTAGCCAAAAGACCATAACCACTATATATCCGAAAAGCAGAACCACACACCCTCTGGTTGTCTGAAAAGGAATTCGTTTTCTGGTCACAATCAGCTTAAACTCGACCATGTTAATCGGGTCAAGAATCTCATCACAGCCGGGACTTTAGGGTGCAAGTTCCCTTTTTCTTTTCGTAAAAAGATAATGCACACTAATGTTTAAATAAAATAAATGAATGTACTATTTTTGGGGTGTTATTTATTTATTTATTTATAGATATAATAGTATTTCAATTTATGGCATCAACTTTATAATAATTTTTTTATGTTAAACTAAAACAATAATCAGTTTTTAAGATGTTATACAATTACATTTGGAATCCAGTAAAAACTAAACAATATCACGAGGTCTGTAACTTAATGACACTTATTGTAAGGAAAAATTATATATATATAAATATATTAAACTAAACATTAAGGATTCATGGTACAAACCTTAATAATCTAAACATCAAAAATAAACATTTGAGTATTCATGAATCATGATACTTACGTTATATCAGCCGTAAGCATCATTTTGATCCATCTAGATAGGCTTCGAGTCATGCAGTCACCTTGCTCGCATGCAAAGATCCCATTATATAGACACTAGGAAAAAACCAACAAAAATATTTAAAATAAAAACTATTGAAAAGAACTAACTGATTTTAAAAAACTAAAGTCTATTCTCTGTTTAATTATTATAATTGCAATAAACATCGTCACAATTATATTGTAATTAAGAATTGTTAATTTTAAAAGATAACCTCTTCTCCACTACCCTTTTTTTCTCTCAATTTCTATATTTAAAAATTTTGTATCTTTAATCTTTGAAATTTTAATCTCATTATTTCTTGTACTTCAAATTTTACCTATTTAATGATTTTTTTTTTTAACAAATTAAAAGATGAAACCACTAAATCCTACTGTAGTATTATATAATTCTTTCACTGCTTCTATTTTATTAAAGAGCCCATTAGAAATGATAGAGTTTTCTTGAAAGTTCTATCAACACATTGCGGACAATATACAAGGGATTATCCATGAACAATATTGCAATGGAGCTTAGGGGACCATGGCCTCCCAAAAACTTCTTGAAATACTTCTCAAGTTTTTCTAATACATAAGGACAACTGTCAGCAAAACATATGATGATCACTCCAAATATATATTTAGTACTCATATAAACCTTGTAATCTTTAATTAAAAATATATTTTTTCTAATTTAACCCGCAATTTTATAATAGGGCCAAAATTAAAAATAATTTTTTTCAAATTTGACCCAATTTTATAATATGTTTTGTTCCTACCCTTATCCGCATGCAATTGTGGTATACTTTAATTATGAGACGTATTTAATAATTATGTAACTTTTTATAATATATTTTGTTCCTACACTTATCCACGTGTGATTGAGGTGTACTTGAATTATGTGACGTATATAATAACCATGTAACTTTATGGTTGTTTGAACCATTATTTTAACAAATTGAAATCCTTTATTTAAATTACCTTTTTTTTATACAAAATAGAAATTCTATTCTAGTTTAATCTGTGTATATGTGTGTAAAGCTCTCTTTTAGAGATTTAAACCCCGGCTCTTTCCTCATACACTCCACAAACATTTATACTTATAGAATAACTATCGTATCAAGGGTGTGCGATGGTCTTTATTTAAATTACTAGTTTAGAAGAAAACTTGGATCTGATTAATTCTAAAGAGAGAGAATCTTGGAATGCTCCTAGAAATAGTGAGGCATGATATATGCGTGTACCTTGGAGTAGTTGCCTTCCCCCGCGAAAGTTAATAATACTCCTTGGTGACAAGCCTTGTTTACTTTCCTTTAAATACATGCTTCGTTTAACAACAACAAGAAGCAAAATTGTCAAATAGTACTCAGATTTAAAGAAAGTTTTCGATTTCTGGTTTTATATATATAACAGTCTCCAATTGCTTTAAACAATTCTACTTCTTTCATGTGAAAATAATAATAATAATAATAATAATACAAACGTAGGAGCCCTTCCAAAACAAATATTTTAAGTTATCCCTATTATGGCGACATAACCTAAAAAAAACAGTGCTGACTGTACATGCAATCCTTCTTTCTTTCTTTTTTTAACCAATAGTTTTTTATTTTTTCTTAATTTGATAAAAAGTAAAACAAATGTTTTTAAAATACTAATTAAAAAGTGTCAACCAATTGAGTTACAATACTCTTGGTATTGTGTGTCTATATATGAAAGAATATATCTTATCATTTAAAGAAAATATAATAATTTAAGATTTTAATGGAGAGTTTAAGTATAGAATAAAATTTAAATCAATTAAAAATGCATATTAAATAAGTGACATGTAAAATTATTAGACCTCAAAAAATTATATGGCTAGATGTTATGAGGTAAACCAACAATTAAACATCTTCAACTATTCTTTTATATATATATATATATATATATATTAGTCATTA
Organism: Quercus ilex subsp. ballota; assembly: GCA_032727855.1. Taxonomy (NCBI): domain Eukaryota; kingdom Viridiplantae; phylum Streptophyta; class Magnoliopsida; order Fagales; family Fagaceae; genus Quercus; species Quercus ilex. The sequence goes on from CM064914.1 coordinate 35,777,987, forward strand.
ACATGTGCAATGCATGAGAAATTTTAACAAAATATTTTTTTTTCTTTTACTTTTTTTGTCTAAAAATGAAATTTGATAGATTGGACATTTATTAATGGTATTTTTACCTAAATTTGAAATTTAATCGTTTCTATTTTTTTTTAATAGATAACCCATGCAATAAAAACTTAACAAAATAATCTTTCATTTTTGTCTATAAATGAGAGTAATACTAAAGATACAAACTTTTTTACAAAAAATTTTACAAGCTGCTGATACGATGAGTGATTATTAGTAAATGAAACCTTTACAGTCCAACAACAGATGGAATATTCTCCAAACTGATTATGCTTCCAAAATCTCATCTAGGCTTCTAGCTACAACTTCACATACCTTATAGGAATCTACTTATAAAGGTATTACAAATTACAAAGTTCATTACCAAAAAATAAATCCTTTCTAAGCCTTAAAAATTAAAATTGACCAAAATGCCTTATTTGTTATGCTTAATAAGCAATTTACCCCATATCAGTAAGATTCCCATTAAATTTAACAGAAAAGTCCAACATTTTAAAGGTAGTGTCTAACATAATTTTTTCTTTCAATTTTCTATTAAATTTTATTGAAATCTCTTAGTACTGTTCCCTCAAAAAAAAAAAATTTCTTAGTCCAATATCCTTTATAAGTTTTTTTTTTTTTTATAAGTCCTTTATAAGCTTTAAAATTAAGTAATATGTCCTATTTATTATTTTTAATAAGTAATTGACCCCATAATCAATATCACTAAGATTCCTGTTAAATTTAACAGAAAAGTCCAACATTTTAAAGGTCGTGTCTAACAGAAATTTTTTATTTTTTTATTTATTTTTTTAATTTTGTATTAAATTTAATTGAAATCCAATCGGCATAAACTAAACTCAAGTGCATATTACCTGCGAGAATATTTTTTTAACTTTAAAATTTAAAGGATATATTGTCACTGCACCGCAAAATTATTAATTAATTATTAAGAGAAATATGCAATGTTTTATAAATCAATACGACATTTTCTAAAGTCCATATCATATTCATTCCGACTGTTTAAAAAAGATAACCGGACAAAACAAATTTATCAGAAAACAGTAACATTATAATTTCCGATCCATTTGTGTCAAAAGCATTCAAGCAAAGCAAAACATAGAAAAATAAGGAAACATTCACAATTTTTGTAAAGTGATTATAAATATGGCAATTATTCAAACATAATTTGGAAGAGAAAGTCTAATATAATGCAACAAATTTGACACCTAATGTGGTAACTTGTTAGAGCATCAACATTGGTGGAGCTATTTTTTTAACTATTTGGCACTATAAAAAGCTACTTTATCTATTTTATATTCTCACTTTACAAAACGTCTAACATTAGTGGTTTTATTTTAACTTTTAACACAATAAAATATTTACTCAAAAAAAAACACAATAAAATAATATAAACACTATAATAAAATAATATTTCATTCAACAACCAAAACACAACCACAACCACCATCAAAACCATGGAAACCACCAGTGCAGCCACAACCCCACCACCGTAACCAATACCCATCAAAAACTTGTGAAGAAGAACAAAAAAAGAGAGCAAAAAAAAAAACGAGCAGAGCTAAAGGTCAAAACCAAGCACATGCAAAGGGAGTATCACACATGCCTGATACTTACTTAGAAGAGAGTGTGTAACCCAAAAAATTAATGGAAAGAAACATTATTTTAATGAGAGGTTTAATAAAATACTATTTTTCTATTTTAGCAACTATAAATAGCTGTGCACTGTAGATGAAGAGCTAAAATTTTTAAGTTTAGATCCATTATTGTAGTTTACTTTTTAAAATTGGTGGCGCTACAAATAAAACTATGACTTTTTAGCACCATCAATAATAATTCTGTGAATAGTAAGTAAAACAGTAGAGTCACTGGTTAACTCAGGTGAGAACCAGCCAGTGTATAATCATGTCATATTAAATGGTGTAAAAAACTGTTATTCAATTTTTTTTTTGTGTATGCAGCGTTACTCAATTTGGAAAATTGTTTAGTGTCGCTCGTTATCGTAGTAAACTAGTAATTGCCTAATATACCAAAGGGTAACTAGGTAAAATCATCCATAACCAATCATAATAGGAAACGTCAGCGTTACCTTGCTCTCTGTAATCCTCTATATAAATTCTTTCTCGGCTTAGCTTAGTTTTAATGCCACCGCCACCAAACACAAACACCCGAAACATAGTCCTGAATTCTCGGAATCTTAATTCCCTCACAAATTGTAAAAACCAAATCCGAGGAATCAGAAAGATAGAGAGGCAGCGAGGAAATTAAAATGCAGGGAATTCTAACGAGAAGGGTATTTTCGGGAAGAATTTCCCTGTGCTCACAACCTCGCTGCTTCTCTCAGCTAGCCCAGAAGAACGCCTCTCTTCAAGAAAATGATGTCACTGTTCCGAAAATGCCCCCCTTTGATTACTCTCCTCCGCCTTATAATGGTCCCACCGTCGATGAGATCTTGGCCAAGCGAAAAGCTTATCTCAGCCCTTCATTGTTTCATTTATACAAGAAACCTGTAAGTCACTCACCCACACCTGATCATTTCTCCTCCTCCTCCTCTCTCTCTCTCTCTCTCTTGTTTCTGAAAAATCATGCATTTCACTGTTTCACTTTTTGAAGATGCGGGTTTCAATTATGTCAACTAATAAAAAATCTTATGGTCAAATAAAGACTCGGGTCAATCCCGCCTCAAAATAACGTGGGTTCCAATTATCTCAATCGATAAATTCTCCTATCAATATGTTTACTTATGTGTTCGAGTTATCTCGATAAACTCTCCTATCATCCAACAAAAATTTGGACTAATTCTGTCAACCATAAAATTTAAGGTTTTAAGATCTCATGATATCTAGATGATCAAAGATCATACGTTAAACGAACTAATGATTGTTTCTCAATTCATACTACCATTATTTTGTTCTATCATTGTGAATACTAATTTAATTTATGTATGATTGGGCAGCTGAACGTGGTAGATGGGAAGAGGCAGTACTTGTTCGACGACGAAGGCCGGCGATACCTGGACGGTTTTGGAGGAATAGCTACCGTGGGTTGTGGCCACTGCCACCCGGACGTGGTGGAGGCTATTGTCAATCAAACCAAGCGCTTGCAACACTCCACTGTCCTCTACCTCAACTCCGCCATCGCTGACTTTGCCGAGGCCCTTGCTTCCAAGTTGCCCGGCGATCTTAACGTACATATAATAATAATTATATATTATTTGTTATTAGTAATTATTCAATATTCCGAGAGTAACATCCTTCTCTCACATGCATGATACAAGTTGTCATGAAAATAAAATATTACTACTAAATATGGAATAATTTCCCAATATTGTTAACGCTTTCTAAGGAAACTTATAGTAGCAACTTTATTTTTTTATGATAGTAGGTTAATTTGGATGATTTTTTTTTTTGGTTGGTAAAATTTTTGTTAAAAATAATTTGGTTTTCGTAAAAATTATAAGTGTTTACCTATATACTTTTACCAAAAATGATTACTAATAAAATTTGTGGGTTCAAAGCCTGCTATATGGTAAACTAACTCAAGAGTGTTGTTGTATAACAAGAAATACACGTCAAATTTATTTTATGTTTCTTGATGATATAGATGATTGTTGAAGTAATTTATACGTGGAGTGTTTTGTTTTTTTTTTAAGAGTTGTGTAACTTTGTGACTATGTTTTATTATTTGTAGGTGGTGTTGTTTACGAATTCTGGGACGGAAGCGAATGAGTTGGCTTTAATGATGGCGAAGTTGTATACAGGGTCCCATGACATAATATCACTTAGAAACGGGTACCATGGAAACGCAGCTGGAACTATGGGGGCCACAGGACAGAGCGTTTGGAAATACAATGTTGTTCAGGTAAATAATTAAATTCTCCTTTCATTTCAATGAAATTCTTCTACAATTATCTCTTTCTTCTTCCATTTTCTCAAACCCCAAAAAAGTGTGTGACACACAAATAATATGTAACAAAGTACATAATTTTAGATGGTCTAAGTTGGGTGATGGTATTTTATCTGAAATATGACTATAATAATTTTTTACTCATTACAAAACCTATATTTAAGAACTCTAACAGTTAGGGGCTAGAAGTATTCTTTCGAGTGAATTGAATCATAACTTGACTTTAAACTTCTTTTTTTTTTTTTTATGAAGTTGACCTTAACCTTACTGAATACAAATAGTTTCAAATTAGTGTCACATCATTGCCAGATATATAGTTTGCTTACTTAGATGTAAAATGTTTTTGCGTCTCACTATCACGGTATGTCACACTTTAAACGGAGCACTAGGGAATTAGCTTTTTTAAGCCCTATTTTAATTTTTTATAATTGCTAAAAAAATAAGTTAAACACTTAAACTATTAGCTTTTCAAGAATAGGTTAAAAGAGTAGCATCAATGTATAAATTAAACAAAAAGGAGTACATAGTACATACTAATACTAAATGTGGTCGCCGTCTTAGTAGTTTTGTACTTCGGCTTTTGATTTATGTGAGGAGTGAGGAGGACTACTGAAAATGCCATAAAAAAACATGTGGTTCATAATAGCTTATGATGAGTGTTCTTATGACATCGTTATTATCTTTAAAATTTCATGTAAACTTAATAGTTTGATTATCTTATTTTATAGCAAAAATAGAGAAAAAGTTAAATTCTTTTTTAGGGCTGTCCACAAAAGTCAATCGCCTTTCGTTTTCATGACTCATTGTGCACTTTGGGGCTCATCTATGAATTAGCCAAAAGGGACCAAAGAGATTTTGTAAGGTAGAAGATCTTTAATTAGCTCATAGCTCATTTGTTAGGTGACTTGTGAAGAAGTCACATCGTAGATGGTGAGGCATACTGTAATCCCATCTTGATGTTACCAACACTACCAAAACTCAGTCCAATTGGACATTCACTACTATTTTTTGTTTTTTCTCTGCTTCACAATCATAGCTATTGAACCAAGCATTATAGTGGATGGTGAAATTGCCACTATGATCATTATACTAATATGAAAACGAGCTTTGACATCAAATGATAAAGATGTTAAGCCAAAGCTAGCTTGCTATGTCTACATCAAAATTTTTTGTTTCTGTTGGAAAGGGAAATGTGACAATCATTTCTTTAGAGTTAGAGACAATAGCAGAAATAATATCTTGTAACAAGTAATAGAAAATCAATCCATGGTTATCAACTCAATGAGTAAATGCCATGTGATTTAATTTTATACTCATTTGTCTGAGTTTGTCCCACCAAATAGAGAGAGCTACCTTACCAGAAAAATAGTTTGATATCAATCCATTCATACACATAAGCAAGTAAAATTAGAACTTTCTGTTGTCTGGTTTAGCTTGTGGCAAATCAGGAGCATAGAAGATAGAACCTCAATAATTGATTAAAGATGCTTTTAAAATATTTTTTTAAAGTAGGCCATAACTTTAAAAATCATGGACTTTCTGCTTTCTTGAATTTGACTTGTGGCAAATCGTGACTTTTCTGTTTTCTTGAATTTTTTTTTTGTTAAGTAGGCCATTAACTTTGTTATCAATCTATTCATACACTTGAGCAAGTAAAATTTCTTATGTTTTAGTTTAGTTTATTGAGGTTTTAATGTAAGTTTAGTTTAGTTAGCTTTAGATTCTAATGTTTCCTTTTGTTTCTGTCTTGACAATCTGCCACCCCCCTTAATGTTAGCTTGTAAAGCAGATTTTCCTTCTGTAATTTCCTTTCATTAACATATTAAAATTTAGAACTTTCTGCTTTCTGGTATTGCTTGTTACAAATCAGGAACATTGAACACTAATAAATGATAAATGATGCTCGTAAAATAGTTTTAAGTTTTTCCATCCTTAAATGATGGCATTCCATGGATTTCTTTATTATTTCTTTTGTCTATGGAGCCACGTAATCTAAATTTGATGTACTTATAAGAAATATGTTGCTACTATTCTTCTTCTTATGGCTATGGCCACCAGTCTGGAACCCATCATGCCTTGAATCCAGACCCGTACAGAGGTGTTTTTGGTTCAGATGGAGAAAAGTATGCCAAAGATGTCCAAGATCTCATTGAATATGGAACTTCTGGCAATGTTGCTGCTTTTGTATCTGAAACAATTCAGGTACATTATCTACCTCCAATTGTGCAGTTCCTCCCATATTGACATTATTCGTAATCCTCTTAACATCATTTTTATGCATGACAGGGAGTGGGGGGGATTGTAGAATTGGCCCCTGGTTACTTGCCTCCTGTTTATAGCAGTATAAAGAAAGCAGGAGGCCTTTGTATTGCTGATGAGGTTCAGGCTGGTTTCGCTCGCACTGGGAGCCACTTTTGGTCGTTTGAGGCTCAAGGGGTCACGCCCGATATTGTGACAATGGCAAAGGTTTATTTTCACTTCTTTTCTTTTCTTTCTTTCTCAGTAAGTTGCAAAAAAGTTGTCCCTAGAATTGCTCTCTGGCACGATAACATTATAGGTGTTTATATCATCTTTGAAAACTTTTTGGGGTTTGATACTTTTGATCTGGTGCGGAAGCTCATTACTTTTCACATGGCTTACTATTATTGACTTGTCTTTCTAAGCAGTTTGCTAGGATTGCATTCATAACTTGCATTAATCAATTTTTTTACTTATTATTTGTACAACTGTATTGGCTCAACTGCTAACATATAATTTTCACAAACTAACGTACTAAAAGCACAAAATGAAGATTTTACAAATCATCCATTCACTTCAATTCAAATTACCATTGCTTCATCAAACTGGTGGACCATTTTATTAGAATTTGGCTGGCTTACCTTGACTGATTTTCTTCTCTGGTATCTGCAGGGCATTGGAAATGGAATTCCCCTTGGGGCAGTGGTAACCACACCTGAGATTGCAAAGGTCCTGACTCGCCGAAATTACTTCAACACCTTTGGTGGTAATCCAGTATGTACTGCCGCAGGACTTGCAGTTTTGAGGGTGATTGAGAAAGAAAATCTTCAGGAGAATGCACTTGTTGTGGGGTCATACCTGAAAGACAGACTAACTGCACTAAAGAACAAATATGAAAGTAAACATTCTTCATTCATCTTTTGTATTTAGGCATTTAAAATTTTGTATAAGTATATAGTTAATCATAATTTTTTGTACTATATTGATATTCTGCAGTTATCGGGGACGTTAGGGGAAGAGGATTCATGCTAGGAGTTGAACTTGTCACTGATCGCCAGCAGAAAACTCCTGCAAAGGCTGAAACTTTGCATGTATTGGACCAGATGAAAGGTCTGCATTTCTCTCATCAGCTATTCTCTAGGCTTAGGCTCACTTGTAGATACTAATTGAACTCTTTTGCCATTATAGAATTGGGAGTATTGATAGGGAAAGGCGGAATCTATTCAAATGTATTTAGGATCACACCTCCCCTCTGCTTCACCAAGGAAGATGCAGGTGAGCCTTCAGTCCTTCAATGAAAAATGCTAAAACTACTACCAATTTTACTACAATAGGCTTACAAACTTTGAATTACTTTTTTTGTGATTGGTGACAACAATTTGTAAAGTTTTTGTAGTTAAATTTGTAGTATACCTTACTCACTCCATTAACATGTTGACAGCCGCAGCAAAGCAATGTCATGTCTGTCATGTCATACCAAATTCTTTTAATGGTCTTTCTTTTTTTAATTGCCAGTAGCCCTTTCACTAAATATGTAATCTTTTGGTTGCAGATTTCCTTGTAGATGCCATGGATTACTCAGTTTCTAAGATGTGAAGCCCTCAAGTTCAATGTGGACATAAACGTCTTTGTCTGCTCGTTCACATTTTGTACTAACTAGTGGTGTGTCATGTCAAAGTCTAATGCTAGTGAAAAACTTCAATATTATATCTATACAAGGTTTCTGATTGAATAAGTTGCTAGGGTCTTTAAAAACGATGAGACAACAACTCGTTGTCTCTCAGTTAATCTATTTGTGTTCATTGTGGTTCTCTCTCTCTCTCTCTCTCTCTGTGAATTTGATCTGGATATTTGTTTGGCATTATAGCATTCTTGCTGAAAATTTGGCATTATGGTACACTCTTCCTCTGAAGTCTAAACACTATGATAGTCAAATACTACTATTGAAATTGCATAGATGTGTACAAATGAAAAACCCTATTTCAATTTCCTAATTAAATGAATTAGTTTTTCTAAAAAAATTAATTGAATTAATTGAGCCAAACTTAAGAGTCCCAATTATACAATGTCTTATTTGAACATGTTAGGAGCCTATTCTATATATATATATATAGTGCTAGATGGAAATAGGACTTCTAGACAGATGAGTTAGGGTTCTTGATTCTTGTGGGTAAGTGGTAACACAGCTTGTTTGAGAGAGATTATTTTCAGCTTATTATGCACAACCTTTTAAAATTTTACTTTTTTTGTGAGAATGATTAGAATATCTAAGAAATGTTACCACTGCAACTCAGACCCCTAACCTGCCGTGAACCCCCAAGACACTTTGTGCTTAGGGAGGTACCACTTAAACTAAGAAATTAGGAAAGTATTAAGACTAGAGAATAATTACTTATTGTGGTCCTAGAGTATTGAATAATTTTCATTTTATAGAAATGATACAAAAGAACATGTAAGGAAGAAGAGGAAAAAAAGTGATATTTTTCATTTGAATTTAAGGGAATAGACAAAATGGGGGAAAAAGTATTGAAAGAGATACAATTATCAAATCACTAAGGTATTTTCTTTTTGAGAAAATTAAAAATGGTAGACCCGAATAGAAAATAATTGTCATTTTTTTTTCCTCTCATCTCACTTTTCTTCTCTATCAGACAAATAATATTAATCCATCTTTAATTTCCTCTCTAACATTTTCTATCCTCTCACTTTTTTTTTATTCTTTTGGAATTTTTTTTTTTTTTTTTTTTTTTTTTTTTTTTTTTTATTGGAGAATGGAAGAGAGGGGAGAAGCAAGTCCATCATGAGACATAAAAGACCAAAGAGGAGATAGGCCCATCAAAAGAGGAGCCCATTGCCCCCATCCTCTCTTCTTCTTCTTCTTCTTCTTTTTCACCCAATTAAATGGACACTAATAGTATGGTTGGAGAGTTGGAGGCAAAGAAATGGAGGAAGAGAAAAAGGAAATGATCTCCCTCCATTAAAATATAGTGTCCTATTGAACTAAAAATGGTTGATATTATGCTTTACTCAGAAACACAAATTTGACTTTGCAAACTTGTGGTACAATGACGCCCAGTTTAGGAATCAACAAACGGGCATCACACAAGGAAGGTTGGTTAGCAATAGGAAATAATAATTTGGCTCAGACCCACCTAGGACTAACTTATTCACCCTAAAATTTAAAGCACACAAAAGATACAAAATAAGCTTGTAACCTAATTCAAGAAATGACTTAGCAATGAAACTAGTTAAATGGTAAGGGAAAGGTGGGGAGACAAACTGTAGGAGCCAGTAAGTCACTTACATGCATTACTATGATGACACCTTGCACACACTAACACTAGTTATATGGACTGAAATGAAATTACCAACTTAGTTATTTGTTTTTTGGTTAAGTAAAAAATGAAAATATTAATTGGAAGACTCATAAGTATTAATTTCAAACCCTTTTTAAAATGGACTGAAGTGTACTGAATAGACCAAAGTTAATCGGAGTGGATCAAAGTAGACCAAAATAGACAGAATTAAACCACAATGGACCAAAGTGGATCAAAATACTACGCTAATGTAGTTCAACTTCAACAACAGCGTTTGTAACAAACTTACATTAAATGCTACACTTCACACAAAACAAGAAATCAATTAAAGTTCATTTACTATATTGTTGATATAACACTAATCACATTCATGTAAGCTTTTTAGAGTAAAATGTGGTCCTAACTTTCCAAACAAAAACTATTCATGTCCACTATCTTTGATAATGCATGCAGCTATACGGGAAGCAAACAACTTGGCCAAGAACTGACATGGAACCTACACATATTGATGGTAGACATATTTCAGATTCGAAATCCATGTTTGAGAAATAAAAGAGTTAACAAGTCCTGCCATGCATATATAAGTTCCTCCAAATTAGTAACCTCTCAGTCTCAGGTATTGCTAGCCTGCAAGCAACATCGAAGTTGATGAGCATTGAGCAGTAACGCCAGACAATATTGTGACTCCCATATATCATCATCACAAAGTAGGCATGGTGTAAGACTATGATGTAAGCAGAACATTCAAATGGAAAAAATTTGAAATTCAATTACTGGATGGCAAATCATCACGCACTGCAAAGCGGCAAAAGAGAACCAAACCAGTGTAACAAAAACATGAAACAAACAATTAAAATTAAAGGATGCAAGTTGCAACAATTGATAAAGAAGATTCTGCTTGCCTGAACAATACTCTATATCTTGAATTTACCCAAAAATATATCTAAACGTAGATGACATGTGAGATGACTAGAGCTTAGAAGTATAGATGTATGATACATAATTGGAAAGAAGAACTACACTTCTCTTGCTCACATATATTTGCCAATTAATCCATAGATAATTTGCTTGAAATGACATGTTTCAAATCATTTCAATGTTATAATATGGGTTATCCCAATAGATAAATAAAGAAAATCCCAAACAAAGATTATTCTAAATGGAAAAGATCTTAATAAATATGTCACAAACAACCTATAAACTTGATATTGCTATCGATCCTATACATATGAACAACAATGAAGAAAAAAAAATATATATATATATATATATATATAATAACAACAACTAAATGATGATGAGCAATATCAATCAACCATAAAACTTTTTGTTTATTGAGGATGAAATACCCGGATTGCTACTTCTATCACTAGTGGCAAACTGGCAATAATAAACCCACAAAATGATAGCCCTCTCTCTCTCTCTCTCTCTCTCTCTCTCTCTCTCATCAATTGCAAAAACATGCGAACCCAAAATCACGCAAAATGTGTCAACCAAAAAAAAGTACATTTCCAACCCCTCCCCCCTATTTATGTGCTTATTTTACTAAAAAATATTTCAAAATCCAATCACTATGTAGCCAACTTAATTAGCATAGATTAATTTTAGCTTTATAATAATTGATATGTGAATAATTTCCAACTGAAAATGCTTGTTATTCATCTATACTTTGATGTTTACAACTACTACATAACACAAGTGGACTGGCGAGCCATGGTTGGAGATGAAATCCCATGTAGTTGCACTGCCCTTGAAGAATCAAAATATTTTAGGTGCTAGCTAGAATTCTTTACTAGTTGTTACTGATTACATTCTAAAAAAAAAGTGTTACTGATTAAACAGATGCCCATAGTCATTTGATAAGTAGATCAACCAACCCTATACAGATTTTCTTGGAAGATAAAGATCAAATACAAAATTGTAGCCTGAAAATAGTGTTTTACTCTGTCTAGATTAGCTTTCTTTCCGTTGACATATAAGTTTATTTGTATATGTACAACTTTTTAAATTTTCATTTTTATTTGGTATAACTATATCTTTTGCCCATGGTTGGAGATGAAATCCCATTTAGTTGCACTGCCCTTGAAGAATCAAAATATTTTATGTGCTAGCAATTCTTTACTAGTTGTTACTGATTAGATTCTCCAAAAAAAGAAAAAGTGTTACTGAATAAACAGATGCCCATAGTCATTTGATAAGTAGATCAACAAACTCCATATAGATTTTCTTGGAAGATAAAAATCAAACACAAAATTGTAGCTTGAAAACAGTATTTTACTCTGTCTGGATTAGCTTTCTTTCCGTTGACTAATAAGTTTATTTGTATATGTACAACTTTTTAAATTTTCATTTTTGTTTGGTATAACTATATCTTTTTCCCATGGTTGGAGATGAAATCCCATCCCCATGTAGTTGCACTTCTCTTGAAGAATCAAAATGTTTTAGGTGCTAGCAATTCTTTATTAGTTGTAACTAATTAGATTCTAAATAAATAATAAATAAAAAAGTGTTATTGATTAATCAGATGCTCATAGTCGTTTGATAAGTAGATCAACCAACCCCATATAGATTTTCTTGGAAGATAAAAATCAAACACAAAATTATAGGCTGAAATCAGCATTTTATTCTGTTTGGATTAGCTTTCTTTCCGTTGACTGGTAAGTTTATTGGTATATCTTTGGTATAACTAATATCTTTTGCCCATTTTGCAATGAATAAGTAAAAAAAAAACTGAACAAAAAATTAATCCAAACAAACACATTTCACTGGTATAATTTGATGAGGAACACGTATCATGTTTTGTTGGGAAACTAGTTATCTCACCCTTCATGTTCTATATCATGCATGTAGTGCAAAAGCAAACGAGTAATAATCATCAAACCCTCAAAAAAAAAAAAAAAAAAATTACTCCAAGTGAATGAACTCAAAAGAGAACAAGAAACATCATTCTTGACTATTAATATTACACACACAGATTCATCATCCCAAATGAATTATCATTTTTCCGAGATTATTACACCAATCATATATAGCATTCATCAAATAAACTCAAAAACTAGCTAACTAGCACAGACAAAATAGGAAAATGAGAGCTAGAAAGCCAACACTTACAAGATATAACTATACTGATAAACCACAATGGTGTTTTTTTTTTGTTTTTTTTGTATAGCACTACCGATCATGTCGAGCCACCATGGATGACATGGGAGAATACCTGGCTGAAATCACCGTAGTTGGCCTGAAAAAGAAACGGGAAAATCGGATTGTTGACACCATAACTGGAAGGAAGTCCACCATCAATACTGCAAATTCCTTATATACATATATGCTCTTTCTTAGAATTACATTCACCAATACCAAGATTGCATCCACGGAAGAACTAGCCATTATTCTTAACTTTTCTTTCACGTTCTTGGCATTGAAAAAACAATGAAAAGGTGTGGATTCAATCCTAGCTTAGATATAATTTTATTTAGAGCAAGCACTTGCAAAAAAATATATGCCAAAAATGCGAAATTACAAAAACACCCTTTTGTTCCACCGAATAGCCCTATTCGTTTTAACCTTTGTTGACCCGTTTCTCATTATTTTTTTCATTAGGGTTGAGATTTGAGAATGATTTGTATTAGTAAAAGTTGTAACAATGGGCAAAATTGATAAATATTTTTTATTTTAAAGTATGTAGTAAGAATATATACTTTAAGGATATCGAGTTCCACTTAAAAATACGCATAGAATTCGATTTTTAGGCTGTTGAGTTTTATATAGAACTCGATTTTATTAAAATTTAGTTCCAAAATAGAGACATTTTGTTAGATACTTTAAAAAAATAGATATTTTACTACATAATTTAAAAATAAATCTCTTAAATTGATGTTAGCGATATGTTATTTCTATCACAACAGTTAAAAACAGTTAAATAAGCGTTTAATGACATTTCAACGATAAAAACCATCATTTTTGAGTTTCATGTATATAATTCAAACCTCGCTTTCTTTTTCTAATACTTACCAAAATAAAAATGAGCAAAAAATTGTACAAAATTTTGTAACCCTGTTGTCTAAGTCTTAGATTTCACCATCTAGGTGTGCATGAAACGTGCCATTACAGACTTTGTGTATTTGTTATTTTAAAGTGAAAAAGTGAAAACCAACGAATGATGAAGAGAGATCAAGAAAGTTGAGAACTGACAAAGCAAGTTCTGAAAAGCAAGAGGTTTGTACTTGGAGGATCTATCTAGCTATCAGGGATAATATCGTAACTATGTATGAGTATGTCAGACGTATGAGTACAAAAAATAAGAATGATGACATGATGGGCTCATGTTTTAGCGGATGCAGCTAAAGGTCAGTGTTCGTACATCAAAATTCGACGACTTTTGTTGAAAAATGTCGACACTGGTTATCATCCAACATAATTTCGAGCGACAAGTCTCATTGCTAAAGTTGTTGCATGTTTGATGTTTCTTGTACAACCCAAAGTTCTATTCTACTACTATTTATTACTGTACAATCAATATTCCATGTTTAACTTTTCCTGTGTAGGGTGGATATATGCGTCACCTAAAGAAAAAAGAAAAAAAGATTGTTTTGCTTTTTACCCGTGTTGAATAGAAACAACTACACTAAATGATTCCCATAAAAAAAACAAAAAAAAAAAAAAAACAAAAAACTACACTAAATGAATATTGAAGGAAAATGTTGAAAAATAAAAATAGAGATGTAATGATAGACCAGTTATTTTCTTTTATTCTTTCTATTAGACATGGTCACATGGGCACTTATCATATTATCAAATTTCCTTATAACTAATGAAAAATACTTTAGAAAACAAACCACATGAAAAGTAAGTGTCATAAAATATACCGTATGAAATAAATTTTTGAAGGTATATCACAGCAGTGATATCTGTAATTAATCCATAAATTAATGAATATCTTATGGCAAAGTTATAGTATTTTAAATTTATAATGTATATAATTACTTTTAGATGCATTGTTATCATTATTTTTGTGACACTCGCTTTTATTTTATTTTATTTTTTTGTCAATGAGTGTCTAATGCTATTTGAGCTAAAGTATTCCTTGGATGTGTGTAATTCTCTTGCACTATGCACACCGTGTAATTAAGTGGATATGTCCTTTAAAAGTGACTCTAACATGCTAAACTTAAAATCTCATAAATCTCGTGTTGCTTGTGATGCTCACCTTAACGATGGTAACAATACTTGACGGTCGTTGTTTAAATGATCTATAAATTATAATGTAGTAATCGAAAAGACAACTCCCATACCAACTTTTTAGAAAATTGATTTCTTAGCTTTTTGAGATTTAGCTTTTCGAAATTATTATTTTGTTTTATATCTCAGGACAAAGTTTAGTTATAAAATTTGTTGTAGTTTTAAACTATAACGTTAATCGATAACTTTTTATTGGACGTGAATTTTAACAAATTCACTATTAGATTACATCTTTTTATATCCACCATGCTTGCAAAAATTTTAGAAAATTAAATTACAAATTTTTGTAGTTTAAAATAATGCATAAAATATAAGCATATAGATCATATGGTAAGTATCCGATTGACAGAAAAGTTGATATATGTATTAAGAGCGTAAAAAATATACAATTCAACGGTTGGATTTTCAAAATATATAGTAATGTTTATTTTATTGGTTTACAATCAATTTTGTAACTAAATTTTGTTCTATTTCCAATATGCATATTATATGAATGCTACTTTGATTGGTCTTTGCCCACTCTAACCACTTCTCCTAATCCGACACTAGGAGAAACCCAACCTGCATTCCTAGCCATCAAACTGGCAATGTTCTACAAGCTCCAATTAATATGTTATTTTTGAAGGGGATTCCAAAGATGTCATTGAAACATTGTTGAATCTAGACTCCTACTCGCCTTGGTTTCTATCTTTCTTTTTCATCGAATTAAAAGATGCTTTGTCCTTCCTCTCTTATTGGGTTTCATTTTTGTTCACCAGAATGTAAATTTTTTGTCATACAATGTGGTTCAATGAGCTGCCCTTTGTAATTGGGTTGGGCCCATATAATCTCCTATCTTCTTTCTTGGTTCCTAGATTCAAAAGTTGGAGATTGTTTAGCGCCCAGTTTTTCTTTAATATATCTTTATTCATAATAAATAATATCAGATAGGTAAAGATCAGAGAACAGAAGTTAGGAAGGAAGGCAGAAGAATAAAACGACACAAGGCTAGCTAAAGCTACAAGAGAGTTTAATCAATTAGCTAAACTACAAGTAGTTTAGGTGTTAATTATGTTCTGTTGTATCACATGTGTTGTAACTACTCCTTGCACGTGTATTAACTGCTTTTCATATAATTTGGTATAGTTAGTTATGCTCTGTTCTGGGGCTTTAGTTCTTAACTTAGATATGATTGTATAAAGCTCTATTTTCTGTACAGATTCATTCATTGTATCAATTAGAGAAGTTCTTCACTTTTCTCTCTCAATTTCTCTCTCTCTGTGTTTACACTTCTTCTTCTTCCTTCGTCTTTGCTTTCTTGCATGGTATCAGAGCTCGAGCCTTCATCAATGGCATCGAATACTCAGACTGATTCATCTTCCTCTTCTTAGCGAGAACTGTCTCCAATGGAAGATCCATGAAGTCCATTTTTCTTGCATCATGGTGAAACACCAAGTGCAATTCTGGATACTCAACCATTAACTAAGGATAATTACCCTACCTAGGCCAGAGCAATGAGAATGACTTTGGCTGTCAAAAGCAAGCTTGGCTTTGTTGATGGTTCTGTCAATGCTTCAATGGCAATCACACCACTCAAGAAGCAAGCTTGGTCCAAATGCAATTCAATGATCTCTTCTTGGATCTTGGATTCAGTCTCTCCTCACCTCACTGCTAGCATGATTTACAGAGACACAGCTTTTGAGGTGTGGAATACACTTAAGAAACGATTTTCTCAAGCCAATGGACCAAGAATCTCTCAGCTTTAGAAGCAAATCTCAACTATGATGCAAGGTGAAGCTACAGTAACAAGTTTTTTCACTGATCTTCAAGCTGTTTGGGATCAGTTATTGAATTTTAGGCCTTTACCATGTTGTTCATGTGGTAAATGTACATGTGGTGTGAATGACAAAATCACAGCCTATCAACATCAAGATTCTCTCATGCAATTCCTTAATGGATTGAATGAATCTTACTCTCAAGTCAGAACACAAATCCTTATGATAGAGCCTAGTCCTTCTATTGATAAGGCATTTTCCTTAGTGATTCAAGAGGAAAGGCAAAGGTGTTTGGGTCTTACTGTTCCTCTTTCAGTTGAATCAACTGCACCTGTTGTCAAGAACCAAGGATTCAATCAAGGCACTGCATTTCCAGGAAACAATAGCAAGAATGTCAAAAGGAACAATGCTAAAGGAAGGCTTGTGTGCAATCATTGTGGTAAGGTTGGTCATGTTATGGAGAAATGCTACAAACTGGTTGGTTTTCCTCCTGGTTATAAGCAGAAAGAAAGAGTAGCTATGGCCAATCAAGTTTTGGTTGAAGGTGAGCAAAACAAATCTGATATACAACAAGTTAATTCTTTCCCTTTCACTTCAGAACAGTATCAGCAACTGATTTCAATGCTAAGCTCTCATGCTTCCACATCTAGTGGTTCTACTGATGTCTTACACTCGGCCAATTTTGCCCTTTTAGGTAAAACTTGTAATATTTGGTTAGATTTTGTTTCCTTAGGCATGCATCATTCAGTTTTTGCTATTAATCCTGCTAATAAAACTGATTATGGTAATGATGTTTGGGTTTTTCGTACTGGGGCTACAAACCATATAGTTTGTTTTTTAACTTTGTTTACACACATTACTAGTTCCATTTCAACATTTGTTCAATTGCCTAATGATGAAAAGGTTGTTGTTGCACATATAGGTACCATTCAAGTTACACCAACTTTGATTCTTGAAAATGTAATTTGTGTTCCCTCTTTTACTTTCAATCTGATCTGAATCAGCCAATTAACAAGATCATTGTCATGT
Source organism: Quercus ilex subsp. ballota (assembly GCA_032727855.1). Lineage (NCBI taxonomy): Eukaryota > Viridiplantae > Streptophyta > Magnoliopsida > Fagales > Fagaceae > Quercus > Quercus ilex. The sequence goes on from CM064914.1 coordinate 35,795,526, forward strand.
TGTCTTGTTTTTCTTTCCAATTTATGTTTCATACAGGACCTTCTTGTTGGAGAACGATTGGAGTGGGTGAATTGCATGACAATCTGTACTTGCTATACACTACATCTACTTGCAAGTCTATTTCAGAAGCTTCTTCAATCCTTGAGTATGTTTTTAAGTCTTTTGTTAATTTTGTGTCAGATCCTAGTGTTACTAAGCCATATCTTTGGCATCTGAGGTTAGGCCATGTATCTGATCATAAACTTCATACTTTACACAGTTATCTTCCTGATGTAAATACTTTTCATAGCAATAAAAACTGTGTTTTTTGTCCAATTGCAAAACAAAAAAGACTCCATTTTCCTTCTTTTAATCATGTTTCAGATAATGCTTTTGATTTGATCCATTATGATGTTTGGGGACCATTTGCTAAATTCACTCATGATGGTTTCAGATACTTCCTTACCATTGTGGATGATGCCACAAGATCCACTTGGGTTTACCTCATGAAATCAAAATTTGAAACTAGAGTTTTGCTGATTTCTTTTATAACATGATTAACATACAATTTCACACTAATATCAAGATCATTAGAACTAACAATACTCCTGAATTTTTCTTAAAGGATTTTTATGCTAATCATGGCATTATTCATCAACATTCATGTGCTGCCACTCCACAACAAAACTCAGTTATGGAGAGGAAACTCCAACACATATTAAGCATTGCAAGGGTATTGAAATTTCAATCTAATGTTCCTATTTCTTATTGGGGTGAATGTGTGTTAACTACTGTTCACATTATTAATAGGTTGCCTTCTAAGATTTTAAACCACAAAACTCCATTTGAGAAGCTTTATGGCACACCTCCTTCTTATGCTCATTTGAAAGTCTTTGGTTGCCTTTGTTTTGCATCCACCTTGTCTCATAACAGGTTCAAATTTGATCCCAAATCCACTTCTTGTGTTTTCCTTGGTTAACCCTTTGGTGTTAAAGGTTACAAGTTGCTTGATTTAGCTACCAAAAGAATTTTTGTCTCTAGGGATGTTCATTTTCTTGAAACTATGTTTCCCTTTATTTCCCCTTCTCATTCTTTTTCACCTCACTCTAGTATTCCTTTACCACATTTTTCCCTTCAGTAGCTCAACCACCTGCTTCCTTGTTTGATTTTCCTTCTCAAAAATCTCATTCCACTTCTACTTCCCTTCCTCAGGTTCTCAATCCTTATATTCCTTCTAATTCTCAATCTATTCTTTTAGCTGATTCTACAGATTCATCAACCCTCACTCCATCCAATTCTAATTCTTTACCACCTGATCCTCCTTTGAGAAAGTCTTCCAGGGTGTCTAAACCACCTCCCTACTTGCAGGATTATAAGGGCATCTCCATTGTTTGTGATAAGCTTGCTTCTTCTCTTCCTGCCAACAAGTCTAGTTCTTCAGGTACCCACTATCCCTTATCTAATTACCTTGATTCCTCTAGATTGTCTTCCAATTATGCCTATTTTTGCTCTCTCATTTCTAACATTCCTGAGCCTACATCTTACCATGAGGCAATAAAATACCCTAACTGGCAGGATGCTATGGCATCTGAAATTGCTGCTTTGGAAGCCAATCAGACCTGGACACTTACTCCTTTACCTTCTCATAAAAGAGCTATTGGTTGCAAATGGGTCTATAGGGTTAAGTACAATACTGATGGTTCCTTAGACAGATACAAAGCTAGGCTTGTTGCCAAGGGTCTCACTCAGCAAGCAGGCCTAGATTTCATTGACACTTTCTCTCCTGTTGCAAAACCCACTACTGTCAAGACTTTGCTTGCTATTTCTACTGTGAGAGGTTGGCATTTGGTTCAGTTTGATGTGAACAATGCCTTCCTCAATGGTGATCTTCATGAAGAGGTGTATATGCAGTTGTCCCAAGGCTTTCACAGTAATGGGGAGAACCTAGTTTGCAAGCTCAACAAGTCCTTGTATGGCCTTAAGCAAGTCTCAAGGAAGTGGTACTCCAAGTTTTCCACAACTATCTTGAAGTATGGATTCAAGCAGTCAAAATTTGATTACTCTTTGTTTACTAAGAAGTTCAATTAGACTTTTATAGCATTACTAGTTTATGTTGATGACATCCTTATTGCAAGTAATGATGTTCAAGCAGTTGAAGACCTCAAGAGTTCTTTGAATCATGAATTCAAGTTGAAAGATCTTGGCAATTTGAAATACTTCCTTGGTCTTGAAGTGGATAGATCAGAAAAGGGGATTTCATTGTGCCAAAGAAAGTACGCATTAGGGGTTCTTAAAGATGCTGGTATGACAGGTTGTAAGCCTAGTAAAGTGCCAATGGAACAAAACCTGAAATTAAGCATGTATCATGGAGAATTATTGCCTGACCTTGGAGTTTATAGAAGACCGGTTAGAAGGTTGCTATATCTGACTATAACTCGACCAGACATTACATATCCAGTCCACAAACTAAGCCAATTCATGGCTAAGCCTAGAAAGCCTTATCTAGATGCAGCCTACAAGATATTGCAGTATATTAAAGGGTGTTCTGGTCAAGCCATTCTCCTATCATCTAAGTCAGACTTGCATTTGAAAACTTACACAAATGCGAATTGGGCATCTTGTGTAGATACTAGAAGATCCGCTACAGGGTTTTATGTGTTCTTTGGAGATTCATTGGTCTCATGGAAGTCTAAGAAACAATCTATAGTTTCTAGATCCTCAGCTGAAGCTGAGTATAGGGCCATGGCCTTAACTATTTGTGAGATGACTTGGTTGTTAGCTCTTTTGAAAGACTTAAAAGTTCATCATCCACAACCTGGTATGCTTTTCTGTGATAGTCAGGCAGCAATTTATATAGGTGAGAATCCTGTATTTCATGAAAGGACAAAGCACATCAAAGTAGACTGTAATTTGATTAGAGATAAGGTGCAAGAAAAGGTGATACGATTGTTCTTTACTCCTACTCATACACAGCTAGCAGATTTGTTTACGAAAGCACTTAGTAGTCAACAATTGAAGTCCTTACTTTCCAAGATAAGTATATTGAATATACACAGCACTGAAGCTCATCTTGAGGGGGAGTATCAGATAGGTAAAGATCAGAGAACAGAAAGTAGGAAGGAAGGCAAGAAGAATAAAACAACACAAGGCTAGTTGAAGCTACAAGAGAGTTTAATCAGTTAGCTAAACTACAAGTAGTTTGGGTGTTAATTATGTTCTATTGTATCAAACATGTTGTAACTACTCCTTGCACGTGTATTAACTGCTTTCCGTATAATTTGGTATAGTTAGTTATGCTCTGTTTTGGGGCTTTAGTTCTTAGCTTAGATATGATTGTATAAAGCTCTATTTTCTGTACAGATTCATTCATTGTATCAATTAGAGAAGTTCTTCACTTTTATCTCTCAATTTCTCTCTCTCTTTGTTTACACTTCTTCTTCTTCCTTCGTATTTGCTTTCTTACAAATAAATAATGAATGCTACATTGATTACAGCTAATTATAGCCATTATTATTTATTAGGAGTCCTTTGACAGATATGTGCCACGCCACATAACAAAAATGGAAGAATATCAGAATTGGCCAATCAAAAAACCCAAAACAAGCAAATGGTATAATTTAAAGACACTGTGATATTATAAATAAAAATAATTATAATAAAAAATAATAATAAAAGTCACTGTGATAGCTTGATGGGTGTCACCACAAATTAGAGCCCCGCAAGTTGGAATTTGGAAAACACCAGACCGGCTACTAAAAAGTACTAACCCACCAATGCCAGACATTACTATCATTTAATGTGTCAAGCTGGTTCATTATGATTTTAGCCTAAACAGTAGCCAAGGCCCCACTGTTCACATTATTAGATGTTTCTGAGTCAAAAAAATCCTTACAGTTTGAGTTGGGCCATTATGGCCTAGTAGCTTCACCAGTTATAAGAGTCAAAATATCCTTCCATCTATCTACATATAAAAATTAGAACTTTTAAAATATCATTTTCAGGCTTCTTTTTTTTTTAATTATTTAAAAATAGTTTCAACTTATACCATTTGCTCTTGATGATATTTTTTATTATTAGATCAAGACACCAAATGATTTTTTGGTATAGACAAAAATCGAATTTCAAATATTTTATTCGATGACAGAATACTTTACTAGTTAAGATAATCGGAACCCACTATTTTTTAGACTTTAGGGTGAGGGTGAATTTGATCCTTAAATTTTTAATTTGAACAATTAAATTAACATCTTACACAAAAGGTCTATCACAAATTCAAAACTTCTGTTATTATTTTACATTTAATACTAATTGATTCAATCAAATGATATACACATGATTTCAGCCACATTATCAATAATTTTGAAATGTTATTATGATTTATGAATGTGTAATTACATGATTAAATTTGTTAGATTTAACAAAAATTAAGATTTATTCATCACAAACTTAATGTGTAGATGGTGTATTGTTAAGTTAAAATTTCGAAAAAAAAAAAATGATAACAAGTTAGAACTAGCTAGCAACATTTATCATGGATGGATTTGGCCCACATGTGGAGAATTGTGAGCCCAATACAAGACCCACAACTCTGAAACTTTGGCACAACCTATTCATTACTGGATTTGCAGCCGTGCAATATTAGCCGAGCAATATTAGCCGAACCATTAGAAAGTTGACAAAGATGAATAAGATGAGATATCATGGTCAGAAAATAAATCTTGGCCACAAGAAAGGAGAGGATTAAAAATAATAATAAAGAAATATTAATAATGTACGTAATTGTAATAATACATCCTGGTTCATGCACCATTATATGGATGTCAAAATTAAAAAATTAAATAATCAGTTAAAAACTATAGTATGGAAAACGTGAAGTCCAAGGTCATTGGAACACTCTCTCCCCAAGATTATAGAGTTTGCTATATAGAATAATGTCACTTTATATATATATATATATATATATATATAATATCTGTAAGCATCAATCACGCCACTTTTAATATCCCTAAAAAGTTCTAATTTCTATAAGTCCTCGACTTTGGCAATGTGTCAAAACGTCACTGGTGACCTATACCATTGCATCACACGTAGAAAGGTTGTGTAAGAGAAAAAAAGAAAAAAAGAAAAGAAAAACAGAGTCACATATCATTGACCTATTCAATCTCTCTCAAATTTTCTGTAATTGATTTGACTCTATGTGTGTGTAAACTGTGTGTTATGCACTAATGTTAGTGTCAAACAACAGGGAATGGGATAATTACTAGCTAGGTAGCCTTGTTAATTGTAATGTTTTAGGTTAAATTAAATGAATCAAAGCACCAAAAGTGTGAGTGAGTGGGTGTTGACAGTTTGCCACATCCTCTCTTTAGTTTGTTGGTCAAAGGGCATATAAGCATTAACAATGCTTAGCATAGTGGTGAATGAGTCATTGGCATCTTTTTTGGAAAAAAAATATTCCAAGAGAGCATGTGAAAAATACTTAAGCAATGTTAGAATCCTCACTCTCTTCCACTGCTCTGTTCATATCATCACCAATCAAACGCGCCTCTGGCTGGTTGGCTTGAATCCCACATTATATTTTCTATGTACAAGAACAATAATGAGGTTAGTAACTGCTGGTATGATCTATTGTGATTATTACTCTCATCGTAATTTTATAAAAAATGGTATTGAAGATTAATTCAGATGAAAATTGTATTACTCTAATCACAACTGATTATATTGTTGTGATTATTACTCTAATCGCAATTCACAAAATAATATCATTAATATATTCAAATAAAAGTGATATTACTCTAATCATGACAGGTTATATCAATGTTGTATGAAAATTGTTATAATCTTAGCATTATTAATTGTAATTATTACTCTAATCACAATTCACAAAATAATATAATTGATGGATTCAAATGAAAAATAATATTACTTCAATCACAATAAATTATAGCAATGTTATGTAATAATTGTTACCGTCCTAGCATTATTCTCGATTAGTCCAAGAATGTGACCTCACGAGCTGTGAAAGTGCTGGGCCTAGTGCCATTTTTTTTTTTTCCTGTATTCTTTAGAGTATGATGCACAAAAAACAATGAAGAAAAAGCTGGAAATGAGAAAAGTGATGAAATTATTAATGCTTTCTTGAATAGAATATTGGGACTTCTAGGTCAACCTTCTGTCCCTTCAAAACTTTTATAAAAAAAAAAAAAATTAGAGATGGTTGTCTTGTATGGATTTCTGAATTGTGATTGAAATTGGGGTTTTGGAATGAATGTGGGAGAAGAGGCATTTAACTCCACTTGATTCCCTAAACTCCTTTTTTTTTCTACTTTACCTTGATACTTGGAGACCCACATCACCCTTGACAAATGTCTGGCTTGGCCAATTGATGATGACTTATGCAGAAAAATGACCTCGTTGATATCCAACACCTGTCTCTGACCCCACGTGCTAATACCATCTGTTATATACTAAATAAATTTATTCTCATTTTATACCGTCTTTAAGTGAAAATATATATTTTTTATAAGTAACAAATTTGAGGAATATTTGAGGCCCCTTAAAGCATACCCATAAGTTTAATATACCCTTAAAGGGAAAAGTTAATAAATACTCACAAGACATTAGTTTATAAAATATTTTTAGTAATTTTTTATAGGAAAAAAAATTTAAATAGTCTTTTATACTATCAAAACTTTCTAAAAATGATTCATTAATAAATATCTTAAGGATACTCGTTAACCGAACCTTAATAAAAAGTTTATTTGTCTTTTTACCTTAGTAATGTAAAATAATATAATTATTAAATAAATATTAGCCATTAATATATTAGAAAAAATATATATCATACAACCTTTTCTTTAAGTAAAAAAAACCATTAGGTGTAACGCACTGTTTGTTTCAGCAACAATATTTTCTAGAAAATAAGTCATTTTTCAAGAAGAATTTTCTGTAAAATTATCTCATTTTTCAATATTTGATAGCAACTTTAAATGAGTTGAAAAACAATCTTCTAACTTCTTTTATTTAGTTTGCTGTGAGATAGAGTTGTTTTCCAAAAAAAATTAATAGAAAACAATTTCTAAAAATAAGTCATTCTTTTTATGTTGACCAAATATAGTTTTCCTTTGACTCGTATTTTTTTATGCTACCAAACACTGAAAAACACGAAAAACTATCTTTACACAAGGTTTTCCATCGAATTAAACGGAGCTAAACGACAGTATAAAATCAAGTATGGGTCAGACAAATCCATCGAACATTACAAATCACACTTGGTAGCCAAAGGCTATACATAGATGGAATGATTTGATTATAATGAAACTTTTGCTCCAAAAGCGAAGCTAGCTTGTCACAATCTACAGTCTCCTTATATAACTGTATCTAACAAGGGATCACTTCATCAATTAGATGTTCAAAATGCATTATTACACGGTGACCCTTGATGAAAATGTATATATGTCAACCGGTCCTTACCCAGAGAGGGCCTTGTTTAGTTTTGAATCTTTTTGTCAACAATGGGAGAATTTATGATCCGTTTGAATTGAGAGGGGGGGGGGGGGGTGGACTTTCCTCTACTCTCCCTCCCTACCTCCTTAATCCAAATAGATCCTTAGTGTGTCAGCTAAACAAGGCCCTCTATGGGCTTACACATGCATCACACAAATAGCTTTTCAAATTTTCCTCTGCCATACAAGATGTGGATTTCCAGCAATCCAAGGTTAACTATTTCTTCTTTGCCCAAAAGGTTGAAAATTCTTTCATTTTAATATTGATTTGTGTGATGACATGATCAATCACTAAACCAAACATAACATACTATATGCATGTCCATAATCAATTCATGCAGGGGCGGCCCTTCCACCAGGCTAATTAAGTCATTGCCTAAGGCCCCCAAGTGGAATGAGGGCTCCAAAATTTTGAAAAAGAAGGGGTAGAAAAAAAAAGTTTCAGATGAAACTCCAAAAAATCTGATACATCCTTATGACTAAAGAACAAAAATTTGGAACATTCTTGTAAACATTTGTACCCCAAAAATTTCTTTGGTCTAAACAAAATTAATTATTCCAAAAATATCATTTTTAACATCTAGAAAAATAAAAAATCAACTGAATAAAATGCAAATCTGGTCTAAAAAATTACCCACAAAACAATCATAAATCAAAACAAATCAAAAATCTCAAACCCTAAAATTTACTTATATCTTTTCTCTCTCGCACTCTTGCTCTCCACCTCTCTCTCTCTCTACTCTTGCTCTCCGCCTCTCTCTCTCTCAGCTAGATGATGATAGTTTGCAAAAATATTGTCTTAAACTTCAATCTTTTCTCAAATATGATGTTTATTATGATATTGATGGTTTAAATTTATTTTAAGAGTTAAAAGTTTTAAAAGAAATTTTACAAATAAAAGAATATACTCCAATTGACATACTAAATTGTAGGGTCCGTTTTTGTAGCCCAAGCCCACGAGGTGTGGAATATGAGCCCAACACACCCAAAACAATAAATTTGTAGAGCGTGGGTGAAAGAACTGGGCCGGATAGGAATTAAACAAGAGTTGGTGGTAGTATGGGCAGATAATCTGACATGCAATCACATAAAAACCATGAAGGGCTAAAGGTCCGAAGAGGAGTTTTATTGAATGTTCTTAGGTTACAGATTCCAGAGCTACAGTAAAGTAATCTTTTGTTCTTCTCCCTTTTTCTTCGGTCTCTTTCTATCATGGGCTCTCCTTCTTTATATAGCCTCTTTCCTAATCATCCTAATCCTCCACTTGTCCTCCATCTGCTAGCATACTTGAGTGTAGGTCACATCAAACATCTTCTTTAGCTTCTTGGGAGTGGCGGTAGGTGAAGTTGCACTGTTCAGGGGTCTTCTCCACATAAATGTGGCCAGAGAAGTTGCTGCAGGGCATTAAATGCGGTGGTGGCAGCTTTTCCTTGAGATATTTCTTCATCCTTATCATCCCCAGGAATGCCCAGAGTTTATCTTTGTCACCAAGATTGCCAGGAGGGGCACTCGGGCTTTCTGTACGTGTACGTAATCAGAATTATTTGTATCCGAGGAGTATAACCTCCTCAGACAAATGGTGACCTCTTCGGATTGTATCCATCCGCCATCTTTGGGTCCGTTGCCTTTAGGTGAACACTATCCCAGCCCATTGCTACTCTTCGGATGTAAGGTAACCTAAAGAACAGGGCCCCAGGCCCAATTGGTAGATCTGGGCTTTTATCCCCCACAATAGCCCCTCAAAATCTCGATTTTTCCCTCGCATCCGAAGAGAAAAAGTGTGATTTTGATTTGCCACGGAGAAAAAAGCTTGAGAACAGCCACGTGTTTGAACTGGCACGTGTGTAGGCACAGTTATAAGCGCTTCATTATTGCCGCTGCGGTTTCCATATTCCCAAAGCGTTGCATTAATTGCACCAGGTGGCGTTTTGTCCTTTGCATCCAACAGTGAATGATTGATCTGACGGACGTGGTTTTTCCCCAAGGTCTGGGCGAAATAACTTCCGCCCCTTCACGTGACCCAGTATAAATCCTCAGAAGAAGTCATTTCTTCCTTACTTTGCAAATTTTCAGACACTCCAGCAAGAACAAGCACGCGACTCCGTTCAAATCTCTCAGTCACCGATTCCAGTCTTCTCAGAGTCTTCACGAATCTTTCTACGAGCCCGCGAATCTTTCTCCGACTTAGTTCTCGTAAATCATCGTCCATCAAATCCTTCAGTTTTCTCTTTGGCCAGTTATTTTCGTTTAAGTGCCATGGGGAAATTTCAGTACCTGATAAATAGCCCTGAGCAAATAGAGGCGTTTAGGGCCGCATATCGCATACCCCCAAACGTGGGTGTGAGGTATTGCCCCCCAGAAAAAATACTAACGGACCGAAAGACGGGCGAAGTGGTTATCCCCCTCATTGCCTTCCTAGAAGGAGGGATGACCATCCTTATGGGTCCCATCACCACTAACTATCTTAGGAACCATAGGATTAGCCCGGATCAGTGCGCGCCTAATATGTTTAGGATCCTAGGAGCGGTTGAGGATCTGAACCGCCATTTAAACTTGGGCCTCACCTGGCTTGATGTGGTGCACATGTATGAGTGTCACAACCAACAAGGGGCGGGATACTATCTGAAATCTCGGTCCGACGAGGTTAGGCTGATCTCCTGCCTCCCCAAGTCCAACAAAGGGATGAAAGACGATTACGTGATCGTCTCAGGCGCATGGCATGACGGTCCCCACTGTCCGACCAAGCCAGGAGAGCCAAGTGGGACATGCTAGATTTAGGTCCACCAGCAATAGGCTTAGGATTCCCGCCCTTTTAACAATTTTCAACTCTGTGTTATTGTTTATGAGTTTCTAATAAAGTTTTGCTGTGATTTTTTAACAGATAGGAACCGCGTTTCTCCTCGGCTCAGCCTTAACAATACCGCCGCTCTCAACTATTTGTTAAGATCAGAGATTTTTGTGAGCGAGGATGGGCAGCTACGGTCGGCTCCTCTCATCCTCGGGTACACGACGAAGAAGAAGGATTGTCAACTAATTGGCAATGCTATAACAGAAGGGGATTACTGTCTCTACCGAATAGACGTTGCTCGGAAGGGGTTTTTAGCACCACACGATCTTCCACCAGTGCCTCATCCTAACCCAGCGGGTGTGCCACTGCTCGCCCAACCAATTGCCCAAGTCCCCCTTGAACCGGAAGCTGCGGGCGAAAGGGTTGGCTCTTCGACCTCCTCACTAGAAGAGCAAATAGACAAATTTCAGTTTAGAGGAGAAGGTTCAGGCAGGGTACAAGTTATTCCATCCTCGGACTCCGAAGAGGAGTTTGATAGGCATTCCAGCACCCATCCACCCCTTCTGGTGACTGCCATTCCTGAAGTTTCTTCGCACGAGGAAGACATGGCAGACTTAAGGGCGCTAATGAAGAGCAGAGGGAAGAAGCCCGAGCCGAAGGGCACTGGGACTTCTCAACCGGTGGCGAACCTGCCTCCGCCACCACCTCAGGTTCCTGACCCCGGCCTAAGGCCCATACCAGACCTGAGGAAGAAGAGGCCCCTCGAAATCGAGGAGAGGGAGGTGGTGGTGGTGCCACCTAAAACAAACAAGTAGCAAAAGGTGGTGAAAGACCACCGGAGTAGAAGGGGCTCGTCTGTGGAGAGCCGAGAAGAGAATGTGGTGGCTGACGTCCGCCGAGCAGGACCTCACACATGGTGTCCGAGGTTGGAGCTGGATGGCGCTCCGATCCCTTGGGATGCCTCCCTCAGGAACTATGATAGGGGAAGGGCAGGTTTCGTTGCCGAAGCCTTGGAGCAGCCACTCCTCCTACCCCATGATATGGAGTCCTACCGGTGCTTCAACCAGCAGGAACTCTTCCTATCCCTCAAAAGGGATATAACCATGGTAAGTGGGCTTAGTCTGCTAGGTTAAATCGTTGAGCCTTTATATATATATATATATATTTTTTTTTATGCCTTATACTCGGAGTTTCCATTATGTAGGTGACACAGCAAATCTACGTGGCCAAGGAATGGAACAAAAAGGCCTACACCGAAGTCCAAGCGGAGGCCCACTCTCGGTTCGAGGCTGAAAAATCCCTGGGCGGTCTGAAGGAAGAATACGCTCATTTATCCGAGCAATTAAAAGATATGACCAACCAGCGGAACAGCCTCGACGCTGGCCTTAAAAATACTGAAAAGCAGGCCGAGGAGCAGCGCAAACTGCTACACATGACCGAGATCAACCTGGCCACTGAGAGAGAGCTGGTAAAAGGGCTCAGAGATGAGCTTAAAAAGGCCAGGGAAGCTGCCCTACTGGCTGAAAAGAATGCACAATTAGCCAAGGAAGCAGTGGAGGCCGAGAGGAAGGCAGCTTATACGCTGGGGGTGGAGGAGACCCAAATCAGCCTCACCGAGCAGTTCGCCGCGGTTGGCCGAGACTACTGCGACATCACGTGGGTGAAGGCTTTAGATGCTGCTGGAGTTCCTGCAGACTCTCCATTGAGGCTGCCTAGGAGTACATACTATGATCCGGAGATCCGCGTACTCTCAGAAGCTGAGGAGCATCCTCCAGCCAGCCAGGTCCCCCCTGCCCCTGTGGAAGCAAGCAAAGAGTCTGCGGGTGCAAAAGAAAAAGATGGAGAACAAGTCCCAGACCTTGCTGCTGCCCAATCCAGCCAAGTAACTGATCCCTCAGCTGCTCGGACGTAGATTTGACGTGGTTGCCAGTTTTTGCTTAGTACTTGTAAACAATTTTAGTTTAGTCATATGTTTTGTTATCTGTTTGTTTTTTTTTTTTTGTTTTTTTTTTTATTATAAGAGCTTGTAACCTTTTTATTCAAATTAATGAAATTCTATCTTTTGCTTTCAATACGCTTGTTGTTTAAATTGTAAATCTCTCTATTACAGCAAACAACTTGAACCATATGTTAATTGTAGTAAAGGCAAACTCAAACATGCTGTTAGGACAATAAGGCCAATAATTTAGATCAATGCCGAAGAGAGTAGGTTACTCAACAGTTGAATAGGAAGGGAGATGAGTGATGAACGTTTCACGGGCTTTCGTGTGAGCGTGCAGAGCAGGGTTTTAGCTGAGGAGTTTAGTTGTAACTTAAACACATTCAAGGATTTCGAGCACGATAAACTCGAACTCTGGGAATAACTATATAAAGATGCTATTCATGCCGAATAATCCAATCCGATGATTACCGTTATGATCCAATGTATGTTTAAATATTTAGAGACCTTGGAACGAGTGTTAACTAACCCAAATCATCTGGTCCGAGGACTACAGGCATGATTGGATTTAAGTTTAAACACTTAAGAAACAGTAACAGTGTTAACCAATCCAAATCATATGGTCCGAATACTACAGGCATGATTGGATTTAAGTTTAAACACTTAAGGAACAGTAACAGTGTTAACTAATCCAAATCATCTGGTCCGAGGACTACAGGTATGATTGGATTTAAGTTTAAACACTTAAGGAACAGTAACAGTGTTAACTAATCCAAACCATCTGGTCCGAGGACTATAGGTATGATTGGATTTAAGTTTAAACACTTAAGGAACAGTAACAGTGTTAACTAATCCAAACCATCTGGTCCGAGGACTACAGGCATGATTGGATTTAAGTTTAAACACTTAAGGAACAGTAACAGTGTTAACTAATCTAAATCATCTGGTCCGAGGACTACAGGCATGATTGGATTTAAGTTTAAACACTTAAAGAACAGTAGGATATACAAAACCAGCATATTATTTGAAGAAAACGATCGACTAATAATAGTACCTTTTGAGGTTATTTACATTCCAAGGACGTGGTATTACATCACCATCCAGGTCTTCTAGGAAGTACGCCCCAATGCCAGCTCCTGAAGTGATACGATATGGCCCTTCCCAATTGGGTCCTAACTTTCCCCAAGCTGGGTTCTTTGCAGTACCCACCACTTTCCTCAACACCAGGTTACCAGGTTCTAAAGGCCGTAACCTTACATTAGCGTCGTAGCCCTGCCTGAGCTTTTGTTGGTAACGTGCCAGCCGAACTATGACACTCTCCCTCCTTTCATCAATCAGGTCTAAACTCCTTTCTAGCTGTTAATTGTTGCTAGTCGGACTGAAGGAACTGGTCCTCAGGGTTGGGAATCTAGTTTCCAAAGGTATGACAGCTTCAGCTCCATAGGTCATTGAGAAGGGGGTCTCTCCAGTAGACCTGCGAGGCATAGTCCTGTAAGCCCAAAGCACATGTGGTAGTTCTTCTACCTATTTGCCCTTCGCGTCATCTAGCCTCTTCTTCAAGCCATTCACTATGACCTTTTTGACTGCCTCTACTTGCCCATTACCCTAGGGGTAGGCAGGCATGGAGTATCTATTTATGATCCCCAGCTCGCTACAATAACTCCTGAATGCTTTGCTATCGAACTGCAAGCCATTGTCTGAGATGAGAGTGTGAGGAATTCCAAACCGAGTGACAATATTCTTCCATACAAACTTTTGAACGTCAACGTCTCTGATGTTAGCTAGCGGCTCTGCTTCGACCCACTTGGTGAAATAGTCTGTACCAACCAGAAGGTACTTCTTGTTTCCTGCAGCTTTAGGGAATGGTCCCACGATATCTAGGCCCCATTGGGTAAAAGGCCATGGGCTGGACAGTGGATTAAGAAGCCCCCCTAGTTGATGAATGTTTGGGGCGAATCTCTGACACCGATCGCACTTTTTACATACTCGAGGGCCTCTTTTTGCATGTTCGGCCATCAATAACCTTGTGTAATAGCCCGATGGGCCAAGGACCTCCCTCCCGTATGGCTTCCGCATATTCCTTCATGTAGTTCTTCTAGCAGCAACTCGGCCGCTTCAGGATGCACGCATAATAAATATGGTCTTGAGTAGGAGCGTTTATACAATCTCTGGTCTTCGAATAGCCAGAACCTGGTTGCCTTTCTTCGAATTTTATCAGCTTCGTCTCTTTCTTCAAGTAAGATGTCTTCTTTCAAGAATTTAACTATGGGATCTATCCAGCAGGGTCCAGTCCTAACTTGATGTACCTGAACTACATCCTTTTTTTTGTCTCTGTAGGTCCATACAAGTCCTCAACGAGAATAACTCTAGGCAAATTTTGCGCCGAAAAGGTAGCAAGCGTGGCCAAAGAGTCGGCATGCGCGTTACCACTTCTGGGGATGTGCAGCAAACTAAAAGAGTCGAACTCCGACTGCAGACATTTAACTCGACTCAGGTACCCCTGCATTCTCTCGTCTTTCGCCTCGAACTCCCCTTGCACTTGACCCACGACTAACCTTGAGTCCGAGAACAATTCCACGGACTTACCCCCCATCTTTCGGACCATAGCCATTCCCGTCAGCAGGGCTTCATACTCCGCCTCATTGTTCGTTGCCGAGAAGTCCAACCTCAACGACTTTTCGATGATTATTCTTTCAGGGGATATCAACACTAGCCCCACTCCAGAACCTTTTTGATTTGCAGCTCCGTCTACATACACTTCCCAACGGGAGGGGTCTTGCTGAGAAATTATGTCAACTGATTTTTCATCCATGTCCGACATGGGCATTACCTCTTCTAGTTGAGGCTCCGTGAACTCAGCCACTAAATCCGCAAGGACCTGGCCTTTGACCGACGTGCGGGGCATATATTTAATATCGAAAACCCCCAAGATCATACCCCACTTGGCAATCCGCCCAGTGTAATCGGCGCTTCGGAGTATGGCCCTGAGTGGGAGCTGAGTGAGGACAATGACAGTATGGGCCTGGAAGTAGTGAGGTAGTTTCCGCGTGCCGAGTACTACTGCTAAGATAGCCTTCTCCAGAGGCAAGTAACGAATCTCGGCCTCATGCAGTGACTTGCTGACGTAATAAACTGGTCTTTGCACACCGCAGTCTGATCGTATCAATACCAAGCTCACCGCGCAAGTGGCTACAGCGATGTAGGCGAACAACACCTCGTCTGGCTTAGGTTTGGACATGATTGGCGGCCGAGCTAAATAATCTTTGAGCTGCTGAAAGGCCAAAGCACACTTTTCTGTCCATTCGAATCCCTTCCACTTACCGAGCAGAGAGAAAAAGGGCCGACATCTGTCTGTTGATCTAGAGATAAATCGATTCAGGGCAGCGGTCATCCCAGTTAGCTTCTGAACCTCCTTGGGATTCCGAGGAGCTTGTAAATCGTTGATGGCCTTTATCTAGTCGGGGTTAACCTCAATTCCCCTGTGCGACACCATGTATCCCAAGAACTTGCCGGATCCTACCCCGAATGAACACTTGGACGCATTCAGGCGCAGTTTGTACTTCCTTAGTACCTCAAAGGTACTTTCCAGGTCTTTCACATGCTCAGCAACAACCTTGCTCTTTACCACCATGTCATCTATGTAGACCTCGATATTTTTGCCCATTTGTGCCTCGAACATCCTCGTCATCATCCTCTGATAGGTGGACCCCGCGTTCTTTAAACCGAATGGCATTACCTTGTAGTGGTAGTTACCAATGGGGGTGACAAAAGCAGTTTTCTCCTGATCGTCCAGGGCTAGTGATATCTGGTGGTAGCCCTAGAAGGCGTCCAGGAAGCTCATCCGAGGATGGCCGACGGTGGCATCCACCAGTTGGTCGATTTTCGACATAGGGAATGAATTTTTGGGGCAAGCCTTATTCAAATCAGTAAAGTCCACGCACACTCGCCACTTCCCACTCTTCTTCTTTACCACCACGGTATTCGCCAGCCACTCGGGATAAAAAACTTCCTTAATAGCTTAGGCTTGTTTGAGCTTCGCTACTTTTTCTCTTACTGCATCAGCATGCTCCTTGGATGGGCGTCGAAGAGGCTGTTTTTTGGGGGTAATCAGCGGGTTTACCTTTAGATGATGACATATAAACTCTGGGTCCACCCCTGGGGCTTCGTAAGCGTTCTAGGCAAATACATCGAGATTTCGCTTGAGGAACTCTATCAACTCCTCCCTCTCTTGAAGAGGTAGCTGTGATCCAATTTGGAAGAACTTATCAGGATCATCTCTAATAACCACTTTCGTTAGATCCTTACATCGAGTGCCTTCGTCTGAACCTTCGTCGGGCAATTCCCGAGACTTTAACTGCTATAAACCCCCTTCGGCTCTGGATGAAGACTCGGCTTCGGGCTCATGTTGGATAGCAGCCACTAGGCACTGTCGGGCCGCCGATTGGTCTCCTCAGATCTCGTGAACCTGCCCTTCAGATGGGTATTTAACCTTCTGATGCAAAGTAGAGGAAACAGCCCCTAGCGTGTGAAGCCAAGGTCTGGCCACAATTGCCGTATAAGACGAATACACATCCACAACAATAAAATCCACCTCTACCACTTCGGCCCCGGTCTGGACAGGTAAGCGTATCTGGCCTTTTGGGGTGACTGCCCTCCCTTCAAAACTAATGAGGGGGGAGTTGTATGGTATGAGGTCTTGGGGTTTCAGGCCTAGCCCCTTATAAAGATCAGGGTATATTATCTCCACAGCGCTTCCCTGGTCCACCATCACCCTCTTCACATCGTACCCTCCAATTCTGAGGGTGATGACTAACGCATCATTGTGGGGTTGGATGGTGCCGGTCATGTCTTCGTCCGAGAACCCTATGACAAGCGAAGAACCCGACTTATCTCTCTTCGGAACTCTGCTTATGTCCCCTGCTGGCGGTCGGCTTACCGAAATAACTTTCAATGGCCAAGACCCTGTTCTCCCCGGCGCGGCGAAGACGACGTTGATAGTTCCTAGTGGCGGCTTTGAAGGGTCAACTCTTCGTGGCCCTGAGCCCTTCTACCCTCCTCGGTCGCTAGAGGGGTGCAATAGGTGTCTTAGTCTACCATCACGAACCAGTTGGTCCAAGTGATCTCATAGGCTCCTACAATCCTCCGTGGTGTGCCCATGGTCTTGATGATACTGGCAGTAGAGATTATGATTACGTCTCTCAGGATTTCCTACCATCTTATTCGGCCACCTGAAAAACGGCTCGTTCTTAATCTTCTCCAAAACTTGGGGCACTGGCTCTTTAAATATAGTATTGACCGCTTGAGGATTAGTCGACCCTGATTGTCCAGCGAAATCCCTACGCAGTTTACTACTGTTGTAGCGATCCGACCGGAAATCTCTCCTTTCCTGGGGAATTGCTTTATCTTTTCCCTTCCCTTGTTGCTGATCCTCTTCAACTCTCTTGTACTTTTCTATACGATCCATAAGTTGACGCATATTAGTGACTGGTTTGCCAGATAAAGAGGTCCTTAAACCGTGGTCAGTAGGGAGGCCGAGCTTGAATGTGCTGAGGGCCATTGCATCAGAGTTGCCCTCCATATCGTTAAACATCTCCCAATATCTGTCCAAATACGCTTTCAGAGTCTCGCCCTCGTGCATGCTTAGGGACAATAATGAAGACAGGGGCCTAGCTACTCTTCGGCAGGTGACGAATCGTGAACCAAATGCCTGAGTGAGCTCTTTGAAGGAATTAATAGTGTTTGCCTTCAAGCCATCAAACCACCTCATTGCCACTGGTCCCAGACTGGAAGGGAAAACCTTACACATCAAAGCTTCATCTCTAGAGTAGACAGCCATCCTCTGGTTAAAATGACTCACGTGCTCCACGGGGTCCGTTTTACCATTGTAGATGGTAAACGTTGGCTGATTAAAACGCCGAGGGAGTCTTGCCTCCTCAATTCTGCGAGTAAAAGGTGACCGAGAGATCTGATTCAAGGCCTCGTTCATAGCATCATTCCCTACGCCTCCGCGTGATGGGCTTCTAGATCGCTTTTTGCAATGAGGCTCTTCTTCATAAGAAAAGGATTCACTGACCGGCATCCGAGATTTCTGCTGATAAGTGACGTCCTGCTCGTCGTCCGAGTCATCATCAGAATATGAGGAAATCCGTTTCCTTTTTGCATGGCGCAGCTCCCTCTTCAGTTTCTCAACTTCCAGTTGTAAGCCCCGGTTCTCCTCTGCATGGGACACGTGACTATCGCCGTGTAACTAGCTTTGGCCAGTATGCACAGTGTGCACACTACCCTCACGATCTTGCCTTCTTTCCAAGTTAAGAAAAGGGTCTGCATGCTGGGATGCCCTAGATTCTGCTCGTTGTTGACTTCGTTCTGCCATCACCAACGGTTGTTATCACCCCTGCACAAGCTCCTTCCCACAGACAGCGCCAATTGTAGGGTCCGTTTTTGTAGCCCAAGCCCACAAGGTGTGGAATATGAGCCCAACACACCCAAAACAATAAATTTGTAGAGGGTGGGTGAAAGAACTGGGCCGGATAGGAATTAAACAAGAGTTGGTGGTAGTATGGGCAGATAATCTGACATGCAATCACGTAAAAACCATGAAAGGCTAAAGGTCCGAAGAGGAGTTTTATTGAATGTTCTTAGGTTACAGATTCCAGAGTTACAGTAAAGTAATCTTTTGTTCTTCTCCCTTTTTCTTCGGTCCCTTTCTATCATGGGCTCTCCTTCTTTATATAGCCTCTTTCCTAATCATCCTAACCCTCCACTTGTCCTCCATCTGCTAACATACTTGAGTGTAGGTCACATCAAACATCTTCTTTAGCTTCTTGGGAGTGGCGGTAGGTGAAGTTGCACTGTTCAAGGGTCTTCTCCACATAAATGCGGCCAGAGAAGTTGCTGCAGGGCATTAAATGCGGTGGTGGCAGCTTTTCTTTGAGATATTTCTTCATCCTTATCATCCCCAGGAATGCCCAGAGTTTATCTTTGTCACCAAGATTGCCAGGAGGGGCACTCGGGCTTTCTGTACGTGTACGTAATCAGAATTATTCGTATCCGAGGAGTATAACCTCCTCGGACAAATGGTGACCTCTTCGGATTGTATCCATCCGCCATCTTTGGGTCCGTTGCCTTTAGGTGAACACTATCCCAGCCCATTGCTACTCTTCGGACGTAAGGTAACCTAAAGAACAGGGCCCCAGACCCAATTGGTAGATCTGGGCTTTTATCCCCCACATAAATTATACAAAAATGTTAGATTCATTTCTAAATACATGCATTACTTATAGAATTTTACTAACAATACTTATTACAATTGCTTTTGTAAAAAGAAATTTTTCAAAATTAAAATTAATAAAATCATTTTTAAGATCAACAGTATCTCAAGAACAATTAAGTGGATTAACTATACTATCGATTGAAAATGAGATGTTAGAAAAACTTGAATACAAAATTTTAATTAGTCAATTTGCACCTTAAAAGACAAGAAAAGTATATTTTAAATAAATATATTATAATATAAAAATATAAAAATAAATATTAATTTAATTAATACATAAATATAAAAATACCATATTTTAGTTATCGGCTAAGGCCCAAGATGTCGCCCGCCCTGAATTCATGTAGTGACCATAAGGATATAACACTTAGATGTAGAATTACGTGTTCTATGTTAATTGAAGGGAGCATTAATTAAGGGTTATTATTCTTTACTAAAAGCACCTTGAAGTCAGTGGCGGAGCCACATATAAGGGTGGGGGGGCCAAGGCCCCCCAAAATTTTAAAAAATAATTTTATAGTATTTATATTATTTACATTTTAAAAGATGTAGCATGTAAAAATTGAAGTTGGCCCCCACAAATTTTGAGTCATTTCAACGGTGTTCTTAAAAGAAAAAAAAATTATACTAAAACCATATAATTTAAGAGGCTTAACAAATTAAATTATGTAAAAAATGATAAATTTTTGTACATGTCTAATAGAAGAAATACATGACTTTTGTATATACTCATTAAAATTTAGAAGATGATAAATTCTCTTAGTAAATTAATTTATATGCGTGTGTGCATGTGTAGAGGTTTGTCTTAACTAATATATTAAGATCACAACTTGGCCCCCCCAAACCAAAATTTCTAGCTTCGCCCCTGCTTGAAGTCAAAGGCACATTGTAATTCTGATTAGGTAGGCTACCCCACTATAATGAGATCAGTGACTAGTTACTGTGTATTTCTCAGCGATTCCCTCCTATCTTTAAAAACCAACAAATAATATTTTGTTTTTCGATCATCAGTTGAAACAAAAGTACACTATCTGCATCTTAATTTTTTTATTTTTACTAGCTGTGGCATCTTTTGGTTGTGAGATAACTTGGTTGCTTAATTTATCTTTTGGATGACATATAATGATGTGATAATTGATAAACTAGGCAACCTTATCATTGTAACCAAACTAGTCATTTCACAAATGAACTAAGCACAAATAGAGTTGTATTGTTACCTAGTTTGTGATAAGATTTAGCATGGACAAATTTCCACAACTTAATATTCACTAAACTCAAAGGAAAAATAACATTTTACATGCTTTGATATTATGATAAACTACCATGTTCTTAGAAAACATGATAAATTTAATTATTTAATTATAATTCTTTTTATAGATTTGTCCTTAATGGATATTTTCGGCGTAGTATTATGGTCAACAAAACGGTCTTTTGCTTTATAGATACTTCTCTCTGACAAGTTCAAAGTATAATCACTGTGATCCACGAGTCCTAATCAAAAGAAAACAAACATGCCCATATTATTGTATTGACATGTTTAGCACAAGTAATAATCATATTAAGATAAAAATTTGTGGTTATCTTTAAATTAGCTTTAAAACTTTCCTCCAACCATGGGCACGATAGGTGGACAAGAGAAGAGACGCGGCAAACACGTGAACGGCCTTTCTGGGCATGCGTGAACATTGTACGCTTTTGGAGCTTAGTTTTTAAGATCAAGTGCTCAATCATATTTATCTATCAAAAAACCAAAGTGCTTAATCATAGAGCTTTTAACTTTGTATGCACATTTGATTGAGACCTATAAAGAGGTCACAAATCCAACGCACGGCATATGCTTTTTTTGGTCTTATCAAAATGCATTTCCCTTTTGTAGTTTGTAGCTTCAAACAAGTCTTAATCATGGTAGGAATACTTTGTAAGTTGCTTAACCTTTGAACAATTCCATTATATCGGTAAAAGATATTGAAGTTTCATTTTTTAACCAAAGGAATCTCTTGGGAAAGCCCAAGATAATTAGAGAATTTAAATCTAAGAACTCATAGATGATACAAGACCTTAAGAACTATTAGGTCAACTTCTTAAAATTTAAAGATATTAAAATTAAAATTATCAAAAACATGTTCATGAAATATTTGATCATATGAATTTTGCTTATAATAATTGACTTAACTTATCCCTCTAATATTTTAAAAAACAAAAAACAAAAAATCAATTGAACGCGACTAAATTTTAAACTTATTCAAATAAGTCATACATATTTTTATTGTTGTTTTAACCAGTAAAAAATCATGAATATTTATTCTTAATAATACAGTTTTCAAATAGCATAATGATAATGTAACATGAGATGAGTCTTGCTATGGAGTGGAGACTCTTGGAAAACTAGGGGCTGTTTGGTAGTGTAATTAGAACAACAGTTTTCTGTATTTAAACAACATTACACATATTTTCGCACTTTTTTTACCCACGTGTATTTCCAAAAAATACAAATAACATTACTAGAACAACATTACCAAACACCCCTTTAAAATTAAAATACGGTCTAATAATATAAATCTCATTGCACTAGTACTACAGTGAGAATTGCTTACATAAAACTTATAATTGTTGCAGTAAGTGGTAGAAGGAGATTTAAAATCTAGTTTTTTCTTATAAAGGAAACCAATTAATGTCATTGAATTTTCAAATCTTGTATTATCTATTAAATACAACAACTAGCTACTTTAAGGAAATATGACTACCATTTTATGCTTATATCAATATTACTTTTTTTTCTTAGCCGAAAAAGAAGGCAAAAAAGAAAAAGAATACAACAACTAGCTACCTAAAAAACCCTCAACTCTCTCACATTAGGACTTAAGGAACAACCTAGACACATAACGATAGATGAGGTCTCGTTAGGACTTAAGGAACAACCTAGACACATAATTATAGATGAGAGTTAGAGCCCAACAAATCGATAACGATAAACTAACGCTAGGCCTTGAGCACAAGAGGCGAGTATCTATATTGGTGGGTAGAGCTCGAGTATAAGAGTGTAGCGCAAGGACAAGCTCGAGCTCAAATAACCAAGCATAGTATCCGGATAACGTTAATCGCATTATGAGAATCAATGGATACATACCCAAAATCTTGATTATAAAATGAACAATTACACCCCTTATTACAAACCCACTTTAACCATAACGATAAGGTGACTGAAATCAAGTAAATCTCTCCAAGAAGAGATCCATAAATGGAAGAACTCAAACCTAAAGCAGGTAGCTAGGAAAAGACATTCCCTACATTCACAAAAATCAAGGTACTCAAAAAAACATTAATTCCACTAAGCATTGGAGCAACTATGCCAGTACCACTTCAATCTCTCTTCATTCTTAGAGCAACCAAATTGTCTGGTCAACCATCTAACCATGAATCATTACAAACCAAAACAATAAACAACGATCATTCACATTCTCCTCTTCTCCAACTTTTCTGTTTATTGCACTTTAAAGTTTCATGAAAATAGCCACAAATGTGTTGCTGACAAAAATAGCCTGTATAATATGTTGATGCATGGGAGTCCCATTTGCACTTAAAAAGGTAAGAAATAAAGGCAAACATAAGGCTTGAGAATCTTAGAATCCTAGCTAGAAAGGGCCTCTATATCATTGTAGAGCGTGGAGACCATTTCACCTTTTCTTTTCAATCTCTGTGCTGAGACATAAACCATTCGACATGCTGTAGAGAGTCTAGATTCTAGAGACACGTATATAGTTTACTACATCATTCCTTCTTCGAATGTAAGCATCTTTGTTGACACCTCGAGTGTACGCATGTACAATTAGCTGTCTAATGCCGAAAACGACATTGATGGCTCAGTAGCTTCTACATTACTAATATTATTATTATTATTGTATTTCAAATTTTCAATCCAAATTGCATTCAAAAAATAAATTTAAAAGCAAGCCCCTAAAAAAAATTGATAAATTTATATAATCCAACATGCTTTACATGGGTTTTGAGTGTATATATATATATATATATATATATATATGTTTTAGTGCTCTGTGTCCAACAAGTTGGCTTAAAAACTTGATATTGCTAAAATTTTTGGGCAAGTTGCCTATAAAAGTATATTTTGAGAAAGTTGCATTACACCAATGCGTCCTATTCTCCCAGAATTTTTGTCATTTGCTTTCTAAATATTCTTGTGACAGAAATTCACGGGCTATTATGACATTGTGTAAACAAAGATTGTAATCAATGAAATTGATTGAAAAAGAACAAAAAATCAATTTCTTTACGTTACGCCTGCACAACTCAAGTCTACGATGGGTCAAATTATTTTATCATAAAATATTTGGTGCAACATATTTAAATTAATATATATATATATATATATATATATATATATATAGTTTCAAATAGATTAGTGGGACAAATTTAATGAAAATAATGCTGGCTACCATAATAGTGAAAACAACGTTAATTTGCAAAATGATAGAAATGGTAACGAGGAGTTAAAAGATTTTTAGTTTGATGACATTGTCTAATCTCCTTTATAAGGAGAAACATGATTCAGATCCCCTCTCTCATTTATCATAGCAATTGAATTATAAAAAGAAAAAGAAAATAATGATGAGGATAGCGTACATGTTGATCAATTTTGGCACTTTTAATATGTAAGTAATACTAGTAATTACAATAGGAAAGATGGTAATATGGTTGAACTAAATTGTAAATGCAATTATTAAATATCAGCAAAAATATGATATATTGACAAAAACAACAATAATTATAGTATTCACTTTGACCAATTTGGTTAAACGTTTAATGTCATGTTAGTTTTGTTATAATAAGTATATATATAAAAACTAATTAATATAGTAATAGCCAACAACAACCATTATACATTCACTTATCATGCTGATTCTACCAAATTTTCAATTTTTATTATGGTTTATTATAGTTAGCTTAATTGGTATGCTTTTTTGTTTTATTGTAAAGGATTTGAAATCTAATGTAACCTACACCGAACAAAATCCATTAATGTATTAACTTGATATTAAAAAAAAATTATTATGAACTATACATCACTTGTTCAAACATTTACATGGTGTTTATTTTTTCGAGCATCAAAAAACAATTCTAAAAGATAATAATTAAAAAAAAACAAACAAAGAGATGAAACCAAGTGGTGATTAGCAGCTTATGTAATGGTCGGTCTTATAAAGCTCGCTACGCTTCTCTCTCCCCTTCTCTTATTAAATGAAGTGGAAAGTCTTTATTTAGTAGTTGGCAACTTGGCATTCTATAAGCGACTTGTCAAGTCTACGAAACTTTGTCTTTTGTAATCGGCCCATAACGCCTCCACTTACTTGCCTCCTTCTAGCTTGGAATGCAAAAACGAAGTGACAATTTTCGTGCATTCTGCAAGGAATCATCATAGTGTTGCTCTCTAACCAATAGAGAGATTTTTTCTTGCTTGAATGTGAGCAAAGCCGATTAGGTCATTGGTCCAACCGAGAAAGGCATAGGAGAATTTATTCCAAAGAGAATGAAATCCAGCTGGTGTCCCTCTTGCTTACACTCTCCTAAAATGAATCTCTTGTAACTAAAATAGTTTTTAAAAATAGTTTTGAACACGATTCATCAGTCTACTTGCCCACCTATGTTGGTTTTGAGTACAAGTACTTTTGTCGAAGGTCATTCGAGCCTTCCACGAAAGTACCCGACATGAGTGACTACTTCCTAGTTAATTCAATTACATATAATTTAGAGACAACATGAAAAAAGAAAAAGAAAAAAAAAAGGAAATAAATCATATTAATAAAAATGTAAGAGAAAGAAGAAGTGATTTATTACCTAACAATACTGGTGGGTTCTAAAGTTCTAACATAAAAAAAGAAAAAAAAAATCATAATTAATTCTATTACAAATAAAAAAGAAAGAAAAAAAGACAAGCACAATATACACCAACAAATTAAAGCACACAAGCGCTGCACACACATTCACTCACTCTCACTCACATTTACACACACACACACACACACACACACAACAGACAGAGAGAGAGATTTGTATTTATATTTATTTTTCAGGGGGTTTTGTTTGGTTTGGTTAATTTGGCTTTTGTTTTCTTTCTTTCATTTCATTTCGTCTATGTGTTGTGGCCGCCACAGTGTTTATATGCGCCTCCATCTTCATCTTCATCTTCATCGCCTTCTTCTTCCTCTTCGATACCTAGGGTTTGCTCTAGGGTTTTCACAGTCTCTCCTCTGCGTTTTCCGAGCTGGATTCTCTATCTTTCCTCAGACGAATCTCCATGCGCCGCTGGTTCAGCGGCTTTGTTGATTAGTCTCCCTTTCTTTTCTATCTCTCTATCGATTTCGATCTTTGCGATTCGATTTGAACCGGAAAAGCCTAGGGTTTTTTGTGTGCACTTTTTTTCTTCTTCTGTATTTGGTTTCGTTTCTGGTGGAGTATGGTTTTCCAATTAGGGCAATTGATTGGGTTAGGGCGTTGAGGGAGGGGAGGGGAGTGGGGGAGAGGTTTTTGAATGGCATTGGGGGATTTGATGGCGTCTAGGTATTCGCAATCTTCGGTGGTGACTGCGGTGGTTTCGAACCATTTCGATGACTGTGGCTCGAGTCACGAGGATGGTGATTTAGCTTCTTCTTCGCAGAGAAGGGATTCGGAGACTGCTAGTAGTAGTACTCATGGCAATGCCTCGGGTTCTACCGCGACTAGTATGGCTTATTTGCCTCAGAATATGGTGTTGTGTGAGCTTAGACACGAGGCCTTCGAGGCTTGCGTGCCTACTGGCCCGTCTGATAACGGATTGGTCTCGAAATGGCGGCCTAAGGACCGTGTAAGCCTGTCTTTCGCTATCTATTTGCAGCTCCTTTGTTATTGCTTTTGATGTTGAATTGAAATTGAAATTGATTGTTTAGTTTTTTTTTAATATTTATATTGGGTAGGAAAAGATATGATCTAAATGAAAATCTATATCTGGGTTGTCCACCAGTTTCAATAGATTGGGGTTGTATCAGGTCCTTATCATGGTTTATTTGTCACCATGTGATTTAAACCATTTTAGGGTGTTATAATGTGTTGCATTACAATGGCTAATAGTATTAGTAAGAATTATGCACTTTTTTGATGACTGAAAAGTATTGTGGTATTCCGTATAGTGCATTCAGATTAGCTTTTTGCTGAAAGTTGGCAAAAGTATAGTTGTACTGTACCTAGAAAACAAATTAGGTTTTAAAAAGCTGTAAATAAGCAAATAAGCTAAAAAGCTTAAAGAGAAAAGCTAATCCAAGCTCACACTACCAAATGTGGTCTATAGGTGATACACAATGTATTACATGGGTGACAAGGACTTTGAGAATGTGAGGAGATTAAGATTTCAGATCTTCTTAAGTCAGTCTTGCAATGGAACCAAAAACTTCTATGTTCATAATTTAGTTAAAGTGGTTTCCAGCTTCATAAATTAGTTCATGGGCTAAATAGATAACAACATTGAAATTAGGGTCTATTGCTAAATGGACAGAGTTTTCCTCCAAAGTTGTTGGCAGAAAAGTTCCTCCAACCCACTCTGTGGCAACTTAAAAAACTATCTGCGTGTATTTTTAGTCACACAACCTACTTAAAAATCATATTATGTAATACACGTGAATGGTCTTATAAACAGCCACATAATGGGTTGGAGGAGATTCCTCTGACCCAGTTTGGAGGAAAACTTTTCCTTGCTAGATTATTAGACCCTTGTTGATTTATGAGTTTCTCTTTATAGTATTAAAATATTTTCATGAACCGTACCTATTTGAGTATTTGACAAAGGATGGTTGAAAGGAATAAAATCCAGATTCTAAAAAGTTTGCATGGATTGGGAAGTTTGTAATTTATGGATAATACATTCATTCTTAGTCAATTGTTTCCACCCACACACACAAATATTGACTCTTAAAGGAATTAAGGATTTAAAAATATGCTTTGCTAGAAAAGAGTTGTCTTATGTGTTGCACCAGTGATAAAAATGATATGGAGTTAGCAATAATTATATTTTGCAATTGTGTAAAAGATTTTGGCTAAACAGAGCTTAGTCATATCGACAGCCTAAACTTCTACTGCCTGGGGTGCTGTGCTTAACTTCTTAAGATAGGCCCTAGCTATGATGATGCTGTCTACCTGATTGAAGTTTCGTTGTTATTGTTAGATGGGAATCTGTAAAAACCTGGGTGACTTCTTAAATGTCACAAAAATAGTAAAATGTAAAGTATTTAATTGTCACTTAATTGCATTTACCCAGTACCCAGATCGTTGACAAACACACAGAGAATTAACAATAGAATGTATTTGATTTCTCAGTAGTTAGAGTGTCGGAATTAATATTATCACTTCATTATTGGGCAATTTGTTTATTTACCTTTAGGGCACAAAATTTCCCCCCTTTTTTTGGGTTTAAAAAAAGAATATTAGAATATAATCAAGAAAATAAATTGTAGTATATAATTATTCTTTTGCGTAGAAGATTTTGTGAAAATATCTATAATTTCAATGCCTTGGTTTTAATTTCTCAGGGGAGTTTTCTCTCCCTTGCTCCTTTTTTTAAATTATTATTTTCATTTTTTGTTATTTTTATCTAGTCTGGTAAATGGATCTTTGGAACAATTTTTTCTTATATACATGCATGTTTGCTTTGGATTGACTCCGGATTTTTTATGCAGATGAAGACAGGATGCGTCGCTCTAGTTTTATGTTTAAACATTAGTGTTGATCCACCTGATGTAATTAAGATTTCTCCTTGTGCCAGAATGGAGTGCTGGATAGGTGCATTTTAAGTTGCTGACTCCTTTCTATTCCTGTTGTTTTATTGTATGTGTACCGGTTAATATATTGTCATCTTAATTTTGTTCTACTTCGGTTGGTCTCTTAAGGCAGCTTTTTGGTCTGAGCTAACATATGCTGGACTTCCAAACACTTGCTGCTATTTCTAATAATTTGTGATAGAATTTTTGTTAGTGAGTCCTTATGTTCTTTGCCAAATGTTTTTCTTTCATTGTAATTTATTTATTATTTGGGGAGGTGTGCTGAGGAGGTTGTAAATGGTTTTTCCAACATATTGGAAACAGCTACTGTAAATTCTATTAGAACTTTGGAATCTTTATCTATTTTTAATGAACCTATTGTTTGTTTTCTTAAAGTAAATAATTGTAAATGTTTAAAAGGAGTCATTGTCAATGTATGTGTCAGATGAACTAATTGTAAAATGTATTTAAAAAAAATTCATTGACCTTGTTCAGTTGTAGTATTTTTCAACTCTAATTCATGCTGTTTTAATTTTTAAATCTTGATTTATTCTTGGAATTTTTTTTTGATGACTCCTATGCTGTGCTTATCTAATATTGTTTTTATTATTTATATAGTTTTTCCTGTTTTTAAAGCTTGTGTCCTAGCTTTTTTTCATTGCCAAGAAAGTGAAGAAAAAGGCAACACATTGCAAATTTTAGTCAGACACAAGTTTCATATCATTCATTTTCTTGGAAATTAAATGAAATATGATGTAGAATAGTTGGGACTTAAAAAAAAAAAAAAAAAAAAAAAAAATCGTAGGCAAGAGCCTTTCTTTATCAATTTATATCTTCTATCCATGTTTGCAGATCCTTTTTCAATGGCACCTCAAAAAGCACTTGAAACAATTGGAAAAACCTTGAGTAGTCAGTATGAAAGGTGGCAACCAAGGGTAAGAACATTTTGTCATGTATCTGTGACATATTAACGTATCAATTTTAATTTTAACTTGTTGAAACTTTGACAGGCTCGCTATAAGTATCAACTTGATCCTACAGTGGAGGAAGTGAAGAAACTCTGTAATACTTGTCGCAGATATGCCAAGTCTGAGAGAGTTCTGTTTCATTATAATGGACATGGTGTGCCAAAACCAACTGCTAATGGTGAAATTTGGCTCTTTAATAGGGTCTGTAACAGCGTTCAAACCCCCCTTTTATTTTATTTTATCATAAATTGGGTGCTGTTTTGTTATGATTAGTTGACCCCATAATTTTGGGATTACAGCTTGATTGTTGTTGTGCTGTTTTATTGTGTGATTATTTAAGAGATTGCCATGTTTTTCTTACCAATAGTTTAATTGCAGAGTTATACACAATATATACCCTTGCAAATCAGTGACCTTGATTCCTGGTTGAAGACACCATCAATATATGTTTTTGACTGTTCTGCTGCTGGGATGATTGTCAATGCATTCAATGAGGTAGCAACAGTGTATTGTTTATAATTTTATATGGTAATTTTGTTTTCATGATGTAGGAACAGGTGTTATTATTTATTATTCTGACTCCTAATAAATGTTGGATTCTTCCTTGATAGCTTAATGATTGGGGTGCTTCTGGATCCTCAAGGGATTGCATTCTACTTGCGGCTTGTGAAGCACATGAAACTCTTCCTCAGAGTTCTGAATTTCCTGCTGATGTGTTTACTTCTTGCCTCACAACTCCAATAAAGATGGCATTAAGATGGTGACATTTATCTCCTTTTTTGTTGTTCAGTTTGACCAATTGTTGAAACTTTTATTTCATTCCAGAAAATATGACCTTTTTTTTTTTTTTAAATGGATGCTGCCTCTGATCTGTGTTTCATTCAAGATAATATTGCATGGTCGCAATATAGTATTTTAGTTGTGCTCATTTTAATGAGATCTAGCTCTTATCTCATCTCCACCTTTGTAAGAGCAAGGTAGAGGATGGGGTCATGGGTTCAAGATCCACTGGGTTTGCGTAATTACCGATAAAAAGGCTACATTATGAATGACCTTGGATACATTGAGCCATAGATGTGATATCATGCATGACTAACAAAACTTGTGCTGTGGCCTTGTTATAACTAAGCCCTCTCTCTTGAGGCTTTTGTGAGATTAATTTTTTTATCATAGTATTTGCTTTTGGAAGGCTATAATTTTTGGTTGTTTGTTTGACAATTCAATAGTTGGGGGAGGGGGGATTTGAACCCTAGACGTCTTCGTTGGAAATATCAGAAAGTGCCAGTTAAGCTACAACCTACAAGGCTCTTGGCTTTTGTAAGGCTGTAATTTGACTTTGATTTGTTGTAACTTCTTTTGTGTGTGAGTGTGTGTGGTTTTGCTTATCTGATTTTTTTTTTTTTTTAAATTTTAATTTTTTTATAATAGTTGTCAAGTGCACCTTTATATATACTGAGCATACACTTAATTAATGATGCTTTCGGGTGTTAATCTTTTCATGCTTTGCACGCAAGGCACCAACTATATGTTTCCTACTCTCCAGTCTGCACATAAAACATGACTTATTGGTTATTTCTCGTAAGATGTACTCCTGTCCTGAATTTATAGTCCCTTTTGAGAAGGAAAAATATTGAAGGAGAGTATGCGTTAAATCTGTTCTCACTTTTTTACTTTCCCCATTTTGTCGTAGATTCTATTTCTCATTCGAAAAATGATTTATTTTTAAATGTAGTTTTTACTTTAATGGAGGTATTATTCAAAAAATGAGCATCAGTTATTATTATTTTTTTATACTTTTTAGTGTAAAAAATATTTGTGGGACATGCCAAACAAAGCATGGAACACATGATTGGAAATTTTTTTTTGATGGTGCAGTAAATTAGGACAAAAATAGAGTTGGAGCAGCCCCCTATAGTATTGTTCTATGAATTTTTCCACTTACACACTGAAAAGTAAATTTAATATCCATATGTTTTGTATTGGTATAAATGGTTTACGGTGAAATGCTAATTACACCCTCTTAATTTTGTGGTTGCTTCTAATTTGGTCCCTTAACTATAAAACATGCAATTTACACCCTCTAGTATTACAACAATATCAATGTGTCCTTTCTATCTACAACTGTTAGAATCTTGCCTTAACCCACTAAAAAATGGCATAATTTAGACAAAAAATAGATTAGAGGGTGTAAAGGGCGTTTTAGTCATCTTAAGATAGTGGGCTTAGTATGGACTTGGGCCTTATCTATATCACACGTGCACCCAGCTCCTTCGTGTCCTATGTGCGTGATGTCCAGATCAATTTTGCTGTGGGCTTTTACCTGTCACGGTGCAGCCTAGTGATTGGAGGCTTGAGATGAGCTTTAGACCCAGACATCCTGGTTTCGATTCCCTCTAGGAGCCTTCTTGGATAACTTGATACACGGTTTTGGTAGGTGGGGTCCTGGATCCATGGTTTACTCTCCAAGGGTGGGTCCAAAGGGTCCTGCTCACCTTGGTGAGGTTCCACGTCATAAATAAGGGCATTTTAGTCATTGGCTAATGTAAGAACCCAAGTATCTATAGGGTAATAACAGTGGGTTGTGTGTCCTAAAACATATCAGAAACTTAGATTATGAGCTTACAATTTTTTCTGATATAAAAATTAGCAGAAGATATCTATTGTGTCGTTGAGCAGTACATTTAGGTGAATATAGCAAAGAATTATATAGAGGGAGCACACCAAATAGGTACTATTTCTCTACCGTATTTGTAAGATTTGTTTCTTCCTCTTTACTTTGGTATTCAGTAGGTCTATGATATTAGCTTGTATCAACTATGCTAATCATATTCTATGAGAGGAATTTTTTTTTTTTTTTTTAAATACCGGGTGCGCCCTTATAACAGTCCTATTTATTTTCTCCAATTACCTAAATTGTTGGGTATGGTTATGATCCTTGTAGTCAATCAAGCACTGCCTTACAGAAAATTTTGAGTCTAGGCTTGCTTTGCCCTTCCAACATATGAAGCTTGGTTCTGATTTTATGCCATCCTATTCTCTTATGGCATCCTTTGCATTTGAATATTTTATTTTGAAATTCAAGCTAATAAAATTTATATAGGAGTTATCTATTATCAAATCCCAAGTGGTAGCACAACCAGGTAGGGACCATGCCACATGAAGTAGAGGTAGTTTGAACCTCCTCTATTCTCATCAAACATGAAGAAATTGTGACTTCCATCTACCTTTTTGTTGGGATGAATGATGAGTGTATTCACCCTCTTTTTCATTCATTATTCAGTTTGGAGTCTCCCATTATTCACCAGAGGATGTTTTCCATTTCTCAGAGTTTTTACAGTACATCTGTTGGTAATAGAAAAAGATACAATTATATCATCTTCTAGGGGAGTAACTCTATTCTTGTATTGTTGCTGCCTATAAACAGATACACCCATAGTTTCCCAGAGTTGCTGGGTTTGTTCTTGTCAGATGATGTGAACATTTGAACTGTAAGTTTATGTGTTCACATATTGCACTTTTATGTCTTGTGGAGTTAGCCATGTTGGTTAGGATTTAGTTTCTGGATTGGTTTGTGTGAATCAATTAATTACCTACATTTTGGTGTTTGATCTTTAGTTGCTTTTTAATTTGATTGGTTGTGAAGCTGTCTTTGCTGCATTTGTAAACCCTTAGTGAGTAATATATTCATGTTTCTGACCTTCATTGTTGCGTGTGCTTGGTATCTGTTTTGAATTTATATATTAGTGCTTCTAGTTTTCCCTGTATTCTTTGAGCTGTTGCTGATTTTTTTGTGGAACATTTGAACTTTAGTACTGTGTGGTCCTTTTATGATCTGCAACTTTGCTTATTAGATTGTTATGTTGTCTACTTTCTTTTTGTTAATAATCCATGTGTTAATTGGACTTGTCTATGTTCTAATTTTTAACGTTCTGTCTCCCAGGTTCTGCAGACGTTCCTTGCTGCGTGAGTCTGTTGATTATTCAATTATAGATAAAATTCCAGGCCGCCCGAATGACCGAAAAACACTTTTGGGTGAATTGAACTGGATTTTTACAGCTGTGACTGACACAATTGCCTGGAATGTTCTTCCTCATGGTAGTTTTTCATTTCCTGATTTAGTGCATCGATGCATGGTTTTTAGCTGTTCATTTATGGTTGATTTTGATGGTATATGTAGCCAATAGTTAGTTTTGTGCTGCAGATCTTTTCCAGAGACTGTTCCGACAAGATTTGCTAGTTGCCAGCTTATTTCGAAATTTTTTACTTGCTGAGCGAATCATGCGTTCTGCTAATTGTTCCCCCATTTCTCACCCAATGTTGCCGCCAACCCATCAGCATCATATGTGGTACACAGATCCTTTCAAATTTAATTTGGTTGTGTGTTTATCCAATTCAATTTTGACTTTCGATTTTGCACATTGCAGGGATGCATGGGACATGGCTGCTGAGATCTGCCTTGCTCAGCTTCCAACACTGATTGATGACCCTATTGCCGAGTTCCAGGTGTGTTCCTTGGGTTTTTCTTATATTTATTTGAATTACTCTGGACTGACATGATTTCTTAGAATTTAGAACCCCAAGGGGTAGCACTATTTGGAACCCTGCCTCATGAAGTGGAGGTCATTTGTTTGAATCTTCCATTCTCTCCCCCTTGTGGCAAAAAACTGCTTAGCAGAAAGATTTGTTAGAGTATAGCTTAATTGTTAAGAGCAATATGAATATGCTGTAGTTTACTCCAATCACACTCTTTTTCTATTGGTCCTCTTTTAAGTAAAACATGTTTGTTTTGTTTCAGCCTAGTCCATTTTTCACTGAACAATTGACGGCTTTTGAGGTATGGCTTGACCATGGATCCGAGCATAAGAAACCGCCAGAGCAGTTGCCTATTGTTCTTCAGGTGTGGCACTTCTCTTTTGATCTATAATTCTGGCTCTATCATTCAATCACCTTTCCTATATTATATTTTCTTTAGTTTTTGGCAGGTTTGTTAGTGGCATAGCCTGTAATTACAGTATAGTGTAGTAAGAATTGTTTTAAAAAATTGGTTTACTAGTTCTAATTCTCTAATTAACTGAGGCAAAATAAGATAGAAGGCTTGGGTAGTGATGGCCATTGTGTCATGGTCGATGTAAATTGCTTTAAGTGGCGCCATTTGAAGTTGTGCCTGCTGGTGTGTAATGATTTTCATTTTAATAAGATTAATTTTTGTCTTTATGTTCTTTCCTTCCCTAGCTCATGTCTTGCCTTCTTCTTTTTTCCCCCCATGCTGAATGGATTCTCTTCTTAATTGGGTCAGTGTTTGGTGTTTCCTTGCTTATAATAACAAGTCTGTCAATTATCTTTGTTCCAGGTTTTGCTTAGTCAATGCCATCGATTTCGGGCACTGGTTCTTCTTGGAAGATTCCTTGATATGGGACCCTGGGCTGTAGATCTGGTAGTTTTTAATAGCTTTGTTGCTTCTCTGTTTCATCTTGTAGTGGCGTTTTATGTAATGATTAATTTTTTTCCCAGGCCTTGTCTGTTGGAATATTTCCATATGTCCTGAAGTTGTTGCAAACAACAACACCTGAGCTACGACAAATTCTTGTATTTATATGGACGAAGATTCTAGCACTTGATAAGGTATATACCTAAATCTGCTTCAAAATGTTTCAGCAAATTTTGGTTTGATTTTTTGCATAGTTAATTTGCAGCGTTTGATTGATACATTGATAGTTGGGGGTAGGGGGATTTGAACTCTAGACGTTTCTATTGGATTTGCCAGGAGGTGCCAATCTGCAGCATTTTTTAATAGAATTAATTTTGGTAAAATTTGTTTTCACCAATATTACATGTGCCTGGCAATGTTTGGAATTTCATTTTTCACTAGAATTTTGTTCTCTTTTTAGCAGTATTTTTATAAATGTGAATGTAATTTTCTCTTTTTATACACGCATTTCATGTGCAAGTCAACCTCTACGGCCTATATCATCATATTAAATATCAGTTACCTATGAAGACCACAATCTAATAATGTTCTGATGGGTTATAGTAAACAAAATTTTAGTCAGTGACCAAACAGAGGAAATTGTTTGCAGTGTGTATCGTCCACTGTGATTTGAATTCAGTTAACATGACACAGAATAACTTAAGTTTTTAGTTTCATTCCAAGCCCAACAAAGTCAACATTATGAGTAATTCTTTTTGGGTTTTCAAATGTTATTGTTTTATGTTGCAATAGGTTTTGATTGATGCTATGTGAATTTGTTAGATTCTTAGTAATTTGTTAAGGATCACCTTTTTTTGGAAGATATTGAAAACAGTATCTGGTCAAAATCACATGCTAAAAGAGAAGACTACAATGACCAACTTTCATATGATGCTATAAATCTACTAACGTACTGATAACTTTTCATTAGTTTAGTAGTCCTCGTAGTAGCTGTTCACGTGGTCTGCTAGCTTGGATTGTGTTATTCATTATGAAGGGAAAAAGATGATGGTTCAGTAAGATTATTTCCTGCTATGGATTACTGTGGAATCTTCACAACTTGCCATAACTTTTCCCATTATTATTGGCAGTTGAAGGAAATTTAACCATAGAATGGCAAGAATGAAATAGATTAGATTGTAGTAGTCTTGAAACTTTGGTTCTACAACCACAATTTAGCAAGCTGAAAATGGTGAGTTGTTCAAGTAGATCCTAACTATTTATTATTATTTATTTTTACAATATGAGATGCTGCAAATTCTGATAAATGAGTATTCTTGTTCTAAGAATACTTTACGATATAAATTCAGATTGATCTCTTTCTCTTTCCTCTTTACAATATGAGATGCTACAAATTCTAATAAATTTAATTGCGGTCGCTTCTTTATCTCTTTCACCTTCCTGGTTTTTTGTTACTAGTTTGTAATAGATCTCTTTTTTGTTTGATAAATATATTCAAATAAAAAATTGATAATGCTATTTTGTCTTGTGGGATAATAGTCATGTCAGGTTGATCTAGTAAAGGATGGGGGTCATACATATTTCATTAGATTTCTTGATAGCGTGGAAGCATATCCTGAGCAGCGTGCAATGGCTGCATTTGTTTTGGCTGTAATTGTGGATGGGCACAGAAGGGGCCAGGAAGCCTGTATGGAAGCCGGTTTGATT
This sequence comes from Quercus ilex subsp. ballota, assembly GCA_032727855.1. NCBI lineage: Eukaryota > Viridiplantae > Streptophyta > Magnoliopsida > Fagales > Fagaceae > Quercus > Quercus ilex. The sequence continues at coordinate 35,831,911 of CM064914.1, forward strand.
CATGTCTGCTTGAAGCACCTTCAGGGTTCAACTCCAAATGATGCGCAAACTGAACCCTTATTTCTTCAGTGGCTTTGCCTCTGTATGGGAAAGCTGTGGGAGGATTTCCCAGAGGCCCAAATAATGGGTTTGCAGGCAAATGCCCCTGCTATATATGCTTCTCTACTTTCTGAGCCCCAACCAGAGGTTTTACATCCTACTCTATGAACTGTGTGTGTGTGTGTTTTAACTGATGGGTGGTTTTTCATTTTGCATTACAGCTCCTTTTATTTATTTTCAGGTTAGGGCTTCTGCTGTGTTTGCACTTGGTACTTTGCTTGATATGGGGGGTGACTCGTGTAGAGATGGTGTTGGTGGAGATGAAGATTGTGATGATGATGAAAAGATTAGGGCTGAGATTAGTATTGTTCAAAGCCTTTTAAGTGTTGTTTCAGATGGAAGCCCGCTTGTCAGGGCGGAGGTTGCTGTGGGTACGTGAGCAGTCATCAAATTTTCCATATTCATTTGGTTGGATTGTTTTTTGCATCTGAAAATTTTTAATTAAGTAAATATTTTTGTTCTTATTTGATGAAAATTGTAGAGATTGAACACTTTCAAAATGATTTATGGCACCACTTTTCACACATTGAAGTTGGACAAGTTATATTTGGTGGAAAATTGAGAAAATGATGTCATTTCTCTCCTCGTGTTTTAGCTGTTTCAAACTGTTATATGGTGATATTCAAATTAGTTGAAGATTTGTTGAATTCTGAAGGCCTTCAATTGATAATGCTTGGCCACATGTCTGACCAGCAATTTATTAGAACTTTCTATGTCCTCTCTCCTTTCACACACACACCTATATTATGTTATGCTTGTATGTCTCTCCTAACTCAGCTACACCCTTAACCGTTATATATTTTAGTTTGGATATTCTTAGTTGTTTGTGTAAGCTCAGTCTGATTTTTTCCTTGATTCTTGACAGCTCTGGCACGCTTCGCCTTTGGCCACAATAAGCATCTCAAGTCAATTGCTTCTGCATATTGGAAACCTCAGTCTAATTCTCTGCTGAATTCCTTACCTTCTTTGGCTCATATAAAAAGTGCAGGCAGTAATTATAGTAACTCAAACCAGTACATGCCACATGGAAGTATCGTTTCATCCCAAATTGGTTCTCTGGTGAGAATTGGCAATGACAGTCCATCACTTGTTCGAGATGGAAGAGTCTCCACCAGCAGCCCTCTTGCTAACGCTGGAATTATGCATGGTTCTCCTCTGTCTGATGATTCATCTCAACATTCTGATTCTGGAGTATTGAACGATGGTGTCAGCAACGGGGTTGTTAACCATTCAAGGTCAAAGCCACTGGACAACGCCATGTATTCACAATGTGTTTTAGCTATGTGTACATTAGCCAAGGATCCATCTCCACGCATAGCTAGTCTTGGCCGGCGGGTACTGTCCATTATAGGGATTGAACAAGTGGTGACAAAACCTTTGAAGCCAACTAGTGGCAATGTTCGGTCTGCTGATCCCACAACAGCACCTCCCACTCCTAGTTTTGCTGGACTAGTTCGTTCATCTTCATGGTTTGACATGAATGGAGGTAAATTTTTGTTGGTGAAGAATATGGGATCACTTTTTTGTTTGGAATTACCATATGTATGCACTCTTTTATGTGAATCATGATTTACTTATGCTGTTCTGAGCAGGTCATTTGCCTTTAACCACCTTCCGAACTCCTCCTGTCAGCCCTCCTCGACCTAGTTACTTAACTGGAATGCGAAGAGTTTGTTCCTTAGAGTTCAGGCCTCATTTGATAAATTCCCCGGACTCAGGATTAGCTGACCCTCTTTTAGGTTCTGGGGGCCCCTCTGGGGCTTCAGAACGCAGTTTGCTTCCACAATCAACAATCTACAATTGGAGTTGTGGCCACTTCTCCAAGCCACTTCTTACTGCATCAGATGATAGTGATGAAATACTAGCTCGAAGAGAAGAGAGGGAAAAGCTTACGTTGGACCACATAGGAAAATGCCAGCGTTCATGTGGGTGTTTTTTGTTTATTTATCTTCTTTTCCTTTTATTATGTACTTCTGATAAGCTTAGAAAAAGTTCATTATAGTTTTTGATTATGGAGCCAATATGATTTTTGTTTCTTGGTCAGCTGTTAGCAAGTTTAGTAGTCCAATTGCTAGCTTGGATACGAAGTTTGAGACTGGTACCAAATCAATACTGCTGCAACCTTTCTCTCCTATCGTTATTGCTGCAGATGACAATGAACGGATCAGGTATGCAGCATTGCATTTATTATAGTTTCTATTCGAGCAATGCTGTGAACATGCTTAGTATGTCCTGATTACAATAGATTGCATGTTGGGTTGATGTTGAATTTATAGAGGTTCATATTTGAGTATGAATTGATATAGATGGGAACCTGGCATTCGCTCTCTTCTTTGGCTTTGGTAATGGCTTTTATATTGCTACTTTATGTATCCAGATATATTATAACTTTTTATATTGCAAAAACTTGAAAATGGGAAAAAGGGAAAAAAAATACTTGAAAAACGAGGAAAATTATGGAAGTTGGTTATTTTGTATCTTTCATAAATTCCATTCAATATGGCTGATGGCTATTATAAGCTTTTGATTATTTGGTTTAATTAATTAAACTTGAAATGATTTTTTTTTTTTTTTTTTTGGGGTGCCCTATATGTTTTTATATCATAGCTTATATACAATATGATTACTCAGTTTCCAATTATTTTAGATGCAGTCGCTTTATTGAATGAAGTCTTGTGATTCCTTTGTTTATTGCCTTGGCTTATCCACATCTTTATAATTATTAACCATTTGTGTTTGTTTATTTGCAGGATATGGAACTATGAGGAAACCACAACTACCCTACTCAACAGTTTTGATAATCATGATTTTCCTGAAAAAGGAATTGCTAAGCTCTGCCTTGTAAATGAGCTTGATGACAGCTTGCTTCTTGCTGCTTCATGTAATGATCTTTACAGCTGCTTTAATTAGTTTATTGTTGGTTACAGAAGCTTATGTGTTGGAATGTCTGAAATTTTGTGTCAATCGAACTACTTATGTGCATGTAGGTGATGGAAATATTCGAATTTGGAAAGATTATAATGTGAGGAATAAACAAAAGCTTGTAACTGCATTCTCTTCAATTCAAGGCCATAAACCTGGTGTGCGAAGTTTGAATGCTGTTGTGGATTGGCAACAGCTGTCTGGATATCTGGTACTTGATTTGTTTAAAAAAAAAAAAAAAAAATGTAAATTCAGTACTTTAGGACCCACTCTTTGTATTTTGAGCTTATATTTTAAGGCTAATTGTTTTTAAATATTTCAATGTTGTTCATTAGTATGCTTCTGGTGAGATATCCTCCATTATGCTTTGGGATCTGGAAAAAGAGCAGCTTGTTAATTCCATTCCTTCATCATCGGATTGCAGCATCTCAGCTTTGGTGAGTTTTATGCGTTCCTCATACTCATTTAGTTATACCATGCTGTAGCTGGGTCAAAAATATTTGTTGCCTTATTTTATAAAGTCAACTTGCTGCAAACATGTCTGTTTATATGTAATATGCCCTAGATTCCCTCAAGAAATATTGGATTTCAGAATGAATGTAGTGAATCACACACTTCTCTCTCTTTTTTTTTTCATCGAGATCTGTTGTAATTTTTTTCTTGTTCTGTTAGTTTATCTGCTATAGCCAATGTGAAGATTCACACTTACTTTTATGGCTTTTTTTCTATGCATGTCATGTTTAGGCTGCTTCTCATGTTCACCGCGATCAATTTGCAGCTGGTTTTGTGGATGGTTCTGTAAGACTCTATGATGTTCGGATGCCCGATATGTAAGCTTTCACGTGGAATATTCTTATGGCATGATAAAAATGTTTAGTTGTTTATGAGCTGTGACATTGTGCAATAGTGCAGTCTTTCCATAGTTATAATGTAAAATTCATATGCAACATGGTAATTTTCCTAGCATTTTAAAATAGGACTCTTTACTAGTGTTTTCTTTCCTGCAATTTCAGAAGATATTGCAAATTATGTGGAGAAGAGGTGGCACACGTACAGAAAAATTAGCATATTCACATCCAAACATATCAATTTTTGTTCAGTTTAATCTACTATTAAAATCATCCCTTTGACTTGTCAATTATGTGTTATTTTGTCATTGCTGTGGTCTTGAGTTTCAGATTATCAGCATTTTGTTAGACATGATGTAGGACAATAAAGGACCTGATCAATGCACAGTTGCTATTTGGACATTACTATGGCCTTGAGTTTCAGATTATTTCAACTTTTTGTTAGACAGAGGTGTAGGACAATAAAGGACCTGATAAATGCACCATATAGCCATTTTAGACCATCTTGTATCCCAACTCTATTGTTCTAGAACATTGTTGCGTACACTGCAAAATTAGATGGACCAAGATGCTTAGTTCATTAGTTTCGTTCTAGATATTGTTAAAAGCCAATTTATTGTTGTCTTCATTTTTGTTTTTGCATACATGATGCCTATATATATATATATATATATACATGGTCGTCCTGGGCATGAGCATAAACTACTTAGCCCGTTAGGGGTGAATGCCCATTATCCAGCAACTAGTTCTAGCGGGTGGGGTTGGCCATAGGTTTTACCATCTAAATGACTCTTCTTTAGAAGGGTTCTCTACATTATCAATATATATATATATATATATATATATAAATTTTTGTGGAGACTTTCTTTAAATTCTTTTTCTATCTGCATATCTGATGGCTGTGTATGTATCTTAGTACCTGTAATTCAAAATGTTACCATCTGATGCAGATTTTTGAAGTGTGGGCTATTGAATTAGAGTTAAGCTTATATGCATGCACATTTCATTTATTAGGCCCATCTGAAAGATCATGATGCTGTATGGAGATTGAAAGATACAATATATGAATTGTTGGTCTGGGGTCGATTATAGTTGAATGTCACAGTAACTTTGCTTCTGGATGTTAAATTTGACAATTAGTTGTCACTGTAACTTTGCTTCTGTCCCATGTATGTGTTTGATTTTGCCTTCATTGCCTTAACATGTCATGTGTTGTAATTCTTAGGCTTGTCTGTGCAACACAGCCACATACACAGAAAGTTGTGGGGATTGGATTTCAACCTGGACTAGATCCAGCAAAGGTATACATAACTCCTTTTCTGTTACGTGCCCATTTAGAGAACACATTGAGCTTCAACAGCTCTTGAGGTCTTTGAGTGCATTGAATATAGAAATCCTTGTTCCTTTTGGCAATTTTAATTCAGTATTTATTTATGGGAAGGTGAAGTGTACCTACTTTACATATTTTCTTTCAGATTATCAGTGCATCTCAGGCAGGCGACATTCAGTTTCTTGATACCAGAAGTCACAGGGATGCCTACCTCACAATTGATGCTCACAGGGGCTCCCTCACAGCTTTAGCAGTTCATAGACATGCCCCAGTTATTGCCAGTGGTTCAGCCAAACAGCTTATCAAAGTCTTTAGTCTGGAGGGAGAACAACTAGGCACCATTCGATACTACCCTTCGTTCATGGCTCAGAAGATTGGTTCTGTAAGCTGCCTCACCTTCCATCCCTACCAAATATTGCTTGCTGCTGGTGCTGCAGATGCATATGTCTCTATCTACGCTGATGAGAACGGTCAGGCAAGATGAATGCACACTATTTCCTGATTTCTTTTTGATATAGTGTTCTGATCAGAGACATATAAGTACACGAGACTTCCATTGGAGTCATTGATGCATTTGGATCATGACATGCAACACATTCTGCTGCCCTAATTCATCTTCGGTGTCGATGTATCTCGAAATACTGGTAGGGCGCTTTCGACTGATGGTGTACGCTAGACATTCATTAGCCCCCGGTGTAGAGGGTCACAACTGTTGGGAAGAAAATGCTGCATATTTATTGGGGGCTTTGGCAAATAATTTGTTAAATAGGTAAATGCGTGTAAATATTTTCTTTTCCTTACATATATATAATATATATTTCCTCTTTTTGGTGTGTTCTTTGTTTCTTCTGTCCTCTTCAATTTGTAAATGCAGCACTCTTTTCTTTTATCATAATTCAAGTGTTGCAGCTAGATAATGCTGTGGGTAGTTGACTCCTGAAAATGTGGGGGCTTCAACTCACCCATTTGTCCTTAAATTTGTATGATGATCACTTGCTTCTTTTATTAACGATCATTTAACGTGTAATTAATTTATTGAGTTATTTGAGCTTGTGTCCATTTCTTCCCTTCAATTTTTGGTTGTATATCAAGGGAGTCGATGTTGAACTGGAAAGGGAGTCAATATTGAATTGTAGGTTGTTTCAATTTGGCCAAAGAAACGAAATATTTTGATATTGGTGTATTGTTTCGGATTAGCATTGAAAATAAATAAATATAAAAATTGCAATCCACACATTGTATAATCCCAATATATTAACTTGATATATATATATATATATATAGAATTGTAATAGCTATTTTTATCAAATAAATTTTGTTAGACTTATATAATCTTTTAGTAATTAGGGGCCAATATACATCATTTATTAGAATGATGGCTCTTCCATAAGTCAACTAGTTCCATGTTTTCAGTTTTCCCATTTCCACCCTCTTATAAGCCATGTTTTTAAAAATTTTAGGGTATATTTAGTAATTGTTTTTTAAAATTTTAGGGTATATTTAGCAATTGTTTTTTTTCTTCCCTATTTTTTGTTTTCAAAAATAGTTTTCTATTTTTGAAACAAGAAAATTTGTTTGGCAACTCAAAATGAATAGAAAACTAAAAGTGTTATCTAAAATCAAAATGTGAAGGAAATTGAAAACCAGTAAAATGTTATTTTCAGTTTTTAGTTTTCAAAAGTCAATGGAGCACTAGAGTTGAATCTTAGTGACAACCTATTCCAAAAAAAAAAAAAAAAAAAAAAAAAAATCCTGATTTAATTAATCTGTCCCATTTAAGGACTTTCATTTTTTCTTCTATTTATTAATGACACATGACAAATATATTGACAGATATTGTTTGTTCATATAATACCAATTAATTGTAGGAAATTGTCACGTCATTGTAGTGCACTTTGAGAAACGAATTGTTCGTTTCTCATCGTAAAATGCATCCATGTTTGAGATTCAACTTTTATTATACACAGAGAGAGAGATTGACCTCAACAGTAAACAAGAATGTCCCACTACATATTTGTGTCTTTGTAACTTGATGAGAGTGATTTTAGCTGAGAAAATATCCTCAATTTCATTTAAATGCATCATCTTTTAAATTACCAAATTTTAAGAATTTTCCTTTTCAAATTCAGGCAGGCATCTGATCTTTGATTATGAGACTTAACAGTTTGTAGGATTAAAATTTTGAAACTTGAAAAGCTGTTGCTAAAAGACTGGAAAATGTATACCTCAAGCTAAACCACATGCTTGATGGCTATGGGTTGAGAAAAATCAGAAAGTTTTATTAGCCAAGTAACAGTACAAAGACCATCAGGGGAGGTTAAAACACCCCACATAATTATGGGCCATATGTCCAGGACCCAATGCTACTGCACCAATTTATTTATGAGAGGAAAAGGGGGAGGATATGGGTAAATGACAGTTGCCTCCAATTTATATACACTAGGCAGATACAAGAACGCAAAATAGTATTTTGCAATATAAAGGTGATTTGGATCCACCATCCTAATTCAATGATCCATATAAGCTTCTATTTGAAACCTTGAGAAAGAGGGCCAGGAAAAGCCACAGCAAACAAAATACAACGCATGGGCTGGAAAAGAATGTTACATTTTTTTTTTTTGTTGGCAATCAGAGTTGCAACCTACACACCAATATTGATTATCAATGACAATCGTAAAACTTAGGATTGTGTGTCTAAAGAACTTTAAATACATTGTGAACTCGAAGGTACTGATACCGATATACACCATATTCACATGGATGGATCCCTGTTTTTAAAGCTGTACCATAAACATTTCACTTCCTCCCGCCAACCATACTTTGGCCAGAAGCTCCTGACAGGCTTGATGATGTGCTGCCACTTGTGACATTGCCAAAAACATTAAGATCTTCAAACAATCTGTACGAAGGAATAAAGGGCTTTGGTGCAGCTGCTGGGGCAGGGTTCCTAGGTCCTGGACTCACCCGTGGATCTCCATTCATAGCTGACCCATTGCTTCCTCTTACGGGGAAAGAGTTATAGTGCTGCAAGCTTGGTCTCGTTCCTTGCGTGGGTGTGTACGCTGCAGCTGTATTGGCCCGTGGATTCGAAAGCATATTAGTGGTAGATAAATGATTCTGGTTGGAATAGCCAGGGTTTGGAGCCCAGGGTGGAGGAGGATAGCCAGACAAATATTGAGGATATTGGGGTTGCATTTGTGGCTGGGGTTGAGGTTGAACTTGTTGCAAGCTTTGAGGTTGTAACTGAGGTTGAGGTTGAGGTCGAGGTTGAACTTGTTGAAAGCTCTGAGATTGTAACTGAGGTCGAGGTTGAACTTGTTGAAAGCTTTGAGGTTGTAACTGAGGTTGCGGTTGATGTTGAGCTTGTTGAAAGATTTGAGGTTGTAACTGACGTGGTTGTTGATGTTGAAAGCTTTGAGGTTGAAACTGAGACTGTGGTTGTGGTTGTGGCTGGGCCCAAGGAACAACATAACTATTGTTGGTTACCTGCCCTTGATTTCTGGGATCAGTCTGGGTAGCATAGGAATACCCTTGGGCACTGGGGGAAACAGGCACCTGATGCATGTTTGGGTTAGAGGCAGGGGGAGTGTGGGGAGTATGGGGGGAGGCATATGTTGTCGACAAGGTGATACTCAGAAGGTCAATCATGTCCTGCTCTTTTGTGGTCCTAACTGGTGCAGGTGGATCAGGCAAGGCCAATGCATTACTCGGGACAGAAGTTGAGGCTGAAGAGATTGATGAAGTTGATGATGGACCTTCAGGGGAAGAGGTTCCATTGCTTTGAAAAGGCTTGGGCTGTGTTTTTGAATGCCTGCATTGAAAGAACAAGTCAACCAATTATGAACCAAACTATACCAAATTAAATTTCTGACCTACAGAAACAAATACAATATGCATGAATGCTAAACACCAGCTTAAAAAGTGACACTCTTATGATCCCTGGGAGGTAAAAATTAGGGGGGGAAAAAAAAAGTTAAGAGCAACCTTCGAGCTAGCTGTGCAAATTCATCTTCCTCTTCCTCCTCTTCGTAAATCTTCTGGGCCTTTGTAACAGCGAGAACTGGTTGTGTAGTAGTAGATGTTGGGCTAGAGTTTCTTGGACTAGAGCTTACTACTTCACTTGGTTTAGGACTGGAGGCACTTACTTCAGTTGGTTGGGGACTGGAATTTGTAAGTAAAGCTGGCAGGGGGGATCCAGAAGCTATAGCATCATGTTTTGCAAGCAAACCTTGTAAAATGTCATTTAATTCAAGACCCCGGCCAAGAAGTTCCTCGTCCCTGCCACGTAAACAAAAGTCAATGAGAGCAATTCTAAACAAGCCCGAAAATGCTCAGAGCGAAATGCACAGGCATAAAGGGACTGCACACATGATAAAACAAACTACAGTGGTTCATGCCTTTGCAAAAACCAAGTTATGCCTTTATAAGGGAAGTCTGGGGGGAACTAACCCAGTCGTGGTAAGCATCTGCATCAATTTTTTCTGGTTGGAACGACAACGGTTGACAAGATCAACTATAATTTCATCTTTTACGGCCTATATACACAAACAGAAAATCAGGTAATAATCCTACTTATTTACTTAATAATTTGCACTAATTAAGGAAATAATTAAACCACAATTAACATACCTCACGGTCACTGGGGTTCACAGCTTGCAGCATGTCACTTAAAAGCTCCATAACATTCCACATAGAATCCATACTTGACAAACTAATATAATTATGAAAAATCAAAAGTGGCACATAACAATCTTTGACCAAAACCCAGGAAAGAAGGAAGCAGAAAGCAGCAGCAATAAGGGACAGGGTGTGCACACAAAAGTTAAACCCTCACCTCAAACTTTCTATTTCTGTTGCCATTGTTTCATCAAGCCTTCTTGAAGAATTGCTAGGCATTCCATATCCTGCTTGAGTGTTTCTCAGGGTTGGATGTGTTACAGGTGGTGTAAATATAGGAGCTGCATCTAAAGAACGCTTGGGAAATTCTACTCCGGATCGCTGCCATTCATAAAACCCAAAACTTTATTTAATATTTCCTTTTGGTTTACTGCATGCACATAACTTTATTTTTCATTAACAAGCATGTAAACAACTGTTTAGCCTAAAAGGAATAAAGGGAATAGTAGTAAGTAGGCTCATCAAGGAGCCAGGACACTTTTGAGGTCAGTGTCTTATCAGAATAGGTGCAGCGATAGAGATCAATCTTATATGCATTTCTAGATTTGTAAGGTATATATTACTGATGACAACGCTCATAAATTCAACTCAAGACTTAATCCCAACCTGATATAAATCATAAATTGAAGTAGTTTTTCACATAAAAATCTATGAGATGTGGTTGACCTAATGTGACATCCCCTGAAATTGCTATCTACTAGAAGGCACTATGAGATGCGATAAGAGCTATTAGCCTATGATCAATTGCTGTAATAGCTTGAAAATAAGTCAAATCTAAAGATAAATCCAGCCATGCAGGAAAAGATCATTAAGCAAAATAGTTGAGTCTAGGTAGCTATGGGCTGACCCTTAGTTCTTCATATGCATGGTAGTACTGGGGATATTTTCCTCCCGGCCCCCCAAAGGCTTCTTGCCAAGAGTCCAGCAATCCCAAAATTTTGTCCCTCACCTGCATATCTGCCTGCAAAATCCATCCACATAAGTACTTATCACCCAAAAAAAAAAAAAAAACCCGATAATGATGACGACAATAGTATCAACACCAGCAACAACAAGGATCCATCAATGTGTCTTCTACACTGAGGCAGAATCAGTATAACAGAAAGAACTATCAAAAGGAGCAAAAAAAACCATAACAGCCAAGCCTCTGAAATTTAGAGGTTGGCTACGAATCCTCAACAGACTAGTCAGTGTCTGCCACAAATTATCGCATTACCAAGAGAAAAATTTTAATGACTAAAATTTCTGAATAAAAAATAAAGGGACCTCAACATATACTACATACACATTACAAAGATAAAAAAGAAAAATCTTCTTTTAAAGCACAGGTAGAAGCATATAATCAGATTATACTATGTCATGACAAATGCATCTCACCAAACACAAATTTCAAACGTAAGTTTAGTACAGTTGAGTTTACCTCAGGTTTCAATAAACATTAATGTTTTATGGGCAATCAAAAACATTCACCAAATGGAAAGTTCTTTCCCATCAAGCCACATGATCATTAGACAGTGATTGCATTAATCAAATGACCTCAGCCTCCTAGTTCAGGTGGCCCAGACTTTAGAGTTACCACCCTTATATTAACATACTGTAAGTATGTAAGAATAATGTCCAAATGTTATAGATAACAACGATTGCTTCAAATTAACCCCCACAGACAGTGTAGGAGTTCCAAATCAAGTGCATTGAACTACTCACTTTGATTACTTATAATTTGGCTCGAATTGTTAAGCAAAAAGGACCAACTAATAACCCAACAAACCTATTTATCATATATTTTGCACTCAGGAAAAACCACAGACGACAATTTTCCAAAAAAAAATAATAAATTTCAACAAGTCATATAACTTAAGAATATCCTATCCACCAGAGTCCATAGTTAAACCCTTACACACGCAACGCAAGTTACTTACCTATCATGGTTGGCTATTACTTATCTGATCCCATCAGTTTCCCACTATAAGTGCTCTAACATGCACATACACAAATATCCATAACACCATATCTAGGTTCCTTTCAAATGTTTTCTTCCTAGCACAAAATGACCTCTTCAAACCAGTTGCAGCAAGTAACTGATTGCATGAAATCCACAGGCCATCCATTCTGTTAACATGTATTAGACTCACCTTCTTCCTGACAATTTTGATCATCTCCTCCAGTATTTTCTTCTCAGCAATTTGAAAATGGACATAATCACCACAGTTCTTAACCATCGTCTCCAAGAGCTACAAAAGTTGTAGATTTACACAATTAATCCCATTAATAGATTCTCCGCCTACCCCCACCCTCCCAGGAAAAAATAGTAGTAGAAATTTACAGTTTTGACTCAGATAACACTTTCAGATGAATCATAAGTAAAAGATAAAGGTTCCAAAAACAAAATACCGTCAAAGAGAGTAGTTGAACTTGGGAGTTCCTATTCTGCAATCTTTTCTTCACAGCTTTCACAACATCTTTTGCTTGCCTGAGAAATTAAACACATACCCATCATTTCAATATACCAACATAACTTTTACTTCACTTTTCCAAATAAAAAAACCCCGAAATTAAACCCCACAAACTTTACACGATCCGCTTATTTCAAAGAAATTTAATTATGAACACAATTTTTCCAAAACAGAAAACTTTTTTTTCCTTCATATACCCAATTAATCTTGTGCAGAAATTTCTCAGTGAAGTTTGCAACTTTATCATGACCCTTCAACTAACTATAGCTTTTTAAAAAAAAAAAAAAAAAAACTATTTATACCACAAAAAATTCCCACCTACCATAATCTCTTTCTCTGATTAATACAAGTGACTAATTGAAAACCCAAAAACCAATCATAAAATTAATACCTTTCACTTTTCTTGGCTCTGCAATTTCTATCACACACATAAATTTAACCCCAAAAAAAAAAAAAAAAAATTCAAAATCATAAATTGTAGCAAGTAATCCAAATTAAATTCTAAACAAGAGACTATATCAATATCATATTAACAAAAAGTAATTATGTAAAAAATCTTTCAAAAAAAAAAAATAAATAAATAAAAACATTAAAAAAAAAAAAGGAATATGAGAAAATTGCATGTACAAACACAAAGATACATCCAAAGAACCAAACTTTCGATCAAACAGAAACCCTAGACTCCATCAACCGTCAAAGTCAACCCTCCCAAACACCAAAGAGACACACAGAGAGAGAAAATTACCATTGATGTGAGTTGACGGAATCGCATATATCGATATTCATAGTCCAATCAGGACTCATCAGAAGATCGCTCGTCGCTTTTTCCACTGCCACTGTTGCCGATGACGAAGACGACGCCATCTTTCTCTCTCTCTCTCTCTCTAAAACACGCGCACACACAGAAAAAAGCTTTAAGCTTTAAGCTTCTTTTCTTCCTTTCTTCCTTGTTTGTTTCTCGAGAAAACTGAAAATTCCAAAGCCCTTTCTAGGTTTCACTATTATCTTCCTGGAGCTTCATAATTTTGGGAATTTTGTTCCTCCTTTCTGTTCTTTGCTCTCATCGCTAATTTTTTGATTTAATATTTATATATTTTTTTCGGCGAAACTTTTTTTTTTTTGTCTTTCTATCCCGCGAATTCTGTTTTTTTTTTTTTTAATAATTAAAAAAAAAAAGAGACTTTTTATTGTTCTATATTCTAAAGCTTCGAGGAAGGGCAAAATTTTATTCTGTGTCAGTGTGTCACAGTTTTTTAGTTTTAGTTTTTCTTTTTAGGGTCGTGTGGTCACACCTTGGATACTTATGACCTAGGCAGAACTTACGAAAATTAGACGTAGACATTTCATTAAAAGACTTATACTTATTTAAAATTATTGTGTCAAATTATAATAAAACGAAATTTTGTTAAATCAATAAACTCGTTTAGGTGAAATTTTTTTAATAAAATAATAAAGAAGGAACGTGGTGCACCATGAGTCTACGTAGTTGCTTTGAAAAACATAGGTAACATCCATAACCCACTTGCTGGTCATCAATTTTGATGCTACGTGGCTTAAGGAAAAAAACGTAGAGTTTTATTTATGCCTTTATGGTCCTTTGTTGTGCGTAAAGAGTAGGGAGTAAATTTTTTTTTTTAATGGATGAAAGAGTAGGGAGTAGTTGGTTTCAAAAGTGACTATAATGTTGCTGGTTTTATTTATTTATTATTTATATTTAAGTTTGGGGAGAGTGGTGAGAATTGTGGGAAAGTATATTTGGCTTTTATAAAAAAAAAAACTTTTTTGATATTTTATTGTCTAATAAGTATAATTAATCAATGAAATGGAAAAAAATTATAATCTTTTATAATTAAAAAAAACAATGAAAGAGCATAATAGTCTAATAATAAAAAACTGATAAATCACTTTTTATATTTTAAAAAAAGAAAAATTTTATGTAAAGTCTATTAGTATTGTTTTGAATATATTGATAAATAAATAATATCTTTGAATCTAATTGCTATTTTGTATAAAAATCACATGATTGCAACATATGTACAATTAATTATTGTCAATGAAATATAACAATTTTTGTATTGCATTTGTCGACGTGTGTTTAAATCTTGATTATGAACTAATTTTTTTTTCTCTATAAATATTTATAGGTCTCGTGTGAGTCCCATAGAAAGAAGCTTTTTTTTCTTTGCTTTTGGTAGCCTGCTGCGGCATAAGCCTAAGCTGGTTGCAGGTCACTTTTTTTTTTTTTTTTTTAAATCAAGTCCGATTAACTGTTTATGGGTCCCAATCTATGATTTTGCTTAAAATGTTAAATTCTTTTGCTTATTGTGGGCCCACTCTACTCTTTTATTACATCAAAAAATCAACCAACTTATTTTATTTAGCTTTTATCCAAAAAAAATTTAGATAAATTGTTCAAAAATAAACACTTCAATAAAAATCACATGATTGAATCTTATCGAGAAATTTAAGGTACTATCATCTTAAACTAATTAAACTGACCTAAATTTATCACTAAAGATTTTGGACAACAAAGTAGGCTTCATTCATTCATTGGTCAAAGGAAAATGTAGAAAAACCAACCGTCAGTTTAAGATTTTAAATAGAGAAATGATAGGGATACAATATTTTTATAATAATTTAATGACAAAATTTATGTGGTAAATTATTAGTGATAGGTAAAAAGTAATGTCAGTGATGGATTCAAATGAGAACCAAATATCAAACTGAAACCTAAGATTTGCTGTAAAAATGTTGTGGATGTAATGCTCATCTTTTAAGGGTCTGGCTTATTTTTAGTAATTTTTTAACTGAACATCTAATTTTGTTTTAATGAGAAAGTGCCACATCATCCACTAACTAAACTTTTAATGGAGATTAAAACTCACTACCACATCATTCTATCTCAATAAGAAACTAACTAAATGTTTCATTGAAAAACTACTAGAGGTAAGCTAAACCTCTCTTTTAAATATAGATTAAACTAGATTTGCCAACGTATTTATATAGAGAAATATTATATTTACAACTGAAAGCTCGGATTTGTGTGAAAATACAAGAGCTTGTTTAAACCCCTAATAAAAAATTACGACTTAATTGCTTTTACTCTAACTTATCTAAGTGCGGAATAAAAGTAAATAAAGTACAATCACCGGATGTATACTAGTGCATACACATGAACAATAAACAATAAAAGTAAAGCACAAGAGTAAGGGAAGAGAAATGCAAATACAAAATAACATCAAGACATGTTATCGAAAAAGAAATTGAAGAATTCGGTGAAAATCCTTTCCGCAATCCTCCAAGTCGAAATCGATCCACTAGATAATAAATTTGGAATACACGAATAACAAAAGACTCTCCAAGTCTAGTCTACCCCATGTACTTGAGCCCTCTAAGCTCCTGCTACTAACTGACTTCTCGAAGTTTTGTCTTTTCTAACTCTTCGGATCCCGCAATACGCCCGATTGTATCTGTCAAGCCTCATTGGCTTCTTTTTGGTAAATCCCCAAAGTTTCTTAAGTTCCAAAACACTCTCTACGCTCTAAAAATGTGTAGGTTGTGTTTGGATACAAATCTCCTCTCAATGTATGAAAATGGGAGAGGGAAGGAGAAGAGGCTACAATGATTTTTCAGTAAGGATGAGTAGCTCTTTTTCTAAAAGATGGGTGTGTTGTGTTGTAGAAAATCTATCTAGGGTTTTTTTCCTTTAAATGACCTTTCATACTTTTGTGGGTAATGAGAGTATATATAGTATGGGTGAAGGGCAAGAAAGTCACACTTAAAACACTCTACACTCTGAAAATGTGTAGGTTGTGTTTGGATACAAATCTCCTCTCAATGTATGAAAATGGGAGAGGGAAGGAGAAGACGCTACAATGATTTCTCACTAAGGATGAGTAACTCTCTTTCTAAAAGATGGGTGTGTTGTGTTGTAGAAAATCTATCTAGATTTTTTTTCTCTGAATGACCTTTCATACTTTTGTGGGTAATGAGGGTATATATAGTATGGGTGAAGGGTAAAAAAGTCACACTTAAAAATCCTCTAGGCAAAAAGTTTCGCGAGTATTTCAGCATGTGCTTCTCACGTGGCTCTTTCACAGGTAGGCTTCTTGCGAGACACTCACGAAATCCACTTGTTCATCCAATACATGCTCGATTTTTCACCAACTTAATACTAAATCTAATACAATAAAATCCCACAAAATACAAGGAATAAAATAATGCAAATACAACACTTTTTGTCATGGAATGAAACCAACATAAAACATAGTTGTAAATCACAACTTTACAACAACATTTTTACAACATTATGGGGAGAAAGCATTTCATTCGAATTTAGAATGACTTTATTTTGTGAGGATGAAATTAATGAGGGGAATGTTAACCAATAACATGACCCAATTAATAAATAAAAGATTTCTTTGTTCTTTTTTTCCACTCTCCAAACATTCTCTCTCTCTCCCACCATCACTCTTTCAATTCTTCTATTCTTTGCAGTTATTACTGCCATGTTTATAAGGTTTTTTATTTTTATTTTTTTAATACAAGATAGAATTTTCACTTTAGCCTAATCTAAGTGTATATGTGTGTAAAAGTCTCTACTAGAAACTTGAACTTCGGCCCTTTTTCTCCACACCCCACAAGCATTTATAAGGTTTTCAATCACTTAAAAGTTTCTCTCTTTTTGTGGATTAACCTTGCCACTAATAGTGATAGCTTTTCACTTTCTCAAAGTTAAACTATTTTTCTCTATTGTTATTGATTAGTATGTTTTGGAACAAAAATATCTATGCTAATTATTCTTATTAGTGATTATAAATTTCGTTTGTTTCATCACAATTAATCGTTTTTTTTTTTTATTATTATTTTTTTTTTTTTACAAAAAATGAAAATTACAAGGAGGCAGATCAGATCATTGGATGATAGATTGTTAGGCATATTCGAGGTTGCATTTATCTCTGATTAAATTGTGTTTATTTCAAAGTCCAAACTAACCGAATCAAGCACACTGATTGATAGAAAACTCCCCAACATGTAATCAATCCAATATCCACACCAACAACAACACCATTAGTTTTGAATTTATTGGCATCAATTACTTTGTTATAGTGTGAAAATTTTCAAAATACTCGACTGGCCACACTGATGAACAATTTACCTAATTGTAAAAAATTCTTAAATATATCTAACTCTAGAACTCACTTTATCCTTATTTGTATATTTTTCTTCTTTTTTGCTAGTTAATTTTATAAAATTTTAACAACATCTAAAATTTTAAGTACCAAAGTTTTCAAAATTCTTGAAAGTTCAAATTGTTATGTTTTGTTTTAGAATATTTATTATAATTATTATTATAATTATTATTATTTTGTTGCTAAAGAATAGTTATATTTTTTTAAAGAGCAAGTATGCGTGATGACACATATATGAGGCTAGTAATAATAAATTACTAATTTTTGTGAGAGAGATTAGATTAGATTAGAATAATAAGGATTAGGGGGGTCTTTTAGCCTTTATGCGGTGGTGATAAAATCATAAAAGTCATAGTGGGAAATAATGCACTAGGGTGGACAAAAAGAGATTATTGCAAGTCTCTATCGGGGCCGGCTGTGTCTCTCTCGTTTTTTATATGTCATTTTTGTACTGGTTTGGTCCAAAAGATTTTGCGATTAATGTTTGGATAATGCCAATTTTGTATAGAATTTAGAGCAAAACCCAAAGCAAGGCATGGAAGAGTCTGAATCTTTGTTACTGTTTTTGGTTTGACCTTTCCTTCTTAAGGTTCATCTAAAATATTCTTTGTTTTTTTCATGGGGGTAAGTATCTATTTAATATGGTTTAACGCCGTTCGTTTGTTTTTTAAAAATAAAAACACATATTAAATGGGAATTGTTTATCTTCTACTTGATTCTCATGCACTTCATTTTTTTTATTAGCTAGTTTAATGTACAATATGTTTTTCTTTTTCCTTAAAATTGGGGAAATTAAAAAAAAAAATTGGGGAAAAAAAGCACGCTTTGTAGGTCTTATGATGTCATGAATCCTTGGGCAAGTTTATCAAATCTTTGTTTCTTATCTGATACTAAAAATAATACTATTTAATTATGAAAAATTTTAATGAATGCACTTAGAGGCATTGGTTAATAATTCATTTAAAGAAAGCTTTTATAAGAAAAGAAAAAAAAAAACAATTAATGTTTTGACAGTTTTTTCATTTTTCATAAAAGTAGTGTCAAAATTTTTCTAAAATAGATTCTTAGCCAATACTCTAAGGACACTCCTTAGCATGACCCTTTAATTATAATGATAATTATCATTAAAAGGGTAGGATAGACATTATGTTTTTTCTATAAACATTCCACCATTGAAAATTAGACAGAAGGAGATGGAACCGGCATTATTGGTTGGAGCTGTAAACCTTTGACTAAAACAATACAATTTGAAATGATTAATAAATATGATTTACCTGTCAACTTTATTTCTTTTAATTATTTTAAAATTATTTTCTTGATGAATAATTTATACCCACTAAGTTTTTTTTTTCTTTGACCTTTGAAGATATTGTGCATCATGCTCTCAGCTCAATTTGGACATGTGAGTCAAACTAAATTGTTGGGCCTTGCATGGGCTTTTAAGTTTCAATGTGGTATACGGGTTTCAATTAGCTTAATTGGTAAAGTATCTGATTGTTAAATAAGATATTTGAGATTCAATCTCTGCTTACACCAAAAATTGATTGGTGTTTTGGTCTAATGATAAAGAGTTATCATTTGGAGTGGACACCATAGATTTAAACTCTATCATAAAATAAAAAAAATAAAAAAAAAGGTTTCAATGCAGAAGTGGGAGAGTGTTATAGTAATATAACACTGAAATATGAATGTGTAAACTTCATGAGTCATGAGGATATTGCCATTTGATTTAACTGCTGCTCACAAGTTGGTGTTGGTGATGGATGGTAATGCTAAGTTGTGAACCACAAAAAATTGTCAATCTGAACCAGAAAAAAGAAAAAGAAAAAGAAAAAGGCATAGTATGGTTGCAAGAGGGATACCCCCATCATGCCAAATCTCACCACAGAATACAAACCAGTCCAAAGTGATGGAAAAGAATGGCCAAGATTGAAATTTTAATTTCAAGTTTGAGCAAATATTATTTTACTTTTTCCTCTTATTATGTTTCCAAAACAAGAATAGATTTTTTTTTAAAAAGAATTTGTTTCTTTAGCATCAACATCAAGTTTTAGAAAAAATTTCCATACAATTCTTTTGACCTGAAGGAGAAGAAAACCCTCATTTGATGGATGTCATCATCACTTTGCTATAGCATCTTTACAAGGTTTGACACTTTCAATGATCCTTAGGAACATTCAAAAAGTCATGAAAGCATATACTAGTAACAGTTCTATCAATCATGACGAACATTTACTGTGATGGAATATGTTCCATGGAAACACAATCACTCCCCATTACTGCAAAAGCAGCAGCCATTTATGATTAGAATTGACTTTTATTTTTTGATGCTGTGGCCTTGTCCCAGCCCAAAATCATCATGGGCTTCTAAGTATGTACCACAATCTACAGAACTCACTGTATTTGCTTTTCAGGACACAAAACTGCCATACCAATACCATTTTCATTTAGGTTTATTTTGAGAGAGAGAGAAAGAAATAAGATTATTAGAATAATGGTAATATATATATATATATATTAAAAATGTTTAAGCTTTTGGGACAACTAAGTATAGTTTTTCATATTCCTTGAGAGTTCTCTATGGATGGAGCTAGCTTAAAGAGACGAGAGCATCTTTCAAAGACGGTCTTTGCATGCATTTTAGTTATTTGTACTTTGTAGAACCTTGATTTATTACAAAATGCAAGACTGCTTGGTTTATATTTTTAAATTGAAATTTCAGAAAAAATTCACAGGAAAACTTTATATTGTGAAAATAAATTAGCTTTTATCTTTTCTCTTTTTATCAATGTTTTGCATGATGTTTCAAACCAACTTGTGATCTTAAAATCATGCCTAGAAATAATTCACCTAATTAGGTATTGAATTGGTTGATGATGACATTTTGGCACTGAAATCAAATCTTTAGAGTCTAAATCAAATATGAAAGCCATGAAGGTCTTAAGAGATTACAATTTTGAGCCAATTCAAGGTGTAGGGTAGTGTTCAATACCTAAATTATTTTCCAGATATTGTAATGTTCCTCCAATGTTCTTATGAGAAATTAATAAAACCAAAAGGACCCAAAAAAAAAAAAAAGTACATATCCAATATGCGTTCTAACATGATCGCAGTTCCTTTAACAAGTTAATAAATATATATATATATATATTAGAAATACAAAGGCAACAAGCTAAGAACACCAACATATTTATGGCTCTAAAAAAATATTCAGTGGTTATGTTTTTCTCGTACATTACTATTTTCCTCCACTCCGTACCGTACAGCAAGCTTGAAGAGTTTAAACTCTTTATTTAGGCATATAACTGGAATTTCATCATCTCATTCTTCTTTGCTCTCCTGGTTAATCTCGTCTAGAATGACAATAAGTGCGACTATGAATGCGTAATCGATGTTAGGATAAATTGTCACTGAAAAGTTGTCCTTTCCCATCACAATGCTCTGAACGGTTTGCTTTTTGTGCATCTGCATTTGCCAAAATCATCAATTGAATTAGTCTATGATGCTCTCAATTGTAGCCTCCTAAACAAACATCACTTTTCCTATGATACCTTTAATTTTAATTAAATTCATTGACAGATCAAGTTACACATTTTTTTTACTACTACTAACATGCTTTGTTTTTTTTGTTAGTATATAATGAAAATGATGTTAGTGATGGACTAATATAAAAGTATTATACTTTCAATAAAAATTTGCCACCTAGAAATTTTTTTTTATCACTAGCATTGTTGCCTAAATTCATTAAAGAAGTGATTTATATTGATTGCATGTTACATTGGGAACAATTAATGAGAAATAGGTTCTTACTTGGGCGACAATATTGGAAGATTGTCCATGATAAACGGTACAAGATTTTTCATTCCAACTGCCTTCAACTTTGTAGTCACAAACATCCTCTTGTGTATTATTTGCCAAGAACACATGTAATTTGACCTTGAATTGGAGGAATGAAGATCGCTTAGCGGTAAAGATTAGATTGCTGGCGTTCACGCTATCACCCCTAAATGCAAGCCATCTATCATGTGCGGTAAGTAGCTACACAAAATTCAAAACAAATTAGTTTTAGCATATACAATTCAATTAAGCTAGCACATATATGTGCGCGCGCATACGTTAAAAATATTAAACCTTAGGTTTAAGAGTCATAATGGGGGTTCCAGTAGCATCAAGTATGAGACGACGTGTTTTGATGCTAAACAATACTCCTTTAACTTTGAATATGACATTGCCACCAGTGTCTGTGACAGCAAAGTTGCCATCGGTTATGGTTAGGACCTTTCTAACAACTGAAAGATCTACAGGGTAAGGTGCACAATACTGAGGACCAATGACTGCTTGGGGTTGAACAAATTGTGTACCACTTGGCTGAGGTTGAGGCATTGGGGGGTAAGCAAATTGTGTAGCATTTGGTTGAGTTTGAGCCATGACTGCGGGGTTAACAAATTGTGCATCATTTGGTTGACCCATGATTGGGGGGTTAGCATATTGTGCACCATTTGGTTGAGCCATGATTGGGGGGTTAGCATATTGTGCACCATTTGGTTGAGCCATGATTGAGAGAGGGTTATCAAATTGTGCACCATTGGGTTGAGCCATGATGAGCGGGAGCACAAAATTAAGCCTTAATCTACGATAGGTAGCCCTCTTGTTCCAAAATCCAAACCCTCTTCTCTCTTTCAAATTACTATCATTCTTTTGAAGAGAATGGTTTAATAAAAGAGCACTTTAGAAATATTTGTTTGAGATCAGGTAATTATTTGTGGTCACAGTGCAAAGACACAATATTTTTAGAAAAAGGAAATTGGCCGTACAACTGTTATGTACGGGAAACTTGTTGAGAAGAACTGATTCTTTTTTTTGGAGAAAAAATTATTATCAACCTGTTCAGTGTGCATTTGAATTAGTTTTTTTTTTTTTTTTTTTTTTTGGTTAAAACTGATTTGTTTATTAGTTGAAAACTTGCAAAAATACAATTTTACCTCTAACAAGTGAGGTTTTAAAAAGCGTACGTGAGCCAATAAGAGAAAAACTCATCCAAACGTACTTAACCCTCACCTAAGAAAAGACCACAAAGAAAGAAAAAAAAAAAAAAAACTAATCCCATAATTCTAAGTAATAATAAAGTTAAAAAAAAATTAGTGTAGCAATTTTTTTTTTCCTTTTTTAGAGCTAAATGTTATAGGTGATCAATGCACTTTATTCAAAAAATTTAAATTTCCAAATTTTTAGTGAAGTATGATTCTTCACAGAGTTTTAAATAATGCAAAAATGTTTGTCAACAAAAATGGTGAGGTATCCCCTTAAGAGAAATAACTCTATGAATACACTCATTTTCGCAATATGTTAAGATGTCAAATTGTAATTAGAGTAACATACTATATCACTTTTACTTAGGTTTATCACTGATATTACTTTTACTATAGGGCAAAACTTAAGTATAGTACTTAAGCGTTGTTCTTTAGATTCCCCTCTTAAGATTCAACCATATAGCTTTACTTAATTAAAAATATACTTCCATCTAACGAGAAAAAATTCATATAGATGAATTTTAAAAGGAAAACTTGAGAAACAACACCTAAGCACTGTACCTAAATTTTGTACTTTATCATATAAGATTAATTATAACTTAACACCTTTAACATGTAAAATTGATTGTGAAATTATGTTTGTTCTTAGATTTAATGTAAAAAGAAAAGAAGGTGAAGTAACAGAACAACAAAGTGGTAACAGTAATACAATCTAGATAAAATGTTTGGGTTGAACGATTCAAAAGCCATGTCTCACGATGTTACTTCAGAATTTGCTTAAAGTGGCTTTACTTATTAGACTCAACTCTGTGGTGGCTTTATTATTCAATGTTCACACAAACTACCATAAGCAAACACACCCAACTCATTTCCTTCAACCATACAATACAAGGATAACATGAGATTACAAGAGACCTAGGGGCCCAGACCCTCATACAATACAATACAAGGATAATATGTTCAACTATAGCTACAAAGCCCATTATTTAAGTAAATCGAGGAAAGTTCACTCGTGGTGAAAATAACAAAAGTGGCACACATTAATTTCCTTCTAATCGTGCTGTTACAAATCATCTCAATCGTCCTTGACATCATCGTTAATGTCATCAAGAATCACAATAAGCGCAACTATGAATGCATAATCGATGTTAGGGTAAACTGTTACCGTGAAGTTGTCTTTTCCGAGCAAAACACTTTGTATGTTTTGCTTTTTATGCATCTGCATTTTCCACATTAACCAGTTGAATTAGTCTAACATTTAAGCCTGCTAAATGAAGTATGTAAATCATTAATTTCACTAGAACCAAAAAGGTGCAAACGTCTTGATATTTTGGAAGTACTCAAACACTAATTTATTTAGGCTAAAAAGTCAATTACTTCTACAATATGTTATCACTATTCACATGTACATTCATAATAATTGCAAATGTGAGTTTCGATTAGGTTAATTGCTAAATTTATTGTGGTCATGAAAAAAAAAAAAAAACAAAAAAAAAAAAAACAAAGGGGGTCTAATCTTGCCTACATTCAGCATCTTGACTGATGGTAAATAATAGTTATCATAGAACACGCAATATTTCTTTAAATCCTATTGTATCCAAAAAATATAACAAAAAGAAGAAGAACAAAAAATAAAGTAAAAGAGATTAATGCTAAGAACAATATATTTTTTACCCTTTTTTTTCTTCATAATTGTTGTGATCAGGGTAAAATCACTTTCATGTCATCACTGAACCACTTTTATTACGCACCATTCACAACATATTATATTAGTAGTTTATGTTCAGAACTTATTGAAACGAATCTCACCTGGGCAATCACCGTGTTAGATTCTCCGGCATAAATGACGCAAGATCGTTCACTCCAGCTCCCTTCGATCCTATAGTCACAAACATCCTCTTTTGTGTTATTTGCCAAGAACACATGTAACTTGGTCTTAAATTGGATCATTGAAGATCTCTTAACGCTAAAAATTAGGTCTTTTTCTTCCACACTTTCACCCCTAAAAATTTGCCATCTATGGTGTGCACTCATTATCTGCATAAACAGAAACAAAATATTTTGGTATAATTAAGCATTTACAATTGCAAAGGCTGTAAAACTCAAATAACATGATCATTTGCAAACAGCCAAAAACACAAAAATATAACAAAATCAAAACATAGAACCATGAATTTAAGGATCACTTTATACTGTCTGCACACAATACTTTCCACAACTTTTTTTCATGTATATCCCGGTATGATCGGAGAAAAACGTTACTTTAAATTGAATTCATCGTTAACACCACTTTCATTATGCGCCAATCAACACAGAACAAGTCAACAGTTGTATTGCTAGACTTAATAGGAGAAAAGCAAAAAGCAAAAATCAAACCTTCTCTCGAAGAGTGACAATGGGATTTCCGGCAGCATCAAGAAGAGTACGACGGTCATGAAGGGTTAATAAGGTACCTTTGACTTTAAAAATGACGTTACCATTGATGTCTGTGACAACAAAGTTGCCATCGGTAATGGTCAAGACCTTTTTGACTATAGCAAGATCAACAGGGTAAGATGCACAGTACTGAGGGCCGATGATCGGAACAGGGCTAGTGAATTGTGTACCAGCTGGAGTTGGAGCTGGAATAGGCTGATGAGCCATGATCGAAGAGAGAACTGGGATTGAATTGAAGAGGAATGAGTTAAAAAGTAAAGACTCGCACTATTCTTGCTTTTGGGTCTTAATTTTGGTGTGAGGCTTGTTTTATAATTGAGCGTGAGGGACCGTTAAATGTGGATCGTACTGATAAGGCACAAGAAGATGTTTCACACTATGCTCGTTTCCAGAAGATTACAAGGGAACTCGACAAGTGAAAAGCCGCGTGTTAATACTTACTATTCTCCCAAGAAAAAAAATCTCACCTTAGAAAATAAACGTGTGTCAGAAGAGATTTAAAATTTGCAACGTATATTTAAAAGTTAGACCTTTTAAATATATATCACCATAAGTTTTTTTTTAAAAATCTTCCCCCTCTTCTTGTGCGTATTAATATTTAGTATTCTTAAAAAAAAAAAATATTATCCGTGAATAATCGTCAAAAACCAAAAAATGAAAAAGAGAAAGGAATCATTTTATATTGAACATGTGGTGCCTCTTCTTGTGTCAAATTCAGAATCATTACTTGTTGATATTTTTTTTTTGAGGAGAACTAGTTGATATTTTGGGTATGTGAGTATGTCATACTAGTATGTCACATGTGCACTGTGCACGCTTCATTATTTTTATTTTTGGTAAATTATGAGTTTTTTTTTTTTTTTTTTTTTGTTGTTGTTGTTGTTGTTGTTGTTTGGTAAATCAATAAGAGATATCTTTGCATATAGGGCATGCACTCAACACGTCAGCACCGTAAATTCTTGTCCATCCAACCCATTCCTATGCATAAAGTTCCTTTTTTAGGTCAATGGGTTGGTTTTGTTTTGTTTCTATTTTTTGGGGTTCGATTTATTTCAATATTTTGTGACTTAGATTAGATAAAATTGGAATATTAAACAAAATTGTGTAAATTATAATTATTTATTGAAAAATAAATTTAAATTGTTTAATGAAAACCCAATTTTTAATTAGGCTTAACAATTGTTGATGGTCATTTTGGAAGTCAAATGAGAAAGGAGCCCAACAACACGGGCAGAAAAGGAGTTGGTAAACAGATAGAAAAAACCATTAATCCCAAGCGGCAAGAATAATAGGTCACAAGTCCATAAAATAAACAAATGGGTCTTGAGGAAGCAAACGGGCTCTAAGGAGCCTAGAAAGAGAGAAATAGCAAACCTATGGGTAATATATGATGTAAAAAAGTGAAAATGGACCACGGTAGGCCCGAAGTAATGCAAGCAAAGAAAGTAAGGGGTTGATGACAAGCTCATGAATCCCAAGGATGAGGACAAGGTAATTGGGCTGGGGAAGTCCAATGAAGTTAGTAAAAGCCCATGGGAACACAGAGTTAGGAAAAGGGCCAAGTAAGCCCAAGAAAAGCGAATGGGCCAAGGATGCCCAAGAAAAAACAAATGGGACACAGGAGCCTACAAGTAATGTGATAAAAAAACCAATGGCCATATTGAGTCACTGGGAAAGAATAAACGGTAGACAAAGAGGTCCAGCAGGATTGGATAAAATAAATGTTACAGCAGGAATGACAAAGTGATATGACAGAAAATGATAGTAGTCAAAGGGGTGGATTGAAAGAAGGCAAAGCCCAACATCAAACACAGCCGAGCACCTAAGGGGAGTGGGAAATCAGAAAGCAGCTCACATAAAAGGTTAAGGACAGACGGCATACTATGTAGGAAAACCTCCAGACCGCGGCGAACGCATGAGCAGTGGACAGATTTTGGACATACATGAAAGGGAGGCACGCGCAAGGCCCAGACATCACCAACCTGTACCCAGCCAGTATAGGACATGGCGATGTCATGAGTCAGAGGTAAGAGGGCATACTTTGGTGGTGGGGAAAGGGAAAAACCTATTCTGGGGTTCCTACTCAAGCTCTTTTAGGGGATACGTCCTGCTGGAATGACATACCACCCAAAAGAAGTAAGGCTGAGTTGGAACCACTAGGTGCATGCCATGAGGTATAGAGAGAGAGCACCCACACCGTGGCAGGAAAGGATGTCACGGCAGACTAACAAATAAAATAGCTATCCTTTGTTTGGAGATAGGGAGTGGCACATAGACAGACCAGTGGTGGTCGTCAAGTACACCCAAACTAGACAAAGGTGGTTGAGGGCTAAAACAGTAAAATCCGGTCACGGCAGGCACTATAAAGGGAGACACTTGCCGTGCTCAGAAGGGGGACAGAGGACCACGGTAACAAGCACCTAGAAGAAAAACCAGAAAATAGAAAACAAGCGTGGAGAAAAAAAAAGATAAGAGGAAAATTAAATAAAAAGGAAAAAAAAAAAAACAAAGAGTTAGATCGGCAGGCATGCACCAATAGGTTGATTCCCTCTCTCCCTCTCAAAGTCCTGCTTTCTGCCAAAAGCAAAAGGGTTTCTTTGGGCATTAACCATTTAGGCCCGTTTCCCTCAAAGTGATTAATTTCCATGGTAGGATTTCCTGGGAGATTATTCACGTTGAGAAGGGACATTCTTTCCTTTCTGGCTTTGGTCCTGCGGATCAGATTTAATCCGATTTCTTTCTTTCTTTTGATTAACCCATATACTATTTAGTTATTCCTCTTGCTTTCTTTATAAAAGTAATTGTTGCTAAACTATGATTATCTTTCTTAATTGGAGATTATCTATTCACTTTGATTAAAAAGTCAAAGTACTTTCTTTGTTGTTTTGTTATTATCATATCTGTCTGCCACGACTCATTTAGAATAGTTCTGCCTGCCGTAAGCATGCTCCTGGCAAACAAGGCATAGTTTGCGAACCAGTCGGATCAAATTGAGTTGCAATTGGACCGATCTCAACTCCCTTACTCAGAACACTTAGGCCTAGTACCACAGGAGGCAGCCCAGCCCAATCTAACAAAAAGGCCCATTATAACAATAAACCCTAAGGCCTGTTGGGTCGGTGGCATCGTTGGTGGGTTCCAGCCCACACTTGATAGACTTGCAGCACTTGTTCATTAATAAGCTTGTCTCCCAAAGTCTCACAAGTCAACCATCTCGTAATAAGCTGTTGCTTAAGCGTGTTAGAGCATCCATAGCAGTGGTGCTAAAAAGCCATATTAGTATTTTTAGCTTCTCAAACACCTAAAAACCATACTCCAGCAGTGGAGCTAAACTTATTTTTTTTAGCTCCATTGCTACAATGCACATCTATAGATAGATGTGCACTGTAGCTGAGAGTTAAACAAAAAAAATTAATATTTTACTCTCAGCCTAATTAAAATAATAAAAGTCTTCCCACCATGCCTCTCTCTCCTCACACCGTGCCCCTCTCTCTCTCAGTCACTCTTACCTCTTTGTCTCAACTTCTCCGACCCACGCCTCTGCCTGCCTTAACGTCACCGGCCCAAGCCAACCCAAGCCCCAAGCCACCGATCCACGCCTCCAGCCCATGCCTCCGCCCAGTCCTCCATCTCAACGCTCACCCAAAGCTGACAAGCCTGGGTTTCTCTGGATTTCATGGGTTTCATTGTCGATCCAAGCTCTGGGTTTCTCTGGGTTTCATCGTTGAAGCCATCGCTGCCTTCCTCAGCCCATTGCTTTGGTTTTCCGCCGATCAGACCTATCCGCCTCAGACCCACTCTCTTTCGTCGATCAGACCCACGCTGACACTGTCCTCATCACCGAAGCCCAGCTCTGTGATTGGTGATTTTTTATTTTGTTTGTGATTGGTGATTTTGTTTGGTCTGGGTTGAGGAAAAAGATTGGAGATTTAAGTTGGTGGTTTTTTTCCCCCCCCCCCCCCCCTCCTGTTGTGGACTAGTGGTGGTGGTGGTTGTGGGTGTGGCCAATGGTAGAGGTGGTTGTGATTGGTGTTGTGGATGTTTTTTGGGTAGTGGAATATATTATTTTATTATAGGGGATATATTATTTTATTATGATATTTATATTATTTTATTGTGTTGAAAGCTAAAATAGATCCACTGCTGCAGCATGTGTGTAGGTAAAATAAATAAAGTAACTTTTGGTGGAGCTAAATAGCTAAATTTTTAGCTACACTGCTGTGGATGCTCTTAGTGTGTTACACGCTAAAACTGAAAAGGAGCTGAAGCAAATTAAGGACATTTGATGCCAAAACATTTTGCATAACTTTTCACACAAAGAAGATAAATTTGGTAGATTTCTCTTAAGAATTTTTGAGTGCTACAACTATAGAGAATCAAAGTGAGTTAAAGTGTTTAAAAGAAAAATCTTTGCTACTGATTGATTTTGTGGTGAGATTGTATTTACTCCATGATATTTATTTGTAGTATATCCAATTTATTGTGGACTCAAGTTTGGCATAAATTTTATAGTTGTGATCTATTTCATAGTGGATACTTTTCGGAGTTGTCCTGTTGTTTTTCCCACTACACGGGAGGAAAATTTGGTATTCTTTTGTAAATGTGTTGTCTATTGATGCTTGCTGAAATTTTTTGTTTCCATTATATTGCTATTTGCTTGCTGGTCATTTATTTTACTTTATTTCCACATAGACATTGAGTGGACTCGGGATTTATCCCCAAGGTCCCCAACCCGACAACCCAACCTCATCCGATTTTTACAGGTTAGGTTGAGCAATATCGTAAATCCAATCTAACCCAACGGATATATGTGTTTTGAGTTGCTAGAAAGTGGCTCGAGTTCATTAAAATGGTTTGTTAGGAAGAGGTGTCAAGGTTTGGACTAAAGTTTGTATGCATCTAGCAGTGGCATGATACCATCTGAAGAAGTAGTGTTTAGTGTTCGATATTTATTATTGGCACGATTTTGTAGTGTGGACATTTCTTTGCCTTGATTATTATTGGTTTCTTCAATATGAATTACTAATGATATGGTCACCTAAATACATATTTGTCAGTATTTGTTCCCAGTTTTATGTTTCAAATGAGTATTGAGCCTTTGTGATAGACTCAATATTCATGTCAGGAGAAGCAAACTTATTCCAGGCAATTTGATGTTAGATACTATCTCTATAACTAGTGTTTTGTTGAATAATATATAATGAGAAATGGCATCAGGATGGTGATATTACTGGCCAGCACAACCTTCATTCACCCCTTTATAGAATGCAAATTGCAAAGTTTAGAAACTGAGCTTCATTGTTTTGCCTTTTGCATTTCTAATTTTCTATTTGATTTGACTACTTTATGGTAGTTGTCAATTCTTCTTTTTCATTAATCTTGTTTTATCACAGTTGAGAGAATTTTTATATTCTAAGAATTTATGTATTTTAATTTTCTTTGGTTTTGAAATGTGTGTATAATCAAATTTAGGCCAAGACTGTGGGAAACTTTTATCGAAATGCACTAAACTTATGTTTTTTTGTTAGTACTATTCAAGAGTTGTGTAAAACAAATGCAATGACCAAATTGCATACAGCACACCAATGTCCCATAGACAATCTTCTTTCTCTTTGCAATATGTTCTCTTTGGCTTTCCAGAAACACTTTTTTTTTTCTTTTAATTAACAATTTACGCTACCGAAACTACGTACACTCACTACTGATTGATCACGCCATTGATTTTCCTCCCTTAATTTGATCCCCCCAAACCTCCAAGGCTGACTAGAGTGTGTTTTATACAATGAAAATGTTATGATTTGGAAATAAAATGATAAGTTAGTCGTGTTCGAGGTGACCAATCTCCTGAATGGGGATGAGAGAAGAGAATTTTGGATTAAACTTTGCTTGCTTATTTATTAATTGCTTTTGATCTTAAATAGTCTCAAGCAGAGTGCTCATCTAGGAAATTCAAATTACATCTTGATAGTTCTGCAGTAAATTCAAATCACGACTAGGAATGGCAACGGGTCGGGTTTGGGTTGGGTTTTTCCATACCCGGACCTGACCCGCGGGGCAAGACCTGTGGCCCGGACCCGCCCCAGCCGGGCCCCGCGGGCCCGTTTAGGAATTGGGCCCAATTCGTGGCCCAACCAAAAAAAAAATTTAAGCCCAGATTTTAATTCAAGCCCAGATTTTGCCTACATTAAGCCTGCATATTCTAATTCATCAATTGAAATCACATTTTTCAATTGACAAACCCACGGACAAGAAAAAAAATGAGGGAGCTTTGAGCAGAGAAATAAAAGAAAATAAGTTTACAAAAAAAAAAAAAAAAATCCCCATATCCATATGCTTCTTCTATCCATCAATTGAAATTCATCAACCCTTTCTTTCTTATAATATTAGTTTTTCATTTCTTTTTTCCTTTAATACCCGTGTGTGTGTGTTTTTTTACATACATCAATTATTGAAATCAAAATTTGGTAAACATGAAAAAAAAGTAACTAAATATAAGAATGTCCTAGGCCTTTTCCCTAAACAACATAACTAAATCCGAAGCCCAATAACTCAACTAGCATCTAATTAATCAAGTGCTCTCTCTCTCTCTGTGTGTGTGTGTGTCTCTGTGTGACAATGGCTTCCAATTCCAAATCTTCAACACCTATGGAGCGCTACGACTACGATGTTTCAACACAAAAAAAATAAGCTAAACCCAAAAACGGCGACAGCTTGAGGGGAAGAGTCAACGGCATGAGCTGAGGGGGAGGGACTGAGGGAGGGAGGCGTGAGGGAGTGTCGCCGTGTCTGAGTGAGGGTGGGGTTTGTGACGATGGTGAGGGTCGCCGTGTCGGAGTGAGGGTCGGACTGAGGGAGGGTGAGGCGGTGGTGTTTTTTTTTTTCTTTTGGGTATGTTCGGACCTGGCTAATGTGGGTTGTGGACTGTTGGGTGTCTCATCGTCTGACTTTTGGTGGTGTTCACGATGGTGGCTTGAGATAGAGTGAGTGTGAGGGAGTGTGGGACTATCGGATTGAGAGGGAGGGAGGCTGCTGCTGAAGAGTGAAGGGGAAATGGGGGATTAGGGTTAAATTTTAGGTATAAATATATATAGGGTATTTTAGTATTTCCTTGTACCGGGTGTTTACCGAGTCGGGTCTCGGGTTTTTTTTATAAAATCCGGACTTGCTTTGGGTTTTTTTTTAAACCCATACCCGACCTTATTCCTAATCGAACCGGGTAAAACCCGGCCCATTAGGGTCGGGTAGGGCTGGGTACGTGGGGGTCGGGCAAAAATTGCCATCCCTAATCACGACTAATCCTAACCAACAACTCATCCTAATCAACAAATAACAATCCTAACCAACATCTTATCCTAATCAACAACTTGAAATAACAATCAGATAGCCATCAACTCCCTATCAGCTCACTCCTTATCTAATGCATACTTATCTCCTCCCTCTGTCTGAATCATAACATTCTCGTCCCCTTGAAGACGAATCTTGTCCTCAAGATTCATTTGAGGAAAGCGATGCTGCAACTCATCATATGACCTCCCATGTAGCATCATCTGCACTTGTGCTTGTCCAATGGACCAAAGCCTTCTGAACCACCTTGCGCCCATGCTTTACCCAACGGAAATCTAATAACTAGTTAGGTTGAAAAATGACTGCACCTTCATCCGTGACCTCTGGTAAATCAGTAACTGTTCGATCTGATCGCCCAAGCTACTTCTTAAGTTGTGAAACATGGAAAAAAGGATGCAATCGAGAATGGGGTGGTAACTCCAAACGATAGGCCACTGTATCGATTCGTTGAAGGACTTGAAAAGGGCCATAGAACCTTGGTGATAACTTCATATTTCCTCGAACACAAATTGATAATTGTCAGAATGGCTGGAGCTTAAGATACACAAAGTCCCCTTGTACAAATTCTTGTTCTCGATGATGGCGATCAACATTTTACTTCATTCGAGCTTGGGTTGCTGTAAGGTTCTCCCTTAATAGTTTCAGTAAAGCATCCCGTTCACGTAAATTATCTTCAACCTATGTGTTAGGACATATGTGATTTGATGTTAGAAACATGTCAATATTTTATGTAATTAGCTAATCTTTTGACAAAACGCACTTTACTTGTAATTGGGTATATCTAGGATATGTTTAATGCTTCATGGAACAAGGTTTCAAGATTAAGTGTTAAAGCCATGCAAGTCTATCCAAGAAACAAGTGAGAAAATGCTGGATTTTAAAGCTCGACAGCTAGCATCTATCGAGGTTTAAAAGCTATTTCAGCCAGTGGCTCAATAGCTAGCTCGATAGATGGCTATTTATTGAGATTTATGAAAAACAGATTTTCAGTTCTGTTTTGCATCCAATCCATGCGTATATGTTTAGACTTTCTTTTCTCACAACCCTAAACATATATAAAGATTATTTTAAGGGCCATCAAAGGTTGCATAGTTACACAAGTGTGAAGCAAAGTCTTGTTTATGCAAATTATGACCGGAGACAGAATTTGCCCTAGTTCATCTTTCTATTGAAGAAGCTGCTGTGTTTGTACACCGTAGGGTTTTGTAACCAAGGAGTTTCATGATCTTCATCATGTGATGAACTGAAGAACTTTGTAGCCAACATCTTTCTCAAGTTGGTGATCAAGTTGCATACTGAGATCCGTGCATCTATTGGTTAGTCATGTACTGGGAGCCTTGCATTGAAAAAGAGAGATTGTCACTATAGAACAAGTCCAATTGGGTATTAGGGTAAGGGTTCAACTGTAGGTTGGTATAAGGTACTAGGATTCCTTTACTTGTAACCGCTTGTTTTGATAATAGTGGATTCTTGGGAGTGGTAACCTTAAAATCACCCGGTGGGGTTTTTGTTGTGTTGGTTTTCCCCATTTGAAAACAAATCATCGTGTCAATTTAATTTCCGCTACATTTAGTTTAAATTGGTGATTTGTTTGTGCTGCCACGCATATTGTATGTTAATATGATTAATTAATTAACTTAGTTAGTTAATTGATTAATTTATCACAAGGGGTCAATACATTCTTGGCCTATCACTGCATTACCAGAGTAGACCTGCATTCATAGCAATGTATGATGGGTGGGGAACAGATGTAGACAATTTCAAAGGGCGTCATATGCAGCTGTTTAGTACGAAGTGTTGTACCAATATTTAGCCCACGATAGCTAATGACTCCACTGTTTTTGTCTTGAACTTGCAAAGCAACGGAGGTAAGTCTCCAAACATCGATTAAGGACTTCAGTTTGGTCGTCAATTTGTGGATGATAAGCCGAATTCATCCTCAACTCTAAACCTTGCAGTCGGAAATACTCCTCCCAAAATTGGCTTGTGAATACCGAATCTCTATCAGACACTATGGATCTACGCATCCCATTAAGGAGTGTGATTTCCTTAACAAAGACCACTGCAACTGTCTTGGCCGAGTAAGGATGCTTAAGTGCAACAAAATGTCCATACTTAGATAGCCGATCAACCACAACCATAATGACTAACAATCCTGTGAAGTGAGGAAGACCATCGATGAAGTCCATTGAAATGTCTTCCCAAACTCTATTGGGAATTGGTAATGGTTGCAGTAGCCCCGCTGGAGTTTGTGTGTCATACTTATTGCACTGGCAAGTATCACATTGTTGAATAAATGCCTTGATGTCTGACTTCATTCGAACCCAAAAGAAATTCGCCGATAACCTCTTATATGTTTGCAACATCCCAGAATGTCCATCCATTGGAGTATTATGAAATTCATGAATAATTTGCTGCTTATATTGGGATGTTGGTGGTAGAACCAGCCTTCCCTTATGCCATAGTAGACCATCTTTTACTGTTAAGCTTGTAGCAGAAGGGTCACCATGTGCAACTGCTTCTCTTGTCGCCGCCAAGTCTGGATGATTATGAGCTTCATCTCGAATAACATCTACCCAAGCAGGTTTTGGACATGACACAGCAAGTAAATCTCCAGGTAATCGAGATAGAGCATCGACTACCTTGTTTTCACGCCCCTGTTTGTATTCAATCTCATAGTCAAAGCCCATTAGTTTAACAATCCACTTTTGCTGATTCGGAGTAGTAATCCGCTGTTCAAGTAGATACTTCAAGCTACGATGGTCTGTGCAAATCAGGAATTTGTGGCCAAGCAAATAAATCCTCCATTTGTGGATTGCCTTGACAATTGCCATTAGCTCCTTCTCATACGTGGATCGGCCCAAGGCATGGATGGATAAGGCCTTGCTGTAAAAGGCGATAGGACGACCGTCTTGTGTAAGGACTGCCCCCAAACCACTACCTGATGCATCAGCTTCAACAATGAATTTCTTTGTGAAGTTCGGAAGTGCAAGTACTGGGGCTTGCACCATGGCCCGTTTGAGTTGCTGAAATGCTTCTGTAGCTTCTTGAGTCCATTTGAACCCATCATTCTTCAAGAGACTTGTGAGTGGGGTACCAATGAATCCATAGCCTTGGATGAATTTCCGATAATACCTGGTCAGGTCAAGAAAACCATGCAAGGCAGTGATGGTGGTGGGTGTAGGCCAAGATTCCATGCTGCTATATATTAATATGTCATCAAAAAAGACTAAGACATACCTCATCAGTGCTGTACGAAAAATATCATTCATTAGAGATTCGAAAGTGGCCGGTGCATTAGTGAGGCCAAAAGGCATCACCAAGAATTCATAATGTCTATCGTGAGTACGAAAGGCTGTTTTGTGAACATCTGCAGGCTGAACTCAGATCTGATGATAGTCGGATTTGAGATCCAGCTTGGTAAAATAGGTTCCCCCATGTAACTCGTCCAACAGCTCATCGATCACCAGTATCGGGTACCTATCCTTGACTGTAGCCTTGTTCAAGGCGCGATAATCCATACAAAAACACCATGAGCCATCTTTCTTCTTCACTAACAATACCGAGGATGAGAATGAGCTTGAACTTGGCCTGATAATCCCAATTGCGAGCATCTCTTTCACAGCACGCTCAATTTCATTTTTTTGGATGTGAGGGTAGCGATAGGGCCTAACATTGACTAGGTTGGATCTAGGCCCAAGTCTAATGTGATGGTTGTGCTTCCTTGGGGGTGGTAGAGTTATGGGTGTTTGAAAAATTGCCTTATATCGAGCCAAGAGTTGGCCCAACTCTTTATTTTCTCTGGCTGTTTCTTGGGTAGTAGATGTAGAGTCCCCTGTGGTTACTACTTGCATAAAATAAGCATCAACCTCTCTGCCCATTAATCTTTGTATCGTCTGTAGGGATTCTACAACTACTTCTCTAGTTGTATCACCGCGGATGAAGTGCTTCTCTTCGCTGACGTGAAACTCCATTGTCAACTTTTCCCAGTCGTGCAACACCTGCCCAAGACTTCGTAACCATTACACTCCGAAAACGATGCCTGAGCCTTGTAAATCCAAGGGATACTCATTGGTTTGGAAATGGTATCCTTGTATCTCCATGGGAACAACTAAGTAAATCTCATCGCATTGTAAGCATTCTCCATTGGCCACCATAACCCGAAAGGTTGGTGAAGGAACCTTGCAGCAATCTAGCTTCCTTGCAAACTTGGAGTTCACAAAGTTGTGGGTACTCCCACTATTGATGAGGATGTGTACTAGCCTGCCACGAATTACCCCACTCACACACATTGCCTATAGGGTGGTTACCCCTGAGAGGGTGTGTAAGGATATCTTTGATACAAGAAGTGGTTTGGCTTCCTTCAAGGCTTCTATAGTGTCCTCATCAATCTCTAGTTCGATCATGGTTTCCAAAATAAAAACCTGTTGCGTCTTACACTTATGACCCGGTACAAATATCTCATCACAGTTGTAGCACAAACCTTTGTCTCGTCGTGCTTGCATCTCAGTCCAAGACAATTTTTTGAATTTCATTCTTGGGGACAATTTCGGAGTGGTGGTTGGGACGTTGGGGGGCTTTGGCGGTGCTGGAAGAAGTCCTAGCCGTGTGAGGCCATGCCTTTGTCACTGCATCTTATCTTCTTGTAAACGGGCAAGGTTGGTAGCATGTACCAGGGTAGTGGGATGAAAAAGTTTCACCTCAAATCTAATCTCATCCTTTAATCCTCCTATATAGCTTCCTACTAAGGCACACTCTGGCCATTCCTGCACCCTTGATGCCAGTCGCTCAAATTGGGTTTGATATTCTCTAACTGATCCCGTTTGACGTAGTTTCGCTAAGGCCTCATCAAAATTCTCATAATCAAAGGGTCCAAATCGAACACATAGGGCCTGCGTAAAAGCTTCCCATGAAACATCGGTTTGTTGTTTCTCAAACCACTGGTACCATTGAAGAGCATCATCTTGCAAATTGAAAGAAGCAAGCAACACCTTTTCATTATCCACAGTACTCTAATAACAAAAAAATTTCTCCGCCTTATAAATCCAACCTGTTGGATCCTCCCCATTGAATTGCGAAAAGTCTACCCGAGAAAATCGAGTTTGTATTCCTCCTATAGTTCCTCTATTGGATACCTTTGTTCTGTTATTATAGCTGGCTGAACCTGTTTTTGGTTCATGATTTTTGCTAGCGGAACCACCGTTTTGGTTGTCGCTATCTTGGTTGTCAAGTCTGCGTCCCATTTGAGCTATAGCATTAGAAAGGGCCTCCATGCTCTCCTTTATGTTAGTAAACTCCTTAGCAATTTCGTCTCTATGGGTGTTGAACTGCCTCTGTAAAGAATGGTTGCTAACTTCCAAAGCCAACAAGCAATTGTCATTGGATGTAGAACATGTGGGTGGTGGGTTGTTCATTATCTGGCTCTGATACCAAATGTTATGAATTGGAAATAAAATGATAAGTTAGTCGTGTTCGAGATGACCAATCTCCTGAATGGGGGTGAGAGAAGAGAGTTTTGGATTGAACTTTGCTTGCCTATTTATTAATTGCTTCTGCTCTTAAATAGTCTCAAGCAAAGTGCTCAACTAGGAAATTCAAATTACATCTTGATAGTTCTGCAGTAAATTCAATTCACGACTAATCCTAACCAGCAACTCATCCTAATCAACAAATAACAATCCTAACCAACAACTTATCCTAATCAACAACTCATCCTAATCAACAACTTGAAATAACATTTGAAATAACAATCAGATAGCAACCAACTCCCTATCAGCTCACTCCTTATCTAATGCATGCTTATCTCCTTCCTCTGTCTGAATCATAACAGGAAACCACCTCAGCTTTTATGGCGATTGGTTTATCGCAACATTTATTTGGAAAATGACTCTTTGTTAGCCATTAATTAAGTCGTTGGAAATTCTCTCACACCCCTTTTCCCATTATTTGTCTCTTTTGATTTTGGAATTGCAGGTTCCTTTTGTTGCCTCCATGGAAAGTAGAGTTAGATACATTTTCCGTGAAGTGAAGCAAACAATTAAGGGCGCAGACCTTTTGGCTTGCAAAGGGGTTTAACAACGGAATGGGAAAGTTCTTTGTTCATAAATAAAAGTAAAGAAATGTTAACGGATGCTATCA
This sequence comes from Quercus ilex subsp. ballota, assembly GCA_032727855.1. Classification (NCBI taxonomy): domain Eukaryota; kingdom Viridiplantae; phylum Streptophyta; class Magnoliopsida; order Fagales; family Fagaceae; genus Quercus; species Quercus ilex. The sequence goes on from CM064914.1 coordinate 35,870,380, forward strand.
AAACATTGATTTAGCAATTATTTTTAAAAACTTTTTATTTGAAAAGAAAAATAACAGTAACTAACTTTTTTTGATATACTATGCTTTTCTATTATGCGTAACCTTTTTTTTTTTTTTGATAAGACCATGCGTGTAACTTGTAACATAAGAAACTTCTCTTTGTATGGTTGTTACTTTTAAGTTTTAACTAATAATATTTCTCATTTTTCATGCAAAATAAATAAATAAGGGGATGCTTGAACGATTCAAGAGCATCCCATACCATGCTTCTTTATCTTTAGCATTGGTTTTAAAGTATGAGAAATGATATGTCCATAATATTTTCACAATATTTTTACAACAAATCTTAAGTGGCAGGTTGTTACTGGTTGTTATTGTTGGGGCAAAAAAGTAATCTTAGTGTAAGGTTCAAATTTGAACCAACAACAACTAACCACCTGTGATTCGTTGTAAAAAGGTTGTTACTGGTTGTTATTGTTGGGGCAAAAAAGTAATTTTAGTGTAAAGTTCAAATTTGAACCAACAACAACTAACTACCTGTGATTCGTTGTAAAAATATTATAGACGTAACATATCTCTTAAAGTATTGTTTCAACTAAAATTGGTTGCTTTGTATCTTAGTGTCATCGTGACATTGTCTATTATTGGTTTGCAAACAACTTTTCAAAATCATTTATTATTATTTGTTCTCGGTTATAGTAAGGGGGAAAAAAAAAAAAAATTTGCCCACGTTGACTGAAATAATTCATTTATTAGCTATGTTGTAACTAATAAAAGATACACATCAAAAGTTTTGTAATTCAACGCATCCTATCTATATATCCACATACATAATAATAATAATAATAATAATATATATATAATAATAGGTGAAGCAGAGAGAAAATCCAATTAGATTTCAATTGGATTCTCAATTTTGCGCCACTTGTCCTAACCAAAACTTAAAAAAAAAAAAAATCAAATTAGATTATAAATTTGACTCCAATTTTGTGTTATGTATCTTATCTAAATTTTCTAATTTTTGTGGCCAAATAAATAATGCATTAACATTTAATACGGAAGCCAAGAAAACCACAATGATAATGCTCATTAGCCTAAGTAAGAACATCTTACCTGCACACTTTTATGGAGATTATAAATTGGATTCCAATTTTGTGTCGTGTATCTTATCTAAATTTTCTAATTTTTGTGCCCAAATAAATGATGCATTAACATTTAACACGGAAGCCAAAAAAACCACAATAATAATACTCATTGGCCTAAACAAGAACATCTCACCTGCACACTTTTATGGGTGATCTCAATAGAGTCTGGAGATTTTCTAATCCCACAACCAGAACCAAGGAGTCCAATGAGAAAGACTATAAAAGTAAAACATCATCTCCTCCTAATTCCATATCGTCATCCTATGTCTTCTCTTCTCTCAACCTCTACCAACTAGATCCACACACTACCATCTCCTCCTCTTTACGGATTTCTCAAAGCAAGGCCGAGTTCAAACACAGTGTTCAATCCCACTCTTTCTTACTTCACACTCTCATACATTAGCGCTTCATTGGCGCCTCCAAGAAGATTCCAAGCTCAATGATCAGTTTTTATTTTTCAATGTCCCTCTATATATTTTAAATAATAAAATGCAATATTCTCTTTTTTTATTCATTGTTTTATCTAATGCTATCCTATGTATGATAAACCAAAAAAAAAAAAAAAAAAAAAAAGACCAATAGCATTACTTAAATAATAAAATGCAATATATATTTTTTATTGTTTGATTTAATTATATCATCCGTGTGATTAACTCAAAAAACAAAAAAAAACAAAAAAATTAGCCAATAGTATCATTACAATTAACCAGTCCCGTGCGGTAGCACGGGATTATATACTAGTAATAATAATAAGTGAAGCTGAGAGAAACTAAAATTAAAATTCTAAATTAGAGTTCTAATTTTGCGCCATGTGTTCTAATTATTTATTCTTAAAGAGTTTTATTTCTTAATTTTAGAATTAAATGTGAGACTACATCATAAATATTCATCAAAGTGAGTTATTAAGTACAAAAATCAAAGAGTCTAAAATAAATGAATCGTAAAAAAAAAAAGTGTTTCACAATAATTTTTTTTTAAAAATATAGACAATTTACATTTTATACCTAATAATATCCTTACAAATTTTTTTAAAGAGTTAATAAAATATAAAAATGACTATCAAAGTATTTAAATTATATATATATGAATTATATTATGCATTTTGTTGTATATCTTTAAGTGTATTCTTGCATATGCATGAGGTTACAAGCTAGTATATAATAATAGGTGAAGCTGAGAGAAATTCAAATTAGAATTATAAATTAGAGTTCCAATTTTACGCCATGTGTCCTAAACTGTTTATTTTTAAAGAATTTTATTTTTTAATTTTAGAATTAAATGTGAGACCACATCATAAATATTTATTCAAGTGAGTTATTAAGTACAAAAACCAAAGAGTTTAAAATAAATGAATTGTAAAAAAAAATAAGCGTTTCATAATAATTTTTAAAAAATATATGGACAATTTACATTTTATACCTAATAATATCCTTACAAAAATTAAAAGATTTAACAAAATATAAAAATGACTATCAATAGTATTTAAATTATATATATAAGAATTATATTATGCATTTTATTATATATCTTTAAGTGTATGAGTATTCATGCATATGCATGAGGTTACAAGCTAGTTTTTCTAATAAAAACATTCAATATTCAAATTTCTCTCATCTAATTATTAAATTAAAAAAAAAGAAAAAAAAAAAAAGAGATACACGTACTTCAACATATTTGGAAGTAGATAGTTACTTGATAATTATTTAACATAATATCTTTGCAATGAATTCAGATAAAATCTCCACTCTCCACTATAACATTCAATGTCCACACAAAGTACCAAGTGAAGCAAACAACCGACTCACTTTCTTAACTCTAAAAATACAATAGGATGATAACATATTCATTCGATTATCAAAAGTACAAAGCCCATTATTTACAAAGAGGAAACTGGAAAGCACAATCATGTTGAAAATAACTAGAGTAATGTTAAGGAAAAAACTTTTTCCACAACAATTTTCACAACTTGTTAATGTAACAAGTTTTGATTGGAATAACATCACTTTTGCATTAACAAAACTTTTATTATACACAAACCATAACAAATCATGTTAACAGTTGAGAAAAAAAAGTTGTGAAAATTTTTGTATTCTTAAACTTATTGAAATAACAAAATAGATCAAAGCGAAACACATTATTCTCTTTTCTAACTGCAAATAATCTGAATAGCATTTGCTGTCGCATCTATGATGTCCCCCAAGTCAAGGTTAAGGCCATCAAAAATCACAATAAGCGTGACTATGAATGCATAATCGATGTTAGGATAAACTGTCGCGATGAACTTGTCTTTTCCGAACAAAACACTTCGAACTGTTTCCTTCTGATGCATCTGCATTTTTCATATTAACCAATTGAATTAGTCCAAGTGTTTTCTAAGCCTGCTAATGAAGCATCTCAAATTCTCAATCCTTTCACTGGAACCAAAAACGTGCACACGTCTTGACATTTTGGAAGTACTCTGATACTAATGGTGCGGATTGGATAGATTAGAAATGAATGGAAGTTAAAAGATTTTTTATTAAAAAAAACAGTGAAACTTAGTAACTAAATTAAAAATAAGTTAAAGTTATTATGTAATTTTTTATTCAACCTTTTTTAAATGGAATATTCCATTTGAGGAATATTTAGACATAGACTTATTTGTCGCATCTACATATCCATATATATATATATATATATATATATATATCTAAAAATTGAAATATAGCATTTATTGTTACTATACTTATGTTGTGCCACTCTATCCACTACGTCATTGGCTACATAATAATTTATTTTCTTATTTATTTTTTATTCCTAAATTTGTTGATAATATTAAATATATATAAATAGATTGACTTTATACATTTATCTTAGGTGGTTTTAACTTTATATATAACTTTGTCCTTATATATTTATTTACTTTAATTTAGATATTTATAACTAAACAATGAAATCAATGAAGAGTAAAAAAAAAAAAAAAAAAAAAAAAGAAAAAAAAAGAAGAAGAAGTGTGTATACATATCTATCTATACTAGATTTAATAAGGAGAAAATTTAACTATAAAATTAGTTATAACTTAAGGCTACAACCTTACTCAATAAAATAAATACTACTATATATTTTAAAAATCTAACTGTTGAATTGTATGTTCTTTACATTCTTAATACACATATCAAATTTTGTGTCAATTGGATATTATATACTACATGAGCTGTGGGAGGGAAGGATCCGAACACAACATAGAGCCCATGGGCCTAGTCCGAGGATAGGCAAAGGCCCATTCAAGCACCAATCCAGACCCGACACGTGGACTAAGTCTGAGGAGTGAAGACATAGAAACCATGCCAATCCAGACTTGACATGTGGACTAAGGTTCGAGGATGGAAAATGAATAGACCCATTGTCCAAGGAGCCCGAGGAACGAATGCACTTCGGGAATGCCTCAATTGACCACTTGCACCAGAAAGTATGGCACTATGGAAGACATCAGAGACGTGCAAGTAAAGAAGAGAGGAAATATCTGGAGACGGTAGCCATCACTTCCACATTCAATGCACTACACCAACTTAGTTGGCTGCATTAATGAGGAAAAGATACCTGAACAGTAGTATACCATAGCTCACAACACTCTCTACCACCTTCAGTAGGGTCCTGATGGGACAAACATCCCAATTGCTACTTAGAGACGTACAAGTGAAGTGCTTCCCTCTAGGGGGGGGGGGGGGAGTTAAAAAAAATAAAAGAAGAAGAAGAAGAAGAAGAAGAAGGAAGAGAGTATCAACTTGTACCAAGATTGTAGCAAATAATATACGAACATTGCAGCCTCGGACTAGACCAAGAAAGAGTTTTATACTTGTTTTGTGCTTCTCTCCATTGTACTAAGAGCCACGACTTCATTGATTTCATATTTGGATCATACGGAGCATTATAGTTGACCTAGCAAGCCCATGCTCTTATAAATTAATTGTGTTAGGCCAGAAATACCCAATACCACTATTCTGAGTGGATCTGGGGGCTGTTTTTGAGCTCTTACATGATCTATAAGCTTATATTTTATGCATAATTTTAAACTATAAAAATTTACAATTTAAACAATTTACTAATGAAATAGCTATTGATCTTTAATTTTTTTAGAAATTTTGCAAGTATAAAGGATATAAGAAAAATATGAAATCCAATGGTGGATTTGTCAAAATTAACCTCAAATAAAAAGATATTAAGTAAGGTTGTAGCTTTAGGCTACAACCAATTTTGTAGCTAAAATTTGTCCATATAATAATGGAAAGTTTGCAATAAATTTTAAAAAACTCTTTTTGTGCCAAGTAATTAGCATCTGTTCTTTTTTTGTCTTTTTTCTTTTTTCAATTTTTACTTCATTCAACCTTTCATTTTCTTCAACTTTTCTCTTCTTAATTCAATCTTTCATCTCCTCCAATCATTGTCTTCTTAAATTTTACATTTGATTCCCTTTATAGATTTTTAAATTTTCTCCTTTATATCTTCTTAAATTCTAATTGTTTCATTTTTTTTTTTCAACTTTTCATCTACTTTCACCCTTTCTCTTCCATCTTAATTTTCTTATAAATTTATTTTTACTTCATTTCTACCTCTCTCCCCTATTCCTTCCAAGTTGTTCACGGCAAAAATGGCCAATACTCTCTTTCTCCCCATTTTTGTTTCTCTTTTGGTGGATTTTTATTTATTGTTTCAACCACTTTTTTTCCCCCGCTAATGGTTCTTTTTGTTATTGTTAATTTATTGTCATAGCACATTTGTTTCTCTTTTTGGAAAATTTGTATTGACTATGCATATTTAGATATTTTTTAGTATTCCAGATCCTGATCACATGCTCTTTTTCTTTATCCCATTGGTTTGATTTAATTTGGATTAATAATTAGTTGTTTTACAAGTTAGAAATCGATTTTTTTAGTGATCCATTTAGATGTTAAATTATGAGACTTTATTAAGTTTATTTATTTTTTAATCCTTTTGGGTGGACAATTTGTAATTTTTGTAGAAAAAGTATTCTTAATAGTTATATTAGAAGTTTTCTATAGTGCCACTTATTTAGACAAAAAACAAAGTTTAGTCAAACAGAATTAATTGGATGAGTGACATATTTTAGCAATTGCAATTTTATTTTCATTGTGGACAAAGTTTAGCCACAACATTGGTTGTAGCCTAAAACTACAACCTTACTCAATATATATCATTAACGTTACTATATATTTCAAAAATCTAATCGTTGAATAATATGTTATTTACGCTCTTAATACACATGTCAAATTTTGTATCAGTTGGATATTATTTACTATATGATTTATAAGATTATATTTTATGCATAATTTTAAACTACAAAAACTTGCAATTTAAACAATTTATTGATGACATAGCTATTGATTTTTAATTTTCTAGAAATTTTGCAAGCATGGAGAATATAAAAAGAAAATGTAATCTAAAGGTAAATTTGTCAAAATTCACTTTCAGTAAAAAAAAAAAAAAATATTGAGTAAGGTTATAACCTTAGGTTACAACCAATTTTATTTTGTCCTTTCATTATTATTATTATTATTATCTTAAAGAAACTGACAATGGTGTTAAAATACTTAATATTCTTAGAATATATATATATATATATATATATATAATGATGCATATAGAAACTTAAGTGAGATCATCATCATATTTTATATTCTTCAAAAGAGATTGATTGGTTTGGGATTAAAGATAACATAAAATAGAATGTTACAAGTTGAAAATTTATTTATAGAGAATACAAAACTCATTTTATATATATATATATATATATATATAAATTAATAGTTTAATACATCTAAAATAAAATTCTCTTATGAAAAAACACTTTGTTACAAGGAACCTTGTTGGAAATACACTTTTCCCATTTCCCATGCCCACCCACGTGATTTGCACTTCATCCTAGTAAATTGTTTCACTTTTGTCATCTCACTTACCTACCTCTCGTTATTATTCTTCTTTCTTTCTCACGAGAAATTATAAGGTTCTCATGGTGGACAAGTGACATGGTCCACCATTTTACTTAAAAACTTCCATTTGTTAAAATTGTTGAGTTAGAAATTTTTTTAAAACAAAAACTGATTATTGACTCAGGAATTTTAAACAAGTGGTAGTCTTTTAGTGAAATGGTAGACAAGTAACATGGTCCACCAGGAGACTGTATAATTTCTCCTTTCTCACCAGTGCTCTCTTCTATCTCCTCTTCTTCTTCTTCTTCCCCTTCTTCTTCTTTTCCTCTCTCACATGGCATGCCTCTTCTTCATCGGATTTATTAGAAAAAATATTTGTTTGGGACGCACGTGTAGCTGCATCCCAGAAGTGTTCAACATGGGTGCGGCTACCAGATTGCCGCGCCTGTGCTTCCTAGAAGACTATAATGTCTTTCTAATATAATAGTCTCGGTTAGCCATTTTTTCAAATGAAATTTTTAGAGGATCTCTAAACCAATTATCTAATTATGAAACAAACAGTGAATTCCAATTAACACATTTTTTTACCACAAAATGATCACTTCATCCATGTATTCCCCTTCCATTTTTACCATATTGTATATGTGTACATCTCAAAAGCAACAAGGAAAATATTATATAACAAGTGATGTGCAAATAGCACACTAGGATTCAAATTAATAATAGTAAATAAGCAAAAATTAAATAAACAAGTACATACAAAGAACATATGAATTTACGTGATTTAGTAAATTGCCTACCTCTACGCTGATAATGAAGAAATTTCATTGTAAAAATCAAGAGATATAATAGTGCACAAAAACACCATCAAAAATCCAAATCCTAATTACATCATAGTTCTCTCTCATAAAAGACATAAAACTAAAGGCTGACTTTTCTCTATTCTTTTATGCAGCTATACTCCTAGTTTATAGGAATTCATGCCTACTGCGGCACATTATATATATATATATATATATATTAGATGCAACTAGAAGTCGGCTAGTTGGTTTCAATTTTCAAGTTGTACTTGGTCAACTTGTGACCGACTTTGGGCTTGTGGCAATTCAAGCTACACACGGGTCCACTTCAATGAGATATATCAATGCATATCTTTAGTGTAATAGTCATTTCACAAATATAAGTATTTATATGGTGTGAGGGGGTAATAGTCAAAGTTCAAGAGTGAGCTTCATACACAAATATAGTTTTTTTTTTTTGTTGATAAGAATGAGATATAGTATTTTAATGCAATATTTTGCAGCAGCAACATTATTATTCATATAATTTTTGAAATACACATACAAGGGTGTTCATATAGTGAAGTAAACACCTTGCTCAATTTCTTAACTTCCAAAGTAGAATGGAAGGATGGCTTATTCATATAGATAAAGCGAAACTCATTGTTTTCCTTGTAATTTCTGTTACAAATCATCTAGCTAGAACCTAGAAGGCCTGGTTAATAGCGTCTAGAATGACGATAAGCATAACTATAAATGCATAATCAATATTAGAATAAACTGTCACCATGAAGTTGTCTTTCCCGATCAGAATACTTTTAACTGTCACCTAAATCTTCTCATGCATCTGCATTTTCAACATTAACAAACTGATTTTTTTTTTTTTTTTTTTCTTTTGATGAACAACATTAACAAACTGAATTTAATTTAAGGTTGAAGCCTTCAAATGAGACACCAAGGAGAGGACTTAGTCTTTTCATTTAATGTAAGGTTGACTATGTCTTCAAATGATACGCCAAAGACAGGACTTAGTCTTTTCATTGGTACAAAACATGACGTAAAAACAATGACGTACCTTATTTTAATTTGGCTAAAAACTCTAGTACTTCTATATCATCACTTGCTAACAAGCCAATAAGTTCAAAATCAGTTCTAAGTTTGACTATTAAATAAACCAAGGTAAAATAGAAAAAAAGATATTCATTAACAAGCCAGTGAGTATGAAACTCGATTTAAGCATATATGATATTATGTGTGTATGTATATATGTATAAAAAACACACTCATATAGCCTGAGATATTAGATTGTGTAAGTTTGTGAATACATTCATATATAAGATACCAAATAAGTATTTGTAAATTATTGATAGTTTAAATAGTATTTGTGGGGATAAAAGCCCAAATGCGTATATTAGGCCCTAGACCCTATTTGAAGATGTGGGTATGTCCGAGGAGTAAAGAATTGGGAAAGACCTCATAGTGGAGAATCACGTAAGGAAAGGATAAAGGAATATAGTCCGAGGAGTGCATCCTCTTCGGATTTAAAGAATATCGGCCGAGCAAATACCTGGGTAGTTTGAGTGAACTTCCAGGAAATTCTAACAATAAGGACGAACTTCATGCGCGTATAAAGATGATAAGTATAGAGAAATATTTAAAGAAAAAGCTGCTACCACCGCATTTAATACGCTGCAGCAACTTTTTTGGCCGCATTTATGTGGAGAAGACCCCTGAACAGTGCAATCTCAGCTGCCACCACTCATGGAGAACCAAAGAAGATACCTGATGGGACGTGTACTCAAGTGAATGCTTAGATGAAGAATAAGTGTACGATGAAGATGGTTTAAAAGAAAACTATATAAATGTAAGAGACCTCTCATGAGGGGGGGATGGGAAAAAGAGAGAAAGAAGAAGAAGGAAAATTTTACTGTAGCTCGATAAGAGTGATATTAGCCTTTCAAACTATAATTTATCTCCTCGGACATCAGTTTATACAAGTTTCAAGTGTTTTTGTACTTGTTCATCTAGCAAAATCTTGATTAACTGTTGTTGAGTTCACAAACAGTCTAGTTCTTTCACCCACTCTCTACAAATTCATTGTATTAGGCTTATTGGGCTCACATCCCATCTCTTTTGGGCTTGAGCTGCAAATCTTGACCCTACAGTATTCTATTTTCCCTTAAAAAAATTATTCAATTTTGTTGTAAAATTTATAATATAATTTTTAACAATGCAAGGGTGTTGAATCTAGTTTCTATAATTTCATAAAAAAATCATTCTAACTATCTCAAATGATATAGATTTGCAACTATAATTTAGTTATTGATTATATGAAGGGGGGGAAAAAAAAAATTAGTCGTGTTGTTTATTATATATGGCGAAATATGTAGTTCATGAACAAGTTCAAGTTATTTGACCCAAAAAAAAAAAAAAAATTGAACAGGCTAGCCTAGTAATCATAAACTTGAGTTCGCCTTGGGGTTTGAAAAAAATAAAATTAGTTAGTAATCCGTGAAAATTTTTAAAAAATTATGATTTTTTTTTTCTCTTTAATTTTTTGTCTAAATATGAAATTTGATAATTATGATACTTCTAATTGATGAAAAATGATTTGGTAATATTCTAAGGAAGAGTTTAAAATTTTAAATATTGAATAGAATTTTACCAATTAAAAAAAATATACAAAAAATAATGATGTGTAAAATTGTGAAACCTCAAAAACTTATATGATAATATTAGAGAAAATTAACAAAAAGTCAAAAATTCTGGTTTTAATGTTTTAAGTATACATATTATAGATGAAATAATCTTGAACCTTTAAAAATTAGATTGTCTTAACTCGTATATAACCCTAATTCTTCTCCTACCACTTTTCAAAAAGTGAGGAATCTTACCAGGCAACCACAATGGAAGATTCTCCAGCATAAATGATGCAAGATCTTTCAAACCAGCTCCCTTCGACCTTATAATCACAAACATCCTCGTTTCTATTATTTGCCAAGTACACAAATAACTTGGTCTTCAGTTGAAGCATTGAAGATCGCTTTACGCTAAAAATTAGAACACCCTTTCTAAATAACTAAAATTTGCTAAGAATTTTGTTAGTTGCCCGGTTAGGAAAGAATATATAATAATAGCATCTCGAGTTTTTAAAACTCGAGATCCAAATAAAAATCGAGTTTTTAAAACTCGTTTTTAGGGTTTTTCATTTGCTGATCTGGACAAAGTTGTCCACGCGGATATCGAGTTTTAAAAACTCGCTTGAAGAACTTGAGTTTTTAAAACTCGAGTTCTGTTTGACCTTTTTCATTAAACCCACTTTCAGAAACACTCTTTACACAAACATAAAAACTAAAAACACTCTCAAAGAATAGCGACTCTCAGTCACAGTAACGCTAAAATTTTCAAACTTCCAAAATTTCAAAATCACTTACTCTCACTCCCAAATCAGCTACCCCTGTGCTCTCAATCTCCACTGGCTGTCTTCTGCTTTGTTTATCTTCGTCGTTCTTCAGTCTTCTGCTTTGTATCTTCGTCGTTCTTCATCTCGCTTGCTAGGCAACAGTTCTCCGTTCCTCTTTTGCTGAATTTATGTTATAAAATTAGGCTTTTTGCATGGTGGGTTACGCATTGTTAGAAATGTAAATGTTAGAACTCATTCTTTGATGTTGTTTGGTAATGGGTTGTTGATAATCAGACTAGATGCTGTTTTTTTTTTTTTTTTTTTTTTTTTGAATTGTTTGCTGTTGTTAAATTTCGTACTATAGACCTTAAGGAAAAGACAAGTTGATAAGTAATCTGGTTTTGTTTAGAATGATCAATGAGGAAGAAGCTTAATAAAATAAAATAAATAATAAAAAAAGAAAGCTCCTCCACGCATGTGCAATTGAAGCACAAACCCATGTATCTGTATGGATTGGCTGACATTCAAAACGTCAATTGAGGCCAAACTTTTGTAGGATTCGCACTGCAAAGAGCCCAAGAGTAATTATATATTATATTTTGAATCCATAGTGTTTGATAAAATGCTTGAAAGAAAATTTATAAATTTTATTTCCGACTTGACAATTCTATTAATCATATTTGTTTGTTTTGTATTTTGTTGGGGATTAGAAACAGTGAAATTGGGAAAAGTTTATTAAAGCACTTGCATATACTTAGCTTGTGTTCATTTTTTCCCCATGTTATATGCTGAGTAATCAGTGTTGTTTGGTTCTCAAGGATTGGTTGGTCTCATTGTGTTTTCTTTATTGTTGCTTATGCCAATCTTGGTTCTATGGTGTATCAACCTCTAACTAACATGAGTGAAAAAAATTAACATAGGCTACGGGTAAGAAAGTTTTTATTATTTTTAAGTGAATAATTTGACAGCAAATTTTGGATTAAGGATTATTTGACAATAAATTTTTAAAATAATCACCACAATCTACCCATATTCTATATGTCCTACTTAATGACAAAAACTCAATTGCCAAAAATAAAAAACAAAGAAATAAACAAAGAGAACCACAAAGGTACAAATTAAGAACTAAGTGGGCAGAATAAATGATGTGGTGTCTTCATTATTTGAAGGTTAGCTTAGAATCTATATAAACTTAGAATCTCTTTGTATGAAAACCTGTCTGCTTCTTGGTATTAAAAAAAATTGTTAAATATGTTTTACAGGTACACCTTTATAAAATATGTTAAACCATGTCTAGCACAACCATCATTGAAATGACTTACTTTTTTCATTTCATTGTACCATTGCTTGGGTATCATGGCCCGAGAGAGCCTTAACAAAATCAAATTGTGTTTTTTGCTTTGCCTAGACATGAATCACCAAGTGACCTTGACACTGCTATAGTTAAACTAGTATTGAAGATGCTTGATAAAATCAATGCCTTGGTTAGACATTTCATATGACAAGGGATAGGTTCAAGGAGTCTGATATGCACAATGGTTGCGGTTAATTGTTTATCACTCTTCTCCTCCTTATTGTATTATGTACCAACTTTTGGCTGATGCATGGGGGGTTTGCTACCCCAGACGTTGTATTTCCTAGCTTTTGTTTAATTCAAGTTCCGGTTGACCCAAAAAAAAAAATAATAATAAATAGAGAAAAAATTCTTTCACCTTGTCTCTCTATGTGAGTCTTTTTATTTTCATGGGTGATGTCTCTGAAGCAGAAACTTATCAAAAAATAAAAAAATAAAAAAAGAAGAGATTAGTATCTTGACCAATTTGCAAGACTTGACCAATTTCCAACACAAATCAAGCATGATTGTAAGACTTGACCAATTTGCAAGATTTTAGGTTGGAGAAAAGCATTTTTGCATCTTGAGGTATGTTTGTTTTGCTTAGGCTGAGATTAGTAGGTCTTATTTTTATGATGTATACGTGTGTGTGCTGGTTCTCAATCTGAGTTGATAGGGCTTGTATCTATGTGATGTGTGTGTGTTGTGTCTATTTGAGTTGTTGTATTTGTATTTGTGTGATTTATACATGAGATGATCAATTTTGCTCTATTTTTAAATATCTATTGTGATTGTGCTAATAAGGATTGTTTTTTTGAATATGTTCATGATTAGGGTATGCATTGCATGATTATTTTTTGATTGAATTTACTAAGATATGATGACATTGTATGCTACGTATAATATGGTATTTTGTGTATGTAAACGAATAATTAGTAGAGTTGGGTTGCATGTGCATGCCTTGCTACAACACACATAACCAATAGGTCTTGAACCCCTACTCTTATGAGAAGATAAATGAATTTGGGCTAAAGCTCATATTCTTTTGTTTACTGTTTTAAATGCTTTTTCTTCATGATTTAGCTGTGAAATTTCAAATCCATCTCTCATGTAGATATTTACATGTGTATGTGTGTGTGTGTGTGAGAAAAGGCTAGAGAAATAAAGGATTCCACTTGTATTGAGATATTATTTTTAAAAATAACTTACCAATTACATAGGAACAGAAAAGATCAAGGCTGGATTGAATCCCCAATTACAGCAAAGTACTGTATTTAATCCTGAGTTATAGATGTACTTCTTCTTGCTTTCCATTCTTTTAGCATCCTTTTTTAAATAATGCCAATAAGCTGCTCTTCAGTATAGATTTTCCTTGCATGTAGAATAGCATTCCTTTGCCCCCACACTATTAATGATCTCACAGTAGCACTCTTTACAGTATGGAGCCTCGGATTGATAAGGAGCCACAGATCTTGGAGCCTGGTCCGCGTATTAGGTCATTGTTGACGCGACAATCACATCATCGGTCAGAGGACATTTGGAATGGCGAGGTGAAATATCTAGTTCTAACAACCACTTCAATTTTTACGTTATCTTTGACTTTTAGTTAGCAAGTTCTTTCAAAGTGTATTTCTAGTTCTAACAATTACTATAATTTTTATTGATTTTGCAGGACTCGGGCGCACTTACGTGCCGTGGTCGCACTAAGGAGATGGCAAACATTCAAATGCGAGATAATCGGGTGATTGACATTATCAAGTTACTAAGGCTTGAAGGATTGTTTAGAGCCCCTTCCAGAGAGATAGATAATTGCCTTATAACGGCCCTAGTTGAGCGATGGCGCCCGGAGACTCATACGTTCCATCTTCCACATAGTGAGATGTCAACCACCCTACAAGATGTGGAGGTCATTTTCGGACTTCCTATAGACGGTGAGGTCTTGGTTGGGCCGACTGCTGTGTTAGATGGAACTTGGAGCACTCTTTGCATGGAGTTGCTTGGTTTTACTCCGGCGAATGACAACAAAACTTTGGTGGGGCAAAGAATTCTCATCAGCCGCCTTCTTGAGGCCATTGCAGCGCCACTGCCTCATGACGTAACAAAGAATCAGATACACAAGTATGCCCGGTGCTATATTTTAGCGCTACTAGGGGATAAGCTTTTTATGGACAAGTCGGGAGATAGGGTGCATCTGATGTTTTTGGAGCAACTGCGGAACCTTCGTGATCCGCCACAGTATAGTTGGGGCAGTGGTTGCTTGGCCTGGTTGTACAGAGAGTTGTGCCGGGCAAGCGAGAAAGGGGCATCGCAGATTGGTGGGGCGTGCACCTTGGTCCATTATTGGGCATGGGCAAGGTTGCCATTCTTGTGCCCGAGGATAGAGCCTCCACCTGGATGTGATTATGGCCCGTGGCCGTATGCTCCACTTTCCTTTAAGTAAGTATTTTTTTTATATTTAGTGTGTTATGAAATGTACTCTTCTTAGTAATTAAGTAGCTACTTATCTTATGTTATTCGCTCGTAACTGTAGGTGGGTGCGGGTGCTAGGCTCGAAGAGTAGGCCATCCGGGATGGCCTTGGTCTACTATCGTGAGCAATTAGTTACAATACAGCCGAACCAGGTAATAATATTCAAAAGTTTTGTTCGATTATGTTAATTTTCCTTAAGAATATGATTGCTTCATACTTTAACATATCTTCTGTTTTAATTTTTGTTTTTCCTTGTATCTATGTATTCTCCCTTGTTTCACATTTTAAGATGCTATGATAATTGTTTTTTGTTTCTATTGTAGATTGTGTGGCAGCCATACGAGGCACACTTCATCCACCTTCCTGACTTCTGCGTTGCAGGGAGGGGTACGTGGACAGCAAGGGTGCCGCTTGTGTGTTTTTGCATAGTGGAGACACACCATCCGGACCGTGTCCTTCAACAGTTTGGGTTGGCGCAAGAACGGCCTGACTGTGTTGTGTACGATGAAAGGCTGCATAGAATAGACTTGCGTGGGAAGGTGGACAAGAATTGGAGGGTGGAGCATGAACCATATATCATTTCATGGAATAGCAGAGAACAACGAGTTTGCCGTGCACCTCCTCAGACTAGTGAGATGGCCCACGATCATGACTATTACGTATGGTATCGTCTGGTCACTCGAAAGTATATCGATCGCAACAGCGCTAGATTACATCAGATGGTAATGTGTTCTAATTATATTTTATTGCTTGCTTTGTTTTTTCTTTAGTACATGTACGAACGTAGAATCAATTGATTTCTTCTTTCAACAAATTTGGTTTGATCTTACTGACATCCAATTAAAAAGAGTTTTTGTTGCATATAGTATCATAATAAAACTTTCACTTCTTAGTTTAGATGAGTATTTAAGTAGATTAATAAGTACTATATTATTCATTCTATAATTGTTACCTAAATGTGGAAAATTCTGATTGTACTGGTTCTTTCTCTGTTTCAGATTGAAAGTCATTTAGCATTGTTGAATTGGCTTCCTATAGGCAGTCGAGAACACAACCATGTCTAGCGCATCCTATATAATGTGGCTGGGCTTGGTGGTGATCCTGCAGCCACTGGGCAGGCAAACAACCGTACTGAGACGGAATCAGCAACTACTGCAGCCCTAAGCACAAGTGCAGCACCCGTAACTACACCGACCTGTGGTCGGCGTGATACTGCAAGCCCAAGCACAAGCGTAGCTAGGGGTCGTGGTTGGCTTGCTACAGCAAGCCCAAGCACAAGCACAGCTAGGGGCCGTGGTCGGCCTGCTTCAGCAAGCCCAAGCCCAACTGCAGCTAGGGGCCATGGTCGGCCTGCTACAGCAAGCCCAAGCACAAGTGCAGCTACGGGCCGTGGTCGGCGTGCAACAACCCCTCGGGTTGTAAGTACCCATGAGATACCTGCACCCATCCTGCACGCATCTCCCCACCCCGAGGACCCTCCACCCATCCCGGATGTATCTCCTCAATCCGAGGTCCCTTCACCCATTGTAGATGTATCTCCCCAGCTCGAGGTCCTTCCAACCATCCCAAATGCATCTCCTCAGTTGACCCCTCCGTTGCACACCGAGACACCCTCATACCCACCTATCAGCTCTAGTGCACCCACTTTGCCCATAGACCCGCCCCATATTGAACCCATGACAATGATCCCCACTCCTGGCCTCTACACAGAGCATCATTACCCACCTACCTCATCCTCATCCGACCCTGTAGGACCTCCGGTTCGAACTGACCCTCCACAGCCAGATACTGATGTATCGGACGAGCATCCCCCTCGTCAGCCCTCACCCCCACGAGGTAGACCGCAACGTGCTAGAAGAGCACCCACTTGTGGGACAGGTGGACACAAAATAGGACACAAAGGCAGCTCTATGGTATGATAACATTAATTTCCCTGTATATGCCTATTTTGTACTTCACTTAATTCTTTACAATTACACCGAATATTGATTGTATGAATCTAATGTCTTTGCAGCACGATGATGAGCCTAAGGATGATGCCCCGCAGCCTCCTCCCCCGCCCAAACATTACACGAGGGTTAAAAAAACGCAAAATTGGTGAACCTTGAAAAAGAGGATGTTAAAGATGCATGCATCAAATTCCTTTGTGTTATGGATGGTGCATGTGAGATATATGTCATAGTAAATTCTCAAATGTGATAGTTTTTGTATGTTGAATTCAATTGGTTTTTGAGAAATATTGCAAGTTTTTGAGTTTTGAAAATTTATCTTTTTTGTAGTTTTATTAACTATCTTCTTTTCACCAATAATACATAAAAAATCATTCTATACTTTGTCTTTATCCCACTATGATGCATTAAAGATGAGATGGTGTATGTTTGTTCCCTAAGTTATGTTTTTGTCTAGCTTTGGAGGTAACTTTTTTTTTAATTTTTTTATTGACAGGTTGTTAACCGGTACATTGATGAAGGTGTAGCAGAACTTGTCCCTGGAGTTCTATTCATTGATGAGGTTCTTTTCAGTTTCTATCCAGACGAGAGATTTTGTGATGGATTTGAAGAAGTATTGGCACGCGTGGCTGGGTTTGGATGATTTCATGGTGATGAATATATATATGTGTGTGTGTGTGTGTGTATTAACTGTTGGTGACAATAATGGCACCTAAGAAAAACACATCAATCCATAGTTTAAAAAAAAAAAATCAATATGCTTGTAAAAACTAAAGACTGTTAATTGCATAAAATTTTATTTATCAAGAAAAAATAATGATTGTCTTAGGGTTGATTCTTATTTGGCAAATGCTACTGCATAAAAAACTGAAGGTCATATTGGTCAGCTGCTTGCTCAGAACCCAGAAAGTCGTATGACATGCTTCTTATTCAATGTTTCAGCTGAATATTGAGTATAGAGTTTTTTCAATAGCTTGACATTGCCAATGGTTACATTACTTGTTTTGTTTAACCCTAAATTCAATTTAAATTATATATACTTCCATTCATGTGTACCTTATCTTCTTCTATCATCTGATTAGTTATTTGGCTTTTTGCCCCATCATAACTGCTACCCCTGTCCATCTAAATCTAGGTTTCATTTTATTTTATGCTGAGATGTGTTTATTTGATTTTGATCCACCCAGTTGTCTAAGTTATGTAATATAATTTTGTTGTGAACCTGGTTCTTCAAAAACAATTGGTTTTATATCTCAAATGTGACTTACCCGTCTATACTGTAACTTCTTTGTGTAGTGATGCCGGAGAAATTTATGCAAAAAAACTTACCAACTTCATTGAAAAGCGACTCAAGTCAGAAAGGGCTACTTCTGTAAGCTTCAACCGTATGCATGATTGTAATGTTTACAAATTTTGGTTTTTACTCTGAAGCAATACTTGTATGTTGATTCTTTGTTTATAGAACCATAGAGGATCTTACCCACTTTTCCTTCCCTTTGCTCAATAAACCTCCAAATAATCTACTTTCATCTCTAACTCCTAACAGCTGATAAATTCAGGAATGTAAGTATGATTAGGTTAACATTTTGGAATTAGTTTTCTTGCTTTAATAAACAAATTGGTAATTACTCTTCCAAGATATTAACCATGTAGTAATATAACTGTTGAGGCCTTGGGGAAGCTTCATTCACACACTTTTGGCTTCAATGTCTGAAATAGGTGACAATATCTGGACCATATAGTCTTGGGCTTGAATGAGTAAATGTATTAAACTATTACTTAAAAAATGAAATATGTTTATTAATTTTTGACTATTTATACTTAAATAAGTGCTAATTTCTTTTTCGCTTTGTTGTGGTTTAGATTTGGACAATGCCATTGCAACAAACAATTGAAATGACCATAAAGTTAGAAATAGTTTTGTAAGTGATGTTGTAGAGACTTATGGCTTGAAATGGCTAAAAGATTTAGGTCCTGCATCTTTTGGAATAAGCGTAACTAAAGTATGATTTAACCTAGTAAGCACTCTCTACCACTACGGAATATTTATTTATTTGATTTTGTTGCACATAATTAATTCCCTCCTTGTTGATAATCTTAATCTCCCATTCTGACAAAAAAGGACAGGGAAGCCATTTAGACCTGGATCTTTGAGGGTGTGCATGGACTTGATCTTATCAACCACCTTTTCTGCAATAGAAAGTAGACAGCTCAACATTCTCAATCTCATCATTGCACTGCTGAAAGAAACCTTCAAATCCTCTAGCCAAGAAGGATTGGATGAGGTAAATAGCTCTCTAAAATTGGCTAAGAAGTATTCCTCAATCTCTTTGGATCATTTATCCACTGGTTATCCAAGTTTATCGTATCAATGTTGTTGGACTTTCTTTGAATAATTGTGAATAAATGAATTTTTTTTGTATCTCTGTCACCTTCTTGAAGCCAAAGTTCTCTATATTTTTGTGTTGATTCTCAATCATAACTGCATTCTCTGGAGTAGAATCATTAGCTTGCTAGAGTTCTAGAAGCCGGAGCAATTCTTGTTTTTTAGATTGACACCACCCAAAGCACCTTTGTTACACTTCCTATGAATTTACCCTTAACTTGTCCAACTTTCTCATAAATTGAAAATATATTGATCCATTGACCCTCACATCCCACAAACTTCTAATTACATCATCACTCCTTTCATCTCCCAACCAAGTAGCCTGGTCTTGATCTTCTCCCTAATTTTATATTAGAATTTAGTATAATTGTGTTGTGGCCAATTTGTGGTTGACAAGTGCATCATCCCCCCTGGTAACACACTGCCTTATATATCCTCTATCTTATGCTGGAAATTTCTCCCTCTTATTACTCCAAGTATGCCTAATTCCAATAAAACCCAAATTTATTCTTACATGAACTCTTTGAGACCTCTTCTTGAGGAAGAGCCAGCCTTGCATCCAAATTTTTTCTTCTCTTACAAGACAGTTGAAATCCCCACAGCAAACTCAAGGGCCTTGAAATGTATTCACTGAGCTTGAAATGATCTTCTAGAATCTCTCTTTCTTGGCAAAATAGGAAAACCCATAGCTGCATACAAACAACCAATCCCTACAACCTGATTAAGAGATTACACCACTTGCTAGGCAGATCCATCCACCACTTCTAAACAACTTCCTTTGCAATGCTATATGGAGCGTATAGCAATGTTAATGTTGTACTAGCATGCACAATATTCTAGATCATTTTTTTGTAAGCATCAATATGCTAGATCACTTTTGTAAGAATCTCCAAATTTTTGAAGCATCATTATTCTGCATGCATGCACAATTCAAGGGTCTTTCATTTTTTTTTTTTTTTTTTTTTTTAAATTTGAAAATATCTTCTGTGGCCCATTACATTATGTGCTGCCTGTTCCAACTCGTCACAATTTTTACCAATTCTCAATTTCTTCAGTGTGCTAAAAATTATTTTTTATGAAATGGTTCATGAACATGTATCCACGGTGAGATTTTTCTTCCAGCATTCTTGAAATTAGGCTGTTTGCTTTCCTTTCAGATACATTGGTTCGGCAGGCAGCAATGATATGCAAGTGTTTTCTGTTGATGTATTACAAGAACAGCAGAGGCCGAAATTGTCGTAGGCAGGTGAGTTGATATAAATTTTAGCATTTAGAATATTAATTGTTTTTCCTAGTTATAAAAATAAAAATAAAAAAGGGAACAAAATTGCTGTGTAGTCCTTGAAAAGAATGATAGAAACAAGAGGAGACTGCCGAAATTGTGGGTTCTAGTGAGCTCAATCGGTAAAGTCTCACATTGTCAAAGAAGGGACCTCAGCAGAAAGGATTGACTCTCTGGCAAGAGTTCTAATTTCCACATGGCTGTTATCTTCTGCTCCAAAAATATAATTCTGCAAAGTAAATGTCTATGTCATGTAATCATTTGTTCATAGTTGATGATGGCTAACTTGCTTCTTGCCTCTGCAATATAGCAGTTAGGCACTGAAATCCCATCTACAGTCGAGCTTCACAAGCATCTCGAAGAGTTGTGCAATAAGAAGAAGAAAGGCTGATTTTGCAGAAAGCTCCTCTCCAAAAAAAGCTGGCTGAGATCAGTTAATACATTAGTTGATACCTCTTTATGAAAGCGTTCTAATTGTACTTCTATTCACTTTGTGCTTAACTGCATGTCAACAAAAATAATAAAGCCTTGATATATGGTGCATGCTTGTGTTTGTCTGTCTGGTAGTGGCCAAAAGTGGTTTGAAGTGTATAACCAACGATGTGGAGCGATGCTTGTCACTGGTGAGATGCTAGATATTTGGTCCTTTTTCTTTATTAAAGCTTACAAGTTACATGTTTTCTTATGCAATGCAACTAAACCTTCAGTGCGTGGAAGAAAGAATGCGCGGACTAATAAGTAATCTAATCAGACTGTCAAAACAGGTCAGGTTTTTTCCTCTTTTTTTATTCTCACTTGAATTATCGGTGATTAAATGGTTCTGAATTGTTGTGGGTCATTGTAGCGGGTTGATATTGAGAAACCAAGACACCGAACTGTTGTCACCTCAGATGTTCAACAACAAATCATGACAATGAATAGGAAAGCTAGGGAGGAATGGAAAAAAAAAAAACAGGCTGAAGCAGAGAAGCTGCGGAGACTGAATGATGTGAGTGCCCCTGCACTTTATGAGACGACGAACTGAATTCTTGAAGTATCCCTTAAGTACTTTGTTCTTTGTGCCCATTAGAGATTTAGAGTTAATAGTTTGTTTCTGCCATTTAGGTACTTTGCACTGTTAAAGGATGTTTCTTGTCCTGTTAATTTTATCTGGGAATAGTGAAAGCTACGTTGTGTAGTGGAATTTTAACTTTGGTGTTACACAACTTGAAATGTTCGTGGGAGCCAGATGTATGGTCTAGACTTGTCTCAAATTTAGATTTGGTGTGCCTTAGCACTTTCAATTTGCCTGTGTTGTTCACGTTAGAGTTAATAGTTGGCCAAACACCCATATGTATGGGTCTTGCATGCTATTTGTATTATTGTATACTTGTCTTTTCTGCTTGTAAGTTGAATGTGTTAACTGAAAGTTGAGGGGATTCAACCCTGAAACTAAAGCCCATAGAAGATAACCATTGGCATTTTTTCTTCTGAGTTTGGGTTAACATTTATCATCCTCCCCCCCCTCTCAAAAATAAAACTTAAGTCTGTTAGACTTAATTGTTAGAAGGCTTATGCTTGTGTCATAAAGTTCTATTGTGGCTGTAAATGTTCTGTACTCTACCCTGGGGGGTACTCTGTTGATTTTCGTTTTGCTCATTTGGATTGCTGATAGTCCTTTATTTTTTTTTATTTGTTTTTTCAGGTTTGAGAGGGAGCGAACATGCCCATTATGCAGGGCTTTGGTCAAACTTACGGATCTTAGATCATTTGGCGATGGATCAACTAGTTTGTTTTTCCAGTTGTTATAAAATATTTTCCTGTAAAAGGGAGTTTTTCTGCTTTGAAGCCCTCAATCCTTATTCAAAGCAGCCTTCTCCTGATATTTTCATCTACACAGGAAATTTAACCATAATAGGCTTTGCCTTGTTCACGGGTAGCACTGGAAAGTTACTTGAAGTGCCTAGAATTGAATTGAACTGCCAATATGTTCATATTTGTATTGAGAAAGGTTAAAATGTATGTAATGGGCCCAAAGCTACATAGGAATTCCTGTAAGGAGTAAGGACTTACCATAGTGTTCATTTTCCGTAAATGGAAGTTCTTCAACTCCTCTTCCCCTCACGCTTTTCTCTGTAATTTCTCTCATTATATTATTATTCTCCTCAAGGCACATAATGTATTGTTTCCCACAATTGCACGATTTTTCATTTTGCTCTTAACTTATGCAAACTCCCTAGACTGCTATCTTATTGTTCAATAAGGCTTGCTAGATGATGTCAAAGCAGAAACTTTTTGAAGAGGAATTTTTGATGAATGAAAACTGTTAAAAAAAAAAAAATTTTGATTTTGATTTGGACTTAATATGTTCTTGTATTGTATCGAGTTCAAAAGCTTGACATTGAGCTTGAACTTAAGCTCGACTTGAAAAAGCTCATATCTCAACTTCAGTTATAACAATATGATTTTGATTTGGAAAAAATGATGGCAAACAGTTTCTATATTAAAAAGGAAATTATGGGTAATTTTCTTATAAAATAGTAATAAGCAACCAAAAAAAAAAAAAAAAAAAGCAACTGCTAATAAAAAAAGCCCATTTGTACAAAAGAAAAAAAAAATTGTGCCATTTAAAGTATTCTGTAAAGGAAAAAAAAGATCTCGAGTGTTTAAAACTCGAGATCCTTTCAGCGAAAATCGAGTTTTATAAACTCGAGTTCCACTGGGAATTTTTTTTTTTTTTTAACCTTGGGCAAATCCCCTGTTCAGGGAGAAGGGTTGCCCTGTTTTTTTTTTTTTTTTTTACTTGGGAAAATCCCCTGTTCAGGCAGATTGGTTGCCCTGTTTTGCTCTGTTTTTCCCGGTGGAACTCGAGTTTCATAAACTCGAGTTCCACTGGGAAATTTTTTTTTTTTTTTTTTGCTTTGGCAAATCCCCTGTTCAGGCAGAAGGGTTGCCCTGTTTTGCTATGTTTTTCCCAATGGAACTCGAGTTTATAAAACTCGAGTTCTACTGAGAAATTCTTTTTTTTTTTTTACTTGGGCAAATCCCCTGTTCAGGCAGATTGGTTGCCCTATTTTGCTCTGTTTTTCCCAGTGAAACTCAAGTTTATGAAACTCGAATTCCACTAGGAATTTTTTTTTTCCTACACATGCAGGCAAATCAGGAACTGAAATGTGTACATGCACCTGCTGAGAAACATAGATAAAGAAGCTGAAAATGTAATCTAACACTCATTGAGAGGCAGAGAAGTTGAGAATGTAAATGCACATAAATTACATCAAAAGGCGTTCTCGCTAGGCACCAAGCTATAGAAACTGTTACGCTCTATTCATAAATATAGTTTTACAATGCATTCTCAATACATCAACATTCTAAACACGCGCAACCATGCTTAATTTGCAATTCTAACTGTACTACTCAAATCACAATCTTTATAGAGGTACATTGGATAGAGAATTATAAGTACATTCAACAAAAACTAAGAAGTTAAATGTGCCAATATAACGTAGTCACTTTTCCTAAGATTAGCAGTTCGCACAACAAAAACGGCGTCCATGGAAGCATGCCTGCAAAACGTACACTAATCACGTTAGGAGAGAAGATAGTAAACATTAGTTAAGGGTAGAATGAACAACAATTATTTAACCAATGCATAATATTTTCCCACCTACCTACCTACTGTGGAACATTACTGCTTGTGGAAGCGCCACGGGACTGCGGACATTTTCTACAGTTATGCCCGGAAGCATGACGCAATCCATATGTTTGCTTGGATTGACTCTCTATCAAATCTGCGTCCTCCCTCCGCCATCCCGACCCTCGATCCTTATTCCTCACTCCGTCCATCTCATTCCTTATTCTTGACTTCACTGGTCGACCTTTGGCTTGCAACAATGCTGGATTAGGCAACCACTTTGGCCCCACGGGATCACTCCACAATGATTGTGACTTGGGAATCACAAATGCATGCTGATAAGTGTTAAGGGCATTGTCCAAATCATAACATGGGTGAATATATGCGGTCGAATCAATATTTAAATAGTCACATACTCTAATTGCATGTGAACACGGGATCCCTATGTTTTGCCATTTCCCACAACTGCATGTTCTTTCCCGTATCCGAACTTCATAACTGTGGTTTCCCCCTCCTGGGCTACACGTGAATGAAGTAACTATCTGATATATCATCTGCTCATTGCAAAATGGCTTGATATAGTGTTTCTCAGATTTAAGCTTATTTGCTACCCACTTGTCAAAAGCATATTGACTCCATTTCTTACCCTCTGACAGGCGATTGAGGTATTCTTTGTGCCGGTCGTGGAAATATTGAACAAGTTTGGACCAAGTGAACTCAACCAACGTGGCAATAGGAACGCCCCGTGCTCCTTTCAGTACACCATTGAAGCACTCTGATATATTGGTTGTCATTGCCCCAAAACGTCTCCCACCATCATGTGATTGGGTCCATATATCCACAGACTCGCTAATTAGGTATGTGTATGGAAGATAATCTTGATTCTTTTCCTTCCCATCCTTCCCCGTCACCTTCTTCTTATTCTGAATGGCCTCCATTTCCACCTGCTTAATGGACTCCATTATGGTATCAAATTTAACTACCTGAGTAGCATATCCTGCTTTCAAGCAAGCTGACTTTAGAGTCGAGTTCTGAAAATGTGTGTTGAAGTTGCTAGCAACATGTCGAAGGCAATATCTATGAAATACCCGTGTTCTTCCATCATCCCCTCTAGGCCAGTTTGCAATGGCGTTTTTGATACCGAGATGTCGGTCAGAAATTATGCAAATGCCTTCGTCAGGTATCACGTGGCCAATTGTATCTCTGAGGCGTTGTAAAAACCACCTCCAACTGGACCCTGACTCATAATCCACAACAGCAAAGGCAAGAGGGAATACCTTGTTGTTAGCGTCGGTTGCCATTGCAACCAACAACTTTCCCTGATATTTACCATACAGATGGGTCCCATCAATACTGATAACCGGCTTGCAATATTTGAATCCATCAATGCTTGGACCGAAAGACCAAAACACATAATTCAAAAATACAGTGTCATCTTCATCGGTGGATGTCGTACGATAGAACACCTGGGTAATCGGATCCTGATCAATATATGCCATAAGCAACTTTTGCAACCTTTGGTAAGACTCTTCTCAATTCCCAAACAGCTTCCCAATCGCCTTTTGTTTCGCATCCCATACCTTGTAGTAAGAGGGCTTATGGCCCTCATATTTCGACTCTATCATAGATCTGAGATACTTAATTGGGGTAGTGTGATCCTCACTTAACTGCGTAAGGATGTTTACTGCAATAAATTTACAATTCATCATTCTACCATCATTTCGCACCCCAATCCGTATACACGTGTGAGGACCCTTGTACATGGTGACCATCTATAGTCCCTGGAGATTGGGCTTCATGACTGCGCAAACATACCACCTGCATGACTCATCCACGCATTTTGCACAAAGTTTTGTTATGGTCGACCTACTGATCAAAAAATGTTTGTTTTCCTTGAGGGCATAAACCGTTAATACACGCTGCACCTCCCTTTTATTGGCAAAAGTCAAGCCTTTGCACAAATTCATCCCCTCTCTTCAAGTAGACACAAATGGTGTCTCAATATGTGAAGGATCAACCATATTTTCCCAAGTATTTGCAGAAAATGACAAGGCAGGAGGTGCGTAGGTAGGGATTGTGTCTGTAATGTTTTGGACACTAAGAACATTGTCTGCATCAGGTTCATTACTGTCCAATGTCTGATCGTCATCAATGTCCCTCTCAAAGTCCCTAAATTCCCCTCTCTCAATCCTGTCTTCAATCTCATCAATCTCATCAATCTCATCTCTATAGACAAAATCTTCACCGTCAATGTCAGTACTCTTATCAACATAGTCGTCGTCATCATCGTCATCATCATCATTCTCATCCTCATCCTCATCATCATCATCATCAGCATGAACATCATCGGCATGCACATCATCATGCTCTACATGTGTAAAATACTCATATTGAGCATCTGGAACTGTAGCCTGTAAACTTGTTTGTGTTTGTTGGATTTCCTCGATACCAACTTCTGCACGCAGCTCCAACTGTATGTACAACTCAATATTAGTTACTTCAGATATTCTCTCCAACTTGTCAAACATGATCCTTCACATGTTTGTCTGTTTCTATCGCCATATACTTGTAATTAATTCGGTGCTTCAGGATTTCATTTGGCATACGATAAGTAATTTGTATGTTGTGCACAGCAAGATTCTCACACAACTCTTCCATAACCATCATCTTCAATTCGTCAAGAGTCTTCAACCTACGATCAATTTGGTTATAATAGCTCTTTATACCCGGCCCTTCAAATGGCAATCCCTTGTTCGCATTGGCATTCTTCAGCGGACCACCGTGGTATAGGATTATATCAATTTCAGGCATTGTGAACCTGTTAAAGTCAAGTTACTATGTTAGTTAAAAAACATTTTGAAGTTCCCTGATGTGTACAGAAGATGTGTACAAAGGTTCACCCAAAGACCACATTTAAGATTCATCTTGTCTAGAAAATCTATTTATAAACCAAAAAAATGAGGATGCAGCCAAAAGCAAGCAAGCAAACATTCACTCATACTACTATCATTTTGTTCTCTACAAATCACCCATGTTATACGTAGAGTAGCATTCCATATTGATCCGTTACTTTGCCCTCCAAACATAAGGAACAAATCAGTAACCTTTGAAGGTATCACCCACTCAAAATAAAGAAAAGGTAAAAGACTACAAATCTCTAGAAATAAAACAATAAAGCCTTAGATATTCAACTAATTTGCCACTAGCTTTACACGTACAACACCAATCCACAAGGATCGTATTCCTTTTGATGGAAGAACACTTTGCAAGGTGACAATAATAAATGAACATAGTCTTGCTGAAAACTTTGCATATAACAGCTTCCCACACACTCCATGGATAAGAAGGATGAGTAAATTTAGATTAAATCTCACAATACCTTTGTACACAACTTTACCAACCACAAAAATAAGTTTTTGACAATCACAAACTTACCCACACCCATAGACAACTAATACCCAAATACAATAACAATCAAATCAAAAAACCCTTACCTGAGATATGAAATTGTTGAGAGGGAAGAGCAGTGAGAGAGAGGCAGTGTGGTGAGTGAGAGTGAGAGGCAATGTGGTGAGTGAGAGAGTGAGAGGCAGTGGTGAGTGAGAGAGTGAGAGTTATGGGCGAGTAGCTCAGGCTGTGTAAGTGTTAAAATTTTTATGCTCTGTTTTTTGGACTGAGGAGAGGAAATTATATTCAGGTAAACTTAAGTCTTCAAGACTCGAGATCTATGCTTTACATTTCGGAGTAATAAGCAAACAAAAGTAATTTATTTTCAAAAAAACTCGAGTCTTTAAGACTTGAGTTTTGATTAGAACTCGAGTCTTAAAGACTCGAGATCCAAGTGGACAACTTAGTCCAGCTCACCAATTGGTCCGGGACGCGGTGGAGTGAGATTAAAAAGAGTATCTCGAGTTTCTAAAACTCGAGATGCCTAGTTTCCTTTATAGTTTCAAGCGTTATCTGACTAACCAAATACTGCCCTTACCCACAGTTATTCTGCACATTTCCCCCTAAAAATTAGATCAAAAGGGTCTTCACTATCACCCCTAAAGACATGCCGTCTGTCATGTGCAGTCATCATCTACATAAAAACAAAAGAATTTTTTTTTGAGGTCTAAGCATTATCTGCATAGACTTCAAAAGGATAAACTATTCTAGCTTTTTTTTGAGGTTGGAAACGTGACCTTCTCATTTTAGAAAATGACATTTCTCTTTTGGTTTTTATTTTTGTTTATCATGTAATTAAGCTAGCTAGTAAACATTATTTTAAAGTTATTTTGGATTAGTATTTATTCTAAAAAATAAGTATTTTAACTCACAATATTTTTCGATAGTTTGGAGCGGGTGAATTTGAACTATGAATTTCTTTGTTGAAAACACCAGCTGTTGGAGTGAGTGTGTTTCAAACACTAAATCTTTGCTTTGTGTCCCACATTGGTTAGGAATAAATCTTGTTATGAGTTTATAAGGCTTTGCACATCTTAGGTGGTAAGTTGGGACACAATGGTCTAGGTGTTGGCTTGGGCTTGGGCTTGGGCTTGGATTTGTTACATCATTCTTGGGCCCCACCTTTTCCCTTACTTTTTTTTAGCCCAAATTTTGATTTGATTTTGTTATGTCCGTTGGTGAGCATTTAAGCAGCCCGTTGGGCATTTAATGAACAGCCCGTTGGGCATCAAATCTGCACAGTAATCGTTGATGCCTAGTCCTCTTGTCAACCTACTTGTCTTACATGTTGGCATATATAAACCCTACAACACACACTATTCATATATCATTTTTCTTCCTCTTCTCCAGCCGCATATCCCCTCTGTCTTTGCTTTGTTTTGCTGCACAGAAGTTTTAGTTTCAGTTTTTTTTTTTTTTTTTTAAGGAAAGGAAAGGCAAGAGTAAGGTTGTTCCTAGTTCTTCTTGCTTGAGTGTGTGATCAACTTGAAGAAATTACTATAGTCTAATCTTGGGGGGGTTGTTCGGCCAAGAGAGCCATTTACACCGAGTTCTACTCCGGGTGACACGTATCAACCTTTAAAAACAATGCATTTTGCGTGATTCTATAGTTTGTGAGATCTTTCTAACTCTATCTGATAGGCCACAAACTGAATGACCCCTTGTGATAAAATCAATTAATTAATTAGCCAAGTTGTTAATTAATCAATTTAGCATGCAAATACGAGGAAGCACAAACAAATCACAAAATACTAAATATGCAGCGGAAAAATAAATAACACGGTGATTTGTTTACGAATGGGGAAAACCCTAACGGCAAAAACCCCACCGGGTGATTTTCAGGTCACCACTCCCGAAACTCCACTATTATCAAATCAAGCGGTTACAAGTAAAGGAATCCCAAGTACCTTACCAACCTATAGTTGAACCCTTACCCCAATACCCAATTGGACTTGATCTGTAGTGACAATTTCCACCTTTGATGCACGGCTCCCAAGTACGTGACTAACCAATGCGCGGATCCCAGTACGCGACTTCAAACACCAACTTAAGAAGAAGTGGTTGGCTGCAAAGTTCTTCAGTTCATCATACACAATGAAGATCAGGAAGATTTTTGGTTACAAAACCCTATGATGCACATACACAGCAACTTCTTAGATAGAAGATGAACTAGGATAAGAACTTCGTCTTTTGATCACAATTTTCTTGAACAAGGATTGCTCAATGTTTTTGCAACTTGTGTACCACTTGACGGCTCTTAAAACAATCATTTTATATGTTTAGGGTTAGAAGAAAAGAATGCCCAAAACCATATTCACGGATTCCAAGAAAATCAAATCAGAAAAGCTGATTTTATAAATCTCGATAGATAGCAGGTGTCGAGGTAGCTATCGAGCAGGTGTCGAGGTTTAATGAAATTGCACTTCAGCTTGCTTTTTCTTGGACAGACTTGATGACTTCAACACTTGTTCTTGAAACCTTGTTTCTTGAAGTATTAAAAACACCTAGAACTACCCAATTACAAGTAGAGTGCGTTTTGTCAAAAGGATTAGCTAATTTACATAAACAAGTGACATATGTTCTAAACAAATGACATATGTTCTTAACAAGTGAACACACATATGTCCTAACAATCTCCCCTTTTGGCAATCCGTGACAAAACCACAACAAACAAATGAAAATATGAGAGAAGTCATAAATCACTCAACTAATATTCACTTGTTGAATACAATAAAATCTATCCTAACACAAACTCTTGAAAAACTTTGCAAGAAGAGAGTTTATGGCAAGTAGACTTTGACAACCTGTATTTCTGAAACACTTTAAACAAAACTCATCAAGGCATCTTGTGTGAAACAGAAATAAAAAGATTGCATACAAGTATAAAGAACATGTGTATAAAGATAGGGAAGAAACAACAAATGAAGAGAGAGGTGAAAGAAACATACATCCACATATAAAGAGAATAAGTACAATGTATGTAAAACTGGTCAAAAGACCTCATATACAAGATCAATGTATCTATAAAGAATAGAAAAGAAAAGATACATCAAAACCTCACTACATCCCTCAAAATATCAACACTCCCCCTATTAACATGTCCTATACTAACTCTCCCCCTAAGATGACTACTCTCATAAACCCAAAACTACTCCCCCTTTTTGTCACGAGTGACAAAGGGTGAAGTATCATGTAGACATCTCATCAGTAAAGCTAGCATCCCCATCATCATCATCATCATCCTTATCATCCTCAGAATCTGAAGCTACTGGAGTAGGCGGTGAAGGAGTAACCTCTAGAGCAAAACCACCCATGGTCGCCTGCCGTCGTGCAATACGACCAACACGAACATTCACCTGATACAACTCAGTGGAGAGTGTATCGAGGCGAGCATCCATGCGCTATAGCTGTGCCATAATATCTCCAAGAGATACATCGCCCGTAGAGGAAGAAGGAGCAGATGTAGAAGGAGCGGATCTGGATGGAGCTGATCTGGACGGTGCTGAACGGGAGGGAGGAGTGGCATCCGTTTGTCGCGACCTAAACTGAGCCTCACTACGTTTTACGGTAGCGGCATCTATGGCACAAATGTGAGTGAAATGGTCGGACACAGGAAAGGGGATAGAAAAATGGCGTAAGATCCTCGTGATAGCGAAAGGAAAGATGAGCTTATCACGAGACGCCGAATCTAGATGGACATCTATAATAGATAGGATGAAGTGAGAAGGAAAATCTATAGTAAGATGCTTTAGAAGTGACAACAAAAATCGAGCACGAGACTCTGTGATAGAGTTGTAGTGAGAGAGTGGATGGAGTACAAATGTCATCACCATGTTAAGAAATCTTGGACCTTTAGCAAAAGGCTTACATGATGTGAACTGATGCTCACCCCAATCAGCAGGACGTTGACAGAGTGCAGAGATGAGCTCATCTTTAGACACAGTCCTCAGACGCTCACAAGAAGGGTAATCAAGAAAGTCGATCCTAGGTACCCTAAGTACATCCGCAACTAGCTGCGGTGTAACAGGAATGCGCGTACCTCGAACGCGAGTGAAAAAGAGAGGTACTGAACGGTCAATTCCGTGCATGTTGGAGTAAAACTCCTGTATCAGCACGAGAGGGCAAGTGACCGGGATGTCACACAGTGACCCCCATCCCCTACTGTGAATGACAGAGGGAATGTCAATGTCGGCGAAGTCCGCCAGAATGACTTGGCGTTCCGCATGAACACCTCGTCGAGAAAAGTTATCCGAAAATGCTTTGTGGGCATCTCCATCACGAAACCGAAGGTTAAGAGGAGCAGAGTCAGAAGAAGAGGAAGCTCCAGAACCCAGAAGGTTCCGAGCGGGAGTGGATTTACGTTTGGGTGCCATAGACACTACTAACGTAAAAGAATGAGAAAGAGATAGAGAGGGAGACAATCAGAAAAGTTCCAATACAGTTCAAATATATCAAATATGTTGAACAAGAAGTACGTATGCATGGGAATGCATGAGCATGTGACATGCAAAGGAAAAAACATCATGGGCTCAGCCCAATCCAATCCTAGCAGCATACAAACATAAAGCACACATCTAAATGCATGTAAATATCATTATAATGCAAATGAAATGCAATGTATGACATTTTGAAAACATTTAAGTGTAAACCCAACCCAAAATTTGACGAAAAACTCATCAATTTTGAAAAACCCCAAAAATTTTCAAAAAATCCCAAAACCTAGGTTTCAAAACATGAAATGCATGAAAAAGGAAGGGAAAAATGATCTTACCAAGAGATTGAAGCAAGGAATGAGCAAGATCCAAGTGGGGTTGAAGATTTGAGTGAGAAAAACAGGTTTGGGAGATGAAAAGCCACGAACAGATTGAGAGAGATCGAGAGAAATGAGATCAGAATTGTTAGGACATATATGTTTTAACTTGTTTAAGAACATATGTCACTTAGTTATGTAAATTGGCTAATTCTTTGACAAAACGCACTCTGCTTGTAATTGGGTAGTTCTAGGTGTTTTTAATACTTCAAGAAACAATGTTTCAAGGTCAAGTGTTGAAGTCATCAAGTCTGTCCAAGAAAAAGCAAGCTGAAGTGCAAAGTTTTTAAAACTCGACACCTCTCGATAGCTACCTCGACACCTGCTATCTGTCGAGATTTAAAAAGTCAGAATTCCAATCTGATTTTCTTGGGATCCGTGAATATGTTTTTGGGCCTTCTTTTCTTCTAACCCTAAACATATAAAAGGATTATTTTAAGAGCCGTTTTGGGTGACACAAGTTGCATTATCATTGAGCAATCTCTGTTTAAGCAAATTGTGATCAACAGACGAGGTTCTTGACCTAGTTCATCTTCCATCAAGAAGTTGCTGTGTATTTGCACCATAGGGTTTTGTAACCAAGCATCTTCCTGCTATTCATCAAGTGGATGAACTGAAGAACTTTGTAGCCAACCATTCTTCCTCAGTTGGTGTTCTGAAGTCGCGTACTTGGATCCGCGCATTGGTTAGTCACGTACTTGGGAGCCGTGCATCAAAGGTGGAGACTGTCACTACAGATCAAGTCCAATTGGGTATTGGGGTAAGGGTTCAACTGTAGGTTAGTAAGGTACTTGGGATTCCTTTACTTGTAACCGCTTGATTTGATAATAGTGGAGTTTCGGGAGTGGTGACCTGAAAATCACCCGGTGGGGTTTTTGCCATTAAGGTTTTCCCCATTCGTAAACAAATCACCGTGTTATTTATTTTCCGCTGCATATTTAGTTGATTGGTGATTTGTTTGTGCTTCCATAAAATTGCATGATTAATTGATTAATTAATTACTTGGCTAAATTAATTAATTAGGGTTAATCACAAGGGGTCATTCAGATTGTGACCTAACAAGAATCGCGATCTGACCTTAAATAGGCACCTCAGTAATTCTCGACAGCTGAGGTGTCGAGAGGTATCGAGGAAGCTGTCGAGGGAGGTATCGAGGAATTGGCCTTCGATAGATGAAGGTATCTGAGAGTTCAAAATGGGTATGGAACACCCTTGAACGTTTAGACCCCAAATAATAAGATTACCAATTCAAGCTTTATATCAAACAACTAATGTGCGGAAACATGATAACAAGCTTATAACAGAATTGATAAACAATCTAAGCCAAATATAAACACATCCACAGCAACAAATATAAGGCAAAGATAAAGGGAAAGAAGATGCAAACACACGGACAACACACGATGTGTTATCGAAGAGGAAACCGAAGTCCTCGGCGTAAAACCTCTCCGCCGCCCTCCAAGCAGTGATAAAATCCACTAAAGAATATAGTTGGGATACATGAACAGCAGAAGACCCTCCAAGCCTAATCTACCCAAGTACCTAAGCCCTCCAAGCTTCTTGCTCCAACGAGGTTACGCCGAACCTATTTCTTCTTTAGCTTCCCGGATTCCGCTACTTGACCATAGCATCAACCAATGTATATTGGTTCCTTCCCAAACTGCTTCCCTAAGCACCAAATGAACCTTCTCACAGACGTGGGTGTGGTGAGATAAGGATTTGGTAAAAGACCTCTCAAGGGTATGACAATGGAGAGGAAGAGAGTAGAGGAATTTGAAGAGTCTCTAAGGTAAAGATTGTGGATGAGACAATCTTGTTTTTCTCTAGGGTTTCTCTCACAAAATTCTCTCTGGAAGCCCTCTCAATTTAGTGGGTATAAGGGTGTATATATAGTAGGGTGAGAAGGGAATGCAAAACGTCAGTTTTTGCCAAACAGGGTTAACTCGCGGCTTGACCTCGCGGCTTGTCCAAGTCGCGAGTTCCAGTCGCGACGTAACAGCCTGGCCAGCCTGAAACTTTTGTCCTGTAG
This sequence comes from Quercus ilex subsp. ballota, assembly GCA_032727855.1. Classification (NCBI taxonomy): domain Eukaryota; kingdom Viridiplantae; phylum Streptophyta; class Magnoliopsida; order Fagales; family Fagaceae; genus Quercus; species Quercus ilex. The sequence goes on from CM064914.1 coordinate 35,904,952, forward strand.
CGTGACAACTGGCGTGACCCTTCAGCTTCCCAGTGTGCCTCTCACGTGCCTGCCTTTCGCGGCTTGCCAGTCGCGATCCACCCGCGAGCCCTAGCCGCAAGACTCTGTTTTTCTTGCACACTCTTGAGCTTTTCTTCACATCTTCTCACACACTACCCTTACAATTTTTCCACCTAAATACAGGGTTACTAAGTGCTAAATTACAAGCAAATTGGTCACGGAATAAAGCCAATTAGATGGTTGATTAAATTCAACCTTACAATCTCCCCCTTTGGCTATTCCGTGACAAAACCCTACAACAAACTCTAGACTTAAACGTGAGTTGGGAACAGTTGGAAAACTCACTCACACCTAACTCTAGATTCTGTAAAGCTCTTGAACATATGAATAAGTAACTCCTGAAACACAATAACATAGCAATATCATTGTATGCAGAAAACTTAATATGCATATGGAGCAAAATAAGCATGATCAAGCAAAAATGAACATAGGCATAAAAGCAATAATTCATGGCAAGATTAGCAACAGTAGTCACTTAAGCAAAAGTGATTACTATGTTCATTCACACAGGAAATGAACATCCGGACATGCAAAACTGATAAACTCAATTGAAGAGAATCATTTGCAAGTCCAACACTCAACCAATGCATACAAACATATATGCATCTAGGAACAATCCTACAAGGGCACAAGAGTGTTGTACTTAAGATAATGCAAGGCATTAACAAGTACCAAAACACAAAGCATAAAGGCTGCATAAGCAAAGATTTGCAAATACATGGCACAAACCATAAAAGCCTACAAACATGCAAAAGTGCTAGAAACAACCCTCAAAACTTACAAAAGCAACAATGGGTACAGAACAACAACTTAAAGAGCTGAAGCTGAAAAACATCAAACTATATATATGCTAAAATAAACAACTACTACCAAAAATTCACATATTGAGAGTTTTAAAACAGACTTAAACCATTTTAAAACAGACTTAAACCAGTGTATCAAACCAAAAGAAACACATATTTAAAACTCCCCCTCAAACCAGGCACTCCCCCTCAAGAGCTGCCTCAAAAATTCTCCCCCTTTTTGACCGGAATGGCCAAGGGGTCAGTGATCCTGGCTGGTATGAATGCTGTCAAACTTGGCAGAGAGTACATCAAGCTGGTCCTGCATTGCTGTCATCCTCTCAGTCTGTTGATTCTGAACATCTCGGATTGTATCAAGTCTCTCCAGGATAATTTGAAAGGCATCAGGAGGTACAGGTGATGAGGTGGAAGGTCTACTCCTCTTGACTCTTGCTCTAGGTGTGGAAACTGGTCCTGCACCTTCTGCTTCAGTCTCCATAGGATCACCTTCTTCATGGACACCCTCTTCTTCTTCACCTGGAAGACGACTCTGTATCCGTATGAGAGTAAATTTGTTGATAGCTGATAGAGGAGGCATGGGACTGATATCTTGTGGGATTGCAACACCCTTTTCTTTGAAAATTCTCATGAGAAGACTTGGAAACACCAGCTTGGGCCTCGAGGTGGTTTTAGTTTCTTCCATGATAGTAGCAAAAATGTGGGAACTGATGTCAATAGGGGTGTTTTCCTTAAGTTCCATAAGAAAGATAGCTCTGGCATTTGTCAATGTAGTCATCTTCCTTATAGGGTACAGATTGTACATCATTATCGTTGTTAAACACCTCATGTCTTTAGGAAAGTCAGAAGTGTTGAGACACCTCTTTTCTAAAACCCCACCAATCTTTTTCTGGACAGCTTCTAGGGAGACCATTCTGTCCTTGTAGTTTGTGAATTCATACTCATCTAACCCTTCCAACCCTAAAACTTTATCAATGTCATGAGCATCTAGGGTAAACTCCTTTCTCCTTACCCAACAGTTCAACTCCTCGTCCTTTATCACAACATTTGCATAGAATTCTCTGATTAGTGGTTCACACACTAAAGGTAAGTCACCCAGAAGTTTTTCCCAGCCTCTGCCTTCAAAGCATTTTGGAATGAATGTATCCCTCAAGTCATGTAAATCCACAAATCTCTCCTGGATAATGGTTCCCTTTACGAAGGAATCTCTGTATCTCTCAAAATGCTTGACTGACCTAAACAGGTTGTTGTCCATTTTCAATCTTTTATCAGCCTTCTTAGCAGGAGTCTTCTTCTTAGATGATGTGGAAGCCATCTGTGAACAATCAGAAAAGGCCACAACAAGACATAGCACAGAGTGGGGAAATGCACACACATTAGTAACAAATGAGTTACACTGTGATAAACAGGTTGACCAGACACAGACACAGACTAAGCACAGTTGATAACCAAACATTGGATATAACAAGTTCACCAAGTTTAAACTGAAGAATGCAAACAAATTCAGAGTAAGACCCATTTGGAATGAATAGAGCAAAAAAATACATGTAGCAACATCTGCAAGAACATGATAGCCATAATCCCCAATAACAACAACACAACCAATCAGATAAATGTATGACTACAATACAAGATTGCAGAAAAACCCCATACCCATATGCCCAAAACTAAACAGACAAATATCAATGCTCAGAGAGAGGGAAAAGTGACCTGAAGTAAGCAACTAATCCTAAACAATCAATGCAGCAAGAGCAAGTAACAGCACACACACTCAAACTCAACAAAAAAATGTAAACCCATGTTCGAACTAAAAAAAACACAACCCAACAACACAACATTCAGATTCAAAAGAACAACAGTGAAATCATGATGAATGAAGTGAAGTTTTGAAAACCCATACCTTTTTCGTGATGTTTGATGAAGATATGATGCAAAAATTTAGAGCTTTTTCAAAAGAACACGGAGTGTTGAGAGAGAGATTTTGAGAAGAAGATGAACAGACACTGAACTTCGAGGGAAAAACTGGAAAACAATTTTTTTTTTTTGAAACTGTCTTCAAAACGCAAAACACGCGTTTTTCGCGACTTGTCCAAGTCGCCAGTAAGTCGCCAGATCAAGCCGCGAAACACTGTGAAGGTAAGATTCTAGAAAAATCTTCTAAGTGTTTTTCGCGACTGGAAGATTTAGCCGCGAAGGAGTCGCGAGCTGAGCCGCGAAAATCTCTGAGTAAACCTCGCAATTGTACCTTCCACCCGCGAACAAGCCGCCAAAATGAGTTGCGAAAAGAGCAAAACTCAAATTTTTCAAAAATTTTCTAAGTCTTTTACGCGACAAGAGTACTGACTCGCCAGTAAACCGCAAAAAATCTCTGACTAATCTTGCGACTGGGACATGCGACTGGGCCAATCCGCGACTTAGTCGTCAAAACAGGGCAACACTGTTTTTGAAATTTTTGACATTTTGCGAAAAACAAAGTACTTTCCAAAAACAAAACAAAACACTCAAAAATCTTTTTGTGTTTGATCAACAAAGATTGAGCATGTGAAAACACATTTAATCAAGTACAATCACACAAATGAATATGGCATTCATTGAACATAGACTTGTGTGTTGTGTGTGGATATCGAAAATGAGATAGTCCTTAGTCCAATGTGAAGCTTCAATGATCAATTCAATCAAGGCATACACAACTAGCACTAGATAATGTGACCTATCTCAATTATAGAAACATGCATATATGACCTCCCACAAGTACTTGATAACAATTCTTTGAAGCTTTTCATTTGGCTCCATATTCAACATATCATTTGCAACTTTTGAGCAAAGAAAATCTCATTGTGAGATAGATGTCTGAAATTTTTGATATTTCAATTGATGAGTTAGCCTTTGGCTTTTTGAGCATCACACATTTTATTTTGGTCGCTTTCCCTTTTTCCTAGTCAAATACTAGTATGTACGACAGGCTTTTGCAGCTCTATATCTCTTTTCATTTGGAGATTTACATTTAGAGAGCTCTTTTAAAGCAAAAAAAATAAAAGGTGGGAAGATATATAGGCATGAGTCTATGCATGTCTCAAGATCAACAAAACCATTTACTAATCATTCATGACAAGGTTGAAGATCTATTTACAACAATCACATAGATTTCAGAATTTCTTCCATAAAGATATGAGTGCATGAGAGACAAGCTAAGCTCGTTAAATGCACACAGCCATAAGTACAAAGGTACAAGGCAAAACATGCTTTGAGACAAAACTCAACAAAGTGATCAAACTTTTTGGATTTTCAACTTTTTATGTGTTTTTGGATTTTTGACACAAAGGAACAATGATCAAAAACAGAATCAAAAAAATAATTTAACCAACACAAACAAAATTTTCAACACAACTTAGCAAGAAGCAACATCAACCAAGCATATACACAAACATGGGAAGTATTGATGCATGGACATGTTGTAATACTTATGCATGAGTACCCTTCGTCACCCACACGTCACGTGCGTTTGGGGTGATATCCTTTACGGATTGGGTATGGGAATTGGGACTATCAAACCTTCGTGTGAAGCTTTCAAGGCAGTTGGTGAAGGCACCGATCATCTTCATCACGTCCGTCATTCCTGAATCATTGTTTTGACTTCTCGGTTTCTCACCACCCCAAGACCTCTTGTCATTCCTTCTTCCTCTTGACCGAGGTGCGCTTGTATTGTTGTCTGCTCTCAGCTTTTGACAGTTGGGTCTAGTGTGCCCTTGCAGTCCGCAATAGTGACACACATACTCTGTTCTAGGACCCCATTGTGGTCTCAAGAGGGATCTTGCTCTGGTTCCGTGTCTACCCATAGATTGATTTCGGGGCTTATTCACCATCCGTTGCTCACTCACATTCTTCCTCTCAGCCTCAACATTCCCAGGGATGGCTTCTTCTCCAATAGGCTCTATGGCCTTCACAAATTTCACTTCTTTGGTAGCGTTGGCCGATGAGCTACTTCCTCCGGTATAACCCAATCCGGACTTGTCTGAGAAGTGTTTCTGAGACGAGATAACATCTTCCAGCTTTCTAGAGGAGACCCTTTCTATCTTGGCTTGCGCTTGCTCCACCTCTTGCTCAAGGAATCTTACTTTGGTATAAGCTTCCGATAACTCTCCATTTAGTGTCTCAATCTCACATTTAGCCTCTTTATATCTAGCCAGTAGACTTTTGTAGTCCTCTTCAGCCCTTTTCATCTTCTTCACAGCCGCCTTTACAACCCTTGCATACTCACCTGATTTCTCAAGAAGTAAAGCGTAATTCTCTTGAAGACCCAATGTACCTTCATCCTCTTCAGCTTCCGATTCTTCAACAACCCCAATAGACTCCAAATCAGAATGCTCACCAAGCTCCTTCACAAGTGTATCCAAGTCATCTGAGGATTCCACATGAGCAATTGTCATGAATGCGGAGAAATTTCCTTCTTCATCACAGCTCTCATCGGAGTCAGAATTTGATGAGTCCGAATCACTTAAAGTAGTGGCATAAACCTTTCCCTTCGACTTCAAGTAATTTGGGCATTCCTTTTTAAAATGCCCATGCCCATTACATTCAAAACATGTAATTCCTTGTGAGGATTGGGAATCTTTACCATCTTTTCTTCGAAACTCCTTCTTCTCTTTTCCGGCACTCTGGAATTTTCCTTTGTCACCAAATTTTCCACTATTCTTGAGCTTTAGGAATTTACGGAAGTTCTTTACAAGATACGCCACATCTTTATCTACCGTATCCTCTTCCGAAGAGTCATGAGATACTATCCTCTCATCAATTGTCTTAAGAGCAAGGGATTTGCTCTTCTTCGCCGAAGGAAGGGACAACTCATATGTCTGTAGAGAACCAACCAGCTCTTGAACCTTGATTTCGTCAAGATCTTTGCTCTCTTCAATGGCTGTAACTTTGGGCCGGAAACTTTCTGGTAGTGACCGGAGGATCTTCCTTACAATCTTCGAGTCCTCCGTCTTTTCCCCCAAGTTAAATTTACCAACAACCACTTCGTTCAACTTGCTGTAGAACGAATCAAACGACTCTTCATCACTCATCTTTAACTCCTCAAAGCGAGTGGTCAGCATTTGAAGTTTTGTGTCCTTCACTTTCTTAGTTCCCTCATAGGTTGTCTCCAGAATTTCCCATGCTTCCTTAGCAATGGAGATGTGAGAAATCCGGTGGAATTCTTCTGGAGAGACACCGCAGAAAATAGCATTCAATGCCTTGCTATTTGCATTTGCCGATGCAAGAGCAGCCTTATCCCAATTTGCCTTAGGAGCCTCCGGTTTAGTCCAACCTATCTCAACTGCATCCCACACAGTCTCATCCATAGAACACAAAAACGCCCTCATTCGGACTTTCCAAAATGCATAGTTATTACCATAAAAAAATGGTGGAACATTGAGAGATTGAGACCTATCCATCTCAACAAGGGGTCAAGGATCACACTCAGGTATTAAAACCACAACAAGTGTACCCGCTCTGATACCAATTGAGAGTTCAAAATGGGTATGGAACACCCTTGAACGTTTAGACCCCAAATAATAAGATTACCAATTCAAGCTTTATATCAAACAACTAATGTGCGGAAACATGATAACAAGCTTATAACAGAATTGATAAACAATCTAAGCCAAATATAAACACATCCACAGCAACAAATATAAGGCAAAGATAAAGGGAAAGAAGATGCAAACACACGGACAACACACGATGTGTTATCGAAGAGGAAACCGAAGTCTTCGGCGTAAAACCTCTCCGCCGCCCTCCAAGCGGTGATAAAATCCACTAAAGAATATAGTTGGGATACATGAACAGCAGAAGACCCTCCAAGCCTAATCTACCCAAGTACCTAAGCCCTCCAAGCTTCTTGCTCCAACGAGGTTACGCCGAACCTATTTCTTCTTTAGCTTCTCGGATTCCGCTACTTGACCATAGCATCAACCAATGTATATTGGTTCCTTCCCAAACTGCTTCCCTAAGCACCAAATGAACTTTCTCACTGACGTGGGTGTGGTGAGATAAGGATTTGGTAAAAGACCTCTCAAGGGTATGACAATGGAGAGGAAGAGAGTAGAGGAATTTGAAGAGTCTCTAAGGTAAAGATTGGGGATGAGGCAATCTTGTTTTTCTCTAGGGTTTCTCTCACAAAATTCTCTCTGGAAGCTCTCTCAATTTAGTGGGTATAAGGGTGTATATATAGTAGGGTGAGAAGGGAATGCAAAACGTCAGTTTTTGCCAAACAGGGTTAACTCGCGGCTTGTCCAAGTCGCGAGTTCCAGTCGCGACGTAACGGCCTGGCCAGCCTGGAACTTTTGTCCTGTAGCGTGACAACTGGCGCGACCCTTCAGCTTCCCAGTGTGCCTCTCACGTGCCTGCCTTTCGCGGCTTGCCAGTCGCGATCCACCCGCGAGCCCTAGCCGCGAGACTCTGTTTTTCTTGCACACTCTTGAGCTTTTCTTCACATCTTCTCACACACTACCCTTACAATTTTTCCACCTAAATACAGGGTTACTAAGTGCTAAATTACAAGCAAATTGGTCACGGAATAAAGCCAATTAGATGGTTGATTAAATTCAACCTTACAGTATTGAGAGGTATCGAGATGCAAGGCCAAATTCAGATTCTAGAAGCTCGATCGATCGACCAGGTATCGAGAAGCTATCGAGGAGACAGAGACTTTCTTGATCGATCCAAAAGGTGTCGAGACAGGTGTCGAGATTGTGATTAGAAAAGGCTTGAGAAGCTCGACAGATGACCAAGTATCGAGGAGGTGTCGAGGAGGTGTCGAGCCATCAGTGAAAAGCAGTTTTTTGAAAAGTGAAAAACACAGGCATGAATGCAATCCAACAAACACCTCAACCAATGATCCACTCAACATAAAAAGCTCTCAAAATCATCTCTCAACAAGAAATTTTAAGCATATAAATCCTCAAAAACACACACACACACTAAACAAGTCTAACCAATTTTATATTTCAAAAACAAGTTAAGACAGTTTAGTGAGCATACATTACCATATGTAAACACTTGTGATGGCCAAATCACATTGTACCTGCACATGTATCAAGGGTAGCAAAGAATATTGCGTTATGTGTGTGAAAAACATCGCAAGATTGCATATGTGTATACATGTTATGACGATCTGAGATATGAGCAAATAACTTTAACTCACACACAATCATAACTATTTGATGGAGACTATCACCTTCAAGGTACATCCTATGACTCCCACATCTCCTAGAAAACACGCTTGCAATCATGTTTAAAGCATTTTTAATCTTTTAGCTTTATATTTTCTTTGCATATTTTCTTTTAAGCATATCATGCATGGGCATAAAAAGAGAGAAAAGAAATACCCAACATGTTAAGCATAGACATTGCACTTTTGCTATGCCGAAGCATACGGATGTCTTTGACACTGCACTTTTGCTATGCCGAAACATACAGGTGTCTATGACACTGCACTTTTGCTATGCCGAATCATACAGGTGTCATACTATGATTGGCGGGCAACAGTGGTGAGATGGTCATTTATGCCTTTCTCTTAGGATTTTCTAGTCCTACACGTCAAAAAGAGTGATATGAGTGTTAAGTTTAAGAGATAACTTAATCTTACTCATCACAAACAAGAGCCACAAAGCTCACTTGCTTAGTTGTGCATAGAGATGTTCATCTAAGCTACAAGAGATACAAAGTTTAGAAAACTTTGTTTCATTGGCCATCCAAGGTACACAAATACCAAAGTACACAAAACACACACTGTTTTTGTATTTTTCAATTTTTTTTTATTTTTATCAAAAACAAAATAAGCAAAACTGAAAATAAACAAACAAAAACATGTTATCAAAGCAAAGCAAAAACTAGACTGACTCAGCAGAAAAGAAAAACACACAAGCAATGCAATAAACAAAAAAAAAAACAAAAAAAAAAAAAAAAAAAAAAAAAAAGAAGGGAGAAGAAAGTGATGAAATCACTTAGAGTCCTTTTTCTTCCACACCTTGGAAGAGCCTTTCCTTTGATTGAATCCTTGAATAGGCGGTGAGGGGGAAGAATTTAAACCGTTCAAGTTCGAAAGGAACATGAGGGCTTTCAGAAGATCTCCAAAAGGAGCAAGAGAGGATTGAAGCTGATTTTGGCTTCCAGATGCTATCATGCCATTGCTCTGTTGAGTGGCTAACCACTTATAGCAATTTGGTCAAGTATGACCGGCAGCTCCACAATAATGACAGTGATGCTGCTTCTTCTGTTTAGGCTTTTGAGAGTTAGCCTTCTTAGTTCTAGGGTTTTTAGCAGTATTCTTATCTAGCTTAGGGGGTGCTCCTAAGATAGATTTTCCCTTGTCTAAGTTCTCACTAGCTAATTTAGTTTTAACATCAATGTTCTCAATTTCAGTGTTATTAGCAGGAGGAACAAAAACAGTATTGCTAGTAGAAGCAGTATTAGAGAAAGAAATATCATACCCCAAACCAGTTCAATCCGAAGCAGATTTCTGATTGCTAAGCATCTCATCAAGCTTTGCACTTGAGGTCCTCTCCAGTTGAGCATTGACTTGAAACAGCTCCGCTTCAAGCTTCTTGGTCTTCTCAGCCAAAAAGTTGTTCTCAAATCTCAGTGCTCCAATAGTTTGATTCGCCTCATCAAACTTTGTGGACAACTCTTCACGATCGAGTTCCACATCATTGAGCTTCTTGGTGGCCAGCCTATATAATTTCTCATACTTTTCAGAGAGCTTGTAAAGCTTCTCATAGGTTGAATGGATATCATCTTGATCATCTATCTTCTCAAATTTGGACTCCACTAATTCTTCTTCTTCATCCACTTCTTCAACAATCCCTTCAGTAGGATTAACTGTGGCAGTGAAGACATTTAGGATTCCGTCATCCTCATTGTCGGAATCATCTTTAGGCTCAGTGTCACTTAGGGTTACAGCAAGGGCCTTGCTTTTCCCAATGCTCTTCAGATATGTAGGACGCTCATGTTTCATGTGTTCGAACCCATGACACCCAAAGCACTTTGGTCCTGCGGGAACAGTATACTGACCACCCTCCTTATCCTTCTTCCCTTTGTCTTGGCTTCTAAACTGAGAAGAACTGAACTGCCTGCGGTCCTTGTCGAAGCTCTTTCCATTGGCATTCTTCATAAACTTTTTGAACTGCTGAGTAATGTAGGACTTCATCTTGGAATCTTCATCATCAGAAGACTCATCTGTATCACTGCTCTTCGCCTTCAAGGCCATGCTCTTGCCTTTATTAGACTTGCCAATCCTAGATAACCCTATCTCATAGGTTTGCAAGTTTCCAACTAGCTCAGTCAAAGGAATCTTGTCTATATCCTTTGATTCCTCAATTGCCGTAATCTTGACATGAAATCTCTTAGGTAGAGATCTGAGCACCTTCCTTACAATCTTGGGTTCAGGGATGGTTTCCCCAAGATTGAAGGCTGAGTTCACTATGTCCTTGAGCTTGGCATAGAACTCATCAAACGACTCATCCTCCTCCATCTTAATTTCTTCAAAGCTTGTAGTGAGCCTCTGAAGTTTTGAATCTTTGACAGCCTTTGTTCCTTCATAGGTTGTTTGGAGGATGGTCCAAACCTCCTTAGCAGTTTCAGTTGAGGATATCTTCTTGAACTCCTCATTGGTGACTGCGCTAAATAGGGCATTTAGCGCTCTGCTGTTGAAGTTAGCCGCCTTGATCTTAGCATCATCCCAATCGGCCGGTTCTTCTTTTGGCTTAGTCCAGCCAATCTCTACAGCTTGCCACACCTTCTCATCTAAAAACTGCAAGAAAGCTCTCATGCGTACTTTCCAGTATTCATAGTTAGTACCATCAAATAAAGGAGGTATGATTAAAGATTGTCCTCTATCCATGACAAACAGGGGTCAATGGATCACACAGCAAAGATTAACCCTAATCAGAGTGTGCCTGCTCTAATACCACTTGATAGGCCACAAACTGAATGACCCCTTGTGATAAAATCAATTAATTAATTAGTCAAGTTGTTAATTAATCAATTTAGCATGCAAATACGTGGAAGCACAAACAAATCACAAAATACTAAATATGCAGCAGAAAAATAAATAACACGGTGATTTGTTTACGAATGGGAAAAACCCTAACGGCAAAAACCCCACCGGGTGATTTTCAGGTCACCACTCCCGAAACTCTACTATTATCAAATCAAGCAGTTACAAGTAAAGGAATCCCAAGTACCTTACCAACTTATAGTTGAACCCTTACCCCAATACCCAATTGGACTTGATCTGTAGTGACAATTTCCACCTTTGATGCACGGCTCCCAAGTACGTGACTAATCAATGCGCGGATCCCAGTACGCGATTTCAAACACCAACTTAAGAAGAAGAGGTTGGCTGCAAAGTTCTTCAGTTCATCATACACAATGAAGATCAGGAAGATGCTTGGTTACAAAACCCTATGGTGCACATACACAGCAACTTCTTAGATAGTAGATGAACTAGGTTAAGAACTTCGTCTTTTGATCACAATTTGCTTGAACAAGGATTGCTCAATACTTTTGCAACTTGTGTACCACTTGATGGCTCTTAAAACAATCCTTTTATATGTTTAGGGTTAGAAGAAAAGAAGGCCCAAAACCATATTCACGGATCCCAAGAAAATCAAATCAGAAAAGCTGATTTTATAAATCTCGACAGATAGCAGGTGTCGAGGTAGCTATCGAGCAGGTGTCGAGGTTTAATGAAATTGCACTTCAGCTTACTTTTTCTTGGACAGACTTGATGACTTCAACACTTGTTCTTGAAACCTTGTTTCTTGAAGTATTAAAAACACCTAAAACTACCCAATTACAAGTAGAGTGCGTTTTGTCAAAAGGATTAGCCAATTTACATAAACAAGTGACATATGTTCTTAACAAGTGAACACACATATGTCCTAACACTATCTATTTATTTTTTGTCTTTGCTAATTTTTTTAGGGTTTGTATTGTTGAATTAAAACTTGTTTATTTAGCCATATTTTCCAACAATTTTAAAGGTTGATATTTGTGTTATAAAAATGAAGAAACAAGTTGTTGATTCTCTTAAGGTCATTTTGGAAATTACAAAGCTTGAGGCTTTTGATGGAAATAATTTTAAACGTTGGAAAGAAAGGGTTTTGCCCATCTTGGAATTTACCGAAATTGACCGGGTTCTTTATGAGCCTAAACTCGAAGAAGATCCTAAAAATATAGCAAAGTGGGAAAAAACAAATAAATTGTGTGTTCATACTATTAAGTGTGGTTTATCTAACAAGTTGTTTGATAATTATTGTCATTTTACTTGTGCTAAAGATTTATGGGATGAACTTAATAGTTGTTATGGGTTTGAGGATGAGGGTGCTAAAAAGTTTGCTACTGCTAAATTTATGTTTTTTCAAATGGTTGAGGAAAAAAGTGTTTCTAGCCAAATTGAAGATTTTCAAAAATTAGTATCTGACCTAGCTAAAGAGGGTGATGTTTTACCCGAGAGGTTTGTGGCTCATGGCCTAGTGTTTAAGTTGCCGGACTCTTGGAAAGAGTATAAACACCGGTTACCTATTTGAATCTTCAACAAACTATCGTTGAAGATTATAAGAAATTGTGGCCGGAAAGGTTTCTAGAGTTAAGGAATTTACTTCCAAGGCTAATGTTGTAGAGTGAGGACCCTCTAGACCTCCACAACATTATAAGAAACATGATTTCAAGGGAAAGGAAAATTTCATAATAAAAATGGCCCAAATCCTTAAATCCAAAAGAAAAAGGGTAATTGTTTTATTTGTGGCAAGGTAGGTCATTATGCGGCAACATATAGGGCGAGGGGCAACTTCAACAACAATAAGAACAACAACAAAGGCTCTACATCAAATAAGACAAATGTGGTGCAAACGAAGAGATCATTGTGGCCGTGGTGTGTGAGGCACACTTGGTGACAAAAGTGAAGGGATGGGTAGTTGACTCGACTTGCACAAGACACATTGGTGCATTCAAAGACGAGTTTATTTCCTACACTCCCATGGCTGAAGGCACCAAATGTGTCTATGTTGGGGACAATAGGTCCGTGCCGGTGAGTGGTAAAGGGAAGGTACTCTTGAAGCAAACTTCCGGTAAAACTCTTTCACTCAATAATGTCTTTCATGTACCTCACTTTCGACATAATCTCATTTCGGTACATTTGCTTGGTAAGGCCGGTATTAAAGTTTTATTTGATGGTGGCATAGTTACTTTAACTAAGAATGAAGTCTTTATTGGTAAGGGCTATGATGATGAAGGTCTCTTTGTACTTAATGTTGATCAAGTTATTAATGAAAAAGGTTCATCTTCTTGTGCTTACTTAGTTGATTCCATTGATATTTGGCATGGTAGACTTGGACATGTTAATCTTGGCTATATAAAGAAAATGAAAGAATGTGGAATTATTAACTCACTAAGTGAAGCTAATATGGACAAATGTGAAATTTGTGCCGAAACTAAAATCACCAAGAAACATTGTAAATATATAACAAGAGAAACTGAGCTTCTTGGATTGGTACATAGTGACTTAGGTGATTTAAAACACACTATGACTAGAGGTGGTAAAAGATTTTTTACGTGATCTTTGTTGATGACCACTCTAGATTCACTAAACTTTATTTACTAAGAACTAAAGATGAAGCTTTGGAGATGTTTATAAAGTATAAAAGTGAAGTTGAGAACCAAAAGAATAAAAGGATTAAAAGACTTAGAACCGATAGAGGTGGTGAATATAAGTCTAATCCTTTTAAGGAATTTTGTGAACAAAATGGCATAATACATAAGGTAACTTCACCTTATTCACCGGAATCTAATGGAATAGCCGAAAGGAAAAATAGAACTCTTAAAGAGACGATGAATGCTATGCTTGTTAGTTTTGGGCTATCTTCCAACATGTAGGGGGAGGCCATTCTTTCGGCTTGCCATATTCAAAATAAGGTACCTCATAAGAAAACCGGTAAAACTCCTTATGAACTTTGGGAAAGGTGTAAGCCTAACTTGGAATATCTCAAAGTGTGGGGGTGCTTGGCTAATGTCATGCTACCCGAGCCTAAAAAGAGAAAGCTTGGTTCTAGAACATGTGATTGTGTGTTTATTGTAGACATGACAAAACAGGCGGGTCGGGTCGGGTTCGGGTCGGGTCAATCGGGTTCGGGTCAATCAGGTTGCGGGTCGGGTCGGGTTGACCCGTATTTTTCACATGAATTTTTTTTTTTTTTTTTATATTGAAAACAACATATATCTGTCATTTGGAAAGTTATGCAACAAATTACTTAATGTAAAATGCATTATTTTGAATTTACCACTTATATCAAGAATAAACTCAGTTAAACTTATTAATACTTATTCAACAATTTTAAAATTATACAAATCCTAACATTACTATCTAAAACAAAATAACACAAAGATAAGTAAAACAAATACACAAGTTTTATTTCTACACAATATCAACATTCCATATATAAAACAAAATTACAAATGACTTATTGGATAACTCATTTGATAAAGAATAAAAATATATAAGAAATTTACAATCTTGAAAATTAATTTTATAATCTATTATCAGTTGTGGTTGACACTCTATTTCAATTTGAGATATACTTTAAAATTTGACTGCTTACTTATTTATACATGGTCTCTTTTATGAATATCATATTATTGTTAAGCAACACACATTTTAGGAAATATCATAATTTATTTTAAAAAGCCGTTTATTTTGGACATAAATTATTAAAAAATAGGTCTAAGTATTCATAATTTATGCTACTTTGATACTTTAACTTCACTATTTTCACACTTGTGAATATTTCTCACATGTCTACAATTTTAAATCTATGTTTTTAACTCTACTGTAACCAGATTATCTTGGCATGTACTTTGCTATTTGATATCTAAAAATATTTACTCATTACAGAATGTTTAACCATTTATCTTTCAATTAATTTGCATATAGTTATGTAAATGTATTAATTGTTTACTTAAAGTTCACAATAAACAATTAAACCAATATTGTCTTAGTTTTACTATTTTTTTACTAAAAAAAAAAGTTTTAAAAAAATGGTTCAGGTTCAGGTCGGGTTGTGGGTCAGGTCGGGTTGACTCGCAAAAAACACGGGTCGGGTCACGGGTCAACCCGTTTTTGCTTCGGGTCAAAATAATCGGGTTCGGGTTGGGTATTTTTTGGGTCGGGTCGGGTCAGGAAATTCTGACCCGTTTTTCCATGTCTAGTTTATTGGTTATGCTTGTAATAGTTCATGCTATAGATTTCTTGTCATCAAAAGTGATATATTAGAATCATACACTATTATTGAATTCGAAAATGCCATATTCTTTGAGCATGTGTTTCCTTTGAAAAATAAGGAAAAAGAATTGCATGATTCTATTGAAATTTTTAATGACTTTGTTGATGATATGCAAGAAATAAGAAGGAGCAAGCGAGCTAGAAAGGAAAAGAATTACGGTAACGATTTCCTTGCCTATGTCATTGAAGATAAACCTGTAAGATACTATGATGCAATTAAATCTGTAGATGCACCTTTTGGTTGGAAGCAATTAATAATGAATTAGAATCTATTATGTCTAATCATACTTGGGAATTAGTTGAGCTTCCACCCAAGGTTAAATCTATTGGTTGCAAATGGGTGTTTAAAAGGAAATTAAAACCGGATGGTACAATTGATAAGTTTAAAGCTCGCTTAGTAGCCAAGGGCTATAAGCAAAAACATAATGTGGATTATTTTTATACTTATTCTCCGGTCACTAGAATTGCATCTATTAGAATTTTATTTGCCATTACTTCTATTTACAAACTTGTAGTACATCAAATGGATGTTACAATTGCTTTTTTAAATGGTGATTTAGAAGAAGAGATTTATATGGAACAACCCGAGAGTTATGTAGTTCTTGGACAAGAACATAAAGTTTGTAAGTTGGTTAAATCTTTATATGGTTTAAAACAAGCACCTAAACAATGACATGAAAAATTTGATAATGTTATGCTTACACATGGGTATGTGATCAATGGTGCTGATAAATGCATATATAGCAAGTTTATTAATAATGACGGTGTTATTATATGTTTATATGTTGATGACGTGCTTATATTTGGTACTAGCCTTGATGTTGTGCATGATGCTAAACACTTTCTTGCCTTTAATTTTGATATGAAAGATTTGGGTGAGGCAAATATAATCTTGGGCATCAAGATCCTTAGGGATAATGATTGCATTACACTATCACAATCTCACTATGTAAAGAAAATTCTTAAAAAGTTTGAACACTTTGATATGTCACCTATGTCTACTCCTTTTGACTCAAAGGTGCACTTGTTTAAAAATCGTGGTGATAGTGTTTCACAAGATAAATATGCATAAATCATTCGTAGTTTGATGTTTTTGACAAACTGTACTCGCTCGGATATTGCATATGTTGTTGGTAGATTGAGTAGATATAATCATAATCCTAGTATTGAACATTGGGATGCAATATCTAGATTGTTGAGATATTTAAAGGGTACTTTTGATTATGGTTTGTCATATTGTGGTTATCCTGCTATATTAGAAGGATATTGTGATGCTAATTGGATCTCTGATACAGATGAGGTAAAGTCCACTAGTGGATATGTGTTCACACTAGCTAGAGGGGCTGTCTCTTGGAAATCATCCAAGCAGACCTGCATAGCGAGATCCACCATGGAATCGGAGTTAGTAGCCTCAGAAAAGGCTGGGTCCGAAGCCGAGTGGCTTAGGAGTTTGTTAATTGATATACCATTGTAAACTAACTCTATTGCCTCTATTTGCTTGCATTGTGATTGCTAGGCTGCCATAGCACGTGCTAAGAACAAAATCTATAATGGGAAAAGTCGACATATCCGATGGAGGCACAATATTGTGAGGCAGCTCATTGATAATGGTGTAATGTCCTTGGACTTTGTGAGGTCAGAAATGAATTTGGCCGATCCTTTGACCAAGCCACTAGCAAGAAGGCTGGTGAGTCAGACATCGAGGGGGATAGGATTGATACCCAAATTATGACACTATAGCCAATGCCCAACCTCTATGATGGGTGATTCCACGCAAGGGGTTAAATGGGTAGAGGTCATTTGTGGTCCATATGGGCACTGTCAGTTATTATGTATTCCGCTATCTTATTGAGGAGATTAGTGATGAGTCCATCCCTATGGTGTGAGACAGTGTTAAGTTGCAGATTGTTGGAGGTTGAGTTCTAGCTCTTAATGGATCCATAGTCCCTACCTGTTGGGATAGGGTGTACTGCACACACTCTTGATGAATGCCACCTATGTGGGAGTGGAAGTTGTGCCGCTTCCTATGAGACTTGGGTAGGTCTCTAGAGCTCTCATGAAACCCAGTGGCGCATGGCCTGTATAAGGCGTCATCCCGCTTATGGAACAACCTTGGTAAAGAAAGGTATGTGGGTGGTAAGTTTGGTTATCTAATAGTTTGGTTAAAAGAGTCTAACTCTACCATTGTCTAGTAGTTCCTACTTATTTATCTCAAGTATGGTTAAAACCTTAGGGTACCATATTGATGCATGCCTTCTTGAGTTTATTGCCTTTCCTAGTTTAGTGTTTGTAACATGTGGGGGATTGTTGGAGTGAGTGTGTTTCAAACACTTAACCTTTGCTTTGTGTCCCACATTGGTTAGGAATAAATCTTGTTATGAGTTTATAAGGTTTTGCACATCTTAGGTGATAAGTTAGGACACAATGGGCTAGGTGCTGGCTTGGACTTGGATTTGTTACATTATTCTTAGGCCTCACCTTTTCCCTTACTTTCTTTTAGCCCAAATTTTGATTTGATTTTGTTATGTCCGTTGGTGAGCATTTGAGCAGCCCGTTGGGCATCAAATCTGCACAGTAACCGTTGATGCCTAGTCCTCTTGTCAACCCACTTGTCTTACATGTTGGCATATGTGAACCCTACAACACACACTATTCATATATCATTTTTCTTCCTCTTCTCCAGCCGCATATCCCCTCTGTCTTTGCTCTGTTTTGCTGCACAGAAGTTTCAGTTTCAGTTTTTTTTTTTTTAAGGAAAGGAAAGGCAAGAGTAAGGTTGTTCCTAGTTCTTCTTGCTTGAATGTGTGATCAACTTGAAGAAGTTACTATAGTCTAATCTTGGGGGGTTGTTCGGCCAAAAGAGCCATTCACATTGAGTTCTACTCTGGGTGGCACGTATCAACCTTTAAAGACAACGCATTTTGTGTGATTCTATAGTTTGTGAGATCTTTCTAACTCTATCTATTTATTTTTTGTCTTTGCTAATTTTTTTTAGGGTTTGTATTGTTGAATCAAAACTTATTTATTTAGCCATATTTTCCAACACCAGCAACATCAATTAGGACATGACGGTCTAAAGGCTTAGTAAGGCTATTGATAAGTCGATAGTTAGGAGCTCTTGGCTATTTTGTCTCAATTTTAAATGGCAAACAAATAAATAATGTAAGTTAGATTTATTATATAAATAAAAATCTCTGGGATCAAAGAGAGAACTGGGATTGAATTGAAGAGGAATAAGTTAAAAAGTGAAGACTCAGACTATTCTTGCTTTTGGATCTTAATTTTGGTGTGAGGCTTGTTTTATAATTGAGTGTGAGAGGCCGTTAAATGTGGATCGTATTGATAAGGCACAAGAAAGATGTTTCACTTATGCTCGTTTCAAGAAGATTAAAAGGGAACTCGACAAGCGAAAAGCGGTGTCAAACTAAATTATCGTTGGTGAATAATTGCCAAAAACCAAAAAATGAAAAAGAGAAAGGAATCATTTTATATTGCATTGGTGGTACCTCCCCTTGTGTCAAATTCAGAATCATTACTTGTTGATATTTTGGGTATGTGAGTATGTCATATGTGCACTGTGCACGCGTCATTATTTTTATTTTTAGTAAATTAAGAGTTTTTTTTTTTTTTTTTTGGGTGGTAAATATAAGAGATATCTTTGCATATAGGGCATGGACTCAACTCGTCAGCACAATAAATTCTTATCCATCCAACCCAATCCAATGCTTAAAGTTCCTTTTTTTAGGTTAAAGGGTTGGTTTTGTTTTTTGTTTTTTTTGTTTGTTTGGGTTAGATTGGGTACGGACTAGAAATATGACTAATCCAACCCAACCCAATCTAATAGATTAAAATATAAATATATATTTTTTGAATTTATTAATTTGATTTATTTTGGATTTAAAAATTTTGTTTAAATTTGTCTGTTCGATTTATTTCAATATTTTGTGACTTAGATTAGATAAAATTGGAATATTAAACAAAATTGTGTAAACTGTAATTATTTATAAAAAAATAAGTTTAAATAGTTTAATGAAAACCCAATTTTTAATTAGGCTTATATAACAATCAACCCAAGGGGTCTGTTGGGTGCATGGCACCATTGGTGGTTTCCAGCCCACACTTGGTAAACTTGCTCATTAATGAGCTTGTATCCCAAAGTCTCACAAGTCAGCCATCTCTTAGGGTTCGTTTGGTTGGAGGGGTAAAAAAGTGGGAGGATAGAAAATTGTAAGAGGATAGAAAAGTTTTTATTTTCTCTCCTTTTTGTTTGGTTGGGAGTAGAAAAGTGGAGGGATGGAAAAAATGAGTTTAAAAAAATTTACTCATATACCCTTATTAAAGAATAATGCCTAATTAAAACAAAAAAAGTGAAAAATAATCACACACAAAAGAGCAATCACCCAAATTTATTATAAAAATAGAAATCATGTCCCAAAAAAAATCATGTCTAGTTAAAAAAAAAAAAAAAAAAACTATTACGCCCAAGCCCTAGAAAATCAAAAGAAAAAAAAAAGAGGCAACATTAATGCTAAAAAGAAAAAAAAGAGGCAATTGGCAACGTTATTGCCTAGAAAAAGAAAAAGAAAAAGAAAAAAAGGGGGGGGGGGGGTGGCGGGGGCAACGTTACTACAAGAAAAAAGAAAAGAAAAAAAGCAACTTGATAAAGCCCATGTGCACATGGGGCATTTTTGTCAATCAAGAAAAAATTCATCCCCACTCAGTTTTCTTCCCATTTTGGAGAGAAAACATTTTGGTGGGCTTGAGGGGAAAACACTTGAACCCCACCATTTATTTTCCTTCCTCTCTACCCAACCAAACACACTCCAAAAAAGTTTTCATTCCTATTTTATGTTCAAAATTTTCCATCCACTATATTTCACCTCCAAACAAACACACTCTTAGTTAGATGTGGCCTTAAGTGTGTCTTACACCTGAAATTGAAAAGGAGCTGAAGCAAAGTAAGGCCATTTAGCCTTAGAGAAAAAGCTGAAGCAAGAGGTCATTTGACCAAGTGTAATGTTAGTGCTACATAAAATGACACTATTTGGATCACAACTCGTCTATATGGTGAGTTGTGAATGGTAGAAGTGTGACTCCACATAAACCCATCATCATACTTCTCAATTTAATATAATTAAAAAAAAAGGTCATACTAATGAGTGCCCTTAGGACATTGGTTAACAATCTAATTAAAGAAAGTTTTTAAGAGAAAAGAAAAAAAAAAGCAATTAATATTTTAACAGCTTTTTTTTATTTTCCATAAAAGCGATGTCAAAATTTTCTTAAAATGGATTGTTAACTAATGCCCTAAATGCACTTGTTAGCATTTCCCTTAAAAAATATATATATAAAATGAGTATATTGTTATTAACTAAATTTATTAATAGTTTTTTTTTTTTTTTTTTTGGTAATAAAACTTAACATTAGGGGTCCTTCTATACAAGGAACCTTCTTGGAAATACATTTTTTCCCATTTCCCGTGCCCACCCACGTGATTTGCACTTCATCTTAATAAATTGTTTTACTTTTTTTTTTTTTTTTGGTTAACGGGAAAAGAAATACAGAAACTAACTCACACTGGATGTGAGTCCAGTTCTAATGAGTCTATTAATATACATGCCATCTATATCCATGTTAACTAAAGACAAAATGTTAAGGCTTGGTGGAGAATTAAAAACAACAAAATAGTTGTCCATGCTACTCCCCCATCTTGCCAGCGCATCTGCACAACGATTACCTTCCCTATACACATGCATCACTTGAACCCGCAAGAACCTTCTCAACAAACACCTGCAGTCGCATAAGAGAGGAGAATAAGAGAGGAGAATATGGCTTGTTAGTGTCCACATTAGAGTTAAGCAGATCAACCACAACTCTTGCATCCAACTCCACAATCAAACTTTGGACCCCTTCACTCAAAGCCAGCTTTAAACCATCCCTTAAGGCCCAAAACTCAGCAATAACTGGCAAATCCAATGGATCTAGCAAATCCTTTAATCCAATTTTTTTACTTTTGTCATCTCACTCACCTACCTCTCATTATTATTATTCTTTCTTTCTCACCAGTGCTCTCTTCTATCTCCTCTCCTTCTTCTTCTTTTCCTCTCTTACATGGCCTGCCTCTTCTTCATCAAATTGAAAAAAAAAAAAAAAAAAAAAAAACGGTGTGTTCCAATTAACACATTTTATCCCACAAAATTATCACTTTATCCATGTATTCCCCTTCCATTTTACCATATTGTATATGTGTACATCTCAAGAGCATATTAACACATTTTATCCCACAAAATTATCACGTTATCCGTGTATTCCCCTTCCATTTTTACCATATTGTATGTGTGTACATCTCAAGAGCATCAAGGACAATGATACTTTATATAGTGGAGTTAATCAAGTATAAATATTATAAAACAAGTGTTGTACAAATAGCCCACTAAGACTTAAATCAATAATAGTAAATAAGCAAAAATTAAATAACAAGTACACACATAAAACACAAGAATTTATGTAGTTTGAAAAATTGCCTACCGTACATGATGATGATGGAGGAATTTCACTATTAAAATCGGGAGATACAATAGTGCATAAAAACACTATCAAGAAACTCAAATTTTAATTACATCCTTGTGCTCTCTCACACAAAAGACATAAAACTAGAAGCTGACCTCCTCTTTTTTCTCTATTCTTTTATATGGCTATACTGCTAGGTTATAGGAATTCATGCCTATTGCTAGGGGTGTTCACCAAACCACACAAACCGCAAAATCCACACCAAAACCGCCCGCAAAATGGCATAACCACACCACACCGCAAGTAACAATGCACCGCATGGTGAAGTGTAGTTTGTGGCTTTATAATAAGAAAACTGCACAAACCGCACCGCACCACACCATCTCTATATATTAATATATTTATTTTTTAAATATTAAATATATTATTAATCAATAGTTTAATAACCCTAGTTTTCAAAAACAAAAAAAAAATTAATAACCCTTGCAAGTGTTGATTAGGAAAGCCAACCCAAAATAAAGAAAAACTAGTTTAATAGTTTCAAACTTGGCCTAAAACAAAGGGAAAATTCAGTTTTGGGCTAGAATGGAAAAGCCTAAAATTTGAAAAATATATTGGTTTCAAACTGCATCTTATACACTGCACCGCACATGTAACCGCAAAAATGAGGTGCGATGCGGTTATGGTTTTCGCTAAACTTTAAACTGCATTGTACCATACCGCACCGCATATGTAACCGCAAAATGAGGTGCGGTGTAGTTATGATTTTGCCTGAACCGCACCGCAAAGTGCGGTGTTAAAAATTGTCCAAAACTGTATCGCACCGCACCACGAACACCACTACCTATTGCCCACATCAACAACTAGTATTTAACTTAATGAGATATAGTATTTTCATACAATATTTTGCAACAACAACAATATTATTATTCATATAATTTTTGAAATACACATACATGGACGTTCATATTGTGAAGTGAACACCCTGCTCAATTTCTTAACTTCCAAAGTAGAATGGAAGGATGACTTATTCATAGAGATAAAGCGAAACTGTAGTTTCTGTTACAAATCATCTAGACCCTAGAAGGTCTGGTTAATAGCGTCTAGAATGACGATAAGCGTAACTATGAATGCATAATCAATATTAGGATAAACTGTCACCATGAAGTTGTCTTTCCCGATCAGAATACTTTTAACTGTCATCTTCTCATGCATCTGCATTTTCAACATTAACAAACTGAATTTAATGTAAGGTTGAAGCCTTCAAATGATAAACCAAGGAGAGGACATAGTCTTTACATTTAATATAAGGTTGCCTATATAAGTCTTCAGATGATACACCAAAGAGAGGACTTAGTCTTTTGATTGGAACAAATTAAAACATGACGTACCTTATTTTGGCTAAAAAGTCCAGTACTTCTATATCATCAATTATTATTCACGTGTTATATCATCTTCCAATTAGGGTTATAAATGAATAAAAATGTTTATAAATAATTTCATTGCGTCTCAAGAAAAAAAATTAATATTATTTGTTTATTTTAGCAAATAAGTCAAGTTCAAAATCAAGTTTAAGTTAGACTATTAAATAAGTTAAGGTAAAATAGAAAAATATGTTCATTAACAAGTTTGTGAATATGAAACTTGATTTAAGCATATATGATATTATGTTTGTATGTATATATGTATAAAAACATGCTCACATAGCCTGATATATTAGATTGCGTAAGTTTGTGAATACATTCATATATAAGATACCATATAAGTATTTGTAAATTATTGATAGTTTAAATAGTATTCTATTTTATAGTAAAATTTATAATATAATTTTTAACAATGCAAGGTTGTTGAATCTAGTTTTTATAATTTCATTAAAAAAAAAAATCATTCTAACTATTTCAAATGATATAAATTTGAAACCATAATTTAGTTATTGATTATATGAAGGGAAAAAAATTTAGTCGTGTTGTTTACTATATATGGGGATATAAGAAGCTTGTGAACAAATTCAAGTTATTTGACCAAAAAAAAAAAAAACTTGAACATGCTAGCTTAGTAATAATAAACTTGAGTTCGCCTTGTGGTCTGAATAAAAAGTTTTAAAAATTATGATTTTTTTTATCTAAATATGAAATTTGATAATTATGATAATTCTAATTATGATTTGGTAATATTCTAATGAAGAGTTTAAAATTTTAAATATTGAATAGAATTTAATAATTAAAAAATATATACTAAAAAATAATGATGTATATAATTGTGAAACCTCCAAAATTTATGTGATAATATTAGAGAAAGTTAATATATATATATATATATATATATATATATATATGAAAATTACGGTAACTTTAAATTAAATTTTTTTTTTTTTGATACAGGTAACTTTAATATTAAGTCAAAATTTATGTGATAATTTTAGTTATATACTTATATATATATATATATATATTAATATTTAACATTTAATAATCGGTTTGTTTCGGCTCGTTTATAATCCAAATTCTTCTACTTCCACTTTTCAAAGTGGGGGACCTTACCTGGGCAACCACAGTGGAAGATTCTCCAGCATAAATGATACAAGATTTTTCAAACCAGCTCCCTTCGACCTTATAATCACAAACATCCTCGTTTCTGTTATTTGCCAAGTACACAAGTAACTTGGTCTTCAGTTGAAGCATAGAAGATCGCTTTACGCTAAAAATTAGATCAAAGGGGTCTTCACTATCACCCCTAAAGACTTGCCATCTGTCATGAGCAGTCATCATCTACATAAAAACATGAAAAGGATAAAATAAAAAGGATAAATTATTCTAGCTTTTTTTTGAGGTTGGAAATGTGACCTTCTCATATTTAATTAGAAAATGACATTTCTCTTGTGGTTTTTATTTTTGTTTATCATGTAATTAAGCTAGCTAGTAAACATTATTTTAAAGTTATTTTGGATTAGTATTTAATCTCAAAAATATGTATTTTAACTCATAATATTTTTGGGTAATTTGATAGTTTGGAGCAGGTGAATTTGAACTATGAATTTCTTCGTTGGAAACACCAGCAACATCAATTAGGACATGACAGTCATAAAGGCTATGATAAGTCAATAGTTAGGGGCTCTTGGCTATTTTGACTCAATTTTAAATGGCAAACAAATGATTAATGTAAGTTAGATTTTTTTTTTTTTTTTTTTTTTTGAGAGAGAGTTTCAACTTATGACATACGCTTCTGATGATAGTTTTTTATCATTAGACCAAGATGCCAATCAATTTTTGGTGTATGCGGGGATTGAACTTCAAATCTCTTATTCAACCGTCAGAGACTTTACCAGTTGAGTTAACTAGAACCTACACAAGTTAGATTTATTATATAAATAAAAATCTCTAGGGATGCAAATCGTTTTCATTAAAAAAAAAAAGAGAGAATAGACTTATAAGTTATAACCTCTCTCCCAATCTCGAACTCAAAAGAACTTAAGTATAATTTAACCAAATAACAATTCAAAATCTTCAAACCTTCTGTCGAAGAGTGACAACCGGATTTCCAGCACCATCAATCAGGACACGACGGTCACGAAGGCTTAGTAAGGCTCCCTTCACTTTGAAAATGACATTCCCATTGGTGTCTGTGACAACAAAGTTGCCATCGGAAATGATCATGACCTTTCTAACAATTGCAAGATCAACCGGGTACAGTTCACAGTATTGAGGGCCGATAATTGGAACAGGAGTGACAAAAAGTGTACCAGCTGGAGCTGTAACTGGAAGGGGTTGAACCATGAATGGTTTGGCCACGATTGGTTTAGCCATGATATTGACGCAAAAGTACTATAGGTGTTTGTAAATAACACTAGTCTTGCTTTTGGGTCTTTTGCTAAATGATTTTTGAGTGAGGCCTCTTTTATAGATACTGCTTGGAAGGAACTTTGAATAGAAGTAAGTATTTTATGTATCGGATATATGCATCATCTTTCTTATTGTGTGTGGATTCCAGCCACATGATTGAAATGGATTAGGAAGAACATATTTTGCAACTTTATGCTGGAATCTAAGGCGGCTTCCTTTATATTGTTGACGCTAGAATATCTATGCGAGACTTCTTTTATAGGAATAGGGTTATTTGGCACTTAGTAAATCTTTAGATTTATAGTATTTAATTAAATAATGAAATGGAAAGTATCATTTGCCTCTGTGCACATAATATTTGCCTTTATATATATGCTGGAATCTGTGTAAGGCTTCCTTTATATCGGTTTGAGCCTTTGAGGGACCGTTAAATGTGGTTGGGATGAGGCAAAAGATGCAATGTTCTAAAGCCTGACCGGATCGGATTTTGACTCTTCTTATCCAGAGCAAAAATATACAGGCCACATTGTACTTAGAGCTTAAAATGGTCCTCTCAGTCTAACGAGATTCTTGACATATTTTTCTCAAAAAATAAATAAATAAAAGGATTCTTGACATATTTTAATTAGCTTTTCTATATAACTAGTAGCAAACTCATGTGATGAGTGGGAATAAATAATTATTTTGTATTGTAATATAATGTAAAAAATTTTATCTAAAATTTTTTGAAGATAATTTTTTTTCCTTAAAAATTAAACAATTTCTATTTGGTCGAATTAGGTTTACTTTAGTCCAATTCGATTCACTCGATTAATTTCCGTCTCCCTTCAGTCCATTTTAGGCTAATTGGGCCTAAAATTGATTCTTTTTGTAGGTTTTCTTTTCAATCTTAGCTCAAAAATTCATTTTTGTTTTAATTTTTGGGTTAAAAATTATGAAATTTTATTATATTTGGGCTAAATGCTTTAGTTTTGAGTTAAAAAATACAAAGAAGATACTAAAATAAACGTTAAAAATTATAAATATGAGCCCTAAAAATGCAATAAAAATGATAAATATTTTGAAAGCTCAAATTAGTATGAAACATTATAGCTTGTTTAGAGCCCCAATTTTAAATTACGACTTAATTGCTTTTACTTTAACTTATCTAAGTGTGGAACAAGAGTAAATGAAGTGCAATAAACTGAAACTACTCTAGTGCATGAACATAAGTAATAAACAATAAATGTAAGACACAAAGAGTAAGGGAAGAGAGATGCAACTACAAAATAACATGGCGGTGTGTTATCAAAGAGAAAACCGAAGAACTCGGTGAAAAACCTTTCCGCGACCCTCCAAGTTGAAATCGCTCCATTAGTGAATAAGCTGGTGTACACGAATATCAAAAAGACCCTTCAAGCCTAATCTACACAATATACTTGAGCCCTCCAAGCTCCTGCTACCAATGGACTTCTCGGAGTCTTGTCTTTACTAGTTATCCGAATCACGCAATACCGCCGGATTGCATCCGCCAAGCTTTACCGGCTTCTTTTGGCAAATTCCAAATACTTCCTAAACTTCAAAACACTCTCTACACTCTAAATAGGTGTGGGTTGTATTTGGGTACAAATCTTCTCTCAAGGTGTAACAATGGGAGAGGGAAGGAGAAGAGACTATAATGATTTCTCACTAAAGGATGAGTAGCTCTCTCTAAACAAGGGTGGGTTGTGTTGTAAAAACCTCTCTAGGGTTTTCTTTCTAAATAGCCTCCTCTACTTTTATGGGTAATGAGGGTATATATAGTATGAGTGAAGGGTAAGAAAGTCACACTTAAAATCCTCCATGTAGAGAGTTTCGTGGGTACCTCGCGAGATGGCCTTTCTTGCAAAGTACTCGCAAAATGCATCCTGATACTTGACTCTTTAGCTTCCAGCATGTGCTTCTCAAGCGGCCTTTTCGCGGAAACCTTTACTCGCGAGCTTCTTGCGAGATAGTAGCAAAACTGCACTGATTTTCATTGCAAGCTTAATTCTTCACCAACTTAATACTAAACCCAATACAATAAAATCTCACAAAATACAAAGAAATAATTTGTTGTAATTACAAAACTTTTTGTCATGGAATAAAGACAACATAAAAATAGTTGTAAATCACAACTTTACATATTCAAAAGTCTTGTGTGGTCCACATTGGTTCTATTCGGTCCATTCTATCCTCTTCAGTCCAATCTAATCATATTTGGTCCTATTTAGCCCATTCTGTCCACTAAAGTTCTATTTGGTCCACTTCAATCCTATTCGGTCCTATTCAGTTCATTCTGTCTACTTTGGTTCTATTTGGTCCTATTCGGTCCACTTTCATCCACTTCAATCCTATTCAGGCCATTCGGTCTACTTTGGTCCTATTCAATCCATTTTATCCACATTGGTTCTATTCAGTCCATTTTGTCCACTTTGGTCCTATTCGGTCTATTCTGTCTAATTTGGTTCAATTTTGTCCTATTTAGTCCATTTTGTCCACTTTGATCCACGTTAGTCCTATTCAGTATATTTTGTTCACATTGGTCCTATTCAGTTCATTTTTTCCACCTTAATCCACTTCAATCCTATTTGGGCCATTCAGTCCACTTTGGTCCTATTTAATCCATTTTGTCCAATTTGGTTCTATTCGGTCCATTCTGTCTACTTCGGTCCTATTCAATCCACATTGGTCTTAATTGGTCCACTTTAGTCTAGCCTGTCCATCTGTCCTATTCAGTCCAATTTGTTCTTATTCGGTCAATTCTGTGCACTTTGGTCCAATTCGATCTATTTGTTCTTATCTAGTCTATTCGGTCTTATTCAGTCCACCTTGTTCATATTTGGTCCTATTCTGTCCATTTTGTCCACTTTGTTCCATTTGGTCCAATTCAGTCCATTTGGATCACTTCGATTCTTTTTTTCTACTTCAATCTATTTTTATGTACTTACATAATGGGGAAATACATGTTTGGATTTGAAAGTACCTAATCTAAGGGCGGTTTCTTTTATATCGTTGATGCTAGAATATCTATATGAGACTTCTTCTATAGGAATAGGATTATCTAGCACTTAGCAAATCTTTAGATTTATATTACTTAATTAAATTAGGAAAAGGAAAGTATCATTTGCCTCTGTGCACATGATATTTTGCCTTTATATATATGCTGGAATCTATGTAAGGCTTCCTTTCTATCGATGTGACCGTGTGAGGGACCGTTAAATGTGGTTGGTATGAGGCAAAAGATGCAATGTTTTAAGTGCCCATTTGTTTCAGCTTTTAGAAGCTGAAACGCACGTTTTGAAGAAAGCTGGAGGTGGAAGCCCGTTTGGTTTAGCATAAACGCAACTTTTATGAAAAAGTTGCGTTTTGGGCCAAGGCATAAAATGCGCAAGCCATTATGGAGCTCTGGAGGTCCATTTTACAAAAAGTCCATGCGTGTTCTGAAGCTATCCGTTGGGCTCTTTGGGCAATTACCAAATTACCCCTGATAAATCATCAATTCACACACGTTGTCCCTCATTCCTCTCATCTCATCTCTCTGCTTTGCCCCAAAGCCCTGAAGCTCACTCACGCCTCTCATCTCTTCTCTACTCTGCCCTCTGCCCTCTCAATAATAAATTTCCAGATCCAAACACAAAAAAATCCTTAACAAATTCCCAAATCTGCTAAGGAAAAAAAAATCAATCCCTTGCAAATTAGGATTCCTCAAAATGCAAAACAAAAAAACATCAGAATATAGCAAAATGATAGAATTACAAGACGAAATTGAAGGCGAATGAGTCAACAACACCGACTTCTACTTCGATCAAATCGGCGAACCCCTCCCAATCAAACCCTTCAACTCCGACTCCGACTCCGACCCCATTTTCGATCTCCAAGCCCTTCCCTCTCAGCCACTCGCCATCTCCGAACTCCATCACCTCATCTTTGTCACGCACTCCAATGGATTCTGCGTCACCAGAACCAAGGACGCTATCGATTACGCCAAGAACCAATAGACGAAGTGCTAAGAGAAAAGGAAAAAAAAAAAAAAAAGAGGAAGAAGGAGAGCTCTGGAACGTTCTGGAGTTTGGAGGAATGGCAGGGAAAAAAAAGGAGGAAAGAAGGATAAAAAGAAAAGAGTAAGGGTACGTGTGTGGAGGAGAAAAAAAGAGGGAAAAAAAGAGAGAAAGAAATGCCTTGTGTGGAGGATAAAAAAAGAGGGAAAAAAAAAAAGGAAAAAAGAAGAAGGAAATGTTATCATAATATTTTCACAATTCTTTCATAATAAATTATAAGGAGTAGGTTATTATTAGCTAATATTGGTGAGAAAAAAATAACTTTTTTAGAAAGAGAAATTTTTTTATTTTAATAGTATGTTAAAATTAAAATCAGTATCAATTTTTATCACAATATTTTCACAATAAATCTTAAGTAGTAGGTTATTATTAGCTAATATTGGTGAGAAAAAAATAATTTTTTTAGAAAGAGAAAAAAATAATTTTAATAGCACGTTAAAATTAAAATCAGTATCAATTTTTATCCAATATTTTCACAATACTTTCATAATAAATTTTAAGTGGTAGGTTATTATTAGCTAATATTGGTGAGAAAAAAATATTTTTTTTTAGAAAGAGAAAAAAATAATTTTAATAGTACGTTAAAATTAAAATTAGTATTAATTTTTATCACAATATTTTCACAATACTTTCACAATAAATCTTAAGTGGTAGGTTATTATTTGCTAATATTGGTGAGAACAAAATAATTTTTTTAGAAAGAGAAAAATTGATTTAAGTATGATGAAGTAGTTGATTTAAGTATGAAACAAACTCACATCCAAAAAAAAAAAGAATGAAATAAATTCCTTTTTATATACATTGTCATTTTTGGTAATTTATCCCTCAAACTGCCACTTTTATAAGTGCTAGCCAAACACTCAGCTTTTTCAAAAAGCACTTTTTAACAGCTTTTACCAAACACTCAGTTTTTTGAAAATGTACTTTTTCATTATACACTTTTTGAAAACTCCACTTTTTCATTATGTACTTTTACAAAAAGCTGAACCAAACTCATCCTAAAACTTGACCAAACCGTTAAATGTGCTTGATACAACTTGCACCTTGAAATCTTTAGGATTCTTTGCAAAAGAAAAATAATCTTCAAGATCCAATATATGCAATCTTCTTTGTATAATACCCCATCAAAGGGATATCATTAAAATTGAGAACTTGTTAGTTAATAGGTTCACTATGAGCATAGTTGGGGGTGGGGGGATTTGAATCTTAGATTTTTATGTTGGAAACGCTAGGAGGTACTAACTAATTGAGCTACAAGGTCTTAGACAAAAATTATTGAAATATTGAAAGAAACTAATAACAAATATACTTAAAAAAGAAAAGAAAAAAAAAGAAAAGAAAAGATGCACAATATACTTAAAAGAAGAAGGAGAAGACGACGACAAAAATATCAAGCCAAACTTCATTTATTACTATACATCATACAAACTTATTGTTTCCAACCAACCATCTCAATTTCATTGTACAACATCAGTTTTTTTAGAGGTGGAGTAAATTTGATAGTTATAATGAGAAATGACATATTTGAATTCTGAATATCTTTGTTAAAATTACATACCAGTTAAATTACACAACTACTAGTCTACTACTGCTTACTCGGACGGTTAATTTCATCTAGAATCACAATAAGGGCAACTATGAATGCATAATCGATGTTAGGATAAACTGTCACCATGAAGTTATCCTTTCCAATCAAAATGCTTTGAGCCGTGTGCTTCTTATGCATCTGCAATTCCCAAAGTACTAACTGAATTAGTTTAAGCTTCTTCCCAATATTTGTGTATTGAAATTGCGCAATGACAATATTATTAAAAATTCAATTTAGGGTGCACAAATTCATTTCTTTAAAAGGGGGAAAATGCATATGCCTCAACATATTAGAAATACCTTACTGTGAGAAAAGCTCAAAAACCACATTTAAGTGCATCAATCCAAAATTCACAAAGTAATAAAACTCAAATTCATCTATAAATTCCATTGATAGAAAAAAAAAAATGTTTCGTCAATTTATTTATTCAAATGATTTAAACTATAAATTGAAGAGGAATGGGCTTCAAAAATAAAAATTTGAAGAGTAATGAGAAGAACGCAACTTTTTTCACTAATACATTACTTCCACTTACACTTATCAATAATAATCATTTTTTTTTCACTAATCACAATAGGTAATGTAAAAAATTATGTCTAATATAATGACTCTAGAATTAATGAAAATTGAAATCCAAATTTATCTTTGAATACATCTATCCAGACCTATAAGGGTAACTGATTAAATTAATCATATATTATGAGGTGGTTTTTACCAACTAAGAGAGATTTTGTGCATGTGTAATTGTGCAGTGAATATCTTACTTTGGCAATGACTGTGGAAGAGTCCCCAGCATAAATGACACAAGACCGTTCGAGCCAACTCCCTTCAACCTTGAAATCACAAACCTTCTCTGTCGTGTTATGTGCTAAGTACACATCTAATTTAGTCTTGAGATAGAGCACAGAATGTGTCTTAGCGCTGAAGAGCAAATCTTTAGAATCTGTGCTCTCCCCCCTAAAAGCTTGCCACCTGCTATGTGCACTCATTACCTGCATTAAGGGAAAAAAAAAGCATATTTAATGTTTCAGATGAAGTAGTATAAATATAAAGATGTATTTAGTGTCATGTAAATTAAAATTTGAAATAATATGACAACATTTGCACGCACCAGATTAGATATCAATGAAATAAAAATAAAAGCTTTGCCCAGAACACCATTAATGTCGACTGGGTTCTGCATCGACGCTACTTTTTTACATAACATACCATGTCAACAACGGTGAAAAAATTTGTAAAAATTGTTGTTCCTAGACTCTTTACATAAAAAAGATAAAATTTAAACCATGAAATATACGTGTTAAGGCAGGGAAACGGGCACTTAACTAGCTTTCTTCTCACTGCTAACAAATCAATAAATTTATTTTTTCTTGATCTAAGAAGAAATCACTAATTAGAGGTTGGTAATTACCTTATCTTGAATAGTAACAATAGGATTTCCAGCAGCATCAACTATGATCCGACGTTGATGAACGAGGGTTAAGAGGACTCCTTTTACTTTGAAAATAATGTTGCCATTAGTATCGGTGACAACAAAGTTGCCATCACTTATGGACAAAACTTTCCTGACAATTCTAAGATCCACAGGGTAAGGGGCACAATAGTGAGGGCTAATCACCCAAAGGGGATTAGCTTGTGGTGCACTCGGTTCTGCCATAATGATGGGATTCAAGCTGTTCTATGTTCTATACTTCTATCTTGTTGGTAAGTTTGTCCTAAGAAATTTTGAAGTTTCTTATTTATATGCAGTGGGGGCCTATCCCTTTGTGTATGAAATTCAAGACTAAGAAAATGTTCACATTGCAGTATGCCCCAGAAATTTTCAATTGACAAGTATGATTTTTTTTCATCCCCACATGGGCTACGGGTTCAAATTTCAAACTCACAATCCTTGGCAGACTAGAACTTTTCAACTTGTTTGAAAAAGTGAAAACTCAAAAGTTCTGACTCGAGCTACGCTGTGGCCCTTTGTGCAGCAGCATTGCCTGAGGGCCTTTTCATCTTAGGTTTTTATTTTTATTTTTTTTATCATCAAATTAAAATACCAATTGGTTTTTGTCTTTTTGGTATAAACTGGAATTGAACTTCAAATCTCTTATTTAACTATTAGAGACTTTACTAATTGAGATAACTGGAACTCACAATTAATTAGTTTTCTAGTTGCATAAGCATAAATAAATTCAATAATTCAATAAGTTTTGTCACACAAAATTTTCAATAAATATGTTTTAAAGAAAATGCTAAATTACTATCATACTAAAAATCTATGACCAAGCGTTATAATAATGCTTTTTAAAAAAAAAAAAGTGACAATAATGTAATTGATGTTGCTTTGAAAATAATAGAATAAATAGTGTTTGAATTTTGCTTTTGTTTTTGTTAACACATTAATTTATTAGTTTATAAGGTTTATAAGTGTTGCAACACTCTTTTCATAATTCACATGAAAGCGATGTTACTCCCGTTAATTTAGGACTTTAACAAGAAAGAAATGAGAAAAAAATGGGAATTACTCATGATAATTGGTCAATTGTATGGTTACATTTTACAAATAAGAATAGAAGACAAATGTTTGCATTCATATGTCCTAATATGAACCAAGATATGAACCAAGATAAGAACCAACACGTTTTGACTTGACTATAATCTGTGGAAAGTAAATGGGTATGAAATTAAATTCCCAATTGCATGGTCAAAACATTAATCTGGCAGGCTTGAGTCATCTTATATTAGTCATTCTCTCGCTTTCAAGTTTCAACCTGTAAATGGATTGAAAGAGGGTCTTTTTTTTTTGGCGTGGTCGAAAACTATACCCCGAAACCACAGCTTGATCTTGACTACAGATTGGCTAAAATAAATTGTAATTCTGTAATTAGGGAAACCCAATTTTTTATGGACTTTTTGGCATCTCACTCATATGCATTTTAAAAGGATAATAACTAATAACTAGTGCACACATGAAGTCATGAGTTCAGTGCAAAATTATAGTACTTTATGTGTAATAGTGTGTGTGAAATAATATCACTTGTAAAAAACACACTCAACTGGACTTATCACAACACAAAAACATAAAGGAAGATGTGAAAAAAAAATCGGTGAATCATTTGGTGTTTTAGAGACTTTCTCAATAAATTGACAATTATGAATTATGTATTATTCGTGGCTTATCCGTTATGAATGTTGAACAAGTCCATAGTCTTTAACATTACGGTTCCAACATTATTTTTAAGCCTCCTTTGACCTATCAATTAATTTTCTTTGCCCAGTATTCCAAACGCGTAGGCAACATAATAATATTAGAACTAGGAATTTCTTTACGTACGGTGCACTTTCTATTCATTTATTATATACATACCTATTTAATCTTAATAGTTTATCGATTATTATATGAACAATGCTATATTTACCATGTTTTTATAATATTTTCATAATAAATCCTATGTCACTTATCTTTTAGTTCAATAATTTTAAATTTAAAAACATAATATGGTTAAAAGAATAATTTGCTATTAAAGAATATGCTAGAGATACAAAAAATTTTACAAACTGCTGATGTGGTGAGTGATTATTGGTAAATGAAAAAAGTCATATTAATTGTAGGCCTAAATAAAAACCAATAAGAGATTGGCTACACCAACATTTTGTAAAAATATTGTAAAATAGTTTATGAATATAGCATTACTTTAATAATATCAGAACTAGGAATTTCTTTAGGTACGGTGCACTTTCTATTCATTTATTATATACATACCTATTTAATCTTAATAGTTTATCTATTATTACATGAATAATGCTATATTTACAATGTTTTTATAATATTTTCATGATAAATCCTACTTCACTTTTTTATAATATTTTCACAAACTATTTTACAAATTGTTAATGTGGCAAATTCTTACTAATTCTAATATAGGCCCATCACTAACATTACATTTTTACTTACAATAATTATTTGAAAAATGCTAAAGGCACATCAGCTGTTTGTAAAAATGTTATAAAATAATTTGTGTCTGTAGCATTACTCAACAATGTTAAGATACCACCATGCACCATTGGTGTGGTGATCACTCCACAAGTATAAATGCTTGTGTGGTGTGGGGGGGCAAGGGCTGAAGTTCAAGTCTCCAAAAGGGAGTTTCACACACATATACACTTAAATTAGGGTAGAGTAGAAATTCTATCTTATATATATATATATATATAAAATAAAAATAAAAACTATGTTAAGATAAAAGGAATACAAATGTTGTGCCAATCAAGTAATGATTTAATGGGTGATTGTTATCCCAATCAATGAGGTGTGACTAGAAGGCTTAATTTTGTCTTAGCTGGGCCTTTTGAGATTGCTAGTGACATACAACCGAAAGTTACACCCTATTAGGGTACATTTTTTTACACCTAATTTTATTTAAATAACACCTATTTATTTTTCAAATGTCACCAACAAATTATTGGGCATACCTAAATATTTTTTACTATTACTATGCTAGCCTACAACCATTCTTCTTTCTATCACAAAATTGGGCTACAAATGTAAAACACTATAAAACCCAATATTTTTGTCAAGCCTAGATTATTTATTGAGCAAGTTAAAATCTCATTCTTTCTAAAGCCCAGGAATTTTTATGCTTAGCAATATTTGAAAAAGCCTATGATTCAAATACATGGCAAAACAATTTTATCAATGGAATTCAAGTCCATAATTAAAGCCCATGATTCAAATTCATTTCAATGCTATATTATCAATGGGATTCAACCCCATGATCAAAGCCCATGATTCAAACCCATGGCAAATTATTTCATCAAGGGAATTCAAATGCCATAATCAAAGCCTATGGTTCAAACCCATGACAAATTATTTATTAAAAAGTCTAGTTCTCACTGGCAACATCAAAAAGCCCAGTTCTCACTAGCAATATCAAAAAACCTAATTTTCATTGGTAAGATCAAAAACCTAATTCTCATTAGCAACATCAAAAGCCCAGTTCTCACTGGTAACATCAAAAGCCTAATTCTCATTGGCAACATCAAAAGCCTAGTTCTCGCTGACAACATCAAAAAGCCCAGTTCTCACTAGCAATATTAAAAGCCCAATTTACATTGGCATTATTTTATCAAAAGCCCAAGATTATTAACACTTGGAAAAAAATATTATGTTATAATTATTTCACTTAAAAGCCCAATGAGGAACAATGTTTTAATTTCTTAAACATTACTATGACAATCATCTCGAAAAACCATGGCATCATTTTATAAAAGCTCATGGAAAGTTATCTTGAAGGTTATGATATTTATCTCATAACATATTATAAACCCATAAAACTTATGGTCATTATTTACATCACAACATCCATAATATTTATCTTCAAAGTTCAAGGTAACTATTCATCCTACAAGCTCACCATCTAAATTATGATGTGATTTATGGAGTTCATCATTTTAAAAAAAATAGTATTTACAAAAGCATTTTGAAGTAATTAAGCTTATGCTATTATTTTAAATATTACAACTCATTACCCAAAGACCCATTACAAATATCCATCATAACCCAAAATGTTCACTAATAATAAGAGTCCATGAGGGATGAAAACCCATGGCAATGTGTGTTATTGATGTCCATTTTGTAGGTTCAAATATGGGATGAACACAACCCAGCCCAAAGGGTCCAGCCCACATGAGCAAGCCCGATCCAAAGAACTCCAGCAAGGGCAGAGAACTAAAATACACAATTAACTTCCCTCTTGTTCATCCCTGACCAAGGTACAGCTGGAGGCCTTTACAAGAGAACCAAGTCTTTGAGAATGAACTATAGGCTGTCCCATCAACTTTCTGTCACCCTCTACCTGACGTGAATAATGTCCAAAGATTGTGATATCAGCTGAAGTCTAATGGGTGATGGAACTTCATCATTTTCCTCAAGACTATATCTCCAGCAGAAGGAGAGTTGAAACCAAGTTATCCAAATCTCAACAAATCAACGCCATAAATGTAAAAAAACGTTCAAGATATGGTTCATGTGCCAAACCCATGAATTCTAAAGGGGAAAATTTGGAAACATGTGGTTTGGAGGGCATAAAGGAATCTTCAGTAGAACACTCTGAAGTGGGCTTAAACTTTAACACCTGGCTTGGGATGTTAAATCCTAATTCCTATGGTCCAAATCTCAGTTGTAGCACTAAGATTCCTCCTTGATACCTGCCTTAATCCTATTGGTTAAACTCAGTTTTAGAAATCTTGACATTTAATGCAAGATTACCCCAAATACTCACCATGTGTCATATTACCCAAAGAAGCAAAGCAATCCCAAAAGCAAATCTCTCATTTATGGCCAAATCCTAGGATAATTAATTTTTGTCTTGTCCCTTATCAATCCTACATTTTTGGACTTTTTTTAATTAATACCTCCCTAAACACCAATATAAAAGGGTAAGCACACTGGACCACAAAACACAGACCAATCCCTCTGAAATTTCTGGTTTTCTTGCCACTTTGCTGGTGATTTAGCTCTACCAAAGCTCATAAATTATTCCCTTTAGCCCACACTCACTTAGCCTCAGACATTCCCTTTCCTTTTCTGCATATTCACAATCCATAAATGCTTTCTAATCAGTCACAAACAACCCTTTACCCATTAAAGCCTTAACCTCAGCATTAACTCCATCATACCACCACAAGCTTAAATACACACTCACTCAAAATAGCCTACACTACCCCATTCATGCCCTATGTATATATATTCCCCAAAATCTTAGTTCAACATTTGCTACACTGAGCTGGAATCTCTCTCTCCCTTCACACCGTGCCAATTAACCCCTTTCTTCTTCCCATGGAACCTCTAATTTTTACCTTTTGTTTTACAATTGAAGGATATAATGTATTTGTAACAATAGAATTCTTCCCTCATATTGATGTAATGATGGCTGAAAGTACAGTAAATCCCCTTGACCAAGACACACAAGGACTTCCAAAAGTGAGCACTTTCTTAAATCTATTTAATAATTGAACTACTGGACTTTAAGTGTAATTTCACCCTACCGCTGGAGAATTTATTTTTCTTGTATTATCAAAACAGGGCCACTAATGTACTAATTAACTATTGTGAAGTATTTTTATTAGGCTTTTGTTGCTGTTTTGTCAAAGTGCAGCTTTTATTTCTTACTTAGATAGGCTTATCACCACACCGAAAGCCTTTGGACATCATCTCAAAAGCCCATTGTTGAGTTTTGGCTTGACTTCCCCATATTTTATTTAGAGGCATCAAGTTTCCCCTCAACTCATCCCTTGAGAAAACTAGCACATAATGGAGTTGGCACATGTAATTTGATCCATCTAGAGTAACCTAAATACAATGAGAAATCTCAGTTTTGGCTATTTAGAATTGTTAAATGCATAAACAGAACAAAAATATGAGATAAGCTTAAAAATTGAGTAGGGGACACTCGGTAAAAAAGAAGTAAAAAATCAATGGTCAAACCTAGTCAGATGTTATTGATGATAAAAGTGATGATGAGTGGCATATTTTGATGACGTGACATGCTGTTGTGGCAATGGTAGAGTACGTGATGATGTGGACGAAGGATTGGCATGGCAGCTTATGGGAGTGACACATGTTTGCCAACAATATAAGGACAATGTAGGCGTATAAGAAGCTGATTTGGCACGTCGAGGTGTGTGGTAAAGGCTTTAATCTACCCTTGAGTGTAGACGTCTTCGGTTTCGAGTAAATAAAGATCAAATCTTTTGAGTGATATGGTTGATAACTTAAAACGTTGCTTGAAAGGCTTGGATCTAACAAGGATAGGGCTCAAATGAAAATATAAATAAGACCACCGCACACTCTTGGTGCTCATTCTAAAAGTATAAATATTTGTGAGGTGTGAGAGGTAAAAATCAGAATTCAAATTTTTAAGAGAGAGCTTCACACATATATACTTAGATTATGTTAGAGTAAAAATTTTATTTTATTTATATATATATATATATATATATAAGAGGAGACCCATTCAAAAAAATAAATAATAATAAATAAGAGGAGAGAGTAATGATCCAGACTCTCTAATAAATTTCCTTTAAAACAATGGTGACAATAGCTACTTCCTTTCATCACTTTTTAACTTCTTATGCTAAACAGTGTCGTTGCACCCCCTGTCTTAGACTCAATTGCCACGCTTCAGTTGTTGCCAATAGTTACTTCTTTTCATCACTCTTTCATCCCTCTCTGAGTCAGAGAGCTATGACCTCGTAATCCCATTCCCCAAACTCATATTTCTATCTCTCAATTTCTACATCCATTTTAATCCCTACTCTCAAAATGGTCAGACTCTCCTCTCTCAAATCCTCCACCAACAACTTCCTCAGAAAACACAGAAAGTGGCCACACTCACCTTACAAAACCAAATGGCACCAAATCTTCAATCAAAACCAAGCCATGCAAACACTAAAACAAACCACAACAACAACAACAATAAAAACAGAACCCCCACAACAAGAACAAATCTCAAACGAACAACCCCACCTCCTCTCAACTCTCATACACACCTTTAACACCTACAACTGTGACCCAACCCCAACTGCCTATAACTACCTCATCAAAACCTTTGCCGAAACCTCTCAACTCCACCACATTCCACAGGTGCTCCACCACCTCAAACGTGTCCCAAAATTCCAAACACCCGAATATGTTTTCATTAACCTCATCAAAATTTACGGCAATGCCAATAAACTTGCAGAGGCTGTTTCTTTGTTTTATGAAATGCCCAAGTTTAGTTGTGTCCCTACAGTGTACTCGCTCAATACTTTGCTCTCAGTGCTTTGTAAAAAAAGTGATGGGCTTAAATGGGTTCCTCAGGTTTTGTTAAATAGTCATCAGAAAATGAATATAAGGATTGAAGGGTCAACTTTTAAGATATTGACTAAAGCTCTATGTAGAACTAGGAGGGTTGGATATGCTATTGAGGTTTTGGACTGTATGATAAATGATGGGTATGATTTTGATTCAAAGATTTGTTCTTTGATATTGAGAACTTTGTGTGAACAAGAGGGTTTGAGTGGTTTTGAGGTAATGGGGTTTGTCGAAAGAATGAAAAAGTTTGGTTTTTGTCCTGGGATAATGGATTATTCTAATGTAATAAAGCTTTTGGTGAAGGAAAGGAAGGGTTTTGATGCTATGGAGGTTTTGAATCAGATGAGAATAAATGGGATTAAGCCTGACATTGTTTGTTACACTATGGTTTTGAAGGGGGTTATAGTGGAAGGGGATTTTGGTAAAGCAGATAAGTTGTTTGATGAATTGCTTGTGTTGGGTTTGGTTCCTGATGTTTATACTTACAATGTGCATATATATGGTTTGTGTAAGCAGAATAGTGTGGAAGCTGGGATTAAGATGATTGGTTCAATGGAGGAGTTGGGGTGCAAGCCCAATGTGATTACTTATAATACAATATTGGATGCATTATGTAAGGCTGGGGAGTTGAGTAGGATGAGGGAGCTTGTGAGGGACATGGGAGACAAGGGTGTTGAGTTCAATATTCGGACTTATAGGATTATGCTGAAAGGTTTAATTGGTGAAGGTGAAATTATGGAAGCTTGTGTTTTGTCTGAGAAAATTTTGGACAAATTTTTCTGTCCTCAATGTGAGACATTTGATGAGGTAATATTTGGATTGTGCCAAAAAGGATTGGTTTGTAAAGCAATGGAATTAATGCAGAAAATAATTGGCAAGAATATTGCTCCTGGGGCTATGGCCTGGGAAGCCCTGCTCCTTAGCTCTGGATCTAAACTTTGCTTTTCAGAGACTATTTTGGCTGGTTTGGTGAATGGTGAACCCACTGTAAACTCACCCAGTTAAGTTGCTGGAATGGCAACCTTGAATTGGTGAATGGTGAACCTACTATAAACCAACCAATTTAGGTTGCAGGAACAGTAACCTTAATTTGGTCAATGGCGAACCCAATATGAAGTGACCCCTTTATGTGTTTTTTCTCGTTTCCTTCACTTTTTTGGTGGGTCAATTCTATTGTTTTTGGTTGTAAAGGTACCATAATAGCATCAGTAAAACTTTAGTACAAAGGAGTCTGGGGTAAGTCGCACCCCACGCATCAGCCTCAAGGTGGCTTCTAACAAAATTAGGGGAACAGAAAAATGCAACAAAAGAGCGAGCTAGAAGGCGGCCTTATTTTGCAAGATGATATGCACAATAATTTCTCTCCTAGTGGCACAAATGATGGGAATCGAGCTTACTAAGGTACCTGCAAGCAGAAAAAAATTGGTTCAAACTAACTCTAGATCAGGCTGCTGTTCCCCTCTACTGAGGGCTGTGTCTTGTATTAGATCATAGGTGATTTGAGAACGATTTTCTTGTTAAGTAGATAATAGAATAACTTTCCTCCTTTTTATATTTATGTATAGCATGTCTTCGCATTCATCTGTTCTTATCATCCACGTCCTCATTGAATTAATGGAACTATTTGGTTCTTATAAACTATATGATACACATTGATTGTCTCTCTAGACTTAATTATTTGCTTTTATTTCTATCATGAAAAGGTATTTGATAAAGACTTTACCCCTATAGATGTCTGATTGCTTTTTGTTTTGGGTATTTACTTTTTGAAGTCTAGTATTTTACTTGTGCAAAGTATAGCTTGAGATTCCTCTAACTCTAAGCACTGGTGTGATGGTCGATGTGTTTCAAGTGCATTTGTCTTCACATGGAGGAATCCAAATACCCTCAAGTTTTCTCTGATTGTCCAATCATATGTTGGAGTCGGTTTGTTGCAAAAACAAACTTGCTGCAGATTTTTTATATGACTAGGTAAGCTGCATTGTAATCCAGACTGCATAATAGGTGGAATCTAAACCCATATGTATGTTAATCCAGACCAATGCCTATTATTCTTGAAGGTGACTGAATCACAAGGCTGTTTTGTGTATCGATTTTATTTTGGTGACAATGTGATTTCTTTAGGCATATAAGAGCTTTACTGAACATAAATTGGATTTTCATCAGTAATATGGAGGATCAGAATCAGATGATTCAGTTCATTTAATCAGAGGCTAGTTTATTATAAATAATCCTTTGAGACACCTGCTAATTTTTAATTTGTCCTGCGGAAATGTATATCTCTCCCTAATGCCTTCCTCCAATTTATAGTACTTATATCAGTGCGTTCTTGTTAAGCAAGATAGAGGGTAACATCAAATATGAATATATCATGTCAAATCTAGCACCAGGTGCTATATAAAAATCACATATCAAATTAAAATAGAGGATCACTTTTTTGACACCTAATTAATTTGTTGATAAGAACTAAACAAAGCAAGTTAAAGTGAAATTGTTGAAAGCTAGCTTATTATTTCGGAATCTTCGTTATATTGATTATATTTCTTGCATGCTATATGTTTGAAGTAATTTCATACCATCAAGTGCAGTGATATAATAAATTATCGCTTTCCTTTTATCATTTCATAATAAACTTTTTTAACATGTAAAATTTTCTGAATATTAAAAAAAACCTTTATGGCTCTTAATATAATAGTCAACATTCTTATCTTATTGTTCATACATTATGAATATATAAATTCCTTTTGTCCTTATCACATCCAAGTAAAATTGCCTTTGTGGGTTCCCGTTAGTTCAACCGGTAAAGTTTCTGATGGTTGAATAAAAGATCTGGGATTCAATTCCCCGCCTACACAAAAAACTGATTGGTGTCTTAATCTAATGATAAAGAGTACAACTATCATAAGCAGACGCCATAAATGTCTCTGATGGTTAAATAAAAAATTTAGGTTCAATCCCCACCTACATCAAAAAATAAGATTATTTGTTTGTAATGGGAAGTTTCCTTGTACACCACTTTCATCTATTAGGAAGAGTTTTTGTTTGTAGTTTAGTTTATACTTGAGATGGGAAGTTGTGAGCCGTGGGATTAGAGGTTTTTTTTTTAGAAATAAATGAGGAATTTGTATCAGTCTAAGACTCTAGGTAGGAGTGGCAATTTGTGTTCGCGTGTCGAGTTTGTGTCGTGTTAACTCGTGAGTATTCGAATATATGAGTCAACACTAACTTGACATATTTATTAAATGGGTTAGTCGTGTCGACCCGTTTATTAAATTTTATCAAAATAAAAAAAAATTATAAAAAAAAAACAAATAAATATTTTTAATATAAAATTTAAAACTAACGAGTAATTACATCATAAATAATTATTCAAAACTAAAACATATCTCAATATCACAAATAATCAATCATAATATGTCAAAGAAAATACACCACAATAACTAATAAGTTTATATACTTAGTTAGAGTTTGAAGAGAATATTAGTAAAATATTATTTAATTAAACAAGTTAGACGGGTTAAACGGGTTTCATAGGTTAAACACTAACCCAACCCATTTATTAAATGAGTCAATCGTGTCAACTCGAATATGACACGAATCCATTAAGTCTCAACCCATAACATACTAATTTTATATTGTGTCGTGTCGGGTTCACGGGTCGTGTTCAATTTTGCCACCGTTAGGGAAAAGTTATAGGAAATTTATCTAATAGTTTTTTGTTTTTGAATTTGATTGAATTACAATTTTAACCTTATTTTTATTTTTAAGGAATAAAAAGTATCTAATTAGATTATGAAATTTTTTGATAATTTAGATAATGATAAGAGATAATAATTTTTTTTATTAAAATTTAAAAATAATTATCAGTCGTGGGTTCCAGTTAACTCAATTGGCAAAATCTCTGATAATTGTATAAGAGATATGGGTTCAATCTCTGCCTAACCCAATTCTTCTTCTTCATTTGTTTTGTTTTTTTTTTTTAATAGATTTTTTTAACTTCTCTTATTTGTTATCCACACATTTCACAGATATGGCAAAACGGGTCAGAATTTCCTGACCCGACTTGACTCGACCTGAAAAATACCCGACCCGAACCCGATTTTTTTTACCCGAAGTAAAAACGGGTTGACCCATGACCCGACTTGTGACCCGACCCAAACCCAGACCATTTTTTTAAAACTTTTTTTTTTTGGTAAAAAAATAGTAAAACTAAGACAATATTGGTTTAATTGTTTATTGTGAACTTTAAGGAAACAATTGAAATATTTACATAACTACATGCAAATTAATTGAAAGATAAATGGTTGAACATTCTGTAATGAGTAAAGATTTTTAGATATCTTTTTTTTTTTTAGAATCAAAGAGATTTTTAGATATCAAATAGCAAAGTACAT
Organism: Quercus ilex subsp. ballota; assembly: GCA_032727855.1. Classification (NCBI taxonomy): domain Eukaryota; kingdom Viridiplantae; phylum Streptophyta; class Magnoliopsida; order Fagales; family Fagaceae; genus Quercus; species Quercus ilex. Next base: position 35,949,360 of record CM064914.1, read on the forward strand.
GCCAAGATAATCTGATTACAGTAAAGTTAAAAACATAGATTTAAAATTGTAGACATGTGAGAAACATTCACAAGTGTGAAAATAGTGAAACTAAAGTATCAAATTAGCATAAATTATGAATACTTAGACCTATTGTTTAATAATTTATGTTCAAAATAAACGGTTTTTCAAAATAAATTATGATATTTTCTAGAGTGTGTGTTGCTTAACAATAATATGATATTCATAAAAGAGATCATGTATAAATAAGTAAGCAATCAAATTTTAAAGTATATCTTAAATTGAAATAAAGTGTCAACCACAACTAATAATAGATTATAAAATTAATTTTCAAGATTGTAAATTTCTTATATGTTTTTATTCTTTATCAAATGAGTTATCTAATAAGTTATTTGTAATTTTGTTTTATATTTTGGAATGTTGATATTGTGTAAAAATAAAACTTGTGTATTTGTTTTACTTATCTTTGTGTTATTTTGTTTTAGATAGTAATGTTAGGATTTGTATAATTTTAAAATTACTGAATAAGTATTACTAAGTTTAACTGAGTTCATTCTTGATCTAAGTGGTGAATTCAAAATAATGCATTTTACATCAAGTAATTTGTTACATAACTTTCCAAATGGCAGATACATATTATTTTCTTTATAAATATATATATATTCATGTGAAAAATACGGATCAACCCGACCCGACTCGCAACTCAATTGACCCGAATATAATTTTAACCTGCTTAAAATGACCCATTTTTAACCCATGACCCGTTTGACCCGCAACCCGATTGACCCAACCAGCCCGTCTTGCCCTGTCTTTTTCACTTCATCCAACTTTTATCTTCTCTTACCAGCCCTCTCTTGGGGTGAGCACTGAGGACATGCAAGAGAGTTCTCTGTCTCTTGTTTCTCTAGAGACGCCACTGGCACGTCCGGCGAGGTATTAGGCGGCAATAACGACGTTTTAGGCCGCAAGGCACGAGGCGGCGACATCTAGATGATTCCGTCGAAGCGTGAGGCGTGGTCGCCGTGGTGAGTCCGGCAAGGAGTTTGGTCACCAGCAACGGTAATACGTGTTCAGCTATTGAGTTTTTTTCATTTTGTGCGTTTTTGTCTTTAGAATAGAAGTGGCTAAGTTGGGTTTATACTTTTTAGGAAAAGGGTGTACCTTACCAACGGTAATATTTATGTTTGAACTAGAGTGAGTAGAAACCCACCGACTCTCTGATCTCATCCCAAAAATTGAAACCCATTTCACTCACTCAAATTGGACAGCATGAAGCGGCAGATGATAGAAACAGAGGAGAGGGAGAGGAGAGAGAGGCAGAGGATTGAAAGAGCAGAGAGAGCAAAAATGAGAGATCAGGCATGGCTGATAGATGTGACAAGTACGAGTCGCCGCCTCCTATCATCTGTTCGACAAAATGCCCACACTAACACTGATGATGGCGAAGACATAATTAGCAGTCTACCAGACTCCCTCCTCTGCCACATCCTCTTCCTTTCTCCCAATCCGAGACTCTGTCGCGACAAGCATTTTGTCGAGCAGGTGGAGGCCTCTCTAGACTCTCGTCCCTATTCTTCACTTGGACCAGAAACAACTTATAGAGCCATACCCTGATGAAAGGAATAAAAAATTTAAGTTTGTGGATACAGTGCTAAGAATCTGGACTCTTCGAAACGCCATTTCCAATCCCACCCCCCCACTACACAAACTGTTCATTCATTGGTATCACTATTGTCTTCCCTTCTATGTTGACACATTGGTCCGTGCTGCCAATCTGCGTGATTTGCAAGAGCTTGATCTCCATTTATGTAATTATCATCCTCATCAACCTTTGGAACTGCCCCGTAGTCTCTACTTTTCTACAACATTGGTGGTTCTGAAATTGGGGGCTGATATTCGTCTCAATCCTCATTCTGCTTGTGTGTTCCCTTGTCTCAGGATTCTACTACTAAATTGTGTAACATTTGCAAACCACGACTCTCTCTCCACCATCCTCAATGCCTGCCCGGTCCTTCTATATTTGTCCCTCCATGTGGTTGGTATTGATTTGAATAATTTAGACGAGTTCAATGTCATTGTACTTGTAGCTACGCTGAAAAGATTACATTTACATTGGGATGTTCAGCCTTCATCGAAGTACATATTCCAGATAAACACCCCAGCTCTCGGGTACTTTCATTTCAGCGGTTATTTGAACGGGGATGATGTGTTGGAAAAACTCCCAAACGTGGTTGAATGTGTCATTCAAATTGAGGATTGTGATCGGATTGATGATTATGCAAAGAGGGGATGGGACTTCGTGGGACAACTCTGTAACGTAATATCCATGGAATTGAGCACAGTTACCGCACAGATCCTCTTCCACGGTTCTAATCATGAAGATATTCCCACATTTCATAATTTGTCCTCCTTGAAGTTTTATGGTGACATTTGGTTTGACTGGAATGCGAGGCATGTGGTACACCTCTTGCTTTGTCAGGCTCCAAAGCTACAAATACTTACCTTTGAACATTCAATCTTGCTTGGCTTTAATCTTTATAAACCTAACCCTTGCTTGGAAGAGCCACTTAATGTTCCTGAATGTATGTCATCACACCTTACAACGTGTCATTATAAAGGATTAAGAGGGACTACGAAAGACATGGAACTTATTAGAAAAATCCTGGAGGCAGCAAGAGTATTAAAGACAATGAAAATCACCTTACTCAGTTATCTAGGCTCAAGGAGAAAGCTTTGTATTCGCAAGGAATTGAGGAAGTTTCAAAGGAGCTCTTAGAATTGTCAAATTGCATTTGACGATGGACAATTCACATGATCTGGCATTTTGGTTCGTTCCTCTTGGATATTGCATGTCACATGATTTGCTTTAATATCTTTTGGTATGGCTATATGCATATGTAATTAGGTCCATGTTTGTGTACTTCATTTGCTGTTTTTCCCAGGGCAAAATGCTTGAAGATATAATTTGTATTTGCTCTCTCCTTCAATTATTCTAGCTTTTAGTAAGCATGTTTTTTATTTGGGATTTTTCCCCTTGATATAGAAACCAACCAAAAAAAAAAAATCAATTTCTGGATTAAAAGCCTACATGGTGAACTGCATAGAAAATAATGGCAAGACAACAGCATTAGGAAAAAGCCTGCTTCTTTTGGATAGCTCTTTGTCAGAGGGTAAAAAGATACAATGCACACCTTTTCTTCTTTGATGAACACAATGCATACCTTTTTAGCCTTTTAACAACAACGTATTATCAATTATTTCAACCTAGTCTGCAAGTTACATGTCTATAAGTCTCAAATATATTTAGTCATTCTGGAATTAAATTCTCAAGGAAAAGGGGAGGCGATCAGGAAGGAGAAAAATAAAAATCATGGCTTCTTTGTGGCTGAATGTAAATGAAACTTGAGAAGTTTCTTGCACTAGTGCAACCCATACTTAAGCTTGTTATTGGGTTTTTACTAAATTTAAAGGACTATTGTGTTTACATGTTTGATGAGACAACATATAAGCTTCTTGGGACTGTATCAACCTTATTAGTTAAAATGTGTCATTTAGGAAATTCTATATTGATTGCATGCTAGCTATGGAACCATTCAATGTTAGAGATATTCTGGACATAAGCCATACACTGAATGGTTAATGAATATAAAGGTTGAAGGGTCAACTTTTAAGATAATGACTAAAGCTCTATGTATAATTAGGAGGGTTGGATATGCAATTGAGATTTTGAACTGTATGATAAATGATGGGTTTTTTTTATTCAAAGATTTGTTCTTTGATATTGAGAACTTTGCATGAACAAGAGGGTTTGTGTTTTTTTGAAAACTTTTGTGGAAAGAATGAAAAAGTTTGGTTTTTGTTCTGGGATAATGGATTATTCTAATGTTATAAGGTTTTTGGTAAAAGAAAGGAAGGGTTTTGATGCTCTGGTGGTTTTGAATCAGATGAAAGCATATGGGATTAAGCCTGACATTGTTTGTTATACTACGCTTTTAAAAGGGGATTTTGGGAAAGCAGATGGGGTGTTTGATGAATTGCTTGTGTTCGGTTTGGTTCCTGATGTTTGTACTTATAATGTGTGTGTTTATGGCTTGTGTAAGCAAAATAGCGTGGAAACTGGTATTAAGATGATTGGTTCAATCGAGGAGTTGGGGTGCAAAGTGCAAACCCAATATGAAAACTGCTTGTGTTGGGTTTGACATTGTCTGTTATACAATGTGGTTATTTACAATATAATATTGGATGCATTTTCTAAGGCTGGGAAGTTTACTAGGATCTAGGATGAGGGAGCTTGTTAGGGACAGGGAAATAAGGGTGTTGAGTTCAACTTTCAGATGTTTTGGATTCTGCTGAACGGTTTAATTGGTGAAGGTGAAATTATGGAAGCTTGTGTTTTGTCTGAGAAAATGTTGGACAATTTGAACAGTCCTCGATGTGAGATATTTTATGAGGTAATATTTGGGTTGTGCCAAAAAGGATTGGTTTGTAATGCAATGGAATTGATGCAGAAAAATAATTGGCAAGAATGTTGCTCCTAGGACTATGACCTGGAATCCTTGCTCCTTAGCTTTGGATCTATACTGAACTTTACAGAGACTATTTTGGCTGGTTTAACTCGCCCAGTTAATTGCTGGAACAGTAGCCTTGAATTGGTGAATGGTGAATCAAATATGAACTAACCCATTTATGTATTTTTTCACTTTTCTTTTACATTTTTGGTTATTCAATTCTTTTGTTTTTGATGTAAAGGAACCATAATAGCACTAATTAAACATCGGTGCAAACGAGTCTGGGGTAAGTCACACACTCACACCCCATGCTAGCCATGCATCAGCCTCAAGGTGGCTTCTAACAAAATTAGGGGGATCAGAATATACAACAAAAGAGTGAGCTTGATGGCAGCCTTATTTTGTAAGATCTGCACAATAATTTCTCTCCCTATGTGAGTGGCACAAATGACTGGAGTCCAGAGCTGATTAACGTAACTGTAAGCAGTCAAAAATGTGGTTCAAACTAATCAGGCTGTCGTTCACCTCTACTGAGGGATGTATATTGTATTAGATCATATGTGATTTGTGAACAATTTTCATGTTAAATATATAATAAAATCACTTTCCTCCATTTCATATTTATGTATAGCATGTTTTGGCTTTCTTCTGTTCTTATCATCCACGTCCTCTTTTTCTTCTTTTTGATAGACATCCATGTCCTCTTTGAACTAAGATAAATGGAACTTTTCAGTTCTTAGAAACTATATGATGTGTTGATTGAGAAAAGACTTTACCTCTATAGATGTCTAGCTTGAGATTCTGGTGTTGCTTTTGTTGTACTAGTACACCTTACACACATTTTGCATTTTTTTTTTTTTTGGAAGAGTCAGGACAATCAAGTTGAATTGGGTGCCTAGTAGTGATATCATGACGCTATCATTTGATAAATACAGGTAGTAGAACACATTGAATTTGCTTTTGAGATCCACTTGACTAAATTTTATACTGAAGTTTTTTTTAGTTTTTTAAAAAAAAAAAGGGTTGTTCACATATTATTTAGATGAAGTTCACTTTTACGGGAAGAAGATATCACGCGATTAAATACATATGATACAATGACACTATCTAATGGTGATTTACACATGCCTCAAAACTAGTAATGTCAACTAATTATGCAGAGAGCATTTGAACTATGAAATAAGCGGAACATAATATGTAAAAATAAATAAATAAATAAATAAAAAATAAATAAAAATTACAAAGTGAATGCTAAGAATAAAAGAAGCACAAACAAGTCAAACCAAAATTACATAGATATCATAATTGTGTAGATTGTAAACCATAGATGCTTCCAGTTGCAATGCGTGCTAGCAACTACAATTCTACAAGGTCCTGCATTGCTATAAGAAATTCATGGATAGTTTCAATTTGAAAAGATTTTATCCCCCTTTACATCAAGTAAAATTTTTACCAGCATCTAAATGTTCCATTTAGGTACACAATGGAACTACGCTATTTTATACAATTGCTGCCCTACATTTGTCCATCCTCACCATATTATTCTCACACCAAAATTATTTTAGTTTTAAATGAACCTTAATGGTCCGTTTGGATTGAGGGAAGGGGGGGAGAGTGGAGTAGAATAAATTTGGCTCAAAATTAATCTATTTTTAGCCAACTCTACTCTACTCCCCTCCACTCTCCATCCTTCCCTCCTCTATCCAAATGAACCCTAAGTAAAAGGCATCATTTGAAGATCTTTCAGTATTCACTAAGCCATGTTGTAATTAAATGTTAACATGTTTGCTAAAAAGATGTCATGACTTTCTTTTCCCTCTATTTAAAAATTCAAAAACAGATGAAATTAGTATTCTAATAAAAGATTAACACCTGGCTATGGATTAAGGCATGTTACCAAATCTTCACTTGAAAATGGAGGGCCAAAATGGGAAATTAACCCAAATTTTCAAACATTATAATTAGTAGGCCATGTTTTCAAACTATATTTTTTATTAGCATCTCGAGTCTATAAGACTCGGTTTCCGTAGTCTGATCACATCTAATGTGGCATTTTTTCCACGAGGTGCACACATGGAAATCGAGTCTCTAAGACTCGATGTATAAGATTTTTTTTTTTTTTTTTCGACCGAAACAAGGTAGAATAGTATATTTAAATAAAACAAATACAAATGGAGTAAGGAAGGGTCCTCAGCCACGTAGGCCTACCCAATAGCCTTGGCACAAGGACAAGGACAAGGACAGACTACCCACTGCCAAAAGCAAAAAAAAAAAAATGTATAAAATACAAAATAAAAGTTGGGTAGTCACAAAAAAATGTATAAAGGGTCCGGTCTCATCAAGACATCAACTTCACCCATTTTTATTTTTATTTCCCCAAGGCTTCCATTTCCCAAAGTTTACTTTGCACCACACCTTTTAAAACAATCTCTAAAATACAGTTTAGTCAGCCATTTTTACTTCTAGTCCTCTTCCTATCTTTTTCTTCTTTCATCTAAGTTTCCTTCGTTTCTTCCGTCACTCCAAATTTTCACACCTTTTTTTTTTTTTTTTTTTAAGTTTTCCTAAACCAGTTTATTCAACGTCTTGAGAGAAGAGATGGGAAAACAAGATAGAAAGAGAAAGAGAAGAAGATTAAGAAGAAAAGTTCTTGTTAAAGCATGACATTTGAGGTTTCAGTCTACAGAGCAGATTGCAATAGCAACAGATAGAAAAGGAAAACAGAGAAGCTACAAGTCGCTTTTTTTTTTTTTTTTTTTTTTTTGTGTATAGATAGTGACTGCTCAACTTTTAGTTGTATTTTATACATTTTTCTGTGACTACCCAACTTTTGTTTTGTATTTCATACATTTTTTTTGCTTTTGGCAATGGGTAGTCTGTCCTTGTCCGTGCCCAGGCTATTGGGTAGGCCTGCATAGCTCAAGACCCTTCCTTACATCTTTTGTATTTGTTTTATTTAAAAATACTATTCTACCTTGTTTCGGTAAAAAAAAAAAGGGGGGGGGGGGTGGGCTTATAAATCGAGTATTAGATACTCGATTTCCATGTATGCGCCACGTGGAAAAAAGCCACATCATACGTGATTAGACCATGGAAACCGAGTCTTTGAGACTTGATTTATAAGCCCTAAATCAAGTCTTTTAGACTCGAGATGTTAGTAAAAAATATAGTTTGAAAACGTGGCTTACTAATTATAATGTTTGAAATTCTGGGTTAATTTCCCATTTTCGCCAAAAATGAGTATAAAAATAGCTCTATTGGAAGGATAATGTCAAATCTTACCATAGGAAAACCTTGGGCTGCTTTAAGAACGCCTTCTTCTACTGCAATTTACAAAAATGGTGACTTTAGCAACCTAGTAAAAGAGCCTTGGAATCAGATTATACACTCTCTAAAAGATTTGATACAAGCTACTCAATGGATTGTATTAATTGTTCAATTGTTCGGGGCAATTCATCAGAGGCCATAGTGATAAAATTTAAGCACAATGTACTCTTTTTTTTTTTTAATGAACAAATAATAATTTAAACAAAGTTTAAACACCCTACTCAAATGCTAACTACCTTAACGGCTTAACCGAATCCACTAAGAAAACGGAATCATCAATCAACGAATGACGCCACTTAAACAAAACGCTGTGGCGTTTTGTGATAGCTGTCTCTGGTAAAATGAACGCTGCGTTTGGTAGCTCTGTTACAGATTAGCAATGAGATCTGCCTTTGTTGCTTGAGCATTGAGAGACACTACTGTGAAATAAGATCTCTCTGCGTGAGTAGAAACCCACCTACTTGACTCAGTGTCACTCAAATTGGATAGCATGAAGCGGCAGAGGATAGAAACAGAGGAGAGGGAGAGGAGAGAGAGGCAGAGAATTGAAAGAGCAGAGAGAGCACAAAGGAGAAATATGAGAAGTGAGACTTGCCTATCAGCTGTTCGACAAAATGCCCAAACTAATACTGATGACTACAAAGACATAATTAGCAATCGACCGGACTCCCTACTCTGCCACATCCTCTCCTTTCTCCCAATCCGAGACTCTGTGTCGACAAGCATTTTGTCGAGCAGGTGGAGGCCTCTCTGGACTCTTGTCCCCGTTCTTTACTTGGACCAGAGAGAACTTGGAGAAGAATTGTTTGATGAAAGCAATGGGAAATTTAAGTTTGTGGATATAGTGCCTAGAATCATGACTCTTCGAAAGAATCGAAACACCATTTCCAACCCCATCCCCCCACTACACAAATTGTGCATTCATTGGTATTACAGGTGTCTTCCCTTCTACGTGGACAAATGGGTCCGTGCCACCAATATGTCTGATTTGCGAGAGCTTGATCTCCACCTACGTACTTCTCCGCGTCAACCTATGGAGTTGCCCCGTAGTCTCTACTTTTCTTCTACGTTAGTGGTTCTGAAATTGGAGTTTGCAATTCATCTCAATCCTCCTTCTGCTTTTGTTCTCCCTTGTCTCAGGGTTCTACAACTAAAATGTGTTACATTTGCAAACCGCGACTCTCTCCACCATCCTCAATGCCTGCCCGGTTCTTCTAGATTTGACCCTCCATGTAGATGATAAATACTTGAAAAATTTGAACGATTTCAATGTCATTGTACTTGTAGGTACGCTAAAAAGATTACATTTAAGTTGGAATGTTCTGCCTTTGTCGAAGTACAGATTCCAGATAAACACCCCGGCTCTCGAGTACTTTCATTTCCACGGTTATTTGAGCGGGGATGATGTGTTGGAAAACCTCCCAAACGTGGTTGAATCTGTCATTCAAATTGAGGATTGTGATTCAGTTAATGATTATGCAAAGAGAGTATGGGATTTCATGGGAAAAATCTGTAATGTTATATCCATGGAATTGACCACAATTACTGGACAGATCCTCTGCCATGGTTTTAATCATGAAAATAGTCCCACATTCCATAATTTGTCCTCCTTGAAGTTTTGCGGTGACCTTTGGTATGAGTGGTATGCGTGGCATGTAGTATGGCTCTTGCTTTGTTGGGCTCCAGGGCTACAAACACTTGTCATTGAACATTCATCTTGGCTTGGCTATCTTAATAAACGTAACCCTTTCTTGGAGGAGCCACTCGATGTTCCTGAATGTATGTTATCGCACCTTACAACTTGTGCTTATAAAGGATTTGGGGGGTATGAGAACGAGATGGAACTTGTTAGACAAATCCTGAAGGCAGCAAAAGCACTAAAGATAATGAAAATCACTGTTTCCAGTTATCCAATCTTAGAGAATAAGCCTTATTTTCGCAAGGAATTGAGCAAGTTTTACAGGGGCTCTCAGAATTGTCAATTTGTATTTGACGAAGGACATTTCATATGATATGGCATGTTCGTTCGTTCCTCTTGGATATTGCATGTCACGTGATTTGCTGTAATATCTTGTGGTATGGCTATATGCCTATATGCATATGTAATTAGGTCCATGTTTGCTTAATTCATTTGCTGTTTTTCCCATGTCGGGTTTATTCCTATGGTACCAGGAAGAATGCTTGAAGATTTAATTTGCATTTGGTATCTCCTTCAATTATGCTAGTTTTTAGTAAGCATGTTTTTAATTTGGGAATTTTCCCCTTGATACAGCCAAAAAAAAAGAAAAAAAAGAAAAAGAAAGGGATTTCTAGATTGAAGTCCTACATGGTAAATTGCACAGAAAACAACTGCAAGACAATATAAGGGTAAAGGCTGCTGCTTTTGGACAGCACATTGGCAGAGGATAAAAAGATACAATGCACACCTTCTCTTCTTTGATGAATACAATGGATACCTTTTCAGCCTTTTAACAACTATGTTATCAATGTTTTTCAACCTAGTCTGCAAGTTACATGACTAAATTCTCAAGGAAAAGTGGAGGAGACTAGGAAGGAGAAAAAGAAAATTCATGGCGTCTTTGTGGTTGAATGTTAATGAAACTTCAAAAGCTTCTTGAATTAGTGCAACCCATACTTAAAAGCTTGTTATTGGGTCTTTACTAAATTCAAATGACTATTGTGTTTACATGTTTGATGAGAAGATAAGATATATAAGCTTCTTGTTTCAGTCTCAACCTTATTAGTTTAAAAAGTTTAAAAAGTGTCATTTAGGAAATTCTACATAGATTGCAAGCTATGAAACCATTCAATGTTAAAGGTATTTTGGACATAAGCCACACAGTGAATGGAAAATGAATTTAAGGATTGAAGGGTAGGATATGTTATTGAGATTTTGAATTGTATGATTTTGATTTTGATGGGTATGATTTTGATTTAAAGATTTGATCTTTGATATTGAGAACGTTGTGTGAACAGGAGTGTTTGTGTGGTTTTGAGGTAATGGGGTTTGTGAAAAGAATGAAAATTTTTGGTTTTTGTCCTGGGATAATGGATTATTCTAATGTGATAAGGATTTTGGTGAAAGAAGGGTAAGAGGTTTTGAATCAGGTGAAAGTAGATGGGATTAAGCCTGACATTGTTTGTTATACAATGGCTTTGAAAGGGGCTATTGTGGAAGGTGATTTTGGGAAAGCAGATGAGGTGTTTGACGAATCGCTTGGTTTGGGTTTGGTTCTTGATGTTTATACTTATAATGTGTATATTTATGGTTTGTATGAGCAGAATAGTGTGGAAGCTAGGATTAAGATGATTGATTCAATGGAGGAGTGACACAAATAATTTCTCTCCCTGTGTGAGTGACACAAATAATTGGAGTCCAGAGCTGAATAAGGTAACTGCATGCAGACAAAAATGTGGTTCAAACTAATCAGGCTGTCGTTCACCTTTACTTAGACATGGCAAAACGGGCGGGTCGGGTCGGGTCAATCAGGTTGCAGGTCAAACAGGTCACAGGTCAAAAACAGGTCATTTTAAGCGGGTTAAAATCGGGTTCAGGTCAATTGGGTTGCGGGTCGGGTCGGGTTGACCCGTATTTTTCACATGAATTTTTTTATTTTTTATTTTTTATTTTTTTTATAAAGAAAATAACATGTATCTATCATTTCGAAAATTATGCAACAAATTACTTGATGTAAAATGCATTATTTTGAATTCACCACTTATATCAAGAATGAACTTAGTTAAACTTATTAATACTTATTCAATAATTTTAAAATTATACAAATCTTAACATTACTATCTAAAACAAAATAACACAGAGATAAGTAAAACAAATACACAAGTTTTATTTCTACACAATATCAACATTCCAAAATATAAAACAAAATTACAAATGACTTATTGGATAACTCATTTGATAAAGAATAAAAACATATAAGAAATTTACAATCTTGAAAATTAATTTTATAATTTATTATCAGTTGTGATTGACACTCTATTTCAATTTGAGATATACTTTAAAATTTGATTACTTACTTATTTATACATGGTCTCTTTTATGAATATCATATTATTGTTAAGCAACACACACTCTAGGAAATATCATAATTTATTTTGAAAAGCCGTTTATTTTGGACATAAATTATTAAAACATAGGTCTAAGTATTTATAATTTATGCTAATTTGATACTTTAGTTTCACTATTTTCACACTTGTAAATGTTTCTCACATGTCTACAATTTTAAATATATATTTTTAACTCTACTGTAACCAGATTATCTTGGCATGTACTTTGCTATTTGATATCTGTGATAGTGCTTTTTCTTTAGCACTATGGCCCAAGGATCCTGGGCCGTGTAGGATGTTTTTTTTTTTTGGTGGACTGGGATCGATTCTCCGCAGCTAAGGGGGCTGTTTTAAGAATCGATTGGTGCACAGAACAAACTTCCTACAATAGAAAAAAAAACAGCTAACAAAAGAGCATATTCGTATTGAATGACAAATTAACAGTAAAGAAAATGTACAATAAACGAAATATAATGTAAAGAACACGTTGGAGATCCCTGAATTAGTGGGGTGTATTTCATTAGTTTCTTTTAATTGTGATTACAACTGCTCACTAGGACATGATGCAAGGTTCAACTGGGTTCAAAAGTCACAGACTTTGATAGCTATTCAAGCTTCAAAGACTTGCAAAATTTGAACTTGTTGAATCCGAGCGTGTACTATAGTAGCTATCTCTGGAATACCGGGAACAAATTCCCCTGTTTTCTCTTCAGTTTACAGAGTCCCTTCTTTTTTACAATTTTTGTGGGACTTCAGGAAAACACTAGTGAATGCTTTTAAAATGCTCTAAACGTAAAGAAATGAATCCCCTCCCTTTCTTTCTCTAAATCCCTCCTTTTATAGCACAGTTTCGGGCTCCCGGGGTACTGATGATTTCTCCCTTTTGCCCCTTAAAGTCTGTCCCGTGCCTGATTGTTTCAGGATCATGTCTTTTCCTTTTTCTTCATAGTTTCTCTCTTTTTGTTGCGACCAGATGAAAGTCTCCCAGCTAGCTTCCTATTTCCAGATTTCCCGTTGGCTGTCCTGAGGCTTTTTGGCTTTTGCTTCAGCTTTTCCAGTCGTACTTTCCTTGTCTTTTTTCTCCAAATGGTTGGAACCAAGTTCCTGCGTTTTGCCTTGTACTTCCACTGCGTGTCTGGGTCATAAGGCCCGCGTGCCTTTTGTCTCCTTTCTTACTTCGAATCTGTTTCAATTTCACTTCGCGCGTCCAGGGATCCTCTACCTCTGGGGAGCTTCTGGACGTCCTGACCCAATTCTGCTTCCTGGGCTTTTCTTCTTTGGCTTGCTGACTTTACCGGTTTCTTGGGCCCTTTTTTTTGTGGACCTCCAGATCAGATCCTCTGGGCTTCTTCCCCTTTTCTTCTTTTTCTTTTCTTCTCTCTTTTCTTTATTGTGAGAACCCACCTTTTATCATTTCTTTCTTTTACTGTGTGAGATGGGCCCAATGTCTTTTCCATCTCTTTGGGCCTTCTTTGTGACTAAATTATTTTGAACCTCAACATTTAGCCCCCCGAGCTCATGGGTTGCATGCGGCCCATGCGTGAGTTTTTTTTTTTTTTGCAGGATTCTCTCTCCTTTTTTTTTTGGGATCCTGATCTTGTATTTCTTCGGTATCCTGGCTCCTTTGCTTTTTTTTTTGTAACTCCTCCCTTTTTTTTGTGGGACGTGGCAGTTGAAATAAAACTCCCACCACCTACTTTTATGTTTCCCATAATACTCATTAATAACTGTTGATAACTTCTTCCCTTTTAAATTTAATTCCTGGCAACTGGCGCGTCTTTCCACACATTCTCTTCTCCAACTGCTCTTATTCCCTCATTCTAGTATTTTCTCTTTTATCCTTTTTTTCTGTCTAACTGAGTCTTCTATTTCCAACCCTTTTCTTTTCTTTCAACCAGTCTCGTCGCTATCTTCTTTTCTTCTTTCCAGATACCCATTGCTTCAATGGCTTCTTCCTCTTCTCGAAAAAGAAAGGAGTGTACTCCTAGCCCCTTTGAAGAGGAGGGCTCCTCTGGTTCTGCGCAAGATGAGTCTGTCGTTGGGCGCCCTGCTTTTCCCTTGCGAGACCCCTGGTATACTCCTAGCTTATTCTTTCCTCGGGTGTCCCATGGTGAAACCCCTTCATCTCCTCACGCCTGGGTATTCTCTGGTCAAGCAGGTTTTGCTGGTTCCGCGCAAGTTCCAGACCCTAGGGAGATTTTTGATCTCCAAATCAGGCAAGGACTTTGGGAAGCGGTCCCTATCTTCTTTGATTTTGTCGCTGGAAAGATCCAAGGCTGGCCCATTTGGGTGGATAACAAGCTTTCTGACAAGGAGTTTGTGGGTCGCTTGGAGCGTGCCGGCGTCCTGAAGGCAGTGGCTATCTCTAGGAATCTTGAGGGTTTCAGAGATGCCAAAGGCCTTAGGCATTTGGTGCGCCGTTGGTGTCCTACTCTGCACACTTTCTCCTTTTCTGTTGGTGAACTGACCGTTACTTTGGAGGATGTGGTCAATAATTTTCTCCTTCCGGTGCTTGGGGATGAAAACCCCTTTGATATCAAGCTTTCTGCTGAGGATCTCGAAGTGGAAGAGAAATTGTTTGCTCACTTTGGTGGACGTACTGCTTCTTCTGGTGGGAAACCGGCCAGGATGGGTAGGTGGGTTATGACTCTTTCGCGTGAGAAGAATAAGGAAGTCAGGCGTGCCGGGTTCCTTGCGTTCTGGCTTGGCAAGTTCCTATTCAGCGAGTTCCCCGGGTATGAAATCAAGTCCACTCTTTTTCCTTTGGTGATTAAGTTGGCTCAGGGCGCTCAATATCCTCTAGCCCCCATGTTTTTGGGCCATGTTTATTCTCAATTGGATCAACTTCACGGAGATGAGGCTGAGGGTGATTCTTGTTATGTCATCACTTCTTCGCTTCATTGCGCCATTCTCCAGGTATTTATGTGGGATCGTTCTTCAGTTACTCTAGCAAAATGTAGGAATTTAAAGTTTGTGAAAGATAAGTTTCAGGGATCCCCTGATGTGGTAAAAGGGCTTTGTGGCAGCTCTACTGACAGCCTCCCTATTATTTTTCGTTGGCTGAGTCTAAAAGGTGGCAGTCTTAACTTGGTTGAGTTATTTGATCAAGCAGGCCATTTAAATTGGCGCTCCACCCGGGAATTTGGCCCCGGTTTTGTTTGCAATTCTGTGTTATCTCCCTTTCTGACTTCTACAGGGAACACTTTTGATTTACGTAGTGGTGATGAAGGCAGCTTAGCCTACTTGGCCTGCATTAGTCCTTCCTGGCTTCCTGTACTTTCTTCAACTGGCCCACGGTACACCCATTACTCGGCGCATCGAGTACTTCGGCAATTCGGCTTTGATCAGGACATTCCCCCAGTGTTTAATGACATAGTTCCTTCTCTTCCTTCCTTGGATCCCTTCATGAGGCTTCAGGCCTTCTCTTATTGGTCAAGACGGAGTCCTCAGTTTGTAGTGCCTAACTCTCAGAGAGGAGTTTTTGCCTCAAGTGGCTATGCTGGTTATTGGAGGAGGGTTCAGAAGTCCTTTGCTGACTATGCTGGTTCTGGGACGATTGGAAGAGTACCCAACCCTGACATTTCTTCCGCCCCAACATCCAATAGGCGTCTGTCCCTGCCCACTGCTGGTATTGTTTCCACTGCTGTGAGCAGCAAAACTGGTTTCGCAGAACGGCATGCTTCCAGGGAAGGTTGGGTGACTTATGCGCGAGATTTCCCAGAGACCTGGTTGGGGTGTGACCTTGTTGTTGGTGCTTCTACTGGGGTACCACTTAAGAAAGGGGCAGTAGAGGCTGTAAGTGCTAGCACTCCCGTTGGCATAAGTAAAGGGAAAACTATTAAGTAGGAAAAGTTGGAGGAGGCCGCGGCTGAGGGTAGTGTAGAGGATGTTGATCCTAAGCCAAAGAAGAAGAAGAAAACTGGGAAATCCCAGAAGCAGTTGATACTTGCTGAGGAGAAGGAAGTGGAGCAACCTTTGGCCATAAGGGGCCGGGTGAAGACTAAGGTAGAGTCTTCTTTTCCCCAAGCTCCTGTGAATTCTTCCGTTCATGGTTCCTCGGGACCCTCTGGACGTACCCGTAGTAAACAACAAAGACCTGGAGACCCTGTTGAGAGAGAGAGAAGGGCAAGGCCTCTTTCTTTACTCTTTTAGGTTGTTGTTTCTTTTCCTTTTCCCCCTTTTTTTTTTGAACTGATGAGTGATTGTCTTTCCTGCAGTCCAAGCGTAAGCTAGACCCTAGGAAGGGTAGAAGCCAATCTTCTGGTGAAGACGTGGTATGGTTTTCCTCGTCTGCTGCTTTCCTCATATTCATTTTTACAAGTGCTATATGCCAGTGCTGCCCTGTTGCTCATGCCCTGTCTTTTTGCCCTTTTTTGTTCCACTTTTCTTTTGTTTTTTTTTAGGTTGAGGTTCCTCCCCCTGTGGTTGGTGAGACTTTGGAGGAGGAGATGGCTGCAACTGCATTCCAGAGTAGGGAGGAGAAGGCTCCCAGTGGTGGCATAGCTGAGGAGACCGGGCAACCAATGCAGGATGTCCAGGCTGCCCAGGATCCTGAGGCTCCCAAGTTTCCCACGTCCCCAGGTCCTCAATTCGAACAGATTCCCAATCCTGTCAAGGCCGTGTTACCTCAAACTGGGTTAAGCACAAGGACTTTGGGAGGCGCATCATCACCCGGGCAAACAGGTAAGCCCCCTTCTTTTATATAGCCTTTTAGTCTTTATCTCTTTTGGACCTCTTTTTTTTATATAGCCTTTTAAGTTCTTCCTTTTCTCCTTTTTTTTTTTTTAGGCCAAGCCACTGCGAGATCTGCCTCTGGTGCTGCTACTTCTTTGGAATCAGATGATTCTGAAGGTGGGGTGTTGATTGTCTCTACTGCTTTCTTTCTCTCTTTCTGCCCTTTTCTTTTTATTTTGTTATGGCGAAGCCCCCTGCATCCTTGCCTTCTTTTAGCCGTTTTGCTGAGGCTTCCTCACATTTTCTTCAACTTGCCATGTGTTCTTTCCCAGAATCCTTCAAGCGGTCAGAGGAGCAAGAGGAGGGAACTCCGCCTCAAGAGGCTGATACTGGTTTATTCTGCCTTCTTTTGTTTTTTTTTTTTTTTTTTTTACTTTAAAAGAAAAAAGCTAAGTCTGCCACCTCCCCTCTTCTCTTTCCTCCCCTTTTTTTTTGCAGGAGTTGATATCCAAGATCCTGAATTTGTGGTTCCTGAGAGGGGTGTAGGATCTGCTCAGGTTGCTGGCCCCCATGCTGTTCAGGGGGTTGAAGGTTCCTTTGGGACTCCAGGCGATGATGCAGCAGTGGGGGAGGCTCCAGAGGTGATTGTTTCAGATCCTGCTTCAAGGCTCCCTACCTTTTTGGCTCGCTTTGATCTTCTGGAGTTCAACAGCCTCCCTGCCAGTCACTTCTGCCATTTCGGGCCCTCCTATGGCAGCTTCCTGCGGTTCTCTGTGCCTGTGGAAGACTTACCGCTGCTAGAAGGGCTGTTTAAAAGTCATGGGGACTTTACCCTTGGTTTTAGAGGAGGCGTATTTTTGGGGAACATCTTGATGGAGCTGCTGTGTGCTGTGCTGATTTCATTGAGAGATTCTTCGCTAGACTCTCTATCCGAGGAAAAGCTCTTGGAATGGAGGGGAGTTGTCCAGGATCTCTTGGAAGCCAAGTTCAATCTGTCCTTTTTGCTGGAGTATCTGCGATCATTAGCCCAAGTGCTTTTCCAGAGGCAAGCTTCTAAAGGTATTGATGCTGAGATCGCTGCTGCTGAGGAAGCTTTGGCCCATGCTCACAAGACTTTGCAGGATCTGAAGGTCAAAAGGCAGGAGATTCTTTCCTCTTCAGCTGTCCTTGCTCTCCCCTCGGATGGCTCCTTGTTGGCTGGCCTCCTTTCTTAGCTTTCCCTTTTTTTTTTGCGTATGGAAAATTTGGGGTTGTATAAGTTTTTCATTTCTTTAATTGGACAATGCTTTCTGGTCCTTTTTTTTTTTAGATCTGCTTTGAGACTGCTTCCATGTATTTGTGTTTCATGATGGCTTCTAAGTGTTGCTCCTGATCCCTTTTAATGGCATGTGGATCTTCTTTCCTTGTCTCCCTCCTCTTTTTTTTTACTGAGTCCTGATCTGTGATTCTCGCAAGCTTTGTTGTAGGTTCCAGTCAGGTACCCATTCTCTTTTTTTTTATTGTGCAAGTACTGAACTGGGTACATTGGGTAATATATATTTTTTTTTTGTCCCAGCTCATGAATCTTGACAGGTTTCCCCCCTTTTTTTTTATCAAGTACTAGGCTAGGTATCCTCAGTATACGCCTGGGATCCTAGACCATGTATTTGAGACTTAGCTGCCTTTTAGCTATCTGTGGGGTGATCCTGGGTTATGCATCAAAAAGATTTCCCCTGGTATCCTCCCTCTTCTTCTTGGTTACGCAAGTACTGAACTGGGTACATTGGGCAATATATTTTTATTTGTCCCAGCTCATGAATCTTGGCAGGCTCTTTTTTTTTATTAAGTGCTGGGCTAGGTATCCTCAGTATATGCCTGGGATCCTAGACCATGTATTTAAACTTAACTGTTTGTGATTATCTGTGGGGTGGTCCTGGGTTATGCAAGAAGATTTCTTCAGGCATCCTCCCCTGATTTCGTCCGTGTTAGGACTTTGTGATACTTAGGATTTAATAACTGAGAAAAAGAAGAAATTTCATTGACCTTAAAACATAAATGTCATTCAAGGAATACAACAAATTTAACAAAGATAATAAGGATCATGTAATGTCCTTCTACCTCGAGTCTTGAGCGAAATTACTTAAACAATAATATATAAAAGAAAAGACAGAAACACTTAGCAGGTTGGCGAGCTTGGCAAAAAGGGGTTCCAGTGCACTGAGACCTTTCTCTTCTCATGCATAGTATTGCTTCAACCACTTCCCATTTATGGGCTCTGTCAGGATTGTCCCATCTTCCTTTGTAAGGTAGTAGTACCCACTATCATGGGCCTCCCTGATGATGTAGGGGCCTTCCCACTTCGGGGCAAATTTGGAGGGTCCCAGTAGGTTTTTTCTTACATGTTCTGCTGTCCTTAGTACCAACTGCCCTTTAGTGAAAGTCCTCGGGCGTACTGCTTGTGCATATGCTCTTGTCATCCTTTGCTGGTACCTCTGGCTTCTTCTCCTGGCTAGCTCTCTTTCTTCCTCTACTCCTTCCAGGTCTGCTAATCTCTTCTCATTGTTTGTGTCCTTGGTGTCCTCCTGACTTTCTTCGAGCACTACTCTTGGTGTGGGAATGATTAATTCTATTGGGCTGATGGCTTCTGTCCCATAGACCAGGGAAAATGGTGAGAATCCCGTGGCTGTTTTCACAGAGCTCCTGCATGCCCAAAGTACATCTGCCAGATGGTCGCTCCATTTTCCCCCATACTCTTGCTTCATTTTCTTAAGGATCTTCAATATCACCCTATTAGTGGCCTCTGCCTGGCCATTTCCTTGAGGGTAGTAGGGTGTAGACCTTCCATGCTTGATGTAGTAAGCCTCAGTTAACCCCTTCATGTCTTTATTTATGAATGGGGTTCCGTTGTCACTGATCAACCTCTTGGGGATCACAAACCTTGTAATGATATGGCCTCGAATGAAATTTGCTACAGCTGCTCCAGTGGCCTTTTTCAAGGGGATGGCCTCCACCCACTTTGTAAAATATTCAGTGGCTACTAAGATCCATATGTAACCACCGGATGGAGGATTTATAGGCCCTATGAGATCAAGCCCCCAAGTGTGGAAAGGCCATGGGGTTGTCATATCCTGTAATGTGTTTGGGTGAGTATGGATGGCATCTCCAAGGACTTGACATGCGTGGCAGGTTCTGACTATCTCCTCAGAGTCCTTTTTCATTGTTGGCCAGTAGTACCCCAACAGCAGTAACTGTTTATAGAGCCTCCTCTTTCCTGGGTGGCTTCCACAATCACCAGAATGGACCTCCCTGACTACTTCCCTGGCTTCCTTTAGCCCCAGGCATCTTAGGGGATCTCCGCTGTATCCTCTTTTGAATAGGACCCCGTTTTGTAAGAAATATCTGACCGTGAGCTTCTTGAGCCGGTGGGCAGTGTCCTGTCAGTTGGTAGGATCCCTTGAGCCAAGTATTCCATGAAGGGAGTCCTCCAATCTTCTGTAACAAATACAGCATAGCTTTCTTCCTTGTCCACCGCGGATTGGCATTCTTGACATTTTTCCTGTACAGTTGATGCTTCTTTGTTCATATTTGGCCAGTAGTACCCCATGCGTTGCATCCTCCTATATAGACTGATCTTTTCTAAGGTCCCACAAACTTGGGCATGTAGTTCTTCCAACCTTAGTTTCCCCTCTTTCTCGTTGATACATCTGGATAGGATTCCTCCAGGCAGTCTTCTGTATAGTTCTCCTTCTATCAGAGCGTAGTCCCTCAGCTCCTTGACACTCCCTCCGGATCCTGTTTCTTTCATTTTTTCTTTTACCTCACTCCTCCAGTCCCACTGCTTGGACTCTCCGGGGGATATTTGCTGGAGGATTTTTAAGATGAAATGCTCCTGCCTTTCTATTCTGACCAGGGTGTCTTTCCTTTTGAATGGTACTTGGGATCCCAGGATGGCAAGCGCATCTGCAAACCTATTTTCACTTCTTTGCGTGTATTCTACGCTAAAGGTCAGGAATTCCTGCTCCAGCCTCTGTGCCCATGTCCTGTAAGCTGCCAAACTTTGTTCTCTTAGTGCAAAGTCACCTTTCACCTGCGAGACTACAAGATTGGAATCTCCCAGTACTCTCATGTGTTTCACCCCAATGCTGAGTGCTATAGTTAGCCCAGTTAAGTATGCCTCGTACTCAGCTGCATTATTGGAGCAGGAAAATCCAAACTTGAAAGATAGAGGTATGGTGTCCCCATTTTCACAGCTCAGTACAATTCCCACCCCATTTGAGGTTGCTGTAGCTGACCCATCGAATCTCATTGTCCATTTCTTTCCTGGGATTTCTGCTACTGCCACCTCACCCGGGATCTCTTCACTTAGCGAGCTTTCCTCCTTTCCTGGGAACTGTGCCAGGAGGTCAGCTATGGCTTGACTCTTGACAGCCTTGGGGGTCCTTAGGCCTATGTCATATTGAGAAAGCAGGACCAGCCACTGTGCGATTCTTCCTGTTAGGAGGGGCTGATGCAGGAGTGCTTTTATGGGGTGTGACTTAGTCACCAAAAGGATTTGGTGAGCTGAGAAATATCTCTTCAGCCTCTGTGATGCGTAGATAACTACTAGGCAAGCTTTTTCTATCCTGGGATACCTGGTCTCGGCATCCTTGAGTGTTCTGCTTACATAGTAAACAGGTTGCTCGTTCCCATCATCATCCTCTTGGGCCAGCAGGGCTCCTATTGCTTGGGCATTTGATGCCAAGTACAATAGCAGGGGTCGTCCACGTACTGGTGCCTGGAGAGTGGGCAGATGATTCATGATCTGCTGGACCCTTTGGAAGGCTTCCTGTTGTTCCGCTCCCCAGGTGAACTCAGTTCCTTTCTTCAATAGCTTAGATAAGCCTCCTGTGGCCGAAGCCAATCCTGGCACGAATCTCCTGATGTAGGAGACCCTTCCCAGGAAGCTTTTGAGTTCTTTCACTGTTGTTGGTCTTTTCATTGTGGCAATGGCTGCAGCTTTGGCTGGATCCACACTTATTCCTTTGTGATGTACCAGGAACCCGAGGAACTTTCCTGCAGATACTCCGAAAGCACATTTCATAGGGTTCATGCGTAGCTTGTATTCTCTGCATCGTTTGAAAACTCGTTCAAGTACCTGAAGGTGTCCTGTCCTAGTTTTTGACTTGACCACAATATCATCCACATAGTCTTCCATTTCCTCATGCATCATATCATGGAAGATGGCTGTCATGGTTCGCTGGTATGTGACTCCTGCATTTTTGAGGCCAAAAGGCATCACAGTGTAATAAAAATTTCCGATTGGTGTCCTGAATGCTGTCTTCTCGGCATCCTTGGCAGCCATACGAATCTGGTTGTACCCACTATATTCGTCCATGAATGAGAACATAGAAATTTTCGCAGCTGAATCCACAAGGAGGTCAATATTAGGGAGAGGGAACTCATCTTTAGGACATGTTTTATTCAGGTTGCGGAAGTCTACACAGCAACGGATCTGGCCATTCTTTTTCTTCACAGGTACTATGTTAGAAAGCCATCTGGGGTGCTGAATGGGCTTAATAAAACCAGCTGCTAGTAGCTTCTTGACCTCTTGAGTTATCTGGGCTTCTGTATCAGTGTGAAAGACCCTGGCTGGTTGGATTACTGGTCTAACTCCTGGGTCCACATTGAGGGCATGGACCACTAGCCCAGGATCCAGACCAGGCATCTCATCATAGGTCCATGCAAACACATCCGTGTATTCTTTAAGCAAAGCCACCAGTGGCCCCCTTTCTTGTGTTGCCAATTGACTACTGATGAAAACAGGCTTCTGGGATCCCAGCTCAGCCCCCAAGTTCACTTCTTGCAATTCTTCCTCAGGCTGGATTTGTGTCTCTTTAACTGGTTCCTCTGGGACTTCCTCTTGGGCTATCATACATTCTGGTGGTCCGGGACCTTCCTGCATGATGCACTCAGGCCCCGCACACCTTCACAAGCGGTATATCAATCTTCCCCCGGGTTCCGGTACTACTACACACTCCCGGGATCCCGAGGTACTGGGCTCCTTCTTTTGCCTTTTCCTTTTCAGGAGGTCCCTCAAGTCATGGGTACCTCCTCCTTCTTCCTTTTCCAAGACAGGTGTTCCTAGGGTCCCCGGCATGGGACTCTCATCATCAGGTTCTAGCTCATCATAGAACATTGTTTCTACAAAGTTTACTTCTCCTTGGCTGAAAGGGTTATGGTTGGCAGGGATCCTTACAGGCCTCCCATTCAATCTCCCTTTAACACACTGATGGTACGTGGATGGTATAAGGCGGTGCTTATGGAGCCATGGCCGTCCCAACAGTACATGGTAGGACACCTCTGAGTTGATTACATGAAATCTGGTTAAGGCTACTATTGGCCCCACCCTTAGAGCTAGCTGTATATATCCTTCGGTTGATTCTGCTGATCCTCCAAATCTGGTTATCTCCATGGGAGCCCCCAGGATCCTCCTTCCAGCTAAGCCCACGGCTTCCAAGGTACTCAGGGCTATGAGGTTGAGCGATGCCCCTGTGTCTACTAGTGCTCTCTTGATTTGGACACCATTTATGGTGGCCATTAGGTAGAGAGGTCTGCGATGGTCTGGATGCTCAACCTCCATGTCTTCATCAGTGAAAGTTATGGCATTGGTTGTCTCTAGGAAGGCTCGATTGGCATGTGACTCTGCTGTGAAACATTCCATTCCTGAATCTGCTGCTATGGTCATGAGAGACTCCGTGGCCACCCTCCTTGCTTCTGGTCCAAATCCCAACTGGTTGAATAGTGATCTGAATTTGGGATTCTTCTGGAGGGTCCTGACTGTGTTTGGGTGGAAGGATCCTTCTGGCTCTTCTGCTTCTGCCGGGTTCCCATGGATTACCACGGCTACCACCCCCTTTCCTTTGTGGTTGGGCAGGGGGTTCCTTTGTACTTCTGATTCCTTCTGGGTGAGTTCCAGGGTTCCTTCTTTCAGCTTCCTGTGAAAAAGCCTGCGGAGGGTCCAGCAATCCTTGGTGGAATGCTTAACATAGTTATGAATCCTGCAAAACAAAGGATTTTTTCTTTCTTCCTCGGTTGGTGGCCTGGACACAGTGAATGGCCTAACCACTCCATCCCCAATCCATTTGTCTAGGACGTGGTTTAATTCTTCTTCAGTACATGGGATCACCGGTGGTTCCTCGAATGTTTTTCCATCAGGCCTCTTCCTTTTTTCTCCTACCGATGCTGTCATGGCTTGGGATGCTGGCACCCTCTTTGCCCTCATAGTTTGTGCCGTCCTTCTTGTTCTTTGTAACAGGTCAGCAAACTGTGTAATACATAAATTTTCGAGGTTGAGTCTGTAATCGAAAAGCATGTTAGAGATGCAAGTCTCCACGAGCTCTTTTTCTTCATGGTCCCCATAACAGTCTAGGGACACATCTTCAAATCTTTTGATGAACTGGACAGGATCCTCTCCCGGCCTCTGCCTTACCATTTGAAGGCTTTGGAAAGTGACCTTGTCCTCACCAGGGTAATATTTTGCACAAAATCTTTCCATCATTTCGTCCCAGGTCTTAATGGACCCAGGTCTTAGTGTGGTGTACCAAGTGTATGCTCTGTCCACTAGGGACTTAGCAAACTCTCTTAGACACAGCTCCCGGTCTCCTGCGTAGGGACCCATAGTGTGGACAAACCTACTCACATGTTCTACTGCACTTCCATTCCTTCCATCAAAAGGATGGAACTTTGGTGGCTCATATCCCTTGGGGTATGGCTTACCAAGGAGTTCTGGTGGGAATGGGGGATCCCGAGAAAATTGCTTGGGGGTCCCAGAAAGTTTTTTCCTTTCTTGCTCTAGGAGGGCACTGACATCTGCCAGTGTTAGGTATTGGGGGTTAGTTCCTCCTCCCACTGCTGACCCTCCCTCTGGCTGGGTTCCATTTTGGTTGCCCACATGGGGGCATTGTCTCTGACTTCCTGTGTCTTGCCTTCTTTAAGAAGGCGAACTTCTTGTTGTAAATCTTTCAATATTGCAGTCATCTGAGCTACAGGGTCTAGCTCCTGCCTTGCATTCCTCTGTTCTGATACTGCTTCGTGCTCTGCTAGGGGCACCTCGCCTCTTTGTCTGGAGGCCACTTCATTTTCTCCCACGGGTTCAGAGGCCATGGGTGGCATATTAGCACCTTTACTGTTCCTTTGTCTTGGAGGCATGTTCTGCGAAGGGATTGCTTCTTCCCTTTTCTTTACCCAGTCCCCAGCGGAGTCGCCAAAATGTGAGAGTGCTTTTTCTTTAGCACTATGGCCCAAGGATCCTAGGCCGTGTAGGATGTTTTTTTTTTTTTGGTGGACTGGGATCGATTCTCCGCAGCTAAGGGGGCTGTTTTAAGAATCGATTGGTGCACAGAACAAACTTCCTACAATAGAAAAAAAACAGCTAACAAAAAAGCATATTCGTATTGAATGACAAATTAACAGTAAAGAAAATGTACAATAAACGAAATATAATGTAAAGAACACGTTGGAGATCCCTGAATTAGTGGGGTGTATTTCATTAGTTTCTTTTAATTGTGATTACAACTGCTCACTAGGACATGATGCAAGGTTCAACTGGGTTCAAAAGTCACAGACTTTGATAGCTATTCAAGCTTCAAAGACTTGCAAAGTTTGAACTTGTTGAATCCGAGCGTGTACTATAGTAGCTATCTTTGGGATACCGGGAACAAATTCCCCTGTTTTCTCTTCAGTTTACAGAGTCCCTTCTTTTTTACAATTTTTGTGGGACTTCAGGAAAACACTTGTGAATGCTTTTAAAATGCTCTAAACGTAAAGAAATGAATCCCCTCCCTTTCTTTCTCTGAATCCCTCCTTTTATAGCACAGTTTCGGGCTCCCGGGGTACTGATGATTTCTCCCTTTTGCCCCTTAAAGTCTGTCCCGTGCCTGATTGTTTCAGGATCATGTCTTTTCCTTTTTCTTCATAGTTTCTCTCTTTTTGTTGCGACCAGATGAAAGTCTCTCAGCTAGCTTCCTATTTCCAGATTTCCCGTTGGCTGTCCTGAGGCTTTTTGGCTTTTGCTTCAACTTTTCCAGTCGTACTTTCCTTGTCTTTTTTCTCCAAATGGTTGGAACCAAGTTCCTGCGTTTTGCCTTGTACTTCCACTGCGTGTCTGGGTCATAAGGCCCGCGTGCCTTTTGTCTCCTTTCTTACTTCGAATCTGTTTCAATTTCACTTCGCGCGTCCAGGGATCCTCTACCTCTGGGGAGCTTCTGGACGTCCTGACCCAATTCTGCTTCCTGGGCTTTTCTTCTTTGGCTTGCTGACTTTACCGGTTTCTTGGGCCCTTTTTTTTGTGGACCTCCAGATCAAATCCTCTAGGCTTCTTCCCCTTTTCTTCTTTTTCTTTTCTTCTGTCTTTTCTTTATTGTGAGAACCCACCTTTTATCATTTCTTTCTTTTACTGTGTGAGATGGGCCCAATGTCTTTTCCATCTCTTTGGGCCTTCTTTGTGACTAAATTATTTTGAACCTCAACAATATCTAAAAATATTTACTCATTACAGAATGTTCAACCATTTATCTTTCAATTAATTTGCATGTAATTATGTAAATGTATCAATTGTTTGCTTAAAGTTCACAATAAACAATTAAACCAATATTGTCTTAATTTTACTATTTTTTTACCAAAAAAAAAAAGGTTTTAAAAAAATGGTTCTGGTTCTGGTTTTGGTTCGAGTTCGGGTCAGGTCGGGTTGACCCGCAAAAAACACGAGTCGGGTCACGGGTCAACCCGTTTTTGCTTTGGGTCAAAAAAATCGAGTCCGTGTCGGGTTTTTTGGGTCTGGTCGGGTCGGGTCAGAAAATTCTGACCCGTTTTGCAATGTCTACCTTTATTGAGGGATGTGTCTTGTATTAGATCATATGTGATTTGAGAACAATTTTCATGTTAAATATATAATAAAATCACTTTCATCCATTTCATATTTATGTATTGCCTGTCTTCGCTTTTGTCTGTTCTTATCATCCATGTCCTCTTTGAATTAAGATAAATGGAACTTTTCGGTTCTTATAAACTATATGGAATGTGCTGATTTTGAAAAGACTTTGCCTCTATAGATGTCTAGCTTGAGATTCTTTTAAGCACCGGTGTAACGGTTGATGTGTTTCTCAATCCACATACCCTCAAACTTACTTGTAATTGCTTTTGTTGTAATACACCTTACACACATTTTGCTTTTTTTATTTTTTTTTATTTTTTTGGGAAGACTCAGGATAATCAAATTGAGTTGGGTGACTGGTAGTGATATCATGACACTATCATTTGATAAATACAGGGTAGTAGAACCCATTGAATTTGCTTTTGTGATCCACTTGACTAATTTTTATACTTCTATTTTTTGTTTTGAAAAAGAATTGTTCACATGTTATGTAGATGAAGTTAACTTTTATTGGAGAAAGACATCACGTGATTAAATACATGTCATACAATGACACAATCTAATAGTAATTTATGCGTGCCTCAAAACTTGTAATATAAAATAATTATGCAAAGAGCATTTGAACTAGGAAATAAGCGAAATAGGATATGTAAAAAAAAAAAAAATTACAAAGAGGATGCTAAGAATAAAATAAGCACAAATAAGCCAAACTAAATTTACATATATATCATAATCGTGTGGACGGTAGAATATAGATGCTTCCATTAGCAATGCATGCTAGCTACTACAATTTTACATGGTCCTGCATTGCTATAAGAAATTCTTGGATAGTTTCAATTTCAAAAGTTTTTTTTTTTCCCCCCTTTACATCAATTAAATTTTTTACCAACATCTAAATGTTCCATTTAGATACACAATGGAACTAAGCTATCTTAGTTTCTCAAAAAAAAAAAAAAAAAAAAAAAAAAAAAGAACTAAGCTATCTTATATGATTGTTTCCCTACATTTGTCCTTCCTTGTCATAATATTCTCACACCAAAACTATTTTAGTTTTAAATGAACGTTAATTGAATGGCATTACCATTTTTAATAATAATTAAAGATTTTTTAGTATACACTAATGCATGTTGCAATTAAATGTTTACAACTTAACATGTTTGCAAAAGAGATGTCATGACTTTCTTTTCCCTCTATTTAAAAATTCAAAAACGGATGAAACTAGTATTCTAATCAAAGATTAATTCCTAACTATGGATTTAGGCATGTTACCAAAATCTTCACTTGTGAAAGGAGCATAAAAATAGCTTTATTTGTAGGATAATGTGAAAATCTTACTATAGGGAGAGAACCCTGGGTTGCTTCACGAACACCTTCTTTATCTGCAATTTACAAAAATCGTGATTTTAGAAACCTAATTGAAGAGCCTTGGAGTCAAATTATACTGTCTCTAAGTTGTTTGACCTCATTGTTCAGGGCAATTCATCAAATCTCATGGTGATAAAATTAAGCACACTGTAAATATTTTATTTATTTATTTAATGAACATATAATAATTAAAACAAAGTTTAAAACCTATTCAAATGTCAACTACCTTAACCGACTCCACTAAGAAAAGGAATCACCAAACAAAACGCTGTCGTATTATGCTTCTCCAATTAATGAAACGCTATGGACTGGGTTGAAGAAGATTTTGTGCTTTGCTTTGTTTTTGGCCCACATGCCCATATGATATGATATTGATATCTCTCTGCGAGTAGAAAGTAGAAACCCACCTACTTTCTGATACCATCCCAAAATTGAAACCCTTTTTCACTCACTCAAGCATGAAGCGGCAGAGGATAGAAACAGAGGCGAGGGAGAGGAGAGAGAGGCAGAGAATTGAAAGAGCGGAGAGAGCAGAAAGGAGAAACGTGAGCAGTGAGACTTGCCTATCACCTGTTCGACAAAATGCCCAAACCAACGCTGATGACAACAAAGACATAATTAGCAGTCTACCGGAATCTCTCCTCACCCACATCCTCTCCTTTCTCCCAATCCGAGACTCTGTCTCGACAAGCATTTTGTCGAGCAGGTGGAGGCCTCTCTGGGCTATTGTCCCTGTTCTTAACTTGAATCAGGTAGCACTTGTAAAAAGATACTTTGATGAAAAGAATGAGAATTTTAAGTTTGCGGATATAGTGTCTAGAATCTGGACTCTTCGAAATGCCATTTCCAACCCAATCCCCCCGCTACACAAATTGTGCATTCATTGGTATTACAATTGTCTTCCCTTCTATGTCGACACATGCCTCCGTGCCACCAATATGCGCTATTTGCGAGAGCTTGATCTCCACCTACTTACTTCTCCTCATCAACCCATGGAGTTGCCCCGTACTCTCTACTTTTCTACCTCATTAGTGGTTCTGAAATTGAGGTTTGCAATTCATCTCAATCCACCTTCTGCTTTTGTTCTCCCTTGTCTCAGGATTCTACTACTAAATTGTGTTACATTTGCCAATCGCGACTCTCTCTCCACCATCCTCAATGCCTGCCCAGTTCTTCTAGATCTCACCCTCCATGTAGATGAGGAATACTTGAAAAATTTGAACGAGTTCAATGTCATTGTACTTGTAGCTACGCTGAAAAGATTACATTTACGTTGGAATGTTCAGCCTTCGTCGAACTACATATTCAAGATAAACACCCCAGCTCTTGAGTACTTTCATTTCAGCGGTTATTTGAACGGGGATGATGTGTTAGAAAACCTCCCAAACGTGGTTGAATCTGTCATTCAAATTGAGGATTGTGATTCGATTAATGATTATGCAAAGAGAGTATGGGACTTCATGGGAAAACTCTGTAATGTTATATCCATGGAATTGAGCACAATAACCGCACAGATCCTCTGCCATGGTTCTAAATATGAAGATAGGACCACATTTCATTATTTGTCCTCCTTGAAGTTTTGTGGTAGCATTTGGTTTAAGTGGCATGCATGGCATGCAGTACGTCTCTTGCTTTGTCAGGCTCCAAGGCTACAGACACTTATCATTGAACATTCATTTCTGCTTGGCTCTAATCTTAATAAACCTAACCCTTTCTTGGAGGAGCCACTCAATGTTCCTGAATGTATGTCATCACACCTTACTACTTGTGTTTATAAAGGATTTGGGGGGTATGAGATCGAGATGGAACTTGTTAGACAAATCCTGAAGGAAGCAAGAGTACTACAGACAATGAAAATCACCGTTTGCAGTATTCCAAAGTTAAAGAATAGGCCTCGGTTTCACAAGGAATTGAGCAAGTTTCACAGGAGCTCTCAGAATTGTCAAATTGCATTTGACGAAGGATATTTTGCATGATGTGGCATGTTGGTTCGTTCCTCTTTGATATTGCATGTCACATGCTTTGCTGTAATATCTTGTGGTATGGCTATATACCTATTTGCATATGTAATTCGGTCCATGTTTGCGTAATTCATTTGCTGTTTTTGCCATGTTGAGTTTATTCCTATGGTACCTGGAAGAATGCTTGAAGATTTAATTTGCATTTGGCATCTCCTTCAATTATGCTAGTTTTTAGTAAGCTTGTTTTTAATTTGGGAATTTTCCCCTTGATATTGCAAAAAAAGAGAAGGACTTTCTAGATTGAAAGCCTACATGGTAAATTGCACAGAAAACAACGGCAAGACAATATAAGGAAAAAGGCTGCTGCTTTTGGACAGCACTTCAGAAGTTTCTTGAACTAGTGCAACCCATACTTAAGCTTGTTATTGGGTTTTTACTAAATTCAAATGACTATTGTGTTTACATGTTTGATGAGAAGATAAGATATATAAGCTTCTTGTTACAGTCTTAAACTTAAAAAAGTTATTGAGATTTTGAATTGTATGATTTGATTTTGATGGGTATGATTTTGATTTAAAGATTTGTTCTTTGATATTGTGAACTTTGTGTGAACAGGAGTGTTTGTGTGGTTTTGAGGTAATGGGGTTTGTGAAAAGAATGAAAGTTTTTGGTTTTTGTCCTGGGATAATGGAGTATTCTAATGTGATAAGGGTTTTGGTGAAAGAAGGGTAGGAGATTTTGAATCAGATGAAAGTAGATGGGATTAAGCCTGACATTGTTTGTTATACTGTGGATTTGAAAGGGGTTATTGTGGAAGGGGATTTTGGGAAAGCAGATGAGGTGTTTGATGAATTGCTTGTGTTGGGTTTGGCTCCTGATGTTTATACTTATCGCACGGCTTTGTTCCTTCAAGCCACATGAGCAGTTTTTGAGACTCGCTCCCACATCGAAGAAAGATGCGCCCCACTCATGCCTTATAAACCTTAGCTGAAGGCAAGAGTGTACCACTACAATGTGTATGTTTATGGTTTGTATGAGCAGAATAGTGTGGAAGCTGGGATTATGATGATTGGTTCAATGGAGGAGTTGGGGTGCAAGCCCAATATGATTACTTGTAATACTATATTGGATGCCTTGTGTAAGGCTAGGGAGTTGAGTGGGATGAGGGAGCTTGTGAGGAACATGATAGACAAGGGTGTTGAATTCAACTTTTGGACATATAGGATTATGCTGAAAGGTTTGTTGGTGAAGGTGAAATTATGGAAGTGTTTTGTCTGAGGAAATGTTGGAGAAGTTTTTTTTGTCCTCGATGTGAGACATTTGATGAGGTAATATTTGGGTTGTGTCAAAAAGGATTGGTTTGTAAAGCAATGGAATTGACGCAGAAAAGAATTGAAAAGAATGTTGCTCCCGGGGCTATGGCCTGGGAAGCCTTGCTCCTTAGCTCTGGATCTAACCTTAGCTTTTCAGTGACTATTTTGGCTGGTTGTAAACTCACGCAGTTATATTACTGGAACAATAGCCTTGAATTGGTGAATGGTGAACCTACTTCAAACTCATCAATTTAGGTTTCTGGAACAGTAACCTTAATTTGGTGAATAATGAATCCAATATGAACTCGCCCATTTATGTGCTATTTCTCCTTTCTTCTACTTTTTTGGTGGTTCAATTCTTTTGTTTTTGGTTTACCGTAAAGCATAATAGCACCAATTAAACTTTGGTACAAACAAGTCTGGGGTAAGTCACACCCCATGCATCAGCCTCAAGGCGTGGGTTCTAAGAAAATTAGGGGGAACCAAAAATACAAGAGAGCAAGCTAGATGGCAGCCTTATTTTGCAAGATCTGCACCACAATTTCTCTTCCTGTGTGAGTGGCACAAATGATTGGAGTCCAGATGTTGTATTAGATCATATGTGATTTGAGAACAGTTTTCATGTTAAATATATAATAAAATCACTTTCCTTCATTTCATATCTATGTAGTCAGATATTTTCTAGCTCTCATTCTTCCAGTACGTTTATAGTGCATGTCTTTATCAATAGAATCTCTTGGTACATCACCCTGAATGACAGGAGGCATATCTTGATCTTCGTCACGTTTAGCTGATGAGATATTCCTCCTCGAACAACCTCTCTCAGCCATTACGGTCATAGTTTGCTCGTAAAGTTCGAAGTATCACGTCTCTCTTGCTATTGATTCATTCTCGAACAATTGTATCTCCTCAGACAAGGCCCAATGCCCAATATATATTTGGCCTGCATCCCCACAATATATATATATATATATATAAATGTTTATTTTGATAGGTATAAATATAAAATGTTTGTATAACAACAAAATATTTTTGTATTATTGTTATTATTAGAGAGTAATGTTATTTGTAGCGTATTTTGTCTCTTCTTTTTTTTTTTTTTTAAAGCTAAAGTGCAAACTCCAAACTCCTGTGAAACCCAACAGGGCC
This sequence comes from Quercus ilex subsp. ballota, assembly GCA_032727855.1. Lineage (NCBI taxonomy): Eukaryota > Viridiplantae > Streptophyta > Magnoliopsida > Fagales > Fagaceae > Quercus > Quercus ilex. Next base: position 35,981,611 of record CM064914.1, read on the forward strand.
AACACAAGAGTCTTTTGGCTAAATATTGTTAATCTCAAATTTATTTGCATTATGGGCATTGTTCCAAGTTAATTAGGGAATTGAGGAAAGAGAGTGAATTTCGGCAACAATGTTGCCGAAATTCTAACAAAAGTATGAGAGAGAAAGAGGAAAAGTAGGAGAGAGAAAATTTGGAATTTCGGCAATGGCATTACCGAAATTCCTGTTGCCCAAAAAGCTGACCAAGTGAGTGAGTACCCGAAGTGTGCTTGTGTTAGGCAGGTGCCCAAAGGGAAACTAATTGTGGCAATGGCATTGCCGAAATAGGGGGTGAAATTGTGGCAATTGTGGCAATGCCATTGCCGTAAATGGAAGGGGGAAAAAAATTTGATTGCTGAAATCTGGAGAGGAATTAAAATAAAAAAAAAGTGTTATGTACACAATATTTTTACAACATTTTCACAATAAATCACATGTGATTAATTGTTATTAGTTCAAATTTAAATTTAACACTAAGATTACTTTTTTAATCCAACAATAACAGTTAATAACAACCTGTCATTTAGGATTTGTTATAAAAATTGTGTGCGCGTATCATTTCTAAAAAAAAAAAAAAAAAAAGTGGAATGGATTTGTGGCAATGGCATTGCCGAAATGGGAAAAAACAATTTGTGGCAATTGTGGCAATGCCATTGTCGAAAATGGGAGGAAAAAAACAAAAAAAAAAGTGGTTGCCAAAATCTGGGCGGAATTAAAATAAAAAAAAAGTGCTACATACACAATATTTTTACAACATTTTCAGAACAAATCACATGTGATTAGTTGTTATTATTTCAAATTTGAATTTAACACTGAGATTACTTTTTTAATCCAACAATAACAACTAATAACAACCTGTCATTTAGAATTTGTTGTAAAAATGTTGTAAAAATTGTGTGCACATATCATTTTCCAAAAAAAAAAAAAAAAGTGGAATGGATTTGTGGCAATGGCATTGCCGAAATAGGGAAAAAAATGATTGATGTGCACGCTGTAAATAAAAAAAAAAAAAGTAAATACATTCTTATAGAATAAAAAAATGATTGATGTGCACGCCGTAAAAAAAAATCTATATATATATATATATATAGATTCTTACAATAGGAAAGAAAAAAATGATTGATGTGCACACTGTAAATCAAAATAAGCAAAGAAAATACATAGATTCTTACAATATGGAAGAAAAAAATGATTAATGTGCACACTGTAAACAAAAAAATAATAAAAAAAGTACATAAATTTTTACAATACGAAAGAAAAAAAATGATTGATGTGCACGCTATAAACAAAAAAAAAAAAAAAGCAAAGAAAGTACATAGATTCTTATGTGCACACTGTAAACAAAAAAACAAAGCTTCAATCAACCAATCACCTCAACTCCTCATCTTATCTGATTCTTATTTTCTACATCGAATATATTTACCTATTCATATCACGCACGCCTAAATCTCTCAGAGAGATTCTTTTTTGTCTTCTTCAGTATTGTAATAAAAGGCAAGTCAAGTGCGTTTGTCTTTTTATTTCTCCTCCTTCGCTGAAGAATTGTATCTCCTCACAAAGGATTGTAAGTCCTCCGATTGTTCAGTTAGTCTTTTGCTTTGCTTCAATGTGAACAACTAAGGATTGTAAGTTTTTTTGCTTTGTTTATTAACTTACAGCTCTATAAATTAACAGATTTATTATTATTATTGTATAAACATGTTCTTTGTAAATATTAGAAGCTAATACATTGTAAAATATTATGTATTGTTGTAGTTGTAGTTAATATTATTTGTATTCCTATGATTATGATTGTTGTTGTTGTTGTTGTTGTTATTCAAATTTTAGATATATGAATTATTTTTTATGGTTATTTGATTGTCTTTTTTTTTTTTTTTTGCAAGTATCACTCTATAATTCTCACTCTTTCAGTTGGTATCCAATTGTTGTAAGCATCTCAACTCTCTAATTAAATTTATGTATGTGTTTTATTAATTTTGAAATTATTTAATATTATTTATTGTTATTATTAGTAGTTGTTGTTGTTGTTATTATTATTCAAATTTTAGATTAATAAATTATTTTTTATGGTTATCTAATTGTGTTTTTTTTTTTTTTTTTGGCAAGTATCACTCTATAATTCTCACTCTTTCAGTTGGTATCACAGTTGTGGTAAGCATCTCAACTCTCTAATTAAATTTGTGCTTGTTAATTTTGAAATTATTTAATATTATTTATTGTTATTATTAGTACATGACCACAAAAATTGTAATAAATTGTATTGTTGTGATCTTTTTATAATCAATATGTGTTTTGTTATTATCAATTATTACATCTATTACTTGGAAAAAATATATTGCATAATATGTTTGTTGGTTTATAATAAAGATATGTATGTGTATTATTATTATTATTATTATTTACTACAATAAATCGTACATTTGTGTTTCTTTTTCTTTAAAGTTTAGTTGATATAAAAATTTATTGAGTTTCTTGAATCTTTACTGTGGGGACAATTTTTACTTCGAGGCCAAGGGCTAGACCATGGTTGGAACCTTAGGCAATTTTTGTCGTCCCACATTGGAAGGATTGCCTTCCTCTTTGCACCTTATAAGGGATGAACCAATGGTTGAAAAGTACCACTAGTTTGGTTAACCCTTGGTCTTGAAGCAAAAATTGTCCCCACATTTACTTTTTAGGGTGGTTATAACCAAACTAGTGGTACTCTTCAACCATTGGTTCATCCCTTATAAGGTGCAAAGAGGAAGGCAATCCTTCTAATGTGGGACAACAAAAATTGCCTAAGGTTCCAACTATGGTCTAGCCCTTAGCCTTGAAGCAAAAATTGTCCCCACATTTACTTTTTAGGGTGGTTATAACCAAACTAGTAGTACTCTTCAACCATTGGTTTATCCCTCATAAGGTGCAAATAGGTAGGCAATCCTTCTAATGTGGGACAACAAAAATTGCCTAAGGCTCCAACCATGGTCTAGCCCTTGGCCTTGAAGCAAAAATTGTCCCAACATTTACTTTTTAGGGTGGTTATAGGCTGGGAAATGAAAATTAATTATATGGTTTATAAATATTATATATGGTTATATTATAGTTAATACTAATTATTGTGTGTGTGATTATTTTTGCTAAAACTATTATTATTATTATTATTATTATTATTTAAAATTATGCTTTATAAATCTTTTATTTGAGTTTCTTTCAATTTTATTATGAACTACAAGCATTGTAAGTTATATTTAATATTTAGCATAAAAAACTGTAGTAGTCAGTATATATTAATTTTATTATTTTTTATTATTGTTCTTTTGATTTTATTTAGGATTATATTTTTTTAGAAGATATTTATGAATATCTGATTGTGTTTTTTTTTGTTCTTTCTTTCTTTTCTTGCAAGTAACACTCTATAATTCCTACATTCCTTCACTTCATATTGCAATTGTAGTAAGCTTCTTGGCCCCCTAATTTAATTGGAAATTATTTTCATAGTTTGTAATTTTTTATATAGATGATTTGTAAAAAATATACCTTCAAATGGAAGTTGCATAGTTTAACTCATTGTAGCATTTAATGTAGGATATATTTGAAATGGAGCAACAACAATATCACATCTCTAATGATGCAATGGAAGGCAATGTACATTGTGAGATCCAAATTTATTAATGTCCTAATAATATCTACAATTATTCAATTTACATGAAAATAATTTCAACATTAGCAATATAACATTGTACATTTAAAAAAAATCAGGTTTCCACCTTACGAGTGCGACCCCAACCGTTTGCACCCCCTCCCCCCCCCAGTTAGGCTAGCTTATTATCCCATATTTGCAGCCATGTAGACTATACCGTGTTACCAGCTGTTGATGCCCAATTTTGTGAATCCATATCCAAAAGCCCATGAGGAAGAAATCCCAGTAAGTTGCAAAACGCAAATTTGCCGAAGAATACAGCTTTGCTGCAGAATATAGTTCTCTGGCAGAATGGCTTCGGCAGATGAAGATAAATTGGGTCCAAAGGCCCACCAAGAAGACCGAAGAGTAAGAAATTTCCAAAGAAAGAAATGCAAGTGAAAGCAATCTACAACAAAACACAAATCTGCCGCAGAATACAAGTTTGCCGCAAAATACAGATCTGCCGCAGAATATAGTTCTCTAGTAGGATGGTTTCGGCAGATGAAGATAAATTGGGCTCAAGACCCTTTTGATCCAGTCAACATCATTTGGCCCACAAAGGCCCAAATCATTTTGTATAAAAAAGATTGGCGTGAAAAACTGAGAAGAAAAAAACACACGGCAGGCCCAAAAGGGCCCGGCAGGATTGAGATAAGCAGTAGGAATAACAATCTGGTATGGCAGGAGATGCCAAACCACGAAACAAACACCCAAACTAAAGGGAGGCCCAATGATCCAACAAGGCCCAACCTTCCAAAAAAAGGGACAAGTCATAAACGTTGGAGATGCAACCCACACCAAAAAAAGCCAAAAAGCGCACGGCAGGATATGCACACCCATTCTTAGACCTCGGCAAACGTATGAAGTATCAAGAAGGTAAAGCATGCGTACGACCTAGGCATCACCAGCCTATACCTAGCCACTATGGGAAAAGGTGAGGTCATGGGTGAGGGCACGGTCTGGCGGTGGGGAGAGGAGTGAAAACCTATTCTTGTGGTTCTTGCTTAGGCTCTTTCGGTGGGCACAGTCCTGCTGGGATGACATGCCACCCAAAAAAGGTAAGGCTGGGTAAGAACCAGTGGGTGCATGCCATGAGAGACGGAGAGGGAGAGGGTACACACTGGACGAGTAGAAAAGGAACCTTCATTGTCTGAAAGCCACAGGTCAATGGTGGTAGTTAGAACCATTGACTCGGTAAGTGGTTGGCAAAAGGCTCCCATACCAGATAAGGGCCATTAAGAGGCTAGAACAGTAAAACCAGTCACGACAGGCTCTATATAAGAGACTCGTAGCTGTGTACAGAAAAGGGAGAAAAAGGAATGGAAAGAAAAACAAAAGGGAGGAAAGAAAGAGAGACAAGAAAGAATTGAAAGAAAGAAAGAGAGAGAAAAGATAAACAAAAAGAACAGAGAAGGAAGAAGAAAGAAAAACAGAGTGTTTTATGGCAGGCATGCACCCAAATGGGTTAACCCCCTCTCTCCCTCAATAGCCTTGCTCTCTGTGGAAGAAAAAGAAAAAAAAAAACGGTTTATACTCGGGCACATACCATTTGGGGCTGGCCTCTCAAAGCAATTAATTTTTTCTCTGAAGTTACTTGCGTTGAGGGAGCAGTTTTCCTTTTCCTGGTTAGAGCTCCGTGGTAACACTTAGTATGGCAGACCCATTCCTTTGATTGTACTAACCCCGCTTTTAAGTTTTATTCTTTAAAAGCGAGGCCTTTTAAGTTATTTGCCTTACTTATTGCGGCAGAAATAGTGGCTGTACTTTCTTTATGTTATCTATATTATGTCTGCCTGCCATAACCTCTTAACAGTGACTCTGTCTGCTGTGAGTTTATAAACAGATTTTGGCGGACGTGGTGTGGTTTGCGCACAAGCCGGGCCAAGGAAGTGGAAAAGTATTTCTGTAGTAAAAATGAAGAGTAGTCATTCACACGGCAGAAGGCTTGAAAGCACAGCAGACAGCTTTAATGCACAGCAGAAGGCTTTACGGTAGGAAGCTTTATTGCACAGCAAAAAGCTTTATTGCACGGCAAGAAACTTTACTGCACAGCAGAAAGTTTTATTGCACGGTAGACAGCTTCACTGCGTAGCAGAAATTTTTACTACACGGTAGAAATTTTGCTGCACAGCGGAAAAATCAGACATGTGACAAAAACCGGAGAAAAGTTCCTTCTGCGGCAAAAACGTCAATTCTGCGGCAGAAACTGGAGAAAAGTCTTCTGCGGCCGAAACAAAGGATAAGCCCACTTTGCTGCGTCTTCTCTTGGACTTGGACTCAACGTTTGCGCACAAGCCGGACCAAATTGAGTTGCAGTTGGACCGGTCTCAGCTCCCTTACTCAGAATACTTGGGCCTACTACCGTGGGAGGTAGCCTAGCCCAACGCACAATGAAAAGGCCCCCACATTAAAATGGAAACTCCATTGGGGAGTTGGGATCAAGATGGGGAGAATGAGATATTTCTCCCTCGCAAACATGTTTCCAAGTCTTTACCAAAGCAAGACATGCAAATGTTCTTAAACCTTCCAAGCTATACTCTCAGGAAAGTATCCAAAACATCATAGCAGTCCTATAGCAGAATTCTATGGCAGAATATCACAACAGTGTGGCAGAATTCTATGACAGAACAGTGCAGCAACGTTACCGCAGGACAATACCATAGCAAAATTTTGTGGCAGAATACGGCAACGTTACATCAGGACAGTATCGTAGCTGAATTCTGTGGCAGAATGCAGCAGCGTTACAGCAGGACAGTGCCGTAGCAGAATTCTGTGGCAGAACATTGCAACAACGTTACCACAGGATAGTACCATAGCATAATTCTATGGTGGAATATCACAGCAGTGTTACAGCAGGACAATACTGTAGCAGAATTTTGTGGCAGAATACAGCAACGTTACAGCAGGACAGTGCTGTAGCAGAATTCTGTGGCAGAATACAGCAACGTTACAGCAGGATAGTACTGTGGCAGAATCCAGCAATGTTACAGCAACACAGTTTCCTAACAGAATTTTGTGGCAGAACACAGCAACATTTAAACAAAGCAGTATCTTGAGCAAAATGCTATAGCAGAATATTGCAGCAGAATGTTGTGGTAGAATACCACAATACCATAGTAGAGTTCAATGGCATTGCCTCAAAAATACAGTAGCAAAATATCACTACAACACCATAGAGTTCTACAACAAAAATGCCACTTGTTCCTATCCTTTAAATGCCACTTGTTTTCTTTGTCATGCATGTGAGACATGTGGCAAGCCACTTATTCAAACATGTAAAACCAAGAGTTCCACCACTTTTTGCTCTCATTTATTTTAAGGAAGCACTAGAAGCTTTCTAAACTCTCTCCACCTCCTCCTGCAGGTCCAGCACTTAAGGTAGAAAAATCCATTCATTCCCTCACAAGGTTTCAATCATTTTTTTTTTATGCTAGTGATTCTAGCTCTACTTCCCCTGAAGAACCAAAAGCTAGAAACAAAAAAAATAAAGCTATTGTAGCCAAAGGAAAATTTTCATCATTACTATATTGTTGCAAATAACTATTTCATCTGTGAAGTATCCTCCAGTAGACTTTTCTAGAAGTGCAAAATGTCCATCCGCAGAAATTTTGTAGCAAAAAGTGCAAATCCTTCAGCAGACTGTTCACAGCAGAATTTGCTGAATCTCAAAAGTGTAGAATGTTTGTCCGCGAAATATTTTATAGCAGAAAAATTCCAGAATGTTCATCGGCAGAACATTTCGCAGCAGAATTTCAGAAATGCAGAATGTTCATTGGTAGAATATTTCGTAGCGGAAAGTTTCAGAAGACTAAGTGCAGATCCTTCGGCAAACAGTTCATATCAGAATCTGCTGAATTTCAGAAATGCTAAATTCTCATCTGTAGAATGTTTCATAGCAGAAAGTTTTAGAAGCCAAAGTGCAAATATCACAGCAGAATATTCTGCGGTAGAATATTCTACAGCAGAATTTTGTATTCCAGCAGGTCTTTTCGTAGAATATCCTACCACAAAATTCAGTATTGAATTCTTGAACTTTCTAAGTGCAATCACAAATCCAATGTGGTTATCTTCTACAACAAAAATGATCATTGCCCCATCAAGAATTCATGGAAACACAAAGTTAGGAAAAGGGCCAAGGAAGCCCAAGACAAGCAAATGGGTTGAGGAAGCCCAAGACAAAGCAAATGGGCCGAGGATGCCCAAGAGAAAACACAAGGGACGTAGGAGCCCATGAGTAAGAAAACCTATGGCCAGATAATCCATTGGGGAAAGAATAAGCGGCAGGCCTGGAAAGGCCCAGCAGGATCAAGTCATTGCAGCAGGAAGACTAAGTAGTATGGCAGGACATGATCGCAAATCTTTAGAAAGAATCTGCAGAAGAGCTATAGCCACAATCATATGTAGCAAAAAACACATGGGAAGTAATTGTGCTTGTAGTGGAACGAAGTCAAAGCATGCTTGGGAAGTAACTTTTTTCCCAAATTCTCTAGCAACGAAGAATTTCTACAATATGGCAACTTGCAGATCCATGGCATCTAATTTTTTTTACTAAAGAATGCATAAACCACATGATGGAGCATCGACACCAAGAGAAGGTGATATCAAGCTCATCCAGTTGTCTCATATGCTGGGGGCTAAAGCTCATTCTGCGGCAAACATGGGAAGCCGTCTGTTGAAAGCTAAAGGCTTATTCTCGTATACTGGGGGCTGTCTCATTCTGCAACAAAATTTGGGAAGGCTTCTTCAAAAAGCTAAAGACTCGTCCAGTTGTCTCACATGTTGGGGGGTAAAGCTCATTCTGCGGCAAACATGGGAGGCTGTCTATTGAAAGCTAAAGGCTTATTCTCGTATACTGGGGGCTGTCTCATTCTGCAACAAAATTTGCGAAGTCTTCTTCAAAAAGCTAAAGACTCATTCAGTTGTCTTACATGCTGGGGGGGCTAAGGCCCATTCTGCAGTAAATTTAGAAAGCCTGCTGCAAAGTGCTTAGAGTAACAATATGAAGCAGCAACATCATGTATCTTCTACAAAAGCTTGGTGTATTGCGTGATTCAAGAAAGTTTGGAGGAGGAGAGTAATGAAGTAAAAAACAAAGAAGTTGTGGCAGAAAAGGATGTATAGGTTGTGGCAGAAGAAGAATTGGAGGAAGTTGACATGGGGCCTGTTTCGCAAGGACCAAGGCCCATCTCAATTAGCTCAAGACTTTCAGAAAAGGAGAAATCAGAATTGATATTGTTGCTGAAAGAATTCAAGGATGTCTTCGCATGGGATTACAGTGAAAATGCCAGGGTGGGATCCTGGGTTAATAGTGCATACATTGAATGTAGACCCCGAGGCCAAGCCAGTGGCCCTGCCTGCCAGGGTGTTCCACATTGCTTGCCAGGGTATTCCACGCTGAATAAAAAGGGCAAAACTTTGAGGAAAGAAGTACAGCAAGTAGCCTTCAAAAGGCTATAGCAGATCATGATGAACCTTCTTGCTGTGCAAACCACTAACTCGTATGCCATAGGTGCATTGATTGCCCCAGAAGATGGAGAAAAAATTTTCAATCTTTGAAATAGAGCATACTCCAAGGAATGAAAATTGGTTCGTGGATGCGTTGGTCACATTTGGCTTATAAATAATTTTTTTCGAAAGGGATAGCACCAGGATGGAAGTCAGCAAAAAGGAAGAGGCTATTATTGAGATGTTGAAGGAAAAGTTCCAAAAGGAACAGTGTGAAGGAGATTGACGGATCTCCATAAGGGAGGCCTTCATGAAGGAAGAAGACGCTGCATAACTAAAGATGCTAAAAGACTACGCCCTAGTAAGAGGAAAATTGTACCGTAGGATGCCAGGTGGGGTCTTGTTTAGGTGCGTAGGGCAGGAGGAATCCCAAATAAAGTTAAAAGAAGTACATGATAAGACTTACGGATCCTGCGGAAAGGTCAGCATTTACCGTAGACTTCAAAGGGAAGGCTTCTATTGGCCAAGCATGGGTAAAGAAGCAGACCAAGTCCAAACCCAGTGCGGGACCTGCCAGCTTATGGTAGACAGAGAGAAAAGTTACGCTGTGTTCATCAGCGAAGACTGGAGAAGCCCATTCACGAAGTACCTGACAGAAGGCATCCTGCCGCAAAAACACAGTGAAAGATACAAGCTTAAGAGATTGGCAACACATTACTTTTTGCATAACATGGTCCTTTTCAAAAAAGGGTATGACGAGGCCCCTTTGAGGTAATGGGCCTGGCAGAAGTCATGACTCCGTCTTTGAGAGTTATGCAGATGCGGGAAAAGGAAAAAGAAAATGAGGTCTTTGCGGCAAAAAGGTATGAAAACTTAGAAGTGCTTGATGAAGGGAGGGAAGAGGCCCAAGAGCGTAGCCGCAGATATAGACAAAAGATGACTAAAGCCTATGGCAGAATGACAAGAAGAATATGTTAAAGAAGGAAAAAAAGCAAATACGAAGGAATCAATAGTTGCTGTGGCAGAATGACAAAGGAAATGTTTAGAATGAAAAGAAAGTGAAGATTTTCTTGTGAAGCATCCTCATTGCCCCTTGAAAGACGAACATCTATAGTGGCACCACTTGTAGGCGCCTTAAAATGAGTGGCAGACTCAGTCGCTTCTGCAGAAAGATCAATTTTGCAACAAAACCATGATTTATGGCAGGATCAGAAACAGCCCACAATGCAAACAGCAGAGGTACAAGAGTATTAATGATCTTAGGGGCTAAAAGGTCCTCTACTATTGCAACAATACATTTGCCCATGTTAGTAGCAGCTCCGAATAAGGAGGCCTTCCATAAATACATCATCACTGAAAGAAACTTGCCTTTTCACAAGGCCCAACATCTCTCTTCGCAGAAACTTCATCCTGGCAAAGAATACATGGGTTCTTCAACACAGCAGAAAGTATTATCAGCAAATGAAAAAGTACTCTACTATGATAACGGCTTGCAATGTTAGTTTTACGCTTTGTTTTGAGCAAAAGAAATGAAGATGTGTAAACGCAAAGAGAAAGAAGAGTCAAAGAATCCAAAGAGCCAATTTTGAGCATTCTACAGAGATTAGAAAATGTAAAACGTCATAATGAAGAAGAACCCAACAAGAAAGGATGAAGAGGTGAAGAGATGATACAAAGGAATACGTGGGGAAAGTAAGCAGTCAAGCCTAATTCTTCTACCGCAAAATCCGCTACAACCTTCACTTCCTAGAGTATAGATGTTGCTCTAGCAGAAGCAGGGTAAGAGGTGTATTAACGCAGAGAAATAAGTGCATGTATTGCACCAGAAAATGTCTACATATTCTGCGGAAGCAGAAAAATGAGTATTTATCCCTACAAAAGTAAAGAAATGAGTACGTGCTGCGGCAAAAACATAAAGAAATAAGTATACAAATTGCCGCAAACATAAAGAAATGAGTACCATTGTAGAAGTTCAAGATCACAAGGAATTTCCAAGAAGCAAACCAAGAAACAAGCAAAGAAATGATAAAGAGAAGGATGCACACATCATCATCATCAACAATCCCTTTGAATGAAAACCATATGGGAAGAAAAGAGTTGATAAATTGAGAAGAAAACCATTAAACCCGAATGGCAGGAATAATGGATCACAGGTCCATGAAATAAACAAATGGGTCTTGAGGAAGTAAATGGGCTTAAAGGAGCCAGGAAAGAGAGAAAGCAAACCCATGGGCAGTATATGATGTAGAAAAGAGAGAATGGGCCACAGTAGGCCCAAAGTAATACAAACAAAGAAAGTAAGGGGTTGATGGCAAGCCTAGGAGCCCCAAGGATAAGCATAAGGTAATTGGGCTAAGGAAGCCCAATGAAGTTAGTAAAAGCCCATGGGAGTAAAGAATTGAAACGGGCCGAGTATGCCCAAAAGAATAAAATGGGACAAAGGAGCCCGAATAGGACAAAGGAGCCTTGAAAGTGATGAAACGGGCCGAGGATACCCAAAAGAATAAAATGGGACAAAGGAGCCCGAAAGTGATGAAACGGGCCGAGGATGCCCAAAAGAATAAAATGGGACAAAGGAGTCCAAATGTGACAAAAGAGCCCGAAAGAATTGAAACGGGCCGAGGATGCCAAAAAGAATAAAATGGGATAAAGGAGCCCGAAAGCGATGAAATGGGTCGAGGATGCCCAAAAGAATAACATGGGACAAAGGAGCCCGAATGGGACAAAGGAGCCTGAAAGCGATAAAATGGCCGAGGATGCCTAAAAGAATAAAATGGGACAAAGGAGCCCAAATGAGACAAAGGAGCTCGAAAGCAATGAAATAAGCCAAGAAAGCCCAAAACAGCATAGTACAAATGATAGTACTGGGCTAATGGAATTTAGCAAAAAGGAAAACATACAGCAGGCCCAAAGAGGCCCAGCAGGCACAAGTCATGAAGAGCAAAAGGAAAACATACAGCAGGCCCAAAGAGGCCTAGCAGGCACAAGTCATGAAGGGCAAAAGGAAAGCATACAGCAGGCCCAAAGAGGCCTAGCAGGCACAAGTCATGAAGGGCAAAAGGAAAGCATACAGCAGGCCCAAAGAGGCCCAGCAGACCCAGCACCACCCTCATGAAGAGCAACTTTTTGGCTACCCTTGGAGAGTCATAAATTTGTAGAAAGAAAGAGAACGACTTGCCTAAGGAGAGTAAAGATTGAAATAGCAGGCCCGTGAAGAAAAGCAGAGAGGCATTCGCATGTGAGTTATGAAACAACCCACGAAAGAAAATTGCATGAGTTTTCACATACGAATTGCAGGAGCAATCCATATGCTCAGGGGGCTGAATGTTGATGCCCAATTTTATGAATCCATATCCAAAAGCCCATGAGGAAGAAAGCCCAGTAAGTTGCAAAATGCAAATTTGCTACAGAATACAGCTTTGCTGCAGAATACAGCTTTGCTGCAGAATACAGTTCTCTGGCAGAATGGCTTCGACAGATGAAGATAAATTAGGTCCAAAGGCCCACCAAGAAGACCGAAGAGTAAGAAATTTCCAAAGAAAGAAGTGCAAGTGAAAGCAACCTACAACAAAACACAAATCTGCCGTAGAATACAAGTCTGTCGCAGAATACAAATCTGCCGCAGAATACAATTCTCTGGCAGGATGGCTTCGACAAATGAAGATAAATTGGGCCCAAGACCTTTTTGATCCAGTCAACATCATTTGGCCCACAAAAGCCCAAATCCTTTTGTATAAAAAAGATAGGCGTGAAAAACTGAGAAGAAAAAAACACACGGCAAGCCCAAAAGGGCCCGGCAGGATTGAGATAAGCAGCAGGAATAACAATCTGGTATGGTAGGAGATGCCAAACCACGAAGCAAACATCCAAACTAAAGGGAGGCCCAATGATCCAACAAGGCCCAACCTTCCAAAGAAAGGGACAAGTCATAAACGTTGGAGATGTAACCCACACCAGAAAAAACCAAAAAGCGCACAGCAGGTTATGCACACCCATTCTCAGACCTTGGCAATCATATGAAATATCAAGAAGGTAAAGCATGCGTACAACCCAGGCATCACCAGCCTATACCCAGCCACTATGGGAAATGGTGAGGTCATGGGTGAGGGCACGGTCTGGCGGTGGGAAGAGGAATGAAAACCCATTCTTATGGTTCTTGCTCAGGCTCTTTCGGTGAGCACAGTCCTGCTGGGATGACATGCCACCTAAAAGAGAAAAGGCTGGGTAAGAACTACTAGGTGCATGCCATGAGAGACCGAGAGGGAAAGGGTACACACTGGACGAGTAGAAAAGGAACCTTCATTGTTTGAAAGCCATAGGTCAATAGTGGTAGTCAGAACTATTGACTCGGTAAGTGGTCGGCAAAAGGCTCCCATACCAGATAAGGGCCATTAAAGGGCTAGAACAGTAAAACCAGTCACGGCAAGCTTTATATAAGAGACCAGTAGCTGTGTACAGAAAAGGGAGAAAAAGGAATGGAAAGAAAAACAAAAGGGAGGAAAGAATTGAAAGAAAGAAAGAGAGCCAAGAAAGAATTGAAAGAAAGAAAAAGAGAGAAAAGATAAACAAAAAGAACAGAGAAGGAAGAAGAAAAAAAAAACATAGTGTTTTATGGCAGGCATGCACCCAAATGGGTTAACCCCCTCTCTCCCTCAAGAGCCTTGCTCTCTGTGGAAGAAAAAGAAAAAAAAAGACGGTTTATACTTGGGCACACACCATTTGGGGCTGGCCTCTCAAAGCAATTAATTTCTTCTCTGAAGTTACTTGCGTTGAGGGAACAATTTTCCTTTTCCTTTTCTTGGTTAGAGTTCGGTGGTAACACTTGGTGTGGCAGACCCATTCCTTTGATTCTACTAACCTCGCTCTAACCCTTTGTTTAAGTTTTATTCTTTAAAAGTGAGGCCTTTTAAGTTATTTGCCTTACTTATTGCGGCAGAAATAGTGGCTGTATTTTTTTTATGTTATCTATATTATGTCTGTCTGTCATAAACTCTTAATAGTGACTCTTCTTGCTGTGAGTTTATAAACAGACTTTGGCAGACGTGGTGTGGTTTGTGCACAAGCCAGGCCAAGGAAGTGAAAAAATATTTCTGTAGTAAAAATGAAGAGTAATCATTCACATAGCAGAAGGCTTGAAAGCACAGCAGACAGCTTTAATGCACAGCAGACAGCTTTATTGCACAGCAGAAGGCTTTACGGCAGGAAACTTTATTGCACAGCAAAAAACTTTATTGCACAGCAGGAAACTTTACTGCATAGCAGAAAGTTTTATTGCACGGCAGACAACTTCACTGCATAGCAGAAAGTTTTACTACACGGTAGAAATTTTGCTGCACAGCAGAAAAATCAGACCTGTGACAGAAACCGGAGAAAAGTTCCTTCTGCGGAAAAAACGTCAATTCTGCGGCAGAAACTGGAGAAAAGTCTTCTGCGGCCGAAACAGAGGATAAGCCCACTTTGCTGCGTCTTCCCTTAAACTTGGACTCAACGTTTGCGCACAAGCCGGACCAAATTGAGTTGCAGTTGGACCGGTCTCAACTTTCTTACTCAGAATACTTGGGTCTACTACCGCGGGAGGCAGCCTAGCCCAACGCACAACGAGAAGGCCCCCACACCCGCCTACCACGTATATTGACTGGGGTCTTATCACTTCTTTGGTGGAGCGGTGACAATCTGATACCCATACATTTCACCTACCTACTTGTGAAATGTCGATCAGTCTACAGGATATAGCAATCCTTACAAGATTGACTATTGATGGCAAAGCAGTGTGCGGGGCCACTAATTTGAATTGGGAACAAGTTTGTGCTAAATTACTTGGGGTGGCACTACCTGCAACAACATTGGCATATGGTGGCCTTAAAATAACATGGGTAAGGAATACATTCTTAAACCTACCAGAGGGTGCCAATGCTATAACAACCCAACAGTATGCTAGGGCATACATGTTCCAGGTTTTGGTTTTACTATTTGGAAATAAGAGCCAAAGTAGATTGCATTATTGTTTTCTCATGTTAGACGACTTTGGTGTAGCTGGGGAATATAGCTGGAGTAATGACACACTTGCTTTCATTTGTAAAAAGCTGTGTACTGCTGCTATTCAAAAAAGTACATAGATTGCAGGTTCTGTTTTCATATTACAATTATGGGCGTAGGAGTATCTTCCATATTTGACTCCAATCCTAATAAATCCAACATATAATGCAATATATATATATATATATATATAATATGTTTTTTTGATAGGTATAGATATAAAATGTTTATATAATAACAAAATTTTTTTGTATTATTGTTATTATTAAAGAGTAACGTTATTTGTAGCGAATTTTATCTTTTCCTTTTAAGCTAAAGTCCAAACTCCTGTGAAAGCCTATAGGACCAACCCAAATTTGAATCTTTTTTTTTTTTTGTTTTTTTAAAGGAATTTGAATCTTTTTATCAAATATTCAAATGTAGATTGACATTTGATTGTCAACATTTATTACTTCCTTATTCAATTTTTCAAATACTCCCATCTTCACACATTTGATCATCTCGCCCTCACCTGCCAAAATCATATCAAAAGAAAGTAATAAATGTCGATTGACATCTAAATTAAATGTCAATCCACATTTATTACATCCTTTTTCAATTTCCCAAATATTCTCGTCTTCACACATTTTCTCCTCTTTGCCGCCAAGCTCCAACCTTCCTCCTCTATTTATTTTTCTTTCTTTAATTTTCTCCCTCCCAGTAGCTCGCTTCCTTTTTCAACTCTTCCCTAATCCTCACCTCATGTCACCGACTTTCTGATACCATCCCAAAATTGAAACCCTTTTTCACTCACTCAAGCATGAAGCGGCAGAGGATAGAAACAGAGGCGAGGGAGAGGAGAGAGAGGCAGAGAATTGAAAGAGCAGAGAGAGCACAAAGGAGAAATATGAGCAGTGAGACTTGCCTATCACCTGTTCGACAAAATGCCCAAACTAACGCTGATGACGACAAAGACATAATTAGCAGTCTACCGGACTCTCTCCTCACCCACGTCCTCTCCTTTCTCCCAATCCAAGATTCTGTCTCGACAAGCATTTTGTCGAGCAGGTGGAGGCCTCTCTGGACTCTTGTCCCTGTTCTTCACTTAAAACAGCTAGAACTTGAAGATAGAATGTTTCGTTTAGGGAATGAAAATTTTAAGTTTGAGGATATAGTGTCTAGAATCTGGACTCTTCGAAACGCCATTTCCAACCCCATGCCCTCACTACACAAATTGTGCATTCATTGGTATTGCAGTTGTATTCCCTTCTATGTCGACACATGGCTCCGTGCCACCAATATGCGTGATTTGCGAGAGCTTGATCTCTGCCTAGATCATCAACCTTTGGAGTTGCCCCGTAGTCTCTACTTTTCTACAACATTGGTGGTTCTGAAATTGGGGAATAATATTCATCTTAATCCTCCTTCTGCTTGTGCGTTCCCTTGTCTCAGTATTCTACTACTAAAATGGGTTACATTTGCAAACCGCGACTCTCTCTCCACCATCCTCAATGCCTGCCCGGTCCTTCTAGATTTGTCCCTCCATGTGGTTGGAATTGATTTCGATGTCGTTGTACTTGTAGATACACTGAAAAGATTACATCTACATTGGAATCTTCATACTTCATCGAAGTACATATTCCAGATAAACACCCCAGCTCTCGAGTACTTTCATTTCAGCGGTTATTTGAACGGGGATGATGTGTTGGAAAATCTCCCAAACGTGGTTGAATCTGTTGTTCAAATTAAGAATTGTGATCGGATTAATGATTATGCAAAGAGAGCATGGGACTTCGTGGGAAAACTCTGTAATGTAACATCCATGGAATTGAGCACAGTTACCGCACAGATCCTCTGCCATGGTTCCAATCATGAAAATAGTCCCACATTTCGTAATTTGTCCTCCTTGAAGTTTTGTGGTGACATTTGGCATGAGTGGTATGCGTGGCATGCAGTACGGCTCCTGCTTTGTCGGGCTCCAGAGCTACAAACACACTTGTCTTTGAACTTCCATTTTTGCTTGGCCCTAATCTTGATAATCCTAACCCTTGCTTAGAGGAGCCACTCGATGTTCCTGAATGTATGTCATCACACCTTACAACCTGTCTTTATAAAGGAATTAAGGGGGTTGAGAACGAGATGGAACTTGTTAGACAAATCCTGAAGGCAGCAAGAGTACTAAAGACAATGGAAATCACCAGTTACAGTGGACTAGACCCAAGGAAAAAGCCTAGTGTTTGCAAGAAATTGAGGAAGTTTCAAAGGAGCTCTCGGAATTGTCAAATTGCATTTGACGAAGGACATTTCACATGACATGTGGCATGTTGGTTCGTTCCTCTTGGTTATTTCTTGTCACATGCTTTGCTCTAATATTTTGTGGTATGGCTGTATGCATATTTAATTAGGTCCATGTTTGTGTAATTCATTTGCTGTTTTTGCTATTTCGAGGTTATTCCTATGGTACAGGCAAAATGCTTGAAGATTTCATTAGTATTAGCCATCTCCCTCAATTACACTAGTTTTTGGTAAGCATGTTTTTAATTTGGGATTTTTCCTCTTGATATAGCGCCCCAAAAAAAAACTAGATTGAAACCCTACATGGTGAATTGCATAGAAAACATGCAAGATAACAAAATTAGGAAAAAGCCTGCTGCTTTTGGACAGCGCTTTGGCAGAGGATACAAAGAAACAATCCACACCTTTTCTGAATACAATGCATACCTTTTCAGCCTCTTAACAACAACGTATAGTCAATAATTTTTAACCTAGTCTGCTTACATGACTAAAAGTCTAAAACATATTTATTCATTCTGGAGTTAAATCTTCAAGGAAAGGGAAGGGATTAGGAAGGAGAAAAATAAAAATCGGCTTCTTGGTGGCTGAATGTAAATGAAACCTCAGAAGTTTCTTGCACTAGTGCAACCCATACTTAAGCTTGTTATTGGTTTTTTACTAAGTTCAAATTGATGTTTACACATTTGTCTTGTGACAGTCTCAACATTAGTAGTTGAAAAAGTGGCATTTAGGTAATTCTATATTGATTGCTTGCTTGCTAGCTATGGAGCCATTAGAGATATTTTGTACATAAGCCATACAGTAAATGAAAAATGAATATAAGTGTGATGCCCCAATTTAATTGATTGTGTGATGTGTGTGGGTATGTGTTGAGTCCCACATCGGGTATTTACTGGGTTGAACTAGGCTTTATTAACAACTACAAGAAACCTCAATTGTGACAAGTCTTTTTGAGGTATAGCGCAGATGTGCCCCAATAAGGGTTGAAGGTTCAACTTTTTTAAGATAATGGCTAAAGCTCTATGTAGAATTAGAAGGGTTGGATATGCTATTGAGATTTTTAACTGTATGATAAATGATGGGTATGAACGTATGATTTTGGTTCAAAGATTTGTTCTTTGATATTGTGAAAGTTTGAACAAGAGGATTTGTGTGGTTTTAAGGTAATGGGGTTTGTGCAAAGAATGAAAAAGTTTGGTTTTTGTCCTGGGATAATGGATTATTCTGAAGTGATAAGGTTTTTGGTGAAAGAAAGGAAGGGTTTTGATGCTTTGTAGGTTTTGAGTCAGATGAAAGTGGATGGGATTAAGCCTGACATTGTTTGTTATACTACGGCTTTCAAAGGGGCTATTGTGGAAGGGGATTTTGGGAAGGCAGATGACACGTTTGATGAATTGCTTGTGTTGGGCTTGGTTCCTAATGTTTTCACTTATAATGTGTATATTTATGGCTTGTGTAAGCAAAATAGCATGGAAGCTGGTATTAAGGTGATTGGTTCAATGGAGGAGTTGGGGTGCAAGCCCAATATGATTACTTACAATACATTATTGGATGCATTTTCTAAGGCTGGGGAGTTAAGTAGGACGAGGAAGCTTGTTAGGGACATGGGAAAAAAGGGCGTTGAGTTCAACTTTCGGACATATAGGATTTTGCTGAAAGGTTTAATTGGTGAAGGTGAAACTATGGTTGCTTGTGTCTTGTCTGAGAAAATGTTGGACAAGTTTTACTGTCCTCAATGTGAGACATTTGATGAGGTAATGTTTGGGCTGGACCAAAAAGGGTTGGTTTGTAATGCAATGGAATTGATGCAGAAAATAATTGGCAAGAATGTTACTCTTGGGCTATGGCCTTGGAAGCCATGCTCCTTGGCTTTGGATCTAAACTTAGCTTTTCAGAGACTATTTTGACTGGTTTGGTGAATGGTGAAATCCACTGTAAACTCACCCACTGGAACGGTAGTCTTGATTTGGTGAATGGTGAACCTACTATAAACTCACCAATTTAGGTTGCTGGAACAGTAACCTTAATTTGGTGAGTGGTGAAACCAATATGAATTCACCTGTTTATGTGTTTTTTATCTTTTCTTTTACTTTTTTCGTGGTTCAATTCGTTTGTTTTTGGTGCAAAGGAACCATAATAGCATTAACAATACATCAAAAAGAAAAAAAAAAAAGAAAAAGTTAAGCCTTGATAAAGGAAGAAAAAAAAAATTTTGAAGAAAGAAAAGTGAAAACGTGGAGTAATGCTTGGAGTTAAATGCATAATACTCATCACAAATGCATAATACTCATCAGGTTTACATTTTAGAATCCTTTATTCACAAACAACAAACTTCAACTCCCATTCTCATTCTTGGTACATGTTTCTTGGTTCTTCTTGTGCATTTTACATATAAAGGGTATGCCAATTCCTTTTAGATTCCATCAGATTCTTTTCATTTCAAGACTTTTTTTTCTTGCCTAACTGCCATTGAAAACTCTGGCACTTTCTCGGATAGCACGTTTGTGTCAAATGAACTCATATCAACAAATAATTCACCTTTGCCAAATAACAAACTCTTTTTTTTATGTTGTTACATCCAAGCTGCATTAGTTGAGTACTTGACTACTTGGGTTCCCGTTGAACAGAAAAGAGATAAGCCTATAATTAGAATGCAAAATTTTAATGAAATTTTCTACTAAGAATTTAAGAACATACCTTCAATGAATTGTTTGGGTCTTAAATTCCTTTGCATTTACTTCAACGCCACCCTTTCTTCCTGTAGGGTCAATTTTTGTAGCCCAAGCCCAAGAAGGTATGGACTTTGAGCCCACTGAACCCAAGACAATAAATTTGTAGAGAGTGGGTGAAAGAGTTAGGCTAACGATGAATTAACAGTATAAGACAGCAGTGTTTGTGGATAAATTTGTATTCAAATGTGCTCGGACGGACACAAATGTGACGTCCGAAAAGGAATTTGTATTTGATAAAACTTGGGTTACAATTCTCGAAGCTACAATAATGGAATTTTCTCTTTTTCTTTTTTCCTTTTTTTTTCTCTCCCCTTTATCAGAGGCATCCCCATCTTATATAGTACTCCTTTCCTACATCTTCACCGTCCACTTGTCCATCATCTAGACGCCCACTTAAGTGCATGTCCCATCATGCACCATCTCTAGCCTTGTGTGAGTGGTGGTAGCTGAGAGTGCACTGTTCAGGTGTCTTCTCCACATTAATGCGGCCAGGGAAATAGGTGCAGTGCATTTAATGCGGTGGTTGAAGTCTGTCTCCTTGATACTTCTCTGTTCCTGTTATCCTCATGCGTGTCTGAGGTTCATTCCCCTCATTACATTTGTCAGAAGGATCACTTGAGCTTCCCATACACCTGTCGGACCAAATTTCTTCGAATCCGAGGATATTGGACTCCTCGGAAAAAGAACATCTCCTCGGATCGTGCACGTGTTCCTCTCCAGACATGCTCCTTTTACATGGGCCTCTAACTGAGTGTTTTCGTCTCTTCGGACGAACAGTGGTCCTCAAATAAGGCCTTGAGCCCAATACGTTAGGTTGGGCTTTTCACCCCCCACACTTCCCTATACAGAAATTAGAGAATCAACTTTATTAGAAAATAGTTGCAAAATGCAAAGCTAAATGAGAAAGAAAAAAAAAATGTACCAACTGCTCATGTGAGGATTCTGTCAATGAATTTTCTGGTTCTTAAAGTTTCTTAAATTCCTTTGCATTTACTTCAACTTCACCATCTCATCACTATGCAGAAAATAGAGAATCAATTGTGTTAGAATATAATTGCAAAATACAAAGTAAAATGAGAAGGGAAAAAAAAAAAAAAAAAAAACCAACCGTTCATATGATGACTCTGTAAGCAATTGCTATATACGTAAAGTTTGAAAGAGTACGTAAAGTTTGAAAGAAAAAAATAATACTGGGGAAGTTATCTTTAAAGATAAAATTATAAAATTGTGGAGGAAACTGCTTCTAAATAATAGGCAAACTTTTAGGAATAAAAATACCTAAAACATTTTTTTTTTTAACGTAAAACTGTGTTGGTCAGTAGGATATTAGTAGAGGATTCTAAAATTCTAAAATTTAGGATTTATTTTGCTTGAAATTGTAAAAATAAATAAATAAATAAAATTGTGGTCCTATTTTATAAGCAATGTTTTAGTAAAAGTTAGAAGTATATTTTTACCGGACTATCCTTTAGTTTTGTTCCTACTTAAACCTTGGGAATAAGAGTATTTTTGAACAATGGCTTCAAACAAAATTAGGGGGAACAGAAAATACAACAAAAGAGCAAGCTAGACAGCAGCCTTATTTTGCAAGATCTGCACAATACCTTCTCCTCTGTGTGGGTGGCTCAAATGATGGGAGTCCCAGCTGGCTAAGGTACCTGCCAGCAGAAAAACATGCTTCAAACTAACTCTAGATCAGGCTGCCATTCACCTCTACTGAGGGCTGTATCTTGAATTAGATCATAGGTGATTTGAGAACAATTTTCAACTTTCCTCCTTTTGTCATTTATATATAGCCTGTCTTCGCAATTGTCTATTCTTATCATCGATGTCCTCTTTGAATTAAAATAAATGGAACTTTTTGGTTCTTGTAAACCATATGTTGTGTTGATTGTCTCACTAGACTTGCAATTATTTGCTTTTAGTTGTGTCATTGAAAGGTTTTCAATAAAAAATTTACCTCTGCAGAAAACTATTTGCTTTCTGTCTTGTGATAAGACTCTACCTCTATAGATGTCTAGCTTGAGATTCTTCTAAGCACTGGTGTGATGGTTGATGTGTTTCCAGTGTGTTTATCTTCACTTGGAGGAATCTAAAGTAAATACCCTTTAGTTTTCTCTGATTGTCCAATCATATATTGTAGTCAGTTTGTTGCAGTATCAAACTTGCTGCAGATTTTTTTTAGTACGACTAGGTAAGTTGCATTGTAATCCAGACTTTATATAAGGTGGAATCTAAACCCATATAGTAGGTTAATCCAGACCAATGACTATTATTATTGAAGGTTATTGAATCACAAGGCTGTTTTTGTGTCTCAATTTCATTTTGGTGACAATGTATTGTTGTGCTAGGCATTTTAGAGGTTTACTAACACAAATTTGTATTTTTATTGGTAATATGGAGGATCAGAATAAGTTGTTTCTGGTCATCAATTATAAATGATCCTTTGAGACACCTGCTAACTTTTAACATGTCCTGCAGAAATGTATTTATTCCCCCCATTGCCCTCCCCCAATTAATAGTACTTTTATCAGTGAGTTCTTGTTGAGCCAGATATGGAGTAATATCAAATATGATTTATATGAAGTCCAATCTAGCCCCGGCTGCTATAAGTAGAACCTTGGGGTAATGGTTTGTTTTTGATCAGGAAGATAGCACCTAGCAGGTCCTGCAAAACAACAAGCCACTATGCTACACCAGTGGCACAAAAACCACCTATTTCCTTGCAAACATAAGCTCTTATAAAACTTTGATACTTTAAAATCACTCAGATTAGAAAGCACGACAACAATGTTATGGAAAAATGAAAAATCTTAAAACCAAATTAATGTAACATAATTATGCAAAGAGCATATTGAACTATGAAATAAGCGAAACAAAATATGTAAAAAAAATAAAAAATACGAAGAGAATGCTAAGAGTAATAGAAGAACAGACAACAGCAGAATCCCAAACCAAAATTACATAAATATCATTATCGTGTGGACTATGGACCATAGATGGTTCCAATAGCAATGCATGCTTGCAACTATAATTCTACAGGGGCTCTAACGAACAACACCGATGCTGTCAATTGATTGCAATATGATTTGTTCGTGTTTCAGCTGTTTAAATTTTTTGTACTTGATTGATGAATAACAATATTGCTTGATGCGCAGGAACTTGAAAGAAAGAGACGAGGGAGAAAGGGGAAAATCAAAAGCAACTTCTTTGTAAAGGAATAAGTGTAAATCAAGGTTGCATGTAGTTGTGAATTGAAATCTTTTTTGTGTGTAGTTGTTACTTGTTTGTGTTTTCTCTTGGACTTGCAAGTTTTAAGTTTTCAAGCATATACACTTGATCTTGGTTGCGTTAAATTTGACCCTGATTGTGTTATCTCTTCGTGGGAATTTCAACACTAATTCTAAAGTTTGATTGCAACCAAACGTTACATCTTATGGAATAAAATATTAATCTATAACTAGTCGCAAACTCATGTGTTGCGCGTGATAATTATTTTATGGTGGTTTTATTATTATTATTATTTTTTACAATTTAAACTAATTTAATAAAGAGTAATGTATTTCATAATCATTTTTTATTATTATAGGGTCAATCATAAATGTAATATAAGAACAATCATAAATTATAAATATAAATTTTGTTGTACCAAAATGAAAATAATATAATTTTTCTCAGAAATTCAAAAGGGAAGTTAACAAAAATATTTATTTTTTAATAAAAGTTATTTAAAACATTTTTTGAATCATTAAAAAGAATATAAAATTTGAAAATTATTCTTTTAGTTTTAAACATACTTTATCAAACTTTATTTTTTCTGACTACAATCCAAAACACTGAAAAATGTAACTAAGAAAATTAATAAAACTTAACAATGATTAATTGGATCAATTAGGAAAACAATTTGTTGTAATTTCATCCACCCAAAACATATTATCAAATAAACAATTATTACCTTCTTTAAAAAAAAAAAAACAATTATTAGCAAAATTTAAGAATTAAATTTCTATATATGCATTGTTATAAAATAACAATAATAATTAAAATAAAATTGCAAAAGCTAAAATTTGTCACTCATCCGATTATTATCGTTTTGGTTAACCTTTGCTTTTCTCTAAATAAAAGACATTATAGTGTACTTCTAATACAACTATTAAGAGTACTTTGTCCACCACAAAGGATTAAAGAATAGACAAAAATTAGTAAAGTCTCATAGTTTAATATCTAAATTGAGCACTACAAAAAATCATGCTATGTAATAGAAAAAATATTAATTTATAATAAATACCAAATTATCCAAATTATGTTATGTAATAGAATAATATTATATTTTTATATGCTATATTTAATTCTTTATAATGCAATAGGATAACATTTAACAATCAAAGAGAACAAAAACAAAATTTTTAAAAACAAAACTAAATCGCATCAACTCAAAGTAGAGTTTTAAAAAATATAAAAAATTATCAACCTAAAGCAAATATGCAAGAATAATAAAAAATCCACCCAAAATTTGAGAGAGAGAGAGAGAGAGAGAGAGAGAGAGCATTTTTGTTGTAAGGGAAAACTATGCATAGAATGGAAGAGATAGTAACAAGTTTATAGTAAGAGGGTGTGAATAAGAAAAGACAAAAATAAAAGAAGATGAAAAGAAAGAGGAAAAATGATACTAATTTAGAGGGTAGTGGGGAGATGAAAATGTAAGGAATGGAGAAAGGTTGGAGAAGTAGTGGGGAGATGAAAAGGTAAGTGAGGGAGAAAGGTTGGAGAAGTGTAACTATTAAAAAAATAATGTTAAAAACAATTATAGGAAAATTGAAAAAAGATGAAGAAGATAATGACGTGAACGCTGATGTGGCTTAACTGATGTGTAGCAATAATAAATATTATTCAGCTTTTAGAAATACTAGCCTCTGAGCATGCGCTCACGCATGTGCTTAGAGGCTCTTTTATTTTTTGGGTAAGGATTAATTTAGAGCATTTATTATAATTTGAGATTATTACATTTGCCGATCACAAAAAAATCTAAGGATGTGATGAAAAATTATTTCACAACACATAATGCTCATCACATCCCTAGGTTTTTTTTTTTTTTGGTGATTGGAAAATGCAGTAATCTCAAATTATAATAAATGTTCTAAATTAATCTTTACTCAAAATATAGAAGAGCCTTTGAACACACACGTGAGCGCGTGCTCAGAGGCTAGTGTATGATTGAAATTATACATGTAAAAGAATCATAAAAGAGATGAGTAACAAATTGCAAACATAGTTAATCAAACAAAAATTATCAATGGGTAAGAAATTTCTTCTTTCTTATCCAATTGACTCTCTCTCTCTCTCTCTCTCTCATAGCCTTGTGAATCCTAGTAATGCCTTTGGAATGAAAGGATTTGATGTCAAGGAGTATTAATCAATTTGAAGAAAACAAAATTATATTTGAATCAACATCATAAAGCTTCATTGATTCAATGACATAGAACTCCACAATTGCTTCCTTTACATAAGCCGGATGATGCTGCAAAAAGATATTAAAATAATTAGACAAAATTTTATTTGACATGAGAGAGAGAGAAAAAAAAAAGAACTCCTTGAAAAGAGTGTATAAAAAAAATGGAATAGAAAATTTTACTACTTATTAAAAAAAAAAAAAAAAATTCATTGTATTTGTTCTAGTTCTTCACCACAAACAATGTACTACCTTTGACCCCAAAATTTACAACCGTATTATCAGAAATAAGATTCATGTGTTCCAAAAAAAAAAAAAGATTCATAGAAGGGGAAAAAAAAGAACCCATTGTCAATGAAAGTTTAATAGAGAAAAAAAATAAAAATAAAAACTCACATGGATTGAAATTGAAGTTGGAGAATGCATGTGAGGGTGCAAAAACAAATGGGTTTAGAATAAGCAGAAAAGGAAGAAAGATATGAGACTGATGGATGTAGGAGTTTTCATTTAGAAAAATGATCCAACGAAATTGTGATGATACGGTTAGCAATTTGAAAACCAACAAGAGAGTAGTGGTGTCTAAATTTAAAGGATATGGATGAAAAGTTATAGTGATAGTTTTATAGTATGAGTGTTTTTTTTTTTTTTTCCTCTCTTCAATTTCAAAATAAAGAAGAATTGTTAAAAAAAAAAAATTAAATAAAGAAGAATTGATTTGAAAAAAATAAACATGAGATCTCATATTAGGGAGTAGGAGTAAGGGAAACATGAATTCAAAAAAAAAAAAGAAGAAGAAGAAGAAGAAGAGAGAGAGAACCTAATATCAAAAAGGAATAATAAAAAAAAACAAAGAGGTAAGTATCAAAAAAAAAAAAAAAAAAAAAAAAGAAAGAAAAGAAAACAACCAACTTAGGGGAAGTTAAACGTTGGTTTTAAAAAAATTGAAATAGATAACGGAAAAAAAAAATCAAGGTCAATTAAAAAAGAAAAAGATCACATAAAAAATAAAAAATAAAAAGGGGGAGAGAGAGAGAGAGAGAAAAGTGTAAATGTGGAGTTAAGGAGAAAATTCAAATCTCTTAATACTTTCTTCTAAAAAAAACTTTTAAATTTATCATATTTTATAGGCAATGTTTTGAAAATGTTGTAGATATAGCATTTCTAGAAAAAAAAAATTGTGGATGGCAATGTGGGTTTCTAAAGTTTAAAAAAAAAAAAAAAACTTTTTAACATGGGTTTAAAAAAAAAAAAGAAATATTTTTGGCCAATTAATTAAAAATAAATAAAGAAAGAGAAAAGTTTAAAAGTGAAGTTTGCTTATGAATAAGTGGGTTAGTGGGAGAGTGATCCTATTTTATAGGCTATGTTTTAGTGGGAGTTAAAAATGTATTTTTACTTTGTTGTCCTTTAGTTTTGTTTCTACTTAAACCTAGGAAAATAGGGATATTTTGGAATAAAAAAAAAATGACCAAACAGGAAAAACCCCTTAAATAGTATAGACTAGCCTCTGAGCATGCGCTCACGTGCGTGCTCAGATGCTTTTCTATTTTTTGGTTAAGGGTTAATTTAGAGCATTTAATTTAATTTGGGATTATTACATTTTCCCATCATAAAAAAAACCTAGGGGTGTGATGAGTATTATGTGTGATGAAATAATTTTTCATCACATGGATTGAAATTGAAGTTGGAGAATGCATGTGAGGGTGCGAAAACAAATGGGTATGGAATAAGCAAAAAAGGGAGAGAGACATGAGAGTGATGGATGTGGGAGTATTCATTTAGAAAATTGATCCAACCAAATTGTGGTGATATAATTAGCAATTTGAAAACCAACATAAGAGTAGTAGGGTCTAAATTTAAGGGATATGGATGAAAAGTTGTAGTGATAGTTTTATAGTATGAGTGTTTTTCTTTTTCCTCTCTTTAATTTCAAAATAAGAAGAATTGTTATTTAAAAAAAAAAAAAAAAGAAGAATTCTTATAAAAAAAATTAAATAAAGAAAATTTGATTTGGAAAAAAAAAAAAAAAACATGAGATCTCATATTAGGGAGTAGGAGTAAGGGAAATGTGAATTCAAAAAAAAAAAAAAACTAATATAAAAAAGGAATTAAAAAAAAAAGAGAGAGGTAAGTATATAAAAAAAAGAGTGAAAAAAAGAAAAAGAAAACAACCAATTTTAACGTGGGTTTATAAAAAAATGAAATATTTTCGGCCAATTAATTAAAAAAATAAAGAAATAGAAAAGTTTAAAAGTGAAGTTTGCTTCTGAATAAGTGGGTTAGTGGGAGAGTGATCTTATTTTATAGGCAATGTTTTAGTAAGAGTTAAAGATGTATTTTTACTTTGTTATTTTTTAGTTTTGTCTTTACTTAAACGTAGGAAAATAAGAATATTTTGGGAAAAAAAATTCAATCCAAATAGGAGAATCCCCTTAAATAGTAGCATAGATGAATAACAAATTGCAAACATAGTTCATCAAACAAAAATTATCAATGGGTAAGAAATTTCCTCTCTCTCTCTCTCTCTCTCTCTCTCATAGCCTTGTGAATCCTAGTAATGCCTTTGGAATGAAAGGATTTGATGTCCAAGACTATTCATCAATTTGTATAAAACAAAATTATATTTGAATCAACGTCATAAAGCTTCATTGATTCAATGACATTGAACTCCACAATTGCTTCCTTCACATAAGCCCGGATGATGCTACAAAAAGATATTAAAATAATTAGACAAAATTTTATTTAACATGAGAGAGAGAGAGAGAGAAAACTCCTTAAAAAGAGTGTATAAAAAAATGGAATAGAAAATTTTACTACTTATTATATATATAAAAAATAAAAATAAAAAGTTCATTGTATTTGTGCTAGTCCTTCACCACAAACACTGTACTACCTTTGCCCCCAAAATTTACAACCGTATTATCAAAAATAAGATTCATGTGTTCAAAAAAAAAAAAGATTCATAAAATGGGGGGGAAAAAAAAACAGAACCCATTGTCAACGAAAGTTTAATAGAGAAAAAAATAATAATAAAAACTCACATGGATTGAAATTGAAGTTGGAGAATGCATGTGAGGGTGTGAAAACAAATGAGTTTGGAATAAGTAGAAGAGGGAGAGAGATATGAGAGTGATGGATGTAGGAGTTTTCATTTAGAAAAATGATCCAACGAAATTGTGATGATACGATTAGCAATTTGAAAACCAACAGTAGAGTAGTGGTGTCTAAATTTAATGGATATGGATGAAAAGTTATAGTCATAGTTTTATAGTATGAGTGTTTTTTTCCCCCTCTCTTCAATTTCAAAATAAAGAAGAATTGTTATAAAAAAAAAAAAGAAGAAGAATTGTTATAAAAAGAAGAAGAAGAGTTGTTATAAAAAAAAAATTAAATAAAGAAGAATTGATTTGAAAAAAATAAACGTGAGATCTCATATTAGGGAGTAGGAGTAAGGGAAACGTGAATTCAAAAAAAGAAAAAGAAAAAAAGAGAGAACCTAATATCAAAAAGGAATAATAATAAAAACATAGAGGTAAATATTAAAAAAAAAAAAAGAGTGAAAAAAAGAAAAAGAAAACAACCAACTTAGGGGAAGTTAGACGTTAGTTTAAAAAAAAAATTCAAATAGATAATGAAAAAAAAAAATCTAGGTCAATTAAAAAAGAAAAAGATCACATCAAAAAAAAAAAAAAAAGGGAGAAAAGTGTAAATGTGGAGTTATGGAGGAAATTCAAATCTCTTAATACTTTCTTCTAATTTTTTTTTTAAAAAAATTGTCCTATTTTATAGGCAATGTTTTGAAAATGTTGTAAATATAGCATTTCTCAAAAAAAAAAAAAAAAAAAAAGTGGATGGCAATGTGGGTTTCTAAAATTAAAAATAAAAATAAAAATAAAAAATAACATGGGTTTAAAAAAAAAAATATCGGCCAATTAAAAAAATAAAGAAAGAGAAAAGTTTAAAAGCAAAGTTTGCTTCTGAATAAGTGGGTTAGTGAGAGAGTGGTCCTATTTTTTAGGCAATGTTCATTCGTGCAATGAAACTTTCTTTTTTCTTTAGTGGTCGTAGCACAAAAAAAAATATGTATGTTTTAATATATATAATTTTTATTTTGAGAATCTAATTTATAAGTAGATAAAGAAATTTAAAAATTAACAGGAGAGTGACCCCATTTTTTAGGCAATATTTTAGTAGAAGTTAGGATTGTATTTTTACTAGATTGTTGTTTAGTTTTGTCTCTACTTAAATATAGGGATGTAGGAGTATTTTAGAACCAAAAAAAGAAAAAGAAAAAGAATCTAATCCAACAGGGGAAATCCATTAAATAGTAGTATAGATAAATGACACCCATACAAGAAATACTACGTTTATTAGAGCATTCGCATCCGAAATCTTCAAACTATTCTATTTTACCATCTCAAAACCTACTCTATCATTTATACCATACTATTTTACAACACTCCCAACATCCCAACTTTTATTTTCCTCTTCTACTCATTAAAATAATATTTCTACACAATAAAATAATATATCCCAATATCACCATCATTTACAATACAACACATTATTTATTCTTTCTCTCTCATTCTTTCTGTTCAAGAACAACTACAAATTTATTGAAACCACCATCACCACGAGCCCACCACCGTTGCACTACACACACCTGACACCACCACCACCAACAACCCATAATCTACCATCAACACCAAAAAAAAAAAAAAAAAAAAAAAGCAACCCACGATCCTCACAATCTGCAACGGCAAACCCAAACCTAGACCCATAGCAAACCCAAACCCACACCCATGACAACAAACCCATACCCATACCAGTAAACCCACCCGTTCACCACCCACGGTAACCCCCACCTCCACGGCTCCACCATCATCAATCACCACACCACCACCACACCATCACCACACCACCGCCAAACCAACCAATCCGAATCCAAACCAACCCAGTCATGACTCACCCGATCTCCACTAATCGATCAAAACCCATGAACCACACCGATCTCCACCGCCAATCAATACACACGAACCACGCTGATCAAAACTCACGAACCACCTCGATCTCCACTGCTCGACAATCTCAACCCACTTAATCAACCACCATGCCAAACCATGCCTCACTCCGCCAAGACCACGCCGCCGAACCACCATCTCGACCCACTACGCCAGACCCACGACCACGCTAGAAAAAATGAACCATTGTCGAGAGAGATGAGACTGAGAATGTTCTAGAAAGAGAGAGAGAGAGAGAAGATGAGACAAGGTGAAGAGAGAGAAAGTGGCATATATATAAGGGAGAATAAAAAATTATTATTTTGTTTTGCAATACCAAGCTTTTACAAGTTCGGATGTGGGGTGATTTTTGGGCTTTAATGCTAAATCTTTCCTACTTATGGCATTTGGCAGTCCAGATGTGAATGCTCTAGTAGCTATCAATGAGATCTACTATTCTTTGATTTTGCCCCCATTCCCAGTGAGTAGAAACCCACCAACTCTCTGATCTTATCCCAAAATTAAAACCCATTTCACTCACTCAGCATGAAGCGGCAGAGGATAGAAACAGATGAGAGGGAGAGGAGAGAGAGGTAGAGAATTGAAAGAGTAGAGAGAGCAAAAAGGAGAAATGTGAGCAATGAGACTTGCCTATCACCTGTTCGGCAAAATGCCCAAACTAACACTGATGACTACAAAGACATAATTAGCAGTTTACCAGACTCTCTTCTCACCCACATCCTCTCCTTTCTCCCAATTCGAGACTCTCTCTCGACCAGCATTTTGTCTAGCAGGTGGAGGCCTTTCTGGACTCTTGTCCCTGTTCTTGACTTGAATCAGGTAGGACTTGTAGAAAGATGCAGTGAGGAAAAGAATGAAAAATTTAAGTTTGTGGATATAGTGTCTGGAATCGTGGCTCTTTGAAACGCCATTTCCAACCCCATCCCCCCACTACACAAATTGTGCATTTGTTGGTATTACAATTGTCATCCATTCTATGTCGACATGTGGCTCCATGCCACCAATATTCGTGATTTGCGAGAGCTTGATCTCCACCTACTTACTTCTCCTCATCAACCTATGGAGTTGCCCCGTACTCTCTACTTTTCTGCCTCATTAGTGGTGTAAGGAATTCAACCGAAATTCCCAACTTGTGAGAAACAAAAATAAAAAAAATAGAGAAAACACATGCCAAAGAAAAACAATCACACGCACAAGACAATATTTACGTAGTTCGGAAATTTGCCTACGCCTACGGAATTGCAAGGATTTCACTATTATCAGGGAAAATACAAAGTGCGGCTATAGTGTTTCTCTCTCTCTCTCTGAAACACGACAACCAATAAAACCCTAATCATTAAACTGCGTTTTCTACATCCTGCGCACAGGATACACAATGTGCTACAAAACGGGCCAAAAAATTTTCATGGGGGCTACGGCTTGGGCCTGTTGGCCCAAGCCTCCGTTCCATGGACTAAGCCTCAGAAAATCTCCCATTAAAAATCACGCAACATTATTTCGGGTCGGGTCGTCAACCGGATCAAACACAACTAGGCTCAACAAAGCCCAACAAATCTCCCACTTAGAGATTGGTTCAATCACCAACATTAACCGCAATCCTCCAAAAGCAATCCCTCATCCCTGCAACTCATCCTCCTGTCCTCAAGCTAGAAGACCAACTGAAGCTACACACAACTTTAGCTTCATAATAGTGACACCTTTAGTCAACATGTCTGCTGGGTTCTTGGATCCACAGATCTTCTCAAGTATTACCAATTTATCTTCAAAAAGGTACTGGATAAAGTGGTATTTTGTCTGTATATGTTTCGACTTTGAAGGAAAAGTCGAATTTTTAGTAAGAAAAATTGCATCTGACTGTCACTATGTAGAATGCCCATCTCATGCTTCTTACCCAATTCATCTAAGAAACCATGTAGCCAAATCATCTCCTTTTCAGCTTCAATTGCTGCAACATACTCAGCTTCTGTAGTAGACAAAGTAACAATCTTTTATAAATTTGAAGCTCATGACATAGCTGTACCACCCAGAGTAAAAACAAACCCAGTAGTACTCTTTTTACTATCAACATCACCAGTAAAATCAGCATCTACATAACCCTGCAGTTTTAAATTTGCACCTATGAAGCAAAGATATGTATCTGATGAACCTTTCATATATCTCAGAGTCCACTTGACTGTCTCCCAATGCTGCTTTCTAGGCCTACTCAGGAATCTGCTCACAACTCCCACTGCATGTGCAATGTCTGGCCCTGTACACACCATAGAATACATCAAGCTGCCAATAGCTGAGGCATAGGGTACCTTGCTCATATGGTCCCTTTTTTCTTTTGTCTTCGGTGACTGTTCTTTGCTCAGTTTGAAATGACTACCCAAAGGTGTGCTCACTGGTTTAGCTTCATTCATGTTGAACCTGCTGAGAACTTTCTTCACATACTCTAGCTGTGAAAGCTTCAATGTACCATTAGCCTTGTCTCTAATGATTCTTATACCAAGAATTTGCTTTGCAGCTCCCAAATCTTTCATTGCAAACTGTTTTGACAATTGCTTCTTCAGATTATTAATCTCCTCAATACTAGACCCTGCAATGAGCATATCATCCACATACAATAGTAAAATGATATAAGAGTTGTCAAAGAATTTAACATAGCAACAATGATCAGCTTCACATCTCTTGAACCCAATTTTATGCATAAAACTGTCAAATTTCTTGTACCACTGTCTTAGAGCTTGTTTTAGGCCATACAAGCTCTTTCTCAATTTGCAGACTAGATTCTCTTGTCCCTAAACAATGAACCCTTCTAGCTAAATTATGTAAATGTCTTTTTTCAAGTCACCATGAAGGAATGCCGTCTTCACATCTAACTGCTTAAGATATAATTTTTCTGCAGCCACCATTCCCAACATCAGTCTAATTGTTGACATCTTCACAATTGGAGAAAATATCTCTGTGTGGTCAATGCCCTCCATCTGTTGGAACCCTTTAACAACGAATCTGACTTTGTAACGTTTGTTGTCATCATGCTCATTTTTTATTCTATATACCCACTTGTTGTGCAAAGCCTTTTTTCCTACTGGCAATTCAATTAGTTCCTATGTCTAATTCCCCAACAAGGAATCCATCTCATCCTTCATGGCTAACTCCCACTTGCTTGAATTCTCATCTTGCAATGCTTCATCATAACACTTTGGCTCACCACCATCAGTCAACATGAGATAATTTAAAGCGGGTGAATAACACTGTGGAGGTTTAATGTTCCTGGAAGATCTGCGAACTTCAGCTACAGGTGTACTCTTATCTACCTGTGAATCTACATTCTCCTTAAATGTGAAAACTTTACCTCTTTACTGCTCCAAATCTCCTCAGGAAGTCTGAACTTCATGGGAATTGATGGCCCTCGGTTTATCAGGTAAGTTACAGTGCTAACAGCATCAACCCAGAAAGTTTTTGGTAGTCCAGCCTGCAACCTCATACTCCTAGCACGCTCATTGAGAGTTCTGTTCATGTGGTCAGCCACACCATTTTGCTGTGGTGTCCTAGGAATGGTCTTCTCCATCCTAATTCCCTGTGCAACATAATACTCACTAAACCTTCCATTTATGTACTCTCCTCCATTATCTGACCTCAAACATTTTACTTTCAAACCTGTTTCTGTCTCAACCAAGGCCTTCCACTTCTTAAAAATTTCAAAGACATCAGATTTATTTTTCAGAAAATAAACTCATACCTTTCTACTTAAGTCATCAATGAAAGTGATGTAGTACCTTGAACCTCCAAGGGATGCAACCGGAGAAGGCCCCCACAAATCAGTGTGTACTAACTCCAATTTTTCAGTTTTTAGTGTCCTACTAGTTTT
The DNA here is from genome assembly GCA_032727855.1 of Quercus ilex subsp. ballota. Lineage (NCBI taxonomy): Eukaryota > Viridiplantae > Streptophyta > Magnoliopsida > Fagales > Fagaceae > Quercus > Quercus ilex. Next base: position 36,016,103 of record CM064914.1, read on the forward strand.
CAAAAAGCTCACATTTTTCTGCTTTCCTAAGATGCAACTTTCACACGTCAAAATCAATGGACTTCAAATCTGGTAGTTTTCCTTTTAACAGCAGTATCTTCATCATTTTCTCACTCATGTGACCAAGTTTGCAATGCCATAGGCTTGTATCAATACTTGCATCAGCAACTGCAATTGTGTCTCTTGGACTTGATGTCATATATAGAGTACCAATTTTCTTTCCACGAGCCAATACTCTAGCTCCCTTTGTAACATTCCAAGTATAACCAATAAATAGTATTGCATGCACTTCATCATCAAGTTGTCCAACAGAAATCAAATTCCCCATTAGGTCAGGAATATGTCGAACCTTCTCCAGTAACCAAACAGACTCATTGGGCAACAATATCCGGACATCTCCCATATCTACAACATCCAAGGCTGAACCATCAGCCAAATACACCTTACCAAAATCACCAGCAACATAATTCTGTATGATTTCTCGATGTGGAGTGGTATGAAATGAAGCTCCTGAATCTAAAACCTAATCATTAAGTGGACTGTTTACTGCAAGAAGTAATGCATCATGTACCTCTTCTGTTACAGCATTAGCAGAATCATATTCATTCTTTTTCTTAGGACTTTTGCATTGGTTTCTAAAGTGACCTATTTTCTCAGAATTCCAGCATTGTATTTGTTAGCCTGATCTAGATTTACTTCTGTTCCGATTAGAATTTCTGGATTTTGATCTGTCCCAATTTGAATTTCTGTTATTACCTCTACCTCTTGTCTCAAGATTTAGGGTAGAACTAGATCCTGAGGTTTCACATGCATCTCTTCTGCGAATCTCCTCAGCCAGAATTAAATCTCGTATATCATTGTACTTGAACTTTTCTTTTCCTGTAGAATTGCTCACTGCCATCCTCATTGCCTTCCAACTATTTGGCAAAGAAGCCAAAACGATCAGTGAACGGATCTCATCATCAAAATCAATTTCTACAGACGACAATTGATTTGTGATAGTGTTAAATTCATTCAGATGTTGTGCTACTGATGCGTTCTCTGCCATCTTCAGATTGAACAATTTCTTCGTCAAATGCACCTTATTGTTTGCTGACGGCTTTTCATACATACCAGATAAAGTCTTCATCAAATCTGCTGTGGTCTTTTCCTATACAACGTTGTGTGCAACAGACCTAGACAGAGTTAACCTGATGATTCCCAGTACCTGTCTGTCAAGAAGAGCCCATTCCTCAGCCTTCATAGTCTCGGGTTTTGTCTCCAAAAGAGATAGATGCAATTTCCTTCCATAGAGATAATCTTTAATCTGCATCCTCCAATACGCGAAGTCTGTGCCATCAAAATTTTTTATTCCAGACGCCTTTTCTGCTTCCTTTGCCATTGCTCTCACTCAAACCTAACTCTAGGCTCTGATACTAGTTGTAAGGAATTCAACCGAAATTCCAAACCTGTTAGAAATAAAAAAAGAAAAAGAAAACACACGCCAAAGAAAAATAATCACACGCACAAGACAATATTTACGTGGATTAGCAATTTGCCTACGTCCACGGAATTGCAGAGATTTCACTATTATCAGGGAAAATACAAAGTGCGGTTACAGTGTTTCTCTCTCTCTCTCTCTCTCTGAAACACGACAACCAATAAAACTCTAATCATCAAGATGCGTTTTCTACATCCTGCGCACAGGATACACAATGGGCTACAAAACGAGCCAAAAAATTTTCCCGGGGGCTACAGCTTGGGCCTGTCGGCCCAAGCCTCTGCTCCATGGACTAAGTCTCAGAAAATCTCTCATTAAAAACCACGCAACATTATTTTAGGTCGGGTCGGGTCGTTAACCGGATCAAACACAACTAGGCTCCACAAAACCCAATAAGTGGTTCTGAAATTAGGGTTTGCAATTCATCTTAATCCACCTTCTGCTTTTGTTCTCCCTTGTCTCAGGATTCTACTACTAAATTGTGTTACATTTGCAAACCGCGACTCTCTCTCCACCATCCTCAATGCCTGCCTCGTTCTTATAGATCTGACCCTCCATGTAGATGATAGACACGGGCGGCTCTACAGCCAGCCCAGGGGGTTCAAATGAACCCCCAGGCTTGGCCCCCAAAAAAAAAAAAATTTATATATAAAATTTTTAATTTTTTGTTTTTGTTTTAACCCTTAAAATAAAATTTTGAACATCCTGTCCCTAAATTTTGTTTAAACCCAATTGAAATAAACTTGAAATATGATCATATTAATGCTATTTTCACAATATTTTTCACAATATTTTACAATAAATGTTAAATGACAAGTTGTAATTGACTTTTTATCTAAACTTATAACTGACATATTTAAATCTATGATTATTTTCTCATTCTCTCTTTCTCCCTTCTATATTTTCTTTCTATCTAATCAGGTAGTTTGATAAGTATTCTATAATTTTTCGAGTCCAAAAAGTCTTTTAGTGCTTGCTCCAATTCCAAGAGAATGACCACGTGTGGTTAAAAATCCATACACTTCAAAAGTAAAATCTTATATAAGTTACTATTTAATTTCCTTAGTCTAACGTTTACTCTCAGACCTACTCTTAGGTATGTTACTATTCTTCTTTATCATATATTTTTATTTAATTGATATTACATATGATTATAATAAATTATTATTAATTTGACAAATATTATGATTAGTTATTTATTTATATGCATTCTATCGTTGTTTTCTTACTAATCTTTAAACTATTAATAATTTTTTTAGACTATTTTACAATATAGTTGTATTGTATACTATTTAGAATACTATGTATGTTAGATTATTGTATGTGACAATTGTATATAAAATAAATAAATAAATAATCATTTTATTTTTTACTCCCTAGCAACAAAATCCTAACTCAAGACCCTATTGACCCCCTAAAAGAAAATTTTGGAGCCGCCTCTGATGATAGATACTTGAAAATTTTGAATGAGTTCAATGTCATTGTACTTGTAAGTACGCTGAAAAGATTACATTTACGTTGGAATGTTCAGCCTTCATCGAAGTACAGATTCCAGATAAACACCCCAGCTCTCGAGTACTTTCATTTCAGTGGTTATTTGAATGGGGATGATGTGTTGGAAAACCTCCCAAACATGGTTGAATCTGTTGTTCAAATTGAGGATTGTGATCGGATTAATGATTATGCAAAGAGAGTATGGGACTTTGTGGGAAAACTCTGCAATGTAATATCCATGGAATTGAGCACAATTACTGCACAGATCCTCTGCCATGGTTCTAATCATGAAGTAATCCCACATTTCATTATTTGTCCTCCTTGAAGTTTTGTGGTAGCATTTGGTTTGAGTGGTATGCGTGGCATGCAGTACGACTCTTGCTTTATCAGGCTCCAAAGCTACAAACACTCATCATTGAATTTTCATTTATGCTTGGCTTTAATCTTACTAAACCTAACCCTTTCTTGGAGGAGCGACTCGATGTTCCTGAATGTATGTCATCACACCTTACTACTTGTCTTTATAAAGGATTTGGGGGGTATGAGAACGAGATGGAACTTGTTAGACAAATCCTGAAGGCAGCAAGAGTACTACAGACATTGAAAATCACCGTTTGCAGAATTCCAAACTTAAAGAATAGGCCTCATTTTCACAAGGAATTGAGCAAGTTTCACAAGAGCTCTCAGAATTGTCAAATTGCATTTGACGAAGGATATTTTGAGTGATGTGGCATGTTGGTTCGTTCCTCTTGGATATTGCATGTCACATGCTTTGCTGTGGTATCTTGTGTTATGGCTATATGCATATGTAATTAGGTCCGTGTTTGCGTAATTCATTTGCTGTTTTTGCCATGTCGACTTTATTCCTATGGTACAAGGAAGAATGGTTGGAGATTTAATTCGCATTTGGCATTTCCTTCAATTATGCTAGTTTTTAGTAAGCATGTTTTAATTTGGGAATTTTCCCCTTGTTATAGCAAAAAAGAAAAACGAATTTCTAAATCGAAAGCCTACATAGTGAATTGCACAGAAAACCATGGCAAGACAACATAAGGAAAATGGCAGCTGCTTTTGGATAGCACTTTGGCAGAGGATAAAAAGATACAATTCACACCTTTTCTTCTTTGATGAATACAATGGATACCTATCCATCCTTTTAACAACTACGTATTATCAATGTTTTTCAACCTAGTATGCAAGTTACATGGGTACAAGTCTAAAATATATTTAAGGATTCTGGAATTAAATTCTCAAGGAAAAATGGAGGGGATTAGGAAGGAGAAAAAGGAAAATCATGGCATCTTTGTGGCTGAATGTAAATGAAACCTCAGAAGTTTCTTGAACTATTGCAACCCATACTTAAGCTTGTTCTTGGGTTTTTACTAAATTTAAATGACTATTGTGTTTACACGTTTGATGAGATTATAAGATATATAAGCTTCTTTTTACAGTCTCAATCTGCCTATTAGTTAAAAAAGTGTCATTTAGGAAATTCTACATAGATTGCAAGCTGGCTATGAAACCATTCAATATTAAAGATATTTTGGACATAAGCCACACAGTGAATGGAAAATGAATGTAAGGATTGAGTAGGATGAGGGAGCTTGTGAGGGACATGATAGACAAGGGTGTTGAATTCAACTTTCGGACATATAGGATCATGCTGAAAGGTTTGTTGGAGAAGTTTTTCTGTCCTCTATATGAGACATTTGATGAGGTTATATTTGGGTTGTGTCAAAAAGGATTGGTTTGTAAAGCAATGGAATTGATGCAGAAAATAATTGAAAAGAATGTTGCTCCCGGGGCTATGGCCTGGGAAGCCCTGCTCCTTAGCTCTGGATCTAACCTTAGCTTTTCAGAGACTATTTTGGGTGGTTATAAACTCTCCCAGTTAGATTACTAGAACAGTAGCCTTGAATTGGTGAATGGTGAACCTATTTTAAACTCATCAATTTAGGTTGCTGGAACAATAACCTTAATTTGGTGAATAATGAATCCAATATGAACTCGCCCATTTATGTGTTATTTCTCTTTTCTTTTACTTTTTTGGTGGTTCAATTCTTTTGTTTTTGGTTTATGGTAAACATAATAGCACCAATTAAACATCGGTACAAACAAGTCTGGGGTAAGTCACACCCCATGCATCAGCCTCAAGGCATGGCTTCTAACAAAATTAGGGGGAACAAAAAAATACAAGAGAGCAAGCTATATGGCAGCCTTATTTTGCAAGATCTGCACAATAATTTCTCTCCCTGTGTGGGTGGCACAAATGATTTGAGTTCAACTGATTGAGGTAACTGCAGGCAGACAAAAATGTGGTTCAAACTAATCAGGCTGCCGTTCACCTTTACTGAGGGATCTATCTTGTATAAGATCATAGGTGATTTGAGAACAAGTTTCATGTTAAATATATAATAAAATCACTTTCCTCCCTTTCATATTTATGTATAGCCTGTCTTTGCTTTCTGTTCTTATCATCCATGTCCTCTTTGAATTAAGATAAATGGAACTCTTCGGTTCTTAAAAACTATATGATATGTGTTGATTGTCTCTCTAGACTTCAAATTATTTGCTTTTTGATCTTTCATTAAAACGTTTCAATAAAGACTTTACCTCTATAGATGTCTGTTTGCTTTATGTTTTGGGTATTTATTGTTTGAACTCTAATATTTTATTTGTAAAAAGACTTTACCTCTCTAAAGATGTCTAGCTTGAGATTCTGCTAAGTACTGGTGAGACTGTTGTTGTGTTTCTAGAGTATTTGTCATCACATTGAAGAATCCAAAATTCCAAATACCCTCTAATTTTCTCTGATTGTCCAATCATATGTTGGAGTCAGTTTGCTGCAGATTTTTTATATGGCTAGGTAAGTTGGAATTTTAATCCAGGCTGCATATAAGGTGGAATCTAAACCCATATAGTTTGTTAATCCAGACCAATGCTTATAATTCTTGAAGGTGATTGAATAACAAAGCTGTTTTGTGTATCAATTGTATTATGGTGACAATGTGATTTCTGTGCTAGGCATGTAAGAGGTTTACTTACACAAATTAACAGTACGCGTTTGAGTTAAACCAAATTGTGGGTAATACCAACTATGATTATATGAAGTCTAATCCCCGAGTGCCATAAGTCGACCCTCTAATGAAAGAACAAAACTTATGTGCAATTCCTTAAGAGCTATATTTAGGTTTTTCAATTAAATTTAATTATGTGACTTAAACCAATCAACCACAGAGTTGAAGTTAAGTTTCCTCAAAGAAAACATCTTTAATTAGAGAATTTATCTCTTGAAAAAATTTAGAGAATATAAGATAAAATACCCAAGAAATTTTAACGAAAATTATGTCCGCCAATACCATCACATAATTGAATTTAATCATAGAATCTAAAACACAACAATTGAGAAACTGTACCTAGCTAAATTTTGTCCCCCAAAAAGAGGAATTGTTTCTTGAGTTTCTTGTTCTATTAGGACCCACGTCAGTACTGCCAAACTTCTTATACAGCTTTTGGGTTTTTTCCTGGGACGGAATTACATGTTTTCTTTTATGTGGCTTGTTTCATGTCTCTGTCTTCTTCTTGTTTCTTTGTTCTTTCAGTCCCCCAGCAAAAGAGGAATGCTTGCCAATCCTAATTGCTAACAGCGTGTGTAATACAAGACTGACATTTCTGTGGTAAATTGCTTTTTTTTTTTTTTCTTTTTTTCTTTTACTTTATTAATTAATTTAATGGCAAAGTCCATAGAAATAGACTTAATTTGCATCCAATTCTTGCTTTCATATAATCACAATGCGAATTTTCTATCTTTTGGAGTACTATTTCATGTTATCCAATATAAGATTGTCGGTTAATGACAATCACAAAGTATAAATGCTTTTAATGATTTGCTCACTTTTTCAAACTGTGTCGGAGAATATTATTTCCGGAAAAAGGAAAATAACACTTACTTTTCCAATGAAATAATTGTGAGCATCCTAAGACCACAGTTGTCATACACTCAAACTTCTTTTTTTTTTTTTTAATTTCTTAATCATTGAGAAACTATTTTACGTGTAAAAAAAAGTGTTACATATAAGCAACATTCATTACATAATATATATACTTTCTGGTAGATTTTATCATACTATGAGTCCACTAGTTGTGAAAAGCGATTAATTTCTAGTTAAAAGTTTAGACAATACATGGTCCAAAAGCAAAAAAAAAACAAAAAAACAAAAAAAAAAAAACCTTTCTGGTAGAAAAATAAAAGGGTGGTTTATACATTGTCATATTTCAATTGAAAAGTGTTTGCTTGGGAATTGGGATAGGTGTGCATGCCACAATTTCTAGATTAAAAGCCTACATGGTGAATTGCACAGAAAACAAGTGCAGTTTACGGCAAAGACAGCAATATTGAGAAAAAGGCATGCTGCTTTTGGACAGCACTTTGGCAGAGGATAAAAAGATACAATGCACCCTTTTCTTCCTTGATGAATACAATGCAAAACTTTTCAGCCTTTTGTACTGTAGATTCCAGATATCTCAACCGAAAAATTTTTTTATGCTTGTATAAGATATTTGGAGTTTAATCCTCGCTTACACCAAAAATTAATTGATGTTTTGGTCTGATGATAAATAGCTATCATTAAAAGTAGATACTATAGATTGAAAATCTCTCAAAAAAAAGAACAACAAGGTATTATCAATGTTTTTCAACCCTAGTCTGCAAGTTACTGCATGCTTCAAAAGTGTAAACGTATTGTTAACCTAATGACAGTAGTTAAGATATATTAATAATGGTTTTATATATTTTTTGAAAAATGAAGTCAAATTATACATATTATATATATATATATATATATATATCTTAAAAAGCATATATAATCACAATAAATTTGTGCGTGTACACCAATAAATTATTAACTATATATTTATTTTTTGAAAAATGCATATTATAGCTCATAATTGAACATTTAATCTTAAACTTGTGTCCTTAGGGTACTCGTTAACATGACACAAGTTTAAAACATATTTAGTCATAATTATTCTGGAATTAAATTCTCAAGGAAAAGAGGAGGGGATTAGGAAGGGGAAAGTTGAAAATTTGTGGCTTCTAGCTGTGGCTAAATGTAAACGAAGTTCAGAAGTTTCTTTTACACTTAAGCTTTTTATTGGGTTTTAATAAATTCAAATGACTTAAGCTTTTTATTGGGTTTTACTAAATTCAACAAACAACTGTATTGTATTTTACACGTATGATGAGAAGATATAAGCTTCTTGTGAGAAATTGCAGATGGATCATTAATTTAGGTAAAAAGAAGTGTTATTTAGGTAATTCCATTGGGTTTTACTAATTTTTTAAGTGACTGTATTGTGTTTTACATGTATGATAAGAAGATATAAGTTTCTTGTGAGAAATTGCAGATGGATCATTAAATTAGGTAAAAAAATGTGTCATTTAGGTAATTCTATTGTGATTACATGTGTATGGAACCATTCAATGTTAGAGATGCTTTGGACATAAGCCATAATGGAAATTTAATCTCTCAACTTGAAATAAATCTATTCCATAGAACATATGAAATATTACAAATTTAAAAGTGTATTTTTAGAAAATAAAATAAAATATTGATGAGTCTTTGCTCACTTATTCTCACAAACGCTCTCACACCACTTAGTGTATAAAAGAGACTCACACTCACAAAATTAAAAAAAGGGAGAGAGAGTGGAGAGGAAAAAGTTAGAACTCTATAAAGTTTTGTATTTTTCTTCAACTCTTGCTTAGAACTTGATGGATGAATTGGTAAAATATAGTATACCATCCAACCTCTAACTTTCACTACATTTATTTTCTAACTCTTACATTCATAAAATCCCATACATAACTTCAATAAACCCTCACATGCATTCACCACAACCTTTTTTAACTTATGATCACAATTATTTGTGACATTTAAGAACAAGTTTAATTCTGTCATGTCATTTAGGAGATCATGATCATAAATATTTATTAGACTCAAGAAAAAAAAAATTAATTGCAATTCTGCAAAATAGATTCTCTCCATAAAATTTTAATGGTGAATGTCATCTATCTCCTGTATGGTGGGGAATAAAAGGAAGAAGTAACAAAGGAAAACAGCATAAAGTAGCATAAGAGATCATATTGCAAACATAAGCAATCTTAGCTGAAAGTTGCTTCTACTAAAATCAAAATCTAAAACATTATGAGTGGATAAATGAGAAATTACAGATGGATCAGAAAGCAAGCAGGTGTGGTGTGCAAATAGATTGATCACTGTCACTCGAACGTGGATGAGAAGGACTAACGAAAAGGATAGAATAGAGACGTGTGGTGCAATCTTTCACTGCCTCCTGGGTGGTGGTACCAAATTGCCTATTCATGATACTCATCAATCACTTTCCCCTCGGAAAAAAACATGCATTAGTTTGCTAGATATACATCTTATATCAGCAGGTTATATGGCTCCATCAAAAAAAAAGGTGACAAAAACAATGCAGGCCAACTAAAACAGAAGCCAAAAAAAAAGATGAAAAACAATGAGGAAGAAAGTAACTTTTACCTTCCATAACCTGTTGGATCTCCAGGCAAAATTACTGATTTTTTATCAATCATCCTGATCGTAGCTGGATATCAATTTGATACCACTGTTCTAATGATTCCAGCCTATATATATTCAATCAAGGAAAAAGTTCCCCTCCAAATTGGTTTGGTGGAAAATGATTTCAAACTCAATATATGACGATTCAAACAACCATTGATACAAATTTATAGACAAAATAAAATCTCACAATACTTTCACAACGCTCTTGTTTTGAGTTGTGGTAAGACCCGATATAATCTCTTTTAATTTTAATTTCAATTTAACCTATGTTAGTTTAACAACTTAGCTTATTGTAAAAATGTCGTAAAATTTTGTTATACATGTATAAGAACTCTTTAGTCAATATTACTTATTTAATAAATTATGTAACTTATTTAAATGATTTAAGGAGTATGTAATTTAATATAAGTGGATGATTTTACAAATTTTCAGTTGGAGAAAGGCCTCTCCAAATTGATTGGGGTGCTTCAAGCAAAAGGAAATCCTTTTATTGTAACTTTTTTGTTCAATAAAATAACTGTCTTTAGGCTTTACCTCCTTTTTCCTCACTTGAGCTACCTTGTTGTCAATGTTACAATGACATAAATACTGTCAACGTTTCATGTAAAAGTGATATTTAACTTATATTGATGAGATTTCACAAGTTTTCACTCCTTTGAAACCCATTGTGCGGCCAATATTGAGAATCTATTAGAAGAGAAATGGCAGTGCATGGTTCTTGTAGATTAGGACTAGAGTTTTCTTCGAATTGTTGTGTGAATTTATAAAGGAAACAAGAAAAGGAAAAGGGCACACAGAGAGAGAGAGAGAGAGACAAAGAGAGACAGAGAGAAACCGTATAAAGAAACCGTATGTACAACATATATGTATGTCATATTTCCATTTGGTATGTATGCAATAGGAAATGAATAAGCTAAAAATAAAATTCAAATAATGCATAATTATCAGGAAACGTAGTAAACAAATACCGAGTGACAGAAAACAGTTTTTTTTTTTTTTTTTTTTTTTTTTGTGTGTGCGCCTATTTATTGTGTTTATTTAATCAATTTCGTTCTATCTTAGATAAACCACAAGAGAGAGAGAGAGAGAGAGAGAGAGAGAAGAGGGGGGGGGAGGGGGTGGGGAAGAGAGAGATATTATTATCAAAATCAAACTTTACCGCTAGCTAGATGGTCAATATTCCAAGATCAAATTCTTTAATGATGACGCTAATCTTATTCTTCAGTCAATGGTTATCCACTATTGACCTTGAAGAATCACACATTCATATTTATAATATTTTCTATATACTATTATATAATCTTCACCATATTCTTGAAATGCTTTACTAAAAAATTGAAAAACTTATAAGATCGCTTTAACAAAGTACTAGAACAAAAGAATATATATATATATATATATATACATATATGATGATTTCAACATGGTAGTGAGCTATGATGATCATGAAAACTCACCTGAACTTGGAGCTCCTCTAATTTGAATTAGCTCAGCAATTCCTCAACGATGATTTCTGGGCTCTCAGACTCCAACAAATTAACATAAGGTGTAGTGGTCATGATGGGGAAGAGGGGCACATGAAGAACTAACTCACTGGAGCTACCATTAAAACCCACTGTAATAACTCCAGCAACATAGGTCTACATCATGTATATGTTATAGTGTGTACATACATATAAGAGTGCGTGTGAGCATGAGTTAGTAATGCACGTGCCCTGCTTCTCCATCTTGATCAGCACACCCCTTTCCTCGTGACACAAAACTATGAGCTATAGCTAAGTTCTCAGACAAGAACTAAGCTTTGAGAGAAGGGCCTCAAAAAATGGTGAGTTTGAGACACCCATCTGCAAATTTCTTTGCTCTTAGCCCACCCATTTATAACAAAAGAGGCAAAATGAGTTGTGTTTTGAAAGGTGGGTATGGTGCTAGAAGTGAAGGGCTGAGTTGGGTGTGGACCCCATTAGTTTGCAGCCCCAAGACAACTTGTCACAAGCAATAGGACCTTCTAAAATCCACACACCCCCATCACTATGCAAACAAATTTACAAGGGGGTACCCTACCATGTGTATTTTTATATTAGGAAAATGAAAAATTGTCTCTTTTATGTGGATTGTGGTACCACCTGAGCACTTCACTAATGCAACTCTGTTGTTCATTAAGATAATAAGTTTAGTGATGCAAAACATTTCAAATTTTGATGGGAATATTATGCATAAAAAAAACCTTAATTTTATACCATCTTGTAGATTAGGTCAAGGTCTTTTTTTTTTTTTTTTTTTAAATTGTATATCAATTAAAGTTTTAAATTTATAAAATCATTTCAATGTGAAGCCTTTGTCTATCTTTGTTATTCATTTTAATTATTTTGGGTGGAAACAAAGTAGCTAGGGAAAAAAAAACCATAAACTATTTATTAAATCTTATGTTTTACCTAGGTCTTGCACATAATCAATTTGGAACCCAGTGAGCAAAGAGGGTTGAGAGAGAAAGTTACGGTTAGAGAAAAAAAGCTTAACTTAGTGAAAAAGTGATTGCAAGAAAACTGAACCTAGTTACGCAGGTCAAACACAAAGTTTTATCAATGGTTTCCCTTTTTGCTTCGTTCCATATATTACTCAAGGAAGTCGTTACCGTACCGGTACCGGCCGGTACGTACCGTACCGGTTGCATACCGGTATTGAAACATTAACGTTTCGTACAGGTTTAAATACCGGCCGTACCGGCCATACCGGCCAATTTCGGGCAATACCGGCCGGTACAGAAAAAAGTTTTTTTTTTTGTTTTTTTTTTTTTAAGTTTTGTAATTTTTGAATTTTTGTTAGGGTAGAATGATAAATTATTTGTATTAACTTATTAGTATTATTTGTTTTCTTAGTATGCAATGGTAACTTTTAAGCTTTCTATTTTTTATATTGTGTGTTTTTTTTTCTTTTAATTAATACTAAAGTCTAAAATTATGAATAATTAGTTTTGAATTGAGGAAATATTTTATGGTAAAATTTTATATTTATTATAATATATATACACACACATTCATATATATATTTATTTAAAAATATAAAAAATAGCGGTAAACCCGAAACGGTACAACGGTATTGACCGGTATCCGAAATATACCGTATCGCTGGGCAAACCGGTACAGCCTCCGGTACGGTATTGACTTCCTTGATATTACTACCTTGAATAACAGAAATAGACGGGCACTTGAAATTGAAACGGTTTTATAAGTTTGAAACTTTAGTTGACAAAATTAAAATATATAACCTAATTTAAAATATGGTATAGATGTTGGGTCTTTTATATAATTTTCCTAAAAAGGAAAAAATATATATAATTGTTGAGATTATATATTTTTATAAAATAAAAAGTGATGTTATTAATGCAAGAGGGGAAAAAATAATATTTCAAAACCATCATCATCCTTTTCACTATATGGTGATGATGCCGAAAATATCACCAGTGAGTCACACGGTTCTCGCACACTCGAAACAGCACCTGCACAACACAAAAGCTGAAGACCTTAAGAGAAGTACTGGTGTGGTACCAGCCAAATACCCTCCGACGGTCAAGTTAGGGAATTCTCTTGTTCACAACTCTAGAGTACCAGAGTTAGGGAGAATTATACGTACCTTGGTTTATAAGGGTATTGAGACTTTTATAGTAGTAGAGGGTTGACTCTTCCTTGGGTTTGAAGTTTTTTCTTTATAGGAATCTTCATGAGCGTATATTGCAGAATCATTTCCTTGTAGGAGACTAACACTAAGCGTGGGATACAAGACATTTCCTTATATACTTATGCGTGGTGGCCAAGTCAAGGGTACATTGGAGCCGTCAGCTTTAGGGTCGTCAGTTTCGACTACTCCCTCGTTAGGGTCATCAGTTTCGACTACTCCCTCGTTAGGGTCATCAGTTTCGACTACTCCTTTCAGCTTAGTCGGGGTCGTCAGCTTCACCCACTCCCTCGTCGAGATCATCAGTTTCGCCTACTCCCTTCAGCTTAGTCGGGGTCGTCAGCTTCGCTTACTACCTCGTTAGGGTCGTCAGCTTTGCCGACAACCTTGTTAGAGTCGTCAGCTTCGCCTGCACCCTTCAACTTTATTAGCGTCGGCTACCCATCTTTATTGCCTAAGGTCAACTCGTCAGCTATGCGGTGAGCTTCGTGGACTCCCTAACATTGTCACTTACTAATGGATCCCAACGGAGATTTGCTTACCCTCTTCAACTTGTTCTTATCAGCTTCCTCTTATGCTTACTGTCTTCAGCTTACCGTCTTCAGCTTACTATCTTCAGCTTACTGCCTTCAGTTTAGAGACTAACAGTTTCATCTTGCGTGATGTATTCAGTATGCATAATAGAGCTGACGAATTTTTAGAGATCAATAACTTTTATTTTTTCAATTAAAAATTCCGTTTATCATATAGTATCTTAGTCACGCATACTATTGAAATTAAAGTATAATATTCTAATCTCAGCCAAAAAAAAAAAAAAAAAGGTATAATATTCTAAATAATATACCATGTAAAGATGAAGCCTATATATATATTTGATCTTAGAGGAAGTCTATACTCTATAGAGCACTTTTTTTTCCGCTGAGTCTATATAGTAGAGTCTAGAACTAATAATACCCTGTATAATCATAAAGTACAATTAAGTACACTAGATCCAACTGGATACAATATCAATTCAGACCCTTGAATCCCTAACCTCTCAATATCTGTTGATGAAACTTTTTTAGCATGCACTGTTTGGAACCTTTTCTAGAACCCGAGGGCTCTAGTTCATACCTTTTTTTTTTTTTTTCTTTTTTTTACATGATAGAATTTTTACTCTAATTTAATTTCAATGTATATATGTGTGAAATTTTCTTTTGGAAACTTAAATCTCGACTTTTACCCCTCACACCCCACAAACATTTATATTTGTACAATTACCATCGCACCAAAATTGCGTAGTGATCTAGTTCATACAATATTACAAAAAAAAAAAAATATTACTTACCAAAGAGGAAAACTTGTCATTGTCATCACTCGTCACTGTTGATGCATAAAACAAAGTAGGTATTAAATTTAAGATCTAAATTATAAGCTCCATTTATTGCTATAACTGCCAAATTTGTTGAGTTTGGCATCTTAATTAGTGCCATGGACGGTATGGCCAAATTCCTTTGCAAATAGACCTATACACAACACTTTTCAAAGTACATTTTATAGTTGTTTAAGATGATAATTTATTCCTATCAAAAAAAAAAATGATAATTTATTAATGGTAGACAATAAATCAAAAAGTCTAGAATATCAAATATTTGATAGAAAATTTCACACGGATCTCTCCAATTTTTATTGTGACGAGTTCAAGTGAGGTTAAACATGAGAGAGGTTGTGATTCTACCATGTAAGTTTTGGTAGATGTGAAAATCAATAATATTTGAGTAATTCTAGCATCACAAATTAAGTCATGATTTTTTTCACAATTATTTTATATGACAGATTGTAATTGGTTGTTTGTTAATTTTACATAGATTCATAACTTTTTCTTCATTATTTATAATCAGACAGATAGATAATTGTAACTTTTTTTTTTGCAAGGATAAAACTCAAATTTTTTATTTAATAACAAAAAATTTTACAAATTAAACTAACTGAAATCTACTATCAATAATTGTGATTTAATATTTGTTACTAAAATTTTTGATGATAATTTGTCCATTCACTAGGGGTGGAAAATATAGTGATTGTACTTTGTATATGTACATGTCACGGGCATCTTGATGCCTCTTATTCAACAGCCTAGTATGTGTTAGCCCTGTTCATATTCTTGCGGGTATTAGATGGTCTAGGTTTATCATTTATGCAAACTTCAAGGCTAGTACAACTGAACAAGGCCGTACAAACTGTAGTATATGATTCTCAAGAGAGTTCCATACTGTCCGTTGGATCTTTTTATCATTATCAGCGAAAGTGAAAAAGGAAAAACCAAAGGGAATATATAATATATTAGGGGTGTCAATGTTCGACCCAATCCGCGAACACGACACGAACCCGACACGGGTTTTTTCGGGTTAGGGTTGGGCCTTAATGGGTTTGGGTCATAAATGGGTTGACCCGAAAGCGACACGATAAGAAATAAGTCATAAACGGGTCAACCCACGTAACCCGCAATAGACACGTTTGACACGCCAATTTATTTGTGTCAACCCGAAATGACTAATTTAACACAACCCATTTAACTCATATAACAAATAAATATTTATTTTATTTTAGATTTGTCAAATACCTTTTATATCCAACATATATTTTAAATTTAAAAAGAAAAGTGAGTAATTATAAAAATTTACAAGGGATATAATTGGAAATTGAAACTTTACTGACCTTAGAACTACTAATACTTTTTTTTTTTTTTGGTGGCATAGAACTTACACAAATGAAATTAGATGAGCTTGTGGAAGATGTTATGAATTTGGATATCAACAAAAAATCTATGGATGATAATCGTGGTCATAATCAGGATTAGTCTACTGTTTGCTCAAATTATTTCAATATTGATACTTAGCATTTGGCAAGTTTCAAGAATATTATATTTTTGTTGAATTATATTATTTTATTTTGTGAAATTTTGTTATTTTGAATTTAGGTTGAAGTGTATGCACTTTTTTTGGAGTGTAAAGAACTTATTTCTAGATGAATGTTATATTTTTGTTGAATTATATTATTTTGAATGTGGGTTGAAGACTTGAAGTGTATGCACTGCTTTTTGGAATGTAAAAATAATTATTTCTAGAAAGATGTTATATTTAATATTATGCAGGTTGAAATGGGTTGTGTTACATTTGTGCCAACCCAACACGACTCGATTATTAAGCGTGTCAAATGGGTTGGGTCAGGTCAACCCGCTTTATTAACAGGTCGGGTTAGGGTTGAAGGATCATGACACGATTATTAAATGGGTCGGGTTAGGGTTGAGTCATTTAGTCGAATACCCCTACCTCGACACGACACGAACCCGATACGCTAACCCGAATTGACACCTTGTGTCCGATTAATATGTGCTTTAAAGACACACATTAAACTATTTATTTTTAGAAAATTTTTTTCAAAAATTAAAAAAACTATCAATACTTTTTTAATTCTCAAGAAAATTTTTTCCAAAAATGAAAATTATTGTATGCCCTTAAGCACACATTAACAAAATCCATATATAATATATTTTTGCACATATCGGGATTTGTATCATAAGTGCATAACCACTGAGAAATTGACAGGTTATGAATCCTACAACTATGAACCTGTCCCTGTGGCACAAGATTGTCAAAAACATCTGGTTCTCATTTCCCGACTGTCCTTAGCATTCATGAATGGCTGCTCGTACAGAAAATGCATGTTAATGTGTCTTAATCATAAATGTTGTTGTCTGAAATTTTACGACAATTTTATTTTTATTTTTTTTCCTAAACAAATGTGCTGAATAGAAGAAGACAAAGATGAAGACGTGGAAGAAGTTAATCCCTTTAAGATGAAGTTCTGCCTACTAAGAATTTAGCTTTCATTTTTTTTTTTTTTTAATTTCTTAAATTAAAACGAGTTAAATGTGATTCGGTTAATAGCATATTATACTTATTTTTAGTTGAGAATCTTGATATGTTTTATTTTTGTTAAATTTACATCTTACTTTGATTTGAAGTAAAGTATACCATTTTAAACATGATTTATGATATGATTAGAGTAACATATCTCATATCTCATTTTTTTCTAAAGATAAGATTAGAGTAACATTTCCCATCAATAATTGTCTCAAAAAAATAGAGGCATGAAAATGAAAACCTATAGCTTTCATTTTTTTTTTCAATTTCTTAAATTAAAACGAGTTAAATGTGATTCGATTAATAACATGTTATACTCAAATTTAGTTGAGAATCTTGGTACGTTTTATTTCTATTGGATTTGCATCTTACTTTGATTTGAAGTAAAGTGTACCGTTTTAAACATGATTCATGATGGCTGGACGTTCATTATAAATATTAACATTAGACAAAATCACATATCTCATTTTTTCTAAAGATAAGATTAGAGTAACAGATCCCATCAAGAGTTGTCTTGATGAAAAAAAATGAGCATAAAAATGAAAACCTATATGGGTCATGTGCCTTGCATGTGTATGCACATGCATGTGTTGTTCGTAGTTTATTCAGGTATAGCATATGTGTTGGTTGTGTTCCTCAAAATCTTACGCTACCAACTGTGTTATTTAACATTGGAGCTTTATTAAGAGACAGATCAAATTGTTGGTGTGTGTGTGTTTTCTTGTATTGGACCCAAGTTCTCTTTCACTGGAGAAGTCACAAGGCACTTTATCATATTGTTATGCTTAATTTTCTATGATTATGAGTCTCGAATTTTTTTAATTTGATTTGAGTTTTATAAAATTGGAATAATGTAAAATGAAATCCTTCACAGTCTTCAGTCATAAAAGCATTGATGAGACCAACTAAAAAAGGTTGAATTAATTTTACTATTTTACGTCCACAAGCATTTTAAACCACCCTAAGTGTAACTTAGACTTTCCCTCAACATCTAATCAGTGGAAAAATGCCATTCTTTCAACCAATTCCTAACAAGTGTTAAAGTTGTTTGGATTGGATGCTTCAAATATATATATATATATATATTTGCTGCAAGGTCCCTAGGAGAGCAGTGGGGCATACAAAGCAGTGTAGCGCAAGCTAGGAGATAGGTGTCCAAGGTTTTGTGGCTCATGCATTTTCTTGTAGCTTTTGATTCTTTCTTCACCTTCATATATTGTTGTTCAAGAGAGTGATGCGTAAGGTTTTAAGAACTTCATGCTTGTATTGATTGTCGTTTTTACTAGACCCACTTTCCCTATGTCTCTTTCCAACTCCACTTCCCTTTGTGGAGGTCATAGATGCTTCTCTTGTCTTAAAATAAGGAGAGAGTAAAAGAATCTTTTCAATTATTATCCTTTCAATCACAATTTTTTTTTTATTGAATAAAAAAGGAAAACTCCAAGGTATGAGGTCATTGTGAAATTTTTTGTATAGATCCCTTTTTTAATTATGTAAAGGATTAATTAATTTTTACTAAATTAAGCCAATTAAGTAATTACAATTTAAATTAGCAAATCACAGCCAAGCAAATACCAAATAAAAGTAAAATAATAAACAATGCACACACATATTTGGTAACAAAGTGAAAAACCAATGAAGAAGAAAAACACAATAAAACTAAAAAAAAACAAAAACAATTTGAGAATAACCTAGCCCAATTAAGCAAATTCACTAAGGAAGAGAAGTTACAATCTAATTCAAACTTTTGACCCTAGACACTACCAAGTAGTTAAACTTACTAATGCAACCTACAATACCTTCAAAACTTCAAAACTCTTTGTACATGTACACCTTCATGAACAACTTGTCCAAGTTCATGACTAGAACATCTAATTGACTCGAAGGAACCTCCTTGAAAATTTAAATACTGTTGTGATACACTAGGTTGATTACTTCTATGACTTCAACTCTTGATCACCTAGGCAGCAATACTATTGTGAAAATTCACTTCTTGATCTCTTGAACTCTAGGTTTAGATTCTCTCTATAAATTGCACGATTGTGACCTCTCAAATCTTGTGAAGACTTGTTAATAGAGTGTTTTTTAACATATTGTGCGTGTCGGACATGAAAACTTAGGCAGCCGACTTCAATAAAAAAAAAAAAAAAATCCTATTTCAATCGATTGAGAAGCAATCGAAAGGCAGTTGAAATCTTGATTGAAAGTCATCTTTGAGCTACATCTTGTACCTTTAATTTTGGACATTTGACAATACTATGCAGACTCGATACTTATTACAATATCATGAAATTTGTCGATCTAAAACGTAACACATTGATTTAAAAAAACAACTTTATTTGCACTTATTGTAAGATAATTAGAGATGTATAATTTTCTATGATTATTGGTCAGGATATGGGGGATAGCCAGGTATAAGAAATTAATAATCAAAAGAAAATATTATTGAAAAAAAATTCATTTGATTACCTTGTACCAATCAGGTCTTACGAGGAGAAGAGTAATAAATTCAAAAACTGTTGATTGATTTGTTTGGATAAAGGAATTTAATGATAAGCATTTGAATTTCAGTTTTCAATTTAAGTGACTTGAAGAAAGTAAGAAATGATAGAGTTTATTTTTTTATTTTTTATTATTGTATATGAAACATTGAGTTTTATTAATATGTGGATTTGAGATGACTATTACAAAATTTTTTTCTTTGATTAAAATCTCTCTTAAATTTACATCATCATAGACTAACATATGTTTTTTCAAATCCTTAAATTCAAACTCTACCTATAATAATTTTGTTAGGCAGAAAATTGTACTTTAATTGAATAGAAGAATGTGACAAATCAATGTGGGAGTGTAGAGAAAAAAAAAATGTGTTAGGAGAAAGGAAATATAAGTAGTCATGCATCCCCCTTCTTCCTCAATCCTCCCCCAACACACACTCAAAGAAAGTTTTAACAATATCTAAAAAATTTTAGGATAGTTATTGCAACAACTTTTTTAGGGTTGTTGTTAAAGGGACAAAGTTGACTTAAGAACAATTTTTGTATATAATGACTCCATAGGAAATGCACTATAACATGTGTTTATTATCTAGGCAACAATGAATAGTTAAAATTTATATACTCTCAAAACACCTAATAATTCCAAACCATAATATTCAACACTAATTGGTGATCAAGTGTATAAAACTCAACAAAAGAAAGTAGGGGTGCTTATCAAAAACAAAAGAAGGTAGGGTTTTAGCCATCTCCATCAAATTGGTGCATGTGTAGATATTTTGGCAAGACATGATACCAATCAACAAGAAGATTTTGGCATCTTAAAGGAGCCCCTATAGTTGATGCTTTAATGATTTTGGCTTGTATTGTTGAAGACAGTTGTACTGCGCGCTCTAACATTGTAATTTCGTCTTAGTAATAATGAACTCCATAGTTCCCAAAAAAGCAAAATTGAAAGATCTAAAGTCAATGATACTGTACCATTGCCTCTTTTGGTATTTCTTGCAAATCTTGTTGCCATGGTCACAGTCAGGGCCGGCCCTAGGCTTAAGCCAATTAGGCCATTACCTAGGGTCTCTTACTAGAGAAGGCCCAAATGTAGGGGTAAATTTTTTATTTTATTTTTATATATAAATATTTTTGGGAGATATTAAAATATTTTAGTTTACTCCTATCAAAAAAAAAAAAAAAAATTTAGTTTACATTTTTTTTTTTTCCACTATTAAGAAAGCTCAAAGAATTAAGTAATGTTAGAGATAGAGATAAGATAAATTTAAATAAATAAGTCTTACAAATAGTAAAATTTGTTATAACTTTAGCATTTTCTCAACAAAAAAAAAATCATATTAAAAAGTGAAAAGAATGGATTTACAAAAAATTATTATATAAAATGCTAATTAAATATTATTTAAGTGATAACATAAATGCCCCATTTGAAGATTTCGCCTTAGATCTCCAAAACACTTGGGCCGGCTCTAGTCACAGTAACATCTGTATGATAGAGATGATAACTCTAAAAGTTGTAAAGATGAAATTTGATTAAGGCAACAACTTTATATTTGATCAACCTTGTAGTATTATTGTATTATCCCAATAACTTTACATTTTGATTGTTTTGTTGAGCTATATACTTGTTTCATGAATTTTATTTTTTTAGATTACATGATATTAAGAAAATTAAGACAATTTATTCTCTCTATTTACATTATATTTTAAACCACATTAATCAAGATAACATTCTCACATGCTAAATATGTCTAAATATTTATTTTAATAAAATTTATAAACCCATGGCCATATGCATTTTTAAAAAAAATGTGAATTTAGAGTGTGAAAAAACTGAAAAAGTGAAAAATATGTGAGCATAAATATCTAGCTCCAAAGACCATGTCAAGTATTAAGATATACAACTCCTAAATGCCCATTTTATTCTAATCTTTTCCTAATATGACTGCTTTCCCTAGCGTCCTTTCTTTTAGTATATATATTTTTAAAAATTACAAATCAAGTGAATTTTTTAAAAATTAAGCTATGGGGTTTCACTCTCATATGTCTTGTAAGACCACACTTAAAACAATAATAGGTATGATAAAAAAATAAATAAAATAAATATTTCATACATCTCTTACAAGGTAATGACCCATCAATATTGTCTCTTTTAAATGTAACTTTGTAATTTTTATAGTGTCTTAAGACTTTTATTATTGTCTGATGTGTAGCTTACTTATTTCTAATCTGTGGTGAAAAAATTTCTTCCTCAATCTATGCATGTGTAACGACATCAGCGAGAACAATGGGGCATAGATTTTGAGAGAGATGGATGTTTCTATCTCTGCCTACAAAAAATTCAAGATCTACCTTTGCTTCTGTGCTTGTATGTGTCTGAGTCTCTGAGAGAGACAAAGAGAGAGAGAGAGAGTCTCGTGATGAGTGGACATCCACGTTCTTCTAAAAGGATTTCGGAAATCTTTAGGAGCCTATAAGAGAGCAACGAAACCTAATACCTAATCTAGAGCTAGCAATGTATGGTCCAGAGAAAAAGGTAGAAGTAATTAGCTAGATACAAGTACAAAACACATTTATGTGCATTTCGATTCAAAGGTCCCCCAATATTTGTCGTGATTTATGTTTAACACATTTATAAATTTCAGCACGAGTACACATGTACTCCTACACGTGATTTCTTGTCTTAAACACAAGTCCACAATAACTCTAAAAAGTATTCATGAGACATTATTATGACCCTAGTAAACTTTGTATACAACTGAAAATTAAAAATTGAAAACTGAAAAATAATATAATAAAATAATTTTTAAATATGTAAATAGTATCGTGAGACTTATTTTTAATAAAAAAAATAGATGAAAAGTGAGATTTGTAGAACCCATTTCTGAAAAGTTGCTGCAAAGTTATTGAAAATGTTACTGTAAGTGCACTATATGTGCACTGTTCACACTCTGTAAGTTAACATTCACGGCTTGAAAAAAAAGAAAAAAAAGAAAAGAAAAGAGAAAACGCAAACATGAATGTTGGGAAGCGCAAAACGTGCTTCCCAAACAAACACTTATTGGACATGCTACGTGTTTTTATTTAAAGCATTCATTTTAAGTTTTTTATAATTGTTTTTTTTACTGTCAAATCAAAATAATGGGAGAGAAAAAACAACAAACAAATTTTGACTCTTGCCAAGAGTGGACAGCCTTAACCTCAGATATAAATTGCAATTCTGAACCAAATGAAGTGAGACATGTGCCATGCACAGCTAGCAAAAGTGAACTTAGGGCTATCAACATTAATATTACTGCATTATATAATGTATTTTGTAACAACATTATTATTATTTTTTTGGTCCAACCATGTTATTTACTTTATGGCTGGATGGTCTTGTTATGATATGCTTAATAATATATATTTTGGATGCGGCCCATTGACTTGGCATTCCACTCCACTGAAGCTCTGATAATGATGTGAGTAGAAGAAGACAATTTTAAACAAAATAAAAATAACATTATAGCATGCTAAGCCATAAAAAGAAAGATACATTTTAGAATGTCCTTTTGAAATTACAATGGTGTATCTCGGAGGGAGTCAATTTTGTAATCCATACTTGACATCACATTCTAAAAGAAATTTTATTATATAAAGCAAGAAGTGAAAAGGGTTCATAGTAAGTTAGTGGCTAGTGAGGTGTTTTTTCAAGAAAAAAGGAGGAGACAAACATGGAAGTAGGTAAAGGTGCCATTAGAGACTCTCTAGTGTAATGGACATCTCACTTACAAGCACAACTTTGGAGGCAACTAATAATAATAAAATTAATATTGAGCTTAATTAAATGGATTAAACAATTGTGAGACCTATACCATCAAATGATGGTGTGTGCATATTTATGTGTCAAAAGAACATTGGACGGTGACAATAACAATACCAGAGTTTTGTTTTCTTTTGTTTTAGGGTTTTTTATTTATTTATTTTTTACTTTATTTTTATGAATACAGTCCAAGAGATAACTAAATAATGAATCTTGTCTATTTCTCTTACCCATCAAATTAGTTTAGGAAAAAAAAATTATCGATTTTATAACTAAATAATTAGTTTTT
The DNA here is from genome assembly GCA_032727855.1 of Quercus ilex subsp. ballota. Lineage (NCBI taxonomy): Eukaryota > Viridiplantae > Streptophyta > Magnoliopsida > Fagales > Fagaceae > Quercus > Quercus ilex. The sequence goes on from CM064914.1 coordinate 36,039,851, forward strand.
CCTCTTACAACAAGTGAAGAAGGAAAAATTGAATCTTAGTTCCATTCATTGAGAGAATGCTATCGATTTTCAAGATTCATGATAAAGAAACTTGGATGGAGTGTGAAGTACATACTATCTGAAAAGTAATCCCATTATCAATAACATCCACAAAGGCGGGTCATGAAAGTGAAGTCTTTAGCTAGCTTTCAAGTTGAATATTATTTTTTAAAATATAAAATTCAGGCTAGCTATACCTTTTCTTAGAGAAATCAACAAAAGTAATTGAGACATAATTCACATTTCCTGCCATAAGATGTGTCTATAGCTTTATTGAGTCTCTAGTCAGTTTATTATAAGTATTTGGAAAAATTATATTTTAAAGCTTCTAGTTTAAGAGAACAAATTAGACCCACAATCCATATTAAACCCCAAATACAATATAGTTCCACTTAACTGAGTTAAGATTAGATTTAAAAAAAAAAAAAAAAAAAAACTTTTTGTTTAAATTATAGAGTTTGATTTAATACACTTTCAAACTATACGAATTAAAAACAATTTTTTCTAATAATGAACACCATTGTCATGCCACCGTCATGCTAGCATATATAATGGATTATTCTCAAAATCTTTACTCCATATCTCTAGTATTGTTGATTAGGTACAGTGAGATTAAGTGAATGTGAAGCATTAAAGTTGGGGTAAAGTAAGCACATGTATCATTCAGGTGAATGACAAGCATGATTATTAATTTTGTCTAATCAAGCAGAGAAAAGTTGGAAAGGTTTTTCTCGGTCTTGTCTTGTTCTCATGGGTTCTAGTTCTTCTTAGTCTGAATTATGTAATTAATACATGACCTCATCGATTATGACCATCAACTGTATTTTATTTACATGAATTTGTGCCCTAGTTAATATTGGAGTTGTTTTAATAGTTGACAACATTTGTCACGCTTTGGGGATTGGATAAAGTGATAAACATCTAGCTAAGTTTAAATTGTTAGAAAATAGTTAATTTAACCACTTAACCATAAGTTTAACACTTCCCTCACTTGTGGGCCTAAACTTTCCCTTTATAAGTGGGGGCCCAATAAGTGGAAATTTAACATTTTTAAATAGGAGGTAGAGTGAAACTAGAGATCGAACTCATGTGTCATGATCTCTTACTCTGATACTATGTTAAATTACCAATTGTTTCAAAAACTTAAGCTGTTAGGAAATAGTGAATTTAATCACTTAACCATAAGTCTAACACAATCTCTTTATATAAACTCACCACCTCATCACACTTGAGTTCCCCCTAGAACACAAAGAAAAGAAAAGAAAAAAGTTTATAGAATCTTGTGGCTTTCAACTTATTAGTTATTTCGTAGACGATACGTAAATTTAATCAAAGAGTTTGGGTCAATTTTTTCGATATAGGAGATCATGGAGTCTACACTAGGCTTTGTTGTATTGTGGAAAATTAATACAACTTGGCTTTGTTGTACAAGTGCATGTCTTATGCCTGAGACATTACACTCAGAAAGAAAATGAGAGAGAGAGAGAGAGAGTAGACCTAATAATAGGAAAAGAAAACAATTGCAAGTGTATAGCACTGTAGCTCCATCAAAACAATCAAGTGTACCATGATTCATGCATGAGACATAACACTCAAAAAGAAAATCAGAAAGAGAGAGGGAGAGAGACTAGACCTAATAAGAGGAAAATAAAACAATCACAAGTCTCACGCTTTAAAAGGGTTAGAAGGCTATGACCGATGGGGTTCACCAGATAAAGAACCATAAGTTATATGCAAAGTCATAAGTCTATCATTCATAATACCTAACACTCGAAAGAAAATGAGAGAGCAGAGAGGAAAAACATTACGAGTGTCTCACACTTTTTAAGAATTACAACTTAGAAGGGTGTAACAAAATGAGGTTCACCGGAGTAATAAAATTTAGCTATATAATAGAAAAAATTATGTTTACGTGGTAGTAATTTTATTTTTCTTTTTTGAGAGGGGAGGGTGTTTTCGGTATCCTTCCAATAAAGCAAGTTATAGGAAAAGTCTTACAAACATGTAACTCAATTGATTAGCACTTTTCGGTTTTTTCAATTGAAATGTCTAGTGTTTAAATTATCGTTTTTTTAATCATACGAATTATAAATAATAAATAAATAAAACAAGTCCAATTGTGACTTGGAGTGAAACACAAAGAGCCCCCACCAGAAAGTGCTTGCCCATCAAAATTTTGCAAGTGGTCCTTCTAAGGTTTCAAATAATTGAATCGTTATGGGAAACCAAATTATATCTGTGACTATATAGGCCCACGACTCATAGAATAGAAGTTAGCATGTTTATATAACAAACAACCTAGCTAGAGTACAGGATATTTGGCTTTTTGAACTAACATTTCAAACTAGGATGTTGATTGGTCGCATTGTGTGAGATTCGCATTTCTATAATCAACAAAGCGACTTATTAGTACTAGAAGCAAGTGCATTACCATTCGATTAGGCGCCTTCACCTTAAAAAAAAATGAGTGACGCACATGAGTCATTAGTGGTCCAGCTTTACCCAAAATATGTTTGAATTTTGGACTGTGACTCTAAGATCAGATTCGTGATTATGATCATCATTTCGATTTTGGGTTCAAATTTGACTTTGAGATTAATGGTAGAAACTTAACTTTGTCCTTTGTTCAATTTCAATTGTCTATTGTTTCTCAAAAAAAAAAAAAATTCATTTGTCTATTAATACCTTCCCAACTCTCCCCTGAGAAGAATATTTTATGAAACAATTCTGTAGAGTCACTTTCTCAGAAGATGTGAGATGGGATTACATATCTGTGGATCTTACATGTTGTGACAAGATGATGGGTCTCATGTATCGACATGACAACACCTCCTCACCCATCTCTCACCCTCTCTAAACAGATAAAGAGAAAAAAAAAATTGATAGTTCTTTAAGAGCATAGGCAATTGCATGCTTTGATTGCCTCTAAACAAATAAAGAGAAAAAGAAATTGATAGTTCTTTAAGAGCATAGCCAATTGCATGCTTTGATTGCACAATTAGTATGAGTGGCTAAATTTGCCATCAATAAATCCTCAATTGGAGCTTGCCATTACCTTCCGAATTATCTCGAATTTTTTACTGTTATACAATGTCATATCATTTAAAAAAAATTAAAATTATACTACTATTTAATATAAATTATTTAGTAGATCTATTTTAACCGAAATTAATCCTTGTCGCAAGAGGTCCAACATTTAAAAAATAATAATAAATAAAATGATAAAAAAATAAAAATAAACTAAACAGTGCATCCAGCATGGTGGGCTAAACCAATCTCTGTGCCCACTTCTTGGGACGAGTAAAGCTGGGCTGAGCTCAAATCTATAAGTCCATAAGTTCTTAATCTTCTGACCATAAATTTTAATTAATTGCCTCTGCTGGTGGACCATAACTATTTTAACAATATCACTGGTCGCAGCATAAAAAGGTGATAGCTTGCTAGGTTTGGACCTAGTAATTGGACTCACCCAGGTTGGTACATGTACCTTTACGCTGAAAATTTTGGGCTAAACTTGGTAAGACTTGGGCTGAAATTTTTGGGGTTTTAGTTGACCTTTGGACAGTTTTTGGGTTACAGCTCGAGCAAATTCTTATCATCCTAGAGTGTTATAGAGAAAGTTTTGGATCTAATTTTGCCTTTACTATAGTAGGAATGCAAACAACAGAGGTGATATAACATTGGGCCGGTCCAACTTTTGATAGGAATCTGTGATACTAAATAAACAGACACAAATAATCTGGTTCTAATCTCTCCTACACTAAAACCAATTAGTATCTTAATTTAATAATTAAAAACAATCATGGGATGGAAAACTTAAGTTAGGAATAATATAAATTATTTAAATTGCTTAATTTTCTTTCTAGCTTTATTGAGTGTTGATAGAAGATAAATTTTTAGTAGGAATGGCAATGAATTGGTGCAATGGGACTGTAAGTTTTGCCACTTTGCCTCTAAACCAATTGGTTATAAGGGAGACACGCACTCTTGCAACTCAAACCCATTACCTTAACTTTGATACCACTTATCAAACCATGAGTTACACTACTTTGCCCCTAACCAATTGGAGATAAAAGAGACACACTTAAATCTTTTATGGAATTTGAGATTGCACCCGTGAGCTTATTTTTAGAGTAGTTGCAGGAGATGAATTGTGCCCCCCCCCCCCCCCCCCCCCCCCTCCCAAAAAAAACCAAACCCTCTAATTATCTTACATATTACCCTATTAATTTTTTTTAAATTCCATTCCATTGGTTTATTTGCAAACCCTAAACCCGTTTACATAACTATGCATTGGGTCGAACAAGTCTGTTTAACCTAAAATTGACCTATAAAGTTCATAATTTGACTAGTTTAGTTACCCAAGGTATAAAACCTAACGAGATCACCACTTCTCTTTGTAATAGACTTAATAAGTTTAAAAATTCTAAATCCAAACTCTTCTAAAGCCCTTTTAAAATTTTCAAAGTCTCACTATCAAAGTTGGGTTGGGTTGAAAACTCTACTAAACCTGACTCATTGTTATTCATAATTTTGAGATATAAATGAAACAAAGCTACCCATTGCAATGAGTAATTCTTAGATACTCCCGGAGCACGGAGAATGGTGCTCCCTCCTCTCACATTCATGGTGGGGTCCGCTCATTAAATTCATGGTAGGGTCCACCATGAATGTGAGAGGAGGGAGCACCATTTCACTATACTCCGGGACTACCTAAGAATTTTCCAAACTCATGAGTCACTATTACTAACTTTTAACTAAGACATTTTTTTTTTTTTTTAATTTTAATTTTAATTTTTTATTAAGAATTTAATTGAAAACACCTATAAAATAGATCTTATTGTTTAATGAGTATTATTTCATAAAAAGTTGAAATAATTCATAATTTTCATTAATTAATAGGTTGAAACCTAATGATCTTATGGACTACCAACTCAGCATCTGTTTTGGTATTTCCTATTCAATAAATGAGTGACACCTATTTCAAAAAACTATATCAGACTATTCCAATAAATGATAATGACACTGACAAAGCCATCAGGAAGATAAATTAATCATTTATTGGAGTAGTCTGATGTGATTTTTTGAAATATGTGTCATTCATTTATTGAGTAGAAAATACCAAAACAGATGCTGAATTGGTATTACAGAAACATGATAAATTTTCTCCTTTATCTTAAAAAATTTATTTATATTTATAGAGTTCCAATTAACGAGATTCAATTATAATAATGATTAATTATCATTAAATCAAGTTATCGATAATATCTTTTGATTAAGATAAGCGACGAGCATTGACCCAAAAAAATTTATGAGGATTAAAATAGAAACTTAGCGGAAAAGAAAAGAAAAGAAAAGAAAATTCACCAAAACCGTCAAAGGCAATCACGCGCTTTCACCTTTCGTCTCTCTCCCTCTCACTCCATTTTATACATTTTAAGTCTACAAACTCATTTTTGCTTCTCTCTACAACTGAACCGACCGGGAGGGAAAGTCAAGTCTGTGAAGGTTTCACGAAACGATGTCGGATCAAATAGCCAAAGGAGAAGAATTCGAGAAGAAAGCGGAGAAGAAGATCAAAGGCTGGGGTTTATTCGGTTCCAAATACGAAGACGCTGCTGAGTTGTACGAAAAATCCGCCAATTCCTTCAAGCTCGCCAAATCTTGTACCTAACACTAAATCCCTCTCTCTCTCTCTCTCTTACTTATATCAACTATTTATTTAGGATTAAAAATCCTCTATGATGGAATGATTTCATTTTTTTAGTGTTTAGTGAAGTCAAAAATGGAATTAGATTTTACTGTTAATGATAGATGTAAATTTGGAATGTCAAAAGTATATTTAATAATTAATACTAATGTTTTGTCTCTTCCAGGGGATAGAGCTGGATCAGTTTTCATTAAATTGGCCAATTGTCATTTGAAGGTAGTGTCATAGATTTGTAATATTTAATGAGAACTATGAAATGGATCAATTTCAAATGGAATGATTATATTCCTAGTGATTTGTTGGTATCTATATGCTATTTTGTAGGCCGATAGCAAGCATGAAGCCGCCACTGCTTACGCAAGCGCTGCAAATTGCTACAAGAAAACATCCAACAAAGGTGCATTTTGTTTTGTGTTCTTTTTCATGATAATTTGATTATTTATATTTGGGTGAACACTAGTTGAAGTTTCTGCAGCTGATTGTTTCGTTAGATATGCCCGACGTTTCGTTAGGATTTACGTACATGGTTGCCAAGTTTTGATCAGAGTAATATTACTTTCGCATAGGCCTACTACTGACACCATTTTTGTTATGCGCCATATTACCAATTGTGGAAATATTTTGTGTCACTAGATTTATTGATCCCACTTTGTAGGATGGTACTTTTTTTGTGTGATATATTTCCTTTTGTTGTAAAACTTGAGGGTGTTTGGAGGCTTTATAGGTTTAACTAGCTTAGCTTTTGTTCCCCTTGTATGAAATCAAATGTGATTCTTGGTTGTGACAATTTGAAGGTGTATGGAAGTAAACAAAATGCTCCATAGGTTTTCTACTGGTTCTCAAGCTAACTTCCTTTTACCCTAGGAAGCACGGACACTTCATTTGAGGGTGCTTTATCTGTGTCGTATCCATGTCATAGCGGTGTCCTATTTGCTATGTCATGTTATAATTTATCAAAAATTGCTCGTGTCGCCGTATCGTGCTTGTACCCATGTCTGTGCATCCTAGCTTTTACCTGTGTTGAAATGTGGTGGGATTATAAAACCTGGCCTTACTTATATCTGTAACGATTTTAGATATTGATGGATATGTCAAAAATATTAATTAAGCTGAATCAGACGCGTGAGCTTTTTGTTGTGCTTTAGCACTTTTGCCAGATGTGGTTTTGTTCAAGTTTCAGGGAAACTGTAACTTAAATGTAATAAGTCGCATTTTTTACATTTTAACATAAGACTTAACCCACTCTTCAGGTACATAATGACTGTTTTGAAAATCAACCTAAATTTTTGTGTATTGGGTGTTCTGCAGATGCTATATCATGCTTAGACCAAGCAGTGAATATTTTCTTGGATATTGGCAGACACAACATGGCTGCAAAACATTGCAAGGTACAATTTTCAATAATGTCGTTTACTTGATTTATTGATTAAATATACTGTCCTTTGAATTCTTTAGTGGCTTCTCCCAACTCTGATTCAATCTTTCATCTTGTGCATATTTTCCTATGCCTCTTCATCTTTAGTGCTGTTAATGTGTACTGTTGCGTGAACATGCATCCATAGTATGGGTTTAGGTTCTGATGAGATTTTATACCATGTCTGCTTCAGGAAATTGGTGAATTATATGAGCCCGAACACAACATTGAGAAGGCTATTGTATATTTTGAACGGGCTGCTGAATTGTTTGAACACGCAGAAGCCACAACTTCTGCAAACCAGTGCAAGCAGAAAGTTGCAGAATTTTCTGCTCAACTTGAACAGTGAGTAGCCTATGCTAATGTTATGGATATTTGTAATAAAAGTGATGGTATTTCATCATAATATATAGATGCATTCTGGTTGTAGGAACTAGGAAGTCTTTGCTTTTCCTTTTTGTTGGAAAGATCTCATCTCAATGCATTGCACTTTTTATTTGGTCATGAATTACTTGGCATTGCATTCCAAAGCAGATTGAATGGAGCTTTTCTAATAATGGTGCCATTATATGAATCATATAATTGTGGAATAGACTGAAGTCTTCTTTGTTTCTACAGATATCAGAAGGCAATTGTGATATATGAAGAGATTGCACGACAGTCAATCAACAATAACTTACTGAAGTATGGAGTAAGAGGACATCTTCTTAATGCTGGCCTCTGCCAACTTTGTAGAGGTGATATTGTTGCAATTACCAATGCATTGGAGCGATATCAGGTTCATCTTTTGTTTCTCTGTTTAATTTTCTTTTTTCCCACTGTGTTAGCTTATGACCTTATAATTTATATCTTTAGAGGTATTCCATAAATTGTGCAGGACTTGGATCCAACGTTTTCCAGAACTCGGGAATACAAATTTTTAGCTGTAAGTAGTGTCCTTTTATGCAAGTCAAATGTTTCGTCCCTAAAATTATTAATCTAAACAATTATTACCTTGATGTTGTATTTGGTTCATAATTGCGGATCATAGTTTCCTTTTAATACCATAGTGTTTGATGAACCAAAGTGCTGTTCACATGTCAGGATGTGGCTGCCACAGTTGATGAGGAAGATATTGTTAAGTTCACTAATGTTGTCAGGGAATTTGATAGCATGACCCCACTGGTACATCTTTTCTGCCTTCAAAATCTGAATTCCTTGGCTTTTCTTTTATCTGGATTCTGAAGTGTATTTTAGAAATCCTCTGCACGCCGCATTTAGTAGAGTTGCTTTAAGTTCTTTCTTTGATGACCTTATTAAACTTCTTGGGGAAATTCTCTTCGATGTTAATATGTGGTTGCAGGTGTTGATTATTTTCTGCTTTTAGGTTATTGTTTTCTTGTAAGATTATATCCTGTTGTTTAGATGAACTCACATTAGACCTTTAGTTACTGAACCTTGATTAGTTTCCTAGGATTTCAATATGGAATGCTACATTTGTGAATGTTAGTAGTCTGAATTGTCTCTGACTTTGATATTCTGCTCTGTAGGATCCTTGGAAGACTACCCTTCTATTGAGAGTGAAAGAATCTCTGAAGTCCAAAGAACTAGAGGAGGAGGATCTGACCTAAATTGATTTTGCATCAATGTCTTACTCCTATTGAACATATTGTCATTGGCTTGTATATATCAATAGCATGGTTGTCAGCCATAATCATAGTCCATTCATTTTTTATCATGCCACTACTTTTTTTACCTGTATTCGTATTGGTGTAGGCTTTGCACTGCGATTGTAGTCAAATTTGATCAGGCTATGTTCCCTTTTTCTATTTAGACATTGCTTGAGTGTGACATGGCAGCATTAATGTTCTCAACGTTCTAGTCTAGGATCTTTTTGTTGCCTATCGCAGTCCATTATCTCCTTAGTTTGCCCTGATTGTTGTTGAATAGAAGCATGAGATATTGACAGGAGATATTGACAGTATCTGTTACGACTTTTCAAGAATGCACTAGATGTGGGTTCCAGTTAGTTTAACTGATAAAGTCTCTTCTGGTTGTATAAGAGATTCGAAGTTCAATCTATGTTTATATCAAAAACTGATTGTTGTCCTGGTTTGATGATAGCTCTTTATTATCAAACCAAGAGTTTTATATCTCAATTAGCACCTCTTGGTGTTTCCAATGATGATATTCAAAATTTAAATCATCTTCTCCTTCATTGTAACTAAAAAAATAAGTGCACAAATGCAAATTTTACCTTCTAAATTTGATTAAAATTCATTTTAGTTATCTAGGTTTACTTTTATTCAATTAAATCCCCTAAGTTTAAAATTGATTTAATTCAAGTTTTTGACTTTTTACCCAATTCAGTTAAAAAATTGTTGTTAAGTATGCAACTAAATAATGAAAAAAAGATTTTTGAAAAAGAAAAATTTCTATCATAAAAAATCTATAAAATATTTTGTTTTTTTTAATTGTGAGAAAAATATTTGTAAGGGTAATATTATTAATGAAATTGGATGAAATATCTAAACTCAAATAAAATAAATTTAAAACTTAAAGAACTCAATAAGTAAAATTAGAAAACTAATATGAATTTCAAATAAACTGAAAATGGTACATTTTTTAACCAAAAAAGAACCAACAAGAAAGCACTACATATGGGCATAATGAGTTGTAAATTGCACCAAATTGCCAAGACATCAATTGAAACAACTCAATATTACTTTTTTTCCTTCCCACAAAATGCGCCAAATATAATTGGGGCTTTCACCGGATATAATTCATTGAAACACGAGTAATGCTAAAGATAAAAATTTTTAAAAAAAAGTTTTTACAAATTAATGATATAATGAGTAGTTATTGATAAATAAAAAAAATGATATTAATAATAAATTTAAATAAAAATTAATAAAAAATTAATTACACCAACAATTTATAAAAATATTATAAAATGGGCGTTACTTTTCAAACTCCGTTCATGCTTTAAGCCTGAGGAGTACGCAAAGACGCATAAAAAAAAAGCCCTTAATTATCCACTACGTCTACGAGTAGGATAAATAGTATTTGCTTAAAAAAAATCATTTCATTTACATCCATGGGGAAAAGACAAACGCCAAAGGCCAATTAGAAAGAAACACTTTCAGTTTTTCACCAACCAGAAATTGGCAACTACTCTGCCGTCCGAAACAGTTTTTTTAAAAACATGAAAGACAATCAGCAAACTCCATCACCGCTCACTCTCACTCACTCGGTCACTCCACTATGTATTCACATTCTCCATTATTTCTCTAACTAATCACTCACTCACTCTCAGTGTCTCTCGCTATTTCTTTCTCCAATGGCTTCGTCGATCGCTTACGCTTCCAACCTCGCCTTGCTCCTCTGCAAGAACCACCACAACGACGACGCCGCCGTTTCAGCTTCTTCACCGAACGCTCTCTTTGCTGCTCCTCTGAATTTCGTGCGATTGAGCAACAACTACAGAATTAGAAGCTGTTCGCGGAGCGTTGGAGTTCCACGCGCCGCCGCGGAGGTTGTGGATGACCAGATCGCAGAGGAGGAAGAGCAAGCGGTGAAGAAACGTAGAGTTCTTAGAGTCGGTATCGTTTGCGGTGGTCCCTCGGCGGAGCGTGGAATTTCGCTTAACTCTGCGAGATCGGTTCTCGATAATATTCAGGTTCTTTTTTTTTTAGATTGATCATATATTTGTTTATATTCCGTTTGGTTCCCAAGAAATTAGCCGAGAAAGAGGAAAGGGAAACTAACAACTGCTTAAATAGGCCTATTAAGCGAAATTTTCTGAGTAGTTATTTTTTCCCGCTCATTTCTGTTGGATTTTGAATCTAGCTTAACTCTGCGAGATCGTTTCTCAATCATATACAGGTTCCGTTTCTTTGTATATTTTGTTGATATTCCGTTTGGTTCCCGAGAAAATTAGCTGAGAAAGAGAGGGAAAAGGAACTTAACGTTTATTCACGTTTCTAATTAAACTGGCAACTACTTAATTAGCTAGGCCGAGAAAGTGAAAATTTCAGAATGGTTATTTTTTTCCCGCTCATTTCTGTTGGTTTTGGAAGCCAAATGGAGTGTTAGTCTTCTTGTTGACTTTTTTTTGCAGCATACAGTGCTAATTATATTGGTTTTCTTTAATGTTTGATTGGATGCGCTTGTTTTCATTTTGTATCAGGGAGAGGATTTTCATGTTAGCTGCTATTACATTGATTACAATCTCAATGCATATTCAATATCCTCAGCCCAGGTTTGTGCGATGTTCATGTTTGTTTAGAATTATGGTTGCTATTGGGCTTTAAATTGTTCACTAAGTTAGAATAAATTGAATTCAAATATTGATTATTGCAAAAAGTTAGTAAGATCAAACATAGAAAATCTTAATCACTATGAGAGAGATACGATAGGGTTTAAGTCAAAACTGTGTTGGCTAAAGTCATAAACCTGTTGAGTTTTTGGAAAAATGGAACATGCGAAGGAGATATAAGCTAGGGGACCTTTTGGTTATTTGTTATGTTAGTAATCGATGAATATTCCACTCGGTGTATTTTATCTTTTGAGTTTAAGGAGTTTGCAGAAGTATTTTGTTCATCTGAATTTCTTATTTTGGTTGCAATTCAACTTGCTAATATGTATTTTATCACCTCGAATATGCATATGAGATGAAAACAAATTTACCACGCTTATGCAAAATTGTTCTATATCACATTTACAGGTATACTCAAACACTCCTGCCGATTTTGATTTTAAACTTGAAAGGTAAGAATGCCTTTCAAATTATGGTTTATGTAACTGAATATGTTAAGATGGCTAATTGTCTTGGTTTTGCAGCCTTGCCCAAGGTTTCCAGTCTCTGTCTGAATTTGCAGAACATCTGACTACATCAGTGGACATAGTGTTCCCAGTTATACATGGCAGATATGGTGAAGATGGTGGCATTCAGGTGTTGTATATCTTGGCCCTTTGCATCTCAAAACACAAGCACATACAGATATCAGTAGTATTTTTTTCTCGATGTAAGTAATATTTCTACATATGATGGAATTTTCAGGAGCTCTTAGAAGAATACAATATTCCATTTGTCGGCACAGGATCAAATGAGTGTCGTCAAGCATTTGACAAGGTAAAATAAGCTTTTTGATCTTGTTAAAAATAATTTAGTCCATATATAAGGTTCCAGAATTGGTTCATGTGTTCTTAATACTCCATATTTAGAGGACCTTAAAGAATCTATCTTCATTGACGGAGCCAATTCTAACATGAAATGTTGGGCACTTAATTGGAGGACTTCATCTGGAATCTCTATATATTTTACACCATCTTGAAGCATGATGATGTCATTTGGTCAGCATTAGCATTAGACAGGTTTATTGTGACATTGGACCCCAAGATTACACTTGCAAGCTGCATGTGATAGAAACAAGTTATAAGGTAGCTTCATTGTTTATTTTGGGTAAAGGCAAATGTCCTGTGATTAGGCTGAACTTACAAAATTTTCTATTCTCATGTTTGCAAACTGTATAAGGATGCAAGTGTAATGTAGGAATTTACATTAGTTACAGTATGTGACCTTAACTGTCAGCGTAGATCCGCTTTCCTAATTGCAGATGGAGCCTCAGATGCATAAAGTCTAGCGAAATCATCATTCACTTTGTATAAAAATATCTTTGTATCCCTTTAGTATTCCCTTCAATGTTACTTATGTCAGAATTGTCTATTTCTTTATTAAGGGGGGAAAACTAACCATTTGTCTCATTGAATATTTGGCAGTATGATGCCTCCTTGGAGCTCAGCAAACAGGGATTCATAACAGTGCCTAATTTTTTAGTGCAGGTATTTATTAACTGAGTTATATCTGTTGATAATTAATCACAATATAATATGCTTTCACATGTATGTTTGTTTGATGATTTATGTTTAGCACGGTTAAGGGTATCTTACTACCTATAGCGGCAATTAAGAGTAGCTTTTGGATGATAAATAGAATTATATGGAATATATTGAACACAAAATAAATAAAAAAGGTCATACTTATACCCAATGCACGAACCTTTCACTTTTATGGGGTCTGTGAGAGGTTATCGGTAGGCAGCTTTACCCCCTTCCCCCCTTTTTTTTTTATTTTTTGGAGAAGCTGATTCCTGAACCCAAACCTGCGACTTTTCACTTTAGGTGGAAGACACTTGCCATCACATCAAGGCTACAACCTTTAAAACATTGAACAAGAGCTTCTCTTAAAATTGTAAGCTCCCAAGAAGTAGGACAATATTTTTCAATAGGAAAAAAGTCATTAAATTTTTTTTCTATTTTGGATTTTGGAATTGTTGCAGCCCTTATAACTATTGGGTGGTAAAAGCTCCTTATTGCTAGTTACTTTTAATTTTTCTTTCGAGATTTGAAGCATTCAATTGGTTCTTGTTTTATAGTCAGTCGAATTTGAAAACTCTTTTTTTCTTCTTACTTTTGGAATGACAATTAGGGAAATGAAGGGAATGAATCTGAATTATCAAAGTGGTTTTCTAGAAATCAGCTGGACCCTTACTCAGGGAAAGTTGTGGTAAGGCTCATACTTTCATTGTCTTTAGAAGCTTGTGACATGTTTAAATTTCAAAGTTCTTTCTTGTTCCATTTTCAGGTAAAACCAGCAAGAGCTGGATCAAGCATTGGTGTTAAGGTTGCATATGGTGTGCTTGATTCTTTAACAAAGGCTGATGAAATTATTTCAGAGGTATGCTGGTTTTCTTGAGATTTGACTGTGAGGCTTGATCAAAAGTTTGCCATTTTAATTGAAAATGTGCTAAAATTGACATGGAAATGACACTTTCTTTTTTGAAAATTCAAGGGAAAACATGTCAATTGAAGCATCTGCATAGAAATGAATTGAAAGTTTTCAATTACGAAGTCAATTTTTTTTTTCCAAAATTTTGGGCTTTAAAACCCTCCTCACGTTACATTTTATCTTTTAAAGATTTTCTCTTTGCAATCTTTGACAGGGAATTGATGACAAAGTCCTTATTGAAATATTTCTTGAAGGAGGGAGTGAGTTTACAGCCATTGTCCTGGATGTGGGGTCTGGTTTGGATTGCCATCCTGTTGTGCTATTGCCAACTGAGGTATGAGCTCTTTCAATGTCTATTTTCCTCAGATTAATTTTCCTTATCATTTAAGCCAATGAGATCCAGCTCAAATGGTACCTCTCCTTGTAAAAGCATGGTGGTAGGTGAGGTCTCAGGTTCAAGGCCTATCAGGTGTACGTGTAATTTACCAATTAAAAAAAAAAGTTGCTTATCATTTTATGATTTTAATAATCATACAAGCACCAAATATTATGTATATTGCAAAGGCTTATTCCAAATACTTACTATAAGGGGGAGGGCTTTATGAATCCTTTTTTCATGATTAATAGAAAAAATTGAATCTAGTTTAACACTATAGTACCAGTAATTAGATGTACTAATAGCTGGGAACTACACTTCATGTAGTGGGAGTCACTAGTTTGTATCTCCCCTTGATGCCAAAACTCACTTGTATGTACTACTTAGCCATAAATTGTTCACTTATCCCTTAGAGCTCTGCATTCAAAAATTAAAAAAATATATATATATATATATATGCTTGATTTTATCTCTAAGAAAATTTAGAAGAACAGTCCCTTTCCTATATTTATAGTGATTGTAATACATCAAGGTTGAGTGATCTTTTATATTAGTATATTAAAAGGAGCTCGGCTTCATTTCATTCTCGAGTTAAATTTCTGAAGGGTTAACACATGTAGGTTGAGAATTGGAGTTTTAGCTCTGACTATGAGTTAAACCTTGTTTGCTGCAACAAAGTAATATGTGAATAGGAAATAAGCTTAAAAGTCAAAATATCAATTCTAGGTATGGGAGGTTTTGGACATTGATTTTCAGATAAATTGCACTGCCTATGCACATAAAAATAATTCATGGAATAAGTGAACTCACAGCAGAAACTATTATTACTTTTTATTAGGTTATTTTTAATCATTTCCTAATGAATTCTATGAATTTAAAGCTGTGTTTAAATGACCAGGTCAAGCTTCAATTTCATGGCAGTGTTGATATAACAGAAAAGGATGCAATTTTTAATTACCGAAGAAAGTATCTTCCAACGCAGCAGGTACAGGTGTACAGAAGTACCACATCTTGATTAATTCTTGTAAATACATGTATAAATAATGTGCAGACGCATCTGTGCGTATTCGAAGGATTTATGCCAATGATTATTTCTTATGTTACAGTATGTATTGAGGTAATACATTCTGTCCTTTTGTGCCCTCATTTATCTTGTACTACACAGGTAGCTTATCACACTCCACCTCGATTTCCCATAGATGTAATTGAAACTATTCGTGAAGGTGCGTCTTTGTTATTCCAAAGGCTCGGTCTACGTGATTTTGCTCGAATTGATGGATGGTTTCTGCCTAATTCTGTTCATATGTCGTCATCTTCTGAGAGCAAATTTGGAAGGACTGAATTGGGTGACATTATATTTACTGATATTAACCTGGTAAGTCAAGTCTCTGATTTTTCCTTGCTGGTTTTGTTATCAGTATTGATTCTTGTTAGGTGTTCCATATTGATCTTTGTTGTACATATCAGATCAGTGGAATGGAACAGACCAGCTTTTTATTTCAGCAATCTTCAAAGGTAGTCCTGAATCTACTTATATGAAGTAATGAGATAGGAAGCTTCTAAATGGTTTCAGTGATAGGTCATAAAATGTTTTGATGCATGGTCAGAACAACATCCTTATGTTCTTGCCTTTTGTTAATCTAAATTTAGAAGCTAAGTTGTGCATTATAAAGCATCTTTTGCAATGTTGCTATGGCAATATCAAGTTTTATGCCTCTATGTGGTTGCCCTTGTGAAAGGGGCTTTTGTTGTTACCCCATCATTTAAATATAAAGATGCATAAGCCAGAAATCATGTCATGCTAATCATTTAAATTTGTGCATTTTTAATCCTTTTAATCAGTATATTAGCACTCCTTTGTATGCTGCTACATAACTTGAAAATACCACCTCCAATGTTCAGGTTGGATTTTCTCATTCCAACATTCTCCGGACCATTATTTACCGTGCTTGCTTGCGGTTTCCCAATCTTGCATCATTCAGTAGTGGATCAAGTCATTTGCCTAGAAGATCAAAATCTGCCCAGATTAGCAAAGCATTTTCCATCAATGAAAGCACCCGCAAAGTTTTTGTCATTTTTGGAGGGGACACATCAGAGCGGCAAGTATCTCTTATGAGTGGAACAAATGTCTGGCTCAATTTGCAAGCTTTTGATGATGTAAGTATTCAAATTCGGGGAGATTTTGGTATGTGAAGTATTCCAATTTACTTATGGTTTGATGGTGCTATTGCTGAAGCATGAATTACTTGAGAGATTGTCCTATTTAAATGTTTTTTAAACCCTTAATAGATGATAAATCAGTAAGTATGTAAGATGTCAAGGTTTGATTTAAGGTTTGGGAAGTTAGTGTTAGGGTTTGTAAAGGATTTGGGAGTTGATGGAATGGTTGGGAAATTGAGGGCTCACAACTTAGGATGTACTTGCTGGAAAATAAGACAACTACTAGCATCACAATAGCAGGTCCCTAGAAATCAATTCTAGTGAAAGAAAGCATCTCACTTTGAAGGATTTGTGAGGAACTCAAAATTAGCAGTCAAAATTTTTATTAAAAACAATGATACTAGAATCCCCATACAAAGCTTATTTAAGCTTCTTAAAATACCCTCACTTAATCTTGACCCTTGAAATAAACTAATTTAAGCATAACGTTGTTATGGAATGAAACATAAGTAAAAGACCATAAAACCCCTAGTAATTAGTCCCACAAAATATTAAAATTCTAAATTTCAACAGTGTGAACAATGTTGCTACAGTGTTGTGAACAGTGAATTCAACAAACAACTTGAATTCAACTCCAATGCAGGACCCACACCAGAATCATCCCACGAAATCAAAGCTTGGGATTGAAATATGATGTTTCTTGTTTCCCTTATAATTCCATCAGTAAGCATTGATTTGACTTTAGTATAATTTTTTGTTCTCATTCAAATTTTTTTACATTCACTTCAAATTGAATCTATACATCTGGTATAGGCACAAAATCTCAAAGATGGTTCAGTGTTTGTAAGAGAGGAATATTTCATTATTTTATGAGTCTGCATGAGAGAAATTTCCGCAGGCTAGTCTATAAATTCCCTTGAAATTATTTTTGGTTATTTGTTAATTACCAAGAAAATTTGCTTCTAGAGTTCTATATTGAATTTAAAATTGTCATTTCTAGTCTAAGTGCTTTCCAAATGTGATGTATCATCTGAGTTGGCAATTTTGGTGGCTACAGCTTGAAGTAACTCCATGTTTGCTTGCCCCCACAAGTGAATTTGTCTCTGGTGTGGATTCAAACAATAAGGAATCTGATGTGAGCTCCAGAACAGTTTGGTCTTTACCGTAAGTGTTGGTATTTTGTTCCTCTCTCTCTCTCCAGAAGAAAGGAAAACAGTCAGTGTAGATCACATTAGCAGTCCATAAGTTGCAGTATATTTCATTGCATTTTTTTTTTTGTTTGCAAATAATGTGTTTATACAAAGTATTGTATACCTATAAAAAAAAAGGTATTGTATACCTAAGTTGCCTTCAATTATAATAGCATGTTGCTCTGCATGGTTTACCTGCTTCTCCCAAAATGATTTTTGCAATATCTTCTACAAAGATTTGATGAAACCTACGAAAACATTCTGTTAAAGTTATGCAGTCTTTTGGAGGAATATTAATGTATGTAATTTTCAGTTAAAACAAGTTGTGTCATAAATGTATAACATTGATAGAGCATGCCAGAGATATATACAGATGACTCTTGCATCACCAAGCTTTTGTAATTTTTAAAGCATGTAGTCTCTTGCTTTTTATACTGTTGTTATACACAATTCAAAGCTTTAAATCTGTTTATATGTCTACAGTTATTCTCTTGTGCTAAGACACACAACAGAGGAAGTGATTGCTGCGTGCATGGAGGCAATTGAGCCAGCTCGGGCTGCACTGACATCTCAGTTACGGAACAAAGTGATAGACAATCTCATGGAAGGTTTGACAAAGCATAGTTGGTTTACAGGGTTTGATATTGCCAATGAACCACCTAGGAGATTTTCCTTGGAGCAATGGATCAAGCTAGCTAAGGAAGTTCAGGCAACTGTTTTTATTGCAGGTTTTGCTTTTCAGTCATGTATTTTCTAGTGATTGAAAATTTTTACCTCTAATTTTTTGATGTATGGATTTGATATTGGATATTTTTTCTCTCTTAAATCAGCATTTATATTATTCTGAATTTGGTCCCCATGTGGACTGTACCTCATGTAGCATCTTTTCATTAATAGAAATTTATTGATGAACCCTTGCAAGATTTTTCTTACTTCCGCTTTTCTAGAGATAATTACATGGGAAACATATATGTCTCACCTACTAGCTATCATTGCATGCGTTTTGGTATAAGATGTAAAAATTCAGTCTTTATGAGGTTTATCTATTATTATTTGTAGTGCATGGAGGCATTGGTGAAGATGGTACACTTCAATCTTTGTTGGAAGCTGAAAGTGTTCCTTATACAGGTCTTTTCTTTTTCTTTTTTTTAATCAACCGTTGCTTTATACAAATTCTACTGGTATCAATTTCTCATTTTCTTTTCTGTTTCCCTTTTTCTCTTTCCTATTGAAGGCCCCGGAGTGATTTCTTCAAAGACTTGTATGGACAAAGTTGCAACGTCTCTTGCTCTTAACCATGTATAACAACTAATCTTTTTTGTGCTGATATTATTATCATTCCTCAGCATGGCTTGTATGTTTTCCTCCATAAGCATACATTAAATCTCTCAATTTGTACAGCTTGCAACCATGGGAGTTCTTACTATAAATAAAGATGTGTGGAGAAAAGAGAATCTAATTAAGATGCCCATTCTAGGTATGTGGCATGATTTGACGTCAAAGCTTCAGTGTGAAACATTATGCATTAAACCAGCAAGAGATGGATGCTCAACTGGGGTTGCAAGATTATGGTAGGTTTGTGCCCCTTGTCTATTGCACTGGTAATGTGGTACTGATGATAGGAATGTTGGCAAGCATGTTACCTGTTAAAGTCAGTTCTTATATACCTATGCAATATTGGCATAAATTTTCAACCACATGGTGCTAAATTTTTTGCTCATGCAGCTGTGCCAAGGACCTTGAAGTGTACGTGAAAGCATTGGACGACTGCCTTCTAAGGATTCCTTCTAATTGTTTGTCAAAGGTATATATACTGATTCTTGTGAATTTTTTTCCCACATGGCCTTTTTTTTTCATGGATTTTCATACAGGTAAAAACTGTTTCAAATATCTGTCTTAAATTATGGTATGTAACCATATTGTTACCTAAGGCCCTATATATTTTGTTTGACCAACAATTTTGCATACTTGCTTACCTAAGGCCCCGTGCCAAGAGCCTTGTAGCTTAGCAGCATAACCTGCTCTCCTTTATTAGGAGGCTAGGGTTCAAATCCCCTCTCCCCTATTGTACTATCGCATTAAAAAAAAAAAAAAAAAAAAAATTGCTTGCAAATCCTTTCCAAGGAAATGGAAAAGCGGAAGGCAGCATGTTCCTAGAGCATGTAAGACGACTTAAGTGACAGGTTCCTGTCCTAGAAGTGAATGGGTTCTGTGCAATATAAAAGTCTCTTATCTTTTATTCTTTGACACCCTAGCTATCTTAAAAGTCATTCATTTCATCATTATGTCATTTAAGATTATTAAAATTATAGAGTTTCTTGTTTGTTATTCCTCTCCATTTAAGTGATGGGTATTAGTTACATTTCTAACTGAAATGTGTTTGCAAGTCTTCAAATTCAATTGACATATAAAGTTATTGTAAGTTTACATAAATCATCATTGAGCTTTGTACATGCAGCATATGAAATTCCACTATCATCATCTGAATTTTTGTACACTATGCCTTACGTTTTTATTAATATACAGGCACATGGAATGATTGAGATGCCGAACCCTCCTCCAGATCAATTAATCTTTGAGCCTTTTATTGAGACTGATGAGATAATTGTTTCATCCAAATCCATGAATGAAAATGGACATCACCTTATGTGGAAAGGACGTAGTAGATGGGTGGAAATAACAGTTGGTGTCATTGGAAAACGTGGATCAATGCACTCATTGAGTCCTAGTATTACTGTCAAGGAGACTGGTGATATCTTATCACTTGAGGAGAAATTTCAAGGTATATCTTTGCCTGTAGTTATTCATTATTGCACAGATTAAAACCCAGAAGCACATCACTGCTCCTGTTTTCTTCAAGTGTATTGCTTCCATGTTGTTTATAATCAATTTAGGGCAGTGCTGCCTTCATGCTACATCGCTTTTGAGCAAAGGTTTGAGGTAATGGGCTCTAACTCAAAAGGCACCTCCTCCCTTTGTAAGGACAAAGTAGAGGGTGAGGTCATGGGTTCAAGATCCATTAAGTGTGTGTTTGAAGCATATAAATGTTAAGATAAATCCTATTTAAGGGATTTGACCAAATTACACAATGGATGAAGTGTCCCTTTCTCTGTATAATTAATACTGCTCCAATTGGAAATTCAGTGGCAGTGCCCCAAGCCAGATTAAGAGAAGGATAGTGGATATGGACGATGTTTTATTAATCTGTAGTGAATATTGTATTTTTTGTTTACTTTTGTGCCTTATGAAGATATTACTCGATTGACAGGTGGGACCGGCATCAATCTGACTCCACCCCCGTTATCAATTATTAGGTTTGTTAAGAAACCTATCCATAAGGCATGCATTTGTTCAGGTCAATAATGGCACCAGCTTGTTGGTTGAGTTTAGCACTTTTAGATACCGTATAGTTTTTTGAAGGGGATGTACTTTCTATGGTTCTAATATGTCTGTTTTATTGATGTATGGCCTCTATACGGGGTGGATTGTAGAACCATAAATGAGCTAAGCCGTGTTAAAATATTGTTCATTTAATTTATTTCTAACATGAGCCGAGCTTGAGTGCATCTCCAAACTGGATTGCATATTTAGATCTGGTTCATTTCCTTTTCAAACAAACTCGAGTTTATTAGCAACTAGTTACTTGATTTATTATTTTCCTATACGTAGTAGTACACACAATGACTAAAAGTTTTTACACTTCACAAATTTATGCTTAAAATTAATAATTAAATTATAGTTGAAATTATACTATTGAGTTAATTAGAAAGAATGATTTTCATTTGTGAACTTATAAAAATTAGATTCACCACTCTTGTATTATATATAATAATTTAAAATTATATATAATTGTTACTACGGAATGTACTATTTATATTATCAATAAATCACAAATAATAATTTGATATCTTATGAACTTCTATACAAACTTACACAATCTTATTTTAAGACTATATAAGTATATTTTTACACATGTATACGTATAAACATATAATATTATATTTATTAAAATCGAGGCTTATACTCACAAGTTTGTTTATGAACACATTATTATGTTTGAGCTTGGCTAGTAGTTGAGTCTAAATTTGGACTTGATTTTGTCTCATTTGCTAAATAAATGAACATAAAGCTTTTTCCAGAGTTGAGTCCAAATAGCTTGGTTCATTTAAAGCCTTACTGCGCTGTGAACATTTGCCCTATGATTATGATTGTGTTTGATGTGCCTTTATCCTTTCTTTGTTTTATGTATTAAATTTTATATTTGATTTTTCTGCATTTTTTGTTACAATGAATGATCAATGCAGGGTTAGGAACCCTTAACTAGTTTATGTTTCACATTGGTAGCAGAGTTCTGTCAAATTGTATTGGTTCTAACTTCTAATAATTCATACTGTGTCATACCCTACTTATTTACTCTCTTCCATTACTCTTTGTACTTTTTTGGAACTACATTATTGTTCTTTTATTTTTTTCTTGAATCAGTAAGGAAGCCTTGGAAAGATGTAAAGAATATATTGAACTGATTGCAAACACATTGCAACTGGAAGGATTTTCACGGATTGATGCATTTGTTAATGTAGACAGCGGAGAGGTATGTTGATTTCCTAGTGCCACGGGACATGCTTTCCCCTTTTCCCTTTGCTATATTACAGGCAACATTTTAGTATGAATCATTGAATTCTTGGGGCTCCATGTGCATTTCCAAAAGAAATTGTTCCTTCCTCTGATCATGAGTAAATAATGCAACACCTGATTGATTTTTGTACACAATTGAACTTTTTAATTACTCAATCAACATCCACCTTTTGCAGGTTTTGATCATAGAGGTTAATACAGTGCCTGGAATGACACCTTCCACTGTTCTAATTCATCAGGTAAATCTCTCTCTCTCTAGAGAAATATCCACATCAACATGCCTTCACAATGCTATGTCTTACCACTATCTTCTATTATAAGTTCTAACTGCTTAGATCTGTGAACATCTCAGGCACTATCAGAGCAGCCACCTGTGTATCCTCACCAGTTCTTCCGAATGCTACTTGATTTGGCATCAGAGAGATCCACCTAAAACTCTCCTTTGATAGTCTCTACTACTTAGATCTGTGAACATCTCAGGCACTATCAGAGCAGCCACCCAGGTATCCTCACCAGTTCTTCCGAATGCTATTTGATTTGGCATCAGAGAGATCCACCTGAAACTCAACTTTGATAGTGTATCCTTTGTTTTCTTCAGAAACTTTATCTTTGTAATTGAGCGTATAATAAATAAGAAGACTAGCCTCTGTAAAATATTCTGTTCCCCCTCCACGGCGAATAAATACTTTATTTGAAAACAAAGCAAGAAGATATACGTCTCTCGCTAACAATACATGAATCTCCACTCGAGCATTTTCAAACTATACCCAAGCATGGCTAAAATTCTCTTGCTTAACATGTATAGATGGAGATAATTTTTTTATTATTTGCTTAGTAAGCGATGATATGGACTCATCCTTGCTGAGGAATGTGTCACAGTTTGAATACTGGAACTATCTTTTGTAAGAAGAGAAGCAAACAAAGTTGCTCACATGCCCAGCACGTTGAGGAGTTTATGACCTGGATAGAAGAAGCTCCTTTTGTCCATGCTCAACTTCTTTTGAGTGTATCTCATTAATTTGGTACTAGTTATATGTTGTCCATGTAACTGAAAACTACCAACAGGTAGTATTCTTACTACCTACAAGCTTTTATCTACTGTTTGGCTGGAACACCAGCCTCTCTCACACAAACCCTTTCAGAAGCCATTAACCATTTTTATTTCTTTTCAAATTTCTTCATGCTAAAAAACATTCTTCAATACGCCACTATCTTCATTTATATATTTAGAAAAACAATAGAGAAAAGAAAAAATTCTGTTTATTTTACTCTCAAACGAGTCACAATTCTCCCTCGACGCCAAGCAATGGGCTGCGGCCGTCATCTGGTCTGTTGAGTCTTGAGACCAATTAGTTATCCAATAATATTGGTTTGAAATCACGGGAATACCTTCCTCAGTTGGACATTCTCATTTTTCAACTAATAAAAACGGATAGCTAATTAGCTGAAATAAAATAAAATAAAGAGGATACAACCTATAAGGGTAAGGAAATAGATCATTCCTGAATCTTAATTTCACTATTGTACATTAAAAAACATCCTTTGGGAGGAGTGTCAATTATTCCACTTTCATACGTTAAACCCTTGTGACTTCTATATTTAGATCTTCTCTTGCAAACGGCTTATCTAAGGTTTTTTTTGTTGTTTTTTTTACTGAAAAAAAATATAAAAGCTAAAAACTATATAAAATAAATTGATTGTTTTTTTTTTACTAGGAGGTGGTATATCATGCATTGGATGCATGTTTCCTCCCTCTCACATGGAGGTGGACCTCATGAGTGGGGTCCAATGCATGGTGTATTTTCTCTGTAACTAGGGGGTTTCAGGGAATGTATTCCCTAAAGTAAAATTTTTTGAACATAGGACTCATAAATAGTAATATTACTGTTGATAAAAAAAAAAGAAAAAAGAAAGATAAACACTAGCATCTTATAAGCTTCTTTTCGCAGGACCTACATGAGACTTGCAAATAGTTATATGAGACTTGCAAATAGTAAGACGAAAAAATGCAAAGAGCTAGCTAACTTCTATAAACTCTTATGGGTAAAAAAAATCACATGACCATCATAACATATGACTGGTTGACTATATAAGAGGACTCATCAACTGATTCACGCCACTATTATGTGTATGTGAAGAGAAGCTATTTAGTATCAAATGATACCATGTCAGCAATATCAAAATCCAATAAGTGTGAGACATGTCAGTAAAAAATAACTAACCCACTAACAAATAAAAGACGTGTTAGTGGGTATAGCTAATTAGCTGAAATAAAATTAAATAAAATAAAGAGGTTACAATCTATAAGGGTAAGGAAATAGATCATTCTTGAATCCTGATTCCACTATTGTACATTAAAAAAACATCCTTTGGGAGGAGTGTCAATTATTCTACTTTAGTACATTAAACCCTTGTGACTTCTATATTTAGATCTTCCTTTGCAAACGGCTTATCTAGATTTTTTTTTTTTTTTTACTGAAAATAAAATATATAAAATCTAAAAACTATGTAAAATAAATTGATTGTATTTTTTTTTATTGAATATACATGATGTAATTAGGAGGTGGTATACCATGCATTTAATGGATGATGTATTTTCTCTGTAACTAGGGGGTTTCGGTGATGTATCCCCTAAAGTGAAATCTGCTGAAACATGAGACCCGTAAATAGTAGTGTCACTGTTGGTAAAATAAAATAAAATAAAAAAGATAAACATTAGCATTTAATAAGCTTCTTTTTGTAGGACCTACATGAGACTTGCAAACAGTGATATGAGACTTGAAAACAGTAAGACAAAAAAATGCAAAGAGCTAGCTAACTTCTATAAACTCTTATGGGTAAAAAAATCACATGACCATCATAATATATGACCAGTTGACTACATTAAGAGGACTCATCAACTGATTCAAGCCACTATTATGTGTATGTGAGGAGAAGGTATATGGTATCAAATGATACCATGTTAGTAGTATCAAAATCCAATAAGTGTGAGAAATGTCAGCAAAAAATAACTAACCCACTAACAAATGAAAGGCATGTGTTAGTGGGTATAGCTAATTAACTGAAATAAAATATAATAAAGAGGTTACAATCTACAGGGATAAGGAAATAGATCATTCTTGAATCCTAATTCCACTATTGTACATTCAAAAATACTCTTTGGGAGGAGTGTAAATTATTCCACTTTCGTACATTAAACCCATATGACTTCTATATTTAGATCTTCTTTTGCAAACGACTTATCTAGTTTTTTTTTATTTTAATTATTTATTGAAAATAATCTTCTATATATATATATATATATATATCTAAAAATTGAGACATAGTATTTAATGTTGCTATACTCCCATTGAACCACCTCATCAGCTACATCATACTCTTTTTCTTTTTTCTTTTTAAATCATTTTCCCTTTATGATTTTTTTTTAATTTGTTATATAAAATAATTAAATACAGATCATGGACAAACATTACTATTCATTAGATACAAATATTTTACTATTTAGCTACCCAAATTGATTTCAACTTTTCGTTTTCTTTTTTCTAATTTCAAGTAATTGTTAAAATTGAATAATTAATTATCTTTTTAGTGGATATTGTGGGGCCGGAGAATTTGGCAACCTAATGGCCCACTTTATACCAAGCCCAAGGCCCAGGCCGAGGAGGAGGAAGCCTAGTATCCTCGCCGAGGACAACCATGTCCATGGCCAAGCAAGACCAGGGGAGGAGGAAGTAACGGGCTACCATAGGCAACCCTCCGGGACATCTAAGGAGGAAGACTAAGTACAACGCATCAGCCGTGAAAGAATGGCTGAGGAGAAAAACTAGGATTGAACTGTCACTTCCACATTAAATACGCACGACTAGTGTTCCGGCAGCATTAATGGGGAAATGACCCCTGATCAGTGCTACCTCGGTTGCTGCAACTCACTGGGAGTTTTGGTAAGGCGGCTGATGGGACGGGTTGTCAGAAAGAGGCGTGGATGATCAACAAATGGAGGAAGGGGATCGTTGGAAGAGGACTATATAAGGAGAAGAAACGGAATAAAGAAAGGGACTTTTTCCTCAAGAGAGAAGGACTACCATCAAGCTCCTTGGACCGGACCGAGGACAGATTTTTGAGGATAATTTTGATTGGCCTGCGTTCGATGGTGGCGAACCCTGCCTTGGACGTTGTTCGCTTGCTAGGGCCTAGTTCTTGAACCCATTCTCTACAAATTCATTGTATTGGGCTAATTAGGCTTGAGTCCACTCACTCAACAGCAGAAGTGCTCAAACCCAGTCCATACAATTGGCGTCGTCTGTGGGAAGAACTCGTGCGCTAGCAAGCGCAGAGGACAATTGTTCCTACGCCGCTAGCTTACATAAAGTTAGGCAGTTCTTCGTCATCGCCAACGGCACCGATTCCATGTCCCATCAAAAAAAAAAAACAACAAATAACAACGCATTTGCTCAAGAAGCGATTATTGCAGAAAAATAAAAGATTCAGAGGAAAAAGCAAATAAACATTGTAGCCTTTTTATTAAACAAAAGGAAAAGTACATCATATGCCCGAAGGCTTAGACAAGCTTGTTCTAAAGCTAAAAATACAAACAATGGCTGGGACAGGCTTGCTCTAAAGCTAAATGTGCAAGCAGAGGCTTAGACAGGCTTGTTCTAAAGCTAACCGTAAGAGGGGAAGGCTGAGGCAGGCTTGTTTTAAGGCTACCAACAACTCCCGAGCCCGTATGGATGGTACTGGTGACGAGAAAGAAGAGGCGAAAGCGCCTGATGGCCCCATCCCATGATGTTCCCTTGATGCTCCCCCAGCCTCATGATAATTAAGCATTGGAGGCGGCAACACCCGGGCATCGAACGTAACGTAATCTTACAAACCTCCATTGGCGGGTAAGCTGGGTGCGAGTCACTACCAGCTTGAAGGGTAGGTATGGACGCGTACCGGAGAAAAGCATTATGTTCTTCATGGACCTCCCTCCTGACTATCGGGCACGCTACCATCAGGATGACGCCCAAGCCCTGCCGCGCTGAAGGTCTGACGAGATCTACAACCGCCACAGTTCTCGGTTGAGGAAGGAAAACCACCCTTTTTGCTCGGTTGAAAGGTAGGAACACCTTTGGCTTCCTTGCCCTTGCCCCTATCCAGGGCCATCCCGTTCCCCCAAGCCCTGATCACAATCCTGGCAAGGTTATCGAAGGTGCTTAGAGGGTTGAGGGCTCAGAGTTCCTGTTGAACTTAAGGATTCGTGAAGTGTGGGAGAATGATTCCCCCGGAGAGCCTTATGTAGAAGGTGAAGGTTGGTGGGAATTAATCCACACAGAATTCAAAGGAAGAAGTACCAGCGACATTAATCCCAACCAATTTCCAAGGAGGCCACCAGCCGCTGCATTAATCCACGAGGGTATTAATGAGGGCGTGCCTCGCACACCGAAGCGTCAGGCGCACAACTCGAACAGCCAAAGGACGCTTCGTAATCAGAAGCGGTGAAAAAATTGGAGCAACGGGGCTACCACTGTGCACAAAGGCGGAGGGACAAGTCGCCCTCGTCCAGGTCAATATTGGGCCAATTGGCCAGACTAAGGAGGAGTCCATCCTCGGCAAGGCGAGGTCGAGACCGCTATCGCTTTAGAAGTAAACATTCCAGTGTTGAGGACAAATTCCTTCACCCAGAGCAGCGACGACGAAGTGTTAGACTGAACCAAGGTCTTGCATGGTCCTCGAACTCAAACCTGTAGGGAAGCTAACCACTTCAAGGAAAACCTGGGTACTAGACTGAACCAAGGTCTTGCATGGTCCTCAGACTCAAACTTATGGGAAAACTAGTTACTTACAGAAGAACGCAAGTGTTAGACTGAAACAAGGTATTGCATGGTCCTCGGACTCAAACCTATGGGGAAACTAACCACTTTAAGGAAAACCTAGGTACTAAGCTGAACCAAGATCTTGCATGGTCCTTGGACTCAAACCTATGGAAAAACTAGTTACTTACAGAAGAATGCAAATGTTAGACTGAACCAAGGTCTTGCATGGTACTCGGACTCAAACCTATGGGAAAACTAACCACTTCAAGAAAAACCTGGGTACTAGACTGAACCAAGGTCTTGCATGGTCCTCGGACTCAAACCTATGGGAAAACTAGTTACTTACAGAAGAACACAAGTGTTAGACTGAACCAAGGTCTTGCATGGTCCTCGGACTCAAACCTATGGGGAAACTAACCACTTCAAGGAAAACCTGGGTACTAGACTGAACCAAGGTCTTGCATGGTCGTCAGACTCAAACCTATGGGAAAACTAGTTACTTACAGAAGAACGCAAGTGTTAGACTGAACCAAGGTCTTGTATGGTCCTCGGACTCAAACCTATAGGGAAACTAACCACTTCAAGGAAAACCTGGGTACTAGACTGAACCAAGGTCTTGCATGGTCCTCGGACTCAAACCTATGGGAAAACTAGTTACTTACAGAAGAACGCAAGCATTAGACTGAACCAAGGTCTTGCATGGTCCTCGGACTCAAACCTATGGGAAAACTAGTTACTTATAGAAGAATGCAAGTGTTAGACTGAACCAAGGTCTTGCATGGTCCTCGGACCCAAACCTATGAGGAAACTAGCTACTCAGAAAAGAACCTAAGGGTTCGGCAGCACCAGGGTCTTGCACAGCCCTCAGACTCGGGTCCCTGGAGGGACTGGCTACGTTCAGCAAAGGAGTAAACAAACACAAGCCCATGAGCATCACTTAAGGCATTCTGAGGCACATTGAACCCAACCCCTTAGCATAATCAGCAACTAATGGCTTTCTTAAGCATTTTTTACTGTCTACAGTAACCAATTCACGTGATGTAGAACCAATATTGTGGAGTTATGCCCTCGGTACTCAATCTAGCAAAAATGGGATGTGGTGTTAAGGTGGCTCGATCATCGTCCAGTTTCCAAGTGGGAACTGTCACTGTGGGCTTTACGTTTTTAGGTTATCAATTTAGAATGAAAAACATGCTGAGCCTCTGAAATTGTGAAGCTAATAATTAAAGTCCAGGCTATGTAAGTAGCAAAACTCATCACAATGACAATAAACACCAAAAAAAAAAAAAAAAGAGGATTCGTGCATCCAACTTGAAAGTAGCATTACAGTGCTTTAAACCAAAACAAAATATACAGTAGTAAATTAAGGCGTAGGGGAAGGAAGACTAGAACGGCACAAGTCAACAAAGTAAGGTGGCCCGACAAGGATTGCCTACTTCTTCAACTTGATAGACAGCTTGTCCTTGGGGGTCTGCCGAGAAGCTTCATCTGACGCCTCGGGATCCTGGCTTGGAGGTGCAACTCCGGAGGACTCCTTCTCGGCGGGAGGAGCCTGGGAGTCAGCAGAGGAAGCCTGGGAGTCAGCAGGAGGCTTCACCACGTCCTGGGGTGCTGCTGGGTTACTGACTTCCTCTTTCCCCAACGTCCCTTGGTGCCCGGTTTCCTCAGCAGGCTTATCAGTTAACGTTGGATCGTTGGCAGCATTGGCCTGGCCTTCGTCCGTCGCTCTAGAGGTAGTACCAGCTTCAGGGTCAGCGGAGGCAGCCTCGCGAATGGCGGAGGGATAATACACCCTCTCGGCCCGCCTAAGCTCAGACGAGGCCTCAACCCCAGCTTGGTTGAGGGCCTCATTCCAAGTCTGGGAGCAGTAGCACCTGCACACCTCGGGCACTTGAGCCTTGAGACTAGCCTCGGTCTTAGCCACTCCCTCAGCAAAGGCCTCCTCCTCCGCTTGCTCTTTAGAGCTCTCGGCATCTGTCCTCGCAAACTCAGCCAATTCTTTAGCCCTCAAGGCCTCGTCCCTAGCGTACTTGGCAACGCCTTTGGCCCACTCTACCTCAGCTAGTTTCTTCTTCAAGTCGGCGATATGCTCATTGGCTACCTACAGCTGACCCTCAACCTCCCGCAGGCGCCCTGTCTGGTCCTCGGCCTGTTTCTTAACACTTGCTAGGTCGGATGCTGCGCTGTCCCGGGCCCTCGCCATCTCCTCTAGGTCCTCCCGTGCCTTCTTGAGATCAGCCTCAAATTTCTTAAGGGTATTCGCGGCATCCAAGTACTTGTCGCGCTCCTGATCCAAGACTCTACCCTGGTTGTCGGCCTCCTCTTCCAGCCTAAAAGTAGCCTGGATAGCCTGCCAATCAAAACAAGTACACCGTGAGCTGGGTACGGAGGAATAAAATATGAACAAAGGTACAAGTGTCGGAAATCTTACCATGCCCAAGTACCTCTTGAGGTTGTGAGCAACTTCTTGCCTCCTCATGCCCCCCAGCTTAGCCATGTCAGCGGGGAGAAGTAGGGACCTTTCCAGGACATTGGCTACGCGAGCCCCTTTGCCTCTACGGAAGTCCCTGAGGGTGGCGTCGTCCATTAAAGGCTTCCCATGAAGCATGGCGGCGGGCAGCCAGGCCTGTGGGTTGGACTGCTGAATGACCTCTTTTCCCTTGTCCTGGCCACCAATCCTCAGCTGCTTGGAAGGTCGGCAGGCTTCATCTTCCTCTTGGGAGGAATGAGATCTCCCCCCATCCACCGGGTCTTTGCCCTTGGAAGGCCTCTTCCTCTTCGGATCTGTGGACTCGGGCTGAGGGTCCGAGGTCGGCAGAGTGGAAGATGGCTTAGTCTGCGCAGGCAAAGACTTAGGTGGGGGAGGGGGAAGCTTGGGTGGAGGAGGAGGAAGCTAGGATTATGACTTCCCCCGCATGTCCTTCCCCGGTTGGCCCTCAAGTAGGTCGAACAGGCTGGTTTGGAGTTGTCTCTTAAAACCCATCTCGGCCTTAGTACCAGTCCTTGGTGACAGAAGATCTGCTTCAAATAAATGGGGATCGCCCAAGTCACCAAAGGGATCCTCGGATAGGTAGACTTGGTCGAATGCACCAAATTCGTCCTCGGACGAACCCAGGTCAACCACTTCCCCCTCTTTCTCCGAACTTCCTCCTTCAGCCTCCGCAGCTTGGTGGGACGAGGAGGAGCCTGCCAACGGGACGCCCTCGGGGATGAAAGATCCTTCAGAAAACGAGAACCCGTGCTCCACCACAGTGATTTGGCGAAGCCTAGGGTCCTTGGCTCTAATTACGTATCTGGGAGCCGAGAAAGACTTCTGAATCGGTTTGTACCCAAGAATCTTGTGAGCGGCTCTAACTTGATTGTCAGCCTCGTTCACAAAGACCTCTGCCCTGAGTACAGTTTCCAAGTCTTCCTTGTTGACCAAACTGAAGTGCCGTTCAAAGGCGTGCGGATCTGCAAAAGAAAAAGCTAGTCCCTATTAACAACCAAGCAGTACAAATAGTGAAAACATAGTAGATCAACCTTCCCACATTTCGAGTACCCTACCTGGCTCTCCCTCTACTGTCGGGCAGTGAAGGCCATCGTGCCACTCCCCGACACTATGAGAAAATCTTTATTCAACCCCTTGCTAGACTCGGGGAGACACTGGATGAGCCTAACTCTATCATCCCTCGTCTTCATGTAGTAGGACTTACCCGTTAAGTGCTGGAGATTGTAACACCAATTCACGTCGTGATGAGTTAACCTCAGCCCCATCTTCTCGTTCAAGGCATCCACGCAACCCAGGATCCTAAATACGTTAGTGGCGCACTGGGTAGGGGCTAACTGGAAATGCCTAAGGTAGCCCCTTATCACTGACCCCATAGGGATCCTCATACCACCTTCAAGGAAGGCGATTATGGGAAATCACTACCTCACCAACCTCCCTCTTGATATACCAATCCCCCTCCTCGCAGTACCTAAGACCCACGTTACCGGGTATCCTATAAGTGGTGATGAACTCCTCCATCGCCTCCTTAGACCCAACCAACTTCTTAAACCTACCCATCCCGAAGAACGGCTAAGAGACTCGGGGAAGGGCGAAAAGGAGAGAGGAGTAGAGGAAGAGGAAAATCAGAAAGGGAAAAGCATAAGATAGAGTAAGAAGAAAACTTACAGGAACGAGGGAAGGCGCTCAGAACAGGCTTTTTAGGCTGCGAAGAGACGCGAATTGGGTTGGAAACTTGACCGTATTCAGGGTGTGTGCACAAGAAACCTTGAATGCAGAAGTGAAGAGGCAAACCGGTTCAAATGGGTATTTACCCCCTCACTAAAGACAACTGTGCAAGCCTTCCTGCCCATAATGGCGAAAAATCCACGCCGTTGGATTACCATCACACCGTTGAACGTGGGGAGTATGGAGCCGCCAAAATTTAATACGGGTGCGTACCGCATATCGAAGCGCCAGAAACGTGCGTTAGACAGGTGAAAAGACTTCAAGCGCTGACTTGGGACCAGACTAGACAAGCCACGGTATAGGCCCGAGGATATCAAAATCCTCCTCCTCGTCCAAGGAGTCGGACAGTAGGATTTTGAGGGGCTATTGTGGGGCCGGAGAATTTGGCAACCCAGTGGCCCACTTTATACCAAACCCTAAGGCCCAGGCCGAGGAGAAAGGAAGCCTAGTATCCTCGCCGAGGACAACCATGTCCTCGGCCAAGCAAGACCAGGGGAGGAGGAAGTAACGGGCTACCATAGGCAGCCCTCCGGGACAGCTAAGGAGGAAGACCAAGTACAATGCATCAGCCGTGGAAGAATGGCCGAGTAGCAAAACCAGGATTGAACTGTCACTTCCACATTAAATGCGCACGACTAGTGTTCCGGCAGCATTAATGAGGAAATGACCCCTGATTAGTGCTACCTCGGTTGTTGCAACTCACTGGGAGTTTTGGTAAGGCGGCTGATGGGACGGGTTGTCAGAAAGAGGCGTGGATGATCAACAAGTGGAGGAAAGGGATTGTTGGAAGAGGACTATATAAGGAGAAGAAACGGATTAAAGAAAGGGACTTTTTCCTCAAGAGAGAAGGACTACCATCAAGCTCCTCGGACCGGACCGAGGACAGATTTTTGAGGATAATTTCGATTGGCCTGCGTTCGATGGTGGCAAACACTGCATTGGACGTTGTCCGCTTGCTAGGGCCTAGTTCTTGAACCCATTCTCTACAAATTCATTGTATTGGGCTAACTGGGCTTGAGTCCACTCACTCAATAGCAGAAGTGCTCAAACTCAGTCCCTACAGATATAATTAAAATTTCAAGTATCCAAACCAAACTTTAACACCCAAATCTCCAACCCATAGATGCATTAAGTGTCTCTTCGCTTATCTACCATTGCAGTGTTTCCTCTTCCAAAATTTCAGTCTTTCACAACCTTATCCCTCTCTCACTCATACATTGATTATTTATTTAAGTTTTACAATGTTATATTATATATACCAATGCACATTCTAGATACAATCACCCGTCATCTACAACAAAAAATTAGCACAATACTAATTATTCTCCATATTTTTCAATCAAGGTTTAGTTTTCACCATTTTGAGAAGACATCAATTGTTTTTGTCAGAAACTTTCAAAGTTAAGGCGACAATAGGAAGACCATTGAGGTGAAAAAAACTCACAATAAAAAATGATCTCTCTCTTTTTTCTTTTTTCTTTTTCTCATTTTCATTTCTTTTTAGTATTCTTGCATTTTTTGAAGTGACTTTGTTGTTTTCCTTTCCAAAATTTTCAATTATATAGACTTTTGTTATTGTTAATTGACTTAGAATTGTTAATGTAGTTTTATTTGGCCTACCATTGTTGTGGAAATTCCTGATGTTGATATGAAACATATTGATAATGAACATTATTTTGTGCTTATTTGTAGAGTGTCAAAAAGTATTCAATGTTGTAATTTTGTTATTGTTGCATCTCATGTGTTTGGTGAAATGTTTTTTAGAAATCTTACGTGTCTTTCTCAAATCCATTTGTTATTTTTATTTTGGTCATTCTATTTCAAATAATAGGCATCTGCACCATTAAATTTTTAGCTAATTTGATCTTTCTTAGTAAGCTTTTACTTTGCTTGGTTGATCATCTTTAAGGAAAAAGCCAAAAAGAGAATAAAACAAAATATAATTTACTCTAGAGCATCATTATACCATTAATGTTTTTATGTATAAATACTTAAGGAAATTTATTAATTCTTTGTTGGAATTCCTATCATCCTTACGTCTAGCCTCTTAGATTAATCTTTGGGGGTTCAAGTGGTAGCCTAGCATATTCTTTATGGTGTCCCATGTTTGTGGTTCAAACCCCACTATCCCCCCTCCACCACCATCTACATCTCTCTCTCTCTCTCTCTCTCTCTCTATATATATATATATATATATAATTGGCTGTTCAAATTAAAAATTCTCAAGTGTTACTCTTTAAAGATTTTATTAGATGTATAGATGATACTTTTGGTTTATGAAACAAGATCAACAAAACATGATTTTTATATAATTATATCTAGACTATACTGCAATGTCATGATGGATGGATTAGTTTTATTTTACTATAAAATCTAAGTAATCATGTGGTTTATGAATTTAAAGAGTTATATGTTTCGGGATTTGTTCATACGTTCATATGATGAAATAAAGTTTGTCTTTTGCATTATATTTTATTTTATTTTATTTTATTTTTCCACTTTATGATATATGATTTATTGATTGTGATCTATTGGATAGTTATCTTTATATACTTTTTCACTTAGTTTCAAGTGTGAGGAAGAAAGAGACGTGGATTTATATTTTGGAGAAAAATATACCTATAAGTGTTGAATCGCATACATTTGTGTGGTAATAAACAAAGTATACATGATTACAACCTGGTCTAATAGTTCTCGCATTGTAAAATTAAAAAAAAAAAATTATTGCATTGTTTTTTCATACATATCTCACTATATATAATACCCAACTACAAAATATATTTAATTTGTTAGTTGTTACACTACAAAAAATAATTTCTAATTTAAAACATAATTTCAGATAACACATGTAAGGGCATGATTTAATCCCAAAGCCCAGATGGATGGTTAATGGCCCAAAGAGCCCAAAACAATGAATTTGTTAGAGAGTGGGCTTGAAACTAAACTTTCAATGAGTTAGGTGGACAATGATCATAATAGGTTAGTTATTACTGAAAAGAATAAAGCAAACAGTTTTGAACAAGAAAAAATCTCCTCGGCCAAGTCCGAGAAATGTCTGTTCTTATATATTTCTCTTAGACTTATACCAAATTACAGCTCTTGAGTGTACAGTGATTTCTCTCTAGATTTTTTGATGATCCCCTTTGTAATGGGGTTCTTCTCTTTTATATTCTCTCCTCTTCTTTCATTTTAGCCCTCCACGTGTAGGTCAGATTGCTAGTCTTCTTGATACTTGTCCCATCAGCACATTCTTGAAGTCTTTGGGGGTAGTTGTAAGGTTGAAAGTTACTGTTCAGGTATCACTTCCCCATTAATGTGGCCAGGAAGTTACATGCAGAGCATTCAATACGGTGGTAGCAACTTTCTTTTCAGATATTTCTCAACTTTTTTTTTTTTTTTTGTCTCATCCCTCTCTGATGTTTATCCTTCCAAGCAAGATTACTTATTGCCCTGTTCTTGATGGATGGCTGGACCTTTGACCTCTACTCTGCTCAGCCGAGGAGGTATTTCTCCTCGGACAATGTCTCCTGCTCATTGTGACTAGACTTCTTCCACGACCCATTAATTTGTATTCCTTCACTAGTATCTATTTGTCCTCGGGTTACTTGACATCCTCGGGTACGGCCCACAGCCCAATACCTATATCTGGGCCTTTCATCTCTACAACACGTATTGACTTTTAAAAATATATATATATAAAAGCTAAAAACTATATAAAATAAATTGATTTTTTTTTTTACTAAATATACATGGTGTAACTAGGAGGTGGTATACCATGCATTCAATGCATGATGTATTTTCTCCTTAACTAGGGGGTTTCGGGGATATATCCCCTAAACTAAAATAGTAATATTGAACATGAGACTCGTAAATAGTAATATTACTGTTGATAAAAAAGAAAGAAAGATAAAAGATAAAAGATAAACACTAGCATCTTATAAACTTCTTGTCGTAGGACCTACATGAGACTCGCGAACAATGATATGAGACTTGAAAACGTTAAGACAAAAAAATGCAAAGAGCTAGCTAACTTCTATAAACTCTTATGGGTAAAAAAATCACATGACCATCATAACATATGACTAGTTGACTACACTAAGAGGACTCATAAACTGATTCACACCACTATTATATGTATGTGAGGAGAAGGTATTTGATATCAAATGATATCATGTCAGCGGTATCAAAATTCATTAAGTGTGAGACATGTCAACAAAAAATAACTAACCCACAAACAAATGAAAGACATCTGTTAGTGGGTATAGTCAATTAGCTAAAATAAAATAAAGAGGTTGCAATCTACAAGGGTAAGGAAATAGATCATTCTTGAATCCTGATTCCACTATTGTACATTAAAAAACATTCTTTGGGAGGAGTGTCAATTATTCCACTTTCGTACATTAAACCCTTGTGACTTCTATACTTAGATCTTCTTTTGCAAATGGCTTATCTAGTTTTTTATTTTATTTTATTTATTGAAAATAATCTATATATTATTATATAATAATAGGTGAAACTGAGAGAAATTCAAATTAAAATTACAAATTAGAGTTCCAATTTTGCGCCATGTGTCTTAAATATTCATCCAAGTGAGTTATTAATTACAAAAACCAAAAAGTCTAGAATAAATGAATCATTAAAAAAAAAAAATAGTGCTTCACAATAATTTAAAAAAAAAATGAACAATTTACATTTTATATCTAATAATATCCTTACAAAATTTTTTAAAGAGTTAACAAAATATAAAAAATGATTATCAATAGTATTTAAATTATATATATAGGAATTATATTATGAATCTTATTGTATATTTTTAACTGTATCCATACTTATGCATGGGGTTACAAGGTAGTATATATAAAAGCTAGAAACTATATAAAATAAATTAATTGTTTTTTTTATGAATATACACGGTGTAACTAGGAGGTGGTATACCATGCATCTGATGCATATTTTCTCCCTCTCACATGGAGGTGCATCCCACATGTGTGGGGTCCACCTTAATGTAAGAGGGAGGAAACATGCATCCGATATATGGTGTATTTTCTTTGTAACTAGGGGGTTTCGGGGGATGTATCCCCTAAAGTAAAATATATTGAACATGGGACCTGTAAATAGTAATATTACTGTTGAAAAAAAAAAAAAAAAAACTCTACAATCTTATAAGCTTCTTTTCGCAGGACCTACGTGAGACTCGCAAAAAGTGATATGAGACTTGCAAACAGTAAGACAAAAAAAAAAAATGCAAAGAGCTAGCTAACTTCTATAAACTCTTATAGGTAAAAAATCACATGACCATCATAACATATGACCAGTTGACTACATTAAGAGGACTCATCAATTGATTCACACCACTATTATTTGTATGTGAGGAAAATGTATTTAGTATCAAATGATACTATGTCAGCGGTATCAAAATTCATTAAGTGTGAGACATGTCAACAAAAAATAACTAACCCACAAACAAATGAAAGACATATGTTAGTGGGTATAGTCAATTAGCTAAAATAAAATAAAGAGGTTGCAATCTACAAGGGTAAGGAAATAGATCATTCTTGAATCCTGATTCCACTATTGTACATTAAAAAACATTCTTTGGGAGGAGTGTCAATTATTCCACTTTCGTACATTAAACCCTTGTGACTTCTATATTTAGATCTTCTTTTGCAAATGGCTTATCTAGTTTTTTATTTTATTTTATTTATTGAAAATAATCTATATATTATATAATAATAGGTGAAACTGAGAGAAATTCAAATTAAAATTACAAATTAGAGTTCCAATTTTGCGCCATGTGTCTTAAATATTCATCCAAATGAGTTATTAATTACAAAAACCAAAAAGTCTAGAATAAATGAATCATAAAAATAAAAAATAAAAAAAATAGTGCTTCACAATAATTTAAAAAAAAAATGAACAATTTACATTTTATATCTAATAATATCCTTACAAATTTTTTTTAAAGAGTTAACAAAATATAAAAAATGACTATCAATAGTATTTAAATTATATATATAGGAATTATATTATGAATCTTATTGTATATCTTTAAATGCATCCATACTTATGTATGGGGTTACAAGGTAGTATATATAAAAGCTAGAAACTATATAAAATAAATTAATTGTTTTTTTTATGAATATACACGGTGTAACTAGGAGGTGGTATACCATGCATCTGATGCATATTTTCTCCCTCTCACATGGAGGTGGATCCCACATGTGTGGGGTCCACTTTCATGTAAGAGGGAGGAAACATGCATCCGATATATGGTGTATTTTCTTTGTAACTAAGGGGTTTTGGGGGATGTATCCCCTAAAGTAAAATATATTGAACATGGGACCTGTAAATAGTAATATTACTATTGAAAAAAAAAAATAAAAAATAAACTCTACAATCTTATAAGCTTCTTTTCGCAGGACCTACATGAAACTCGCAAATAGTGATATGAGACTTGCAAACAGTAAGACAAAAAAAAATGCAAAGAGCTAGCTAACTTCCATAAACTCTTATAGGGTAAAAAATCACATGATCATCATAACATATGACCAGTTGACTACATTAAGAGGACTCATCAATTGATTCACACCACTATTATTTGTATGTGAGGAAAATGTATTTAGTATCAAATGATACCATATCAGCGGTATCAAAATCTAATAAATGTGAGACATGTCAGAAAAAAAAAACTAACCCACTAACAAATGAAAAATATATGTTAGTGGGTATAGTTAATTAGCTGAAATAAAATAAAATAAAGAGGTTACAACCTAGGTAAGGAAATAGATCATTCCTAAATCCTAATTCTACTATTGTACACTAAAAAAATTCCTTTGGTGGGGGGGGGGGGAAGCTAAATACTATATAATTTTTAACATTGTAACTAAGAGGTGGAATAGCATTCATCTAATGCGTGTATTTTCCCTGTATGTAGGGTGTTTCAAGGGAGGTATCCCCTAGTCTAAAATATATTAGACATGGGACCTGTAAATAATAATATTATTGTTGATAAAAAATAAAATAAATAAATAAAAAGAAAGAAAGATAAACCTAGCATCTTATAGGGATTTTTAAAATAATAACTACAAAACCCAAACAATATTATTAGTT
The DNA here is from genome assembly GCA_032727855.1 of Quercus ilex subsp. ballota. Lineage (NCBI taxonomy): Eukaryota > Viridiplantae > Streptophyta > Magnoliopsida > Fagales > Fagaceae > Quercus > Quercus ilex. The sequence continues at coordinate 36,079,268 of CM064914.1, forward strand.
AGCCAACGTTTGAAACATATTGTATTTCTAACAATTCGACTTTAGAGGAGTCGATTTTACTGTTCCTACTGCCTATTTTTTGTGAATTTTTTTACACAGAAAACGACTTCGCTGAAGTCGATTTCTTCGATTTCTTTTCGTGTTCTTCCTTTCCTCCGCGCCTGGGTTTCTCCACTTCCTGGGTTTCATTCATTCGCCTGGGTTCGTCGGTCAGAATCGCCTGGGAATCATTCTTCGTTCTTCATTCGCCTGGGTTCGTCGGTCAGAATCGGCGCCTGGGAATCGTTCTTCGTTCTTCATTCGCCTGGGTTCGTTCGCAGGTTCGTTCTTCTTCGTTCTTCTTCGTTCTTCTTCGTTCTTCGTTCTTCGTTCTTCTTCGTTCTTCATCACATAAAAGCTTGAGTGTTGGGGATTTCTGTGTACAAAGAAATCGACTCCGGAGGAGACGATTTCTGTGTATAGAAATCGACTCCTCCGGAGACGATTTCTATGTATAGAAATCGTCTTCTCTGGAGTCGATTTCTGTACATAGAAATCGTCTCCTCCGGGGTCGATTTATGCTTCAGCTACTCGCGATTCTGGGAACGAGCACAGTGAAATCGACTCCAGTTCACTCGAATTGTTATAAATGAAATTAGTTTGAAAGTTTGCCTAACTAATGATATTGTTTGGGATTGATGGTTATTTTCTTAAAAATCCCCATCTTATAAGCATCTTTTCACAGGAGCTTAGACTTACAAACAGTGATATGAGACTTGCATTCTGGGATTTCAACTCTAGGTAAAAGGTGACAAGCTGACATATCATTGTCTGTTTTCTAAATCGGAGTGGTGGGATTTAGCATTCTGGGATCATTTAGGATTGGCATCAGTGTAGACCGTCCCAGTGGTTTGTAGGCTTTTTGATTTAGAACTTTTGAAATCCAAGAGGTTCGTAAAACTCAAATTTATCTGTAAAATGATTCCAACTAGTAATGGTGGAGACTTAATGGAAGTTCAAGAAGACTTGGCCCCAAGTTCGACCCCGTATGCTTGTACGGCCAATGGAAATGGTGCTCTTCAAACTTCAACATCCCGAAAGGGACCGCTAAGTGATGAAAATCCTAGAAGAGGGAATACGGGCAGGTTATCAATTATTCCCAGTAATTTAGCTTCCCCATCAGCTAAAGTTCAGCATATTGCAGAGGAAAAAGATGAAATCCCACAATCTGTACCTTCTTCCAGTAGTCAAGGTTTCCAAAAACGTTTCAGTGGGATTCTAGCTAAGAAAATTAATTGGGAGTCCCTGATGACAATCGGTAAAGAATGGATCAAGAAACCTTTAAACATGGTTCTTTTTTTATGGATAAGCTGCGTTGCTGTTTCAGGAGCAATCCTATTTCTCGTTATGACAGGTATGTTAAATGGTGCCCTGCCAAAGAAGTCACAGAGAGACACCTGGAATGAGGTCAATAATCAAATTCTCAATGCTCTTTTTACTCTCATGTGTCTGTATCAACACCCAATGTTGTTCGACCACCTTGTGCTTCTGTGCAGATGGAAGCCTAAGGACATCTCTGCACTCAGAAATATATACTGCAAGAACGGCACTTACAAGCCAGATGAATGGGCCCATATGATGGTGGTAGTTGTGTTACTCCATGTTAGTTGCTTTGCTCAGTATGCCTTATGCAGCCTTAACTTGGGATACGAAAGATCCAATCGACCTGCTGTGGGTGTCGTTATCTGTCTGTCTGTTGGAATTGCTGCCCCAGCAATAGCATTTGTGTATTACATTTTAAGCCCCCTTGGAAAGGAGTATGTCTCTGGAGTTGATGAAGAAGCACAGATTTAGCCTCTTACTAATGGCACTAGTTGGTCCAGCCAACTAACAATGAAGTCGTTAGAAAAAAAAAATTTCATTTGCATCGAGAAATGAGCTGAGGATTATTTAGTCCCAAATGGAGAGGGGGCCTATTTGATATTTGGGATGATATTTCTATATCTTATCTTTCTCTTTTCTGTTGTTTTTGTGTTTTTGGGTGGAATATGGAAAGGCTTGGGTTTGGGAATATGTATGTTCATATTGTTAGAAATTAATTTGTAATTTTAATAAAGAAATCTCTAGATGATGGCTGTTAGTATTCCAGGGTGATAAATTGTTGGTGTTCCTAAGTCAGTTATTTGTATCTAGAAATCTAGAAGGCTCTTTCAAGTATAAATAAGTGTTATTGTGCTGCTTTATGTAGGTCAGAAAAAACCTATCTAGCATTGTGCAGGAGCAGCAACTCTGCATCATAAAAAAAACACCTTGTAAACTATCAGTATAAGCTTTATCGGTGATAAGACTTCAAATGTATAGTCCATAATTAAATATAGCGTCTTTAAGGCAAAATAAAACATCCAAAGATTCCAGGACCAATCATGTTAAAGAAACTCTGGAAAAATAGCTGATGATATCTCATTGATCCAAAGTCCAAGAAATGAAATTCTTGCGAAGGCAAAGACACAGTAATGCTGGAATGTGTGGAAGCACCCGAGAATATCCGACTCTCCACTCTCTTTTTTTGCTGAGAGACTCTCCACACTCTAAAATATCATTCTAATCCTTTTATCATGTCAATAACATAGTTAAATCTACTCGTAGTTAAGCATAATAGCTTATCCTCTCTAATTGCGTCTTAGATCATAAACAGACTCTAATCCCTTTTATTGTAGTATGCAAGCCTAGCAGACATACACTGAAGATTGAAGACGGTACTTAAGCTCATTAGTGTATAACAAGGACAAGTCAAATTACACATGCTAGAAGCTATGAAAGTACAAAGATGCACAACAAAAAGGAGTTTATAAAAAATTGACAATGTATTACATGGATTCCCCAGCACCATAAGCACTATGGCACTTGAGTGTCTACTGAATGCCTCAATGGAATTTCATCTCTCTGCATTGATGATAGATCAGGTGGCTTCATAAAATTCTCTAGACCTTCTGCAGAAAACTCCTCAACCAGGAGGAGCTTTCCATTGGAACTATTATGATAATTTGAAAGCCTGCTTGGACCTGGGGAGTTTTCAGTCTTGAGCTTAGACAACTAGGGTTGTTTGAATGTAAAGAAGTTGGGCTGTATCTGGATTGAACTGCTCCACCTTCACGTGGTAAAGGGGAAAGTGCCGGCTGGCCATTCTCGTCCTTCTGTTTTCTGCAAAATTTATCTTCCACAATACCATAGAAATAAGCTGTACGAACTTCCTGAGCAAGGGAGCACCAACAACAGAAAAGCCACTGTGTGCAATCTGCAACTGCAGGTTTTCCACAAAAAAAGTTATTTGCAGGCAAGTTGAATCTCTTCCTCATTTGGATCCTCCAGAATCCACCATAGAGTAAACTGAACACACAAAGCACGACACCAGTCAATCCCAGACATTCCCTCATGGTCTTATCATCAATATTGATGGCAGCCAAATTGAAGATCCAAAATGGAGCCATGCAAAAGAAGCACGACACCAATCAATCCTAGACATTCCCTCGTTGTCTCATCATCAATATTGATGGCAGCCAAATTGAAGATCCAAAATGGAGCCTTCTAACATATAGAGACATACTTAACCTAAAAGACTTAAAATTAATGAGTATGTGCTCAATTATATTATATTAACCACTTATTCTTCTAATATTTATTCAATGTGAGACTTCATTCATATATGTACACCCAACAATCTCTCCCCAACATGTGAGTCTCTACCTCTCTGTGGGCTTCAAGATCTCTCTGTAGGTCATGAACAAGTCCTACTCGATCCCCCTTCCCTAATGGACTTATTCCTTCACTAGTGCATTATCCATGGGCCTTTACATGTCAACCCTACACATCTTTTATCTTCAACTAGTCGTAAACCTAAGCGATGCGCAAAAAAAATTGATATGATTAATTTTTATTGGATAATTATTGAATTAATATATTAGATTGTATATTTTTAAAAGTCAATATGTGTTATTTGAAATTATGTTTTAAATTAGAAGTTGTTTTTTGTAGTGTAACAACTAACAAATTAAATATATTTTGTAGTTGGGTAATAAATATAGTGAGATATGTATGAAAAAACAATGCAATATATAATTTTTTTTTTTTTTAATTTTACAATGCGAGAACTATTAGACAAAGTTGTAACCATGTATACTTTATTTATTAATATACAGATGTATGGGATTCAACACTTATAGATATATTTTTCTCCAAAACATAGATACATGTCTCTTTCTTCCTCACAATTGAAACTAAGTGAAAAAGTATATAAAGATAACTATGCAATAAATTATAATTAATAAATCATATATCATATATCATAAAGTGGAAATATAAAATAAAATAAAATATAGTGCAAAAAATAAACTTTATTTCATCATATGAACGTATGAACAAATCCCGCAACAAATAACTCTTTATATTCATAAATCACATGATTACTTAGATTTTATAGTAAAATAAAACCAATCCATCCATCATGACATTGCAGTATAGTCTAGATATAATTATATAAAAATCATGTTTTGTTGATCTTATTTCATAAACCAAAAGTATCATTTATACATTTAATAAAATTTTTAAAGAGTAACACATGAGAATTTTTAATTTGAATAGTCAATAATATATATATTATTGAAAATGGCTAATGCACGCAAGTTGTGCACTTGCACACAGTAGATAATGATTTCAATTAAAAAAAATTATTACATATAACTTTGTGTGTAATAAACATTGCTCAATAATAATACATATATCTTAACTTATTTTTTATATGTTAAATAATATATTTTTTATTAATTTATTATCAAAATGATGTCCAAAATTCTTCAGCACCTAGTATACCTTCTTACACATGTATATTAAGACACCAAATTATTATAGGATGTAGGGAATTAACCCAAAATTTCCAACCTGTGAGAAACAAAAAATAGAAAAAACACACGCCAAAGAAAAACAATCACACGCATAAGACAATATTTATGTGGTTCGGCAATTTGCCTACGTCCACGGAGTTACGGGGATTTCACTATTATCAGGGAAAAAATACAAAGTGCGGCAGTATAGTGTTTTAGTCTCTTAAGAACGACAACAACAACAAAAAACCCTAATCACTAAAACTGCATTTTTTACATCATGCGCATAAGATACAAAATGGGCTACAAAACGGGGCCAAATTTTTTTTCCCGAGGGCGTTGCCCCTGGACCCCCAGGAGGCTTGTCCATGAGCGCTATGGCTTGGGCCTATTGGCCCAAGCCTCTACTCTATGGACTAAGTCTCAGAAAATCTCTCATTAAAAATCACGCAACATTATTTGAGTCGGGTTGTCAACCGGATCAAACATAACTAGGTTTCACGAAGCCCAACATAGGAAAGAACCTATAGGACAGGATGACTTAAAATGGGTACCTAGCTACTCCATTGATCACAATTTATCTAGTTCTAATCTTTCCTGTCCTGATACCATCTCCTTTTTTTTTTTTTTTTGGTACTGATGATCTACTCTCACAAGCTTTAATCGAGCTTATAAGTTGGTTGCCAATTGCTTTGATTGATAAACTACGTACTACAATGAAGAGCCAAAGTGTAGAGGCTTGCTATATATATATATATATAGATATAGAGTTGAAAGTAAAGGTGTGTGAGAGGGAAGTAACTAGTAAGAACGACACGTTAGGGGACAGACGCGGCAAAAGAATGGCAATGGGACGAGTTGAGTCAGTGAAAATAGTACCCATTTACAGCAATCGACACGAGTCCTTGGTTATGGTAGTTAAAAGTCTTCCACGTGTCCTTTGTTTGTCTCACATTCCTACACAAGTTCCATGCATGTTGGCAGGAGCGGAGCCAGAAATTTTGGTTTGGAGAGGCCAAGTTGTGATGCTAATATATTAGTTAAAACAAATCTCTACATATACACACATACATAAATTAATTTACTAATAGAATTTATCATCTTTTAAATTTTAATGATTACATAAAAGTCATGTATTTCTTCTATTAGATATGTACAAAAATTTATCATTTTCTACATAGTTTAATTTGTTAAACCTCTTAAATTATATGATTTTAATATAATTTCTCTTTCTTTTAAGAGTACTATTGAAATGACTCAAAATTTGGGGGGAGCCAATTTCAATTTTTACATACTACATTTTTTAAAATGTAAATAATATATATACCATAAAATAATTTTTTAAAATTTTGGGGTGCCTTGGCCCCCCCCACTCTCGTGTGTGGCTCCGCCACTACATGTTGGAACTTGGAACCACAAACATGACGCAAGAGCGGATTAGAAGGTCTGCATTGTATGACCTGAAAATGCAATTAACTCATTGGCAACTAACTTGAAAGCGAAACTAACTTGAAACTAACTTGGATTGAAATCGGTGCAATTGCTACTTTCAGTCTTTCACCCTCTCACAAAGTCACAACATTTTTTTATTATCTTTACATATTTTTTATATTTAATTATTGAGATTTAAAATTACCTTTTTTTTCAACTTTATATCTAAGTCATTCATACTAATTGCATCAGGTGCAATACCTGATTTCAATCCAAACAATTTTCACTTATCCAGAAGGGAGAAAACCAAAAACCCTAAGTAGGGCCCACTTGTTGTTCCCATCCATGACCATCACCACGTGTTTCGACATTGACAATGTTGCATTGCGTTGGTTTGTAATAAAATAAAAATATGTTACCAAACAATTTTAGGAAAATTTTAATTGAAAAATGAAAATGTGATTAACTTTTTTAACAACTTTCACAATTTTTCATAAAAAGTTTTCTAAAATGGTTTATTAATGTATATCCTGAGACATACATTAATGGGACCCATAAAATTACACGATACTCAATGTCGTTTGAAAGTCAAGTACTATGTAAATTTTTTTCCTAAAAAAAATACTATGTAAATTTTTTATTTTATTTTTTTATTAGCAAATTTGATGCATCAATCCCTATTATTTTAGAGTTTTTTTTTTTTTTTTTGAGAAACAAAAAAGGGGACTCGCGTGTGGCAGTCATTGTCTCACACCTCATGGTACAGTTGGGTAAGCCCATGGGTACCACCAGCTCGAACTGGAGCTCAGAAACTCCGAACCCACACACACCCTAGGCTCTATTGGTTTCTGGGACTTCCAGAAATTGCAATTACAGTCCTTGTGAGAACTCAAACCTGTGATGTGGTGAAACCTCAGCAGTCACCTACCAGTTGTACCACACCCGCTGGTGGTTCCTATTATTTTAGAGTTAAATTCATTAGTTTTAGGAATACTAATATGGATTAGGATTTAAAAAGCTTCATGATTTTAGAAAGTTTTAGGAATACACTTAGTGTCCATTTGGGATAGTTTATCTAGGTTTTGTTGAAAACTTGTTGCTGAAAGTATGCTAAAATATACTTGTACCTTGAAAAAATTTTAAAAAGTGAGAAAATGCGAAAAAAAAAAAAAAGGTGAGAATTTAAAAAGTTGGACATAGAAACTAAAAAAAGCTAAAAACTAAAGCTGAACTTATAAGCTAATACCAAACATACACTAATATAAATCCTTAAATTTGTTAATTTATCATGCATCATCTTTGATCTAAGTACTTCATTGTATCCTGTCTATTTTTTACCATTGGCATCTCTTGGAAATCTTGCAAAGGTATTTCCCTTTTGTGTTACATAGGCTTCACTTGATTATTTTGTTAACATACTGAACTTAAGTAAAGAATATTCTTTTGCAATCAATTCTTTTTCTTTCAGTATTTTTTGTAACACATTGTAGCTATTGTAGATGTAGAAGTGCACCATAAGTATGTGCTAAGTGATTTGATTAGACTTATATATTGATTTACTTGTGATTGAAACTTGAACAGGCTGTGTAGCAAGAAGAAAACTATAATTATGACCAGTATATTTCAAATTATTCCTAAGACTAACCGATTTAATTCCATAATAGTATTCCTAAAACTAAGGAATGTAACTCTAAAATAATAGGGATCGATGTATCAAATTTGCAAATTAAAAAAAATAAAAACATAAAAAAAATTATATATCAAAAAGACAACACAACACTTGACTTTCAAGATATCAAGTATCATGCATTTTTATTTTACTAAAAGACAACGCAACGCAACGCACTCTCCATGCCCATGCCCACATGTGCCCCTCCAAACCACCACCTCCTCCTCTCTCCATGCTACATCACTGGCACACCACGTAATCCTTGAAGACAATGTGAAGGTTGCCGTTGCCGGAGCCCCAATGGAGATTGCCAAGACACGTGGCATTGGTAGGTTTTGCCCTCAAGTTTTTTTGGGGTTTATTTGTGTTTGTGATTGAAAGAGTTGTGGTTAGTAATGATGCACGTGGAAGATGAGTTTTTAATGTAATTATTTGAAAGAGGATTGAGAGAAAAAAATGGGGAGTTGTTGAGGTGAGCATTTGAGAAACAAAGTGAATTTAAGAGTGATAGTGAGAAGAGAGAAATAGAGAGTGGAAGTAAATAGAGAAAGGAGTATGTCTAATTGTAAATAAATCTTCGATTTACGATTTGTATAAAAGAGATTGAATCAAAATAGCTATCAAACAACGGCTTTGGTTTACTAGAGATATCAACATAGTGTGTTGTTTTAGCTCGGTGGAAACAAAATGCTTTTCCTAAGGATTCCTTCAAAAAATAGAGAATGAAGTAGCTAGAAAGATCGTTACAATCCCACTCTTCTAAGTAGAGTTGACATTGTGATTTGTATATTGCAGAATAAATGGAAGATCCGACTTTAACTTACAAAGCCTATTACTTGGCCTCCATCGGTATGGGGAGTGGTTTGTGGAGCCGCTGCATCTGGTACCCCCTTTGCAAATTATGAAATCAGTAGCATTTTCTATCACGAATAATGAATATTCTAATCCTTCTTTTTGAGAATTTTGTCGGTTTAAATAATACTTATGCTTTTCTCTACTAAATACTACTTCTTAATCTTCTTCCCCTTTCCTTGTAACTTAATTGCTATCATAGATTTAATACTCCTTTGGACTTGCTGTACGAAGTAAAGCTTTAATTGTAGAGCTTTTTTTTTTTTAATTTATTTTTAGAGAGAGTTCAACTTATGGCGTCCACTTCCAATGACAGCTATTTATTATTAGACTAAAGCACCAATCAGTTTTTGGTATAGGTGAGGATTGAACCCTAGATCTCTTATTCAACCATCAGAAATTTTATCAATTGAGCTAACTGGAACACACATTTTGTAATATAAAGCTTTAATTGAAAATGGGTACCTACAAATTATTATAGGAGATGAAATCATAAGATAGAATGACTTAAATGTTAGGAAAAATTCTATATAAATGTGAATAAATTTCAATAAGCGCAGCGCAAGCACAACCACACAAGAACACAATGATTTACATTGAAACGATTTCTCCTTGAAGGAAAAAACCACTGACAAACTCCGAATAATTTCACTATATTAAATAGAGATTACAACACTTAGTAGTACAACTTTAGCAAAGAAAAACTCTTTTTTTCTTTTTACTTGCTGCTCTCTTTCTCACTGTATATCTTTCACAATTTTCTCTTACACTCTGTATTTTTCTCTTCTCTTTTGTTTGCTCTAACTCATGCAGTCCTTTAAGACTGCACTAGTCCTCACTTTCTTTGGGACTCTCTCTCAACTGCACCAAATGGCCGAATGGCCTTATTTATATTTCTTCATCTTTTTCTTTCTTCTCTAGCTTGTAGGATAGACAACACTCATCCCTTCATAAATGTTGCTTGACTTTTGCACATAACTAGTCGCAGACCTATGCAATGTGTGAGAATAAATAATTATTTTATATTGTAATATAATGTATAATTTTTTCTCTAAATTTTTTGAAGATAATTAGTTCTTCCTAAAAATTAAAAAATTTCTATTCAGTCCTATTAGGTTTACTCCAGTCCAATTCGGTCCACTCAATCAATTTCAGTCCCCCTTTCAGTACATTTTAGACTAATTAGGTCTTAACTTGATTTTTTTTTGTAGGTTTCTTTTCAAGTTTAGCTCAAAAAAAAATTCTTCATTTTTGTGTTGAAAAATATGAAATTTATTATATTTGGGCTAAAATCTTTAGTTTTGAGTTAAAAAAAAAACTAAAATAGACATTATAAATATGAAATATGAACCTAAAAATGCAATAAAAATTATAAATATTCAAAAGTTTAATTCGGTCCATATTGGTTCTATTTGGTCTATTATGTTCACTTCTGTCCTATTCTGTCCACATTACTCTTATTCGGCCACTTCGGTCCAGTATGTCTACCTTGTTCCTATTAGGTCCAAGTTGGTCCCGTTTGGTCAATTCTGTCTACTTTGGTCCTATTTAGTACATTCTGTCTACTTTGGTCCTATTCAGTCCATTCAGTCCTATTTAGTCCATTCTGTCCACTAAAGTTCTATTCGGTCCAATTCGGCCCATTCGGTCTTATTCAGTCCACTTTGGTCTACTCTGTCCACATTGGCCCTATTCAGTCCACATTGGTCATATTTTGTCCACTTCGGCCTAATTCAGTCCACTCAGTCCACATTGGCTCTATTCAGTCCACATTAGTCCTATTCGGTCCATTCTATCCACTTTGATACACGTCAATCCTGTTCGGACCATTTAGTCCACTTTGGTCTGATTCGGTCCATTTTGTCTACTTTGGTTCTATTCAGTCCATTCTATCCACTTCAGTCCTATTCAGTCCACATTATTCCTATTCGGTCCACTTCGGTCTAGTATGTCTACCTCGGTCCAAATTGGTCCATTCTGTCTACTTTGGTCTTATTCGGTTCATTTGGTCCTATTTAGACTATTCTATCCACTAAAGTTCTATTTGGTCCAATTCAGCCCATTCGGTCTATTTATTCTACATTGGCCCTATGCGGTCCACATTGGTCCTATTTTGTTCACTTCGCTCTAATTCGGTCCACTCAGTCCACATTGGCTCTATTTGGTCCACATTGGTCCTATTCAGTCCATTCTATCCACTTTAATCCACTTCAGTTCAATTCGAGCCATTTAGTCTACTTTGGCCTGATTCAGTCCTTTTTGTCCATTTGGTCTATTTGGTCCATTTTATACACTTCGGTCCTATTCAATCCACATTACTCCTATTCAGTCTACTTCGGTCCAGTATGTCCACCTTGGTCCTATTTGGTCCAATTTAGTTCTGTTCGGTCCATTTTGTCCACTTTGGTCCTATGCAGTCCATTCCTTCTAATTCAGTCCTATTCGGTCCACCTTGTTCCCATTGTTGATGTAACACAAATTATATTTACTATCACATTAAATTACTTTTATTTTGTTAATAAAATTAGTAGTTCTATAACATTTTTTTTTTTGCAATGACTTTTGGGCCCTCAAATTTTGCCATTGGCCTATTACATTGCAGTGATACCTTGCATGGGCCTGAATGCTGGAATAGCCGTCCAATAAATGATAGACAAAAAAAATAACAAATTATATATTTATAATAATTCATGAATTTGACACTTTTATTTGCAACTTATAAATATCATGGTACTCACCCCAGCCCCTGTGGTTTATCAGATCTTAAACTACAGAGTTCACGGTAGCTAGAATTGTTGATTTGTTGTAAACTTTCTTATAGTGCCTTTGCAAAACTATATATTATCCAACGATTTGTTGTAACAATAAACACTAATTTGGGGTTTTGGATTGGATCATTGGGTGTTAGTTCCTCCTCTTATCATTTTCTTTGACATATTGAACCAAAGATGCATATCTAACATCGGTTTGAATAGGCTTATTTGTTGCATTTTTTATTTGTTAAATTGGGTTTGGATTTAGGTCCAATGTTCAATGTATTGGATTCAACACAAATAAGAACAATTTTTATTTATTCAATTTTAAAAAATATTATATGTTTAATTTTAAAAAATGAGACAAAATATAAATAATTTAATGATATGGAGGATGTTGCTGAATTTAAATGTTAAATAAAATAGGATGAGAAGAAAAAATAGTAAAAATGAAATTTATAGCGATAAACACCAAATTATTTTAGTTATGCTATTTAATAAAATAACATTATTTTATATACTATTTTTATAATGCAATAGGATGAAATTTGTTATACAAAACTAAATTGTATCAACTCAAACAATACAATAGTTCATCAACCTAAAGTAGAGATGCAAGAAAAAAAAAAAAAACCAAAAACTGAAATATATATATATAAAAAGAGAGAGAGAGAGAACCTTTTGTGTGTGAAAAAATAGAAAATTGTGCATAGAATGAGAGAGAGAATGACAAATTTATAGTATGAGGATAAGAATAAGAAGAGTAAAAAATAAAGGAAGATAAAGGGATAGAAAATAATGATATTAAGTTAGAAAGTAGGGGGGATATGAAAAGTTAAAATGGAATGAGAAATGTTGAAGAAAGTTAAGATAGAGAGTAGTGGGGATATGAAAAGTTAAAACGGAATTGAAAATTTAATAATAAATAAGAATTGTTAAAAATAAGATAAATATTATAGGGACCAAAAAATCTAATGATAGGCCACAATCTGAATGACCCCTTATGATTAAACCAATTAATTAATTAGCCAAGTTATTAATTAATCAATTTAACATGCAAATACGTGGAAGCACAAACAAATCACCAAATAACTAAATATGCAGCGGAAATAAAATGACACGGTGATTTGTTTACAAATGGGGAAAACCCTTACGGCAAAAACCCCATCGGGTGATTTTTAGGTCACCACTCCCAAAACTCTACTATTATCAAATTAAGCGGTTACAAGAAAAGGAATCCCAAGTATCTTATCAACCTACAGTTGAACCCTTACCCCAATACCCAATTGGACTTGATCTGTAGTGACAATTTTCACCTTTGATGCACGGCTCCCAAGTACGTGACTAACCAATGCGCGGATCCCAGTACGCGACTTCAAATACCAACTAAAAAGGAGAGGTTGGCTGCAAAGTTCTTCAATTCATCATACATGATGAAGATCAAGAAGATACTTGATTACAAAACCCTTTGGTGCAAATACACAGCAACTTCTTCAAAGAAGATGAACTAGGTCAAGAACTTCGTCTTTGGTCACAATTTGCTTGAACAGAGATTGCTCAATGCTTTTGCAATTTGTGTACAATACGACGGCTCTTAAAATAATCCTTTTATATGTTTAGTGTTAGAAGAAAAGAAGGCCCAAAAGCATATTCACGGATCCCAAGGAAATTAGATCAGAAAATCTGATTTTGTAATTCTCGACAGATAGCAGGTGTCGAGGTAGCTATCGAGCAGGTGTCGAGATTTAATGAAATTGCACTTCAGCTTGTTTTTTCTTGGACAGACTTGATGACTTCAACACTTGATCTTGAAACCTTGTTTCTTGAAGTATTAAAAATACCTAGAACTACCCAATTACAAGTAGAGTGCGTTTTGTCAAAGGATTAGCCAATTTACATAAATAAGTGACATATGTTTTTAACAAGTGAACACACATATGTCCTAACATCTAACAACCTAAGCCCACTTAGAACAATGGGTTTGTACAGTTCATCTATGGCCCAAATCAATAAATTTGTAAGAGAGTGAATCAAACAACAAGAGAGGGCCTTGCCCGAGGATGGAAATAAGGAAGAAAGACTTAATATTATAGAGTATGTGATCAAATATCTAAGTACAAGACTGCCCGAGGAGGCTAATGATACATAGAAAAATACACTGTTCACTCTCTTCTCTCAATATTCTTATTGTTACTTTTTTTCTTTCTAATATTTATGTCTTCCCCCTTTTCTTTGAGAACCACTTTTTCTTATATACTCCCTCCACTTCACATCCTGACCCCCATCTTTGCCTACCAAATTTCTCTTAGCGACACCTGTCCTTTTAAACATCTGAGGAAGGTGGTAGAAGGAGTTGCTTAGTTGTGAATTACACTGTTAAGATCACTTCCTCATCAATACAGCTGATAAAGCTGTTGCCCACTATTTAATGCGGAGGCAACAAGCTACTTCTTGCTGGAAACTTCCTCAATTCCTCATGATTCTCTTTCCTCAGCCAATCCTTCCCACCTTAAGCTCCTAAAAACCTTTTGCCTCTTTTCCTCTTATCCTTAGGTAACCTCCCTCTTTGGACATGTAATGCCCCAATATCAACTCTATAGTTCTACAACCCTTTCCTCAGTCCTTGGGCCCTCACAATAGCCCCCTAAAACGTTTCTATTAATTCTAAGATATAAGCAAGGTTTTAGTTACAAGACTTGATCTCACACGTACCACATGAATTCCCACGTGGTAAAGTCCTGTCACCTGTCTCTAGCACACTCCTGACACTTTGGAATCCACGATCTTGTATTTATAGTGTCAGGCGGCTGCTTGTACCCCCACGTTCTACGGTGCGATGAGGATCCTACTGTCCTTGTTTCTCCTCATTCATGAGCGGGAAAATTACCACTCATTTTCACCCCTATATAAGGAGGACTTAGGGCTAGCTTTACCTCATTTATGCATTTTGGCGATTTGTGTTAAGCAGCTTCCTAAGGAGAAATCTTTTCATTGGTCGTAGGTGTGTTCATACTCCCACTTTTCTTTTGCACGGATTTACATTTATCTTACCATAAAACTCCATGGGTAGATTTTCTAGGCTAGTAGATACTCTCAAAAGCATGGCCACCTTTAGGGCGCAGTATAGGATCCCTAACAGTGTTGAACTCCAACACTGTGAAATGGGTGAATGGCTGGTCATGAACAGACCTCTTCATTCCGTGGTCATTCCAATGATCGCTTTCATAGAAGAAGGGATGGAAATTCTCATGGGAAGGGTCATTCGAGACAACCTAATGAACTATAGGCTCACCCCCACCCAATGCTCCCCAAACGTCTTTAGGGTCCTCGAATGTGTAGATATGCTAAACATAAAAATAGGGACCAACCTAACATGGCACGACGTAAACTGGGTATACAACTGTCAAAAGGGGGAAAAGAATAAATACTACATTAAATGTAGAATTCCTTCCGTTAGGTTAATCTCCTACCTACATGACTCAAGCAAAGGTATGGATGAGGACTTCCTCATCATCTCGGGAGACTGGCATGACGGATTGCACTGTCCTATTCGGGAAGGGGAACTAGGTAGGGTTCCCATGGACCATAGGCATATATAGGATCTTGCCTAGCTCTTACAAGTTTAAGTTTTTCTTCTTCTTTTTTTATCTGATTTATAACTCCTATTGTTTTCATTGGCAGACGAATACCACACTACCCCGTCCAAGCATTTGGTGAACTTTGCAAACCTAAACCAAATCCTCAAGTTAGAGATTTTGCTACACAAGGACAGTTAACTCCGAGCCGCGCGCGTCATCCTCGGATACAAGCCTCTTACCAAACGCTTTCAAAGGCCAAAGAATGTCATTAGAGCCAGAAACCCCTGGTTGGCTTTAATAAACGTAGCTGTCCCAGGCTTCTTATTAGCTGGACCTCCTTTAGCTGAAACTCAGGACGCTTAACTTCTAGTCCCACTCGTGGCCAGGCTCCTCTACTCACAAGAACCTCCCATTCCTTCAGACAAAGAAACTAAAGAGCCCACACCAAAACTTGTCCATCAGGAAGTATCGGACACAGACTTCGAGGTTTTCTACCAACAAGAAGACCCTAAAGACGCTTTTAGCACCTCCCACCACCCTCTACGCCTCGTCCAAGTCAATTCTAACCAAGAGGGGACTAATATTCCCAAAGGAATGGGCTTTGAAGAGAAGACCGCGGACCTTGTTGCCTTGCTTACAACCCACGCTGGGGGCTCTACTCCAGCTGTCGTGGTGGTGCCCTGACCACCCACTTCTGCTCCACCGTGCGCATCTTCTGTTGATGCCGCTAATAAGAAGAGAAAAAAGGCCCAAAGGGGTAAAGGCACTAAGGGTGCCGAGGAAGGAGAAGTCACCCATTCCTCGCACTAGCCCTCAACCAAGGAGGCCTGAACAGCTAAGGGCCAATAGAAGAAAAGCACCTCCACTGGAACCTCTAAAGAGTCGGAGGGAGACCAACCACCCAAGCCTTCTGTTTGGAAGCCTTTATTCACCTTGAGCTCAGGTAGTCCTGTGTTGAGTGACGTCAACTTGAGGGACCATCAAAAAGGCAGGTCAGGCCTGGTAGCAGAGTGCTTAGAGAAAGCTCTATGCCTACCCAAGGACATGCAGGAGCTCAGGTCCTTCAAGAAACGCGAAGTTTTCCTATCTTTGAACCAGGACCTAGGAAAGGTATATAATTATCCTTCTCTCTTTATAAAGTAAAATAATATGTGTACAAACCCTAATAGATATTAATTTTGTAGTCGGTCCAAGCTACCTTCAAAGCCGAGGAGTGGGTGGACCACGCATTGGACCAGGCTAGGCAAGCTGAAGGTAAGTTGATAGCAGCAAAGAAAGCCCACACGGAGGTGGACAAGAAGCCCAACTGACTGAGGCTGAAAAGGCTTAGAAAAACGCTGAAGCTACTTAGGCTAGCTTTGAAAGACAAGCTGCAGAGTGCCTAGAGGCCCAGAAAAAGGTCGAGAATAAATTGGCACTGAACATGGTGGAGCTAAAACAGTTTCACAAGCAATTGGAGGCTAAGGATGAAGAGAAGGCTAAGGCCAAGCAGGCAGCCTATGATGCGGGCATGATTAAGGTTACAGAAAGCCTCACTACCCAACTCAAGGATGTTGTTCGAGCCTTTTACTTGGAGGTGTGAGGTTAAGCCCTAAATTTAGTTAGGGTCAGCACTGAATCAGAGCTCAGAGCTCCTGACCAGGTCTACTACCCTCCTGCCTTGCGCTTGGTCCCCCAGCCCCCTATAGCCTTCAGCAGACCCAAGCTCCGCCCTTACTTCCTCCTTGGCCCATCTTGCCTCCACTCCGTTTACCACTCCAGCCAAAGGCAAAGAAAGAGAACAGCCAACTCCAACAAATGTGGTGGAGGTGGAGGCAGAAGAAACAACTGAGATGGCCTAGTTGAAGAGAAAGAAGAAGGAAAAGGAGCAAGAGAAGAAAGGATGGAAAGAAAAGGAAGCCACTGCATGGCTTATCCCTCCACTAAGAAACAGATAGCCAATTTTTTTAATTAGGCTTAGATTTAGTTGACACCCTTTCTTTCTCTCTATTGTACTCCACTCTTCAAAATTTATTGAAAAAAGTTAAACTTTAATTTATGCTCTTCCATTTGTTAACTTTTTACTTGCTAGATTGCATTTATGCTATTTTATTTTCCTTGCAACAGTTGCAATACACTAACTTATGATTACCTGTCTCAACACTTCTTATTCTTCTATTCAATTTAAAACAACTTATAAGATAGCTATTAAACTAACTCCTGGTACTTAATAAAAATTCAAACAACACTTACTTTTAATTAGACTTGGAATCCCAAAGCAGACTCATTTGCACTGGTCTTGAAATCCATGGAACTATTCAAGGTTCTTAACTTCACTCCTCACTTAGACAACTTCTTGCCAAATAAATTTGTTCCCGATCTGTGACTCGAGGAGCCATATCAAAACAAAATTCTTGCCAACACTTAGAACTTTTCCATGCGAGGTTAATTTACCCAAGGCTTGTGACCCAAGGAGTCAAACAAGGCCGAGGTTCTGTTTAACACTTAGAATTTTTCGATGCAAGATTAATTTACCCAAAGCTTGTGACCCGAGGAGTCAAACAAGGCCGAGGTTCTGTTTAACACTTAGAATTCACTTAGAACTTTTCCATGCAAGGTTAATTTACCCAAGGCTTGCGACCCGAGAAGTCGAACAAGGACGAGGTTTTGTTTAACACTTAGAACTTTTCCATGCAAGGTTAATTTACCCAAGGCTTGTGACTGTTGACACATCATTTTGCAACCCGCATTTAACCTTACCTGGAGGGTAAAAGGGTAATTTTTTCTTGAAAATATGCATTTTCGTTTTGGTCATTAGATCCTTAATCTCATTTCACTAAAATAATCTTGATATTGTAACGATCAAATTGACTGGTCATAAGCCTTAATCGAACCACCAAATTTAAAGTTATCATCAAATTAAGTTTTAATGGCTGAAATGCACTATCACAAATTGAGTCCGACTATATGTGATTATGAACAATTGATTTCAATTGGTTATAAGTATAATCAATTTAAGATCAATGATGTGTCATAATTTGATTGGTTAGGACTACATTTTATAGTAGGGTTGCACACACCTAATTAACTAGATAGTTAAACATTAATCATTCAATGGGTAATTTGTGCAATTATCTTTTAATTAGGGTAAATTTGGAACTAATTAGGTTTGAAATGAGAGTGATTGGAGCCTATTAATGTTAATTGGAAACTAATTTGGGACCTATTAATACTAATTGTGCTGAAATTATTTTCTAACAAATGACTTCTGCTCACCATTTCGTTGATATCTCTCAGAATATTTTGAATCTATGAATGAAGTTAATTTTTCCAGAAACTAGACACCTAGGGCTTCAATTTGAGCATAAGAACGAGACAATTCTGATCAGAATTGAGTAAGATATGATTTTTTAAAATTGGCTTTATAGGCTGTTACAGTAGTTATGGGAAAACCAAATTTTGCTTGCTCTTCACTCCCACCAATCTCTACATTTAATGCTCTAGATTTCTCCAAAAGCTAAAATGAGGTATAGGTTCATGATTCTTTGTCAACTCTCATTAAATGGCATTCCATTCATATTTTCTCAACTAATACTATATAAACCCCTCATTTCCTTCATTCCAAAGGACAAAAGAATCCCCTCTCTTCCCCTCTCTTGAGTTCCAGTGAAGTTGAGTAGTCTTGTCATATCTTGGTCTTCTTGAGACTCAAAGTATCGATTGAGATTCACTTTTCCTCTCCTAACTTTTCTTTTCTCCACCCTTAGGACCTCCACCAAGAGTCTCCTCCTCCACCATATGGATCTTGCATGAAAGTATAATCCATTTTCTTAACTTGTTTTTTGTGTTGCCATGATGAGAATTTAGGATTAAAGCATGATAGTAACTATTTAAAGTCTCTTGAATATATTTGAATGTTCTTAAATGTTCTTATGTGTTCTTCATATGTTCTCGGTTGTTTATCACATGTTCATGTATAACACTAGTTTCGATCTTAAATCCACATAAAAAACATGAAAAATATGTTTGTTTAATAATTCTTTCAAATCCTTGAATCTAGAATGTCAACATCCACTAGAATTTATTTTTCAATCCAAAGGAAATGCTTAATAAATGGAATTAGGGTTTATCACATGCACACACAACGAATTCAACATGCAAATTGATAGATAACATATTGGATGATATGATATGAATGTTGGTTACCATAATTTAAAAGACCGGTTTCATCGGCCAAGATGGGGGTGCCTAACACCTTCCCACCTTGTAACATAGCCTCTGAGCTTAGATCAAGGGTTGATAGACCAATGTTTATCCTTGTAATTTTCAATTTCTAGATTGTAACTACGAAACAAAGCTATGTACTTTATCTTAGATTGTATCTAGGACTAAAGCCATGTTATTTTCCTATGATCAATGTAAATTCAATTGAAAATTAATAAAATGAGGAATTTTCAATTTTGGTTTTCTTATTTATCCCAATAATTAAATAAGTGGTGACTCCATTATAAAACCCTTAATCTAAAGGAGAAAATATAACTAGTCGAATCTCCATTTTGAGAGGCAATAACACGACTCCACCCATTCACATGGGTTTGGCCCAACATCTTAAAAACGGGCTAGGGGTGCAATCTCTCACAATGACCCGAGGAGTCGAATAAGGCCGAGGTTTTGTTTAACACTTAGAATTTTTCCATGCAAGGTTACCTCAACAAATGCATCCATATTGAAGCGCAAATAAACCAAACATGAATAGCAAAGAAGTTCATAAGATTAATAATAATAACGTCGCAAATTATTTACATTCCAAGGATGAGGAATTACTTTTTTGTCCAAGTCTTCTAAATAATAAGCCCCAATGCCAGCAACGGAGGTTATCCTATATGGCCCTTCCCAGTTAGGGTCCAGTTTTCCTTAGGCAGGGTTCTTTATTGTCCCAATCACTTTTCTCAAAACCAAATCTCCCGGAGCTAATAGCCTTAACTTCCCCCCCTTATCATTCCCTTGCTTAAGTCTCTGCTGGTAATGTGCCATTTTTACTATAGCCACCTCTCTCCTTTCCTTGCCCACATCTAGGCTATCTAAGAGTAAACGATTATTTTCCTCAACATTGAACTGAAGATCAGTTCTTAAGGTCGGGAACCCTGACTCCAGAGGAATTACCGCTTCTGCCCCATAAGTCATTGAAAAAGGAGTCTCTCCTATTGATCTTCAAGGCGTAGTACGATTAGTACACAGTACATAGGGCAATTCATCCACCCATTTCCCTTTAGCGACATTTAATCTTTTTTTTAGCCCAAACACTATAACCTTATTAGTGGCCTCGGCCTGGCCATTCCCTTGAGGATAAGCAAGTGTAGAATACCTGTTCCTGATCCCCAACTCCCCACAATATCTTTGGAAGACTTTACTATCAAACTGAAGACCATTATCCGAGATCAATGTGTGTGGGACTCCAAACCTTGTGACGATATTCCACAAAATAAACCTCTTAGCATTCACGTCCCTGATATTAGCAAATGGCTCAGCTTCCACCCACTTGGTAAAATAATCCGTCCCTACGAGGAGCCACCTTCGATTTCCTATAACTCGGGGAAATTGTTACACTATATCCAAACCCCACTAAGCAAATGGCCAAGGGCTAGAAAGTGGATTTAGGACTTCCCCTAGTTAATGAATATTATGGGCATATCTTTGACATTGGTCACACTTCCTCACATAATCCTGAGAGGCTTTCTACATGCTTGGCCAACAATATCCTTGGGTGAGGGCTCTATGGGCTAAGGATCTTCCTCCTGTGTGACTCCCACATATCCCCTCATGTAATTCTTCCAATAAGGGCTCTACTGCCTCAAGGTGCACACACAATAGGTATGGCCTTGAATAAGAACGTTTATACGACTTCTGTTCTTAGGATAGCCAATAATGGGAAGCCTTCTTGCGCACTTTTTTGGCCTCTCCGTTATCTTCAGGCAACAACCCTTGCTTCAAAAAAGCTACCAAGGAGTCCATCCAACTCAGTCCAACTTGGATGCTATGCATCCGGACCGAGGGCTTCTCTACAAGACTAGAGCTAGTCATGTCTTCAACAATAACAACCCAAGGAAGGCTTAACCCCAAAGAAGTTGCCAACATAGCCAAAGAATCTGCATGGGAGTTCTAACCTCTCAGAATTTGCTTCAAAACAAAGCTCCTAAATTGGGTCCGAGCCTGTTTTACTTTAGCAAGATATCCTTACATCCTCTCATCTCGAGCCTCAAACTCTCCATTGACCTGGCCCACCATCAACTAAGAATCAGAATACAACTCTACCACTTCTCCTCCTAGTTGACTAACCATAGCCACTCCAACTAGCAGAGCTTCATACTCAACTTCGTTGTTGGTAGCCAGGAAACCCAACCGCAATGATTTCTCCATCACCAGCTTCTCGGGATTGATCAACATAATCCCTATCCCAACTCCTTTTAGGTTAGCTGCTCCATCAGTGTACATTTCCCACGGGAGAATAACCATGGCCGAGGTGGTCATAACACTTAATGCTCTCTCTTCCTCACTCATCGTACCCTCAGTGAATTCTGCCACAAAATCAGCTAGGACCTGCCATTTTATAGTAGTCTAAGGCATGTACTCAACATCATAGGCACCCAACATGGTTCCCTATTTGGCAATTCTACCTGTATAGTTTGATTTTCGTAAAAGAGCTTGCAAAGGAAGCTGGGTGAGCACCACCATAGTGTGAGCCTAAAAATAATGAGGAAGCTTCCTAGTGGCATGCACAATGGCCAATATTGCCTTCTCGAGGGGTAAATAACGTGACTCAGCCACCTGCAAAGATTTACTGACATAATAGACAAGCCTTTGAACCCCATCCTCGCTTCTGACCAAGAACAAACTGACAGCATAATCTGTAACTGCTAGGTACGCATACAACACTTCCTCATTCTCAGGCCTAGAGAGAATTGGAGGGCTTAACAAATAATACTTAAGCCCCTCAAAAGTTGCTAAACACAACTCGGTCCAACGAAAGTCCTTCCACTTGTGAAAAAGCTGGAAAAATGGACAATACCTGTCTACAAACCGAGAAATGAACCTATTCAAAGTCGTTGCCATCCCAGTCAATTTCTATACCTCTTTGGGATTCCTAGGAGGATGCAAGCTATTTGATTGGGGTTAACCTCAATCCCTCGGTGCGTTATCATGTAGCCTAGAAACTTTCCCGAGCTAACCCCAAAAGAACACTTAGATGCGTTCAGGTGTAACTTATGTACTCTCAGCACCGAGAATACTTCCCCCAAATCTGCCAAATGCCCTTCTACCTAACTGCTCTTTATCACCATGTCATCAATGTAGACCTCCATATTCCTCACAATCTGTGACTTAAACATCCGCATCACCATTCTTTGATATGTGGATCCTGCATTCTTAAGGCCAAAGGGCATCACCCGATAATGATAGTTTCCATTAGGAGCACGAAAAGCTGTTTTCTCCTGATCAGACAGTGATAAGGGTATCTGATGGTACCTTTGGAAGGCATCCAAAAAACTCATCCTAGGATGCCCCACTGTTGCATCCACCAACTAATTAATCTTAGGGATGGGAAAGGGGTCCTTCGAGCAAACCTTGTTCAGATTAGTGAAGTCCACACACACACGCTACTTCCCATTCTTCTTCTTTACTACTATAGTATTAGCCAACCACTCGGGATAGAAGATCTCTTTAATTGCTCCAGCTTGTTTCAACTTGTTTGCTTTTACCCTTACTGCCTCGGCATGCTGTTTAGATGAACGCAGAGGAGGTTGCTTACGTGGTGTAGCCTCAGAATTCACATTTAATTGATGACATTTAAACTCGGGATCAATCCCTGGTAAATCATAACTGCTCTAAGCAAACACATCAATGTTGACTTCCAAAAACTTCACCAATTTTGCCTTTTCCAATGGTGGCAACTAGGATCCCACTTGAAAATATAGCTCCTCATCCTACCCTATTACCACCTTCTCTAGCTCCTTAGACAACTCTCCATATCCCTTGGCCTGCTGCCCCCCTGTAGGGCCCTTTAATTGCTATGCGACTTGATCCTTTGCTACCACAACATGATCTGCAGGATGCTGTGTAATTGCTGACACCAAACATTGTCTAGCCATTGCTTGGCTACCAACCAGCTCCCCCACTCGTCCTCAAGTGGGATGCTTGACTTTCAGATGTAAGATTGAAGACACCGCACCCATAGCATGAAGCCAAGGTTTGACCAAGATAGCTGTGTAAGGGGAGTAGGCTTCTACAACAATAAAATTGACCTGTACCTCCTCATCCTCAGCTTGCATAGGTAACCTTATCATTCCACGAAGGATTACCATCCTTCCGTTAGAACCCATCAAGGGTGAATCATACCTTTCCAGGTCTTTAGGTTTTAAATTTAACCCCTTATACAAGTCAGGATACATGATCTCTGCTCCGCTTCCTTGATCTACTAGTACCCTTTTTACGTCATATCCACCGATCCTTATGGTAACCACCAAAGCATCATCATGTGGCTAGAATGTTCCCTTCTCATCCTCTTCAAAGAAACCTAAGGTAGGGGTAGCCATCACTCTAACTCTTTCAGGGGCCTGATCTCTAGCCTCTACGTCAGGGCCCCCAACCACGGACATGACCCTGGAACTCGCCCTAACATCACTTCCTGACTTGGCAAAGATCACATTAATAGTGCCCAACACTGGCCACGGAATACCATCCCTATGAAACCCAACTCCCGAGTGCCTGATCTGCCCCGTAGGCATGTAAGAACTGATTGAGCTTCCCTGCCTTCACCAATTGATTCAGGTGATCACGTAGGGTCCTGTAGTCCTTCGTTGTGTGTCCTCTGTCTTGATGGTAATGGCAGTAGAGGCTTTGGTTCCTCCTGGATGAATCCCCACCCATTTTATTGGGCCACTTGAAATATGGTTCATTTTTTTATCTTTTTCAATATTTGATACACTGTCTCCTTAAACAACGAATTGAACAATTGAAACCCCATGGGCGACGTCTGATTAGGGAAATCTCTTTTGGGCCGACTATTATGATATCCTCCTCCCTGAGGATCCCTCTTCTCTGGGAACATCTTAGCTTTACCTTTTCCCTGTGCTTAGTCCTCCTCTACCCGCTTATACTTACCTATGCGATTCATAAGCTGGCGCATATTCAAAGCATACTTCATTGTTAATGACTTCCTTAACTCATGCTCTGTAAGGAGGCCAACCTTAAAGGTTCTCACTACCACATCCTCAAAATCTACATCTATCTCATTGTACGTTTCCTAATACCTATTCGAGTAAGTCTTAAGGGTCTCTCCTTCCCTCATCGTCATAGACAACAGAGAATCTACTGGCTTAAGGACTCTACTGCACGTTATGAATCTAGCACCGAATGCCCTTGTCAGCTCCTCAAAAGACCCTATTGACCCTTCCTTCAAGGCATCAAACCAACGCATAGCTACCGGCCCAAGGCTGGAGGGGAAAACTTTGCACATAAGAGCCTCATTACTAGAATGAACTGTCATCTTCTAATTAAAGCGGTTGACATGCTACACGGGATCAGTCCTCACATTGTAAATGGTGAAAGTTGGCTAAGAAAATCGACGAGGGAACCTAGTCTTGTTAATTCTCCTAACAAAAGGTGACTTAGAAATTTGTTGCAGGGCTTTACTCATTGCATCATTCCCTATGCCACGATGGGAAGACCCCTTCTCACACCTGTTTTTGTCCTTTTCCAACTTATCCTGGCGTGAAGACGCAAAGTAGGACTCACTAGATGGAGTTCTAGACCTATGGCGATATGAGCGATCCCTGCTTCCCCCTGACCCATCACTTAGTGATGATGGTGGACTCCTTCTATCACACTCCCTACGTCTTAACCTCCTACGCAGGTGATCTATCTCCTGTTGCAACTTTCATGTCTCCTGATCATGTGAGACATGACTCCTTGTCCTTGAATGATTCCACTCAATACGGTCTGTGTAGTAAGACTCTACCATAATGCTTGGGGTGTGTTGCCTATCTCTCCAAGTTAACAAATTGGTTCTCACTTTGCGAGCCAACCGATTCTTCCCTATCCTGGCCTACATTAGCCATGACTTCTCAGGACAACTACACAACACCTTGATGTTCCCACAGATGTTGCCAATTGTAGGGACCAAAAAATCTAACAACCTAAGCCCACTTAAAACAATGGGTTTGTATAGTTCAACTATGACCTAAATCAATAAATTTGTAAGAGAGGGCCTTGCCCGAGGATGGAAATAAGGATGAAAGGCTTAATATTATAGAGTTTGTGAGCAAATGTCTAAGTATAAGACTACCCGAGGAGGCCAATGATACACAGAAAAATACACTGTTCACTCTCTTCTCTCAATGTTCTTATTGCTACTTTTTTTCTTTCTAATATTTGTGTCTCCCCCCCTTTCTCTGAGAACCATCTTTTTCTTATATACTCCCTCCATTTCACATCTTGACCTCCCATCTTTGCCTACCAAATTTCTCCTAGTGACACCTATCCTTTTAAACATCTGAGGAAGGTGGTAGAAGGAGTTGCTTAGCTGTGAATTACACTGTTCAGGTCACTTTCTCATCAATGCAGCTGGTAAAACTGTTGCCCACCATTTAATGCGGAGGCAACAAGCTACTTCTTCCTAGAAACTTCCCTTATTCCTCATGATTCTCTTTCCTCAGCCAATCCTTCCCACCTGAAGCTCCTAAAAACCTTTTGCCTCTTTTCCTCTTATCCTCAGGTAACCTCCCTCTTTGGACATGTAATGCCCCAATATCAACTCTATAGTTGTAGTGGTTCTACAACCCTTTCCTCAGTCCTCGGGCCCCCACAAATATGATATTTTGGTTGTAATATAATAGAGTTTTTAATTCACTTTAAATGATAAAAAATCATATAAAAAATTGGGAAAAATGATAATTACATGGCCGCTGATGTGGCTTAATTGGAGCGAAATACTACGCTTCAGCTTTTATATATATATAGAAAAAGGATGACTTCAATTCTTCTTTTTGGAAAGCTTCTCCAGTAAGCTCAATTAACTTTGCTGACTTCTTGGCAATTTTTACAACAAGCTCATTTAATGAGCCAAGACAAAGTGTGGGCTAGACCCATGTGGTGCAATGCACCCAACATTAAACATTGGTATGGTTAGTAAATTATTTTATGAAAATTTTTATGAAAAATAAAACTGTAATTAATTTTTTTAACAAATTTCTCAAATTTTTATAAAAATTTTAAATTAATGTATACTTTGAAGTATACATTAATCGGATCCATAAAAATACAGTGTACTCAATGTTTGAAAGTCAAGCACCATGTAAAATTTTTTCCTTAAAAAAAAAAAAAAAACTATGTAAATTTTCTTTATTTATTTATTTTAATTAATTTTTATTAGCAAATTTGATATATCGATCCCTATTATTTTAGAGTACATTTGTTAGTTTTAGGAATACTATTATGGATTAGGATGTAGAAAGTTTCATGATTTTAGAAAGTTTTAGGAATACTGATCTGAAAGCTTATCTAGTTTTTGTTGAAAATTATTTGTTGAAAGTATGCTAAAGTATACTTGTATATTGAAAATTTTTGAAAAACTGAGAAAATGTGGAAAAAAAAAAGTGAGGTTTTAAAAAGTTGTACATATAAACTAAAAAAAGCTAAAAACTAGAAAAAGCTAAAAACTAAAAGCTGAACTTATAAGTTAATGCCAAATAGACACTAATATAGATCATTAAATTTGTTAATTTACTATGCAACATCTTTGATTTAAGTAC
The DNA here is from genome assembly GCA_032727855.1 of Quercus ilex subsp. ballota. NCBI lineage: Eukaryota > Viridiplantae > Streptophyta > Magnoliopsida > Fagales > Fagaceae > Quercus > Quercus ilex. The sequence continues at coordinate 36,106,190 of CM064914.1, forward strand.
TTCATTGTATCCTGCCAATTTTCTACAATTGGCATCTCTTGGAAATCTTGCAAATGTATCTCCCTTTTGTGTTACATAGGCTTCACTTGATTATTTTGTTAACATACTGAACTTAAGTAAATAATATTATTGCAATCAATTATTTTTCTTTCACTATTTTTTGGTAACACATTGTAGCTATTGTAGATGTAGAAGTGCACCATAAGTATGTGATAAGTGATTAGACTTATATACTGATTTACTTGAGATTGAAACTTAAACAGGTTGTGTAGCAAGAGGAAAAATTATGACTAGTATATTTCAAATTATTCCCAAGACTAACCGATTTAATTCGGTAATAGTATTCCTAAAACTAAGGAATGTAACTCTAAAATAATAGGAATCAATGTATCAAATTTGCAAATAAAAAAAATATTAAAAAAATATTACATAAGACTTTACTTTCAAGATATCAAGTTTCGTGTATTTTTATTTTACTAAGGAAAAAACACAATGCAACACACTCTTCATGTCCATGCCCGCATGTGCTCCCTCCAAAACCACCACCACCTCCCCTCTTTGTGCCACGTCACTGGCACACTACGTAATCCTCAAAAACAAAGTGAGCGTCACCATTGCCGAAGCTCCGGTGGAGGAAAATATATTGCCGAGACATGTGGCTTTGGTCATGGCTTAGGGTCTCCGATTCTCTATATATGTTTTCATATTCTCTAGTGAGAATTGGTTTTGCCCTCAAGTTTTTTTTTTTTTTGGTTTTTTGTGTGTTTGTGATTGAAAGAGTAGTGATTAGTAATGATGCATGTGGAGGTTGAGTTTTTAATGTAATTATTTGAAAGAGGATTGACAGAAAAAAATGGGGAGCTTGTTGAGGTGAGCATTTGAGAAACATAGTAAATTTAAGAGTGATAGTGAGAAGAGAGAAATAGAGAGCAGAAGTAAATAGAGAAGGGAGTATGTCTAATTGTAAATAAATCTTCAATTTATGATTTGTATAAAAGAGATTGAATCAAAATAGCTATTAAACAATGGCTTTGGTTTACTAGAGATATCAACATAGTGTGTTGTTTTAGCCCGATGGAAACAAAATGCTTTTCCTAAGGATTCCTTCAACCAGTTTGTTGGTTGAGTTTAGCACTATTAGATATCATATAGATTTTTGAAGGGGATGCACTTTCTATGGTGCTAATGTGTCTGTTTTGTTGATGTATGGTCTTTATACAGGGTAGATTGTAGGACTATAAATGAGCTAAGGTATATTAAAATATTGTTTATTTAATTTATTTCTAACATGATCCAAGCTTGAGCACGTCTCCAAACTGGATTGCATATTTAGATTTGGTTCATTTCCTTGTCAAACAAACTCTAGTTTATTTACAACTAGTTACTTGATTTATTCTTTTCCTATACGTAGTACATACAACAACCGAAATTTTTTACACTTCAAAAATTTATGTTTAAAATTAATAATTAAATTAAATTCTAAATTATACTATCGAGTTAATTAGATAGAATGATTTTCATTTGTGAACTTATAATAATTAGATTCACCACTCTTGTATTATTAAAATTATATATAATTGTTACTACGAAATGTACTATTTATATTATCAATAAATTGCAAATAATAATTTTATATCTTATGAACTTCTATACAAACTTACACAATCTAAAGTCTATATAAGTATATTTTTACACATGTATACGTATAAACAAATAATATTATATTTATTAAAATTGAGTCTCATACTCACAAGCTTGTTTATGAATGCATTATTTATTTGAGCTTGACTAGTAGTTGAGTCTAAACTTGGACTTGATTACTTCTCATTTGCTAAATAAATGAACATAAAGCTTTTTCCTAAGCTGAATCCAAATAGTCCAAATAGCTATGATTATGATTGTGTTTGATGTAACTTTATCCTTTCTTTGTTTTATGTATTAAATTTTATATTTGATTTTTCTAAATTTTTTGTTACAATGAATGATCAATGCAGGGTTAGGAACCCTTAACTAGTTTATGTTTCAGACTGGTAGCAGAGCTCTATCAAATTGTATTGGTTCTAATCATTCATACTGTGTCATTCCCTACTTATTTACTTTCTTCCATTATTCTTTAACTTATTTGGAACTACATTATTGTTCTTTTATTTCTTCATGAATCAGTAAGGAAGCCTTGGAAAGATGTAAAGAATGTATTGAACTGATTGCAAACAAATTGCAACTGGTAGGATTCACTACAAGAAATCTGGGTTTAGGAAACATTTGTAAAACGTCACTAAAATATTTTCACGGATTGATGCATTTGTTAATGTAGACAACGGAGAGGTATGTTGATTTCATAGTGCCATAGGACAAGCTTTCCCCTTTGCGCTTTGCTATATTACAAACGCGGGCAAGATTTCAGCATGAATAATTGAATTTTTGGGGCTCCATGTGTGTTAGGGACATATGTGTTGTAATTAACTAATTCTTTGACAAAATGCACTTTACTTGTAATTTGGTAGATCTAGAACGGGTTTAATACTTCAAGAAACAAGTATTCAAGTTTAGTATTGAAGCCATGCAAATCTGACCAAGAAACAAGTGAAGAAAGTGTTGTTCATTAAATCTTGATAGCAGTCTCGACAGAAATACTTCTATCAAGTTTTAATGTTGAAGCTTGACAAAAGTTGTATCTGTCAAGAATTACAAAATCAGGTTTTCCAGATCTGATTACATGCATATCCTTGAGTATTTGTGTAGGGTTTCTTTTTTCACAATCCTAGACATATATAAGGATTATTTTAAGAGCCATCACAAAAGATGCAAAGTGATTATTCATGCATATTGTGACATGAGACAGAATTTGCCCTAGTTCATCTTTCTCTCTGTAGAAGATACTGCGTCTTTACGCCAAGGGTTTTGTGACCAAGGAGTTTCTTAATCTTCATTGTTGGATGAACTGAAGAACTTTGCAGCCAACATCTTCCTCAAGTTGGCGTGTTAGTCATGTACTGGGATCCGTGCATCTTTGGTTAGTCATGTACTGGGAGTCATGTATTGAACGGAGAGATTGCCGCTACAATACAAGTCCAATTGGGTATTGGGGTAAGGGTTCAACTATAGGTTGATATTAGGTACTAAGATTGCTTTTACTTGTAACCGCTTGTTTTGATAATAGTGGATTCTCGGAAGTGGTGACCTTAAATTCTCTCGGTGGGGTTTTACCTTGGTGGTTTTCCCTATTTGTAAACAAATCACCTGTGTCAAATTTATTTTCCGCTGCATTTAGTTATTTGGTTATTTGTTTATGCTACCACGCTCCAGCATGTTAAATCGACTTAATTAATTCACTTGGTTAATTAATTAATTAATTTGCGAAAGGGGTCAATACATTTTTTGGCCTATCAATGTGCATTTCCAAAAGAAATTCTGCCTTCCTATAATCATGAGTCAATAATTCAACACCTGATTGATTTTTGTACACAACTGAACTTTTTAATTACTCGATCAACTTCCACCATTTGTAGATTTTGATCATAGAGGTTAATATATACAGTGCCTGGAATGACACCTTCCACTGTTCTAAATCATCAGGTAAATCTCTCTTTCTCTTTAGAGAAAAGCCCACACATCAACATGCCTTCACAATGCTGTGTTACCAGTATCTTCTATAAGTTCTAACTACTTATATCTGTGAACATCTCAGGCACTATCAGAGCAGCCATCCATGTATCCTCACCAGTTCTTCCGAATGCTATTTGATTTGGCATCAGAGAGATCCACCTGAAACTCATCTTTGATAGTGCCTTTGATAGTGTCTACTACTTAGAACTGTGAACATCTCAGGCACTATCAGAGCTGTCTCCCATGTATATCCTCACCAGTTCTTCTGAATGCTGCTTGATTTGGCATCAGAGAGATCCACCTGAAACTTACCTTTGATAGTGTCTCTCCTTTGTTTTTTTCAGAAACTTTTATCTTTGTAATTGGGCGTGTAATAATTAAGAAAACTAGCCTCTCTGAAATATTCTGTTCCCCTCCCGTGAATAAATACTTTATTTGAAAACAAAGCGAGAAGATATACGTCCCTCGCTAACAATAAAACATGAATCTCCACCCCAGCATTTTCAAACTATACCCAAGCATGGCTAAAATTCTCTTGCTTAACATGCAAGAATGGACGTCAAGCAATGGGCTGTGGCCGTCTTCTAGTCTGTTTGAGTCTTGAGACCAATTAGTTATCCAATAATATTGGCTTGAAATCACAGGACTACCCTCCTCAGTTGGACATTCTCATTTCTCAACTAATAAAAGTATTAAAAACGTATAGCTAATTAGCTAAAATAAAGAGGTTACAACTTACAAAGTAAAGAAATAGATCATTTTGATTCCACGGTCGTACATTAAAAAAAAACTTTTTTTTACTAAAAATAATGTAAATAAAAGTTAAAAACTATATAAAATAGATTGAATTTTTTTTTTTTTATAGTAAAAGTACACTATGTAACTAGGGGTTCCGAAGGATGTGCACCTTGAAACAAGTAAAATATATTGGTCGTTGGACTCACAAATAGTAATATTAATATTGATAGAAAATAAAAAAGGTAAATACTAACATTTTATAAGCTTCTTTTCACAAGATCTATGTGAGACTCACAAATAGTGATGATATGGAACCTGTAAACAGTAGAATGCAAAATGCCAGATGAAAATCACTTTCCAAACGCACACTTAGGCTAACTTTCATAAATTCTTATGGGCAGAAAAATCATATGACCATCATACCATATGACCAATTGACCACATAAAGAAGACTTATTAACTAATTCTCACCACTGGTTGTGTCTTGTGTGTATATGAGGGCTATCGAGGTCAATTTGACGGATATGAAAATAACAGAAAATAAAATAGGAAGAATTTAAAGCCAAGTAGTAGTGTTTTTGTAATTAACCCATATCCAAGGGGTGTTTTTGTATTTAGGCAAAAAAAAAGGACAGGTCAAAAAAGAATAGCCTAGAACTAATGAGCCCGAAGGGAAAGCGAAAGCGAGAAAAGAAGAGGCCCAAAAGGAAAAAAGAAACCCAAAAAAAGGGAAGAGGTCCAGACAGGTAGGCCAGGAATCTTCCAAAAAGTTCAAATTCTGACCATTCAAAAGAAGAAGAAAACACAGGGAAAACAGTCTTTCTTTGCAATTACTTGAAAGTTGAAAACACTTCAAAATTTCAAAACAAATCAACACCTTGTTCCTTTGTGTCGGCCAGACGCTGCTAAGCTCTTTTGATTATGTTGATGATGAAGAAGAAGCAGAAGACGAACAGTATCTCTGTTTCTCTGATGAGCAGCAACCTTCAGAGGTACTGTTGTTTTACTTTCTCAACAATTACCTTGGTTTTTATCACTTTTCATTATCTGATTTCTTTTCTGGGTCCACTGTAATGTTTATATTTGGTTCTGGAGTTGGGTTTTTTTTTACTTTTTACTTTTGACCAGAATTTAAGATTATGCTTTATTTTTTTTTGTGTTCCAACTTCTGGGTTTTGAAGGACTTCTTGTACGGCATGTAATTGATGGTTTAATTCATTGTTGTCTTTGTTTCATTGGAACTTTTTACTTTCTATCTATTTAATAAGAATGGTTGCTGTGGGTATATGGGGAGAAAAAAAGGTTGCATATTTATGTTTCTTCTCATAGAATTATGTTGCTTTGTGATGGATTCTGCCAGAAATGGTATTGAGAGTTGAAGCAAGTGTAAATTTGTGTTCTTTCTTTATGGGGTTATCACTAATTCTTGAAATGTTTGTTTGTGAACTAGATCCCTTGCTTTATTCATGGGTTTTTTTACCACCAATTATTAGTTACCTTTTTATTCACGAGCTGTTAAACATGTTTTTTCTTCTTATGTTTACGTGTTTGTTTAATGGAAGAGATTGGAGGGAACTGAGTAACCCAATTGAGGATAGAAACTGTAGGCGTGTTCGAAGAATTTGGCTGACCGAGGTAAAGAACGCATTTAGGAGGATAAAAATGAAAAGTCATGGGACTAGATGAAATCCCCTTTGAAGTTTGGAAGTGCTCAAGAGATGTAGGTGTGTGCTGGTGCCTGGTTGACAAATCTTTTTAAAAAGTTTAGTGTGCTTAGTGAGTAAAGTAGAAGTGCACTTAACACCTATTTACAAAAAGGAGGGAGATATTCAAAACTATACAAATTGCTGTGGAAATAAACTTATAAGTCACACTATGAAACTTTGGGAGAGAGTAATTGAACATAGGTTAATACACGAAACAACAATATGAGATAGCAATTTGGTTAAAGAATGTTAACATAAATAAGGGAAATACAAGAAAAGATAAGATTCGAAATGAGGAAATTTGTTTAAAGATAGGGTTAGTTCCTATTGATGAAAGGATGAGGGTGTGTCACTTGAGATGGTTTGGTCATGTTTAGAGGAGAGCAATTAATGCACCAAAGAGTGAGTGAATTAATTCAAGTTTGAGGAACAAAAAAAGGAGAGGAAGACTAAAACTAACATTAATAGTAGTAAAAAAGGACGTGTCAATTAAGGAAGTAACAAAGAGTATCGGGTAGAATAGAATGGCATAAAAGAGCACATGTAACCGACTCTAATTAGTCTGTTATGCAAACCCCAAAATGTTAGACTAAGGCTTGGTTGTTGCTGTTGTATGTTTATGTGTTGGGTAGAACCCAGGTCTTTTTGTTACTACCTTGCTTAATTCTTGACTTCTAATTGAAAAATAACAACATCATTATTGCAAGGCAGCTATATGACTTGCATGCTTTTTCAATCATGTTCTTCTTGGAGTTAGAATTGAAGGTTTTAAAATGGATTCAATAAATGCATTTGTTTTTTTCCTTAAAATCTTTCATCAGCTTCCTTTGTTTATCAGAATAGTAGTTTCAATCTTTCTATGATGAGCTGTTTACATCTTAATATTTCAACTCCAGGTAAAAGGTGACAATCTGACATATCATTGTCTGTTTTCTAAATCGGAGCAGTGGGATTTAGCATTCTGGGATCATTTAGGATTGGCATCAGTGTAGAGTCCCAGTGGTTTGTGGGCTTTTTGATTTAGAACTTTTGGAATCTCCACTGGGACTTTTCGATTTAGAACTTTTGGAATCCAAGAGATCCGTAAAAATACAATTTATCTGAAAAATGATTCCAACTAGTAATGGGGGAGACTTAATGGAAGTTCAAGAAGACTTGGCCTCAAGTTCGACCCCGTATGCTTATACGGCCAATGAAAATGGTGCTCTTCAAATTTCAACATCCCGAAAGGGACTGCTACGTGATGAAAATCCTAGAAGAGGGAATAAGGGCAGGTTATCAATTACTCCCAGTAAACTAAGCTTACTGAAAATCAGGTCAAGTAGTAATTTAGCTTCCCCATCAGCTAAAGTTCAGCATATTGCAGAGGAAAATGATGAAACCCCACGATCTGTACCTTCTTCCAGTAGTCAAGGTTTCCAAAAACGTTTCAGTGGGATTCTAGCTAAGAAAATTAATTGGGAGTCCCTGATGACAATCGGTAAAGAATGGATCAAGAACCCTTTAAACATGGTTCTTTTTTTATGGATAAGCTGTGTTGCTGTTTCAGGAGCGATCCTATTTCTCGTTATGACAGGTATGTTAAATGGTGCCCTGCCACAGAAGTCACAGAGAGACACCTGGTTTGAGGTCAATAATCAAATTCTCAATGCTCTTTTTACTCTCATCTGTCTGTATCAACACCCAAAGCGGTTCCACCACCTTGTGCTTCTGTGCAGATGGAAGCCTAAGGACATCTCTGCACTCAGAAAAATATACTGCAAGAATGGCACTTACAAGCCAAATGAATGGGCCCATATGATGGTGGTAGTCGTGTTACTCCATGTTAATTGCTTTGCTCAGTATGCCTTATGCGGCCTTAACTTGGGATACAAAAGATCCAATCGACCTGCTGTGGGTGTTGGTATCTCTCTGTCTGTTGCAATTGCTGCCCCAGCAATAGCAGGTGTGTATTCCATTTTGAGCCCCCTTGGAAAGGAGTATGACTCTGAAGTTGATGAAGAAGCGCAGGTTCAACCTCTTACTAATGGCACTAGTTGGTCCAGTCAACTAACAATGAAGTCGTTAGAAAAAAGATTTTCATTTGCATCGAGAACTGAGCAGAGGATTATTGAGTATGCACCCAAATGGAGTGGGGGCCTATTTGATATTTGGGATGATATTTCTATATCTTATCTCTCTCTTTTCTGTTGTTTTTGTGTTTTTGGGTGGAATATGGAAAGACTTGGGTTTGGGAATATGTATGTTCATATTGCAACTTTTCTCCTCTTTTGCATGGCTCCATTTTGGATCTTCAATTTGGCTGCCGTCAATATTGATGATGAGACCATGAGGGAATGTCTAGCATTGACTGGTGTTGTGCTTTGTGTGTTTGGTTTACTCTATGGTGGATTCTGGAGGATCCAAATGAGGAAGAGATTCAACTTGCCTGCAAATAACTTTTTTTGTGGAAAACCTGCAGTTGCAGATTGCACACAGTGGCTTTTCTGTTGTTGGTGCTCCCTTGCTCAGGAGGTTCGTACAGCTGATTTCTATGATATTGTGGAAGATAAATTTTGCAGAAAACAGAAGGACGAGAATGGCCAGCCGGCACTTTCCCCTTTACCACGTGAAGGTGGAGCGGTTCAATCCAGATACAGCTCAACTTCTTTACATTCAAACAACCCTAGGTTGTCTAAGATCAGGACTGAAAACTCCCCAGGTCCAAGCAGACTTTCAAACTATCATAATAGTCCCAATGGAAAGCTCCTCCTGGTTGAGGAGTTTTCTGAAGAAGGTCTAGAGAATTTTATGAAGCCACCTGATCTATCATCAATGCAGAGAGATGAAATTCCATTGAGGCATTCAGTAGACACTCAAGTGCCATAGTGCTTATGGTGCTGGGGAATCCATGTAATACCATGTCAATTTTTTATAAACTCCTTTTTGTTGTGCATCTTTGTACTTTCATAGCTTCTAGCATTTGTAATTTGACGTGTCCTTGTTATACACTAATCAGCCTAAGTACCATCTTCAATCTTCAGCGAATGTCTGCCAAGGCTTGCATACTACAATAAAAGGGATTAGAGTCTCTTTATGATCTAAGACGCATTTAGAGAGGATGAGTTTAACTATGAGTAGATTTAACTATATTATTGACATGGTAAAAGGATTAGAATGATAGATTTTAGAGTGTGGAAAGTTGGATTCTCAGGTGGTTCAACAAATTCCAGCATTACTGTGCCTTTGCCTTCACAAGAATTTCATTTCTTGGATTTAGGAACAATGAGATATCATGAGCTATTTTTCCAGAGTTACTTTCACATGATTTGTCTTGGAGTCTTTGAATGTTTTAGTCTTCCTTAAAGATGCTCTATCCAATTATGGACCATACATTTGTAGTCCTATCACTGAGAAAGCTTATACTGCTACTATCTAATCTGGTGTTTGACATAGCATCAAAGGTACAGGTTTAGTAAGAACACGAAAACCCCATTCCTGCATGAAAATGTAAAGGCAGAGAGCATCTTAGTGGTGGCAATACTCATGTACGTTTTATTATCATAATAGTGTGCCCGTTTGGTACAGTTTAATATTTCAGCTTTTCGAAAATGATAATTGTTTTAAAAAGTTGTACCTTCGAAAATTTAAATTAAAAAAAAAAAAAAAGTGACACTAGTTTGAAAAAATTGCTTTAGAAAAGTGCTGGACCGCAGACACTCATGGGGAGAAATGGAATATAAAGCAGCTTTGATTCAAACTTTTAAAGGATATGTCCTTGATTTGATAATCACACATTACTTTTGTTAACAAGCATGTAATTGATTATTTAAAAATGGATCCTTTATTAGATTGGAGATTAACAACACCTTAGACTATTATTTTTCTTATGGAGTTCTGTATTTCAACGTTTCTCAATGTGGTTAGATCTTATATATTTTTAGAAGATCCATTTGTATCTTCATTCTCATTTCAAGTTTCATTCCTTTCATCTAAGTTCATTGCATATCATGTTTTGGAACTGAACTGCATTCATGGTTGCCTACAAGCACCATCATAACCCAAAAATAAAAATAAAGAGGACCTCTCATGTATAATATTGCAGGAAAATATTTATTTTCCATGTCATTGAAGACTAAATCATGAAATTAATTGTTATAGAAAATTATTAGATTGCTCAATAAATCAAGAGATTTATTACTAGAGAAAATTGTGGGATTAATACATCAATATAAAATTGAAATTTAATTTTTGTTTGTAATTCCATTACATATATAAAATCATTTGTAATGTAATATCAAGTTAATTAGATTAGATAAGAAAATAGAACTATTTAAAACTCTTATCCCATGCATGTATGAAGGACAGAAAATTCATCTCTCTTCTCTTTTCTTCCTCATATTATCACAAATTTTCACATATGTGATTGGAGATATTCAAGACAAGGGGTTCTTTTCTCATTAGTTTCTGATAACCATAGCTGGAGTTTGGTCAGAACCCCACCATAACCTTACATAGGTGTAGCAAAATTGGACAGAAAATGACATGAGATATACATGGTTCTAAAACCTCATGTTTGGTGCAATGTCGACAAACTTGTATTTTAACGGTAGAAAATGAAATTTGGCCGATTGGCATTGATTTCTCTGACTTAGCAAATGGAACCTGCACCGTATCATTCCAATGCAATCCTTGTAATTGGAAACACTTTCTTCTAGAAAATTTTTTATCATAAACAATTCCTCATATTGTTCTATTCACGTTCGTTTTAACTTTTAAGCCACTTTTAATTTTCAGTTCTTTATTGTTGTTCATGTAACTTGGATGAGCACGTTACTAATTTGGTGAAAGTTGATTAAAATATAATTGTATTTAAAAAAAAGTGAGAATTCAGGGGGAAAAAAAAAAGAAAATGAGGCTTTTAAAAACCCACAAAAACAAACAAACTAAAGCAGCTAACAAAAATAACAGTTACTATAATTTACAGTGTGATTGATAGACCGTAATTTCCATTTTCCCAGGTGTCAACATACATATGTATCTAGTTTTCATCATGGTTCAGGCCATTAAACCAAGCTTATAATTTTTTTCTTTTCTTTTTGAGATAGCTAGCTAGATAGATAGTAGGAGAGGGAGAAATGGGTTCAAACACAAACACAAGACACTACAAAAGATTCTATTACCGCTCAACTAACACTTGATACTATGGAGCTTACAACTTACAACCACAATAACCATCTCTCTACATAGCAATCATAAGGGCCGGCAAAGACCGTTCATAAAGGTCCCGAGGCTGGCTCTGCCACAGTGTGGCACTCTTTTGCCTAACTTCCCATGGCCTCAGTTCCTGCACTGTGAGCCATGTGTTAAAATACTCTCTAAATTTTGTAATTAGACTGTCTTTTAAAGTCCACAAGTGAACCCAATAATGTGCTCCTTCCCATCCCTCAACAATCACACTATCATCACCAATAACAGTGATACTCTTAGGCTCAAAAGTGAACTCTTTGTAGGTTGATTCTCCAGTGAGCACACGCATCATGTGATGGCGTTTTGGAGGTCCATGGAACCACCAGTCGAGGTCACAAGCTAGGAGCTTAGTCACAGTCTCAATTTGACCATTTGCCAATGCCTTGTAAAGTGCTTCCACAATTGCCTTGTTTTGCACTTCCGGCTTTGGCCGTGCATCTGGAATGGACTCCAACAATATTATTGGAGATTCAGTATCGCTGGAATTGGGGGGTGCCATGTTTTTGGGAAGTGAAAGAAAGAGTGAGGTGGGTTACTAAGATTTTGTTAGAATTGGATTGATTTTTCAGTGCATGGTGTATGGCTAGCTCAGCCAATTTATAGGAGTGAAGAAGATAAAAGGGTATACTGTATTCTGTATAGTGCCAATTATTGTTTAAATATGACAATAGTGGTGGGGATTGATTGTTAATTTCAATGACATGGAAAATCGTATGGTTTTGATTTGCGCCGAAGACTCTTATTTTTTAGATACCATTTGGTCCAAAGACATGGGTTACACTTACCTAATGCTAAAATAATATTTAAAAATTCTTTAGTAACCCAATAAGAAATATACTAAACCCAACGCTTTTCTGGGGAAAAACGTTGTGGTTTTGTAATGGTATTTTGGTATAGTGGATATATAGTTATATACAATACAAGATGTCATGATCTGCTCTCTATTGTCTACATTTTCATAGAATGACCACCATGCAAGGAGTTTTTTCTTGTTCTTTTTTAGCACTAGAACTAAAACTCACTTTGCCAAAATTGCCATCATAGCATTATTCTTCTTTGTTTTTTTGTGGTATTTTATGCTTTTAATTGAATTTTAGAACTTGTATTTTGTTATTTCTGAGTCCGAGTGCATTAGTCTATTAGGTTAGGTGGGAAAAATCTAGAACCAAGGAGAAAAACAAAGCGAATTTTTTAATATGGTGTGTTTATAACCTTATATAAAGGTTTACAGAAATAATCTTTAAATTCTTACATTTATATTGATGCGTATATTCTAAAAATGGTGCTCATATGACCATTTGCACAAAGAAAGAAGGAAATCCTGGTGGAGGAGGTTTCAATGGGATATTAAATGGCCGGCCCCCCATTGGTGTAAACATAACATTGGTGGAAATACCAGTGAGGAGGCTTCAATGGAGGGTGGAACCATTTGTGTACGTAAACTTAGTTTCATCTTTGAATTATGTTTGGGAATTTCTAAAGGAATGCGTAAAGTTGAATTTAATTAACCATCTTGTTGGCTTTATTCTATGTCAATTTGCTTGTAATTCAGCACTTAGAAACCCTGTATTTAGGTGAGAATCATGTAAGGGTAGTGTGTGAGAGAATGTGAAGAAATGCTCAAGAATGTGCAGTGAAGCAGAGACTCGCGACTGGATCTCGCAGGTGGCTCGCGACTGGCAAGCCGCCAGATGATGCACACAAGTGAAGCATGCAGAGAAGCTGAATCGTCATGCCAGCTGTTGCACTACAAGACAAAAAGTCCAGATTGGCCATTCAATTAGCTCGTGGCTTGAACTTGCGACTCAGTCAAGTCGCGAGGCCAAGTTGCCAGCCAACTCTATTTTGGAAAAACTGACTCTTCGCATTTCTTTCTCACCCTAGTATAAATACCTTTTATACCCACAAAATGTTGAGAGCTTCCAAAGAGAATTTTAAAAGAGAAACCCTAGAGAAAAACAAGTTTGACTCATCCACAATCTTTTAATAGAGACTCTTTAAATTCCTCTACTTTCACCTTCTCCATTGTTATATCCTTGAGAGGTTCATTATCCAAATCATTTTCTCACCATATCTATATCTGTGAGAATGTTATTTGGTGTTTTGGGAAGCAGTTAGGAAGGGACCAATGGTTATTGGTTGATGCTATGGGCTATAGCGGAATTCAATAAGCTAGAAAAGACAAAGGTTCGGTGTAACCTCGTTGGAGCAAAAAGCTTGGAGAACTTAGGTACACTTGGTAGATTAGACTTTGAGGGTCTTCTGCTGTTCATGTATCCTAACTTCATTCTTTAGTGGATTATTGACCGCTTGGAGGGCGGCAGAGAGGTTTTACGCCGAGAGTTTCGGTTTCCTCTTTGATAACACATCGTTGTGTTGTCCTTGTATTTGCATCTCTCTTCCCTTAATCTTTGCCATTTAATTTCTGTTGTGGATGTGATTTTAATTGGTTTAGATTGTTTATCAATTCTGTTATTAGCTTATGTTCATTTTCCGCACATATATTGTTTGACATTAAGCTTGAATTGATATTTTTGTTATTGGGGGTCTAAACATTCATAGTATTTTATACGCTATTCGAACTTTCAATTGGTATCAAAGTGGGTACACTTGTTTTGATTTAAATACCTAAGTGTGATCTTTGACTCCTTGTGTTTATTTGTCATGGCTAGCGCTTTGTATGCCTCTATGCATGTTTTGGATGTTGATGAATGTAACATGCCATGTGTTTGTGAAAATGCCTCTATGAGTGATAATCCTCATGATTGTGATGCTATGTTACATAAATCTTTGGATGTTGTTGATATTCCTAACATCAAACTCTTGAAGAAAAAGACTAAGAAGTTTAATAAGGATTTGAGCAAGGTATTTTGTGAAAATGATAATTTGATTGCTAAACTCAATGAATCCAACAAATTGGTTGAAAAATATAAGAAACTTATTGAAAATTCTCTTGAAAAGCTGAAAGAGTTTGAATGTTTGAATATGGACTTAGATGCTAAACTTGTTTTGTCTAACAAACTTGTTGATGAGCTAAAATGTGAAAATGAATCTCTTAAGATGCATGCCAAGTGTTTGATTGCTGAACCTATTGCTAAAAAGGATAAAAATATTTGTTGCAATCATGTTGTGGTACCCAATTTTGTACCTATTGTGTGTTCTACCTCAAATGACAAATCGGTATACATTCCTCCACATAAAAGAAATCAAAAGATGGAGAGAAAGGATATTAAGTCAAAGTCTCCGTTTAGGTCTCAACCTAAGGTTTTGAATGAATCTAAATTTGTTTCAACTTACCACCATTGGTCCATTGCGGTGTGATCGGTCACATAAGACCTCAATACTCCAAATTGAAGAGAGAACAAAACTATGTTGTTAGATCCCTTCCTAAAAAGCTTAGTAGACCTAAACGCATTGTTTGTCAGCATTGTGATGCCTTTGGTTATCTAAGACCTCAATGCTCTAAGTTTCATGCTTTTAAAAGAATCAAAAGAAAAGAGAAACTTGAGCTTCTTGGAAGTTATGCTAAAAAGGGTAAACCAAATTTGAGTGAAAATTGCATGTTGTTAAAGAAAGTGTTAATGCTCTTAACTCCTTGACTATGTGCATCTCCGGTTCTCATTCTTCCAACCCTCATCTCACTTCTCTTAAGACACTCATTCCAAACAATTATTCCATTTGGATGAAGAATGGTTCCTATGATTAAGTTTTTGCTCTTTTGGTCCTTGATCTAATTTTTTCGATTTTTGTAAAACCCTTCATGCATTGAATGTCATATCTTAATGCATTTGTGCATTTTGCATTTATTTGTATGCATTACTTTTGTTTTGATCTTACTTTTATGTTTTAGTTTTGTGTGAGTAAAAATCCAAAACTACATAAAAAATTCAAAATTCAAAAAGTTTGATCGTATATATTTAAACACATATCACATGTGAGTTTTGTCTTGTACCTTCATACAAATGGCTTTATGCATTTACAAACTTAGCTTATTCTTTATGCACTTATATCTTTGTGGGAAAAATCTTGACATCTTTGTGTGATTGTTGTAAATCGATTTTCAAGCTTATCATGAATGATTAGTCAATAGTCATGTTGGTTTAGATACATGCGTAGACTTGTGCCTATATATCTTCCCACACTTTTATTTTTCATTTTTGTTTAAAGAACTCAACCAATGTAAATCTCGAAATGAAAAGAGACAATGAGTTGTAAAAGCCATCGCACATACTAGTATTTGACTAGGGAACAGGGAAAGCGACTTTTATGAATATGTATGATGCCCAAAAAGCCAAAAGCTTGTTCATCAAATTGAAATATCAAAGATTTCAGGTATCGATTTCAAAATGAGATGTATTGATTCAAAATGATCAAATGTTATGATTTGTAAAAAAGCCAAATGAAAAGTTTCAAAGATATGCAATCATTTTCTTGTGGGAGGTCACATATGTTTATTTCTATAATTAAGATAGACCACTTGACTTAGCACTAGTTGCGTATAACTTGATTGAATTGATTATTGAAGCTTCACTCTAGACTATAGACTATTCCACACTTGATACACACACACAACACATATGCCTAATGTTCAATGAATGCCTTATTCATTTATTCGATTGTACTTGTTTAATTGTGATGTGTGTGTACTCAACTTTATATGGATCAATCTAAAAAGATTTTTGATCATTTTATATGTTTTTTGAAGTGATTTTTATCACTCTTTGTGTTCATGTTTAGTGCTTACTTTGTTTTTCATTATTTAAACATGTTCTGTGTTGAAAAACAAGTGTCAGAATTTTTGGCTGCTCATTCTGCCGACTTGCAAGTCGCGAGACCCAGTCACTAGTTTTGGCGACTTGCAATCCGCGAGACCCAGTCACGAGCTTACACAGAAAGGTTTCGCAACTCACCAGTCGCGAAACGCCAAGAAACAGCTTTTTAAAGAACTTTTTCATGGGAAACTTGTTTTAAACCTCTCACATCCTCTATAAAACCCATTTTTCAATATTTTTACATCAAAACCCAATTAATTTGAATGGTTTTTCATTCCATTAACATCTCTAAGATAATTTTAAACTTTTTTCATTATTTTGGATTCTTAGATTATGTTTTGGAGAGTTTTGTGCTCTTAGTTGGGATTTTCATCATAGGGGTTGGGAAAACTTAATTTTTGTCAAAATTTTTGTATGGGATTGGTTTCTTTTAATGATTTGTTTTGGATGTTGACCCCTTGTGGCAAAAAGAACATGTATTAAGGATGGATTTCATGTTATTCATGCATTGTTTCACTTTGTTGTTCATAGTGTGCACATTTGGTGTTTGATAAAATGTCTCTTAGGCATTTTTTCACTTGTTTGGACTACGATGAGTACCAAACTTTGGGGTTTCTCATATTTCCTCATTATGAACATGTTTGGTTCATTGGTTGTGTATTTAACACACCTTGCCCCACATATGCTTTTTCCATGCATTGGTCATGCATTGCACATAGCCACCTCTTACACACACCTTTGCTACCCTTGTCATACATTGGTCTATACCTTGTTTCTTCATCCTAACATGTCATATTTACCTTATGCTTTGTAGCATTTTGTTTTGTCTTAGTTTTGAGCTTCATTTTCTCATTCATCTCGCACCCCTCATGCATCGTTATCATTTTTCGTACCTTCATCTTTTGCCTTCGTTTCTCCTTGACCCTTTGTCTATTCCTGACAAAAAGGAGGAGAGTATACTCTAGAGAGTATACTGGAGAGTTTTTTCATTTCTATATGGCTCTTGTGCACATCCTTAGGGGGAAAAATTCTATTTCTCATGCACATTTGTAGATGGAGAGATATTCCATAAGGGAGATACATATACCGAAGGGGAGAAGACATTGTGTTAATAAGAAAACTTCGTTTTGGTGTATGGTGTATGATCAAGTTGTTCACATGTTTCACTTTATGTTTACTTGATCACAATTTACTTGTTATATTATACTTGTCATTTTATTACTTGCTTTACCTTGAGGGTCTAATATGTTTTGTGCAAGTGTTTCAAGTTACAGGTATATATGTTACAAGTTCATCACAGCTCTTATGATTCACGATAAGGGGAGTGATATGATAGGGGAAGTACTTTTTATTTTGTACATTTTGCTTTTGTAAGCTTTTAAGGTCTTTGTACCCCATACTTTGTAGCTTTTGTACTTGTTGTTAAATGTAATGCATTTTCTTTAAGTACATCACTCTTGTGCCCCTTGTTAGATTTTTTATCCTTGATGCATTTACCTAGTGTTTATGCATTGGTTGAGTGTTGGACATGCAAATGATACTTTGTAATTGAGCTTATTAGCTTGCATGTTCGGATGTTCATTTCATGTGTGAATGAGCATTGTGATCACTATTTATAGTAATTGTTCGTTTTTTGTCAAGTCATGGTTTATTACTTTATTTGTTTTTGCTTGATCGCATTGTGCTTGCTCCATATGCATTCCATGTTTTCTGCATACAATAATCATACTGTGTTGTTGTGTTTCAAGAGATACTTGTTCTTATGATTCAAGAGTTTCACAGATTTTAGAGTTAGGTGTGAGTGAGTTTTGTTCAACTGTTCCCCACTCACGCGTTAAGTCTAGAGTTTGTTGTAGGGTTTTGTCACGGAATAGCCAAAGGGAGATATTGTAAGGTTGAATTTATTCAACCATCTTGTTGGCTTTATTCCATGCCAATTTGCTTGTAATTCAGCACTTAGAAACCCTGTATTTAGGTAGGAATCATGTAATGGTAGTGTGTGAGAGAGTGTGAAGAAATGCTCAAGAATGTGCAGTGAAGCAGGGACTCACAATTGGATCTCGCAGGTGGCTCGCGACTGGCAAGCGGCCAGATAATGCACACGAGCGAAGCATGCAGAGAAGCTGAACCGTCATGTCAGCTGTTGCACTACAGGACAAAAAGTCTAGACTGGCCATTCAATTAGCTCGTGGCTTGAACTCGTGACCCAGTCTAGTCACGAGGCCAAGTCGCCAGCCAACTCTGTTTTGGAAAAACTGACTCTTCGCATTCCTTTCTCACCCTAGTATAAATACCTCTTATACCCACAAAATGTTGAAAGGTTCTAGAGAGAATTTTGAGAGAGAAACCCTAGAGAAAAACAAGATTGACTCATCCACAATCTTTTCATAGAGACTCTTCAAATTCCTCTACTCTCACCCTCTCCATTGTTACATCCTTGAGAGATTCATTACCCAAATCCTTTTATCACCATATCCTTATTTGTGAGAAGGCTATTTGGTGCTTTGGGAAGCAGTTAGGAAGGGACCAATGGTTATTGGTTGATGCTATGGGCTATAGCGGAATCCGGTAAGCTAGAAAAGACAAAAGTTCGGCGTAACCTTGTTGAAGGAAGAAGCTTGGAGGGCTTAGGTACACTGGGTAGATTGAGAGTCTTTTACTATTCATGTATCCCAACTTTATTTTTTAGTGGATTATTGACCGCTTGGAGGGTAGTGGAGAGGTTTTTCGCATAGGGTTTCAGTTTCCTCTTCAATAACACATCGTTGTGTTGTCCTTGTGTTTGCATCTCTCTTCTCTTAATCTTTGCCATTTAATTTCAGCTGTGGATATGATTTTAATTAGTTTAGATTGTTTATCAATTCTGTTATTAGCTTATGTTCATTTTCCGCACATATATTGTTTGACATTAAGCTTGAATTGATATTTTTGGTCTAAACGTTCATAGTGTTTTATATGCTATTCAAACTTTCAGAATGTAATGCAATGCAATAGATAAAATAAAAAATAATGACCAAAAAAAAAAATTATCCCTCTCTTGTTTGGATATTTATAAGGAAAATGATGAAATAAAAAGTAAAATTGTTTGGGAGATGATTGAAAATGTTTTTCTGTTTTTATTTTTTAATAAATGTAACAACATTACTGTTATGTTATTTTCTTAATAAGAATGAAGATATATGCCCCCCCCCACACACACACACACAAAAAAACCAATAACACTATTCGACTTCAAATAAAATTTTATTAAAACATAGTTCATTCCATCCCATTTCTACCAAATTTGGAGGGGTTGAAAATTGAGTTTAATTTTTCATTCCTTCTCCTCCTCTCAAACTCCTAAACGAGGAAAAGAAGAGAATAATCGCATAAATAATTAGTTAAGGAGTTTGATTGCTCCCCAAAGCTCAACAAATTGGAATAGTGAACATTGTAATGCTTATATAAACTTATATGGCTTAATTACATAATGAATCCCATATATGTGTGTGTGCACGCTAAAAAGACAAATAGATGGTGGTTGTGGTGGTAGTGAAAGTGGTGGTGAAACTTTGATCTTAATTATGAATCAAATCTTAAAGTTTCCATTTTTCTCTTGAATCCTTATTTTTAAGACATTTTTCTTTTGAATCCTAAAGTTTCATTTGTATATATTTAGATCAATCTTATTGTAAGGGCACGACTTGGATCCTAAGCCCAAGAAGTAGCTAGATTAGGGCCTAAAGAGCCCAACACAATGAATTTGTAAAGAGTGGGCTTAAAAACTGGACTTCAATGGATCAAACAATGTGCACAATGAATTAAAGATAGTAAGAAAGTAAAGAAAGACAAACTCTATGTAAAGAAATCCCTCCTCGGCAAAATCCGAGGAGAATAGTCCTTGAATATATTTATCTTAGATTATGATACAATTTTAGCTCTTGTTGTTACAGTGTTTTCTTTACAGACTCTCGATCCCCTATCCCGATCCCCTATCCCTGGAGGATCTCTCACATTATATATCCTCTTTTGACTGATCTTGGCCTTCCATTTGTTGATTATGCAGGCCATTACTCGAGTGCTTGTCTCATCAGACGCCCTCCTCAATCATCTGTGAGTTGCGGCAACTAAGACAGCATTGTTCAGGAGTCTTCTCCACATAAATGCGGCCAGAGGGTTTGGTGAGGTGCAATAAATGTGGTGGCAGCTTCCATCCCTCCAATCACATCAGGGCTAACCCCCTTTCTGAAGCCCTTCCTCCATAGTATGGCCCCCCTCTGGTTTTTCCGTCTGAGTGCATGGACTCCTCAGCACAGTAGTGGCCTCCTCGGCTATGGGTATGACACGTGGCACTATTACCTTATTAAATTTCTGTACCCCACACTTATAATGTCATAAATCGTTATAATATATATCCTCAGTGCCTCTTTATTACCTAAAAAATAACAAACACTCGTATAATTTATACGAAAGACCTATTTAGACGCATAAAAATGTTCCATGTAAATCCAATTAGAATTTTAATGCAAATGAATTCCACAAAATGATGATATCATTACTAAAAGAAATGTATTTAATAGAATATAAGACCCAAAGCAAATATAAATTAAAACATGAGTTCCTTCTCTAACTAATTGCAATCATAATATATAGTTATTTTTTCTCTTAATTTTTATCAAATGATCCCTGGATTGAGATCCTAGAGTTTGTAGGATTTTTTATAGAGATTTTAAAATTTTGACAATTCATTGATATAAATATATATATATATATATATATATATATATATATACACACACATATATAAATGGATGGATGGTATGAATAATACTAAAATGTTTGTTTCTAGAATAACTTGCTTTTTAATTAACATTTTGAAATTAATAGTTGATGCCCTAAAAGACCATTAAGGGTAGTAAAACAAGGAAAATGTTTCTTTCCAAACTAGCTAGTTCGGAGAAAAATCCTTCAAACTCCTTCTATATTTTTGTATTGGATGTAAAATTTAAAAATCTAACTGTTGGATTGTATGTCTTTATTATATTGGACAAAATTTAGCTATAAAATTAGTAGTAGCATAAGACTACAACTTTACTTAATATCTTTTTATTAGAGGTGAAATTTGACAAATCCACGGCAAAAATTTGCGAAACAATCTATCTCTGGGAAAAAATTAGGCGCGTGGCATGCGTTCAAAGTTATTTTGTAAGTTGGACTCTTTTTGAAAGTTAAGTTTCGCAAACTCAACTTTGGGCTAAAAAACGAACACTATAGTGGCGTTGTTTTAGTGGCGTTTATAGAAAATGCCACTACAGGGTACCTATAGTGGCGTTTTTGACAAACGCCACTATAGTGTTCGTTTTCTAACCCAAAGTCGAGTTTGCCAAACTCGACTTTCAAAAAGAGTCCAACTTACTAAATAACTTTGAACACATGCCACACGCCTAATTTTTTCCCAAAAATAGACTATTTCGCAATTTTTTTTCCAAATCCATCATTAGATTACATTTTCTTCTTATATTCTAATGCTTGCAAAATTTCTAGAAGATAAAAAATCAATAGTTATGTCATCAATAAATTGTTTAAATTTAAAGTTTTTGTAATTTAAAATTATGCATAAAATATAAGCTTATAGATTATATAGTAAATAATATCCGATTGACAGAAAATTTAACATGTATATTAAGAGCGTAAAGAATATACAATTTAACGGTTAAATTTTCAAAATATACTAAAATTTGTCCTATTATATCCTTCATGCTTGGAAATTTTCAAAAAAAAAATATATCAATAGTTATATTATCAATCAAATGTTTAAATTTTAAGTCTTTGTAGTATAAAATTATGCGTAAAAAATAAGTTTATTGATCGAATAGTAAATACTATTCAATTTGAATGAAATTTGAAATACGAGTTAAGAATATAAAAAACATGCAATCCAACGAATAGATTTCAAAATTTACATCGAATAAAAAAATATTTAAAAAAATTGTTTCCATAAAATAAAATTAAAAAAAAAATTTCAAAAAAGAAAAATTAAACGGATAGTAAAACAACTATAAGCATCAAGAACAAACACTAAGATCAAGACGAAAACACATCGAGTGAAACAGTGCAAGTAACCTAGTAGCCTATTACTACTCCAAAATTTACTTAATTTTATTTGGAGAATCAAGGAATAGATCAACATCCTTGTCTATCTTTATCTTAAAACTCCAAAATTTCTTTTTCACTTGAAGGGAATATAGGATTTGATTAATTAACTATTAACCGGAACAACTGAGGAAGAATTCTGGTTATTTTCGAAGGACATGACTTGTGTCCAGTGGAAATTTCCACTGGACACGTTCGGATTTGGACAGGTGTCCAAGAGTGGACACGTGTCCACAATCTAACGTGTCCAGTGAAAACTTCCACTGGACACAAGCCGGACCCATTTTCGAAATAGAATGGCGGCGGCTCAAAAGATGTTGGGCCTGTTTTAAAGTTTATCGTCTAAATCGTCTTGTCATTTCCGAAAGCAACCAATGGAGGTGGCATCACATCCAAATCTCTTTTAGTGGGTTGTGTGTATCATCAAGATCCGCATATATTGTTCCTTGCACTCTTGCTCCAACTTCTTTTTAGGACTATTAAATGAGTAAATATCAGTGTTAAAATTACGACCTGTTTGGTACACTCATTCAAACACATGTTTTCAGTTTTTAAATAATATAACACATATTTTTATATATTTTTTCACCCACACCTGTTTCCACACATGTTTTCAAATATATGTTTTCAGTTTTTAAATGCATGTACGAAACACTTCCTACATGTTGAATTTTAGATTTCATTTCCAGATTCAACCGTGCATGTACAATAACTAGATATCTTGTTCGACTTCATGATAATTGAGCTTTACCAAGTTAAGACATCAATTGATTTTTTATATAGGTATGGTTTGAACTCTAGATCACTTATTCGACATATAATAAGCGACTTTACCAGCTAAAATAACTAAGGCTGCGTTTGTTTCACATGAAAATGCTTTTAGGAAATTTTTTTACACCCTTATGTGTGTTTGGTACCCACAAAAAATACAGTTGGACGGAAATTCAACAACCTGTTGGCCGTAAAATAAGCCACTAAAAGCGTAAAATCATTTACGCTTTGATTTTACCTTCAAACATTTTTCGAAAACCACACCTGAAGAGAGAGAGCTCAAGCACACTTCTCACACAATCCAAAACCCATCTCGAAGCTCACCTCAGCTAAGCTCCGGCCAGCCCAGATCGTGCACCCCCACTGCCCAAATCACACCGCCCCACCGCCCAGATCACATGCCGGCCAAGTTTTCTCTTTTTTCTCTCTTCTTCCTCAACTCTTCTTCTCCCTCTTGCTCAACGTCACCGCCATCTAGATTGGAGCCTTGCATCTCGTTCTCATCGTCACCACCCAAGGCCGATCTCGTTCTCGACCCACCCAAGACCAATCTCGTCGCGCTGCTGAAGACCGATCTCATTGACCCAATCTCCATCTCTTTCTTGATCTATCTCTCTTTACCTCAATTTCTCACTCTTTCTTCCTTCCTCTCTCTCAGTTTGACCGATTTCAGCTTGTGAATGAATGGAGCTAATGGATTTTTGTTTTGTTAACTGTATATACTGAAATTTTCCATTATAAAATTTGTTTGGAAGCTGAAAAAATGGCTGAAAAAATGTGAGAAACTATTAGAAATTTGGGTTTTTAGAATGCAACCAAATACCTGAAAACATTTTCTAAAACAATTTTCATAATACAGCCAAACACTTGAAAATATTTTCTTTCTCCAAAAATATTTTCACTTGAAAATATTTTACACTAAGAAAATATTTTACACTAAAACAAATGCAGCCTAAAGCCCACTTATCTTTCTTTTTTTTCTTTTTTTTTTGAGGAGACACCGTTTGTTAATTGATCTTATTACTAATTGTTGCATAGACTTACCGATGACATCATTCTGCTGTATATTAGATTTGGCTTTTGTCCACTAATTATATTTATGATAGGATTTATCGTTCATGTGGAAGCGAGAAAAAGAAATACCACATAACAAATATTTGTTCTATATTCTTCGTAAAAATAAAATTGATTATTAGAGATTAATTATTAAGTGCTCTGGGAATATAGCGAAGTAATATTTTCTTATTTCACATTATAGTAAGCTCCTCAATAAAATTAATAGTAAAATCCATCATTCATGTGAGGGAAGAAAATACCACATTACTATACTGGTACCTAATATTTTTTCATGATTAGAAAGAAACATTAACAAAGTCATTGATATTAATACTTTCAAAAAAAAAGTCATTGATATTAACGGTAAGCAGACAAAACTTGTAATGCTTTCATTTTCATAAACGGTACATCTTATTTAATTTACCAGTAAATGAATGAAACTCTTTTTTTTTTATTAAACTAATTTCTTGAAACATACCTAACAAAATTCCTATCTTATTGTGTGCCTTATCTCTATCATTTAATGGAAGGTGGTTATACACTTGTATCCAAAATATATTATTTGACAATTTTCTTTTCATACATATATAAATAGTGAGAGAGGACGAGATGAAGTTCGAATCATAGATATGAATTATCATAAAGGATGACATTATACTTGACAATTCTGGTTCTTGGTTTCTTTTACTTCTTTTCTTTATCAATTGATAGGGGATGATACAAAGAACCAATACAGTAAAGAGAGAAAATGGTTGTGTATGTAAAGTTTTGTGATTCCGTGTTATGTTTCACAGGAGTTAATACGATAATGGATTATGACATTTTGAAGCCAGAAAGCCACCACGCTCTTTGGCGGATAAAGTTGCAGACCTTGCTCGATCGTCACTGTACTAATTTGCAAATATTAAGCTTTTGCATTCTATCAAACTGTTTTGCACTTAGAATATAATCGAGGAAAAGAGGTGATTAAACTGCTTTGAGGCCTAAACATTTTTTGGGACATTAGGAAATTACATGACAAATTCATTATTTATTTCCGTAGCATAAGAATGCAAATGTTATAATGGAGTCATTACTTTGACCATACATGTTCTTGAATTCTTGGTCAGTGGGGGAAAAATTATTTATTTGTGTATATATATAATTTTTAAACATAGAGTTATTAAGATTCAAGTAATAGTTTATTGATAATGACATCATTCATTCATTTGTGGTATTCATAATTTCATACCAAATTACCAATGGTTCGAACCCCATCTCTCTCCTATTATTTATCTGAAAAAAAAAAAAAAAAAAAAAAAAAAAAGGTCATTGAGGGAAAGAGAACTAATATACAACTTAAAATGTAATAAAAAGAATTCTGGGGCTTAATTTTCTTATTAACTAAATTAAGGCTTCCTTTATATATCACTTACCTAAAGAAATGTATTGTAGTACAGTCATAATGATTAATGATGTGAAGGTAACCAACATGAAATATTGCAAATGATCCCAATCAAATCATGCGAATTGCCCATATTTGGAGTGGAGCCTGCAAATCAATAGAATATAATTTAATTAAGGCTAACCATAACATTTTCTTCTTAATTTTTGCTTCTTTTTTTTTCCAATCATATATTTATAATTTTATAAATGATTTTTTTTTTTGGTAGAAATTTTTATAAATGATATTCCATAGTATATAGCCATGCATTTAATAGTAATAGTTGGATCCAGCCTAGAGACACTCGTGTACATGGGGTTTGGACATTCTCCTAGCCCACACCAACAAAATTATTGAGTGTACAGTGAATTGAAAGCTCATATGGATGGGAACTGTTCACTTCCGTGTCTTCTTCGAATCATTGCTGGATTTTTGAGTTTTCTCGTCTGGTAGAATGTGTGGAAGATCCCTTAAAGGAGATATGCATTTATGGCATTTATCTTACTCGATCTTCTCTTCTCTTCTCAGCCCCATTTTCATCCACTAAATCCATACATATAATTGAGAAAAGAGCCTTCTCATACTTCCATTGACTTGACTTGTTATTGCTTGGGATGTCCAGTGGCTTTCAAAATGCATATTGATCACAATTTTGTATTCATGACTTGTGCTAAATTTATTTAAATTAGAGGAATGAAACTAGACAAACTAGGGTATTTTATGTTATTTCCAATGAATACGTGTAGGATTCAAATTCCCCCTCTCTTTTAGTTAAAAATTTTATATGATTGAGGTAATTTTAGAGAGCATTCAAATGGGAGAAGGAAAATATGGTAGAGATTGAAATTTTCATCCATTTCGTATAAATGGAAAGTGGAGATGAGTAGCATTTTTATCCAAACCCACAAAATGCAATCTCCGAAATCAAAATGAAAACTGGAAGAAAAATAAAAATAGGGAGCACAATTATATTTTTCCCCTAAAAATAGTTTTTCTTCCCTCTCAAATAATAGGAATATAATAATAATAAAAAAAGTAAAAAAAACTATTATTTCTTTCTTTATTTTTTTTTTCCTTCCTGCCAAACAAAGAAAAGATATATATATTTTCTCTCTCTCTCTCTCTCTCTCTCTCCCTCTTTTATTTTTATTTTTTATTTTTATCCCTTCCACCATATTTTCCTTCATTCAACTTTTTTTTTTTTTTTTTATCCCTTCTACAATATTTTCCTTCATTCAACTTTCATATCATCCATATAGTTTCTATTCTCCATTTTTCCTTCCTCCCAATCAAACAAAGCTAAAATGTATTAAAGAAAAACTAGGTATAACGTTGGCCCATTTAGAATAACCGAGACAGAATTAGTAAAAAAAAAAATATGCTGAACATAATTTGACCAAACTTCTACATTAAAAATTCCACATAAACTCTCAAAAAAAAAAAAAAAATTCCACGTAAACTTGACTTTTCTATTTTGACTCACCCAAAACTGAAATTGGAAAACGATAAGGTTGGTCTCGTTAATTTATTAATTGAACCAAGTTTTGCCTTGAGTGCTATTATTCTCCATTTTGTCAAATAAAATTAAAACGATTGAGGAGTAGATAAATTTATATATATATATATATATATATATTTATATATAACTTTTTATCATCTATATATTTTCTATTCTTCACTTTTTCTTCCTCTCAATCAAACAAAGCTAAAATGTATTAAAGAAAAACTAGGCATAACGTTGGCAAATTTAGAACAACCGAAACAGAATTAGTAAAAAAAAAAAAAAAATGCTGAACATAATTTGACCAAACTTCTACATTAAAAAATTCCACATAAACTCTCAAAAAAAAAAAAAAATTCCACATAAACTTTTTTTTTTATATGTGAGATGTCCATGTAAACTTGACTTTTCTATTTTGATTCACCCAAAACTGAAATTAGAGAACAATAAGGTTGGTCTCGTTAATTTATTAATTGGACCAAGTTTTGTCTTGAGTGCTATTATTCTCCATATTGTCAAATAACATTAAAACGATCGAGGAGTAGATAAATTTATACACTGGCCCACTGCGATACTCAAATCGTGTGGTGTTTGTTAGAGACTAAGAGTCAGCTTCAAATTTCTGTCAGACCTAAACTTGAGGTGAATAATGAGAGTTCTTTCAAGGATCGACTGGAAGAAGAGAGATTCAAATTGGAGTCAAAGATGAGTTTGGTTCAGTCACATTCAATGAAATGAAAGGATCTTAGAGCAATGGGTTTGGATCATCAATCATGCATGAAGGTAATCCAATAAATGTGTTAGGTATTGGGTGCCAATCTATTTGGTTGCTAAGTCACATTGCACGTGAAGACTTGCATGATTCAAAGCCATTCGTGATGATAAATACACCCACGAGCTCATTTCCTTTTGATAGGTGCATTCACTTGCATGTTCGTTGGTACCACCGTGCACTCTTGGTACAGTGGTCACTCCATAAGTATAAGTACTTGTGGGGTGTAGGGGGGCAAAAGTCAGGATTCAAGTCTCTAGAAGGAAGCTACACACACATATATACTTAGATTAGGTTAGAGTAGAAATTCTATTTTGTAAAAAAAAAAAAATTGCATGTTGGTTGGTGATGACAATGCAAAGGTGAAATAGCATATGAGAGAGAGAATTTCACAGTCAATTTGAACTCAATCACTTGCCAAAAAAAAAAAAAAAGAGAGAGAATCGAAGAAACCAATAGGATAAGTCCCAATGTAAGCCCCGATACCTAAGTCAGTAAATAACCAAATATCTAGATATTTATCTAATACATATTTGTAGTTTGGATTCCCCAATATATAGGCCCAGCACTATAGTAGTATAGTGTTTTTAAACTGAATTTAGCTGATTGATTTGCTTAATTTATTGCGACCATAATAATCAGAGGCATAATTGCCACATCATGGGTCTAATTTTGGATTCCCTTAATTTTGGGTGGAATTTCCCTTAATTATGAGAAGTTTGTGTGATTTTTCTCATGCACATTACAATCCAAGTATCCAAAGTCACAAATTGAAGAAAAAGTTTAATTTTAGTACACAGATAATAATTTGATGTACTTTTTTATAGTTTTTGTTCTCAAACCCTTTCCCCCCTAAACCTCCAATCACTTTATGCATGAGAAAGTGTCAATTCAGTCACAAGGCCTTTGGCTATCGACTTCTATCTTTCTATTTAGTTTATTAATGAAATGGTGAGACACCTCATTTTTTAGTAACCACTAACCAAGTCGAATTAATAACATATTTAAGGGATCAAGATCGAACCATGCTCAAATTTAAGGGACCAAAATCAAAATGAACCTGTATAAGAACAAAATTGTTCTCTTTTTCAAATTTTAGGAACCAAATTACAAATATTTTTAATTTGTAAAACTAAAATTGAACTTTCACCATTTTAGGCGCACGCGCGCAAACACACACACAAAATAAATAAATAAATAAACCCTATAATTTACCCTAGTTTTTTCTCCTATCCTTTTCAATAACAATTGTACATTTTAGCAAAAGAAAGGTCCAAACGGACCAACCCCAATAAATGCCCCTAGTACAATACACGAATGTTATAACTTATAGGACCACCCCAATAAAACCTAACTGCAACTAGCAGTGACTAGCACACCAAATATAAAAGGAAAAACTTATATTAATCTTTTTTTTTTTTTTTTTGAGAAACATATTATAACTTATATTAGTATAAGATCACATAATTATTTATTTATATATGCATGCCTCCAAGTGTGTAATGTTCGCCTTCATTCATAGTCAATGAATAGACCTACCAAATGCTAAATACAGCAAATGGACCATTGACCCAAAAGCTCATATTCAGCCAGCTAATTTCATACTACATGTCATGATCAGACTACTCCAAACTAAGCCAGAATTTTATTATATTGAAGAATGAAGACTGTGGGGGATTTCACAATTCGCTCCAATACCAATGAGCTTGGTCTGCGATTGAATGCTATAAAAGATTTGTGCCCCATCATCCTTCACCAATTGGTCGTTGGATAGATCGGTAAGGCACACGGTCCTACAAGTGGTATCAGAGCCTGGTCATAGGTTCGAGTAGTTGGAGCCGCATTGTGAGGGAGGGATTGTGAGGGATTTCACAATTCACTCCAATACCAATAGGTTTGGTCTGCGATCGAATGCTATAAAAGATTTGTGCCCCCTCATTCTTCACCAATTAGTCATTGGATGGATCAGTAAGGCACACTGTCCGACAAAGACTTTGACATATAGCCATATAGGTTATCTTCCTTGAGGTTTTAGACTGTTAAGCTGTTAAGGTATTATAGTTCAAGAGGATAATCCTTATTTTAGGTCTATATACTTAATTAGGTCTGTAAGTACTCTCAATTAAATAATTAAAAAAAAAAAAAAAAAACTTCCATCATATCGCATACTAACATTTAACTCAATTAACTCGAATAAGTGTCTAGTATTACTATCAGGGTTCGTGTAACAGGTTAAAGGATTAGATTTATTAGACACACTCTTTCAGTTGAAAATGAATCAGACTTGTTGCCTATTTTTCTTTTTTCTTTTATTTCTTGATAAGTATATTAAATATAAGCTTCATAAAACTAGGTTGGAAATATGCTATTATTCTACTCAATAAGTCTAAAGTTACAATAATTTTCACAAAATATTCTACAATTGTCAAGGTGTAATCAATTGTGAATGATAGATAATAAAGTGATGTTTGTGATAATCCCTAAAAAGAACCAATGAAAACTTACATCCTTAACTGTTGTAATAAAAATATTGTGAAAATAGTTTGTGTCCGTTGGCTATTGCATTACTTAATTCTATTAAATCAAAGAAAGTTTTCAAGTTCAACTTATTAAGCACTTAGCCAAAAAGAAAAGGAAAAAAAGAGTTCAACTCAATAAGCGTGGGCAGCTTTTTTTGTTTGAATCTCCCCTTGTAAAAAGGAAAAAAAAAATCAAAAACAAAACTTGCTTCAACAAGACCCATGACCCATCGTAGAACAATTTAGGGGCCAACCTGATGGGGGCGTTGGACTGTTATTTGGGCCAGCAACCATGATTTACACATTTGAGCCGATGCTGGCAGGCTTTCAAAGTGCAAATGTATCCTATCCTGTTCACGATTTTAGTTCATCCATGTTAGTCTTAATTGAAGTGGTATGAAACCCAAGCCCAATTGCTTAGTTCGGAGTTATAAGTGAATATTAGGCAGTATTAAGTGCCTGTTTGAAAATTTAGCGTACGTTGTTAAGAGATTTTTAGAAATATTGTTTAAGTTTTGAAAAAATACGAATAGATAAAAAAATATGTGAAAATAAAATACGTATTATGGTATTTAAATAATAATTTTCGTTATTTAAACACCGTTATCAAATGGTGCTTTATTTGCACAATTGCTCATTTATTAGAAGTGAATTAAAAGTACCTCACTTCATAAATATAAGTGCTTGTGAGTGTAGGAAGACAAAGACTGAAGTTTAAGTTTTCAGAAGAAAGTTTCACACACATATACATTTAGATTAGAGAGTGGAATTTCTATATTGTAACATATATATATATATATATATATATATATAAGTGGATTAAAAGTACGATTATATCTTTAAAAAAAAATACACAATACCAAAAAAAAAAAAAAAAAAAAGAAGAAGAGAGAGAAAGAAAAAGAAAAAGAAAAAGATTATAAAAACTAAAGGGGAAAATAGTTGACAAATGCAACCTAAATGATCAATTATAAATATACCCCCAAAATTCATTGGTTTGTAGTTTGTCTGTATGAATTCTGGCAATTGTATGAATTTTTATTGATATTTATGTACAATTTAAACTTTAATTTTTTTTTTTTAAACAAAACAAAGTGTTAAAACTTTTATTATACACAATTCTTAGCAACAGCCATATTTAATAATGAATCAGTTCTGTTTTTCTTTTGCAGTAATTCCTTGGGCAATATATAGATGAGTACTCCACATTCCTTACTACAACCATTCTCTACCATTCTAAGATCTAACCAGCCTATTTTCAAGCCCATAGACATATCCTTAAGTTGATAAAGAACCAGCATATAAAAGACTGATAAAGAGCAGATAAATAGATATATTTGGGGTAGGAAAAAAAAAGTTGAAAACCTAGAACATATTTAAGCATTACATATAATATAGGAATAAAAACTGAGTCCTACAATTGTTCAATTATAGCAATAAACCCATCATTTTTTGGGGTGATTTACAATCTCACCCTGATCTTCTGTTGCTGGAAATATCAACCATTCATCTGGAGAAGTACTTTGATCATTTGCATCAGTAAAAGGTGGCTCCCCAAGTTTTGGACCTTCCTGCTGACACTGGCTAAACAATGCCCCCAAAGGGTACTTTGTTTCCTCATTATATTTGCTATCTAATGTCTTCAAAAACCCCAGCCACCAAGTATGAGAAGCCTGGTTGTTCTCTCCCCATTCAAACTCTACAGCTTCCATGCCTGGTTGTGGTGGTGCAGCCAATATTGATGGTGCAGTTGTGGACCAAATGGGTTCAGGAATAGGCATGGTCATGGTCATAGACTCCAATGAATAACAATATTGTGAACCACCAAAACTAGGCCTTATAAAATCGTAGTTATTGTAGGTGTTACCTAATAATATAGGCTGTGCATTTGTAACACACGATGATGATGATGATGATGATGATGAAGTTGATGAGGATCTGTGGATATGCAAGGCATGTGCAATCTCTCTTCTAGCTTTAGCCATGTTGATGGCACAATCTTGTGATGATGATGCTCTTCTTGTACGTGATGGCCTTGTTCTCATGGGCTTTTTTAGTGAATTTCTCTTTTCTGAGCCCATATTTTGATTATTTTCCAGGGCTTCAACTGGGTTTGCTTTGTTATCCATGTTCACAAAGACAAAATATTCTAAGAGGTTGAAACTTGAAGGTCTGCGAGGTCTAAAAACTATAAATTAAGTGAAAGGAAAAGATGGGTGAGGAAAAGGTGACATGTATGCTGATTGTTGACACGTGGGAGGTCTAATGGACACATCAAATCTGTTTAAGAAGGGGGACTTAAATCGAGGGAGCTGTTTTAGTAACACAAATTATTTCAATTTTTTTTTTCATAATTTTGATATGACAAATTATCTCACTTTTGCGTAGATTTGCCATTTTTTTTTTTTCATTAATTACACCATTTTACATCACAATTATTTTTAGGAGTTGTAAAAAATTGTATGTCCCTCAACTTTTCCTATGTCGAGGTAACTCTAGGATCACCTCTATGGTACTCTTTTGCAGGCTTTAGAGAGCAAGTGATGGTAGATTGACAGGCCACCAGTGTGCACTTACTAAGCATCAAGCAACCCCAAGTTTGTGAGATCCTGTCATCATAATTTGTTCTGACACGATAGGATTAGTGCACAGTTGGATCGGATAAGAAGTCATTCAATACAAGCGAAAATGATAAGAAATAATTATTTTTTTCAATAATATTAAAACTACACACTCTATAATAAGACAATTGTTTTATGTGAAAGATTATAATTGATAAATAAAATATTGTAGATTTATGTGATAAGAACATAAAATTAATTATAGTCTATCACATTTTATTACATTAGACATAAAAGTATAAGACAATTATAGAAAATGTGCCCAAAAATGTGACACTAGCATTAATTTTTTTAATAAGAGTTAAATATATTACCATCTACGTGCCCATAATCCTTGCCCCAAGATCACCAAACAATTTGTGTTTGAGGAAGTTCCAACTCTTCTAAGAAGTGCGGTGGATAAGAAATCTGTAAGATTAACATCTTAAATATAGCACCAGTGTACTAAGATTTTAAAATATATCATAAGGAAGTTCGAGCGGAGTTAATATTAAATTATTGTATATATTTCTAATAATCCATATAAAAAAAAATAATTGAATTTATATATAATTAATGCCCAGTTGTTCTAGAATTCAAGATCCTTACTACTAACATATATGAATTACTAAAGACATTTATAGCAAACTCTAAAGAAGAACAGAATGGAAGAAGTTTATCAGTACTAAAACTACAAACAAAACAATTTCCCTAAATTTCTAATAATCTATGAGTTATGAAGCAAAATTGTTAATATATCCTGAAAGATGATAAATAACAAAACTAGGCTAGCTATGTTCAAATAAAACTAATGCCGAAGACCAACATCTTTCACATCAATTTGCCATAACTCTGAAGTGAAATCAAGCTGCCCTTGAAGCTAAAGACTTGTAGAAGATCCATTCGTTTAGAGCCATTAAGTTTACAAATTTTATACCACTCCACCTCATCACTCCCCAAATTATAATGGGCAACAGTACTAGTACCTCCATCCTTAAAAATTAGACCACTTTCGGAGGGACATACAGAAGATATGTAGCTATTACCGAGGTACATAGAGGGGGCTGCAATATATAGTGAAAATTCTTTCACCCATTGTTTGGTGTTCCAATTCTTCAATACCCATATCACAACCCTGGCTGAATTTGACTGACATTCAACAATTGCCAAATCTCCTCTAAGATTTATTAAGTAGCATGGATGAAAAGAGTCAATATGAATGTCAGCTGGATGAGGAATCAATTGAAACTATTCCTTGCCAATGTCAAAAGAAACTATCATGCCCTTCAAATTGTCAATTTCAAATCTAGTGTCAGCAATCCAATGTATGGCTTCATTAACATAAATAGGTTTCCATATAGGATAAGAAGGAATGCTAGAAATCTCTCTCCATGATGTTGAACCCAAACTTTATACTTGAGTCCCTAATTTGTACCTCATGGTGTCGAAATCTATTTCTTTGTAGAACACATGAACAGCCTTGTACATATTAGTTGAAGTATCAAAACCCAATCCATAGCTTTCAAAATTTGGCATAGACTTATATTCCAATGTCACTGGTGGCAGAATAAGACTTTCTTTTCTTAGGGGATTAGAGAGAATCACTTTAGAAAGGCTTGAAATGCAAAGCAAGCCCTTACAAAAACTCTGTAGATAGTATTGTTCTATTCCATTTTCAGTTTCCTTGGACTCCAAATTCAGCAATGGCTGCTTGTTGCTTGTGATGGGCCTCAAAACCCCACGATTATCTTCCAATTCATACAAACTCGACATTTCAGTTCTGTCATGAAAGCCTAAAAGAAGTAGGACTAGTGGTTCTTCATCACCAGCTTGTGTTCTATGCATGTTTGCAAGACATGGGTCGTCAATGATATTGCACCAAAGCTTAGAGACACACCTAAATCGCAAAAGTAACTTTACAGGCAATCTTGAAAAGATGTTGTCCATAATTTCACGAGGGAGCTCCGCCATGATCTTCTTGTTAAACTTGAATTGTAGGAGAGGCACTCTTCTTATTCAACCCTGTTTACTTGGTGTCCAAGCCACAAAAGTTGTACAGTGTGTTGTGCGATCCTTCTACTAAGTTTAACAAAAGTAATTTCTTATTCAAATTAAATTTGTTTATTTTTAGATTATTTATCAACAAAGGATGAGTATTTTCATAATAAAGAAATAAAGCTTATCCCAACAAAAAAAAAAATAATCATTAACATACGAGAGCTATAAACACTACACAGTTCTGGTTAGCCTACAAAAAGCACTTGCGGCAAATCAAAGTTTAATTTTCAAAAAGTCAAACAATAAACTGAAGGCATTATACAAAAGAATCTGTATCAAATTCATCGAATATTTTTCTACTATTAATTTGTTTTTTGATTGAAAATAAAAACAAACAAGAAAAATTAATTAATACTTTTGAAAGCACTGGCTTCAAATCAAAACAAAATTTTTAAAAAAAAATATTAAAAAAAAAAGTGAAAGCACTCACTGCCAAAATTATTGAGTGCTTATGGTAACCAAGAAGAATCACATAACATAAGCATGTAAGCGAAGAAAAAAAAATTAGAGCGAGTAGGGTTAGGGTTTTTGATAATACCTCGGTCTGATTTAAGTAGAGCGCAGTGCCTACCGACTTTGATCAGAATAAAGGGATTTGAAGGTTTCTAGGAATCTATTTCTCTCATCCTCTCCTCTAACTAGTGCAGTGGCTTATAAATATAATAACAATATATAAGTCTAGATTCTCAACAAAAAAAAAAAACAATATATAAGTCTATCTATTAAATCGCCCAAGAAAAAAAAAACGTATAATATAACGACCAAAAATATTTAAAGATAAGATAACGTTAAAATCTTTTTTTTTTTTTTTTTTTTTTTTGAGAAGAACGTCAAAGTCTAAATTAAAAGTTAAAAAGACATTATTCAACTAACTTAAAAAGACCTCCCTCAAAAAAAAAAAAAAGAGATCTATCGCATGTAACGTCAAAATCTAAGGGCACGTTTGGTAGACTATAATAGATACTGTAATGTAATAGATATTCCTATAGCATAGCTATCAGTTGTTTGGTTATGTTTATATTACAATTGATAATTATTCTTTATGAATAGCTATTCTTAAAAATGAGGAGTAATTATTCATTATCAAAAGTACTGAATATATATTCTTTCACCTTATGTAATAACTTTTTAATAAAAATTCCTAAAAAGCCATTAGTTGCCACATTTTCAAAATAAAAGAAAATAAATTTTCCTTGTTGTTAATTA
Organism: Quercus ilex subsp. ballota; assembly: GCA_032727855.1. Taxonomy (NCBI): domain Eukaryota; kingdom Viridiplantae; phylum Streptophyta; class Magnoliopsida; order Fagales; family Fagaceae; genus Quercus; species Quercus ilex. The sequence goes on from CM064914.1 coordinate 36,142,279, forward strand.
TTAGCTCTATTTTGAACACCCTAAAATCACTGTATTTTAGGAAATTTGACTTTAAAATAATTTAATTACTCCTTTTTTTTTATACTTTACTAAATTGTTGATGCATATTCAAGATTTTATTCCTAAATGGACACCAAACTAATGAATAGTAATACTTATTACATTCCAACTTAATATATTCCTTGTAATACTTATTCATATTCCCATGTAATAATCATTACAATTTACCAAACGTGCCCTAAATTATATATTGCAATCACCAAGCCAATTTTACTAATACCTATCGTTCAACTAACTTAATATTGTGAGTTCCAGTTAGTTCAACTGATAAAGTTTATAATGGTTGAATAAGAAATCTGGGGTTTAATTCTCACCTACATTAAATATCGATTGATATCTTCATTTCTTTTTTTTCTTTTTTTATGGGAATAAGGATCCTCTTCTAACCAAACTGAAAAATCATCTACGCCTAAAGCATATTTAGCTAATAAATGAGCCGGCTTATTGCCTTGCCGCCGGACACGAGAAAAATCAACCTATCTAAATTCCTGAGCAACTAAAAGAGAGCTAGAAATGATGGCAGCCACCGATGATGGAGGGGGAGAAAGTTCCTTCAAAGCATTGATCACCAAAAGGGAATCACCTTGAAGAATAAAGTCTTGAATAAGGAGGTCTTTCGCAAATTGCAGCCCAATCTCCACTGCCTTCGCTTCAATTTCCACTGCTTTGAGAGGAGCCCAAATCTTCTTGCTAAGAGCGCCAATAGTGTTACCTTGCTCATCTCGTATCAAGACTCCCACACCCGCAACTTTCCGATCAGCAAAGACAGCCCCGTCAATGGTGGTGGCTTCTAGAACTCAGGCTGAACTACCTGTCTTTGCTCAGGCTCCTTAATTCATTCTTGGTACTCCGCAAAGCATCAGACCCAATCCTTAAGGCACTCTTCTTTACTCCTCCATTTCGAACCTCATTTCTATTCGTCTACAACGACCATGCCACCATGACCATCTTTTCAATCAGTTCTTTATCCCACTCAGCTTCAACCACGTCATACCAGACCATATCCATGAAAGAATGGAAGTGAATGGATGTCTACGTATGGAAAAGCTTCAGGTTATCCCACACATCCTATGCTCGACTACAATCCCAAAACAGATGGCTTGAAGTTCCACACCCGAGTTACACAGCTCACAGCAACAATCAACCAACACCTTTCGCCGCACTAAATATTCTTTGGTGGGAAGGGTATCTCTACAGGCTCTCCATGCGAAATGGCGAACCTTATGAGGGATATTGAGCTGCCACAGTTGCTTCCAAAATCTTCTCAGCCTACTGTCATCAGATTTTTTAATCTTTGTGATAAGTAAATTATTGGGTGCAAAAACCAAAGAGTCTAGATTCAATTAGATTTTATATATATATATATATATATATATATAATTGTGATTGTTTTTATATGTACCCATGCATAAACACAGAATTACACACTCATCTATATATCTATATATATATATAATAATAGGTAAAACTAAGGGAAAATTCAATTAGATTTCAAATCGGAATTCAATTAGAGTCTAAAATTGCGCCACGTATCTCATTTAATCTAAATTTTTAAATTTTTGTGCCAAGTGAGTAAAAATTGGATTTCAATTAGAGTTTAATTTTGTGACATGTGTCCCATCTAATCTAAGTTTTTTTTTTTAATTTTTGTACCAAATGAATTAATTTAGTGTAAAAAACGAGAAATCCAATATAAGTAAACCTTAAAAAAATATAATTTTTGAATGATTTTATATTCATGAGCCCTTTTTTTTTGTAGAAATAAAAACAATTCAAGTTTATAAGTCATCTATATATATATATATATATATATATATATATATATATATATTAATAAGTAAAGCTGAGAGAAAATCCAATTAGATTTTAAATTGGAATTCAATTAGAGTATAATTTTGCACCATATGTTCTATCTAATCAAAAATTTTAAATTTTTGAACCATGTTAGTTAGTTCAATGTAAAAATTAAATTTTAATTAAAGAGTTTAATTTTACAGCACGTGTTTCATCTAATTGAAATTTTTTTAATTTTTTTTCCAAATGAGTTTATTTAGAGTAGAAAATGAGGAAATATAAATAAATCATAAAAAAAAAAAAAAAAAACATAATCATATATCTAACACTATATGTGCGTTTAGATACAGCTTATTTTGCTAAAAACTGAAAACAATAAAAAAAAAAATTCCAGTTACTGTTCATTACTGTTCACTACTGTTTAGCACTGTTCATTTACTTATTTGCGCTGTTCATGTCCCATGAATAGTGCAAAAAACACTAAGCTAAAAAAAAAAAAAAAGCAGACACAAACGTGAGACTTGGACGCGCAAACCAAACGGACACTATATATAAAATTAGAGGAAGAGAGAGTTTGAATGATTTTATATTTACGAGCCTTTTTTTTTTATAACTAAAAACAATTCATTTGGCACAAAAATTATATATATTTATATTAATAGGTAAAATTTAGAAAAAATCCAATTAGATTTTACAATTAAAGTCTAATTTTGCGCCATGTGTTCTAAATTATTATTTTTTAGAGAGAGTTTTATTTTTTAATTTTGGAATCAAATATGGGACCATATCATAAATATCTATTCAAGTGAGTTATTGTGTACAAAAACCAAAGAGTCTACAATTAATGAACATAAAAAGATTTTTTTTTTAAAAATTGACAATTTATACCTAATAACATTCTTATTTTAAAGAGTTAAAAAAATATAAGAATGACTATCAATAATATTTAAATTATATATATAAGATTATTATACTATACATCTTAATGTGTATCTTTTAAGTATATCTATGCATATACATGGAGTTACAAGATAGTTATTATAATTCATGAAAAATGCGTGCATATCGTTCATACTCAATACAAAAAGAAAGCATTAATTCATGAATCATTTATGGCTAGTTACATGTTGTTTGACTTGGAAAATACTTAAAATGTTTGGTTGCTTGATCACATTTATTGCATTAGAATCATATTTATTTTTATTATTTAAAAGCTTATTTGTTGAAAGTAGGTAAAAAAAGAAGAAGATAATTATACTTAGAAAAAAAATAAGAAATTAAAAATGCTATATAAATAAATAAAGTAAAATATAGCTAGTATTCCTAAAGTTTTGGCTAATGCTAATTAGGTCCAAGACATTTCAAAAATAACCAATTTAGTCCCTAAGCTATATGCCATAGTTAACATTTTATTTGTGGACCAAATATGCTATTTATGAAATGTTTTTGAACTAGTTTGGTATTAGCCCAAACTTCAAGAATGTTCACTATATTTTACCCACATAAATAAATGAAATTAAATTCTATAAGGACGTGATGTAAAACTCATGTTTTACTCATTCAATCCTAACATGTCACATTATCTTATCACATATTTAAGAATAAACACAATCACACTCAATCAATTCTAATACCCATATATAAATCCAACCAAATTGGAAATCTATCGAGATGTTATTAGGTATAGTAGGATGTATTGAATTTTAAGTAAAATGCTGATGTGACAATCACTTATTAGATGGATAAAACATGAGTTTTACACCACGTCCTTATAGAATTTAATCTCTAAATAAATTACTTCAAAACTATAAATAATTCCAAATACAAATCATCCTTCCATTAAAAAGAAAAAAAAAACACACAAATCACATTTTTTTTTTTCTTATTTTCTAGAAACTAGTGCATTTGTTGTAATAAATCTTGAGTCAGTTGAGTGTTGTTTTTCTTGTTTTTTTTTTTTTTTTTTTTTTGGATATAATAAGATGGTGAAAAAGAGAAAAGTGACCAAACATAGAACATCATAAAATATGTCATTATCACCAAACTATCACTTTAGTCCCCTTTTTCTTTAATAAAAACCCCAATCTTGAGTTATCCTATGACTACTATTAATTTTAATATATCCGACAAATTTATCTGTCTAATATCTTTTGGGTATCTCTTGCTTCGAAATAAAGACGGATTCTCTAACTTTTGTTGAGTTATTGGGCTAATAAAGGCAAGTGATATTAATAATGCCTTTTTGAGATTCAATTGTCGAAGAATAGAGAAGTTTTTGAGCAGTAAAAAATGTAGCACAAATTGGAAATTACAGGGAAGCCAACTCTAGAATAGATGTCCTCGCAAGAGCTGGATGTGTCCCGCAACTGGACTTTTTTTTTCCTATTACTTCCATCCAGGGCATGTCTTGGAGGCTTTAAATTCTCACTATTATGACACCAGTAGTTCTGCAACTTACAATTACGGACTATTCTACAATATTTTAACAAATTATTTATATAAAAAATTTTATTAGTTTTTATATTAATTCACCATTGACATTACTTTCTTACTTATTAATAATCACTCACTATATCAACCATTTATAAATAATAAAAAAATTGTAATATAATTTGTAACTTTAGCATTTTTCTTATGATATTATATGTGCTTGATACTCTTAGTCACGTAACATGTGTTTCTCAAAAAAAAAAAAAAAGGTCATGTAACATGTAGTAGATGTGGCACCAATCATAATGTCAATTTATAAATATTTTGTAATAAAAATGACTACAGATTTAACATTTTCCATTTTTTTTCACCGAAATATTTTTATAGTAAATCATTGATTGGTCAAAGCATAAGCTTCCAAATCGCGCATATCCCGCAAAATTCTATAAACAAGCTTTGCCATTTATTTATTTTTTTCTTTCACTTTCTTAGTTTCTTATTCTTTTATTTTTTTTCCTTTTTAAAATGAAAATTTTGTGGTTTTCAGTTCCAAAAGGTTAACACTTAGCCATCGCATCAATTTTTATATGACTTGTAAACTGCATTGACAGACAAACAAAGGAATCCTTCAACTAAGTTATATGAAAGTTTTTGATCCCAGACAAAAGTTATGATTCAGCTTTGAACTAAATGTATCTTTTGGTCTCACAGAACAAGCAATTTCTTATACATTACATGATAGCTCTATATCTTTCGCTGTGGATATGCAAATCCATGATGATCATTTCGTTACTACTATTAAAATGTGTATTATAAGGCTCTGACACATTAATCTCTTTAACATATTAGATTATATTCGATATCCAAATCTTTGCTGGATTGAAACATTGGTATATAAATATGAAACTTGTTCAACAATGGTTGGTGGATTTAATAGTAATCTAGTGAATATGATTGCTGTCAAGTACATACGTTCAACTTGATACGAGTATCTTCTACTTTCTTTTCTGACCCATGCCTAGCTGCTCCAAGCTGCCGAGACCAGTGAACCGTGACTCTCTCTCTCTCACTCCTCAGGCAGAGAGGCTAATATTTTACAATTACTCACATCTTGATGAGAATATTTTTGTACAAACAACATACACCCTGTACGGCATCATATCTTGGGTAATCTGTCAATAATATCAGTATAAAATATGGTAAAGTTATTATTAATTTTATCACAAAAAAATTTACAAAGTGAGTTCCAATAAATGTGATTGGTAACATGATATTTTAACAATATAATAAATGAATAAAAATTTTAATTATTTTTTTGTTATACATTTAAAATTTAATATATCAATTTGTAAGACTTTGTAAGACTATTGCAGTAAATTATAGCACCATTAGCAATACTATATTTTAAGGGGAATATTGTAATCGAGTGGGCACTTGGAATGAATAAACAACTAACACCACGTACGGCTTCAGAGTTTGGATAATATGACAATATTATAAAATGAAAAAAAAAATCAATTTTATTATATATAAAAATATTTAATTAATCACTTCCATAACATATTACATAAATGCCTTAATTAATAGTTTTGTGATTAATTACACATTACTTGTTTGCAAGATTTATGTGATAAAATTGGCTTAATATTTAGCATCATTCTTATAAAATGGTTTTTGTTATAAGTTTTAGTTAACTAAATTAGTAAAGCGTTTAGTGATTAAATAAGAGATCTGGGGTTTAATCCTTACTTACACCAAAAACCAATTAGTATATTGGTATAATGATAAAAAGCACAGTTATCAGAAGTGTACACAGTTGAAACTCTATTAAAAAAAATAGCTTTTATTTTCTATTTTTTTTTATATTGAATATTAAAAAACTAGTTGCATGAATAATGTGGTTACCTCTCTTTCATGCAATCTAATGCTGAGATCACATGAGATTTGAAATTCATCCCTCATCTACACCAAAAACCAACTAATATTTTGGTCTGGTGATAAAAAGTACAATTATCAGAAGCGTATACAATTGAAACTCTATAAATAAATAAAAATGATTTTTGTTTTCTATTTTTTTTAATTGAATATTAAAAAACTAGTTGCATGAATAACGTGGTTACCTCCCTTTCATGCAATCCGATGCTGATCACATGGCTTGGACGATACGTCGAAAGTTTATTGGACATTTCGGTTTAGGTGTTTGGTGGCCTCCGCTTCGGATGGGAACTCAATGCATTTCAGATATTGGAGCCTACTGTGCCTCAAATTTTAATTTAATCACAGTTATTAAGTGATGGAAGAAGACAGAGAATAACAACTCACGGTGCAGTTATATTTGAACATTGACAGCTTCCAAGTTTAAAAGGGTTTTCTCAATGATGAATTCCAAAGTTTGATTGAGGATTGAGCTGTCCTTGACGACCTTTCAGATATATTTATAAAGTTTGAATAGTGCAAGCCAGTAGAGAGAGAAAGAAAGACCATGCTCTAACCAAAAAGTTTGATAGCATATTGACCTTTATTTGGCAGGATTTGGAGTTTTTGGCCGTCTAAATTTTTGACCTACAATTTTATTTGGACCTTTGCCAAGCACCCATTGAAAAAGGCTTGAGTTGGGGATTGAAATTTCATTACTTCTAGGAAAATTTTACCATAAAAAAAATGCACAAGCAGCCTCTTTCACATCAAAGTAACAAATCATGATAGACGGTAAAAAAGATACGGCTGCTTATATGTTTTTTTTTTTTTTTTTGGGATAAGATATATGGCTGTTTATATGCATTGCATTTGACAATCCTATCACATTTTCAAGAGCGTATCACACCAATTGGTCATGATAGTTGTACGGTAGTTCTAAAGTTCTAAGACATCCTCACACAAAGTAACAAAAAAATTTTGTTTTAGAGTAATACGGAAAAGTTATTTAAACATGGGCTAAAAATCACCACCTCCTCAAATATGGGTGAAATTTAAATCATATAATGAAAAATGAAAATTTTAAACATGAAAAAAAAAATTTATATATAGAGTTTCAACCTATATATGGTGTTCACTTCTGCAAACATGAAATTAGGTGTGCATTTGGTTTATCTTTTCTTGCCTTAATTTATTAATTTGTTTATTTACTTATGTCTAGTCTTTTTAAAAAAATTAAGATACAATTACACCTTTGCTAACTCTCAAGGAATAAACAAATATGTTTTTAAACTCATACTAGATAACAGGTTAAATAAACAAACTTATTACAAGAAAAACACACCATTTTGGTGTCCTGATTCTTAATATAGCAGCAGTTTACATAAATTCTAATTAGAATTGTGGATTCAAATTCTGTTTTCTGAATTTGTTACAAGCCCACACAATTTCTTGAGGTGGTAATGCCACCATCTACAACAAGGTTATGACCACTAACATATTTGGATTCATCACTAGCAAGGTAAAGGGCAGCTTCAGCTATATCTTTAGCCCTCAAGGTTGGACCTTTCAAGTTGGCAAGTCCTCTCACAAAGTCCTCCATTTTCTCAACTTCTTGTTCCCGAGGCATCCCAAAATCCATGCAATCCTCTTCTTCATCATCATCACTCCTCCATGCATTAATTAACATGGATGTGGCAACCCCAAATGGAGAAATGCAATTAACTCTAATCCCATACCGACCTAATTCACAAGCTGCATTCTTTGTAAGCCCAACAATGGCATGCTTTGAAGCTGTATAAGCATGTGGACCAAGCCCTCCCATAACTCCAGCTACACTAGCTGTGGAAATAATGCACCCACTTCCTCTAGGAATCATTACACGTGCAGCATGCTTTATTCCTAGTGCCATGCCTCTCACATTGACACGCATGACACGATCGAATTCATCGATATCAAAGTCTGCAATGCTCTTGTGAGCCTTGGATTGATTTCCAAGAACACCAGCATTGTTGAAAAGGATGTCAAGCTGTCCATAGTGAGAAATGGTGGATTGGATTAAATTCTCAACATCTTCTTCTAAGCTAACATCACAGTGAAAATAGGCAACCGAAGGAGCTAAGGAATTAGCAAGCGCATTTCCAAGAGTGTCTTCAACATCAGCAATGATTACTTTGGCACCATGTTTGGAAAAAAGCCGTACTGTTGCTTCTCCAATCCCTCTAGCACCACCAGTGACAATGGCTACTTTTCCCTCCAACCTATACAACAAGCACGAAAGAATTCTTTAGTAAATTTTGTTTCATCTCAAACATGTACAATGAATAGCAAAACCACATTTACACAGAGCTTGCCAAAAAAGCTCAACTTCTACAATCACAACATGAGACCAAGCATTACAGCTAGGTAATTCATTTTAGTACAGAATATGAAACACTCCACAAACTACACAAAATTCTTTAGTTGTTTTTGTTCATTAACATTATCATTACCCAATTAGTGAAAAAAAATCATTATCAATAATTGGAGAAGGTAAAAAGAGTTAGTACCTTCTAGGGGAGGGAGGAACATTGTTTTCCCTTCCTAAGACATGAATTCCCTGAAGGGTTTTCTCGTTCATCACTTGGACAGACATGTTCAATCACAGTAAAGCAAAATTATGGGAGAGAGAGAGAGAGAGAGAGAGAGCGAGAGAAAGAGAGGGTTTGGATGTGCAAATGAATAAGGTTCGAAGAGATTTTATAGGCAGTGAATATATGCCTTATGTGAGTGGGCTGTGTGAGTGGACTATGTAATAAAAAAAACCTTCTTTTGAAAGTACCTGCTTTTTTAAAAGAGAGAATGCACTATTTAGCTATAAATTGGTGAATATGTCGGCTAAACGAAGGTGTTTTTTCAAACAAGATCTTGATAGGCTCTAAACGAGTGAATTGGTCGCCAAAATTATGGTCAAAGTTTCAGAGTTTTCTTAAACAAGGTCTTGGACTTTGAACTACCTAAGCATATAGACCATGGTTAATTTCCTTGTGCTAGATCTTTGTTGATGCTTAATTTCCTAGCTAGCTGTCTTAAGCACAATTTTCATGAACTTCCTTTTCAAGAAACCATGGCTTTGATTCTCAACCAATTCTCAACCAAGAAAGAAAAAAATAAACAATGGCTTTAATTAACATGAACATGATTACTTGGAGTCAACTATACCGAAAAATTCACCTTATTTTCGTTTCATGTTTCTTCTCCCTCACATGAGGGTGGACCCCACAAGTTGTGAGGTCCACCCTCATGTGAAGGAGAAAAAAATGCAACCGGAACACAGAATAACTTCTCCAACTATACCGCCCATATAACTAGAGGTCAAGATCACTAGCATGACCATGACATCATTGATGAAGTCCTTTTTATTTAACCCATAATCTCCTCTATTGGTGGAATAATTCATATTCAATTCAAAAGAATGGTGGCAAGTGGACTGCTATTAATGCTTATTGTTTTTTTGAGTGAAAGTTGTAGAGAGAGGCTAATGCTTATTGTTTAAGCAAATCATTTGGTGCAAATTAGTTCTTTCAAGTCCATGTCTACGACTTTTTTATGATCTACCTGCAGATTTATGATGGCTCTAAGGCCATCACAAGTCACGTTGGGGTGTTTGGTAATATATTTTAAACAATAATTTTTAATATTTAAACAATATTACACGTATTTTTATATATTTTTTCACTCACATATATTTCCAAAATATACAAACAATATTACTAGAACAACATTACCAAATAGGTCATAAATTGATCGAGCCTCAAAGTAGCTCCAATTACCAAGTTCATCACCATCATTATTTTGATGTCATTCGAGTTTGATCAAAATTATTATTATTATTTCCATATTGATGTGTCTATTATGGCCAATCACTCAAGCCCATGATTATAAATTTTGTCTGTAACAATGTTGGCACAGGAGGTCCAATTAGATCAATAAAGTTTTGTCTGTTACAATGTTGGCACAGGAGGTCCAATTAGATCAATAGGTCAAACCTGGCATGTTGAATAAAAAATTTGAAATTCAAACTCTGTCCATTATTGATGTATAATTATTTGAATTTTTTTATTAAAAAAAAAATTGATTGATATCATTGGCATAATGATAAAAAAAAAAATGGAATTCAAACTCTATCCATTATTGGTGTATAATTATTTGAAAAGTTTTATAGAAATCAACTGGTATCATTGGCATAATGATAAAAAACAATTATCATTGGTATAATGATAAAAAAAACAATTATCATGGAATAAACGTTAAAAGTTGAAATATTATCATATCTAAAAATCTTTAAATTGTCATGATAATTTGGGACTAAATGGAAATCAAATCTAGAAAATCTTCTTGTTTAATTAGAATCTAAATGGCATATGTGTTTATGAAGTTTTAATAACTGATGTGGACGGTTTTAACTTTTAATTGACAATGTCCTTTTTTTTGGGGTTGAGAAAATTGACAATGTACTTAATTAGTATAGTCATTTTACAAAATTGGGATTAAGGAAGTTATGATAATTGGGGTGTGATTCTGAGTCAGATGTGAACTTTATAACAAGGTTCGGACAAATTGCATTACTCAATCTGTAAAGACCAACACAGAAAGCATGGGGTCATTGGTTATAATTGTTACAATAATAGTAGTACTTTTAACATTCTATAGTTTTTTTAGTGAACTCTAAAGAAGAAAATGACGTTTATGAAAATAGTGACGAATATGTTTTCCAATTATATATTGCAATAAAATTTTGGGACGAAAGCGTCGACGTAACAAAACAAAAGCAGAAGGCCGAACTTGTAAGGTGTAGTAGTGTTAAATCAAACAAAATTCCAAGCACTAGCCAACATTTTGTAGTCAAAAAATAGGACAAGATAAGATGCGATGGACAATTTTGTTTGTTCTACTGCTTTTACCAAGTTGGCCTTTGTTGTTTATAAATGTGAGACTCAAATGTGGTGAGAGCTATTAATATTAGTTCAATTAACCATAGAACACCATTGGTGCGATGGTCACTCTACAAGTATAAATGCTTGTGGAGTGTGGGGATAAGGATCGGGATTCAAGTTTCAAAGAGAGAGTTTCACACACATTTACACTTAGATTAGACTAAAGTAGAATTTCTATTTTGTATAAAAGATTTAAAATTAAAATTTTAAAAAAAAAAAAAAGTTCAACTAAAAAACTTCAATTACTTTATTTGATTGGCCTTATTAGCGGACCTTCCATGTAGGACTTAAAAATTAATCACCCCTAATCATGTGTTAATTTTTTGCAACGATGGTCCCCATTGATGTGTTCCCATAATACAGAAAGAAAAATGATTCCCCACATAATAACAAAAAAAAAAAAAAATACAAAAAAAATTATGAAATAAGGGTATCGTATTCTTTATATAGTGATCTTTATATAGTGTTTACTCTTCCTTTTTGTTTTTACTTTTCATTTTGATTGATAAATAATGGGAAATGGAAGAGATGGAATTTGATATCAGTTTATAACTTAGTTTTTAGTTTTTAATTTTTATATATAGCTTTTTAAAAACTATGTTTTCTCATTTTTTTTTCAAATTACAATTATATTTTAACATATTTTCAGTACAAATTTTTTAATAAAATGTTAAATAAAATGTTTCCAAATAGACATGGCTGGATTATCACTTAAGATGTCAAATACTCGTAAAGGATGTGGTTGCCGGATTATCACTTAAAAGTTTAAAACCCCATTCTATACTTTCTTTCTTTTTCTTTTCTTTTTTTGTTGTGTTTCTTGGTGGGTGAGTCCAGTGGGCTAAAACCACTACAATGAGGCTAATAACATTGTTGGACTTGGATCAAAGATGTGAGCCCAAGAGCTTAAAACCATTTGATCAGCAAATCACAAGACCATAGTCACCAATTGGGCTGGAATGCTAGGACCACAATTGAGATTCTATTCAATTTAAAGTTTAAACACGTAGTTGGGCTGGAATGCTATCCCAAGTTGAATCAAAGAGCCGAGCTCGGAAGCAATAGTGGTGGAGTTTTTTGGGCCTTTAGCTAAAAACACCGGCTCGTCGAACCTGTCTCTTGTCATCGTGTCATGCTAAGATTCTGAAACTGACTAGATTGGCAACTTTTGCAGTTGGGACAAGGCTTAAATTCTCTTCTAGTCCAACAACTTTAAATTATCTGCTGAGGGTCTCTAATTTAATGTATTCATAAGCAAAATTTGATCACCCAAGGTGAGTAGTCTAATGACAAAGGCCTTACGCTTATTTGGTTTGATTGGGGATTTTGATGGAACTGAGGTTATAGTTGAACCCACCTGAGAGAGTGTGGTCTTACATTCCCATTTCTATAAGCTCTCATCTAAGCTCTTAGACATTAATTGTTTTCTCAATGAGTAAGTGTCACAACTTGCTGTGGTCACCCCCAAACAGTGACAGTAAAAGAATCTCCTCTTCCTCTTTACCTTGAGAATACACTATACATGTGTTTATTTCCAATTTTAAGATGTCCATTCGATTTTAAGTTCTATTGCAGCCTCAGAGTCATGAATAATTCCTTCACTTTATACCATAAACCAATTATGGGTGGCCAAGAAATTGAAGGAAAAAAAATATGAGTTAGCTTTAAATACTAAAAGTCACACAATTGTGTAATCTTGTCAATAGTCAATACATTTATTTTATATATATAAAAAAAAAAATCCTATAGATTATATACTGAATTTAAAATGTACCGCAATGAGGCACAAGTCAGGAAAGAGAAACTTATCCTACTAAGGTACTTTTTAATCAAAGACTTTATTTTGAGAAAATTACATCAATTGGTCTAGATAAGTCCCATTGTTATTCAATTGTGATTTATGTATTTTGTAAAATTCATAATAATTCTGGATCATGGAATTGATTTATTGTTAATGATCTAAAAATTAATGAATTTTACAATACAATGACAATCAATAATATAATATCAATAATCAATTTATGGCAAAATGTAATTCGAAAACTAGGAAACTAAGATATCTCAAGAATTACAACTTCTAATTAATATTGCTTATCATGTTTATTTGTTGATCTCTTAGCTTATTAAAGATCTTTACTTTATTTCATTTTTATAGTTTTGCTAGTCATTGTTATTTTCTTAGTTTAGTGTGTGTGTGTGTGTGTTTTTTTTTTTTTTTTGGAGAGAGTTTCAACTTATGGCATCTATTTTTGATGATATCTCTTTATCATCAGACTAAGACACCAATTAGTTTTTAGTGTAGGCAGGAATTGAATCTCGGATCTCTTATTCAACCATCAAAAACTTTACCAATTAAGCTAACTAGAACCCACCTTAGTTTAGTTACATTCGAAAGGTTTATTTTGAATATCTCATATAAATAAAGTTCAAGGGAAAAAAAAAGTTACATCATTACATCACAGACAAACCAATGCATTAACACGCTATAATTCTTATTTGTTAAATGATGTTTATGTTTATGTAATTATGACAACTTTTGAAATATTTTTGTTCATGTTTATTAATGGTTATATTATGTAATGGTGAAGTGAGATTAGGCTTCTTATTTTTATGATGTGAGCTCTTATTATGGTGGTGCTAATACAATTGATAATAATGAGAAATTACATGATATTTTATTAATATAAAATCACATACAAACTTATGTTTTTAATAAATATAAACATGGACCAATTCTTTCAAAAAACCATCAAACCCCATTTAAAAAACAAGAGTAAAGACATATATTTCTGCTCCAACATGTATATGTATATACATATTCTATTTTTAAGGATATAACTAACTACATAAATGAAAACATCTGTATTTGTTACAACATTGGCTTATTAAGAGTTATGAACAATTTAAGTTTTATAACCTTTTTGGAGAAATGTGAGAATTATACTATATTTTTGTGCCTCTCCCTCAAAGCTTTCATTTGCAACTAAATTATCATTGATGCATTTTTATTTTCTATATTCAAGAGTTGTATGATCACTTCTTTTATTCTTAGTGGGTGAATGTGTGATTTTGAATGCATATATTTATATCATAGTCAATTTTGAAAGGGGTTAAAAAAATAATATTGATTATAATAAATCAAAATAATTACATTAAATATGACAACAAATTATGCTATATTGATTACATTCATTTTTTTAAGGAAAAGTTTAGAGGGAACAGCTAAGATCAAGCAAATCTAGATACTTGCATTAATTTTTAATAACTACTACATAGCTTTTATTATGTCACACTATAATTGTTTGTGCCAAAAATTATGCTAGGTAAGACCAACATTGGTTTTATTTATTACACGAGATCAAATACCATCTCTCGTTGGCTTATATATTACTACAAAAATCCTATTTGATGAATACTGTTTAATTAGGCAATGAATCTCCTTTCAAGCACAAAAATTACATTTGTGGTGCGGAATACTTTTATTATTCATTGAAAGTTTCCTAAGTGGTCTTATTGCAAAACTACATGTCAACCCCTTGACTAATTGAATGGAAGGCAATCTAGCATAAAATAGTATGTCATACCTCTAGGAATATTATCTAAAGCGAACATGAGTTTTTTTTTTAACCTTATGGATATTATTATTGTATTGAGATTTTTTTTTTTTTAATATGGATATTTGTTTGATTTGAATTTGATTGAAATGTGTTGTGCTTATTTTGGAAAAATTTTATTCTTATTGTATAAACTTTTTTCTTCTCAAAACTATTTATTGTAATTATGCTGACAACATGAGTTCAACAATAGTCATAAGGATGGTATCAAATTAACACAAAATTTTGAATAAAAAAAGAAATCAACATATTTCAATGATGACGATTTCTAATTGATATTGTGGGGGGTGAAAGTCCAGCCTAATGTATTGGGCCTGGGGCCCTATTCGAAGACTACTAGATGTCTGAAGAGAAGAAAATATCTGGGAAATGGTCCATGTGGAAGAATCATACCTGGAAATGAATGAGGGAGGCATTCCGAAGAGGTCGTCAGTTGTCCGAAGAGGTCTTCCTCCTCGGATACGAATATTCTTGATCAATCAAATGTGTGGAGGGTCAGAATGATCTTCCTAACGATTCCAACAACGAAGATAAACACTGAGCATGTCTGGAGATGATAAGAGCGAAGAAATATCTAAAGGAAAAAGCTGCTACAACCGTGTTTAATGCATTACAGCTACTTTTCTAGCCGCATTTATGTGGAGAAGACCCCTGAACAGTGTAATCTCAGCTACCACCACTCACAGAAAACTAAAAAGAAGACTTGACATGACATATACTCGAGTAGATGCTTAGATGAAGACCAAGTGGATGATGAAGATGAGGGGTGAGGATGCTATATAAAAGGAAGAAGCCTCTGATGAGAAAAGACAAAAAAAAAGAGACAGAGAAGAGAAATACGATTTTACTGTAGCTCTAAGCATTGTAATGATCTTTATTCAATACAAATCTCTTCGGACATTCATTAGGTCAATTGTTCAAGTCTGATTGCATGTTAATTCATCTTTAACTATCTTAGTTAGTCACTGTGTGATTCACAACTAACCTAGCTCTTTCACCCACTCTCTACAAATTTATTGTTCTGGGTTCAGTGGGCTCATAATCCATATCTCTTAGGCTTGAGTTACAAATCCTGACCCTACAGATATTATGATGTTTCCTTGATGGTTTCTTAGTCTATTTAAGATCTCTAATTTATTTTTATTAACTATTATGTTTATATTTATGTAATAATAAGATCCTTCAGAATGCTTTTTTTTTTTTTTTTTGCATTATTACACCACAATATCAAATAAATTGACCCAATGAAGTTTTAATTTATCTTCGTTAATATTATGTTTATGTTTGTGTGACGAGATTTATATTTTAAGATAAACACAAATTGAATAAGAAAAAAAAAACATTATATAAAAGAATATGATCTAAAAGAGGCTCATACTTTAATAACATCTCCATTAAAGTACTAACATTTTATAACAATAAATAACGTCAATATATTTAATAATAACAGTAACACTAAATAATTACCACAATACTAACACCTCCTACAATATAAAAAATAACAAACAACAATATCACCCTCATTATTTTCATAGCAATCAAGAGGACCACCCTTTAACATGTCACTACCATTACCAAATTCTATTTTGATGTTTAATAATAATAACAAATATAACAATTACCACTATGTATAACACATTTGTAGACAAGTTTTTCATTAAATTTAATTGCACTGTGTAAGATGGTTATATATATATATGGTGGTTGTGGCATGCTCATAAAATTTTTTGATAGATTATATAATGCTGGAATATTCATGCTCTCTTTTGATACTAGCTATAATATGTTCTTTAAAAATTCAAGAGTGGATTATAATAAATGATGAATGTTTATTAGCACAAACCATTTGTACTAGAAATGTTTTATGTCTACATATCCTTAGGCTCCACAATCGATCGATGCACTCGTTGATGAAAATACACACAAAGGAGCCCAATATGGCACCTATGACTCCAGTAATCACAAGTGAGTCGGAGTCAATGTGTCCTATATCATTAATTTGTGTGCCTCTAAAATTGAGCCTACAAAAAAAAAAAAAAATTGTAATTAGGGACTTCAGCAAAATGTGGAGCTTAAGGAAATCATGAGTCATTACTGACTTAATAAGAGTTGGATTTTTCTCTATTCAAATTACAAAAATGTCTAGTCTTTTGGCATGTTGAGTCCAAAAGTGTGCCAAAAGTGTGCTAGTCTACTACCTTATCGCCTTATGTGTATGTATGTCACTTTAATTAAAAAAGAAGAATTAAACTATAGATATTTTTTCTTGAAAAAAAAAAAACTATTTATCTAATTATATGTTTTTAAAGATAATCATGCATATACATGAGGTTACAAACTAATATTTATATTAAACTTCTTCTAAAAAAAAAAAATTATTTATATTAAACTGAATCAATTAATAACTTATTTGATATTTTATTGAGAAGGAAACCACATTCAAGATGCATTGAAATATGAACAGTGAGATACCCTTTGACCAATGAGATAATAGGATACAGGTAAACATATGTCATGATAGACAATTTTGTTTGGTTATAAATATTTGAGTAGAATTCTTTGACCAAAGGGCTAATAGAGAAAGTGAAGTTTTTAAATATAAATCTCCTAACTAAGAGATTAAAGACATTGGGAATGATGGGCTGAGAAAGAGAAGAGAAATCCACATTCCATTCCAATAACAACGGAGCATCCTTAAGACACTTTCATTAAATTCCATGAGTTTGAATCTTGCACCCACTTCTAAATTGAGTCTTTACGTTTATGTTTATCCATTTGTGCAACACTTACTTTATAACTACTAAAAAGATTATTAGTAATTGGCTATATTAATTACTAATTGAATGAGAAAAAAATTTGTTACTTTAACTACTAAAGTCACACAATTGTGTAATCTTGTCAATATATTTATTTTATTAAAAAAGGAAATCAACATATTTCAATGAAAACACTTTCTAATTGATATTGTGATGTTTTCTTGATGGTTTCTTAGTCGATTTAAAACCTCTAATCTATTTTTTAATAATTATGTTTATTTTTATGTAATTATAAAATCCTTCATAATTCATTTTTGCATTACTACACCACAATATCAAATAAATTGACACAATGAAGTTTTAATTTATTTTCGTTAATATTATGTTTATGTAATAATGAGATTCTCCTTTTTTTTAATGGTTTTGTAACTGTAAAGTAAAGAAATTATAAGCATAAATAAGATTCGGAAAAGATTTGGCTCCAAATATGTTTGAAGTCTTGGGCTACAACCACCTATAGGAAGATAACATGTGTCCAGTTAGCATGATTTATTTTGCTAGTTGGGTTAAGTGAGTCACATGCATTGCACATAACAAAGACAAATATCATCTTCCTATTGATCGTTAGAGCCTAATACTCCAAACATGTAGAACCAAACTTTGTCCATAAATTTTATGGTGATTGTGGGTGCCCGAGGACTGAGGATGAAGTTAAAGAGTTGCAATATTGGTGTTGGGATGCCACGGGCCCGAGGAGGAAGGTCACCCGAGGAGAGGAAGGGATGAGTCATAGGACTCTGAGGCGTTCCAGGTTGAAAGAAGGATATGAAGAGAGAGAATTTGTGACCATAGGGGAAGTTTCTAGTTTGGAGTAGCCTATTGCCTCCGCATTAAATGGTGGGCAACAGCTTTATCAGCTACATTGATGAGGAAGTGACCTGAACAATGCAAGTCATATCTAAGTAGATTCCTTCTGCCACCTTCTTCAGATATAGAAAGAAACAAGTATTACGATAGGAAGTATGTTAGGTAAGGATGGATGGTTAAGATATGAGAGAAGGAGAAGCATATAAGAAAAATTGGGTTTACAGAAAAAAGGGGCAAGACACAAATACCAAGATATAGAGAAGAAATGAAAAGAACACTTAGAGAAAAAAGAGTAAAACAATAACATTTCTTATGTAAATGTGGCCTCCTCGGACCAATTTGTATTGAAAAAGTAGTTCATCCATTTAATAAGATTGGCCTTTTCTTCCTTATTTTTCTCCTCGGGCAGAGTCCCCCTTAATTGTTTGTTTCTCTCTCTTATAAATTCATTATTTTGGGCCACGATTTGACTGATCCAGCCACTATTCTAAGTGGGCTTGGGCTGCTAGTTTTTCTGGTTCTTACAGTGATAATTTGATTAGTTAAGTGTACATTGTAATATTCATTTAAATATAGTCCAACAATACATGACAACTATGGGTAAAACAAATGATAGGATACATGTCGAAAAAGATTCCCTTTATCAATAATGGAATGTGTCTAAATGCAATAAGCTAATTTATTTTGTTTTCGTGTGGCTAATTTTTATTGATTTATTTTGTTTGAAGATAATTTGGACAAAATTACATTTGTTTGAAAATAAAAATGAGGTTTTAAATATATGGCAAACTAGTGTCGCAAAATTGGTTGCAACTTGTAAGCATTGCTCTTTAGGCAAGATACGTGGGTGAGATCCACCTGATTATATTTCTAGGTTCTAACTATTGGTGTATAATAATTTTGAAAAGTTCTCAAACTTTCTACATCTTAAAGTATGATCATTTTGAAAACATAATCATTTTTTAAATTTCAACAACTTAATAATATACAATCAGTTTGAATATATACTGTGATGGCCATCACAGTATGAATAGATATACTATATTGCATTAATATCATGAAACATGATGTCATAAAACATTAGTTTGATGAAAGTTATATATCGAAAAAAAAAAATGGTTGAAAAGACAAGACTCATTTTTAATATCCATTATATACATCTCTTTTAAGTTTTATGACATTACAACCGTGAAAATCTACACACTTTGAGAACGATAATACATATTTTTTGACATCAAAAAGAGGATACGAGGAAAAGAACAATGACTTTTGGCAATTGACAAGTAATTTTATGGAGAAAATTGACCTTTACCCTTTTTGCACAAAAAATTTAGTATTTTGTCATCTTTCTCAAACTAATTAGGAAAATACCTTTATTTTGAATCTCGATTTTCTCAAAATCGAGTTTCAATGTCACTATAGGTTTCTTAAAACGCCACTATGGGTATGGGGCGATCAAACTTAAAAAAAAAAAAAAAAAAAAACCTGCATGGAACTCGAGTTCACGACTCGAGTTCCAAAACGTCACTATAGGGTCTTTAAATGTCACTATAGGTTTCTTAAAACGCCACTATGGGTATGGGGCGATCAAACTTAAAAAAAAAAAAAAAAAAAACCTGCATGGAACTCGAGTTCACGACTCGAGTTCCAAAACGTCACTATAGGGTCTTTAAAATGCTACTATAAGGCTCCTTAAAATGCCACTATAGGGTTTCAGAATTTTTTTTTTTAAATTTTCAGTTTGTTATAACTCGATTGTTCAAAAATCGAGTTTTAAATTGAAACTAAATTTTTAGAAAATCAAGTTTCAAAACATGAACACTTCTCTAATTAGTTTGAAAAATAAAGCAAAATGCTGAATTTTTTTAAAAAAAAGGACAAAAGTCCATTTTCTCTGTGATTTTACCTTCGTGACTAGTCTATACAAACCCCACTAGTACAATTGCACTTGATGTGGTGTGGTTGGTTTGCACACCAGAAGCTGTGGTGTTTATCTTAGCTTAGCTTAAGGCACACCAACAGAACAATACTATTCCACAACAGCATCCACTAATGCATCAATAGCAGGTTAAGACAGTAATGGGATGTGACTTTGCTTAGCCGTAAAAAAATATGTGCTGTATAAAATATTGGCTTTCCTGTAATATAATAGAATCATATTTTCCTGCATTAACAAACACGTTGTCTTTGTAGTTGTTGGTTTTGATAATCTTAAGAAGTGGAAACGGTTTGATTGCTACTACACCTTAGTTGAAAGCACCCCACCAATGAACCAAAGCTTCAAAGCTAAGATTACATGATTATTTCCACGCCTAGGTTATTATACAAGTCACACCAAAACCATTTTTAATTATTTCTTTTTTTCAATGCATAAGACTTTTTGTTTTTATAATGATACATGTATACAATAATGTATATAATATAATACTTTGCCATGTAACCATATATAGTGACACCCAAGTTGTTAAGACTTGGGAAAGAAAAAGAAAAAAAATCCAGAACAATACATAACAGTACCTCACCTGTCAGTGTCAACGCAATGTGTATAATATAACAGTTTCCATAATAATAATTTATAGTCTTGTAAATGCATTTTAACAAATGTCTTCATATTATTAGACAAGGTATAAATGTGATGCCCAATTCTTTGCTTGCCACATTCTTTATTTTGGGAGATTGATGCTTTTCATTAAAAGATAAAACTTGGTAGTTATTGAAATTAAAAATGAATATGATGTCACCTTATTTAAAATTAATTATAATTTTTTATTTTAAACAAAAGTGATTACTCTAGACGACACAATTCAATGAATATGGTTGTTCTAAATCCTTATATAAACACCAAGATATCCCAACATCGAGGTACATAAAAATACAATTCTCAAACCCTTAACTTCTTTGAATTAATTGAGATTACTGTAAGTTTTTTATTTAAATTTCAAAAAGTTTTTGGGCACCATACCAATGCACACTAAATATATTTTCACTCTTCAAGTTTTATGCTAACTACAAGTTTGGATGATTGATTTATTGACAATTTTGTGCAACATAAAAAGGTAAATGAAAAAAAATCTTTATCCTTGTTTTAGACTTTGTATTTTTTTAGTTTTTTTTTTCTTTAATGATTCTAATAACAACAGATTTACCTAACGGAATAGTCTAAAGCGTCTAAACCAAACATAGATCCCTCCAATTGAATAGAGACAAAATATACATATCAGCCTATGTCACTGGTACATTTTTACAGAGAGATTTTTCTGACAACTTTAGAAGCTTTCGTTATAACTCAAATCACTTATGAACAAATAAATTATCTAGAAATAGTGATTCTTACTTCTTAGTTTCGTTAAAGATTCACTTATTTTATTAAAATTGAAATTTTTTTGCTAAAAATATAATAGATAAAGGTAAATATTAGTTGAAATAGTACAGTAAAACCTATAAATAGTATTAAAAAGTGCAGTGAGACCCATAAATAGTAGAAAAATAAGTTAAATAGTAAAATAAAGGTCTATTTGGATACTGCTTATTGCTAAAAATACTATAGCAAAATAATTTTTAAACGTGTAAATAGTGTCGTGGACCTATTTTTAATAAAAATTTTGTTGAAAAAAATGTTTGTGGGTCCTGTAAATAGTATACGGGACCCACTAACAGATGCCGGACACAATTGAAAAATCATTTCAGTTGTATCCATACATTTACTAAGTTGCCAAAAGATAAGTTAGCCAAAGAGTACTATATTTTTTTCTTTTGGGGTAACATTTTTCTTGGCACGTGAGATGATGGTTAAAGATGGTGACTGAACCGAAACAGAAAAAAATATCACACTCAAAAAGTTAGCCAACCACCATATCAGTTTCCGAATCAAATTAAAGAGCTTCAGCTAGCGCAGAAAAAAAAGGACCACTAAAAAGGTGTTACCAGAAAGCGAGGATACCTAAAACATAAAGAACTTCACCTCCACTAAACTAACTACCCGGACCAACCCCTTTATATTTTTGCTCCTTGAAATCAATAAAGTTCATAAGATTGGAAGAACTGGTTAAAGTTGAGTTGAAACTTGAAAGCTTGTGAAGCTTCCTTGCATTAGGGAAAAAAGAAAAAAGTGTCAACTATATGAGTATGGTGCATCTAAAAAGCATTGGAATCATTTGTGATATCATAAACAGTGATTGGAAATTGATTACCTTGTTGCAGTAAATTTTCAAGTCTTGTTGATTACCATGTAGCTAAGACCTCACAATGCTCAAGATACAACTATTTTCGCACATAATTTCACAATATGTAGATTTATATAATTGTGAATCCTCAACAAAAAGTGATAAATCTATATGGATAGAAAGCGTCTTATTACTCATAATTGCATGAATTAATAAATTGTGAAATAGGGTATAATTATATGTATATTCAACTATTCATGAAATAAAATACAGTTAACGTCTATTATGTTCAGACTAGTTTCAACCAAGTTCAAGATTTTTTCAAAACTGATTAACTTAGTTCTTAAACCCAACTTAAACCCTAAATCATATTACTCATTTTTTTCTCCTTTCTCTCTCACAATAATTAGAGAACAAATTAGTCAATTTTAAAAAATTTTGAACGTGACTAGTATTAGTTAAACCGTAATTTACCCTTATTCGGATAATATCTCTAGTGTGGTACCAAGTAAAGGTAAAAACAAAACTAAAAATAAACTGGGGCCCTTGGTAGGAGAGGGTCCACCAAATTGGAGGTTACCCTTAAAGCTTTGTAAGTTGTCTAGCCGTTTGTGGGTTTCGTATGTCGTTTTCATTGTCGTGATGCACTGTTACTATGCGAACGCGCTTGCTTGTTTGTTTAAAGTGTGTGTGTGCGTGATACCCATGTCCTACAATTTGTGGGCTCCACCTGGCTGAAATTCCACTTTCATCACTGATAATAATATATTATCGATTTATTCCCAAACAATATTTTTGTATTAAAGACAACACGTGTGACTGTCTAGATGGGAACCATGACAGTGTAGAACCAGAGTAGGTCACAATTACCCTAGGTCCCATATCGGTTTCCTCTAGCTAAACAGTCAACATATCACATATGACAAAATTTGATTTAAAAGAAAAAAACATATGACAAAAATTATCATTAATCACAGTTTTTGCTCTGCATTTGTCTAATGATCTTCAGGTTTTCAGGTTGATGCTTAATAATTGATAAGAACAACTTTTATCTTCAAATTGGTACAAAGAAATTTCTTCCAATCCATTTCGTAATAATTCATAAAATTATTTATATGTTTTTTAAATCACATTATATATCTAATGTAATGAATTATTTGATTTATTTAAATAATTTAAATAATCAAGTCAATACATGGTCATGATTTTATAAATCGTTATATAATGAGTTTTAAAGAAATTCTCCAAAAAAGCTTTGCTTAAAAGATATTTAATATTTCTCGGTTTTAAATCTAACATTGGAGATGATAACTTATGCGAATAGAATAGTTTTAATGTAATACGAATAAATTAACAAGTCATACAAAACTTATACTTTAATCAATTGATATGATTGTTTACTAATAAAGTTTACCTAGTGAAATCAATCAATTGGCTTGTGATCTTGTTAAAGAAATGGGGTCTCATGTGATGGTTTTGTTTTGTACTCCACCTTGTTGAACTTTGATCTCAAGGAACGTACTTATTTATCCAATATAAACCACTTTACTTCCATTTTATAAAGGTAAAAAAAAAAAAAAAAAATCCATTTTCGTTCGTGAAGTATTTTTAAGTGAATTAAACCAATGCTCACTTGTATTGGTGGTTGTTTCAAATTTTGAGCCATGACAAGAATTATAGAATGCTTTCATTCTCCAAAATATTTTCTCAAAATTCCTATTCACTTCCACTAAAAAACATCCCATAGATAAACATGTACTGTATCTTTATATTTTTTATTAGTGACATTTATCATTATGTGTTTGGTCTTTATAATTGGTTTTTAACCTATATTTTTAAGAGGGAATTTTCTCTCTTTAGTCTCTACACATGCACACTAGAATAGATTATCTAATTAGTTTAATTGTGGCTTGAGCTAAACTTGATCTGATAAATAATACTGACCTTAAGCATGTTTTTAAGGTTACCTCAAACTATGTTTAAAAGTTTTTAAAAGAATGTAATCAATAAAAGAATGAAATGAAACATGGTGTATTTTGTTAATTTTTTTTTTTTTTTTACTGAATTTTGTTTAATGTGTTTGAGAATTTATAAAATAAGGAATTCAAACAACATAAATATAGTTTTATTATTAACTATTAATATTTTATTTATTTATTTTTAAAGAAAATGCTTGGGGTCCAAACTCCAATCCTGTACATTGGATTTGTTAGGATGTGGAAATGCACAGGAGTATAAGAGTACTAAACCACGTGTCATGTCCATTTTCAAAAAGGAAATAAAATTTCCTCCCACATAAGAACCTTGTTACTCAATTAATTGTCATTTCTTAGTATTTCTAACATAGATATTCAGACATTCAAACTCATCTTTCCTCCAACTTTTTGAATTATAAATAAATAAATAAATAAATCCTCTCACTTTTAGGAGAATTTGAGTTTATTTGATTAGCAAACAAACAAGGAGTTAGCTAAGTTTTAACACATTTACAAATGCAAATTAGAGCCTTAAAATAGAAGGATAATACTTAGATAAAGTACCTTAAGTGCTGTTCCTTAAGTTCTCCTTTTAAAATTCAGTTATGTGGCTACTTAACTAAAAAATATACTTTCATTCCATAAGAAAAAATTCACATGACAGAATTTAAAAAATATATATATATATATAAAATAGCATCTAAATACTATACCTAAACCTTACTCAAAATAAAAATATACCCGTAAACCATGGACCACCTGATAATACCTTTCTGCAGTAAAAAAAAAAAAAAAAAAAAAGCAAAAGATTACATCACGAGTCATGACAAGTCCACCGCACTATAAGCGGCAGGGCGCGCCGAGCAAAAGAATACACACTTCATCCACTCATATGTACACATTCACCTTCATTCCTCTTCCAAAAATTCCCTGTACCATAAAAGAAATAAAAATTATCTTTTTTAACTTTCATTTAATACTCTCTCTCTCTCTCTCTTTCTCTCTCTCCTCGCGTCTCAGACCACCGTATATTCACTCATTTCTTTACCCATCTTCTCTCTCTCTCTGGTGGAAATGTAGAATTGAAGATCACAGAAACAGAGTCTTATATATGTGCTTGAGAATTAGGGTTTGTGATTCTGTGGTGCTTTGAATTTGGGAATAGCTACTACTAGGAGCTCGGAGAAAGAGAAAAATGCCGTTGACGAGGTATCAGGTACGGAGCGAGTTCAGTTTGGCGGATCCGGAGCTGTACAGAGCAGCTGATAGAGATGATCCAGAAGCTTTGTTGGAAGGTGTCGCCATGGCTGGACTCGTCGGTGTCTTGCGCCAGCTCGGTGACCTCGCCGAGTGAGTCTCTCTCTCTCTCTCTCTCTCTCTCCCTTGGTCTTTTTGTGGTGAGAATTGAAGAATGCTGAGTTTGTAGGGTTTGATTTTGGGGATTCTGGATGAGTTTAGTGTTAAATTGTGAGTTATTACTGTTAATTTGTTGTTGTTTGGAATGTTTTTGGTTTTTGATTTGAATTTTTTGATCGGATTGACGGAGTGGAATGGAGTGAGGCTTTGAATTTTATCGACTTTCTAATTATGGAGATTGTTGTGTGAGTGTGTGCGTTGAGTTTTGGGAAGTTTGGTTGAAATTTGAGACTGAGAGTTGGTGAATTGTGATTTTATGTGATTCTGTGTAGAAATTGGCATTGCTGAGTTGGTTCTTTGATTTGTTGAGATAGTTCGTGATTTTTCATTAGGATTTGGTTCCGAATTAGCATTTTTTTAATTTATTATTAACTACGATAGGATTTGTTTTGATAGTGGTTAAGGTTATAAATTTGGGGTTTCTGGATGATGTAACTGTAACCGCATTTTTAACCTTTGGTCTTTGATTCGAATTTATGATCGGATTTATCGTGTGGAATGGAGTGAGATTTGAATTTTATTGACTTTCTAATAATGGTGATTGTTGTGTGTGTGTGTGTGTGTGTGTTGAATTTTGGAAAATTTGTATGGAATTTGAGTGTGAGAGAGTCAGTGAATTGTGATTTTATGAGATTTTGTGTTGAAATTGGCATTGCTGAGTGAATTGTGACTTGTAATGTTTGAAGTCCCCAGTTCCCAATCTCTTGTGTTTGAGTTGGAAGTTTTTCTGTTGTTTAAGTCTCTTAACAAAGATGCGCACTTATAAATTAAAAAAAAAAAAAAAAATCTCTTAACAAAGATGTGGAATTTACTTCCACTATTCTGGGATATGGTTAAACAGGGTCATATGCATTCTTGACTTGATTAATGACAAATTCATAAGTTGATTAAAATCAATTTAGCAACTGTTACTAAGAAATCTAGCCTATCGTCAATACATTTTTTGTGAATGAAATTGGACCTTTGAAGTTATGTTTGCTATTGTTATGTTTTTATCATTCAATTACTTTTTATAAGAACTTATTTTGGTGCTAGAGACTTACATTTCTAGTTGCTTAGTCTAGACTGAAGCAATTCTTAGGATGTTTTTTAAAGTTAAGATTTGAAAATATTGAAGTTTGAGAACCATATGGCATGGTTTCCTTTCTTGGTTTGCTACCAAAAACCCTGTCCTATTGTTAAGACATTGATATGAGCTTCTAAAATTGAACCTCTCAGCTCCATTAGCTTTCATCATATATTTGTTGCTCAGTTCTCTATAAAATATGCTTAGAGAGCGAAGTAATATCAAGAGGAAAGAGTTAGCCATCCCTGTTTAAAGAAATTCTATGAACTCTCTAGACATCATATACTTTGTGACCACCCCCCACCCCAAAAAAATAAAATAAAATAAAAAATCAAGCTCACTATTTTGATTCTCTTCCATTTGTAACACAATTGCTACATTTAATTTTTCTTTATTTTGTGTTCATTAAAGGTTCGCTGCTGAGATATTCCATGACTTGCATGAAGAAGTAATGGCTACAGCTGCAAGAGGACATGGTCTTATGGCTCGTGTTCAACAGCTTGAGGCAGAAGTTCCTTCAATTGAGAAGGAATTTCTATCCCAAACAAGTCATTCATTATTCTTTTCCAATGCAGGTTAGATGACTCCTTAAATTCTTGTCTTCATTTGATTTTTTTCCCACAAAGCTTTTATGAGAGAAGTGTAGTTTGAACAGGATAGTAAAAACATGACCATTAACTGGACCTCATTTATTGCTTTTACTGTAATGTTGTAGACGGTTAATGTGTTGTTTGTATTGATGGCAAACAGATGCTATGCACTTTTTTCTGCTCTTCAAAATCGATTGTTCTGACCCCAAAAAAAAAAAAATCAATTGTTCTGACCCCAATTGTTAGTTCCTGGAAACTTTTTCCATCAATTCCCATCCTCTCTACAAAGAAAAAAAATAGCATAAAGTGCATGCATATTTGTCTGCATTTAAATATATATCAAAGATGCTTATATATGTTTCTTATAGGAATAAAGTATTGTTCAATATTCTACTAGGAAATTGTCCATGTGATGGTACCTGTGGGTCTTTGTCATGATTATGTAGTGTGGACTCTGGCAAGTAAAGTTGCAAATATATTTTATTTTGATCCTTATGTGTACAGTGGCATTTGATCTCTAATCCTTATACTAAACCAAAGATGTGCTTTTGTTGTAATCAGTCGCACCTTTATATATTTTCCCTCTTGTTTAATTATTGATTGTCCCTAAAGCTTAAGCTATTATAAATGGTGAATTTAATCCTTAATAAGTGGGCCCCAACAATGAAGGTTAGAGTAAAGCCAAGGATTGAACTCAGGATTTCCTGCTCTGATACCATATGTTAAATTATCAATTCTTCCAAAAGCTTAAGCTAATAGGAAATGGTAAATTTAATCAATTAACCATAATTCTAACACATCTCATGTATTTGTTTGTTTGGTTCTTCAAAATTTTTATTTAGTTTTGAGTTTAATACTTCAAAGGCTTCTCATGTTGAAAAAGATTAGCTAGTAGAATGGGTGATCAAGGTGCACTGTGAGATAAATACAAATTCTATCTATCGCAGGTGTTGATTGGCATCCTAATCTGCGTACGGAACAGAATCTGATAACTCGTGGGGACTTACCTCGCTTTGTAATGGACTCTTATGAAGAATGCCGGGGCCCTCCACGGTTATTTTTGCTGGACAAGTATGATTGCACAATATTTGTTGACTTTTTTTGGGGGGGGGGGGGGTATTGACTTGAGTGATTTTAGCAGAAAGTTATAATTACTTTGTTTTTATAAATGTGGAATTTTAATATGTTTAGAT
This sequence comes from Quercus ilex subsp. ballota, assembly GCA_032727855.1. Lineage (NCBI taxonomy): Eukaryota > Viridiplantae > Streptophyta > Magnoliopsida > Fagales > Fagaceae > Quercus > Quercus ilex. Next base: position 36,171,094 of record CM064914.1, read on the forward strand.
GGCTTCTAATAGGTTTGATGTTGCGGGGGCTGGAGCGTGTTTAAAGCGCTATACTGATCCATCTTTCTTTAAAGTGGAAGCAGCCTCCTTTGGAAAAGCAACAGAAGTTCAGAGGGAAAAGAAAAACCGCAAAGTGAAGGTATTGCAGTGAAAAGATCATAACCATATTACAAGCTTTTCTCAAGGCAATCTTCTGATAATACAAATTTATGGTTTGTTTTATGTGATACCCACCTATTTATGGTGATATCTACCAGTATGTGACACAGATTAGGGTTATTTAATTATTGATTAGTAGGTTTTTTTTTTTTTTTAAGTAATTATTGATAGGTAGGTTATACAAGCACTTTGAGGGTTTGAACCCATGAACTCACCCTTCACCAATTTATGAAAGGAGGAAATGCCTCTTGGGCTAGAGCTCATTCAAAGCATAGGGTTTTTGTTTTTATTATTAAATCTTTCTTGGATTTTACTTATTAAAGGCCAACCTTTCATGCCAATTCACTTTGGGCTGGGATAACCTACTTGGGGCCTATAGCAAGGAAGTCAGCATATTGTCTTCTGCTATTTTGTCCTTTGTGTAGCATAAATGAAGAACTGGGCTCTATAATCTCATCTTGCCCTGAGTTCCTATGAAAGCTCACACTTGGATTGAAAGAATTCTGACCATCCATGTAATGTAAACATTTCCTCTGAGATCAAAATTTTTAAGGTCACCATTGAGTATGTTTCTGTTTACTCATGCACACTTTGCTAACATGCTTTTGAGCTTTACTCTTGATGAGGCCTTAAAAATTCCTCTGACTCAACCTTTAGATTCTCCCTTTTGGAAGTTGAGATTCACAGAGGCTGTGCAAGATTGACTAAGATTTGTTTCACCTATAACCATTTCTTGTTAATTATACATCTAGGAAACATATTTTTCCTTGACAATGCCAGTTATTCTATCCTTTTTCCTTGCCAGTAGTGGTAATCTTAATTTTGGTGTTGGAATCAGCATATTAGCTTCTTTTCTTGATGGCAACTCATCACTGTATACACAAACTTTTTGTAATTACAAAGCTTGAGTTGTAATTTCATCTTATACTTCTGCAGAAAAAAGGATCACGCTGGAGAAATGGAGAAACACCTGAAGTCCAACCCACATCACATGCCAAGTGAGGGCTCTGGTCTCATATTGATGCATTCTGGCTGTTTTTTGTTTGTTTAGTCTCCTAGTTTTTAAGTGTAGTTGGTTTATTGGTCACTTAAATTGTTTTGGAATAGTGCAGATTGCATCAGTTGTTTCTGGAGGAACGCATTGAGAATACTTTTAGTGACCCTGCTCGTCTTGTGAAGTTGAAGAAAAGGCAATTGAATGGATATCCATTTGACTCAAAAACTGGGAGAAGTTACATGGAGAAATTCCTGGAGACTCATACTGCTGAGCATGAGGTGGTTCATGAAAAATCTATCACTTCACCCATGAAATTGACTATGGATAATTATAGTGAATCAGGGCTTGAAATACTTGAAATCAGTACTGTGAGTCCTGTAAAGAAATCATCGAAAGGGAAGGAAAGTGCATGTTCCTCACCTAAAGCACCGGAGGAAGTTTCAGAACCATACATGGAGAAGTTTAATGGGGATGTCATTGGTGGAAAATTTGAACACGTGTCTGAACCAGGCAATGATGGTGATACCAATGACATTTCTTCTTCCAGCCTCGATAAGGTAGCAGTTGAAAAGGAATTGGCAGTTGATGGAGACCTCAGAACTGAAGGCAGTGTAGACGGGTACAATTCTGATGATTTGGCCAGTGAGATAGACAATTACATGGATGCCCTTAACACTATAGAGTCAGAAATTGAAACAGAAAACGAGTATAGACCTGAGAATGACCAGGGCTTCTTCACTGTTAAGAAAGATGGGAGAGATTCTGATGAAAATGAAGAAAATCTGGCACTCCAAGCTCAATTTTCGGATTCTCAATCATTTGGAAACTCCTCTGTGTCAGATTATGGGAATGGTTCGTTCAAGAATAATAGATCCAGTTTTTCTGACTCTGATACACTTAGCAGTTTGGCTGAGCATACAACATCTGGTGGTGATGGAGTGGCTAAGGTGTTTCCGTCTTCTGAAACTTGTGCAGCAGAGAGTGTGGATATCCCATCCAGCCAGCTAATGGATGAGTTGGAGGGAACCAAATCTCATGATTTTTCAGTGCCAAATGGTACACGCATTGAGGAAGACAAGATCCCTGATGTTGGAGAAGCATCATGTAGCTCATGTCTTACAGATTCCATACCTGTACTACTGCCTTCAGATCATGGAGTACACTTGTCACTAGATACATTGGTGGGTCCTGAAGTAGAGGAAGCAACCTCTGACTCGATTAAGATTGGTTCCAAATTATCAGACAATGAAAATGGGACAAATCTAGTTGATTCTAGAGCTGTTGTCTCTGATGTTCCGTCTCAGGATATTCATGATATTTGCTTGGTAAGTTCTGTTGAAAGCCATCTGGACGTTGAAGAACCAAATGTTGTTTCTGATGCTTTGCTGCATTCGTCGGATGTTTCAAAGCCAACTTTGGAAATTGAAAGGAGCGACTTTTCTCTTAATGAAGCACTTCAAGCAGAATCTGCAGATGAAGAATATTCTGAAAATCTCGCCGATGAAAAGATTGCTTCACCTCATTTAAGTTCGCCTAAAGAAAATCAGCTCCATTGCTCAGCCTCACCACAAGAAGTGTGTTCAGATTTGATACCTCCTACTTGTTCTTCAGATCTTATAGAGCTTGATGATATAGTTTCCAAAGCCGATGATGCTCTTATGGTGAGTGGAATCAACTCAGCTCCTATGGTTGAAACTCAAAAGATGCACAACTTTGAGGAGCAGGAGTTTTTAGATTTAATGGACGATGTTCCTGAACTCAAACTTGCTTCTGCAGAATTTGTTGTTCCATATTCTGACAAGAAGTTAGATATTGATGGGATTTCAAGGGAAGATGGTGAGGAAATAGGTACACCCACATGCAGTGTCGAGGTTGTGGAAGATGATGCTGTTCCTCTTGAACTTCTATCTGATGATCCAAATTATCTATGCCACAAGGATGATGTAAAATTAGATGCTGTAGTAAATAAACCAGTTATAACTGATGAATCTGTGTCAGCTGCTGCTGTCACCAGTGCGGATGGTGATCTCGATGATGTAATTAAACAAGTTATAACTGCTGAATCTGTGTCAGCTGCTGCTGTCACCAGTGCAGATGGTGATCTTGATGATGTAATTAAACCAGTTATAACTGATGAATCTGTGTCAGCTGCTGCTGTCACCAGTGCAGATGGTGATCTCGATGATGTAATTAAACCAGTTATAACTGATGAATCTGTGTCAGCTGCTGCCGTCACCAGTGCAGATGGTGATCTTGATGATGTAATTAAACCAGTTATAACTGATGAATCTGTGTCAGCTGCTGCCGTCACAAGTGCAGATGGTGATCTCGATGATGTAACTAAACCAGTTATAACTGATGAATCTGTGTCAGCTGCTGCTGTCACCAGTGCAGATGATGATCTCGATGATGTTATTCCTACATCTCCAGATCTTGCTTGTTCTCCTCCATCTGGGAATCATATAAATTTGGAAGAATCTCTTTCTGGATTTTCTGATTCCAATCAGAAAGGGTTGGAATTTAATGAGGCAGCTTCTCCGGAATGTCTTACAGAAACCATGACACAAAAAGAAGTGAATCAACTGGAAGTTGCTCCTGTAGATACCACATTGAAATTGCTGTCTTCTGACCATTGCAATTTAAGAATGTTTGATGATGTTCATGAGTCATCTCTGGGCAAAGAAACCCAAAACAGTTCGTCTGATAATGATGTCACCAGAACCCCAACGTATTTAGTACTAAGCAATGAACAGTCAGAATCAAAATCCCCCCATCAGAGTTATCTTTTCGAGAATAATGAAGATGAGGTGTCTTCACTTACCAGCTACCTCCCTGAGCCAGGAGCTCCTTTAGAGAAGCCATTGCAGTTCAAAGCTGATCAAGCTGAAGTGGAAAGTTTGCAAGAAGATGAAGCAACTTCTAACTCTTTAAAACTTCAATCTGAACAATTGCCATCTCCAAGTCACGTAGATCAGGAGAGATGTGAACAGACCCAATCTTCAAATCACTTACAGGAAAGATGCTTTGACGCTCCTTCTGAATCTTGTGAAGAACACCTTCCATGCCAACTTTCAGCATCGGAATTCTTACCACAGTCAGCCAGCCTGGAACCTGATGGTACTAAGCAAGCAATGGATTCATTACAGTGTGCCCTTCCTAGCTTCGGCCTGCTCCCTGTGTCAGCTGAAGTTAATCTGGAGGAGATGCCACCATTGCCGCCTCTTCCTCCTGTGCAATGGAGGATGGGGAAGGCTCAAAATGCTTCCCTTGCTTCTGACACAGATTTGGTCGAGGCAAGTCAGCATGTGTTTCCACCGTTACAGCCATTCAATTACGAGAAAGCTCAATTTGGATTTCCAGCATCCAAGACAGGGAATTTGCAGCTTCATAACCCGGTTTTGCCCATCACAGCTGTTGAAGATGAGAATTCTCAACAAGTTTCTGAACAAGTGGAGAGTAATTTGGCACAACCAATTCCATTCTCTTTTCAATTGCCAACCATGGATAGTGAGGCTGATAGTCAACACAATTGCCTATCTTTAGAGGGAACACAAACCCTGAATCCATTCTTAACATCACCAGCAATACTTATTGAAAGGCCTGAATATGGTTTCCTTGCTTTAGAAGGAGAAAAAGCTCTATCTAGTTCAAACCCATTCTCACCAATACCTACCATTGAATGCGCTACTCCTAAACATGAATCTGAATCTTCACAAGAAAAACAGATCAAGCCTCTCAACCAATTAGAACCAGAGATTGGGTCAGAGGATAAAACACTTCAACCCTCTCTGCAAAATTATTCAGAAGGGGTCCGACAAAATCCTTTTGAGACATCTATTCCGCCACCAACTATAGGAGCAGAACAGCCTCAGCAGGCTTTGTTGACTTCAGATGGAGAAATTACTCAAGTACCAGGCACTGAAGAAGGAAAGCCAAACGGAAATCCAGCAATTAAGATTCCTCGCCCTCGAAGTCCTCTCATTGATGCCGTTGCTGCTCATGACAAAAGCAAGGTAATGATTGCTTTCTGGTATCCAAGTTTTTATTTTTTATTTTTACAATCTGATCCTTTGTTGCTTAGAAAGTGCCTGCTTTATGACATTTTGAACCTTTTGCAGTTGAGAAAGGTAGCTGAACGGGTTCGGCCTCAAATTGAACCGAAGGTAGATGAAAGAGATTCATTGCTAGAACAGATACGAACAAAGGTTAGATTTGGCGGGTGTTTTATGTATATATTTTGTATCACACCCCTCCCTCTCTTCCTTTTTCCCCCTAATGCAATTATATGAACTGAGTGAAAAAATTTTCCTTGTCAGTCCTTCAACTTGAAGCCTGCAGTGCCAACAAGACCCAGCATTCATGGTCCTAAAACCAATCTGAAGGTTGCTGCTATCTTGGAGAAAGCAAAAACAATTCGCCAGGTCTCTCTTTCTCTCTCTCTCTCTCTCATTGTGTTTGTGTACATGTTTTTGCACTATATTAAAAAGGTGGCTTTTGAAATAGGCATTTGCTGGAAGTGATGAAGATGATTCAGATGGTTGGAGTGACTGCTGAAAACACTAGGTTATGGTACTGCAGCATTTCACTGCTTTGGTTATCGCCTTGAAAGGGTTTTGAGAGATTTTATTCTCTCAAATATAGTTAATAGAAATTTTTTTTATTGGGTCTATTCTTTCTTTCTTCTCCGCATTCATGTATAATATTCCACTCATCACCCTCCCATTGAAGATGTATCCATCGGTTTGTAGCTGTGCTATACCCACAGAAAATCAGTATTGAGTCATGATTTATACAAGAATGAAAGCTGAGGTTCAGCGTGCAAGTGCTGTACCGATCAATTTCTATGCAATGTTATTTTATGGTCTTGATAGGTGTAAATTTTGTTGGGAGTGCATAATTTTGGTTTTAAGCCTACTGATGCAATTTTGTAAACTTGTATGTAGTGCGTTTCTGAGGTATATTTCCGCCCATTTTTCCTGTAGCTTTTGGCCAATATATTCCTGGCCGTCTACCTGTGTTCAGTACAGCTCAAAATTGTTGTGTGAGATAATCAAAGAGTACAAATTTAATGATAGCATAGATTCTTCTGTAAATAATTTGTTCTTAACCATATGGTCATATTTGAGTAGCCGCAGTATCCACATCAAATTTAACCCAGAAGAACAATCAGCTGAATGCTGTAAGCTTACAAATATTTCATTATCAAATACTGCAACGGAGTTAACCCCATTCGATCCACTCAAGAATAACTTTAATGTAGTAGTTCCTTACCTTGTTCAAAACAAATGATATCTCACCAGATAAGTAGATCCATCAATAATGGATTGTCGGCATCATTCAAAATGAATGTCTAGATCCTCTTAACATGTAACCTTTAACAGTTTTGAATGAGCGAGACATCCTCAAAAGGATTGTCGGCATCATTCAAAATGAATGTCTAGATCCTCTTAACATGTAACTTTTAACAGTTTTGAATGAGCGAGACATCCTCTTTGAGGATGTCAAAGAGGAAGCCTCTAGAGTCTGGAGTACTTAAGTAAAACTCCAAATATATCTGTGTCTCTTAAGTACTCAAGTAAACTCCAAACATAGTGTTTCTAAAATTCTATCTGTTTATTTTGAAAGGAGAGAATTGAATTTTGTTATATAATCAATAATTAAAATAAATAATAAAATAACAATGTTAAAATATTCATGATGTGACAAAAAACTAATTCACTCATCTCAAAATGAATTAATAGGATTTTAAGAACTTTACAATTAAATATTCTAAGAGTTATTATAAGATAATAGTTGAATTTTATTAATAAAATCCACCAGTTTATTTTTCCCAAAAAAAAAAAAAAAACTTATGTGTTATAAGTTTTGTTACAACTCTATTGTAGTGGACTGTGAGTAATTGTTTGTTACTTTTATATAAATTTACTACTTTTTTTTTTTATCATTTACAATCAATCACATCATCAAAATTGGCAAAAATTTGAGTACAAAAGTTGTGTAAACATATTTTATTGAGGATCTAAATAAATAAATAAATAAAAGTGTGAGTATTGAAATGCTGCCACTAAACCAGTCAAAATAAGTAATAATAACCTCAACTCCACATGTGTTTGCAATCCAACGTGTCCAGTGATTACTTTCACTGGACACAAGCCGCACCAATCTTTAAAAACGTAGCGTAGTGGTGCTTCCAAGACCAAAGAGCTACACAGTGAAGGCGCTGTTAGAACTTTAGAACTAGCGTCTTCTTCATAAAATGCCAACAAAGACCTAATAGTCAGATAAGCACTCTAAGAATTTTTGCCACCAATAGTCGCTATTGTCATGTCATTCTTTCGAGTTTCCCACAAACAACACACAACAACTAACTAGAAGTCTAGAAAGCGACGTCGTCTGACACAAAATTATCTCAAATTTTTCACTTTAAAAAAATATATATAAAAATGAAGAAACCAAAACGACCACGTTTTCACTTTTCTCCACCCCATTCAAACACGGCCTCCATATATAAATGTCCTCTGAAAGTCAATTTGTAATATTTCGAAATTCCGTTTCCCTTCGTAAACTAAAACCCTCTTCCCAACTTTCAAAATCTTCGGCTCCTATTTTTGTCAAAAAAAAAAAAAAAAAAAAAATCTCAAGTAACCGAAGGTAAGAACTTTATTAAACAAATTGAAGAACCCAATTTGAAAAAAGATCAAAACTTGTTTCTCAAAAAAAAAAAGAAAAAAGATCAAAACTTTTTTAGTTTTTTAGTTTTTTACTGTCTCTAAAACTAACTCTTTATTATACTTTGTCAATACTAAAGATTGCTTCTTTCTTTCTCTGACCAGGTTTTCACCAGTCCACTGAAAGTAGTTATAAAAACGACATGTCGAGCAGCAACAACAACAACAATGACGTGAGTAGTAGCAATACGAGGTTGCCGTTGTCGGAGGTTGTGTCAGACTGTGTGAAGCGGTGGTTTAAGGACACGTTGAAGGAAGCAAAGGCTGGAGATATCAACATGCAGATCTTGGTTGCCCAGATGTATTATAGCGGTTATGGCATATCCAGAGATGCCCAGAAGGTCTATTTCATTTAATTTTCTTTTTAATTTTGATTTAAATTTTATTTTTTTAAGGGATTATATGTGTTGGGTTTTGTTTTTTTGGGGTTTAGGGTTTGATCACTTTGTTGGGTCTTTGGTTTTTTTTGGGTTGCAGTTGTTTCATGTGTGTTTAATTTTAATATGACTTTTGTGGAGTTGTGGACTGAAACATGTGTGCATGTTCTTGTTGTTATTTTTTAAAATTTTAAATTTCTTCTCTTTTTAGTAGATTCATTTGTGTAGAAAGTATTATAATTGATGGTCTAGTTTTTGGTTTGGATAGTTGGGATTGTTGTTTTAGCTTTTATGATTTTTGTGGTTGGAATTGGATGAGTAAAATATGTTTCAAAGCAGGATTTTTATTTTAATGTTTTGAAGAATGAGTTGATAAAAAAAAAAAAAAAAAAAAAAAAAAGTTGAGAGAGTATAACATTAACTGAATTTGTAACAAAGAACATGTTAATTAAAGAACATAGAGTATGGCTTTGGATAGGATAGAATAGAATAGGATGACGGCAAAGAATACATGTGGCAAACTATGATTAGTCTGTTGAGGATTTAGAACCAACTCCAAAATTTTGGTATCAAGGCTTGGTTGTTGTTTTGAAGAATCTGCAGATTATAGGGGATAATAAAGTTACAAACTTTATGTTGTTTTAGTTGTCAATAAAAGCAAACTGAGGTCTTAAGGGACAAAAGTTTTTGATTTTAACTTCTGGTTTATTTTCCTCTGGAACTTTTCCCAGTGATCAAATGGAACATTAGAGTTTTAGTTTCCATGTGTGTTCTCACAGAAGAATTTTTATTTTATTTATATATTGTATTGATTCTGCACCCTTTGTTACTCTTGTAGTCTCTGTTGTTGGTACTTTTTGTAGATTAACTTATTTTGTGAAAATTGAGCTGATTTCTTGGGATTTTAGGGAAGAATTTGGATGACAAGGGCATCAAGAACTCGGTCTTCTGTTTGGAAAGTTAGTGATAAGCATCCAGGTTGAACTCCATATCCCCCCCCACCCTCCCCACGGTGTTTTTTTTTTTTTTTTTTTCTCGGTTGTTGTTTTTCTAATTAAAAGTTCATATGTTGGTATATGGTAGGTTATAATGCCAGTGATTCAGATTCAGACGAATTGAAGGGTGATTCTTAGTAGACCCTTTAGGCCTGTGAGTCCGAAACAATCAAATGTAAGTTGATCTCCCTATTACGTTTGGCCTTATTGTACTTAATTTTTCTCATTGCCTTGTACTTAATTTAGAATAGCAAGATGTTTACATGGCCTTATTGTACTTAGTTTTTCTCATTACCTTGGACTTAATATAGAAATGGCAGGATGTTTAAAACATACAAAGATCATGGGTTATTCACTGTCAATTGTGTCCTTAACATACCCTTTTGTGTCTGGTTTTGTGAGAATCTATTTTGTGGGTTCACATATAAATTTTTTTTTATTTGGGAGTAAGATGCACTTATCTGAATTTGATTAGTGCACTTAATACTATAATTTAGTAAGTCGATTTACCTTTTTTTTGTTCTTTACCCTAAAAATAGTGAAGCTTTTGTTGGTTTCTTGTAGATTCACATGCTTAGGTTTCACCTTTCTTGACTTTCTTGTTTGATTTGCCTTTGTCTAATCATTGAAGCTACTGTCTCTCTTGTTAAATTGTCCCATAGGATGTTATCTTTAGCTCTTTTCTTTTTCTTTTTCTTTTTCTTTTATGCGTGTGTGGAGGGGAGAGAGGGGGGGGGGGGGGGGGGGGGGGTCCTACCTATGACAATGGACTGGTATACCTTCACATGCATGCACATTATGTTGGTAATATCATTGTGCAAAATTATATGGTGATAAATACTGATAGTGAAAGTTCTCTCGTGCTGGATATTTGACTTGTTATGGTGTTTAGAGAGCCACTTTCTTTCATTTTCATGGACCTTGAGAGAAATAAAGTTTTAGGCTTTAAGAGATGGTATAAACCCACAGATGGCAAGCTTCTTCCTTGAAGTGCAAAATGAAAATGATGAGGCTGAATGTTGGAATGCAGTGCAGGGCTTGGATGGACCACTGGTTTTCTTATCTGCAGAAGCCTGCAGCCCTTATCTTTGACTTCATTGCAATGGGGTTTCAATTGTTCTAGAATAAAAAAAAAAATAACCTTAGTCTGAGCTATTTTATACAAATAAAATACCTAAACTTATATTTTCTTGTTCATTATTTATTTATGCTTCTTTTTCACTCTGCTGCTTTATCATCTTAACCTGAACCAATCCTTTTATCCTATATATGTTTCAATGAAGCTTAAAAAGGGCAATAGCAAGGTAAACGTTAAGGTTTAGAACTTGGCTAAATTTAAATGGGTTTCTCATCTCCTCTTTTATCCCATTGAAGGGGTATTTTACAATTTCAATGCCAATTACTCTCTTCTTACACAAAAATTTCTAGAGGCATGTTACTTTTTATTTTTTGTTAGTCAGATGTTTTTTGTTATATTTTAGTCATCACTTCAAGATATTGTTTTTGATGAGCCTGGATATATATCATATAAGAGAGGCTCTGTTCATGAGAGCAGCAGTCAATGAGTAATCCATAATTGCAATGAACATACTTGTACAATGATAATTTTGAGGTGGATGAGTTGTAAAGAAAGCAGAACCATAAATCAATGCGTTCATGTGAAGTCAAACACAATGAGTGAGTGTAGTAGTAGCATGTTGGTTTGCAAGGAGACCAAAATCAATGGTTCAAATTGAATTTACTAACTAACAAGAGTAAAGCAAAGTAATGATTAAATGAAGTGGCAGTAAGTAGAGTTAGATGAAACACTCAAGTAGATCACAATTGTTGAGTTTGCTCTATACTTTTCGATTAGCAAATTCAGTAGTGTGTTGTACTTAGTAACAGTCATGGATTGCTAGATCATTCATTGTATATATCTTTCCTGAAACATGTGTTAGATATGGGCACGAGTTGTTTGTAACCTCTGTTCAGTTAAGTATATTTCTGGTTTGACTAATCTGCTATCGTTTTTTTTTCCCTTGTTTCTAGGCTCAGCTTGGAGCTATGCTGTTCTTCGCGCATCTTGAATATGCCCTGTAACAAGATTTTGTTCTTTTTTCCTGTTCACTTGTCTTTTTTACTCCTCACCCCTCAAAGAAAAACCCAAAATATTGCACTGTACAAATTCTTTTAATTGTCATCAGAAAATGATTTCTTCATTGCCCATTCATTGGCAAGAATCCTTTGAGGTTTTCAGTCATTACTAGGAAATGGTTGTTTGCATTGTTTTCTTTAATTACCAAATGATACAAAATTTTATAATTTGAATAGCATTGTTGACAAAGAAATAATTATTGAAACTTCATGCAAAATCTACTTATCAAAAAAAAAAAAAATCATGCAAAATCAGTGGCTGGCAGCATCTGAAACATCATGCAACTAGCATGTTTGCCTTAGCCCAAGTTTGTTGAACTAAAGGATCCTTTGGTTTCATGGCAAATTCTGTGTTGCTATCTCAGTCAACAATAATTATCTAATGTTTCTGGTTTATGCATGGTCTCTCACATGGTTTTTTTTGGGTGTTTAGTTACACGCCCACTTAATGGGTATTGAACCCATGGATTCACCTTCTACCTAGAACTTTTTAGGTTGGAGGCACCAATTGAACTAGAACTCATTGGGATCTCTCACATGTGAGTCTCACCCAATTGTGAACTCGTATTTTGTGAAAGAGATGATATATACACTAGATACACAAGATACCTTCAATGGGGTCTTAAATGGAGTCGTGATTAATAATATTTTCATACATAAAGGGGGTCTTCAATGGGGCCGTGAATAATAATATTTTCATAAATTAATTAACTTGATAATTATAATGATAAATTTATGAATTTTACTCGCAACGGTGTAAATGTACTGGTTGGCTGCCTCTGCTATTTGTTACTAGAGGTAGCCCTTCAGTAGGTATTTGATGTATCTTAAAGTTATTTTTGCCTCAGTTAACTCCTAAAATTTTCTTGTTTCAGTATGAACATAAATTTCTTTTATGCTTTAAATTTGCAATACAATGGTCTTGAATAAGCGTGTGGTATTCCTCAATCAAAGATGGAGATCTGAGGTTTCGAGTTTCAATCCTCATGTGTTAGGGACTGTAAAGTGACGTCTTTTTTTTTTCTTTTTTTTCGAGGTGTGATGTGTCATTTCCAATATTCTATCATTTAGCGGACCAAATTAAAAGGAGGATAATACAAATCTCAGTTTCCATTTATAATTTATTAAGGTTTTGTTGAGTGTCAGTTTTTTTGACATGTTTGGAAGCAGATCCAGCAAAAACAAAAAGAAATCAAATAAAGAAGAAGGAAAAAAAGAAGACAATGGTTACATGAAACTTTAAATCTATATTGGATCCTGTGTTTTGGTTGGATCTATGTTGAGTTGTTCACAACTTGCGAGGTTCCACGAGATCAGTAATCAGTATGGTGAATAGAGCCGCCCCCTGGCAAAAACACTAATAAATGTCTTCTACCTGCTACTGCTCTTCCTTTTCATTATGTTTTTCCAATCAAAATTGACCCTCTACCTAACAAGTTCAAACTTAAAACTAGATTTGCTAATTAGCATCAGTTTTTATCATCTATACGAGTCCACATGAAAGACATGCCAAGCATCATTGTCAGGATAGTATCATCCACTTATGCTTCCTATGTTAAATAGGGCTATATGGGGTGTACATGGATGAATGCCATATGGGATGTATATAGATCGGAGTTGAGTTAAAGTTTCAAGCATTTTTTAATCTAATATAACTCTCTTGTATCGAAAATCTTCAATTCAACCAAAAACCCATGATAGTTCTAAAGACCAATCCTTAATGATAAGGTTGGATTGGGTTAACATTTTTGAAAACCTAAACCTGATTTAACCTAAACTTCAAAAAAAAAAAATTATAATTCAATCTAACTAATTAATCTATTAAAAACCAATCCAAAATGTTGGATTGGACCAAATTGTTGGTTTGAATGCACCTCCTAACATTAAATTTCATATTTATTGAAAAAATTTTAATAAATACTCTAAGAGTACTAGTTAATGATATTTTTTTAAAAAAAATTTATAAAAAAATTAAAAAGTAATTAATAATTTTCACGACTTTTTATATTTCTCATAAAAATAATATTAATACTTTTTAAAAATGATTTATTAACCATTGGCCTAATAACACGCATTAATCATTAACAAGACTTCCTATCAATTTAACCAACAAAGTCCATATCAGGACGAAGTGATTATCACTATCAATTTAACCAAAAACAAAAAGGATTATTACTACCAAATCTAGAAGCCCAATTTAAAAATCAATAATTTTATCACTATTTTATTGCCATTGGACCTGGGCTAACGTGGTGAAGGCTGGATATAATATATAGTAGTATACAGTTGCCTACTCCTAATGCTAGGACAAGATCTCTTCAAATTAGATTTTTAGCGCCTGCTTGATAATATTATTTTAGTAATATTGTTTGTATTTTTAAAAAATATGTGAGTGTAAAAATATATAAAAATAAGTATAATATTATTTAAATAATAAAAATTATTATTTAAATACTTCTACTAAACACTTTTTAATTTTTTTTTAAGAAAAAAGAAAGAGAGGAAAAAAAAAAAAAAAAAAAAAAGATGTTCTTAAGATTCTTATCCCATTGCACTAGAAAACAATGGAAAGTCTTGACTATAAAAATTGTCTTTTTCCACTGAGAAAATCCAACTCTTTGATCTGACTGTTCATGGAAAAGGTCTTGTTTTGAGGTTGAGCAATCACATGGGTACGTGTTAGAAAGGACACTTTTATTTTATTTTATTGTTGGGCTGTTCTCCTCTGTTGTAAAGACGGCTGACTGTTAGAAGGGTCAACTTTTTGCTGATGTGTTACCAAAAAACAAAATATTTTTGCTGATGTACTTCCTAATCTAGTTTTATAAAATTTTCGTTTTTAAAACCCCCCTAAAAAATAGTTCATTCAAATGGGAGACAATCTTATCTCTTGAAGGAAAAAAATTAACCTTTTTTTAAATTCACTAATTCATTAAAATGATTTGGTTGTACAATATTTAACACAAAAAAAAAAAAAAAAAAAAAGCTGTGAGTTGTCACTTGAATTGAAAGTTTGAAAGTTGAAACATATATCTTTGAAAAATGTTTGGTAGGTTAGTTTAAATACACTTTTGAGCAGTTTAAACATACTCACATACATTTCTATACACTTTTTCACCTACACATATATAAAAAACACTCAAACAACATTACTTAAACTCTTTTACCAAACACCCCAGTATTTCAAACTCTACGGTCTACAGGACAACAAGGTTGATAGGTTGAGGTTAAATTGCTTACCTTTTAAACTATAGGGATTAGTTCTTTTATTATTAATTTGAAAATCATAATAAAGGAGATGGAGAATTTGAATCATTATTTGATCTCCTCGTTAATGAGAATGGACAATGTTATTGAATTACAAAACTCTTGATTATTAACAACTATATAGTTTAAGTGTTATTCCTTAGGTTCTCATCTTAAAGTTCAGATATGTGGATACTTAATTAAAAAATACACTTCCATCCCATGAGGAAAAATCTACATGACAAAATCTTAAGATAAGAACATAAAGAACAGTACCTAAGTACTGTATCTAATTCTTGTCATAGTTTAATTTGTTAAATTTAATGCATATTTTTCTTATAACTTTTTACTTTGTAGGATACTAGCCCTTATTGGATTGGGATTCCAACCATGCAATTACTATTAGGTGTAAGATATAAAAGCTAATATGGTAAATTTTTATTAACCTTTTACTTTTTAATTTTTTTACCCTTTTATCATTAGATTTTTAACTTTTACATCTCACAACCTAGTGATAAATCGCATGGATGTTCAAGGTCATCTTATTGCATTGGATCTAAATTCTCCATTGTTTGATTTCAAATTTTCAATTAAATAAAAAAATAAGTATATATATATATATATTGAGAAATGTTAGAGACATCAATTTTGGTATAACTTTGTACCACAACTCGTCATATGGCGAGTTGTGATTGATAAGGGTGTGTCTCCACATGCCACACTAACAAACTCTTACCTATCATAATTTGTCATGTGGCAAGTTGTGACAAAATTAGTGCCCCTCACATTTCTCTATATATTTGTAGAAGAAAACAAAAACACCCGAATCTTAGAGCAAGTCAAACAACATATTTGTAGTATTAGTATCGTAACAGCAACTTTCAGAGGGGGTTCCATCACGTACAACTCATAGCTGTTTTTTTCGAAAAGATGGTGATGCAATCATGTTATCAATATTATCATCATCATCATCATCATCATAACATACAACATATAACATACAAGTACAACAACACATGCATATCCCACAGTTAGAATTACAATAATTACTAAATCTTAGAAAGACTTTTAATTTTGAACGTGAACATAATAATCCGAAAGAAGAGGCTGAAATAGAAGAGATGGAGAGAGAACCACTTCTAGCGAAGCAAGAAAAACCTTTATTAGATACTCAACACAATTCTATCCCTTCTTCCCTTTTCACGTACTTGTACGTTGGTCACTTTTTGGCCAGATGGGGTGCCAGGTTTATTTCTCATTTTCTATCACTGTTGTGTTTACAATTACATTCTCTTTGTTGGGTTTTTCTTCTTTATTTTTTTTTTTTATTAAAAAATATATATATTTTCTTAAATTTTTTGGGAAAAAAATACATGCGCTGAACTGACTAGTCTATTGAAGATTCATAACAATTTCAACATTTTGAGATTAAGGCTTGAAATTTTTGAGACTAAAGTTTTTTTTTAACTAAAATTTTGAGACTAAAGCTGGTTCTTCTTGTTGTTTACCATTTTTTGTTAGGCTTATTGAATTTGAAGCTATTTCACTGCTATTGTAACATTTTAAAAATTAAATCTTTCACCTTTAATGTTTTAGAACTATTTCAAACAGTATAATTTTCATTTTTATTTCCATGGATGTTTTCAAGTGTTGA
Organism: Quercus ilex subsp. ballota; assembly: GCA_032727855.1. NCBI lineage: Eukaryota > Viridiplantae > Streptophyta > Magnoliopsida > Fagales > Fagaceae > Quercus > Quercus ilex. The sequence goes on from CM064914.1 coordinate 36,187,386, forward strand.
GTGAATTTTACAACTCTGGTCTATTTAAGGATTGAATTTGTTGTTTTTGTTGTTGTTGTTGTTGTTGTGTGTGTGTGTGCCTTTTTTTTTTTTTTTTTTCCTATGAATTAGTTTATTATTGAGGTGTTCAAATTCAGATTTTATGAACACTGCTATGGATTTTGATCCATTGAAAGGCTATTTATTAGTTGCTAAAATTTTATTAAAGGCTACTGCTTGAGAATTCAACAAATAAACTACACAAATCGATTTCAGGTGAACAATCTGTTAATACTACAGCTATCAGCTATGCCCATCTTGTGCCAAGAAATTAGAACTATGGAGATATTAAGTGAAACATCTTTGAAGGAAGAAAAAGTAGTCAGCCAGATTATTTTCCAAATTTTTTTTTATTTTGATCTTTCCCTACATGTTTATGCAACATTTTGTCCTAGAGGTCAACCTAATTTCATGAATAGACTGAGTCTGTTCAAGTAAACTTATCTGAGGACCATGTTCCATGTGATTTTGTTCATTGTCTAATGAAAGAGATCGATTGAATGTGCCCTGATTCAATCCAAACACATGGTTATATTGACCAATGCATTTGCCCTTCAATATTTTGCCAATAATGACAAATTGGGTGACTCCTCACACCCAACACACTTCCTTTAGATATACTGTTTGGAATTAAGTTCTTATTGAATTCTTTTCTTGTTGCAGGATGTGGGAATTCTCTGTTGGTTTATACATGATCAACATTTGGCCAAACTCTTTACTTTTTGCAGCTATCTATGGTGTGGCAGAAGCTTCTTCTACCGTGCTCTTCGGTGCCATTGTTGGACAATGGGTGGATAGGTTGACATATGTAAAGGTTTGCTTACCAATCTAGTCATTGTACACTATATTAAGTTTACAGATTTGGGATGGAGGGTGAGGGCATGAGTTTAAGATATATTGGGTGCATATGTAATATAATCAACCAAAAAAAAGAGACAGATTTGTGATTGGTGAACATCAAAATAAAACAAATTTTCAAGTCTCCTAGAAACACCCAAAATATTTTGCCAACTAATTATTGCCTGATGACTAGCTCTTGAACAGGCACAATGAGAAGTTTATGGATTCTAATCAATGTATAGTTCTCCTTAACAATTTATAGCCAGGACTATCTTCTAAAAGATTATTGGAGATGGCTGGCAAGTTCATTTTTGTCATATTTGTTCTGCTTAAATGCCTTTCAGACAGGCCCTCCCAACTCTTTATGTTATAGCAGAACACAACAATGTGTTGGAGGTTACTGGGGTTGTAGCCTCTTTGCCTTCTTCGACAAATCTGTTATTCATTTGTAAAAGCAAAAAGAATAAACTAAGAAAGAAAGAGACAAGAATTAATCCTCCTAAGCTGTCCACCAATTGGTTTGCTAGATAATCTTGTTGTCTTCATCTACAGGATGGAACATGAACAAACCATTATATGATAATTTAAATTTACTGAGTTATTTATAAAAGTATGCAGTTTGAACTTGCTGTTTGAGACAAATTTAAATCATTGATAGATAAATATGCATCTTAAACTCTATTGGCAGGTTCTCCGACTTTGGTTGGTAGCACAAAATCTCGCTTATATAATTGCTGGAGGCACAGTGATTGCACTACTGAAATTTTCATTCTTGAAGTCCTCAAATTTTACAGCATTCATCTTTCTTGTGATATTAACCAACATCTCCGGAGCAATTGCAGCACTTTCAACCCTCGCTGGTACCATCTTGATTGAAAGGGAATGGTAACTGCATACAGGCTTTCAAGTGAAAAATGACTTCATAATTTCACTTACATAAAAAAAAAAAAAAAAAAAAGTACTGTGTAATTCTAGTTGAAACGTTCATCAGTATTGGTGGTGGCCAGAATTTGATCCTGCCAGACATATCATCTAAAATTTATTTTTCCTTAGTTAGAAAGTATTAAACATTTCATATTTTTGTAATCCTTGTTCAGTTTGTGCCTTAGTAATGCTTAATTTTTGTTATATTGTATTGTTGCTATCACACCATTTTGTCATTTTTGGTTTAAGTTCCTTCGATTTCTTGGCTACCAAACGGAGAATAAGGAATTTGTTATATTAAAAAATAATAATAATAACTCTTATGTAATATATTATCTATTTTTAATTTACAGGGTGGTTGTGATGTCAGAAGGCCATCCTCCAGAAACGCTGACAAAGCTGAATTCAATTATCAGGCGAATTGATCTAATAAGCAAGCTAGGAACTCCTGTATTATCTGGCTTTGTTATCAGCTTTGTGTCACTAACATCATCTGCTGTGTCTTTAGCACTGTGGAATGCTATTACTATTTGGGTGGAATATTGGCTTTTTATCTCTGTATATAATGGGATACCTGCTTTAGGTGAAAGTAGCCAAAGGAGGGTCTCAAGACTTTCACCTAGCGTTGAAGAGACAGAAAGCTTGCTTTCTGATGATGGAGGCAATTCAGCATTGGCAGAGGAAAGCTGTGTAATGAGTATATTTGGATGGATCCCTTGTTTTGAGGCATGGAAAGTGTATTGGCAACAAGATGTTGTGCTCCCTGGATTAGCTCTGGCTTTGCTCTATTTCACCGTCCTTAGGTGAGAACCTAATTACTCTTGGAATAATGGTTAAATGATCAAATTCATCATTTCCTAACATCTTAAATTTTAGGGACAAGTGTTAGTTTAAGCTTTCAGGACAGGTGGTAATCTATCAATTACAATTCTTTTACGTCTGATTATTTTTCCTTCAAATTGCTTCTAACTACACCTCAAAGTACATAAAATTTCCTCTCTCTCTGAGTCTGTGTGTATATTTTTTCCATGCTGCTTTTTTGGCTTAGCTGAATGTTGAACAAGTTCTTACTGATTTTGTTTATCCAGCTTTGGAACTTTGATGACGGCTACTTTAGAATGGGAAGGTGTACCTGCTTATGTTATAGGGTTAGCACGTGGAGTAAGTGCTGTGATTGGAATAGCTGCAACAGTTGTATACCCAATATTACAATCTCACATTTCAACACTTAGAACTGGACTCTGGTCTATCTGGTTTCAGGTGAAAACTTCAGTAGACACATAGCAGGTCATTTGGTAGTCAGAAAATAGATTTAGTAGTATTACTTATTTTGAAGTCACATGCCCATTTGTAATTTGTAATAACCTGCAATTGCATTTTTTCCCTTTCTAAAAATACAGATATAAATAGTGATTCTTTAAGTAATTTTATTTGTGTTATAGGCCATTCTTTGTCAAAGTTACTCCTAATTGACCATTGAATTTATGGAGTTTATGTGGTTTTCATGCAGTGGTTCTGCCTTATACTATGTGTTGCTTCAATATTTGTGCAAAATGGCCTTTTATCAGCGTATATGCTGATGGCTGGAGTAGCAACATCTCGGCTTGGTTTGTGGATGTTTGACTTATCTGTCATCCAACAAATGCAGGTAGAGAAACCCCAGAAATAAAACTAGGACTATACACTTATAGCAAATTTATAGCAAACTAGTACTTACACATTTAATATCTCTCTTTCTTCTATTATTAAAAATAATTTCAACTTGTATTCTCACTCATTTTCCTTTGTAAATAGGATCGTGTTCCTGAATCTGATCGCGGTGTTGTGGGAGGAGTTCAGAACTCTCTGCAGTCTATTTTGGATTTGATGACTTATGTCATGGGAATAATTATCTCCAATCCACAGGTGACCTTATTTAGCTTTTGGTTTTGGCTTAATGGAATATCATTGGATTGATGCATGTATGTTCAGTTTATGCTTTGCTGGAATATGCATTAGTTCAGTAAGAGCACTTAAGACATCCTTCCAATCTGTGTGTGTCGTGAGAGAGAGCGAGATTGGAAGAGTATCATTATTATTGTGGTGAATCTTTTGGCTATCATGACATTTTCAGATTCTCTGGTTCTCAGTTTCTCTAAGTTTAAGAAACAGATAAAAGAGCAGAAGGAAATTCTATATTTCTGTATTTGTAACCTGTACAAGTAGAAGCCTGTATGCTATATGTATAGGTGCATAAAAATGATAAAATGAGTGATGTATAAGAAATGGGAGTACTGTACTAGTAATACTAACAGGCCTTGGCCTTTGGGCCTATAGGGCTTACTGTATTCTAACACTCTTGATAACTAAGAAATTGTGTTTTTCTTAGTACCATTCATCCTCATTTGACTTTTGGTTGTGGTGGAAATATGATTAGTTCTTCATGCCACACATTTGAGAAGTGTGTCATGTCACATGTGGATTTTGTTCACCAGACTCGTGTCAATTGAGAAATATGATGCTTTGAACCAAATTAACTCCATTATTGTTATTGTGTTATATTTCAGGATTTCTGGCAGTTGACTTTGATATCCTTTATGCTGGTCACATTGGCTGCATTGCTCTATACTGTACATATCTACCATGTCCGGAAGCACCTCTTCCACTTTGAGAAGTTATTTTCATGGATTCAATGGTCAATAAGATCACCTGAAAAGGCTGAAATGCTCTCAAGATGAGTCATGATATAAATGTTTCTCAGTTGGTGACAACATGTTGTATCTGCTGGCCTGAGAAATTGATTTCATATTCCTATGTAAATAACATTCTTACAGTCAGTATGGCTAGAACTTAAACGTTTTGTTTTGAGAAATAAGATAGGCAAATCTAATAATGTGTTTTGGCATGTTGTAATCAGCTGGAATAATAGCATTAGAGCTGAAACTGCTATAGATAGCTTGTAAAATTTCTCTTTTAGTGAAGCTATTAGATGAATACAAGTCCAAACAATTTAGTCCTATTATATTACTATCAAAGGACCAATAACTCTTGACTTCAAAATTTATTCTCTGAAGTAAACGACTAACATAGCACTTTATAATTTAAGTGTTTGTAGTCTTTGTTAGAAAGTTTAGTAGCTGACGATGAAATTATTTTTTGTATGTTGGTTGGTTGGTTGCATGGTTGTCAATTTGTCAATGGAGTATGCAGAGTGCGACCAGTTTGGGCTATTCTTCAATGTCATATGCCCATGGAGGGGCCCCTCATAGCGTGCGAATCCCTTTATAAGACCCACATGTTCTGAGAGAGTTGTTTCATGAAGCAGACATATGAGATAATTATTGATTGCCGTAAGAGTTTTATTAGTATTAAATCTTTTTCTAATAATAGTAAATTTAATTCAATTCGTCACAAATTCTTAAAAAATATGGCCAAACTACACAAAAGCCTTAGAATTAAATTTTATGTATACCAGAAGGGGTTTTATTATAATCCCTCAATTTATAGCTTACAAGTTACAAGTTCAATGGATCTCTATTGAAAAAACAAAAAACAAAAGTGACACTTTTCTACAAAATAAAAATGATTTCAAAGAATAGTGATAAATTAGAAGTAAAGTTTATGGAAACTGATAGTAAAATGAAGTTTATCATCATGCCAAAAGAAAGAAGAAATATTTTCATAAATTGTTTATACAACTTTTTTTTTTTTTTTTTGGATGAAAATTGTTTATACAACTAGCTCATGTGGCAAGTTGAGATTGATGTAACATCACTTTCACATAGCCAACTATTGAAACAATTTTTATTGTACATCAATCATAACATCATGTCTCAAAAATTGTGAAAAAAATTATAAAATTTTATGTGATTAGACTAATTGTGTTGAGAAATTATATGGATAAATGTTTGTAAAGTACTTTACAACCAAACCCATAATTTGATATGGTTAATACTTAATAGATAACATAAGATCTCAGAAAACATTATCCAAAAGTATGGTTTATGAGTCAAATGAGATTACAATTGTATCTCTCTTAAATGCAACCAAAGTAAGATGTAGATTCCCCCTCAAAAAAAAAAAAGAAAAAAAAAAAAAGAGAGTAAGATGTAGATATATAAGTATTATCTTAGGTCCTTCTGGACCACTTCATATACCTGTAAACATCGTTCTAACTTCTAACTTAGTTGAATTTGTCAATTTATTTATTTATTAATAAAAATGAGGTTATTAAAATGGGAAAAAGAATATGTGTTAACAGAAAAATCCACGCAGAAGACCAGCCTCACAAGTCACAACCACAGTTATAAAACAAAACTACTGCCAAGAAAAAAGTGAAACCCACAGACTCTATGCGTACAAAACAACTGGGGCAATAAATTTGAGATTAATCCCCCACTTCTTACAATGTTCTCTGTTGTTTCAAAGTTCACCATCTTTCCTTATCTTATGTATTTTACATCTATTGCAATTACCTCAGTTTGGTTAGGCATTTTGAAAGCTTAAAAAAGCATTTTTTAAATCTAAAACTCTGTTTTGTAACTACAATTCTTCATAGATTTTTTTTTTTTTTACAAACACTCATTTTAAACTCAAAACACCGTTTTCTAGCCGCTTATACAAATGCACCTAATTAAGATTGAAAATCTATAGGCAGAACTTCAAATTTTAATATTAAAGCTTGATTGTTGTATTTTATTAAGGTTAAATAAATACTAGAAACTTAGCCTTACGAACATGAAAGAAATAGCCTTAAGAATCTTTTGAAATACATTTTAAGCCTTGAACATTTTTGTTGAATACACCAAGATGCTATTTGATTTAGAGGTTATTGACAAGATTTTTTTTTCTTGCTTTGTAGTTTGCACTTTATCCTTACAAAACAAGCATTTGAAACGAATGAAAAAAGAAAAATAATAAGTATGAAGAAATAATAAATTTCACCTTTTTTTATATTTGGTGAGGTGACAGATTGTGATTAATGCATAATAAAAGGAATGTCAATAGTGGTCTCACTAAAAGTAATATTGTGTTAAATTCAATCAGTCACCTCAATAAATTGCAAAATCGTAAAATCTATTATGCTTTTAAAAATAATTATAATTTATTTTATTATTATTTGTTTTAAAAAATGATTTAATAGTAAGTTGTTGGGCTTTGGGTTTATGTCAGTGAGAAAAAAAATATTGTTTTGAGGGGTAAATGACTGATTCAAAGAGCTGGGCCATATGGGGCCTGTCCATGCAAGTTCTAACTCCTAAAGTCTAAGAGTCTTTGACCTTAGACAGTTAAACCTACTTGGCCTCCATTTTCAATTTCTTCGGATTTTGGTGGGTGGATATATAGCTAACCAACATATATTTAACTCATTCTTTTTTTGAGAAGATATATTTTAACATTTCTAATAGAAGCTTTTGATCAAAATTCGGCATATTCTGGTACCATTACCAAGCTCCCTTTCCCTCGAAAGAGGATATATAATTTTTTTTTTTTTTAAAACACAAACACACAAATCCAAAGGGAGAGGGACTGAGGTCCTTCTCATATTATGTGGCACATTAAGTATATTAAAATTATTAACTTAGTTTACTCTAAGCCAGACTTTCTTATAAAGGCTTTAAAAAGTTTAAAATGCTACTCTTGTACCAAAAAATTTGTAACTCGTGTTATTCTGGTCTCATTTATTGTTGTAATTATTGAATTATATAGAAATAAAACTATTATCATTACCATTTTATTATTAAATGTGTACATTTAAATGTAGTTTTATTATTTTATTATAATAATTTATTTTAGTTACAATTTTTAAAAAAAAATGTTGTGAATATAACATTTTTCTATACTATATCTATACTACTATTTAAAGCATCTCCAGCAGATTAATCAAATTTTTGTACTGTTTGGAGAATGAACAGTAACTTATATTTTTATTTACCAACTTTTTCAAATACACCTTCTAACATATTCTCTATCTCATTTAAATATTATTTTTTCATTCATTATTTATTCTTTTTTTAACAACTACACATCTTTCAACATTTTTTTATTCAACACATCATTATTATAATAGAAAAAATATATTTGAAGAATGAACAGTAGCCCATCAGACTTGATGGGCTACTGTTCATAAGCCAAAAAAAAATGAGCTACAGAGAAGCTGCTGGAGCATCCACAGTGCACAAGTTCTCCAAATTATAGTTAATATACCCGAATGGCCATGCTCCTGGAGATGCTCTTAAGGGGCTGTCCTTGTATATAATAAAAGTTTTGCCTTCCACATTGTGTTTTCCCTAAATATTAAAAATTTCTGTTAAATTTGTGGAAATTCTCTTACATTCTTACCAGTATTTATTTTATTTATTAGTTTATTATAATTTTTTAATAGAATTAGGTGTATGACATAATTTCGACAAAAAATATATAGCAAAATAAAATCTATCAATAGGTTGTAATAAATCGGCACTGTACTTCTTCCACCTCTTTCTTCGTTAACGTGTCTATATGAGAATTGTGCAATTATATATAACAATAACCTATTTAGTGATTTTCACGAAAATATTTACAATAAATTAATATTAAATAAACTAATGTCCAAATTATCTCATATATTATATAATAAAAGTTGTATCAAACATGTTGCACCAAAAAAAGTGGGCATCCTCTCCTTTTTCTTTTTTTCATTTTTATATTTTTATTCTTATTTTAATCACATAAGTTATGATTAAAACCAATCTAAACCACAAGTATAAGTGTTTGTGAGACGTGGGGGGCAAGGGCTGGGGTTCAAGTCTCTAGGAGGGAGCTTCACACACATATACATTTAGATTAGGCTAAAGTAGAAATTCTATCTTGTATAAAAAAAAAAAAAAAAAAAACACAAAGAAACTTCCCACGTGAATTATAAGACCTTTGTACACTAAATGAGAGTAATGAAATTAAATAATTTAGATTCTCAAAAAAAATTTAAATAAGTAAGTTATTGTCACCAAAATGTAAATTCATAAAAAAAAAAAAAAAAAAATTACATATTAAGTAAGGTCACATCCAAAGCATGTACCATATCATATAATACAAGTTTTGTCCTCCAAGTTGTGGTTGCCCTAAATATTGAAATTTCTTTTAAATTAGTGGAAACTCAATTACCAGTATTTATTAATTTATCATAATTTTTTGTTTTAATAATAAAATTAGGTCTTACACGTCATGCTTGTATTATGTGACTCATTACAAGTTGTATGACATAATTTCCCCATGTGACTCCTTTTAAGTACATTAAAATTATTCACATATTTTACTGTAATAGAATTCTATTACCAAAGTTTTCAAACAAATTAAAATAGTGTTTTAGTTAAAACTCAATTATCAAAAGTCTCAAGATATTTTTTTCAAAAGTGACAAGGAAAGGAACAAAGAAGAGGCTGTGATGGCGTTGTTAGAGGCTGGTAGGTCAGTGGAGACTCTGCCAAAGGACTTGGCTGCGGCTATAGAGGCTGGAAGGGTACCTGGGTCGATTGTTAAGAGGTACTTTGAGCTTGAAAAGTCGGTACTGTTTCGATGGTTGCTTCAGTTTGGTGGGTTTAAGGAGCGTTTGCTTGCTGATGACCTTTTCTTGACAAAGGTTGCCATAGAGTGTGGTGTTGGCATCTTCACCAAGGTTTTTGCTTTTGTTTCTGCTTCTTCACTCTGCTCTACCATTCTCTTTTGCTTGTTTTTATATCCACCAATGATAGATTCTAGCTTTCTTTGCTCTGTTCTAATAAATTACAACCTGTCCCAAAACGCTATTAGAATAATGGTGATATGATTAAATTCATGGTTCCTAACAATGTAAACCTTTGGACAATAGGTAATTTATCATAGAAAGGAGTGGGTGGTCTTGAGTTCTAACCTTTCTCTAATCTTCCACATTAAAAGGCTAAGACAATTAGTAATTTATTATGGTAACAAATAGTCCTAAGTTCGAACCTTGTCTCTACTCTATCTCTCATTTAAAAATTTAATGATAAAAAATAATAAATTCAATCATTTAACCAAAAAGAATGAATGAAATTTGTTAACCATTGTTCTAACGCAGGAGGGATCCAACATATGGGACTTATAACATTTTTTAGATGGGAATTTAGGACTACTTGCTTTAATAACATGATAAATTACTATTTGTTTTAAAAGCTTACACTATTAGGGAATTGTGAATTATTCATTTTTTTAAATAGTTTCTGCTTCACACTGCTCTACCTTTCTTTGCTTCTTTTCATATCAACTACTACAAAATTCTAGCTTTCCTTGCTGTGTGTTTCTGCTTCACAATACTCTATCATTATTTTCTTCTTTTCATACTAATTACTACTAGGTTCTACCTATCTTTGCTGTGTGTGTTTCTGCATCACAATGCTCTATCATTCTTTGCCTCTAATTATATCCATTTCTAGATTATAGCTTTTTTTCCCTGGCTGTGCGTGTGTGTGTTAGTTTGTTTCTGCTTCACACCACAATTTTTTGTTTCTTCTCATCAATTACTAAAAGATTCTAGCTTTCTTTGCTGCGTGTATGTTTAAGAGAAATATTTATTTTATTATTCGGATAGAATATTTATCCATCTGTTTTCCTTGCAGACTGCAGCAGATCATTATTTATTTTAAATTATTTTATAATTTGGGGTATATTATAATTTATCTCCTTAAGGCTTTGGCCTATCATAATTTAGTACACAAACTTTCAATATTTACATTTGACCTCATAAGGTTTGAACTACAATAAAATCATTATGAATCTTCCCAAAATAAGGTTTATAATTTCATTTTCATAAAAACTTTAAGAACAAAAATATAGTGATTGAAAAGTTTGTGAAACTAAATTGCAAAATATATTAATTTGAATAATACCCTAACGATTTCATTTTAATACAAAATTTAGAGAGTAAAATGTAACAATTGAAAAATAGTGAAGTTAATTGTAATAGGATCAGGAACTGGGAGTAAGTTGTAATTTTCTTTCAATAATCTAACATGACCATTGGTTTTTGATAAAAAATTTGATGTTACACTATATGTGCATTCGTCATGTAAACTTAAATTACATTTTTTTGTTCATTTTTTATTCAAATTTTATTATATTAATAAAATATTTTTCTTTAATTTATAGTATATATTATCTTACAAAATGTTATTACATCAAATGACTATACGAGTTTGCCAAAGTTGTGAGTATCTAAGGACGGGTTAAACTAAGTGGGCATAACCTCCCTCGCTAGGCGATAAGGTTGATGATGATGACTGGTGAAGCTTTTATAAAACCACTTTCAAGCTTGCATGTGAATATTGCAGGTTGCTTTTGAATAGGTCAGGCCAAGAAGAACATGGAGCACATAATATTACAGGGAAGCCTATAAAAAGTTGCCGACAGTCTAGCAACAATTTGGGCTGTAATTTGACAGAAGGCTTTGTAGTTTTTAATTTACTGGCTAATGATGTTTTATCTGGGGTAAGGATGTTTAGTCCCTAAACAATCATTTGAATTTCAAGGTTTTTGTTTTGTTTTTGGTTAAACATATAGCAAAGGATGGGGAAAATGAGATTCGAACCATAGATATGAGGTAATACAAAAGATATCATTATCATTGGGCTATCATTTAAATCTCTCGATTTTCAATTTCGTTGCTTAAAAGTATGTCAAATTAATTTATGTCATTTTTCAATAGACTTTATCTTTCTCTCTTTAGTCTTTACCATATGACTGGAGTGAGAGAATTGGCTGACATTGCATTTTTTTCCCAAAAAAAAAAAAAAAAGTAGTAAGTATGGTATTATGTTTTTTCCCCTAAAATATGAAAGTGTAATAATAGCAATAATAATTAATTACTAATTCTTCAACCATTAGTTGTATGAATTTTGCCCCGTAATTTCACAATAAAGCAAATTTTAAATTTCTTCTAAAAAAAAGTAAATTTTAAATTAGATAATTGTATTCCCAAAAAAAAAAAAAATTAGATAATTGTATTAAGATTTTAATGAAGAGCATTATCCAATAATAAAATGGGTTTGATTTTGAAATTTGAATGAAGAAATTGATACAATTAATAGTTAAGGGACAAAAATAAAGCAACTAATATTAGTTGGAGGACAAAATTAGGAATTCAAATTAACAAAAGCAACAAGCACACATCCTCCAGGGAATAACATAGAGTCTCTTAGGTAAGGTGTAGGCAACTCTCTTATTGCATGGATTCACATCAGGTGCAATGCCTCAAATTTCCTCACAATTTTTTTAACTTTTTTAACTTTTTAACTTTAAACTTTGAACTTTTTTTAATATATTTTATTTAATGGCTGAGATTGAAAGTTGCAAAAAGCAATTTTCAATCTCAGCCATTAATTAGGTATTGCACCTGATGTGAATCCCTTATTGCATATATGTTAATTCAACACATGTAGACCTCATATATATATATATAGTGTCTTTTTTACTTTTTATTAAGTGTGTGTAAATATGAAAAAATTATATTGTTCTTATGATGAACCATGTTATTTGTTCATCATCTTATTAAAAGACTCTTATTTGTTTAAAATTACTGATTCAGTTTAACAAGCCTATTTAATTTTTTTTTTAATATCATAAATAATAGTTTTTTAATGAAATAGTGAAACAGTGAACAAGTAACGTAAAATACGTATAATTTCTCGTGTTTCTCGTATGAAAGAATCAATAAAACAAAATTACAAGCCACTGTCAGCCCTCAACCTCAGGGCAGAAAGTGCCAAATGAGGGACTAACCAACCCCAAGGACTGATACAATAATAAACAAAGACATAGCCAACACCACTAGCATCCCTATTGACCCACGGGAGGCTACAAGTTACAACAAGCAAAAGTCTCTTTCGTCAAGGACAAAATATCTTCAATCAAACATCACTGTCTCCCAACCTAGTCTAAGGCCATTCTCTTTTAAAGGTTAACTTCTGTAGATTTAGGAGTCCTCAAATATTAGTTCCTTCTTAACCTCTCTGCTCTTCGGCAGTCTTCTGAGACCACAAAATGGCTTAAGCTTCAGCCACTTCTGGTTTCAAGAGAAGAACTGTGTATGCTTAGTTTGGAATATTCATCATTATGTATGTTTATGTTGTTATAATAGCTGGAAATATTATTGTACGCCATGTGTTATTAATTTGGAATGTTATGTATGTTCATATTATTAGAACTTGTGATTTTAAAGTTAATCATTTGTTTATGTCTAGGTAATTTGGTACTTAATTAGTAGTTATTGTCTTTTATAAGTAGTTTGGATCGATTTTATTTCAATGATTCTTTAACATAAATTATCATTTTCATTTTATTTTTATACCAAAATTAGAATTTTATCATCTTCCATCCAATGCACGAACCCTCGATCGTGTGTATGATCCCAATCCAGACAATCATGACGAAGAAACATGATTTAGTTTCATTTACGCATTAGTTTGACAACTTGCAATATTCTAAGAGAGATGCCTCATTGCATTTGCATATTGAGGTAACAACTTAAACAAGTGATCTTAAATATATATTCATTATAAAAGATAATATCACTACGAATACAAGAAAAATTATTCTTTTAATTTTTTACTAAATACATATCAAAACATATTTTTTTCTTAAGAGAGAGAGAGTTTCAACTTATGACGTTTGCTCCTGAAAATAGTTTTTTATTATCAGACTAAGACATTAATTGATTTTTTATGCAGGCAATAATTAAACCCCAGATCTTTTATTAAACTATCAGAAACTTTACTAAATAAGCTAACTAGAACCTACAAAATACGTTTCTAACTTAGAACAAAAGGCTGTGTTTCCAGCACAAGTGAATGCACATGAAATTTGTTCAAGCGTAGACCATCTAAGTCACAATCAAGGAAACAAAATATGATGATCCCTTGATTATAAATCTGATAATGGGGGTATGGCGTTATGTTTTCTTTTGCCATTTGAATAATGACCAAAATTCATCACGTTGCCGTACAAATACTTGGAGATAAAGAAAAAGAAGATTAGGAATAGACTATGTATAGTTACTTCTTCGAAAAAGGATTGGGTAAAGCCGTACTAGTTTAAACCTGCTATTAGGTAATATGATAATATAGAATTTCAACTTTCAATTTACAATTAACTGACTTAGTCTCATCTAGGGAAACAAATCAAAGATTTTGTATACAAAATTAGAGGGGTTATTTGAACAAATATACCTCAAAATTTAATTTCATATGGCACACTATTATAAATTAAGCTTATTTGAACCAAGGTCTCATTGACTAACATTATAGAAGTTAGCAAGGGAAAGCCACCCAATAGTTTGCTTTCTTTTTTTTAAAGGGTTCGGTTAATATTAAGACATATATTAATAATTCATTTTAAAAAAAAAATTATGGAGAATTGAAAAAACTATTAAAACAATTAATCACTTATTTATTTTTCTATAATTTTTTTTAAAAAAATAGTTTACTAAAGTATATTTTTGTAGAACACATTAATAAAATTATTTTTTAAAATTAAAAATTTTATGCATTATCGACACGACAAGGCATCTAATTCCAAATATACTAGTGTAGCTACTAGTGGGAATTTCATAATGTTTTTTTGAGGTGAAAAAGGAAAGGAATCGAAAATGATAGTACTGAAGTGAGAAAATAAAAAGAAAAACACAAATTTCAACGTGTAGAGAGCGCGTTTTGTTTGACCTGACTTTGATTCCGTGTACAAACTACGTACAGACTCAGTTGCCTACTAATCTTAAAGTCCGTTTAGATACAGCTGAAAATTAAAAATTACAAACTAAAAAATATTATAACAAATAATTTTTAAATGTGTAAATATTATAACAAATAATTTTTAAATGTGTAAATAGTACCGCGAGACCCATTTTTAATGAAAAAGTTGCTAAAAAGTGAAATTTATGGGTCTATAAACAGTAAAATTTGTGCTGAAAAGTCAACTATTGCGGCTACTGTTCATTAAATAGTAGCCGCTACAGTGCTACTACAGTAAAAATTTGTCTCTGAAAAGCTGGAAACACGTGAAAAAAAAAAAGAGCTGAAAACGTAAACGCCAGACGCAATGCGCTAGCCAAACGAGCACTTAAAGGTTTTTTTTAATCTTTTTCACATATTATATTTACAATAGGCCCCATAAATTATATTAATAAAATGAGTGTTTGGATAGGTTTAATCTTTTGTAGCTAAGCAAAAATTATTTGCTCAAACCTTTGCTTACTTATTGAAAGCCATGTCCTACCTCACTTACTAAATAACTAGATAAGCAAATAACATTTCATGTAAATATATCTTTTTTTAACCTCCATGTTAAAACTCCATTTATGCATTTTACTATTCTTTTTTGGTATTTCCTTTAAGCACTTCCTCTTTAAGAAAAATAATGAAATTAAAAAAATTTAACAACTATTGACATGAGAAGTTGTAATTTAACAACTATTAAATAAATTCATTCTTGTTACCATTTTTATTTGAAATCGCAATGTACTCTTGGTACAATGATCATTCTATAAGTACAAGTATTTGTGGAGTGTGGAGAGTAAGGGTCGAAGTTCAAGTTTTCAAAAGCGAGTTTTACACACATATACACTTAAATTAAGCTAAAATAAAATTTTATTTCAAATTAAAAAAATAGTTATTTAAAAAAAATATGTGAAAAAAATTATCTCTAAACTTACTAAAGAAAACCAAACACTGTTAACATTTTTTAATGATAGGTCTTTTTGCCCAGAGAAAGGTTTAAAGTAAACACAAAAGAAATGAATACTTTTTCCGTGTTTCCGTGTTTTGCTGATGCATCATCTTCCAATCCTATTATGAGCTTTTAATTGCAAAACCAGAAGGCATTTTTAAAGAATAATATCCTCTCTATGGTCCTTAGGATATTCCTTTTTTCCTTTTCTTTTTTTCCCTAAGAAATTCTTGTTTGATTAAGGAACAAAAAACTACACGAGAAAAACAATGAAACACATAATTACATGGTGCAGAATCATATAATAGCAATGGCACCTCCACCAGAAGAAGCAGAATAAAAATCTGATACTCACAAATAAACACACCGAATCTTTGCCCTTTATTTCATCATTCCCTATTTGACACACCATGGATGCCATTCCTCTCACTCAGGTCAGCCATATCACATGGCAGAGCTAACCAAATATATGCCCATACCACAATTTTATATCTAGAAACAACCAAGCTATAGCATCTAAAATCAAAGTAATGTTTACCAAAAATAAAAAATAAAATAAAATCAAAGTAACAAAACGTAGGGTATCCTTATCATTGTAGGAATGGTCCCTCATTGGTAATATCCGAGGAAAAGTTAGCATTTTGTAATGCAAAAAAATCCTTAATTGTAGTATTTTAGACATGTTTCGTAGGAGGATTCTTGTTTGTTGTTTTCAAAACAAACAATATGGAAACAATTTTCAAAAAATTGAAATTGAAAATAGTTTTCAAATAATAGTTTTTACATTATATGTGTTTTGCTCCCACTTTTAAAAACAATTTTCAAAATACTAAAAGGAGAAAATGATGTTTGGGAGTAGGGATGGCAATGGGGCGGGACAAGGCCGAATGATGGGGTCTTCGTCCCTGCCCCGCATGATTTTGTCTTGCCCCACCCTGCATGATGGAGAAAATTTTCTCACCCCATCCCCACCCCTTGAGGCCCCGTGAAGCCCCGCCTCACTTCGTAAAACTCTATTTTTTGTTAATTTGCCCTACAACTAGTACAAATTTTTTAATGAAACCTATTTCATTAATAAAAATATACTTGAAATTACAACTAAATTCATCCCATCAAATCAAATCAATTCTTAGAAAAAATTGAATAATATAACAAGACAATCACCAAAAAAAAAAAAAAAATCATCTCATAGTATAACATACAACAAAATAAAGGCAGAGAACCACATTGAGTAGATAAAATAAGCTAATATTGATATGTTTGTTTAAATAGTAAGGTTTTAGGGTATAAAAAATTTATAATTATAACTCTTAGCAACACGGTGCGGGGCGGGGCGGGGCGGGGCTAAAATCTTGCCCCATCTTTGCCCCACCACCTTTGCGGGCGTGGAAAACCTGCGCAGGGCGAAATGGGGAGGAGTGGGTTAAGCGAGGCAAGCAAAATTGCCATCCCTATTTGGGAGACCATTTCTTTTTTTTTTTTTTTTTTTTTTTAAATTTACAAAAAGTAACGTGTAGAATCTATAGATTACCTTTTATTTTTTATTTATTTTTTAATATAATGATAAGGATAGAGCTCATGCATTAAGCTCCTTAATTTAAGAGATAGAAGAGTTTGGACAATTCTGTGGGGTCCACTATTTTCATTTTACTTACAACTATACCATTAAAAACGTTTTTTGTATATTGAAAACACCCTCTCAACTGTTTTCAAAATCCAAGTTTGAACAAAAAAAAATAGGATACAATTTTCTAAAAACAGTATTTAGAGAACATCAACCAAACAATAATGTAGGTGATAGGCCCAGTAATAAATGTCTATGTATATGTTGGACTGGGGGCTCAATTTGAGGACATCTATTAGTCCGAGAATGGGTAAACACTGTCATGTAAGTCCGCATTCATGAATGAAGACATGGGGTCTGGTCGTGAGGGCCAAGAAGGTGGTCCAAGGAGGAAAGTCTCCTCTACTAAGTAAAACAAAGGTTAGAAAGTGTGGTCTGCCATCTAAAACAACGTTTTAGAAAATTCTATTGATAAGGATGCACATCATGGAAGCATGGGACAAAGGGGAGCTATGAAATATCTAAAAGAAAGCTGCTACCACTGCATTGAATACTCTGTAGTTAACTCTCTGGCCGCATTAATGAAAAAGTGATACCTGAACAATAATTTTCAGCCTTAAATCTACTCCCAAAGGCTTTAGGAATGTGTTGATGGGATAAGGATCAACACCAGTGATCTGATCTACATGTGGAAGGTGGAAATGAAAGAAGTGAGGCAGTATAAAAGAGAAAGAATGCACATAGGGATCAGAGAATTAAGAGAAAAACATTGTAGTAACAAGAACTGTGCATGTAATTAAATTCAAGTGATATATACAAGAATTGATCTCCTCGGATTGTGCCGAGAACTATTCTCTTTAGATAAAACTAGTCTACATTTACTTTCTTGTCATCTGGATCCATTATAATTGTTACCCGACTCATTAGAGCCTAGTTTTCTAACCCACTCTCTACAAATTTATTGTATTGGGCTTTTTGGGTCTAAATCATTTTATCTTTTGGGTTTAGGAACCAAATTGTATTCTTACAAATAATATTCAAGTATGAGACCCGCCATTTTATAGTTCGCAAAACAAAAAACTATATTTAAATTCTCTTACCAGCCAGGCTCTCAATTCTTTATCCAAAAATGAAAAGGAAAAAAAAAAGGTTCTCAATTAAATATGAGAACTTTTGGAAAGCAATTAAAAAGTCATAGCATTTTGGAAAGCAAAAAATCCTTTTGTTAAGGATTTCGTTAATAGTGTTCTTGAAGGGCAGGCTAAGGTGTATCTAATATCTCATTAAATGTATACAAATATTATTTAATAGAGTATTAAATACATTTTAGCATGCACCGGTTAACAAAAATTAATATTTTTATCATTTATTTTTTTTTAAAATTAATTTAAATTGGGACTTGGTTTAGGTCTAATGTATCTAGTGCACTAGACCCAGTCAGATGGTGACACGTGTCTAAAAGTGGACACATGTCATCATTTCAACTGGTCCAGTGCTACTGGACACTAGACCTAAGTCTGACCCTTCAAATTGTACGCAAATATTACTTATCACGCAGTCACAACAAATTTATGCATGCAAACCAATAAATTATTGATGTTAAACATTTTTGAAAAATGAAAATGTTAAAACTATTACAAAAACATTGTAAATTCATGTGACAAAAATGTGATTGGTGCCACTTAAACAATATAATAAATGAGTATTTAAACTTTTTTTTTTTGTTGAAAGGTTACATAAGTTTGTAAGATTTATATAATAATAATATTCCTACTACTATGAAAAATTGTGCATTACAACTTTTAAATGAGTATATATTATTACTCCTTAACATGTGTTCTTACTATTCTTATTAACAAGACTTTGAATACGTTTAGCCAAAAAAAAGAAAAGAAAAGAAAAGAAAAGAAAGGCCTTGAATACAATCATATGATTGTATTATTAGTCAAAATAGCACTTCTTTTAATAAATACTCCTATAATACTAAAATTTAATCATGCAATTTATTTAATTAAGAAACTTTTTTTCTAATCGAGAAATAAATTAAATATAATTAAGAAACTTAAAATGCAAAACTAAACATACTACCTACAAAATATCTTAATAAGGTACAATGACAAGAGTACTTACCTAAATTTGGACCCCCCAAAAGAAATTTTCCCAGTTGAAACTGCATGAGTCACAACCTTCCCTAATTAGAATCTAAAACTCTCTTTTTTGACTCAAAAATCAATTGGTCTCTCTTTCTCTTTCCCTCTCTCTCTCTCTCTCTCTCTCACATGGGATTCCTCATTCCTATTCCTACCTTTTATCTCTCTAGCCGTTCTTATCTGAGTAAGGTTGGTACTATGTATAGGCCACCTATAAGTACGGCTATATCTAACCGCATATCTTTTTTTTTTTTTAAATTATATTTTCTTGAAACTTAGCGATTGTCCTCCACACAAAATGAGAAAGATACTTCTAAAAATTTAAAAATGATAATATATATTTTTTGGAATTTATAATTATTTTTTATTTTTATTATTTATTTATATTTGTCAATACGTTTCGTACCGTCTGCACTTGAATCTGTCCTTCCTCACATAGTCCTCCACCATATGAATCAGTCCTTTGTGTTGCGATAAGACAGCGACTTTTCTTCGTGACCAAATTGCCCATAGTCAACCCCTCTTATTTACTGGTCGTCCTTCTCGTCCTTGTTCCGTACGGAAATTTATTTGCCTATTCAATGACATAAATGCCACCCCCATCATTTTCTAGAATCATCACTTTTTTTACTCTTAAGAATGATTTATATATATATATATATATATAAAATACAAAAAGTAGCTGGTCATGTACTAGTATACTATTCAAAAATTTCAAAATATCTCATTTACTACCTAATTACAAAAGTCACTTAACCTTGTTTGAAATTTTTTTTAAAGCATACATTAGTCTTGATGCAGCCCTTGTGAATTAAGACAAACATTTAAAAAGAAGAAAAAGATTTGGAAGAGTAAAAAGCTCTTTAAACATAAACGTTATTTAACACCATTTATTTTTTTTTCTAAGAATATAATTGTTATAATAAAATCATTGTAAAAGGTATGAAGACTTATACCTCAATCTTTGCTCCTCGCACTCTACGAGTATTTGTGAAGTGACTATCATGTTAAAGGTGTTTGGGGGTAAGAGTATGGAACTTTTAAATGGTATTTAGTATGCGTTTGGAAAATAATTATAAGCTAGTAGTTTTTTTGCTTATTTTATGTAATATTTGTAAGTCTCATACTACTTTTTTTTTTCAATTTTATATATATTTTAAGTTAATTTTTAGTTTTTTGTTTCATATCATGCAAATAAGTTAAAGAAAATAAAAAATTTACAAATGTACCCTAATAAGAGTTTATTTGAGAACAATTTTTTCTAAAAATTTTTTGTTAAAAGTATTAAAAGTTAAATAAAATAAGTATGTGATTCACGTAAAACTTACAAATAGTAGAAAAAATAAGTAATAAACTAATTAATAAGTGCATCCTAAACACTCATTTTAGGTGGTTTTTATATTTTACCCAAAAAAATCAGAAAGAAAAATGTTTTTTTTTTTTTATAAAAATGAAAAGGAAAATGTTTGTACTTCACATCGTACTTCAGTCATTAGGAGAAAGTGAGGGGTAAAACGGTCTTGTACTTGAAGCAACAAATACAATCAATGCAAGCTTTATAGGAAGTCCACAAGGCTAACAAAGTAATTCTACATATTCCTTCTTCCTCAATCCTCACTACTCCCTTCCCCACAAAGCTCCCATCACTAAAAACCAAAACTTTTCTGTTTAACGGTTACTTCTAACCTCAAATCCCAGCTATAAACACCAATCTCATCTCCAATCTCATCCCTCAAATCCCCCAAAACCCAGAAAAACAAAACACAAAACCTAAACCTTTTGCATCTCAAAAAAACAAAAAAAAAACATGAAGAAAGCAAAACAATTTCAGTTTCAAGTTCAACCACTTATCAACAACAACAACAACAACAACAATAACGGTTTGAGCTTCAGCTACTTCGATCTCTTGTCTGAAGAAATCGTGTTCACAATCCTCGACTTGTTAACCCCAAACCCATTAGACAAAAAATCGTTTTCTCTCGCGTGCAAGAACTTCTACTTCCTCGAATCCAAACACCGCCGAATTCTCAGGCCACTTCGCTCCGAGTACCTCCCAAAGGTTCTAACACGTTACCCCCATGTGACCCACATGGACCTCACGCTTTGTCCACGTGTCACCGACGCTACCCTCACGAACATAGCGGGTGCGTGTAACTCTAACCTGGTTTCCATTGATTTATCGATGTCCAAGTTCTTCACGGGTGTTGGGTTGTTGAATTTGGCGGTGAAGTGTGAGAACTTGGTGGAGTTGGACTTAACTAATGCGACGGAGTTGAGGGATAGTGCGGCGGCGATGGTGGCGGAGGCGAGGAATTTGGAGAGGTTGTGGATGAGAAGGTGTAGGATGGTGACGGATATGGGAGTTGGGTGTATTGCTGTTGGGTGTAGGAAGCTGAAGCTGTTGAGTTTGAAATGGTGTGTGGGTGTTGGTGATTTGGGTGTGGGTTTGATTGCTGTTAAGTGTAAAGATATTCGTAGTTTGGATCTTTCTTACTTGCCGGTAATTCTTCTTCTTCATCTTCTTGTTCTTATTGTTTTTTGTGTTTTGTGTTTTTTTGGGTCTTTTTGAGCTTGTTTAGTATGTATCCTTGTTTTGTTGCATACCATTCTGGGAAATATGTTTTTGGGATTTGTTTGTGTGTGAAAGTCCATTTTATGGTTCAGGTTTTGTTTTTTAGATCTAACAATGTAGAGAGTGTGGTGGAATTCAAAATTTTAAATGATATGGTACTTGATGCATCTTTACGTTTGTAACATTTAATTTGGATCATGAAATGGGTCTAATTAAAATAGAGAGGATCCTTATAGGTGAAGATGATGCTGTTTTGTTCTGGGGGAGAATATGTATGAATGTAGATGTGATCATGGTCAAAATCCAATCTTTTTTTTTTTTTTTGTTTGATTTTGTGATCGTCATGGCATATCAGCTTAGTGATGGATATTCTTACATGTGTGTGTATCTGTGGAAGTGATTCTGGGTACTATGCTTGTTGGATATGTGTGTTTGTGTGTGAAAGTGATGTTGATTTTGTCCTGGGGAGAAATGAATGAATGTGGATGTGGTCATGGTCTTAATCCAATTTGGGTGTAATTCGTATTAATTATGTCATTTATTTTTGAATTTTTGTTCCTCATGGTTTTTTAGCTCACTGAAGGACGCTCTTTACATGTGTGTGTGTATGGAAGTGATTCTAGTCTTAGTCTTAATGAAATCTGTTGTGTGATCAGTATTAATTGTGTCAATTTGAGGTATTTGATTTTTTTTTTAATGGTTTGTCAGCTTATTTAATGATGTTGTTACATGATCCTCATCTTGAGTTGAATACTTTGTAGTCCTAGCTAAAATGGGGAAAAGTGATAATTAAGTGTTTAGCGGATTTTTGCCTGTGGAATGTGTTTTGGGAAATTTTGTTACATATTATTGATGCCTTTTCATGTTCTGCAGATCAGTGACAAATGTTTACCATCCATCTTGAATTTGCAATATCTTGAAGATCTGGCTTTAGTGGGATGCCTTGGTATAGATGATAACAGCCTTGCAGTCCTCAAAAATGGGTGCAAGTCGCTAAAGGTACTTTTTCATGGGTTTGTTGTTGTCCTTTTGTCTTATTCCTTTTATTGTATTAATTACAATTAACAAAGATAGAATAATCACAATGTGGAGCTAAAAGATTTGCCTGGGCACAAAATTTGGAAGAATATAAACTTCCATGTGCCTCGTATAATCTAAGATGCTGTTCTAAGGTGCTGAGTTTGCAGTATAATTTAGTTGATGTTATAACTCATCAATGTATTTAAGTGTATATCATATGATTTTCATGAATATATATGATATACATAGAATAAACATCCTGTTTAGCCATGGATTCCACATCCTACTTGTCAAAAGGTCAGTTATGTTTCTTTTGAAGTATCTGTTTGACCAATTCACTTATTTTTCCTTTGAACAGAAACTTGACATGTCAAGTTGCGAGAAGATTACTCACATTGGCTTGTCTTCCGTATTCAGTTGTACCATATGTCTAGAACAAGTTACATTAGCAAATGGTTGTTCTGTAAGTCTCTACACTTCTTTGTGTCTTTCTAAAAGCTGAAGCTTTTTATCTTAGTACATTATTGACAATGTCATAATGGTGGTGATGTAGGTTAATCTTGACCTTGCTGATAGTTTGAACAAGCTTTCCAAGTTGCAATCAATCAAATTAGATGGCTGCCCAGTTACCTGTGCTGGACTAGGGGCCATTGGAGATTGGTGTGTATCACTGAAAGAGCTGAGCTTAAGCAAATGTTCAGGGGTGACAGACGAAGGTTTGACTTACCTTTTTACGAAACAGAAAGATTTGAGGATTCTAGACATCACATGCTGTCGCAAGATAACTGATGTTTCTATTTCCCACATCACAAGTTCATGCACTGATCTCAGTTCTCTCAAAATGGAATCATGTACCCTGGTTCCTAGAGAAGCATTTATCTTAATTGGACAACGGTGCCATTCTCTTGAGGAGCTTGACTTAACAGATAATGAAATTGATGATGAAGGTATTGACTTTACTCCACTATAACGTAAACAAGGGCTACTCTATGAGTGATATGCTAATGTAGTCATGTTCCTTCCTTTTACAGGTTTAAAATCCATCTCTAAATGTAGCAAACTCTCTAGCTTAAAACTAGGGCTTTGCCTAAACATAACTGATGAGGGACTTGCCCACATTGGCATGAGCTGCGTAGGGCTTAAAGAGCTGGATCTGTACAGGTTCGTGACTTGTAATCCATAACGTTTTGTCCTTTTTTTTTTTTTTTTTTCCTCTCGCATTGGGATAAATTAGTCCATGTCATCTTTGGCAATCAACTGAAAGTATTTACTTTTTTCAGGTGCACAGGAATAACGGATTCAGGGATTTTAGCAATTGCTGGTGGTTGCCCTGGCCTTGAGATGATCAACATAGCCTACTGTAAAGAAATTACTGATAATTCCTTATTGTTGTTCTCAAAATGCGCACAATTAAACACAATTGAATGTCGAGGATGTCCTCATATCACATCTTTAGGTCTAGCAGCAATTGCTGCAGGATGCAAGCAACTCACCAAGTTAGACATAAAGAAATGTTACAAAATTGATGATGCTGGGATGATTCCACTAGCTTACTTTTCTCAAAACCTCAAGCAGGTACTCTTCCTCCCCTTTCTCTCTTTGTTGGAACTTAATGGGTCAAGAGAAACATTGAAATCAAGCAGTAATGGTTTATTCCTTTACTTGTAGATAAACTTGTCATATAGCTCGGTCACAGATGTGGGGCTCTTGTCCCTTGCCAGCATAAGCTGCCTCCAGACTTTGACTATCTTGCACATGAAAGGTATGACTCCCAGTGGACTAGCAGCTGCCTTATTGGCATGTGGAGGACTAACAAAAGTGAAGCTCCATGCATCCTTTAAATCCTTGTTACCCCAAGCAATTTTCGAACATTTGGAAGCGCGTGGTTGTTTGTTCCAGTGGAGAGAGAAAGTGTTTCAGGTATGTCACTTAGGGGGTGTTTGGATTATTTTTTTTCATCACTCAATTTCCGTCACTCATCACTCATTACTCATTACTCATCACTTAAAATACCATGTTTGTTTGGCACCATCACTCACTTTCCATCACTCAATATTTTTTACACTATTTGTGGGCCCCATACCTGTCACCCGGTGTTAGATTTTTTTTTTTTTTTTTTTTTTTTCCAGTACCCAAACTCACCGAACCTAGTGAAAAAAAAAAAAAAAAAGAAACCCAGAACAGACCGAACAGCCAACCCAGGAGAAGTAGAAGGGAAAAAAAAAAGAAAAAAAAAGAAAAAGAAACCCAGAACAGACCGAACAGCCAACCTAGAAGAAGAAGAAGAAGAAGAAGAAAAAAAAAAGAAAAAAAAAAAAGAAGAACCGCATAGCCAACCGGGAGAAGAAAGGAAAAAAAAAGTCAAAAGTGGTCAAAAGGTGCGGCTTAGCACTGTTTGTGGGTCCCCTATGTGTGTTTAATTACAATATTGCCATTGAGTTATGAGTTATGGAAACTGAAAACAGCCAAAATGTGTTTTCAGTTTCCATAACTCATAACTCAAAAATCAGAGAATTGAGTGATGGAAACAGAGTTATGGAAACAGAATTATCGCTTGCCAAACAACCTTTTTGCTATGGGTCCCACCATTTTTGAGTTATGAGTTATGGAAACTGAGAATTGAGTTATGGAAATCAAAAATCCAAACACCCCCTTAGTTGTCACTATGTCCATGAAAATACTATTTTTTTCGATCCATCATATATATATTTTATAAAAAAAAAACCCTTACCTAGTACATAAGTTTCCCACTTTTGTGGGCTCTAATATTTAGATAAGGTAAAATTTTAGGTACAGCTTGTTAGGTATTGCACCTTCGGTTCTCCAATTGAATTCAACCACATGGTTTTATTGATCAAATGCAACAAAGAAATGTTTGGAACTTGCTGCAACAGCTGCGTTTCCGCAACAGGCAATAGTATTTGATTGCATATATGCATGTCTTTGCACATATGTGTGCTTCAATAATATAACTTGGAGAGAAATCAGATTATAGTCAACAGCAACCATTCAATATTTGATTGTTAGGTGTGGACAGCTTTAGAGGTTGACAATCATGTAGACAACCAAAATGAATGTTAGATGAACTAAAGCCAGTATATAGCACTATTAAAATAATCATTTGCAGTTAGTTAAATTACTTGATTAAGATATTAAGGTTATTTTGGTGTGATTGACAGGCTGAATTAGATCCCAAGTGTTGGAAACTACAGTTGGAAGATATGATGCAATAGGGTCTTCTGAAGCTCCTTTTTGTTCAGGGTGTCAAGCTCTCAAGCTGGTAACTGTAAATACTATGCAGAAGTTGATGTCTATAGCATATTGGAATTCGAAGGTCTTCTCCCCTATGCTTGTTTATCATTTGGAGATACATGTAGTCAACCTTAATTAACTTCTTGAGTATTCAGAGCTAATCCCAAAAATTCTGGAACTAAGGGTTGGTTATTGTTGTTATATTTTGCGAAGTATTTAGCCTTTGACAGCTCTTTCAAGCAGGGCCGTCTTTTTTGGTGTGCATCATGGAAGCTTCATGAAAGTCATCAAAAAGTTTAGAGAATTGGTCTTTGCGAACTTGTTTTAACTACTCACTTTAATTGATTTCAATTATCATGTGCTTGCGTACCTACCTTATTAAGTTATTATAATAAATGGAGATGGCTCTTTGTAATTGGGTATTATATGGCCCCTTTCTTGAATGTTTTTCTTTTCTCTTGGTATTGAAAATTGCAAAGTCACTTGTTCCTTTAAAAAAGTATAATGTTGCAGCAGACTTTAAAAGCAAATTTGGAAGTAGCGCACCTTGAAAATTTTCTATTTGGACCGAGTCCAAGCCCATCAGGTAAACAAAAATATGTTAAAGTTGGAGCCTATATGTACATCTAAAGTGGGACACTTCAACATTAAGATAAATATATAGCAATTCATGTGAAATGGTTCAATAGTCATTGGAGTTTCTTTTATGCCAAAAGCTTAATACTTTTGAGGCAGCCACGATTAATTTTTGCTGTCGTTATCTTGCTTTGCGAAGCCAAATTCTCCTTGGACAGGATTTTAGCTAATCTGCGTAGATAAAAGCAACATTCACAATCAGAATCCTTTACAGTTTCTTTATGCTTCCTCTTTTATAGACATAATAGCAACGCTAGCGTCTATCTACTCTCCACCACATCATTCAATGAAATTAAAGGACGCACTCTCTATCCTCTACTGGCAAAATTGGACAGACCCATCTACTCTCTACCCCATCATTTAATGAAAGGAGGTACTATATCATCAGCATGGCAAGTTTGTATTTTGTACAGCTAGAAACAAACGGATTTCAGCATCTCAACAATTTTCAAACAAAAGTGAGCTTATGATCACTTTTACCAAGCAAACAAAGACAAAACGAGAAACAAATTAACTGGTTGGATGCGTGACTGAATTGGTTCTAATTACTCAGGTGAAGTGAAAGAAGGAAGGAGATTCTCGAATAAGAAAAAAAGATTCGGTAATTTCGAAAGAATTGAACTAGAAATCATATAAGATGAAAATCTCATTTGTTGGACGGATTAGTTCTTGGTAACTCTGAACCAGGTTTGTAAGAGGCCTAATTAGAGACAGTAAAAGACGGTGGGCTAAAAGCTCCTCCATAATTATAATATATAGGCATCTCTTCAAGTACTATAGTGGAACTTTAGGCCTTACGTAATGGTCCCCATTTGGCAATTGAACCAACAATCGTAAATTACTCATAGAAGTAAATGATCAGTGAGTTATTGCTTTCCTCATAATGGCATCAAACCTTGACTTTGATTCTTACCCTTTTAAGTGCCATTGTTAATGACTGCATGGTCCTCTTGGAGCACCTAGAGGAATTTTAGATTGATCAAGCCATTGTAAAAGAAATTTTTGTGCCAACTTCTTGTTGTTTAGTTTCTCCCTAATTCATGTCTATTAAAAAACATAAAACATTTAAGATACTATTTACACCCTTTAAGTTAGGATCACTTCTAAATAGATCTCGTGATTTGCACTATTGAGCATTATAGAAAGGACAGAAAGACAAATGTATAGCTCTTCTATTAACATCTTTTAGAATCGACATATATATATATATATATATAAGAAAAAAAAAAAAAAACTCTTTTAGAATCTTATCATTAATCCACTCAAGACCTTAGTAGAAGGAGCACATTGACATCTTTACAATACCTTGAAAGCTTAGGCCTTGTTTGGTTTGTCACTCACTCATATCCTAACACTCATAACTCAAATCTCCTCACTCAAATTCATATCCCAATATCTCACAACTCTAACTTGATAAAACCCATAACTCACTCTCGCACTTGTTTGGCTGAAGATTTTCACAACTATCTCAAATTCAAAAACCCACATTTTTGTCACTCATTGGGTCCCACATAACATTGATTGCACTGCAAAAGCACTACAATGGCAACAGATTACCCGCGTGTAATACCTCTCTACTCTTCACGCCATTCCCACAAAATCTCATCAGCTTCTCTCTCCATTCTCTCCACAACTCCTTTGATCGGGGTTTGGGAAAAGGGAAAGTGATGAAGAAGAGTATGGTTTTGTGGTTGGGAAAGTAATGAGGAAAAATATCCGTTGCTCACAAAAGCCTGTGGTGATGGGATGAGACACTGCTGTGAGACTCGTGTTTGCTGGAAATTTACAAAACTATCACTGATAACTCAAAATTCTTAACTTGAAAACAGTCTCATCGTGTTTCCAGAATTGCTCACCCATCACTCAAAATTATGAGATATTATCATTGAGTTAATTGTTTGGAAATTCATCCAAACAAGCATGCTACCCATGGGCCTCACCGATTTTGGGTTATAAGTTAACAAAACTGGGATTTATTAACTCAGTTCAGGGAAATCCTAACAAGGCCTTAAGTTGCAAGTTTTGAAAGTTGATGAACCGATTTAAAAGTAACTCTAAACTTAGAGGGTGTAAAGTGTATTTTCCCACACATACACACAAAAGTACTTAGCCCAATGGGCTAAAATCCATTATTTGTGAGATGGACCACTTTTTGTCTATAACAATCTTTGAAGTGCCGCTGTAGCTTCAATTGGTCATGAACTCGTGATCCATCATGTGCTTGTGGCCCATGGAGAAACAATCAAAGTGATCAACCCATTTGCCGTTCATGCAAGAACTTAAAAAATAAAAAAGTTCATGATCGCTTGAAGGTCCCACCGGGAGTCGAACCCAGGTCGCTGGATTCAAAGTCCAGAGTGCTAACCACTACACCATGGAACCTTGCTGGTCGAAGCTTTCACCATTAAATAGTTCACTGTAGAAATCTGAAGAGAGCTTCTCCAAAATTCCAAATTAATTAATAAATATTGTGATTTTGGATGTAGTTACCAATTGCGATTATTCACTAGTTTAACTGACCCTATCATCTGCATTATGAACCCATTTTTTAATTCTTCTACTAGGGGGTAATATTTCAGAACCATATAATTCATATTTCTTAATTCTTCCTTCCAAAACCAATATTTCTTTCAAGTTGTAAATTACCTAAATATCACCCCTAAAGCATTTCTAGTTTTAAGAATTTTTCGGTAAATAATCCTTGAACGTTTAGGAACTCATAATTTGTTTGAACAAATTCTAGTTAAGTTACAACTTATGTTGAAGCAAATTATTGCAAAAGTTAATTTATTTTCATTATAGGCTGTGAACTAGTTGATTAAAAAAATAAAAAACTAGTATAACTTTTCTTTTCGTACAAGAAGATTTGAAAAAAGAAAAGTTATGTATTATTAGGACAAAAACATAGATATAATATCTTAGGTGTTGTATTTTAAGTTTTTTAATTAATCAATGAGTCACATAGTTGAATTTAATTAACATTGAAAGAAGATATTGCAATTTGTATTGCATTGATCAATATAACCACATATTGATTAAAAAAATGTAAATTCTTAAGGTAAAACATCTAGGAAACTGTCCTTAAGTTATATTCATCCAATTAAGTAGCTCATTGGCAATACAACCACATTGCTGAATTTAACTAGGATACCTAAGGTACATCGTTTAAGAAATTATATTTAAGTTTTGTCGTATTGGCATTTGCTTAAATAATTCAATTAGTTTTTGATACAATAATTCAATTAGTTAATAGAAGACATTTGTGCTTAAAAAATGACTATGACTCTACGAGGTTCATTAATTATTTTCATGAACAAGACTCTATACGTATATATCACTAATTAATCTCCCGAAAATTATAAGGTAATGTCTTGTACCCATCAAGTCACTATGATACTCCTAGTTTTTTTTTTTTTGGGAGCAAAATGATACTCCTAGATTTTAAGACTTATAATCACTTCACAACAACAGTAGAAGAGTAAGATTTGGGCTGGGACTAATTTATTTTGAAATATTTAAATCAGCGCTGAAAAGTCATTCAATCCACGGGGAAAGTTTAAATAAAGTACCCACCAAAAACAAAAACTAAAATAAGAGATTCTAATGCATAGTGGGCTTTTACTTTAAGTTTTTGGGCAAAACTTAAATAAAATATAAATAGGTGACATCTATGATTATATTGACTAATGAGTAATATGTTTGAATTTAATTAACTTTGAAAAATAATATTATTTACATTACATGGATCAATACAATTATATATTTGAATTTAATAAAAAAAAATTAAGATGTAAAAAATTTAAGTTACATTTAATTAACATGGATATGTAACTAAGTTTTATTTAACTCTTTTTTTTTGGAGAACCAACTAAGTTTTACTTAGTTACCTATCTGATCAATTATAAATTTTTAAATACAACTTACTAATTAAAATACAATAAATAAAAAAAACATAAAAAAGCAAAATGGTGGCTGATGAAGGAACACGTGGCTAGCTCTCAGCCTTAGCCGCCTATCTTGTGGCCAGTCAAGTCAAAGCCACAAGCTTGGACCAAATATGGGTTTCCACGGTCAAACTTTCTGAGCTTCTCCGAAGAAGCTTAGAGTTGGAGATGTTAATAAGAAATAGCCTCAGCAATAAACATTTGGCCTTCAAAGTATTTAGTATTTATCTCTCTCTGCCTCTCTTCCCTACTCTTATAATTATCGATCGCCCATCTTATATCACACATGGCTTCCTCAGCTAGCAGTTTAAATAATCCTATAAATTCTCATTCCAACTTCTCCTTCTCAAACCAATTCATGACCTCCTTCACTGACCTCCTTTCCAATAACAAAAACATGGACCAAGAAAATGAACTCAGATGGGGACTCTCTGACCTTAAATCTGATAGAAATGGAAATGAAATACCAAAATTCAAGTCACTTCCACCTCCTTCATTGCCACTCTCTCCTCCTCCACTTTCTCCTTCTTCTTATTTGGCTTTCCCAACTGGTTTAAGCCCAACTGAATTCTTGATGTCACCTTTGTTTGGCTCCAATTACAATGTAAGTTTTGAGCTCCATAGTCCATATATATGCTTTGATGTTTGTTGGCTGAGTTTTACTTATATGCATACTATTACACAAAATGATGAGTGGGTCTTTGTTATTTTGTTATGTTTATGCAGAATCTTCCATCTCCAACTACTGGGGCTTTTGCTAGTCAAGCACTCAACTGGATGAATAATTCTGGTGATAACCAGCAGCTTGGAATGAAGTTGGAAGAGAAAACTTTCTCTGATTTCTCTTTCCAACCCCAAACAAAGCCTGCTACTACAACATCATCATCCACCTTTCAGTCTTCTTCAAGCATGGTCTCAAACTCGGTGGTATGTTTCATTTCATATAATTCAATTATTACATATATTCTTGATGTTCAGTAATTATGAACACTTTCTTTTTTTTAGAGCTTTCTCTCTCTTTAGTTTTCAAAAACTCTCAAGCCTTTTGTTCTAAAATTTTGAATTCGATCATGGATCTTTAACAAACTAATTAAAGTCGCAATTCAAGGATTTAAAAAAAAAAAAAAAAAAAGAAAAAGAACTTATTATAAAGAAGAGCAGACAATAGTACAAGTTCTTGATAGTATGTTTTAAGTTTTGCAATTAAAAAAAAATTAATAATAGGGCCAACGAGAGTAGACTTTTTGTGGTCTTGCCACATGCCAACGTAGGAGGCCGTGTTGAATGTCATATCCTATGCCTATGAGCAATAAAAAAAGTGGATCAGGCTTTCTTTGCCCTCATAGGGCTATTGAGACAATTTTTTAGATTGTTATAATATCCTAAGAGATATTTTTTTTGTGAAGAATCCGTAGACGTCGGCAGAGAAAATATGTTTAATGCGTATAGTAATACGTTTGTTGAGGCGATAAGTTTTCTCTGTGATAGTCAACAAACGTGCCAGCTGTGATAAAAAAAAAAAAAAAAAAATCCTTAAAAGATAAAGACATAAGACATTACCAAAGGTGCTTTTGAAGGCAACTTCTAGGCCTCAAGGCAAGAAGTTTTGGCTAAGAAGTAACAGCTCGAGTTGTTGGGTTCCCTCAGTAATTCAATACAAATTTAAAACCTATACCACTGCACTGATTATTTGTTTGAGATGTTTTTGAAAAAAAAAAAAATTGTATACTTTCCAAAAATAGTAACAAATAGTTTCCAAAAGAAGTGTGTGTGTGTGTATATATGTATGTATATATACCATATTGCTGAAGAGACATAAAGAGTCCTGTGATTTGTCCTGCTACAAACTGCTTGGAGGCATTATGCATGGCAACCATTAAGACTACTCACATCCAGTGAGTATGCTATAGGTGTCAACTATGACACTAAATTATTCAAATACTTGAATTTTTCGTAGGTGGAATTTTTTTTCATTACTTTTGCTTTGAAACTAAATATGATTCTTTCTTTTTGATTTTTTGCTAAACAAAACTAAATATGATTCTACTTGAACAGGAAGAATCCTTGAAAAGACAAGAAGAAGCATGGAATCTTAAAAAACCCACGAATCAAAATGAATTTTCGTTGGAGAAGGCGATAGTAAAATCAGAATTTGCACCAATAAAGAACTTCACTTCAGAAATGGTTACAAGCCAAGCAAAAATGCAGATTGGTGCTGCTGCCTTATCTGGTCACAATCAATGCACTCAACAATCACAATATATAAGAGAGCAGAGAAAATCAGATGATGGATACAACTGGAGAAAATATGGACAGAAACAAGTGAAGGGAAGTGAAAACCCTCGTAGTTATTACAAGTGCACGTATCCAAGTTGCCCGACGAAGAAAAAAGTTGAGAGGTCTTTGGATGGACAGATTACTGAAATAGTATACAAAGGAAGTCATAATCATCCTAAGCCTCAGTCTAATAGAAGATCAAATTCTCAATCAATTCAACCTTCTTCGTGCACGAATTCAGGCGTTTCAGATCAGTCGATTGTTACACTAGGCAATAGACATATGGAGTCTGTCACAATGCAGGATGATTCTTCAGTCTCAATTGGAGAGGATGACTTTGATCAGAGATCACCAATGAGTAATTCGGGAGGAGATGATGATGAAAATGAGCATGAGGCCAAAAGATGGTAAGTCAAAAAGTGCTAGTATGATGGCTTTGCTTGTGTTTTTTGAAGATAAAATTGTAAATTGGGTTTTATTAATACTCTTTTAATTTCTCTTTTGCAGGAAAGGAGAAAATGAGAATGGGGGGTTTTCAGCTTCTGCAAGTAGGACTGTGAGGGAACCTAGAGTTGTAGTTCAAACAACAAGTGAAATTGATATTCTTGATGATGGGTATAGGTGGAGAAAATATGGACAGAAAGTAGTTAAGGGAAATCCAAATCCAAGGTATTTCACTCTTGTGACAATTTACAAAATATTTTAAAGAGTACTTAACCTTTTAGATTTCTTAGTCTTTCTAAAACGAACTTTTGAACTTGTCTCCTAACTCTGCAATTTTCTCTTATATTTAGGAGCTACTACAAATGTACCTCTATTGCTTGTCCTGTGAGGAAACACGTTGAGCGAGCATCCCATGACATAAGGGCTGTGATCACTACTTATGAAGGGAAACACAACCACGATGTTCCTGCAGCTCGCGGTAATGGCAGTTATGCTGTGAATAGAGCTGCAACCAATAACAGTAGCAGCAATGAAGCCATGCCAATAAGGCCCTCAGTCATGGCCACCCATCCTATCCAGACAAGTTACCCCAATTCTTTTCAGAATACAAGGCTAACAACATCCGGAATTCAAGCACCATTTACTCTGCAAATGGTGCAGAACCAAGAGGGTGTACCATTTTCAGGGTACAGAAATCAAAATCGTGACTACATGGATCAAACACAGCTCTCAGAAGGTGTATTGTCTAGGGCCAAGGAGGAATGGAAGACTGACTCATTCCTTGATTCATTCCTATCTTAGGATTGCTAATTTTGGAATAGAGAGAAAGAAGATCACATTAATTATATTTGTTTTATGACTATAGTTTAAAGTTTATAGCTTTTGCTGTCTAAAATTAGGGATTGAAATAAGTAGAGTTACTTTTCCTTCTTTTTAAAATTTAAAAAAAAAAAAAAAAAAAAAAAAAAAAAACGATAGAGGCTGCTTTAAAGGTTTAGAAAGTATACCTCATTTGATTCAGTTTGTAAAAGTAGAACAGATAAATGAGGTGCAAGATGAATGCCCATGTAAGTTCTAACAAGTGCCAATCCTATGCCCTTGAAGAATTCTTTATTTTTTTTAAACATTTCTTGTTTTCCCTGCTGTTTTTAAGAATCTAGCGAATCTATGCATTTTCAGATAAGATTGTCTCAATATTTAGCCAAACCAGCCCCAATTGTCAGCTTGAGTAACATAGAAGTGAAACATGTTGCTTTGGGGCCAGGGCCACATTATTGTTCTTTTCTTCACATTGTCCCACCAACTATATAATAGATAAATGTGATTTAGATTTCTTAAGTGCTTAAACCAGAACTTTTTCGGCAGTTACTTGTCCCGCAAAGGAAGCTATAGCTCCCATGGTTTGATTTGTTCAGGAAAGTCACTTTCTAAAAATAGCTTTCAAGATATAGCATGGAGGGGGGATTTTTTTGGGGGCTTCTTGTCTTTAATATTTTGCATATTTCATGACTCAAGCCAAAAGTGAAATGAGTTTTTTTTTTTTTGGCAGCAAACATCACCATTAAAACCGCCAAAAACAATTACCAAGCCTTAATTCTAAAATTTTAGGGTCATTATAAACAAACTAATTAGAGTCAGGCCATAAATCATAAACCTGACCAAGTATAATTTATAAACAGAGTCAATGAAATCTCTTTATGCACAAATCAGCTCATACCGCATATGACAAACAAATTCAAACGCTTACAAACAGATGAAGGCTATGGATGCCCAAGTATTCCCTTTGAAAACATAAATTTACATGCAAAGGTATTATGCAAACAACAAATACAACAATGTTAAATAAAGAATCATCAATGGACAAAAAAAAAAAAAAAAAATCCATCTCAAATATAAGACTGAGTTGATATTTTGTATCCTGAAATCATGGCCAACAATGCCAGGGAAACGAATGCAAAGAAACCCATGCTGATGGCTGCTGCAGAAGAGTCTGTAAATATGTTGTCCACACCCTCTCGCATGTTATTGGTCAAAGGAATTGCAGCAGATGATGCTGATATCAATAGGTATGCCATGATCTGTGAAAAAAAGTTTGATCAACCTCATCTTCAATTCTAATTATAAACATAGAATCATAGCTGGACATTAAACTTGTATCCCTTCAACTTATGGATTAAGGTCAAAACCTTCTTTTTTAGTTTGAATTTTAAATCAAGCGTGCC
The DNA here is from genome assembly GCA_032727855.1 of Quercus ilex subsp. ballota. NCBI lineage: Eukaryota > Viridiplantae > Streptophyta > Magnoliopsida > Fagales > Fagaceae > Quercus > Quercus ilex. The sequence continues at coordinate 36,222,959 of CM064914.1, forward strand.
ACTTGTTATTAAAAGACTAAACTGTATCGATTTCATTGAGACAAAAATTGTGAGGTTCACACAAATGTGCCCAAATACCCCAAAGCAAGAAAGACAAATTAGACAACTAATAACTAAGAACACAAATCATCATTTTCCATCTCCTGCTTAAAGCCTTAAACTTGATAAAAACATTTTTCTTATTACTTTGTGTTTGTCCAATCCAAAATTTCATTAAATTTGAGAAATTTGTATTTGATTAGTTCCCGATTGTTTTTTCCCCTTTGCTATTGGAACTTTAAAGTTTGGCAACATGTTGATGTTACAGGTGTCTTTAACGCAACAATGAAGAATCAAACACGTCTATCAAGGTGGAGTGCAATAGAAAATTTTCTCTTCTAGAACCACTAACAGTCTAACACATGTGGCCGATCTTTTTAGTCTATTGAGGATTTATAGCGACCCCAAAATTTTGAGACTAAGACCAAATCTTTATTGATTAAAAAAAAAAAAAGAAAAAGTTTTTCGCTAAGTGAAAAATAAAAGAAACTGGACCCAGAAACAGACCCCCCCAAATAAGTCCGATTTACAGCGAGATCGATCTGAAAAGTTAAACAAAAGAAAGAATCAAGACCGACCTGATCTCCAAAAAAGTCGAACAATCCAGAGGTCCGCTGTTGAACTTGAATCAAATGTCTCCCTGTCGAAAGTTCATGAACATGTCTCAAAGCTTGTGCCATTGAGTACAAGGTCGACAAAATCGATATTGCCAACAAGTACCTATAAAAAAAAAGTTTCATAACCAAAACCAAAATTCTTAGCCTCAAAAACCCAATTAGCAATCACTTTCATAAAACCAAATAGTTGACCCTTGAATTTACCTGTATTCGTCGTATCTATCAAAATTCTTCCAATCACCGTGTTTATTAGTGGCCATGATAAGAAAAGCAAGCAAAGAGAAAATCAAAGCCAATACTCTTAAAGCCAAAGCTGCTTTCTTTATCAAATCTTCTCTCCTCCATCGCTGTACAATCGCCGCGGCACCACCAAACCCGAACCCCGAAGTGGGTGGTGCGGTGGCTGAGTTTGCTTGGTTCTCCACGTCAGCAACCGGTGGAGCTGTGGGCTCAGTTGGTGTCGATTCCACGTGTTGGTGATTCGACATAGGATCATCCAAACTCGACATGTTTCTCGAAGTCTATGCCCTTGGAAGTCAGCAAAGAACATTAACGGAACGAAAGCCTTTTAAGGAACGAAAATTGTTTATTTATTTATTTTTATAAATGACAACTCAGAGTTTGTATTTTATAAGGTTAATTTGCTCGCTCATGCTGATTGGGACAAAAAGGCGGGTGATTATAACGGAGAAAAGTGGTTTTGTGACGTGGCGAGGAGTGATTGGATGAGGTAGCGACGAGGAATACGAGGTAAAGTGTTGGATAATTCCACTGGGTAACTGAAACTGAAATAGCTGTAACCAACTTCGGTTGATACGGTCTTTAGTTAAAAAAAAAAAGTTAGAGAACCTTCGGACAAGGCCAATTTTAGGATCTTCAGACATTTTGCCTTTGGAAGTAAGAAACCTTAATTGATCAATTTTGAGCCATGCTTGGACCACAATTTATTGCACAACTCATCATGTGGAGAGATTTGAGTGATAGGAATTTAGATCCATATAGACCCACTATTTTTTTTTTTTTTTTCAAATCTGAATTTGGTAAAGATAAGAGGTAAAATCTATGTTTTACATAATCCAATGAGATATTGTCATATCAGCATCTTACTTAAAATTTAATATATTATATTAGAATTAATTATATCTCAATAAACTTCCAATTAACTATTTGGTTGGAATTATATATGAGTATTAGAATTGATTGGGTGCAATTTGCTTATTTTTAAATATGTAATAAGATGATGTGACATGTTGAGACTGAAGAGGTAAAATTTGAATTTTACACCACGTCTTTACTGAATTTAATCTTTTTTTTAAAATATTTTTTATCTATTATTCACAACTTGTTATGTGACAAGTTGTGGCAAAAGTTGTATAATAATTTATAGTTCTAGCATTTTCCATCAATTTTAGGCCAGTTTTCTTCTTTTAGAGTAAAGCTAGGTCTAGTGCACTGGAGTCGTTGGACCCAAGTTGAGTTTGTAATGCTATACATAGTATTTGACTACACAATACATGTAAGATCACAAGTTGTAATTAATTTTTAGGTTGATTGCCAATAAACTTATTCATTTGAGAATGATTTCATGGTATTCATGAAATATTCAACCTAAAGAATGATTTCATGATATATTCAACCTAAAGGATAGTATTACAACTTTTTAAAGCATCAAATATTTTCAATATATAATTGTATTTTTACACAAGAAACAAAAATAATTTGGTGATTTACTTATCTAAATGCATGACAAATTCTTTCCAGGTATAATTGCATCTTTACCTAATAAATAAAAAGATAAAATATGGGTACAACTCTTTAGAGATTATGTTTCAAACTTTCAATTAAGTTCTCTAATTAAATTCAACAATGTGTTTGTGTTAAAAAAAAAAAAAAAACAATAACATGGTTGAATTTAATTATCCTTAGAAAAATTACTCATGTTTACATTGATTGCATTAGCCAATAACAGTCATGTAGTTGAATTTAATTGAGAAACCTTAAATACAATATTTAAAAAATTGTATCTAGATTTTACTATAAATAAAATAAACAAATGAAAACATTATAATCCAAACACAAAAGAGGAATAGAGATCGATTAGAGACTAATGCAGTGCCAGAGCCAAATTGGGACCGAAGGGGGGCTTGGCCCCCTCCTCCCCCCAAAAAATATTTGGAAAAAATTTAGTAGATATATATATATATATATATATATATGTATATATATATTGGAGTTATCCTAACCCATTTGAAAATATTTAAGGAACTCTTAACATTTTGGCCCCAATATCCGAATAAGTCCAAAATTACATATTACTTTCATTGAAATGGAAACTATCCAATTAGTGATGAATATATATGTCAAAAAATTACAATAATTAGACATTTTTCGGCATCTTAAGATGAACACATAGTTATTTTAACAAATATTTCACTAAATAAAAGGAAAAAAAATCTAATTTTTCACCTTAAGGGCTTACTTGCACAGCAACAACAGAAAGATTGAAGATCTTTTTGAGATTCGCTGCACCAGCACATAGTTGCAAACATTTTGCTCACCACAGGATAGGAAACAGGTAATTCTCTCGCTCTGTCTGTCTGAATGTCTCTCTCTATGGCGTCTCAACTCTCTCATTCTCTCAACTGCTTTGTCAGCCTTATTTTTCTTTCTGTTCTTTTTTTTCTTTCCTCTAGGCTCTAGTTTTCGTCATTTATAATGTAACAAAGCTTCTGTGTAAACAATAGTTGCAGACAATAGACTAGATAAACACGTGTATCAGTGTGGTTAAAATCTTCTCTAGAATCTCTACCAAAGCGAGTGGGTAGGTTGTAGCCATGCCCTGTGTTACTAATATAGCATTTCCATAATCCTATTTTCCAAGGTATTTTTTCTTTCATCTTTTTATAATTTGACTTTTCTTTACCATATATTTAATTGTTATTAAAATAATCCATATATCATATAACATTATTTGTACCTATTAAAATATACTACTATTTATCATTTATATAAATTAAATTGCATGTACATTACTGTTTTAGATTTTATATATAGTATGGATGTAATTAATTTGAAAATGCCTAATGTTTTTCTTTGTTCCTTGATCGTATCTTGTACTTCTTTTTTAGTTGAATAAATTTCAGTTTACCATTTAAAAAATGTAATTAATATATACACAGAATTTTTTTTTACCTAATTTTTTATATGGCCTCCCAAAGATAAATCTTTGGCTCCGCCATTGGACTAACGGAAAATTATTTTATCATATGAAAGTTACCCTTTATAATTAGCATGAAGTGTTTCCATGGAGTTTACCAAAAAAAAAAAAAAAAAAATGAAGTGTTTCCATGGAGACCCTTTCATTCCATGTTTTACGTGAAAGTAAGCATCTTAATATTATAATAACAATACAACCCATTCCCTTAATCAAATGACTCATTTATTCCTTCTCAAAAAAAAAAAGACTCATTTATTAATTCGAATTGTAAACAAAATGTTATTAAGTACGTACAATGATATGTTTTCGGTTGTTTGTGGCCCATCAACATTGCCAAGCAAATCATTCTCAAAAAAAAAAAAAAAAAAAAAAAAAAAAAAAAAAAAAACATTGCCAAGCAAATGCTTTGTGTGGTTTTTTATAGTCTTATATTTTTTTAAAATCTCAAGGGTCACTCATAGTTCCACTTCCAACACTTTCGAAATTTCCACCTATAACCTTTTTTTTTTTTTTTTTTTTTGAAATTTCAAAGTTCATTCATAATAATATATAATGACTCCTTGAAGAGACAACTTCTCTAATTAGTAATTAGAATTTGTATTAGACAAAACAGGCCAACAACTGTACTTAGCACATGGTACATCGAAATATGATAACAACCTCATGTTTAATTGAATTTAATTACGTTTACCAAAAACTGCCCAATTTAAAACATTTGATTAAAAAAAAAATTCTAACTTTCTTATTTTTCAATTATGCCGATTGACGATTGTATATTGACCAGCATCACTGGCAAGTCGGTTCTATCTTTTTACTAGACCTATAAAACATATATACGGTATGGTAAATCAAAAGGTAACTTGGGTTACTTTGTAATTACCATAGAGCTCGTATTACTTATAAAAATAGTTTTGTTTATTTTCCCTCAGAAGTCATACACATATAAATATGCAGGGGCGGAGCTACACACATGGCCTCCATGATTTTAAAAATTATTTTTTAATATATATTTGAGTTAGCCCATGGTGCTCTTTAACAAGTAATTGGCCAATTGATCTAATACATATAGAAACAAGGTACTTCTTTTAAAAAAAATTATTGAAAATTTTACTTTCATATTTGATTCTTCAAAAAAAAAAAAAAAATTGCTTTTGCATTTGTTAAAGTTTTGGTTCTTTGAAAATTTCATTGATTCCATTGAAACTTTTTTATTGACTTTGGTAGGCAATTTGATAATTTATATTGAAAATAATAATTTTAAGAATTTGACGTTCAAATTTTCATTTGTTTTTTTGAAAAACTTTTATTAAATTTGGTAGGAAATTTGATATAATTAAAATTTTTTTTTTTTAAGAATTTTACTATGACATTGGTAAAAAATGAATTTTATTCTATGAAGATTGTCATTGACCGTAATTTTAATAGGAGATACTAAATTCTCTCTTTCTGTTATATATATATATATATATATATATTTAACATGCCTATTATCAAATAAGGCAACTTTAATACTCATTGAAGTTTAAAGGATTATAAGTTCTCCAAAAAAATTATATAGTAAATGTGGGGGTAAAGGCCCAAAGTTGTATACTGGAAAGGGACGGAGGAGGATAGTCCGAGGAGGAACTCCTCCTTGAATATGATGAATACTGATCAAATCTGTATTTCAGCAATCTAGGTGACCTTTCAGGAGGTTTCCACGATAAGGATGAGTCTCATGCACGTATAAGAGCGATAAGAACTCAGAAATATCTAAAGGAGAAACTGTTACCACCGCATTAAATGCACTGCAGCTACTTTTCTGGCCGCATTTATGTGGAGAAGACCCCTGAACAGTGTAATCTCAAATATCACAACTCATAGAAAGCCAGAGAAGGTGTCTGATGGGACATACACTCAAGTGAAGGCTTAGATGATTAATAAGTATAGGATCAAGATGGTTGGAAAGGAACTATATATTGTGAAAGATCTCCCATGAGAAAGGGGTCGAAGAAAAAGAGAGAAGAAATACTGTAGCAATCAAAGTTGTATTTGTAAACAGTTATATTCATTTATACTCAGAATTGTCTCCTCGGACAGTGAATTTATCCAGCCCTATGTGTCATTTTCTTGTTTGATTATCTTTTAATTCCATACTAGCTGTTATTAAATTCACTAGGGCCAAGTTCTTCAACCTACTCTCTACAAATTTATTGTATTGGACTCATTAGGCCATCACTCCATTCACCTTGGGCTTGGGCCGCAAATTGTGTCCCTACAGTAAATATGTGTCAATAAAAATTATAATTTTGCGTGCAATATTATTTATGAATTATGACTTTCTCTAGTATTGAATCATTAATGTGTGCGTGTGTGTCTATATATATGTATGTGTTTACATATATGTGTGAGGGTGTCTTGACTAATATAGTAGTACCACAAATTGGCCCCAAACAAATGGATAAATCTTACAGTTCATTCTTTAGCCTAAAATAAAGGGTTTATTTTATTTGTTTATTTATTTTGCTAATTATAAGTGAGAATTAATCTCATGTAGTAAAATTGTACTTCAAAATAAAAACAAAAGCTAATTAAGTTGAATAAGTTGAATAGTAAACAAGAATAATGTATAAAACTATTGGAAGAATAAGGATTAATTGTGTTCATTCTTTCAACTTAGAATGAGAGAATGAATCTCGTATATCGGATATATGCATAATTTATCTCATAGCATATAACTTTGACAAAGTTACAAAGTTCTCACGCAATAAGAGGGTGGATGCATATAATCAATAAATTAAATACTAGATGAGATAAGTATTATTAGAATGCATGCATTATATTTTGGTTCATTCAAAATACAAAAAGTTGATTACAAAGGGGTTGAAACTTTAAACTTTATCAGATAATAGTAGGTCTTAGCTAGCCTTTCCCCGAAGCCCTAACATTTATGGCAAGTATTGAGTTGATAATTTGCATACTGAAGTTATGGCAGACAATGCGCAACACTGAGAATGCCAAAAAGGCCATGCTGATGGCTGATGCTGAAAAGTCTATAAATTGTCTATCTGTAAATTTCTGGTATGCTAGCATTCTCAAACAAATGGTCAAGGGAAGTGCCGAAGATATGCTGCTGATATCAACAAGTACGCCATAATCTGCGGTGAAAATTTTATCAATTTTATGTTTCGTCTAATTAAATTACCTCTAATATGGTTTTCTTTATTTATTTGTTTTTATTATTATCACCCTAAAACACCAATCAATTTTAGGTATAGGTAAAGATCAAATCCCAAATCTCTTATTTAAACATTGTCAAAATCGCGATCTGGATCTTAGGATCGCACGATTTTACAATCCCACCTCACCAAAACATTTAGAATCGCACTAAGATCATAAAAATGGTAGGATCGTACGTAGGATCGTATAGGATTGTAAGATCGTATGAGATCCTACCGATCCTACCAAAAAAAAATTTTGGTTTTTATTTTTTTTATGGGATAAATTTTTTGTTTTGATGAAGTTTTAAGGGTTTTTATTTTTTCATGTTGTGATGGTATGACTTTTTATTTCATTTTTATAAAATTATGTTAACCTAAGCAAATGTTTTCTAGTTTCTAGTTCACTTGTAATCAAAATGAATGAATGTTTCATCATTTCTAAGTGAAGAATTTGATGTTGACTTTGCTGCATTTCAAACTATAATATTGTTAAATTTGTTTGATCAATATACTAATTTGTGTTCTAATATTACTAAAATATTTGTATATATATAATTTTATCAATTATGCTTGTATTTGTATATTAATTGATTGATTTTTTTGAGCATGCTCTTTAATTGTTACTGAGTGGTATAACTTGAATAGTTGAATGTGAAATTGTATCTTGATGTCTTTTATAGCTCTAGTATACAAATATATAATGTCTATATAGTTGATGAAATGGATGATAATGATTAGGAATTTAGGACGGTGGTTATAAGAACCTTAGAATGAGAATAATTAAATATTCACTTCACCATAATATTCATCTTGTTTTTGGATTTTATGTTGTGGTTAGCTAGTTTCCATTTGCTAACTTATTTTGGATTTCAAACTTTTTTTTTTTTTTTTTTTTTTTTTTTTGAGAATCCATCATCTGAATTGATAAACTGAAAATCAGCCAATATCGGCTAAAAGTACATCATTGACTTGTGGTGGAACATCCTCCATCCACACATAGAAATCAACAATATCTTTCGCAAATTTTGCTAAAGAATGAGCTACTGAGTTACCCGATCTGCGGGTATGTGAAAAAGAAATACAAGAGCAGGAATGTAAATAATGCTTAATAAAGGATATTAAATGGCCAAAAGAGGAGAAAGATTCTTCTTCCGTTCTTAAGGCAGAAATGACCACCTCTGAATCTCCCTCAACAATGAAAGAGGGTAGATTGAGGTCTATTGCCAAGGTAACGGCTTGGACTGCTGCTAAAGCTTCCACTTCATCTGATGAGGATGGGATCTGAATTTTTTCTGCCAAGGAGGCAATGACCATCCCATGGGAATCGCGTACAACCACTCCTATTCCAGCCTCACCCTTTTCCTTAAACATGGCGCCATCAAAATTGATCTTCAAAAAAGGTGAAGGAGGAGGCTCCCACTTCGGTGGGTTTCTTTGTGTCCGAGGCACTAAAGAAGAAATAGCAGGTTGCGCTTGAGTGAAGTCTTGAAGCATCTGCGTCGTTGAAGGGAGGACTTGAGTGAGTGGAAAAGGTTTGTTACTGATTCGGAGCTGGTTTCGCCTGGACCAAATTGTCCACGCCAAGACTGCAAACAGTTCAGGATTCCTACCATTGTCCATAACGAAACTTGCTAACTCTTAAAAGTTTGTGAACTTTTTAGGCCTGCACAACAACCATAAAGTGTCAACTTCCCAAATGGCCGAGAGGTTTGCACAATCCCACAATGCATGGAGTCCATCTTCTGCTTTCAAATTACAATGACAGCAAATGTCTTCAGTTAAGACTTTCCTACGGACCAGATTAGTCTTTACAGGTAGAGCTTCTTTACACGCCCTCCATAGGAAGTTTTTAACTTTGTTCGGTACTGAAAGCCCCCATATCCAACGCCAAACACTGGGAGTATCTGCCTGAGCTTGAAGAGAAGACCGTGGACCCAATTTTTCTTGAGCAAGGAACCTATAGCCCGACTTCACCGAATACACTCCACTTGAGACATGGGGCCATATGAGTTTGTCTTCAATGTTTACAGGGCTAAGTGGAATTTTTAGTATCAAGTCAGCTTCCAATGGAGCAAAGAAGCCCGCCACTACATCCTTATCCCATCTTCTCCTTGTTTGGTTGATAAGGCAGTCTACCGTAGCTTCTTGTAGACCTTCAGGGATTGGAGATAATACCCTTGGGTGCTCTAAGCTTGGCAGCCAAGGGTAGTCCCAAATCTTGATAGACTCCCCATTGCCCACTCTCCATCTTGCTCCTCTCCACAGCACCTCCCTGCCCTTAAGTAAACTCCTCCAAGCATATGACCCGCTCTCACACTCTGGCGCCTCCATGAAAGAACAATCCGGGAAAAATTTGCTTTTAAAGACTCTGTGGAGAAGTGAGTCTTTATTGTGTAGGAGACGCCAAGCTTGTTTGGCTAGCAAAGCGTCATTGAATAGAGCCAGATCTTTAAAGCCCATACCACCATCAAGTTTGGATTGTACAAGTGTCTCCCATTTGACCCAATGAATTTTCCGCCTGTCTCCTCGTTGTCCCCACCAAAATTTCCGTATAAGACTCTCCAATTCAGTGCAGAGCCCTATGGGCAGTTTAAAGCAACTCATAGTATAGGTGGGAATTGCTTGAACGACTGCTTTGATCAAAACTTCCCTCCCAGCCTGAGATAATAATTTTTCCTCGCACCCTTGCAACTTCCTCCAAACCTTTTCCTTTATGAATTCAAAGCTGGCTTTTTTCCTTCTCCCTACAAATGATGGTAACCCAAGATACTTCTCATACTGTTTAATCTCCGGTACCCCCAACATTTGTTTGATGTGCTCCCTTTTTTCTTCAGAAGTGAGCTTACTGAAGAAAATGGTGGTTTTATTTCTATTGATTTGTTGACCAGAACAGCTTCCATACACCCCAAAATCTCCAAAATATTACTGCATTCTTGATCTGTGGCCCTGCAAAAAAGTAGACTATCATCTGCAAAAAGAAGATGTGTTAGTCTAGGGCCATTTCTGCATAAAGCAAAGCCCTTAATATCTCCACTGTTGGCAGCTTGGACAAGTAGACCATTCAATCCTTCAGTACACAGCAAAAACAGAAAAGGGGATAAGGGGTCTCCCTGTCTAATACCCCGGGTTGGATTGATCAAGCCTTTAGGTTCCCCATTAATCAGGATAGAATAAGAAACAGTAGTAATGCAAGTCATCATCAATTGAATCCATTTTTCGTCGAACCCCATTTTCCTCATTACTGCTTCCAAATACCCCCCCTCCACTCTATCATAAGCTTTACTCATATCCAGCTTTATGGCCATATAATCATCTTTGCCAGTATGCCTCTGCATGCTATGTAAAGACTCAAAAGCCACCAAAATATTATCAGAGATAAGACGACTCTTAGTGAAAGAACTCTGGTTTTCAGTTATAATATTTGGTAGGAATTTTTTGAGTCTATTTGCTAAAACCTTTGAAAATATTTTATACAATACATTACACAGGCTAATGGGCCGAAATTCAGTGACAAATTCCGGATTTTTAACCTTTGGAATGAGAGTAATAAAAGTATGATTAAGGTTAGCAGGCAATGATGCAATATTTAAAAAGTGAAGCACAGAGGAGGTGACATCCTCACCTAATAAATCCCAATAAGACTGATAGAAAATCGGGGGCATACCGTCTGGACCAGGAGCTTTTAGGAGGGCCATTTGTTTAATTGCATCATGTACCTCTGAAGCCTCAAAATTTGCCACCAATTTTGCATTCATGTCATCATTAATAATGGTGTTAATGTACTGAGTGGTGTTCTCCATGGAAGTGGGGTTGGCCGAATGAAATAACTCCTGGTAATAAGCCAAAATACTTTCGGCCACTTCTTCCTGATTTTGGCACCACGTACCATCACCTTTCCTCATAGCATGGATAGAGTTACGTCGCATTCTTTGAGTTGCCCGTGCATGAAAGTATTTCGAATTCCTATCACCATATTTTGCCCACTGAACTTTAGATCTTTGCAGCCACATTCTAGCCTCCTTATCCATAAGATTATTGAGTTCCAGCATTAGTTCTTTAACCCCAAAATTCTGTCCAGTCCTCATGGCTTCTTTTTCGGCTTTCACAATCTCCTTTTTTTTTTTTAATTCTAACTCTCTTCGTATACTGCCAAAACTCTTCATACTCCACTTCTTCAGTTCAACACCACACCTCTCAATCTTCTTTATAACTTTGGTACTTAAGTCTGTAGAATCCTGCTCGGCCCAAACAGCTTGAATAGTATCCGTGCACCCTTTCTCTGCCAGCCACATTTCTTCGAACCTAAAAGGTTTGGTTGCAGACGAAAAAATCAGATCTCGTGGCACAATCCAAATAGGATTGTGATCCGAAGTGAAGGAAGGTAAATGGTGAACTATAGTTCCAGCAAATTTAATCATCCACTCTCTATTAGCCAAACCCCGATCCAATCTCTCCCACACCGAATGGCCATCATTGAAGTGCTTCTTCCAAGTGAATTGAGAGCCTGTAAATCCGAGGTCCATAAAACCACACTCATCAATAGCATCCCTAAACAGTTGCATCTGCACCTGACTTCGGATACTGCCTCCCAATTTCTCTGACTGTCTGGTGATTTCATTAAAATCTCCTATGCAAAGCCAAGGAAGATCCATCCTAGAATTAAGATCCCGAAGGAGATTCCAAGATTCAATTCTTTTGTGTGTTACGGGTTCCCCGTAAAAACCCGTTAACCTCCATGCTCCATCTCCCCCTTTATTTATAATAGTGTCAATGTGGTTTTTTGAGGATGTGTGAACATGCAAGTCCACATTATTTTTCCAAAAGAGGGCCAAACCACCACCTCTGTTTATTCTTTCTACAAAATGCAAATTGTCAAGACCCAAATCTCTCTTCAGTTCAACTAGCCTTGCTTCATCTGCCCATGTCTCGGCTAAAAACACGACAGAAGGATCTTTAGCCCGGATTAAATCTCCAAGCTCTCGAACTGTACATGGGTTCCCAAGCCCACGACAGTTCCATGCTAAGCAACTCATTGGGATTGGCGGGGCTGCACAGCAGCCTCCACCAATATAAAGTGTTCACCATCTGAAGACTGCACCCTCTTAGATGCCTGTTCTGTGTCTTCAAAACCCTCAGCTTCAATATTACGCTTACTTAGAATTGTTGCATGCATGGTTGGTTCCACACTCTGATTCGAACGTGCCAAACGCTTCCACGTTCTCAAGCATGATTGGTTCCCCTCATGGTCACGTGAATTTTTGTTGGGCCCATATGCATCACTTTGGGTCAAGGATACATGACTATCACGTATACAGAGTACATCATCATTGCTATACCCATTAGGAGGCACATCATTCTGAATATCCGGGTTAGCTAAAGGAGTGACGTAAGAATCATATTTACTTATTTCCATATCAATATCCTGGATTTGCTCATCAAAGTTAACCGTTTTTGCATGCGTAATTCCAGGCAACACAATAGGAAAAGATTCAGGACTATCAACAACGTTACCTGCATGGGAAGTTGGAGAGTTTGGTGCCTGAACTTCCGGAGTTACTGTATTTTGAAACTCCGTGGACAGATTAGGGTCAGCGGGACTAGTAACCGTCGTTGGCGGTGTCTTCTTCGTCTGTTGCCTCCTCTCTGAAACTCCACCACTACCCTTTCCCGGTCCATCATTCCCTCCAAAGTCATCCCCTGTGCCTGAGACAAACACGAACGACTTCCTCCCCACTGAGAAAGGATCAGCTCTGAGCCACGCACCATGCCCCTGCTGATCTAGTGATAGCGATCCTTTGCTAGCGAGCCAGACGCTGCACTCCTTTGCATCATGGGATACCATTCTGCACCAATAATAGAAGTTTGGCATCTTCTCATACCTAAAGGTTACCCAGACTTCGCCGTCCTTGCCGAGGAGGACTTTACATCCTCTGTTGAGTGGTCTCGAAACATTAACTTCAACCCTAACCCTTAGGAAATCACCACCTATTAACTCTCCGGCCTGTGCTACTTTCAAAACATTCCCAAGGCTATTTCCAATATCATAGGCCGTCTTCTCATTTAGTCTACTTACTGGAAGCCCATGGAGTTGAACCCAGAATTTTACATAATGAAATCGGATGCTCCGGATAGGACTTGATCCATCATAGCGTGAGAGAATTATAAGGTGTTTGTCGTATGTCCACGGTTCAGTAGCTAAAATCCTCTCAGCCTCGCTTTCATTGTCAAACACAAACAGTAAAATATGGTTCCCAACATCTCGGATCTCAAAACCGTTTTTAGTTTTCCACAAAGGCTTGAGAGTTCTTCCAATCGCATTGATGTTAAGCGCTCTTCTAGTCATGAATTTTGCTGCGAGAATTACCTCCTTATCATCAGGGTTTTCTTCATCCAGAGTAACCCTATTTGTTTCTTCCTCCAGTAAAGAAAAACGTTTCCAGTTGTTGAGTACGTCCTCCATACCTATTGAGGGTACTAAAAACAAAAGAAAGATAGAAAAGAATACTGTTTCCCCACCCCAAATAACAAGAACCCACTAGCCCTACTATCGACAGAGTCAACAGAGGGAAAGAGTATCACTCCCTGAGGAAGATAAGGTGTTCTACAGCCCCGTCTCTCTAAGCAGCGTTAGAGAGTCGTAGGGAGAGAAAAAAAAAATTCTTCATGAGATATGTGAGGGTTTCTTTTGGATTTCAAACTTGGAACTTAGAACTTGGAAAATATTTTCCATATGTTTTGATAAATATTTTGGTATTTTGTTGCTAAATAAACATTTATTGAACTTTTTAGATACATTGGTTCAAAACTTAAATATATTTGTTTCGTTAGTATAGACTTAGCGATATATGACATGCAAATTACATCATATGATGCAAATCTTTTTTTTTTTTTTAAATTTTATTATTATTTATTTTTATGGATAAATTTATAATTTACGTGATTATTTAACATACAAAGTCATTATCAATGTGTTTTTTGCTTTAAATCTGAAAATATGTAAGATTTTATGATTCACGATCCGATCTTACCTTCAACGATCCTATGTAGAATCTTTTGACAACTTTGCATCAAAACTTTACCAATTGATGAAAAGTCTATATCAAAAAGGCCATGTGTTTTAATATATTTGTCTTCTATGTTTTATTGATACACAATTTAGTTATGGCATGTTAGGCCGTTATCATGCCTAGAATCAAGGCATATCAATTATCATTGATTCAAGCATAATAAATGTTCCTTACAAATCAACTTTTGTGTGTATATGTACCCAATATTGGATTTTTGTTCTACACAATTTTTTTTCGGTGACGTAAGTTATCAAGTTGAACCACATAAGTCTTGCGTCTACTTTCTCATTCTTTGTCTAAATCTTTTATTTTCTTCCTTTTATTTTAACATAATCTTCTCTTAAAAAAAAAAAACTCTAATTAAACTATATATGACATTTGATCTTACTAATTTTATAATTTAACCATTTTTTTAATATTTATTAATATATGCATATTTTTCATTGAACTTTTTCATGTAACGCATTAGTAAGCAATTAAAATATTATTAAAATGAACGAGTGTAGATGGTTTTCTTTCAATAAATCTAGTGATACAAAAATTTTCATATATACTAAAATAACATGTTATGATATGATTGTGCATAAGAAAATGGTTATGGACAATTTGTTTACAATCCTTTTCACAAATTTTTAATAATCTAAATATATATTAGTAAACAACAATGTAATATACACAACAAATTTCACATTTGTTGACATGATAGATTATGATTAGTACAACATTACTTATTATTGGAACGTTACTTTTATTGTACACCAATTAAAATATATATCAAATTAAGCCATTGTGGAATTTGTCGTGACTTTAAGTTTACTGAATGGTATATTACCACTAGAATACATGCACTTACTTTTTAGGACTTTCTCTAGGTCAACATCTTAATTACTAGAATACACAAGTACTTATTTTTTTTAGGACTTTCTCTAGGTCAGCATCTTAATTATAATTATTACTTCCTTCGTCTCATTTTTTTTGTCATCTATTCCATTTTGAGATGTCCCAAAATATTGTTCTGTTTTTAAAAATAAAAGTCATTAATTTACTAATGTTCCTATTATACTTCTATTAATTTACTAATTCAAAATTTTAATAAATTTTTTTAAGGGTAATTTTGGAAACTTATACATTTTAAAAAGGTAGACAAGACAATAAATGATGTTCCCTTAAAAAGTTTGACGTTTCAAACAGGACAAAAAAATTGGGACGGGGGGAGTATATGTTAGTTGAAAACCGATTACAACTTGTCCATCCCCTTTTCTTTTTTGAGAAGGTGTCCATCCCCATTTTTGTTCAACTTAGGGTGGGTTTAGATTCACGTTTTGAGTTTTGTGTATGCGTTTGCGTTTTACTCTTTTTTTTTTTTTATACCTCGTTTCAGTGGGACTTGAGCTGTTACGGCTACTGTTCATGAATAGTAGTCGCAACTTTTGACCAAATCTTCCGTGAACAGTGCATCTGTGTATTGTTTATGGACCCACAAACTTCACTTTTCAGCAACTTTTTCATCAAAATTGGGTCCCACTGCACTATTCACACATTTAAAAATTATTTTGTTATAGTGTTTTCAGTTTTCAGTTTTCAGTTTCAGAAAATAAGTTCTATCCAAACGGAACCTTAAACAAGATATTGATAAACATAAACAAACGCTAATTAAATTATATTTGATATTTACCATTAACCATGAAATGGCTTCATTTGAAATAAAAATAATCTTATTTTAGGCAGATGTTATGGATATGATGATTTGTGCTAAGGAGAGTGGGAAAAAAATTCTCTTATTTCACTTAAAATGAAAAGAGTCAATTGAACAATTAAATTATTATTTTTTAATCTAATTTTTAAATCACGTAATACTTAAAACACCTTTAAATTTAAAGTTTAAACTACTTAGGATCTGTTTGGATATAGCTTATTTTGCTGAAAACTGAAAATATTGTAGTAAAATAATTTTTAAATGTGTAAATAGTACCAAAGGACCCATTTTTAATTTTTTTTGAATAAAGTAGTTGTGGGTCCCGTGACCAATACACAATGTCTCCTGCTTAGTGTAATTTGCGTGCATGAACAGTGTGAGTTACTGTTCATAAGCCTAAATGCACTGTTCACATGAACAGTGCAAGAGGCGCTATAAATAAAAATAATAATAATAAAAAAAACTCAAAAAACGCAAACGCAGAGGGAGAGACGCGCATCCAAACGCTCACTTGGTATTAGTTTGGATTGCATTGAAATGAAATTTTAGCGCATTTGCGTCTCTTTTAGTGGGTCCTGTGCACTGTTCACGGGACCCACAAGTTATCTAATTAAGCAAAATTTTCATTAAAACTGGGTCCTACAATACTATTTACACATTTAAAAGTTATTTTGTTACAATTTTTTCAGTTTTCAACAATAAGTGGTATCCAAACAGATCCTTAGAGTGCGTTTGTATAAACTATTGGAAAACTGTCTTTGAGTTTAAAATGAGCTTTTATAAAAAATTATGAGAAGTTGTAATTGCAAAATAGAGTTTTGAATTTTAAAAACACTATTTTAATCTCCCAAAACGCCTAACTAAACGAACTCTTAATATGATAATAATAATAATAATAAATTCATTTAAAATGGGGATTTTTTTTTTGAAAGATAATTACAATATGCTACTAACCTTGTAGTTTGAATCCTTCTCCCCTATACTCCAAGTACTTTGTACATAAAAATGTGTCAATTCAGCTCCAAGGCTTTTTGGCTAAAATGGGGAGGTTATAGTCACACAAACACAGTTTCCTTTCCTACTAGACCAAGGATGATGTTTAATTATGCAAGGTACCTTGGAGTTTGGAGTACTCTAAAGGCACCCTCACATGCAAGTGGGCAATGACATTGCTAGTCAAGGCACCTTTGATTCTCGTGTCATCAAAGTTCATAAAGAATCGAGACCATGATTGTCGCATTGCTTGGCCGCCTGTGTACACGGTCGACAAAATTGCTATTGCCAATGCGTACCTAGTCCAATGCAACACAACCTCATTCACCAAAAATATTTATAAAAAAAAATCCAAACCGAAATCAAATTCTTAGTGCCAGTTTAACTCAACTTATTTTTAGAAAATCAAAACTTTAGGTACAACACTTTATTTGTTAAATCTTGAGTTTTTCAACTGAGTCACTATGCATATAATTTTATTGAACAACGCAGTATAAACAATGCTATATTTTTCAAAAACAATTAACTTTGTCAAAAAATTTATAGCTCAATTAGTACTCTTAATATTTTAAGTAGTAAAAAAATAAAATATTAAAAATACTATATTTTAAATTTTTATAAAAGAGTATATTAAAATGACTATATATATATATATACACACACACGCGCGAACACGTACTGTTTCAAATTAGAGTGCCGCAAACTGACACTAAACCTCAAAAACCAATAAGAATCGCATGAATTACTCTACCTATATTCTCCATATTTATCGAAATCTTGCCAACCACCATCTTCAATAGCGTTCTTATGATCTTCCCAACTATCGTATTCGTAGTGAAAGCGAAACTCACTGTGTTTGTTTATGGCCATGATAATGAGAGCAATCACAGAGAAGATCAAAGCCAATCCTCTTAGAGCCAACGAGAATTTCTTTATCAAATCCTCCCTCTTGCACCGACATACGATAGTTGAGCTCTCGACCACCATAACTGAGCTTTGGTTCTCCACGTTGTCGACTGGAGGAGGAGCTGTGGGGATGGTTGGCAACGATCCCACATGTTGGTTCGACGCATGGTCGTTGTTGATCATTGACATGTTCTTTGTTTTTTGAATTCAATGCCTCAGAACTTAGCAAAGAGTAAAAGACTATTTTGAATGAATGAATCAAAGATCAGGGTATATATAGTTAAATAACAAAAGCTTTCTGAGAGTTTCTTCAGGGTAAGAAATGACTTTTTTTTTTTTTTTTTTGGAATCAATTAAGATGACAACTTATAAAAAGGTTTGCTAAAAAAGAAAAAGAAAAAGAGAGGTTATCTCGTTTGTCTTGTGAAAGGCTACTTTTTTTGCCCAATGAGACAAAAGGCATGTGATTGCTGCACAGAATGAGATAAATTATTGGATTAGGTGGTAATACTAATAATATTGTGGAAAGAAAATATTAAAAGTCACTATAAATTTGGGATAACAAGTTACGGAGCATCCAAGCAGTAGAGTTAAAAATTTAGTTATTTGACACTACAAAATATTTAGTAGTAGTAGATTTATTTTAGTTTTCAACACAATAAAATAATATAAATATCACAATAAAATAATATATCCACTATAATAAACTGAAAACTCGAAAATGTGTTAAAAACACCAGAACTGTTTAGACCCCCAAATTAAATATTATGACTTGATTGATTTTACTCTAACTTATACTAAGTGTGGAATAGAGTAAACGCGAGCGGATAAACAATATAACTACTCTAAGCCATATTTATTAAAACACAGTAGTAAAATGAAAGCTAAAAGAGTAGGAAAAAAGAATACAAACACAAGATAACATGCCGATGTATTATCGAAGAAGAAACCGAAATACTCGGTGTAAAACCTCTCCACTTCCCTTTAAGTGGTAAATCGATCCACTAGACAATCAGTTGAGATACACGAGTAGCAAGAGACCCTTCAAACCTAATCTACCCAATGCACCTAAGCCCTTCAAGCTCCTACTCCAACAAGACTTCTCAGAACCGTGTCATGTCTAACTCTCTGAATCCTGCAATACGCCCGATTGCATCCGCCAAAACTTGGCTTCTTCCAATGCTTCCTAACAGCACCAAAACCTCACTTGACACTTTGAAAGGGTGTGGAAAGTGTTTGAGCTATCAACCTCTCATGGATATAGAAATGGAGAGGTAGAGTTGAGAAAAAACCATAATGGATTGTGTAGAGAATTGTGGGTATAACAATCTCTAACTCTCAAGGGTTGTGGATAGGGTTTTCTCTTAGAAGCACTTCTCAACATTTGTGGGTAATGTAAGTATATATGGCGTGGGTATAGATATTGTGTATCAGATATGATAGATTGGCAAAATAGAATGTTTCACAGGTATCTCGCGAGAAGGCCTTACCCGCGAGACACTCGCGAAAACCAACTGTCACCAATCTGTCCTGACTCTTCGCATTCCAGTCATGTGCAGGGCACATGCTTCACTTCGCGAGTAAGCTTTTCGTGAGACACCCACGAAAGCTTCTTATTCTTCACTTTACCTTGAGTCTTCACACACACTCTCTCTCTCTCACACACAACCCTTACAAGAAATCCCACATAAAATATAGGGTACAAAAGATTGAATATAATTACAATAAAATTTGGCACCGAATTAAAGTCAACATAAAATAGTTGTAAATTACAACTTTACATAAACAACAATCACAACCACCACAAATGCTACTGCTACTGCTATGCTGCCACTATCGCCGCCACCACCACCGCCCCTACCAATACAATGATGTTTTTTTACCACTTCATTTTGTTTTTTTTTGGAGAAAATTTACCACTTCAATTAAATATCCCTTCTTTATTTTTTCTTTATTATTTTTTACTCTCTCTTCCTCTTTGTCTCTTCCTCTGAACCAAGATGCCAACAAAGTGATCAAACTTTCACTCTTTCTTCTCAACTCAGCAAACCCACTGCCACCTAAACCCCCACATCACAACCCAGCCATAGCCACCTCAAAATACCCACTACCCAGTGATCATGATCACTGCCAGATACCCACTGCCTAGCCACCATGATCACAACCCATCATCGTAAATCGACTCATTGAGAGCCACCAAACTCATAGTCCAACCATCGTGATCACAACCCAAACCCCCACCATTAAGAAAAAACCCAACAACCCAAAATTGCAAACCAATCGGCAACTCGCCACCACAACTTGACTGACAAACCACTAGAGGCTCTCACCTTCCTCATTGGTGTGGGTTTGTGGGTTGTGCCATAGGTTTTGACCAGCGTTGCTTCGATCTTTCTCTCTACTCTATCTCTGTGGGTTTGTGTTTCGCGTTTTGTGATGTGGGTTTGGTGGATCGTCTTTGCTTCGGTGGCAGTGGTCCGATCCGGTGTGTTTTTGGCGGCTTGGTGTCTGATTCAGTGGGTTTTATATGGATTTCATGAGTACCACTGCCGGCAAGCTGGCTGGCGAAGCAGAGAGGAGATAAGGGATGCTAGAGAGAGAGAGAAATATTATTTTAATGAGAGAAAAGAGAGATTAATAATATATATATATATATTGTAAGGTTAGGATTTGTAGCCCCAGCCCAAAACAATGAATTTGTAGAGAGTGGGTAGAAGAGTTAGGTTGATTATGAGATTGACAACAGTTAACCACAACCTCCAAGTGTGAACTAGCATAAACATACACGTAAAAAATGAAATGAATTGGTGTCCGAAGAGATAGATTATTGATTGATCAGTGATTATAGTTCTTAGAGCTACAGTAAAGTCTTTCTCTTGCCCTTATTCTGATTTTTTCCGATCTCCCATTATCAGAGGTCTCTTCCCTTTATATAGCATCCTCTCCCATCATCTTTATCGTCCACTTGTTCTTCATCTGAGCATCCACTTGAGTACATGTCACGTCAAGTCTCCTTTTTAGCCCTCTGTGAGTGGTAGCAGCTGAGATTGTACTGTTCAGGGGTCTTCTCCACATTAATGCGGCCAGAAAAGTAGCTGCAGTGCATTTAATGTGGTGGTTGCATCTTGTCATTTAGATATTTCTCCGTTCCTATCTTCTCCATACGTGCCTGAAACTTATCCTTATCATTAAATTCATTAGAAGGATTGCTTGAACCTTTCAGGTGTCTGTTTGACCAAGACTCTTTGCATCCGAGGAGAATAACCTCTTCGGACCACTGGTAATCTCTTCGGACTATACTCCTCGTTCATTTCCAGGTATATTTCTTCCACATGGACCCCTTCTCACATTTTCCTCTCTTCGGACACACAGTAATCTTCAAATGGGGCCCTAGGCCCAATACATAAGGTTGGACTTTCACCCCCCACAATAGCCCCTCAAAATTTTAGTTTTTCCCTTGCATCCGAGGAGAAAAAATAGGATTTTGACTTGTCACGAAATAAAAATTCAAAACACATAAATATCTGGACTTACACGTGTGCGAGCATAGATGCAAGC
Source organism: Quercus ilex subsp. ballota (assembly GCA_032727855.1). Lineage (NCBI taxonomy): Eukaryota > Viridiplantae > Streptophyta > Magnoliopsida > Fagales > Fagaceae > Quercus > Quercus ilex. The sequence continues at coordinate 36,244,252 of CM064914.1, forward strand.
GCTTTATCATTGCTAACGTCGTTTCAGTATTTCCAAAGCACTATTAATTACTCTAAGCGGCGTTTTGTCCCTTGTATCCAATGGTGGGCTATTGATCCCACGGACGTGATTCTTCCTCAAAAGTTGGGCGGGATGACTCCTGCCTTTTCATCTATCCCCCTATATAAAGCCTCAGAGGAGGTTATTTCCTCTTTACTTTGCAAATTTTCAGATTACCCAGCGAACTCAAGCACTTGAATCCACCAAGTTCTTCTAAACATCAATCCTTGTTCTTTCTAGAGTCTGTAAGAATCTTTCTGCGAACTCGAAGATCATTCTTCGGTTTAGTTTGCGTAAGTTTCGACATCTCTAAACCTTCCATCCTCTTCTCGGCCAGTATTCTCGGCCTTCAAACTCTTATCCGCCAGTTACTGCTCTGCACCTTCCTCTAGTTAACCAAAAATGGGTAGATTTAAGCATCTTGTCGATAGTCCTACCTTAGTAGAGGAATTTAAGGAGACCTACGGCATACCCCAGGGGGTAAATTTGAGGTATTGTCCTCCGGAGTGGATATTAACCGACCGAGGAAAGGGGGAAGTCGTAATCCCCATGATAGCGTTCATAGAAGGAGGAATGACTCTTCCTATGGGTTCTGTCACCAAAAACTATCTTCGCAACCATAGGCTTTCTCCTGAGCAGTGCGCGCCCAATCTCTTTAGGATCCTAGGAGCCATTGACGCCTTGAACCTTCATCTAGGATTAGGACTTACCTGGTGTGACGTGGTACATATGTACAAGTGTCATAGCCAGAAGGGAGCGGGATACTATCTTAAATCCCGGTCCGACGCCGTTAGGCTCGTCTCCTGCCTTCTCAAGTCCAATAAAGGGATGAAAGACGACTATTTGATTGTCTTGGGTGCGTGGCATGATGGTCTTCATTGCCCAACCCAGCCAAGAGAGCCAGGTGGGACCTCCTAGACCTAGGTTTACTAACAATAGATTTAGGATCTTCGTTTTCTAACAATCTGTCTTCTCTTGGTATCATTATTTTCAAGTTTCTGACCAAGTTTCTTTTTATTGTGGTGTTAACAGATAAAAATCACGCTTCTCCTCGGCTCAGCCTCACAAACGTTGTCGCGCTTAATTACTTGCTGCGATAAAAAATTTTCGTGAGTGAAGACGAGCAACTCCGGTCAGTTCCTCTTATCCTTGGTTATACGGCAAAACCAATCGATTTTCAGCCAGTCGACAACGCGATAACACAGGGAGATTATCGCCTCAACCGCATAAACGTTGCTCAGAAAGGCTTTTTAGCACCGTACAATCTTGTACCCGTGCCACACCCAAATCCCTAGGGTGTGCCATTGCTCCTCCAGCCAATTCAGCAGGCTCCCTTCGGACCAGTAGCAGGAGGTGAAAGAGTTGCTTCTTCAACCTCTTCACTTGAGGAGCAAATAGACAAGTTTAAGTTCGAAGGAGAGGCTTTGGGAGAGGTTCAAGTGATACCAATCTCGGACGCTGAGGAGGAAATTGACAGGCAATCTGGTGTCCACCCTCCTGTTCTAATAACTGCTCTTCCCGAGGACTCTTTGGAAGAAGAAGATATGGCGGATTTAAAGAGCTTAATGAAGAACAGGGGTAAAAAATCTGAGCCTAAAAGGACTAGTACATCCCAACCAGCTGTGAGTCTTCCTCCACCACCTCCTCAAGTTCCTCTAGATCTCGGCGTTAAGCAATTGCCAGATCCGAAGAAGAAGAGACCCCTTACTGACAATAAAGGGAGGGAGGTAGCGCCTCCGAGGGGGACCAAACAACAAAAGGTGGTTAAAAATTACTGCAGTAAGAGGGCTTCATCTACAGAGAGCCGAGATGAAGTCCACGTGGCTGATGTGTGCAGGGGAACTCGCACCTGGTCCCCAAGGGTGGAACTAGATGGTGCTCCAATCCCCTGGGAGGCCTCCCTCAGAAATTACAATGGGGGGAGGGCATGTCTTGTTGTTGAGGCCTTGGAGCAGCCACTTCTCCTCCCAAGTGACATGGAGTTCTACAGGCGCTTCAACCAATACGAGCTCTTCCTATCCCTTAAGAGGGATCTAGCCATAGTAACTGAACCGATCCGCTTAATTAAGGTGTTGATCTCTTTTACTTACCCCTTTTCTCTACTCTATATTGAAATTTTTTGTTATACAAATTACTCAGCAAGTTTACGTGGCCGAGGAGTGGAACAAGAAGTCCTACATCGAAGTCCAAGCAGAGGCCCACTCTCGGTTTGAGGCGTAAAAATCTCTAGGCAGCTTGAAGGAGGAATATGCTCATCTATCCGAGCAATTCAAAGACATGACCAACCAGAGGAACAACCTTGATGCTGGCCTTAAAACTGCTGAAAAATAGGCCGAAGAGCAGCGTTAACAACTGAACATGGCGAAGATCAACATGGCGACAGAGAGAGAGATGGTGAAGGGTCTTAAGGCTGAGCTTAAAAAAGCCAAGGAAGCTACCCAATTGGTCGAGAAAAACGCCTAGTTGGCCAAGGAGGAAGTGGAGGCCGAAAGACAGGCAGCATACACGCTGGGGGTGGAGGAGACCCAAGCCAACCTCACTGAGCAATTTGCCGCAGTCAGCCGGGAATACTGCGATGTGACTTGGGGAAAGGCTTTGGATGCTGCTGGAGTCCCTTCGGAATCTGTCTTGAGATAACCTGGGAGTGTATACTACGACCCTGATATCCGAGAACTCCCAGGGTTTGATCCCTTTCCTCCCACACAACTCCCTCCTACCAACTTTGAGGCCTCCAAGGAGTCTGGTCAGCCTGATGATCAGAGCAAGCTAGCCGAGGCTCCTAAGGATAAGGGCGAGGACTTGGGAAAAGAGAAGACCCTTTTGGAGTCTAAGGACCAAGCTCCAGAAGATGCTGCAGCTCAGTCCAGTCAGGCTGCTGACCCCTTGGTCCCTCAAATGAAGATTTAGACACTTAGGAGTTTTTACTTTGTACTTGTATTAGCTTTTCTTTTATGTAGGGGATTGTAAACTATTTTCTTTTGATCAATGAAACAGTTTCCCTTTTATTTCTGGTGTCTTCGTTGCCTATCTTATAACTTCTTATTGCTGCAAATAACTATACTTAGTAATTACAGTAATGTAGGTAAACTTAACCACCATTTCATGCTGATGATGTAAATAACCAAAATTGGTACCGAAAAGAACAATTTGTATAAGGATTACTAATAAGCAATGAATGCAACGAGTGATATGGGAGTTTCACAGGTCTTTTCGAACATGCACAGAGCATGTTATTACTCCTTGGTTTCGAACAAAACGTTACTAAGGAGGCCTATCATAAATTAGGGTTAATTTAAATACATTCGAGAATTTTAGGCCTGACTCATTTCAAAATTAAACTTCAATAATAATAACTGTGTGGAGGTGTGAACTAACCTATATCATCTGGTCCGAGGACTACAGGCATGATTGGATGTAAGTTTAAACATTTAAGAGATTTGTAACCGAGTGCTAACTAACCCAAATCATCTGGTTCGAGGACTACAGGCATGATTGGATTTAAGTTTAAACACTTAGAGAACCGTGAACGTGTTAACTAACCCAAATCATCTGGTCTGAGGACTACATACATGATTGGATTTAATTTTAAACACTTAAGAGATTTGTAACCGAGTGCTAACTAACCCAAATCATCTGGTCCGAGGACTACAGGCATGATTGGATTTAAGTTTAAACACTTAAGAGAACATTGAACGAGTGTTAACTAACCCAAATCATCTGGTCCGAGGACTACATGCATGATTGGATTTAAGTTTAAACACTTAGAGAACCGTGAACGTGTTAACTAACCCAAATCATCTGGTCCGATGACTATAGGTATGATTGGATTTAAGTTTAAACACTTAAGAGATCATTGAATGAGTGTTAACTAACCCAAATCATCTGGTCCGAGGACTACAAGCATGATTAGATTTAAGTTTAAACACTTAGAGAACCGTGAACGTGTTAACTAACCCAAATCATCTGGTTCGAGGACTACATGCATGATTGGATTTAAATTTAAACACTTAAGGGATTTGTAACCGAGTGCTAACTAACCCAAATCATCTGGTCCGAGGACTACAGGCATGATTGGATTTAAGTTTAAACACTTAAGAGAACATTGAACGAGTGTTAACTAACCCAAATCATCTGGTCCGATGACTATAGGCATGATTGGATTTAAGTTTAAACACTTAGAGAACCATGAACGTGTTAACTAACCCAAATCATCTGGTCCGAGGACTATAGGCGTGATTGGATTTAAGTTTAAACACTTAAAAGATCATTGAACGAGTGTTAACTAACCCAAATCATCTGGTCCGAGGACTACAGGCATGATTGGATTTAAGTTTAAACACTTAAGAGAACATTGAACGATTGTTAACTAACCCAAATCATCTAGTCCAAGAATTACAGGCATGATTGGATTTAAGTTTAAACACTTAGAGAACCGTGAATGAGTGTTAACTAACCCAAATCATCTGGTCCGAGGACTACAGGCATGATTGTATTTAAATTTAAACACTTAAGAGATCATTGAATGAGTGCTAACTAACCTAAATCATCTGGTCTGAGGACTACATGTATGATTGGATTTAAGGTTAAACACTTATAGAACTATGAAGGAGTGTTAACTAACCTAAATCATCTGGTTCGAGGGCTACAGGCATGATTGGATTTAAGTTTAAACACTTATGGAACTGTGAAGGAATGTTAACAAACCCAAATCATCTGGTTCGAGGACTACAGGCATGATTGGATTTAAATTTAAACACTTAGAGAACTTTTTAGATAGCGAATTGGCAAGTTGATTGAAGAGAATATTCGATTAATAATAGTACCTTTTGAGGTTATTTACATTCCAAGGGCGTGGTATCACATGACTATCTAGGTCTTCTAAGAAATACGCCCCAATGCCAGCCCCTGAAGTAATACGATATGACCCTTCCCAATTGGGTCCTAACTTTCCCCAAGCTAGGTTCTTTGCAGTGTCGACAACTTTCCTTAGCACTAAATCACCAGGTTGTAGAGGCCTTAGCCTTATGTTGACATCATAGCCCTGCCTGAGCTTTTGTTGGTAATGTGCCAGTCAGACCATTGCATTTTCTCTCCTTTCATCAATTAGGTCCAAACTCTTCTCTAGCTACTCATTGTTGCCGGTCGGACTGAATGAACTAGTTCTCAGTGTTAGGAACCCATTTTCCAAAGGTATGACAACTTCAGCCCCATAGGTCATTGAGAAGGGGGTCTCTCTAGTAGATTTGCGAGGCGTAGTTCTGTGAGCCCAAAGTACGTGTGGCAATTCTTCCACTCATTTGCCATTCACATCGTCTAGCCTTTTCTTTAAGCCATTTACTATGACATTGTTAACACCTTCTGCTTGCCCATTACTCTGGGGATAAGCAGGAGTGGAGTATCTGTTTATGATTCCCAGTTCGCTACAATACTTCATGAATGCTTTGCTATCAAATTGTAGGCCGTTATCCGAAATGAGAGTATGAGGAACCCCAAATCGAGTGACAATATTCTTCCACATAAATTTCTGTACATCTACGTCTCTGATGTTGGCCAGAGGTTCAGCCTCGACCCATTTGATGAATAGTTTGTGCCGACTAGAAGGTATTTCCTGTTTCCTGCAGCCTTAGGGAATGGTCCTATGATATCTAAGCCCCATTGGGCGAAAGGTCATGGGCTGGATAGTGGATTAAGAGTTCCCCCTAGTTGATGAATGTTCGGGGCAAATCGCTGACATTGATCGCACTTTTTAACATACTCGTGGGCTTCATTTTGCATGTTTAGCCACCAATAACCTTGAGTAATGGCTTGGTGAGCTAAGGACCTACCTCCAGTGTGGCTCCCACAGATTCTTTCATGCAATTCCTCTAGTAGCAACTTAGTCGCTTCAAGATGCATGTATAACAAGTACGGTCCTGAATAGGAGCGTTTGTATAGTTTATGGTCCTCGGATAGCCAGAATTTGGTGACCTTCTTCCGAATTTTGTCAGCTTCCCCCCTTTCTTCAAGCAAAATATCTTATTTCAAGAATTTAATTATAGGATCCATCCAGCAGAGCCCAGTTCTGACTTGGTGAACTTGGACTACCTCTCTTCTTGCCTCGGTAGGCCCATGCAAGTCCTCGACGAGGATAACTCTCAGCAAATTTTCCGCCGAAGAGATAGCGAGTGTGGCCAAAGAATCAGCATGTGTGTTACCACTTCTGGGGATGTGCAGCAAACTGAAAGATTCGAACTTCAATTGAAGACATTTAACTCGACTCAAGTATCCATGCATTCTTTCATCTTTCACCTCAAACTCACCTTGTACTTGACCCATGACTAACCTTGAGTTCGAGAACAACTCCACTGCCTTTCCTCCCATTCTTCGGACCATAGCCATTCCCATCAGTAAGGCTTCATACTCCGCCTCATTATTTGTTGCCAAGAAATCTAGCCTTAACGACTTTTCAATGATGATTCTTTCAGGGGATATCAGCACTAGCCCCACTCCAGAATCTTTCTGGTTTGCTGCGCCATCCACGTACATTTCCCAATAGGAGGGGCCTTGTTGAGAACTCATGTCAACCGATTTTTCATTCATGTCCGATGTTGGCGTTACTTCTTCTAATTGGGGCTCCGTGAACTCGGCTACCAAATCCGCAAGTACCTGGCCTAGGGATGGCAATTTTGCCCCGCCCCGCTTGACCCGCCCCGCTTGACCCGCCCCTCCCCGCTTCGCCCCGTGCGGGTTTTCCCCGCCCCGCAAAGGTGGTGGGGCGGGGATGGGGAGAAATTTTAGACCCGCACCACGGGGCGGGGCGGGGATGGATTTACACTTTTTAGACCCAGCCCACCCCGCATTAATAAGGGTTAAATTGTAATTTTTTCATACCCTAAAACCCTACTATTTAAACAAAAATATCATAAGCTTATTTTATTCTACCTAAAGTGGCTCTACCTCTTTTTTCTCTCTAGCAAAGTTGAAAATAAGGTACCAATTTTAACTCTTTTTTTTGTCTTTATTAGAAACAAATTTATATACTATTTGAATTACTAATTTCATTCATGATTCATTTGTCTTTCTCAACTTACTTTTCATCATGAACATAATATAATTTTTTTTATAATAAGGTATGGGTCTGAGGCTGTGTGTGTCATTGTTTTTGTAATTTTGTGTGGGCATTTGGCTGCTTAACAACACTGATTCTTTGTGCTTGTCAAAATCCTTATTTATTTTACAATCTGGGTTTTTGTTTTTTAATTTTTGAGGTACCTAGGAATTATGTACTATAATTGAATCGGACATAAAACGTTTCACAAGAATCACAACTCTTATGGCAAGGGTTGCTGTTTTGATACCCTATTGATTTGATTGCCAATATGATGGCATCAATCATGACGTTGCTAAATTATAAACAATTTAATTGGGTAAAATTTAGCAATCAAACCTAGTAGCTCCAGCTAGTACATAAAACAATTTAACCCTTATTGGAGAACGGGATGATGAGGAATACCCTATTGGTGTCATTGTTTTTATAATTTTGCTAAATCATGACGTTGCTAAATTTACGTACTAGCTCTGGCTACTGGCTGTTCATTCTCCTTCCCCACACAAAAATTATATACAATTTAATTTTGTTTTTTGTATTTTTATTAAAAAATATAAGGTATAGGTTTGAGACTTTGTCCCATTCTCTATGAAATAGTCACAAAATGGGAGGAATTAAATAATGCACACTACTTAGTATAAAGGAGATTTGTTTTAGTGTTTTTTAGGCCAATGAAATATGAATACCCGGTATCAAAAAAATATGAATACCCATTTGTGTATGTGCTGCGGGTGCTATGATTTTTAATTTAATTGTTTAACGATATTGCTAAATATAGTTTAATTGTTTAACAACTTTGCCAAGGAGATTTGTTTTAATTTCTTTTTTCATTCCCATTATTTTATATTATCTTTGTTGGAGAAATATAGTTTGTCCATTACTAAGTTGCTAAATTAATATCAGGAAAAAAATGACTTCACATGAAAACATTGGTAGCTCCAATCCATCTGGCAGCAATCAATTTCCTTTGATAGTAGATGAAGATAATGCAACCCCATCATCACCTCTGTTGAATATGCCAAACGATGTCCAAGCAGTCCAGCCTAGCAATGAAATAATTCAAGAAGAGGGGAAGTACAAATCAATTGTTTGGAATCATTTTAAGAGAAAGAGAGTTGATGAGAAAGACAAGGCTGAGTGCAATTATTGTAAGAAATTGCTAGTGAGGGGATCCAATTATGGCACTAAACATTTGCATGACCACATTAAAATATGTCCAAGGAGAAAGTTTCAAGACATGAGGGATATGAATCAAAAAATTTTGGCCAGGGATCAAAATAAAGTGCATTCAATGGCGGGTGTGAATGCTTATAATTTTGATCAAAATGTATCAAGAAATGAACTTGCTCGTATGATCATCTTGCATGAGTATCCCCTCTCTATAGTTGACCACATTGGTTTTAGAAAATATTCAACTTCTCTTCAACCATTGTTCAGGATGGTTTCTAGGAACACAATCAAGAAGGACATTTTGAGCATCTATGAGAAAGAAAGGGAGAAATCAAAGCATGAAATTGATAAGAATCTGGGTAGAATTTCTATTACCACTGATATGTGGACTTCACAAAACAAAAAGCGAGGGTTTATGGTTGTAACAGCACACTTCATTAATGGTTTGTGGAGATTACAAAGCCGAGTTATGAGGTACTTTTTTTAAAGTATATATTCATTTTTATGTTTCAATTAAATTCTTTTCAAATGTTTTATGAACTTATATCATTGTTGGTTCTAATTATTTAAATTTCTCATTTAAGGTTTATTTATGTGCCATCTCCACATACGAAAGAAGTGCTTTCTAGTGTCCTTCTAGATACTTTGTTGGAGTGGAATATTGATAGGAAGTTATCTACTGTGACTATGGATAATTGCAGTACCAATGATGCAGTTATAAAAATTATCTTAGATAAGCTTCAACGTGGTGCACTTATTATGCGTGGATCAATGTTGCATATGCGTTGTGCAGCACATGTTCTTAATTTAATTGTTCAGGATGGTTTGGATGTAATTGGATCATGCATTGAAAAGATTCGAGAAAGTGTGGGATTTTGGACTGCATCAACAAAGAGAAGGCAGAAGTTTGAAGAGACAGCCCGACAAGCACATGTTGAATGTACCAAAGAACTAGCCCTTGATTGTAAGACTCGTTGGAACTCTACCTATCTCATGCTTTCTATTGCTATAAAGTATCAAAATGTCTTTTATCGATTGAACATATGTGAGTCATCTTATAAGTGCATTCCAACGGAGGAAGAATGGGAGATGGCAAGTAATATATGTGAGAGATTGGCAGTGTTTCACAAGGTTACAGAGCTATTTTCAGGTACCTCATACCCTACAACTAATCTTTTCTTTCCTAAGGTGTGTGAAATAAAAATAGCTTTGAATTCTTGGTTTACAAGCGCAAATGATGTGATTAGGAGCATGGCATTTAAAATGTTGGAAAAATTTGATTGTTATTGGAATGTGATTCATGGTGTTATGGCCGTGGCAACCATTTTAGACCCAAGATATAAGATTGAATTGTTAGAATATTATTTTCCAATAATTTATGGTGATGAAGCTGATAATGAAATTCAAAGGGTTAGAGATATTTGTTATGAAATGATTCGTGACTATAGTTCTGGGAGAATGGGTAGGGAAGGTACTCGTGGCCCTTGTGTGGGAGACGATCCGCAAGTTGATAACTCCCTTATGGACTTTGAAAGATATCTTAGTCAGAAAAAAAGGGGTGGGAATATTAAATTGGAGTTGGACCATTACCTTGAGGATGATTTAATGCCAAGAACTGTGGATTTTGATATTTTGGCATGGTGGAAATCTAATGGGCCAAAGTATCCTACTTTGCAACGTATTGCAAGGGATATCCTTGCCATTCCAGTGTCAACTGTTGCCTCAGAGTCATCATTTAGCACAAGTGGTCGATTGTTAAGTCCACATCGCAGTAAACTTCATCAAAAGACTGTGGAGGCATTAATGTGTGCTCAAAATTGGTTATGGGCTGAAATTAACGGTAATTAAATTTACTAGTCTAATTATGCAATGATTTATTTTGCTGCATTCTTTATTATATTTTTCAATTGTTTGATTGAATTTATTTTATCTTTTTTTTAGGTTCTTCATCTACCACAGATGGAATTGAAGATACATTCCAAAAGATCTTGGATGATTATGATGACGAAGAAGAAATTGGTGTCACAATGATGGAAGAAAGTGGAGATTCTTTTTGAAGAACTAGGCAATTTTTATTTTGTTATGTATTAGGAGTTTGGATTATTTTATTGTGTCATACTATGAGATTTTTGTTGTGATATTGTCTTGTTAAAATTTTGGATAATATTATTTACTTTTTGCTAAAAATTAGTTTGATTTGATAGGATAAATTTATTTATAATTTCAAGTATATTTTTATTATTGAAACATGTCATTTTATTTGAAAAAATGGTAATAGTTGTAGGGAAAATTAACAAGAAATAAAGTTTTATGGTATAAGGCGGGGATTCGCGGGTCTTCGCGGGGCCTTAAGGGGCAGGGATGGGGCAAGAAATTTTCCTCGTTAGGCGGGGCGGGGGCGAAGATCCCATGCTTCGGCCCCGCCCCGCCCCATTGCCATCCCTAACCTGGCCCTTGACCGATGTGCGAGGCATGTATTTGATATCGAAAGCCCCCAAGATCGTACCCCGTTTAGCAATCCTTCAAGTGTAGTCAACACTTCGGAGTATAGCCCTGAGTGGGAGTTGAGTGAGGACAATGACCGTATGGGCCTGGAAATAGTGAGGTAGCTTTCGTGTACCAAGCATACTGCTAGGATAGCCTTCTCCAGTGGCAAATAACGGGTTTCGGCTTCATGCAGCGACTTACTTACGTAATAAACTGGTCTTTGCACACCACAATCTGCTCGTATCAACACCAAGCTCACAGCATAGGGAGCTACAACAATGTAGGCAAACAAGACTTCATCTGGCTCAGGACTGGACATGATTGGTGGCCGAGTTAGATAATCTTTAAGCTGCTGAAAGGCCATAACACATTCTTCAATCCACTCGAATCCTTTCCACTCGTTGATCAGAGAGAAGAAGGGCCGACACCTGTCTGCTGATCAAGAGATAAATCGATTCAGGGCAGTAGTCATTCCAGTTAGTTTCTGAACTTCCTTGGGATTCCGAGGAGCTTGTAAATTATTGATGGCCTTTATCTTGTAGGGGTTAACCTTAATTCCCCTGTGAGTCACCATGTACCCTAAAAACTTGCCTGACCCCACATCGAATGAGCACTTGGAAGCGTTTAGGCGCAGCTTGTACTTCCTAAGAACTTCAAAGGTACTTTCAAGGTCCTTCACATGTTCGGCAACAATCTTGCTCTTCACCACCATGTCATCTATGTAAATTTCAATATTTTTACCTAGCTGTGGCTCAAACATCCTCGTTATCATTCTTTGATAGGTAGATCTCGCGTTTTTCAGACCAAATGACATCACCTTATAGTGGTAATTACCAATAGGGGTGACAAAAGCAGTCTTCTCTTGATCTTCCAGGGCTAGTGGTATCTGATAGTAACCTTGGAAAGCATCCAAGAAACTCATCCGAGGATGGCCAACAGTAGCATCCACAAGCTGATCAATTTTTGGCATGGGGAATGGATCCTTAGGACAAGCCTTATTTAAGTCAGTGAAGTCTATACAGACTCGCCATTTCCCCTTTTTCTTCTTCACCACCACAGTATTCGCTAACAACTCCGGGTAAAAAACTTCTTTAATAACTCCAGCTTGTTTGAGCTTTGTTACCTCTTCTCTCACTGCATCTGCATGTTCCTTAGATGGGCGCCGAGGAGACTGCTTCTTGGGGATAATCAATGGGTTGACTTTAAGATGGTGACAAATGAATTGGGGATCCACTCCTGAGGGTTCGTAAGCATTCCAGGCAAATACGTCAAGATTCCTATTGAGGAACTCTATTAGCTCTTCCTTCTCCTGAAGAGGCAGCTCAGATTTGACTTGAAAGAACTTTTCAGGATCGTCTCCAATAAAAACTTTCACTAAATCTTCGCATCGAGCGCCCTTGTCTGGATCTTCGACGGGCAATACCCGAGGCTTTAACTGCCATAGACCCCTTTCGGCCTTAGACGAGGACTCAGCTTCGGGTTCATGTTGGATGGCAGCCACTAAGCATTGTCTGGCTGCAGACTGATCTCCCCAAATTTCACAAACTTGTCTTTCAGATGGATACTTAACTTTCTGATGCAGGGTAGAGGAAACAACCCCTAGTGTATGAAGCCAAGGCCTAGCTATGATTGCCGTATAAGGGGAATACACATCCACAATTAAGAAATCTACCTCTACCACCTCTGAGCCAGTTTACACAAGTAATCGTATCTGGCCCTTCGGGGTGACAACCCTTCCTTCGAAACTTACAAGGGGTGAATCGTATGGTGTTAAGTCTTAAGGCTTTAGGTTTAGCCCTTTGTAAAGATCATGATACATTATCTCTACAGCACTACCTTGGTCAACCATTACCCTCTTCACATCATACTCTCTAATTCTGAGGGTGATGACTAACGCATCATCATGGGGTTGGATGGTTCCAATCTTGTCTTCATCCGAGAACCCTAAAATCAGTTGGACATCCGGTTTAGCTCTCTTCAGACCTTGGCCAAAGTCCCCTGCGGGTAACCGGGCGACTGACATAACCTTGGATGGCCAGGATCCTGTTCTCTTTGCTGCTGCAAAGATGATATTGATAGTTCCCAATGGAGGCTTTGAATGGTCATCTCTTCGGGGCTCTGAGCTTATCTGACCTCCTCGGCCGCTGGAATGGTGTAGGAGGTGCTTCAATTTACCTTCGTGGACTAACTGGTCCAAATGATCCCATAAGCTTCTGCAATCCTCAGTGGTATGCCCATGGTCTTGGTGGTATTGGCAATAGAGATTATGATTACGCCTCTTAGGGTTCCCTACCATCTTATTCGGCCACCTAAAGAATGGTTCATTCTTGACCTTCTCCAAAACTTGGTGTGCTGGCTCTTTGAATACAGTGTTGACTGCTTGAGGATTCGTTGATCTTGATTGCCCAGCAAAATCTTTCCCCGGCTTATGATTATTGTAACGGTCCGACCTGAAATCCCTCCTCTCTTGGGGGATAAACTTATCCTTTTCCTTCCATTGCTGTTGATCCTCCTCAACTCTTTTATATTTTTCAAGATCCATGAGCTGACGCATGTTAGTAACTGGCTTACCAGTTAAGGATTTCCTTAAACCATGATCAGTGGGGAGACCGAGCTTAAACGTGTTAAGGGCCATTCCATCAAAATTGCCCTTCATATCATTAAACATCTCCCAGTATCTATCTGAATATGTCTTCAAGGTCTCGCCCTCTTGCATGCTCAAGGATAGCAGTGAGGACAAGGGCCTGGCCACTCTTCGGCAGGTGACAAAACGGGAACCAAAGGCTTGAGTGAGCTCTTTGAAGGAATTAATGGAGTTTGCCTCCAGGCTGTCAAACCACCTCATTGCAACCAGTCCAAGGCTGGAGGGAAACACCTTGCACATTAGAGCTTCATCTCTGGAGTAGACATCCATCCTTTGATTAAAGTGGCTCACATGTTCCACAGGGTCTGTCTTACCATTATAGATGGTGAACGTTGACTGGTTGAAACGCCGAGGAAGTCTCGTTTCTTCGATCCTACGTGTAAAAGGTGACCTAGAGATTTGATTCAAAGCCCTATTCATAGCATCGTTCCCTACGCCTCCACATGATGGGCTTCGAGGTTGCCTCTTGTGATGATGCTCTTCTTTGTAGGAAAAGGATTCACTAACTGGTGTTCGAGATTTCTATTTGTAAGTGATGTCCTGTTCGTCATCGGAATCTTCATCAGAGTACGAAGAGATCCGTTTCCTCTTTGCATGGTGCAGCTCCCTTTTTAGCTTTTCAATTTCTAGTTGCAAATTCTTGTTCTTCTCTGCATGAGACACGTGACTTCCGCCATGTGACTGGCTTCGATCAGTATGCGTAGTGTGCACACTACCTTCATGATCTTGTCTCTGCTCCAAATTGAGAAAAGGGTCTACGTGTTGGGACGCCTTGGATTTTGCTGGTTGTTGCCCTAGTTTAGCCATTATCAACTGTTGCTCCCACTTTCGCTCAAGCTCTCCCCACAGACGGCGCCAATTGTAAGGTTAGGATTTGTAGCCCTAGCCTAAAACAATGAATTTGTAGAGAGTGGGTGGAAGAGCTAGGTTGATTATGAGATTGACAATAGTTAACCACAACCCCCAAGTGTGAACCAGCATAAACATACACGTAAAAAACGAAATGAATTGGTGTCCGAAGAGATAGATTATTAATTGAACAGTGATTATAGTTCTTAGAGTTACAGTAAAGTCTTTCTCTTGCCCTTATTCTGATTTTTTCCGATCCCCCATTATTAGAGATCTCTTCCCTTTATATAGCATCCTCTCCCATCATATTCATCGTCCACTTGTTCTTCATCTGAGCATCCACTTGAGTACATGTCATGTCAAGTCTCCTTTTTAGCCCTCTGTGAGTGGTAGCAGCTGAGATTGTATTGTTCAGGGGTCTTCTCCACGTTAATGCGGCCAGAGAAGTAGCTGCAGTACATTTAATGTGGTGGTTGCACCTTGTCTTCTAGATATTTCTCCGTTCCTATCTTATCCATACGTGCCTGAAGCTTATTCTTATCATTAAAATCATTAGAAGGATTGCCTGAACCTTTCAAGTGTCTGTTTGACCAAGACTCTTTACATCCGAGGAGAATAACCTCTTCGGACCATTGGTAATCTCTTCGGATTATACTCCTCGTTCATTTGCATGTATATTTCTTCCACATGGACCCCTTCTCACATTTTCCTCTCTTCGGACACACAGTAATCTTCAAATGGGGCCCTAGGCCCAATACATAAGGTTGGGCTTTCACCCCCCACACACACATATATATATATATATATATTAGCTTCTTGCTACAGTGCACAACCATAAATAGCTGTGCACTGTAGCAAGAAGCAAATTTTTTTTAACTATGGCTCCACTATTGTAACATGCATTTTTGTGTTTTGGTGAAGCTAAAATAGCTAAATAGCTATTTAGCTTCACTACTGCTAATGCTCATAATGTAACTCTTTATGAATGTTACAATAATATTTTTAATTATTTTAAAATTTTTACCATTGGATTGCACAACTATATTATTCTTAACAATAACAACTAATTTTGCATTAATTAGATGTTACTTACTACTATTCAATTAATAAACTCATTTTTTTTATAATATTAAAATACAAAGAATAAACTTGAAATTTAAAGAAATTATAGATGAAATATTAATTTATCAGTAATCATTTTGAAAATTTAAATGGAGGGTATAAGTAGAAAACATAATCCAACATTAGATTTTATCAAAATACACATCTAATAAAAATATATTGAGTGATATAAAAATTGTTTAAAGATTTTTTTTCTTATTTACACCAAGAATAACTTTTATAATAAGATATTAAAAGTATGTTTAGTAACTGTTTTTTCTACTTATTTTTTATTTTCAAAAATAATTTTCTATTTTTGAAACTAAAAAACTTGTTTGGCACTCTAAAATAGACAAAAAACAAAAAACTATTCTCAAAACTTAATTTGTGAAGAAAACATAAAACATGCAAAAAACTATTTTCAATTTTTAGTTTTCAAAAGTCAATGAAAACACGCATTTGATTTAATGAATCTGTCTCAATTAATGAGTTAGCATTAGAGTTCAAATCCTAGTAACAACATATTTTAATATTTTCTATTTTTTTCTTCAAAAAACTATTTTTTTAATTTCAACTAACCAAACATGTTTTTTATTTAAAAAATACAGGAAAATATTTTTTCTTTATATTCCCAAAAACAAGTTTTTGAAAATAGAAAACAAAAACTGTTACCAAACATAACCTAAAAGTCTTACAAATTGACTTGACAATAAATATGATTGTGTCATATATTTATTACTTATTTGTTTTATGTTTTATTTATAAGATAGATAGGTTGATAGTAAATGAGGGGGAATAGGGGTTCAAAGGACATATAGAACACTACTAAGAATCTTGTTTTATGTTTAGAAGTTGACACATTATTTATAAGATTTACCAAATAAAATTGGTAATAAAACTAGGAAAAGTTCACAAGTGCCTAGTGGCATTTATTAGCGAACCATTTTTATAAAATTATTTTGGAAAAATGAAAAATGAAAAATGAACTAACTTTTTTAATAGTTTTTTATATATATTTCTCATAAAAGTAGTATTAGAATTTTCTTAAAATGATCCACTAAAAAAAAATACTAAGAGTATCTGTTAACTGGACCCATAAAACCAATATTAATCATTACTAAATTAGGGTATCATTGACGTAAAGCTGTGATAATTACTTAGAGCTGTGATAATTACTTAGAGCATTCACATCAGTCAGTTTATAGTCTTCTAAAATAGAAGAAAGTGCAAATTTTACACATTTTGAAGCAAAAAACACCTGCATCAGTCCATTTAAAAATGTGTAAAGTTGTCTAAAATTATCAACGAGCTACAGTACCCATGTAAATTTACACGGGCACTGTAGCTCATGTATTTGATTTATTATTATTTTTTTCTCTCTCCTACCTCTGACTCTCATCTCAACTCTCTATTTCTCATTTCATCAAAGCTCTTTGTTTCTCTCGTCTCAACTCTGTTGTTGAACTTGCCGATTAGCCTCTCCGATCATCTCAACTTGTTGTTGAACTCGCCGGTGATTTCGACGGGTTTGTTCTATTTGATCACAAACATAAACAACATAAAACACAATTGTCTCTCGCATAAAAAACTAAAACAAATGGAGCTAGTTCCATACACAGACCTAGAATCCAAAAACTCAAATTCATCGTCATCATCACCAACCCTCACATGGCAAGACATGTTCTGATCGGCCTCAAACCTCAAACCTTCTCCAACACCACCACCACCACCCCCACCAACTCACGCGCCACCACCAAAACCGAACCCAAATCAAAATTCTCTCTTAGGCGATCCACAAGTCCGTCTTGCCCACTACATCGCTATGGCTTACGCAGGCCTCGCTTTCACCATTTTCATCCTCTACTTCGTCGCAAAACTCCTCGGCGAATATCTTCGCCCCATCCAGTGGGCAATTCTCTGTTCTATCCCTTTCAGAGGCATTCAACAAACACTTGTTTCGTTTTGGTCTGAACCTCTTCAACTTGGCCTCACAGAGACTTTTCTCGTTGTCTTAGTTGCGGTGGCTGTAGCTCAATGGAGAAGAAGGTGGCTGGCGGCTGGGTGTGGGTGATTTTGGGTTTGTGTTGGGTCTGTGGGAGGTTCCAAAGAGGAGAGAGGAGAGGGAAGGAAATAATAAAAAATGTAAAAAGATTGAATATTTTATTGAATAAATGTGTAGAATAGATAAACTGATGTAGGTGTTTTGTAAGAGTGAATGTGTAAAATAAAAAAAGTAGGTTTTTTCGTGTAAAATAGACAGAAAATTTAAACGGATTGATGTGAATGCTCTTAATGAGTTCAGTTAGCAAATGTCTAAAAGGCATTAGTTATGATTGAAGTTTTTTGATTTAATTGATCAATTTTTTGAGTGTGGTCGCATTTCAATCCATTAAAGAAGTATCTATTTATTTTATTACTTTCCAACACAATAAAACCTATTAAATTCTTCCGTAACTTCATCAAAACAAAAAACAAAAAAAAGAAGTCTTCAGTAACAAATGTGTGAATCTGTTAACAAAAGCTTTTTCTTAATTAGCCCAAGCAGCTAATAGCCGATAAGGTCGAATCAAAATCGAGATTCGAGACAACCTGTGCTGGCCAATTTTAAGCATTTTTAAGGGTTTAGACATTTTAGCACACATGGTTGGCAGGCACAAATTAAGTCGAAGGTGGGACCTAAAGGATCAACTTGGAATTTACCATCAATCGAACTATAGTACACATGGACATCAGTTTACTCTTCTTTTCCTTATTATTACTTCCTATCAAAAACAAAAACAAAAAAACAAATCCTGTAATACTATTTTGCAATCAAATGCATTTGTCATGACTCCTTCATTTATTCAATTTGTAAAGAAAAATATTATTATTATATATAGTCCCTTTTCTAACTAGATAACGTGGCCCATCAACATTTCAAGCAAACGTTTTGTATAAATGTTTATATATATGGCCTAATAATTTTTGTTTGAAATTTTAAGTGTGAAAATGACTTATACATTAGAAAATTTTAGGATCTCTACTTTTTCCCCTCCTCGAAACAAAATTTTTTCACTTAACGTGCCTCTCTTTTTTTTTTTTTTTTTTGGTTTATAAATATTTTGGACATTTTAAGGGTCATTCACACTGTTCACCCATCAGGGAAAAAAAAAATAATAATAATAATCTTTTAATCCATAATTACATCTCACTACGAGTTGCACCAATATGTATAGAAATTGTGCTTATGAGACTTTCTTGGCACGCATTAATTTAATGCCTGTTATGTCGAAAGTGTAACATCCTTCTAACTTAGCCTAGAACTATTATTGTACAGTTATCAATTTTTTTTTTTTTTTGAGAGATGTACAGTTATCAAATTATCATATTTGAAAATGTGTTAAATGATTACAAGTTGGTGGAATAAGGATGGCTTTTAAACTAATGGAGAAGTTGTTTATTAAAACGGGAATTGGGCTACTTCGAAATTATCATAGAGCCCAGCCCGTATTTCTTTTAAACATAGGTTCATTTATTTTATCTGCCACATGAGAATACATTAGGAAAGGTATGAAAACCCAATGGCCTTTAGGCCCATAGGCATTTCTCTCATCTTGTGTGGTGATTTTGATTCCAGTCTCAATCTCTTTGCCTTCAGCTAGTCACGTATTATTTTGTTGGTTTATTCCTTTATACGAGAATCCAACAATATCATTTAAATATAATGCTTTTGGCATGCATGTATAGATTCGTCCAAAAAAGTTGCATAGTATGATGGCAAGTGGGTTGAATGGAGACACTTGGGTGGTGAGTTTAATAAACTTGAAGAATGTGTCGTGATTTTGGATTTTTCAAGTTCAATTCATCGTACTATTAGTCGATAGGGTTCTAGAGTATCTCAGTGGTAGACAATGGAATAGTATGAGGAAAGTTAAAACTTGAAACTCAATCAGCAAATAAGAGGCTTAGCCCATTATTCATGAGTAAGCCTAAACATAAAGCTCCCATAAAGCCCATAGCCCATCCAAATAAAAAAGCATAGTGCTACTGCCATCTCTCTCTCCAAACTGCTCTTTCAGCTTCAGGTACCGGTGCAAGTCCTCTCTTTGTTGAGTTTTAGAGTTGTTTCCATCCTGAATCACCAATTTCTTTTCTTAATCTAACTTGGTCCAAGTAAACTTGTTCAGTACCATTTTAATTACTCGTATTTACAGTTCAAATGCCTACATATTCCTTAAACGCGTATGGTATTAATGCAAGGAATCCTTTTTATTTATTTACTAATATTATACTCGTGCGATATATGGGCTTAATAAAAAATATTTTGATAATATAAATAAATTGAATAACACATAAAATATAAAAGGTATATTATGTAAGTTCAAGTTTGATATTTTTTTTTAGATTCTCAAAAAAAAAAAAAAAGTTTGGTATTTTTTGTTCAAAAAGAAATATTATAAAATATTTTAAAAACTATGGCAAATTGTTAAAATAGTATAACAATTATTAATGAAATCTCTCTCTCTCTCAATTGTATATAAAGTATTGTTCTTAAAGGACTCAAACAATTACATAACTTAATCGGAGGTTTTTCATTTGCCAAAAAAAAAAAAAAAAACATAATTCTCTTCTAACTTATATAGTTACATCTAAATTGTGTTATGCACTTGAAGAACATAGACTAAATCGTATTTTTTTTTTCAAACCTTTATTTAGATTTACATTTTGATACAATAAAGATCTCTTTTATCTAAATCAAATCTCCTTCAAGATGAATGGAAAGTTATAACAATTCAATATGGATGTCCTTCAAGATGAGTGGAAAGTCGTGAAAATTTAATATTAAAGGAGTCCTAAGGAATAAAAAGGATATAGACAATTGTTAAAAAAATTATTAGTTCAAGCAAAGTTGCAAAATCATATTGAGGTGTGGATTCCTCTTCATGATGTAGATTTAATATTACTTGGTTATAGCAATCTTGTGAAGAATATGTTATTGTTGATATTCATAACAAGCTATGTTTTAGAATTTTTTTTCATGAATATTGATATTTGTAAAAACCAAATTGAAAATTAATTATAGTGAAATTTAAATAAAAATATTACATGCTGATAATGTTAGATAATCTCTTCCATACACATATAATATTATTAACAACAAAAATAAAAATAAGAAATAGTAACATAAAAAATTTAGTATTTTACTATTCTAAAAATTAATTTAATCTAATAACGCACATATAAACACAACACAAATACAATCTAGAAATAAAAAGATGAACCCCTTGTAGTGAGAGAGAATACAAAATTTGATAATTCATCAATAATAAATAAAAATATTTATAGAGGATTTTATAATGGATTTCATGGATTTAAAACTACTTATGGTTCATAAACAAAACCTTAAAAAAAAAATTAAAATAAAGAAGAGAAATACATACTTGTAATATAGATGGTAGGTTTGATAAAACATTCTACTATGGATTTCACAAACGTTAAATTTCCTAAGTAATAATAATAATAAAAAATTAAAAAAAAAAAACACAAACCAAAACAAAAAGAGAGTTCGATTTCTTATCAACATAGAAATTATAAGAGAATGAGAATTATTGATAATGTGGAAAATAAAATTTTGATTAGAACAATAAGTAGTGTAGGGTCTGGGTTTTTGGTTGCCCAAGCCCAAGGGACACGGGTCAAAAGCCCAACGAACTCCGCAATGAATTTATAGAGAGTGGGATCGAAGGTCTAGGCGCCGGCCGGCGTTCACGAGGCGTGAACTCCGGTCTCTTTTATTCAATGAAAGACTTAGAGCAATTTACAACTGGGGTTGCTCCTCGGCCCACGGCCGAGAAGGCTTTTCTTTCCCTTTATTCTTAGACTTTTCGTCCTCAGGACCCCCCTTCCTCTGAGGGATTCCTTTACATTATATACCCTTTACCCAACCAATCCTAGCCCTACACTTGTTGAACGATCTGGACGTTGCTCAGGTGCTTGTCCCATCAGCCGCCTTCTCAGTCTCTTTTGGGAGTCACGGCAACCAAGGCGATGCTGGTGCGGGGTCCTTTCCTCATTAATGCGACCAGGACAGGAGTCAGGTATATTTAATGCCGAGATGACCGATGATGAGGTCATCCTCAGACATAGGTGCCTCCTCGGCTCGGGCCTTCGGCCCAGGAATGAAATGGGCTGGGCCGTAGGATTATTTGGCCCCAAAAGTAGTGTTTCTATCCCCCCCCCCCCCCCCACCCCCAAAAAAAAAAAAAAACCTAGAAAGAAGAAGCCATAAAAAGAAGAAAAAGAAACAATACTTAGAAATATATAAGAACACACTAAAGAAAACCGTGTGTGTGTATATATATATATATATATATATATATATAGAATTTTCAATTATGAGGAAGTTAGATTTTTAATCAATGTAGCTTATGAAAAAGATATGTATTAGTAAAAAATTGTAACAATTAAATTTTTTTTCTAAAAAAAAAAAGAGAGAAGATTTAATATACTAAGAATTTGAAATTTATCTACAAATGGATGTATTTATTGGCTTGAGTTGTCCATCAAATTTGGTTTATTTGGGTAGAATTACAATTTCTGCCAGTTAAACCCATATGAGCATAACAATTATACAAAAAATAAACGTGATTGATGGTTGTTAGGAAATAGGATAGAATTGTTTTTTTTTTAACTTAATTATCAATATATGAAAAAAAGAAAAAACACACACACACACACACACACACACAAAGAAGAAGTTGTTATCGACATAACTTTGTCTACGTGATAAACCAATAGAAGAAAATAAGTGATGATAAACCAATTGAAGGAAAGTTGATAAGAACAATTGAGATTTTTTTTTTTTTTTAAAAAGAATTTTTTTTTTTTTTTAGTGTAATATACGTTGTTGCAATTTAAGATGCATTAGACATTTTCTTTTAATGTAGTAATTAAAAAATAGAATTTAAGATGCATTAGACCTTTTTTTTTAGTGTAATAATTAAAAAATAAGAAGAATTAGACTACACTACAACTACGTTGATGCAATTTAAGATGCAATAGATTTTTTTTTTAAATAAATGTTTTCTTTTTACAATCTAAAAATTTTAAAAAATTTCTGTAGTATGGTGAAGCCACATGGCGCAACCACGACGTCTAATATCTAAATTTTATTATATAGTATATGAATTTTGACTTAAAATAAACTAGTGTGTGAGCTTCTAGAATTGGCAAAATACTGCGTGCATGTCAAAGAGAATTGTAATAATTGTAATTATGTTTACTTTTTTAGATGACAAACACGCACAAGGGAGATAGAATGTAATTCTAATGCAAGGTTTTAAGTCCAAAATTGTTGAAGATACACAAAACATGAAATTTCGGTCAAGCCAAATCATTAAAGTAGGCAAGATTTTGCACTATAACCAGCACTTGCACTTCAAAAAATATCTATTTGCCATCTCTTGACCATCGTTAACTTAATAGGTCCACACTCAACTATAGTAATTAGTAGATTAAGTTCTTTACGATAGGTTCTTGGATTGTATGCCGTCTATTCTCGTATTATTTTTCTAAATCCACCATCTCCCCATCACTCCCCAGCAGTTGTTAAAAAGCCAACACTTTTCTCCAGTGTCGTGTGTAGTCCCATCTCTTGTGAGCATTACAGTATGTGTAACAAAGTCATCTTCTGAATCCCTTCTAAATCCACAATGACCGTTGTAGAGTTTATTCTTGATTTCAAGAACTCTTTAGATACTCATATTGTTGCACATAAACAAATCCCCTCATTCAACTTACTCATCATGAACTCTTCTTCATTAGGATGAATCACTGTGAAGCTAGTAACAGTTACCAACAATGCATCCTCAAAGATTAAATTAGATGTATACAATTTTTTCATATTAGAGTTAGTACAAAGAACAATCCACAAATTTCTTCATATATTATATAAATATATTACAACAAAAATTTTGAAGTGATAGCTTATTGCAACAAAAATATTATTGCAATAACCCGATAACAATTATTTTGTAATAAATTACAATAACAAACAAAAAGCAATAAATAATTACAACAAAAATATAATTGCAACAAATTGACTCGATTATTTTTACCAGTAATTTGTAATCTATTGCAATAATAGTTGTGAAACAATAGCCTATTGTCATGAGATTGCATAATAATTAACAAAAGTAATTGTAATAGATTGCAATTAGGCCTTATTTTACAATTATATATAGATATATAGAGAAAGAGGGCATTATAATTTTTTATTGCAATAGAAGACTTAATACATTACTGCATTAGAAAATTTTGTTGCAATAATTTAAAACAAAAAAAAAAATTATAGTAATAAATTGATATTAATTATATTTTCCAATATATTACAACAAAATTTTTTAGTGATAACCTATTGTAACAAAGATGTCATTACAATAACCCGATAACAATTATTTTGCAACCAATTATAATGAAAAATATGAAGTAATAAATAATTACAACAAAGATATAGTTGTTGTAACTTGACTCAAATTATTTTTGTCAATTATTTGTAATTTATTGCAATAATAATCGTGAAACAATAGTATATTGTTATGAGATTACAAATTAATTGATAAAATTAATTGCAATAAATTGTAATTAGGCCTTATTTTGCAATTATAGAAAGAGATTGATTACAAATGTAATTTCATTAGAATTTGAAATTCCATATGAAATTGGGCAATAAATGTAGCCATGGTTAAAATGCTAATGTGAGACTAGAAGAAGGTTGTTGGGTCCTATGAATAATGCCATTCTGGGGTGGCTATTGAGTGTCTAACCAATTGGTTGAGAATCATGTACAATTTGTGTATAATGGTTCATATCATTTCCTTTAAGATTAAACAACTAATTTTATTCATTCAATAAAAAATAAAAATAAAAACATACTAAAAAAAGGTATGCCTAGACGTTTTTTGTGCTTTGGTGCTTTGTCAAAAAGCGCAAAAAAAAAAAAAAAAAAAAAAAGTGACCTTGAAATGATATTGCTTACTATCAAAATGAACATTTTTTTTTCAATTTTTGTTTTGAATAATAATAATAATAATAAAAAAGAAGCAACTTATGACACATGAATGGACCATATTCTTGTTCTAATAGTACTCCATTCTTTACCACCAAATTGAATGTAGTAATTAAGCCCATACGAACTAGTTTAGTAGCTAGCAAATTCCAAAATGTGTTTGCCAATTCCTACGCTGAAAGAAGATTTGTCCTTATATGATGGAAATGGACTTTCCAATGTCTCCCAATAGTTGCCTCCAAGAGAGAGACAATTCCCATTACCCAACAAATTGCAAATTTTCTTTAATTTTGAACTTTGGATATTATTTGTGAAAATAGGTCTTTCATAGGAAGAGATTCGTCACAATCCATGCCCGACATAATTCACTTGGTGGAGGCAAAATGTTCAAAAAATAAAATACATACGTCAATAATTCATTGGCTTACACACAAATTAATCGTGATTGTGTGCACTTTTTTAGATATATGTGTACATTTTAACTTTATTTAAAAATATTATTTAATAAAGCATTATATATATATATATATATATATAAATTCAAAAAAAATTATTTTTTGGAAAATAAAGAGGGCTAAGATTTACTATTTATTCTTGAACTTTTTTTATTTTATGTTTTTTTTAAAAAGAAATTTGTACTACATAGAAAGACCATATAATGGTGGCTTATATATATCCATCCGATAATCTTGAACACAGAATGTGTGTTGGAAAAATCACGAGGGATAGAAAAAAAATAAAAAATATAGTACACTGATCATGCAGTTTGCAACCTCGTCGCGACTTGGCTAGTCGTGAAATGGTTGTGACTTGCTTAATCCGCACTCTAATCTAATTTTTCTGCCATATGTTACTTGTGGGCTGTGTAGGTCGCCGAGGTCGCGATGTCCTAGAATGCAATTTTCACATTAGTAAGAGACTCGAGTGCTTTCTATCCCAAATACAATTAAGATTAGAAAAATATATTAAAAATGAATAAAAAATACATATAAATTTATCACTAAGTAAAACCAGTTAAAACATGAACTTTACAAAAAACTTAACTACGAAAAGTTTGCAAAAAAAAAAAAAAAAAAAAGGTTTTGGACCTTTGGTGTGCTGCCACATATAATTGTATGTATATTACTAAGTAACTAGGTTGGTTGGAAATTTTAAGGGTTGATATTCAAAAGAAATAATTTTTTTTAGTGAAGTAGAAATAATTTTTTTTAGTGAAGTATAGGAATTTTAATATTTACACACACAAACATTCTATAGTGAGGTGGTATCTTGATTCTTGAGTACCGACTTAAAAGTACCATAATACCAATAAAAATTTCTCATAGTAGTTAAACACTCTCATATGCATCAAAATATTCTCATACACGTCATTCATTACATCATCACACTTTCGTCAAAAATGCAAAAATAGAATTGGGTTTGGGTGAGCGTGGGAGCAAAATCCCCACATTTGTGGACCTAATGTGGTCTTGGGATTTATTTTAAAATCTTCAAAATCTAAATTTCATATTAAGCAAAGCATTTTGACACGTGCTCACAATAAATTTTGGAACCGAAAATCCCGTTGAAACCCAAATTAAAAAAAAAAAAACTGAAATAAGAAAAGAAAAGAAAATTTATATCCTTTTATGAAAAAAAAAGTGGTAATTACGAGGCAAAAATCCAAAAAAAAATCAACTTTAAAAATGATCCAACATCCAACTTTGTTTGATAGAGGTTGAAATCCTTTGAAATTTGAAAATCTAACAAAATCTTCGTACGATCAAAAGTAACATTATCACTTCCTACATTATAGTACGTGATAGTTTGTGAGAGAGAAAGAAAAACTTGAAAATATGCAAAATGTGAACTTTGCTTGACAAAACCTTTCTTGAAACTGAAAATGGTGAAAAGACTAAATCTCTCTTGAAAATGAATTTATTAACCAAACAAATCAATTGTAAAAAAACCAAATTTAAAGTATATAAGCTACAAGGAATTAATCAACCAAACAAATCAATTGTAGATAACCAAATTTAAGGTATATAAGCTACTTGTAATTTTATTATGAGTATTTGATATTTCTTTTACATCTCATGAGCTCCTAATTCTCTATTTTATTAAATATATAAAAACATTGGACAAAATTTGTGTAAATAATATATATTTAAAAAAATAAATAAATAGCTAGCAATTTAAATATGGAAATAGGATTAAGGTAGTTATCAAATACACATTGAGGAAAAAAAATTTCATGATCATGTTATTTTATTAGATTCAATTAAGTTTTCTAATAATTTTGTGTTAAAAAAAGTCAAACAACTTGTTTAAATCAAATAAAACCACACATTTTAACTAAAAAAACTCATTTTAAACCATATGTCTATGTATCGTACGATATGATACAATTCATATTATATGCATCTATGTATCGAATAATTCATGAGCACTTACAATATTTCTTTACGATATGAAACTTTCTATACACGACACAGACGATATTGACAACTATGGCGTGGAGTACTTTGGAGCAATCAAACGAAAATTCAATTTACTTTTATAGTTAAATCTAAAAATGAGTATTGAAAACTTGGTTTGGTTTTGCAAAGAGAGAAGCGAAAAGAGAAAACCAAACAAAGTCTTAGCGTATCAAACCTGTACAAGCTCAACTTTAACAAGAATGAAGAGCATAAACGACAAGTGTTTTGTAGTCTTATTATTTATATGACTTGTAGCCTTATATAATCTATTCTAGTTAGTAAGTAGTGTGCCAAACACGTGAGGCACTATACACCTTAGCTTAGTTTTTTCACTACAACAAACTCTCTTACTTCTTCTTTTTTTTTTTTTTTTTTTTCCATAAAACAAACTCTCTCTCTTACTTTGTTCTTATTAATAAGAGAAAATCATTGTGTTTCTATTTAGCTTCTCTATCAAATTAGATGAAGAAATGAAATCAACTTAACATTATTATTATCATTAATAAAAAGTCCAAAAAAATTGGATTTTGATATCCATGGGTAAAAATCCGAATATGAATGGGTAACGAGTACTTAACGGGTATTGAGATTTGGGATTCATGGGTAAAAGTTTAGTCTCGGGTTTGGGTATACCCGACCCAAACTCAATCCATGGCCTACTATGCTATGCTTACTTTCCCTCCAACATCAAAACATCTCATTTCCATCATCTTCTTCGGTCGTTTTGTCATCTCTCTTTCCAAGCCTCTCGGTCCCTCAAGGCAACAGACCCACCTATTCTAGCCTCAATCTCAAGTGAGTCTCCTTGATTCATACTCATAGTTCCAACTATATTTGGTGTTGAGTTGTTTGGGTTTTATTGTTAAATTTTGTGGGGTTTGATGGCTTGTTCCACTCCTTTTTTTTTTTTTGGAGCATTTTTTTCTCTGTTGTTGTTGTTTTAGTTTTTTGGATATTTTCTAGGTTTTTGATGTTTGTGCTATTTTCTGGGTTTATACCTTATTTTATGAGATAAGAGCTTCAAATATCGAGACCGAACCCTTAAAATTAAATTCTAAAGCCACATTATCACATTACTAACAAAATAATATGGTAGGTGGTACTATTCGATAGCAACTATAAGGTTGGACTAAGGCAAGTAGAGGAAAATCCTGAAGCTCAAGGAGATTGCTAGAGATTTGATGTTGGGTTCAAGTAGGAATATTCATCTTTGGCATGATTGGTGGCATCTAGATGATGTCTTATTTAGGAAGTAGGATGCAGCCAGCTCTTCTGATGCTCTTTTGTCCAGTGTGTTGCGAGAGGGTAATTGGATTTGAAGCAAATTGTTCCTAATTAATTTTACTGTGGAAGATAAGACCAAATTGGAACCCTTCCAAATCTGGTTCTTACTTTTGTGTAAAAACTTTAGAGGCTATTAGAGAGAAAAAAGATAAGGTTAGTTGGTGGAGATCGATATGGTATTCAACAGCCATACTCAAGCATGCCTTTAATGGTTGGCTGGTCATGTTGAATAGATTGTCAACCTAGGAAAGAATGCTTAAAATGAGGCTTTAATGGAGATAGCAGAAGTAAAATAGAAAACATAGAGCACCTCTTCTTTGATTGCTCTTTTTCTAGGAGATTATGGAGGACTCTCATGAGTTGGTGTTTGGTGAAGCACCCTAGCTTTTGTTGGGATGAGATCATGGCTTGGGGTGAAAGACATGCCAAAAGTAAGAGCTTTAGATTCAATGTATTCCGCTTAGCCTTGTGGTCTGCTATATATCACATTTGGCAGCAAAGAAATGGTGTGCTTCATCAAGGGTGAATTTATGTTGAAAAAAAAATATCCTTCACTTGATCAAATGGGAAGTTAGAAGGAGAATTGAAGGGAATGGCTATTTTGCTAATTCTGTCCAAAACAAAGTTTTGTGTTGTTTATGGGGATTTTCTTTAAATGTTCTTAAATCCTCTTCTTCTTAATTCCTTCCCCTTGTTGTGGCTTAAGTGATTGTTTTCCTTGCATGAGTTAGTTTTGGTGTTCGTTGGTGTTCCAGTTTTGCTATTAGGGTGTTGTTACTTGAAATTTGTACTCTTTTCATTTGACGCAATACAATCTTCTCTTTCTAGAAAAAAAAGGTACCACTTACCTACTATCATAATTCTATCATAGTATCAATTCTATCATAATTCTAAATTAAAGGGGAAAAAACATCAAGCTAAAGTAACGAATGGGTGATCTTGAGTGAGAGAGCCAGTTGAAGACCATCTCTAATTGTGCATGACTTCACTAGAACACTAGTTAAATGACCAGTTGATAAGGATATACTCGTTACCTAATGTCTATTATGATCACAAATTAAACCTCCGTTATCTATTGACTTTGGATTTTCTAAAAGAGAATCATCAAATTAAAGCCATTCATTTGACAATAATATTCATTTGGTTTAGTTGGATTTATAATTTGATGGTTAAGAGTTAGGAGGTTTTGAACTCTGAATGTCTCAATAGGAAACATTAAAAAACATATTTATACATGTGCTTTGTCTCAAAACTTAAAACAACTAGTAAAATATCTGTTTGTTTGTTTGTTTGTTTTTGTTTTTGTTTTTGTTTTTTTTGTTTTTTTTTTTTTAAACAGGAGTGAAAAATCCGTGCATGGATGATTCAGGTGGGACTTGTATGTATGTATGTTACCTCCCTTGTAGTAAATCATGACCGCTAAATTTTAAGCCTTGGAAAAGACATAGCAGATTTCCTACATGACCGATGATATATCTCAATCAATCTCTATTTGGATATGACAAGACTTTCAATAGAGACCATTTTCTGATTTAAAGAGAGACCTTTTTCTCTGCAAGTTATGGGAGAAACCCATAAACCCTACGGCAACGAATATGGCATAGAGGTAGTAACAAACAACAAAGCTAAAAATTAAGATCACCCAAAGAAAAAACACAACGAATTTATCCCCCTAAAAATTAGATATACACCAAATAATCAGATAAATTAGAAGAATATATGCAAGGGAGAGTCGCTAATAATTTTGATTATATAAAATTTGCAATATTGGTTGCAGGTCATTCAAACCAAAAAACAGAAAGTTAATACAATCAATTACGATCACCACCCAGCCATCAAGCACTTCATAAGTGCAAACTCGGAGGACCAAAGTCGCTTACCATTCATAAGTGCACATGGGACGGCGATATTCTTCATCATTGGGACGGCGATATTCTTCATCATACACAGAGTCACGATTAGGGCTTACTAGTCGACAACTCTGGGGCCACACTTTATGATAGACAAAATCCTTGAACACGAAACCTTCAAAGGTTTTCAGGGTGTACTCAGCATCAGCCCTGGGCTTGGCCTCAAATTGAATTTTAAAACTTACACCAGCGGCAAAAAATAGTTTCACCTTCACAAGTCTCACAAATTCAAAATCCGTGCCCTACACCAACCAATTTGTTCAAATTGAATATTAATAAGTATATAGACAGATAGACAGATAGAGAGAAAGATGGAGATAAGAAGAAACAAACCTTAACTTGGTTGTAGCGGTCTAACAGCATCTCTCCATAGACAGAACATTCATATCGTTTCTCCTCAGAAATCTGAGGAACAAGCAAGTTTAATTATAAAATAAATAAATAAAAAGCCTTCTATTCTTCTTTTCCTAATAAAAAAGAAACGACCCACACATTGCACATACCTCTGTCTCTGAGAACCATTTTGGCACATGGAATGGGTCTAGCTCTATAACCTGAGGCTGAGGCTGAAGGTTGGAGTCGATGATAGGGGGAGGGGTAGGAATAGGGGTAGGGCTAGGGCGAGGAATTTTAGAAGGGTGAGAGAGTTTGACTTGGAGGAGGGGATCAGAACTCCACTCTAACCAGGGAACAATATCAGGTTCGCCTTCGCCATCTTCATATTCAGAAATGAAGTCCTCGTAGTCTGAAAATAATACTTTCTCATAGTCCTCATTTGCCATCATTCAATCTCTGAAAAAAAAGGGTCATTATAAACATCCACAAACAGAGGGGCAAGGAGCTCGGTAACATACATACATTGAATCATCCATGTTTTGATACTAACCACATGTACAAATCATTTTTTTTTATTCGTATTTGGGACAGTAGAGAGATACCAAACCCAAATCCACATAAAATCCACAAACCAATTGTATTGTGTACACAAAAAGAAAACCCCAATTTTTCAAACCCTACAAAAAATAGAATAACGGTGGATCAAATCCCTAATTAGAGGACAAGTGCCAGAGAGAAAGAGAGAGACATACCAAACCAAAGAGATTCTTGACAGAGACAGAAACCTAGCGCCGCTTCTGATCTAAGAACACGCTTGTACCCAAAAATAATAATAACATTTTTTGGTTTTTTTTTTTTTTTTTAAATATTTTAATGAATATAAAATTTGATAATTATGATGATTTTTAAAAATTATTTATTACTAGCTTTTAATACAAAATTATGGTCTCCTTTATTAATAATTTCACACTTGCCTACATGTGTTATATCAGGATCGGTAATGTTTTTTTTTTTATATTCCGAAGTGAAGTCATCGTAGTCTGAAAACAATACATCCTCATAGTCCTCATTTGCCATCATTCAATCTTTGAAAAAAAGAAAAAAAAGAAAAAAAAGAAAAGGTCAGTATAAGTATCCACAAACAGAGGGGCAAGGAGCTCGGAAAAAATAAAAGAGAGAGAAAGAAAGAGACATACCAAAGAGAATCTTGAAAGAGAGACCTAGTGCCACTTTTGATCTGAGAAGACGTTTGTAGCAAAGAGCCTGTGTGTGCAAAATGTAAATACCAAGTAGAGTTCATATTTAACTTTTTTTTAAAGAGCAAATATTAATTAAAGTTAAAGCTTTATTAAATCTTGAACGTCTTCCCTCCATAAATTTATTGAATTAACTCATTTGCTCTTGCCTTATTTAGAAGTGGTTTTGCATGTTTACTTATCTTTCATTATTAACTACAACTAGTCGCAAACCCGTGCGAAGCACGGGATAGTTTTAAATCAAATGTTAACACATTCAGATTTAAACATCTCTCTAATTTCAATTATTGAAAGCTAAATTGACTCTAATATAAGATGAAACATGTAATATTATAAAGTAATATTAAAAATGAGATAAATACAAATATTATGAAGTAATATATTACAATAATCATAATATGCTCTTACATTTGGTATAATAAGTATTACAAAAGAACATCGCACGGGAATGCTACTAATTTTTTTAATTAAAAATAAATAAAAATTATATCCATAATAGAAGGACATGAAATATCATTACTATCCCAAAAGATGACACATAGACCACAGTTTTAAGCTGAAGCTCCTCCCAACAGTATTTAATTTGCACATAAGTCCCAATACCATGTATTTTTGCTATGGCTGTTTTTATTTTTTAATTTCATTTATTTCATGACTTCCACTAAATATTCAATGTATTCATTATATTTAGAAAACATTGAGGTAAAGCTGTATCATCAAATAACTAAATAAAAGAGTTTAATTCCTCTCTGTTTCAATTTAAAACCAAATTGTGCATAAAAGCAAAAAAATTTCATTTGTTCCAGTATGTCTTTAGTACCAAAATCACAAATCCATTAAAATCAAATTGTGCATTGAAAATCTTAGAGATTGAAAGACAACTTTAAAGTGTTTTTTGTATCTTCTTCCTTTGTTGCTTTGTAGTAGTCCCTGAATATGCCCTTTTGTTTTCCTTGAGTACAGATGTTGGTGTGAGTTGCACATTGCTTTGAACATCAAGCTTTTGGAATTTTGTACAATCACCGTCTTCTTCAGTTGATAAGTTGTTGCTACATTCATTTGAAGTATCACTGATATAAGCCTAGCAATAGAACAGGTTGAGGAATGTATTACAACATATACATCTTAAATATCATATTTGTAATTTTGCTAAATTAAAGAATACGTACTTTTGTCATTTTAAACCAAACATAAAACCAAGTTTGAGATAACCAAGAAACTTAAATATGCAATCATATTTCAATTTCAAATTCTTTCTACAAACATATTACCAATAAATATGCAATAAACAGTACAGAATAAAGGAAAGACTAGTAAATACTTGACTTTCCTCGTCTTGTAGTTGTATTACCAAATAAACCAGATATCAAAATGCTAAATCCCTACCTGCAAAGTTGTAAAAATCCAATTTTCAGCCAAGAAACATTAATAGAAGAGAAATTATGCTGTGCAGAAAGTTTGAAACAGTGCAGTGTAGTGCAGATTTTAATGAAACAGTGCAATGTAGTGCAAATTTTTCTTTTTTAATCTCCTTCATATCATCAAACAATTTGATTGTGAGAGTAGGCAACTTACCCTCATAAAAAAAATGAGAACTCTTCCTATATATGTCATTTTCTTCAAGAATTAAATAGATTAGCATAAAAATTTCAATGATTCTATCCAATGAAAAAACAATCACCTGCATCACCATAGTTGCTGCTGTTAGCTAACTTTAACTCATTTTTTTTCCCATAGTGACCAGTAATTTATAGAGGCAAAGGAACCCAGATATTAAAATCAAAAGCCTAAACTAAATCCTCTAATTGATTTAAGAATTCCATTTTGTTTTCTGCAGTTACTTTCAGTTATAGTCTTGCAGCCTTGCAAGTATTTGAATGTATCGTATCTAATCAATGTGTCAACTGCATCATACCTTGCATGTCCATACATTCATGCGTTTGAAGACAAAAATAATGTTGTTGAGCAATACAATATTCAAATCTAAATAGTCTAAATAGTCTAAATAGTCTGATGAAATAAGGCATGGTAAAGTTATAGTACAACCCCATGGCCTTTCAAGACTACAAAAAAAATATTACAACTTGAAAATTAGAGAATGTTTGTGAGAAAACTAAAATTTTCAAGAGAGAAGTCTGGATCGCTCAGAGCTCCTAGCTCACCTTCCAACTTCTCAATCTCTTGCCTCAAAGAGTTACATTCTGCAGTGACACCTTCTAGTTGAGTTTGAAGGGCAGAACTTGCTTCTTGTTGGGATGTTAATTCTACCTGAAGTTTTTTGATTGGTTCCTAGAGTTGAGTGATTGAAGTGACATGCACCTGTAAGGTTGATTTTGCTTCCTTTGCTTTGTTAATACATGAGTTCTCCTTAACTCTTAATTCACGAAGTGAGGACAAGGAAGCATGAATAGAGGGTCTTGCCTTCTTTAAGTCCGTCAATGCAGTGGCACGACTTTTTAACTAGTCGACATTGACACTTAGGCTTTCAGCCTCACTCAGTATGGAAAGGAAATTGTCGAGGGGGAGAGCTAGAAAATCCTCTTTACCCTTTAACTATAGTTGGGATATGATAGACCCAATTTTCTGTAAAAGAAAGCTCCTAAGTGACATGGTCCACTTGCTAGTATCCCTCATGGTTTCGAGATATTTAGAGAGCAATAGAGAACAAATTGCACTCAAATTTAGAGAAACCAATGAAAGCAATGGATCAAACTCTGTCAAGGTGCTTTCACCCTCTTGTTCCTAATCACAACTCAGGCCTTTGTCTAGGGTAGGTTAACTAATGGTTTCCTAGGTGTCTTGTTAAGAGCAGACATCCAGGGGTGCGGCCTTGGCATCTACCAAGTGCCCTCCTAGGCCTCACCATGAGATAAGGCCTGTGGGTGAGATCATGTGTGGTCTCAAGTTAATCACAACTCAGGCCTTTGTCTGGGGTAGGTTAACTAATGGGTTCCTGGGTGTCCTATTAAGAGCAGACATCTAGGGGTGCAACTTTCTTTTGGGGATTTTTGGCATACACCTGATTTGAAACCCCCATTTTCAGCGTTAGACTCTGTTTCTTCATTGGAAGTCATTTCTTGTACAGAAACCTCTGGGGTTGAAGAAGTAACTCTTGCTTTGGGTTGAGCTTGAGGAATAGAGCTTGTAACCTGTTAAAGGTCAAAAATAGAGAAAAGAAGGAAGATTACTTGAGTTCAGGGATAAAAGAATAGGTTACAAGAAACAATCACTATAGAAAAAAGAGTATACCTTGGGCTTTTTGATAGAAGGGGTTTTTGCATTCTTCTTTCTCGTAGTGCTTGAAGGTTTGGTTTTTGGAAGGGGTTTCAAAGTCAAATCTCCCTGAAAGATAGGTGGGACATCCACTCGTTGGGCACCAGTCTCTCCAAAATTCCTAACACGTTCTCGAATGTCAGACCACCATGACTTAAACCTGGGTGAAGGCAGTCCATTTCTGGTGGGGGAAGTATAGGGGATTTCATGGCTTGACACTAAAATCTTGATGAGATTTTCCTTCTTAAAGGCTAGAGGCGCCACTACAGCAGGCAAAGCTAAAGTAGAGGGATGCCTCAGTATGCCTTGGTCAAAACCAAATTGGCAGACAAACCTATGGAGGTTGTAGGTTTGAGTTTCGTACTCATCTTGAAAACGTGCCTAAAAGTGAGAAGGAAAAGCACAAGCAACAAAAGAAAGTTCTTCTTCAGACCAGGGAGTATCTCTGTAACAGGAAACAGAGATGCTTTCTAGGGAAGTGAATAGTGAAGGAAGTCCACCCTCCAAAGCAGAGTAAGGTCTAGCTGTCCAATCGGTAGGGTCATCTAACACTTTACTAAGGAAATTGTTTGAAGATACTGCCACTTTGTTCCAACGCTAAGAGCGTGGCAAGTCTTGGGGTGATGGCAAACTGGTTTTGTATGAGCTTAACACTCTAGGGACATGATCATAATTCCTAAAGTGTTCCCATAACCATATTTGTAGAAAAGCAATGGGTACAAAAGTTTCAATTTGAAATCTACCCTAGGAGCATTGCAAGTCAAGAGTAAAATGATCTAGGTGATAATATAAAGTTCCTAGAAAATATGGGGTAAGGGGGAAATATTGTCCTCTAGCTAGTTTAATGGCTAAAGGAAAATGTCTACTTAGAATCTTTTCATAAGGATATCCCTCAAATAGATGGCGAGAAAGTAAAAAGGCAATAAAGGCTTCAAGTTTATAAGAACTAGAGTTACCTTCTCCCACAACAAAGGCAGTGCCTTTCTTCAGGGAGTCTTCATTGGCTTCCTCATCCACGCCATTAGCATACTTCCTCCAAAAGTATCTGATCCATCCCCAAAAGTTGGCTTTGGAACCTTTGTCTCCACCAACATTGATATCTTCTGGTACTTCATCACTAGGGGCTTTCCCTTTCCTTGCCGCTTTCAAAAGTGGCTTCTTTAAAGTTTTCTTCACTACATCCTCAAGGAACTTCACAGCTTTAGACTCATCAGGAGATAAAGAAATGTTGACTACCTCACCATCTCCAAATAGGGGAAGTCTCAATATCTCGTAGATATCTTTCAGAGATAAAGAGATTTCTTAACACCCTGTTAAGAATGTGTGAGTGACAGAGTTCCAATAGCACAAAAGAGAAAGCAAACTTTCACTATCCTTGCTAACCTCTAAGTTGGAGAATACAAGAATGGTCTCCACAAGCTTTACTCCCTGAAGGATATCCACGAAGGGAGGATGAGTCAACACCCTTCGACACCAGTCAACAAATATGGTAATGGTAAAGATAGCGAGATCATTAGAGTCAGAAGACAGAGTCTCTCCTGCCTCCTCAGCAGCATCAGTCAACAAATATCTATTTGACCCATTCCAGGATTCACAGGATCCCTTTGATGGTTACAATTTGGATGAAGATTAAGCCCTAGTCCTTTGAAGATTCTGGTTACTATTCATCAGTCTAGAACACTTGGTTGAACAGTACCCACACTCAGCAAAGTTCCAGACAATCCACTATTCACCCACAGTACCAGAAACTTTTGGTGAACAGTGAATCAGAAAAGCAAGGGGACAAATCACTGTTCATGTACAGTGACCGGTTACTGTTCACTACAGTACCCGACAAAGAATCCTCTTTCACTATTTGCTTTCAGCTGATATGATTTTCATCCGAGTAAAAGCATTTTACCTTCCGGAATTTCAGCATTCTTCAGCAGGATCCGATGCTCCCTTCCTCTATATAAGGCAGCCTTTTCTCCAGTTTGAAGCAAGTCCTAAAAGAAGTCCTAAATTCCTAATTTTAGGTTCTTCTGAAGTCTTTTGGCCTAGCAAAACACTTCATAGCTCTTCCCTCTCATTACAACCCATAATCTAGTAATCAGATGGCAATTTTAGTTTGTATTTCAGTTTACACTTGTATCGTAAACTGTAACCTATACCTTTTATATTTCCGCACCCAGATGGCTAGAACCCATCACCTGTACCTGTAACTCCTTCTGAGCCAAGTTTGGCCGATCGTAGTGTTGTAAGTTACAGTTTATTTTGAATTAAACAAGTTGGCAGGTTCTACCGCCATAATTATCCATTATTTTTTGCATTATTATCATTATTTTGAATGTTATCTCCTGAAAGTTTTATTTTATTTTACATTTATTTCTTGATAACTCTTTCATTACCATTTGTTATATTCTACATCTATTACATCTTCCAGATTTGCTGTTATTGGTACCCTGATGTTTTCTGGTACAATTGGTAGTCTTCTTTACCTACCTGTTTATTATTCTGTGACTATTTGTCAATGTTGATCAATTGTTTCCTAGTTTTCTGCTTCTTCTTGTTTCTGTTTTTATCCGTCCAGTTTGTTGCAGATGTGTACTGTTGAGACACGTAAGACCGTGATTTGTGCCGTTGTCAACCTAGTAAGTCCCGTGTATCCCAGGCTGAGTGTGTGTCCCGCATCAAACAATAAGTCCCGATGGTAAGGCATGAGCGAAAGGGAGTTATCTCAGAGTAAGGATCGTGGCAGTAGGAGATTGAGTTGCACGAGATTAGGCGATTGTCTTTTTGTACCCCTGTTTCATATCTAAGGATAGATCCAGAAATTTTGAGGTTAAAGAAAATTAGGTTGTAATTTTTCATCTAGGCTTTTAATCCAGAGTCATGAAAAAGCTGTTTAAAAGTAACTCCTCTACTAGCATTAAGTCATCCAGTACATCCCTCCCAGAGATTCCTCAGTCAGACGGAATTCTCAACTCTGAGAGTTATGAGTTATCAGATCTAGATCTAAAACTAGGAGATTGGAACATCCCTAAGGTTCCCACAAACAAGATTTACAAATCTTCTTGGACCCTTAAGAATGCCTTTAAAACCAATTACCATGTCCGAACCATAGAACAAGTCTACAGTATCAACAAGGTGTACGAGGCGTGCTACTTGTTACCTGAAGCAACCTTGTTAACACATTTAAATGAATGACATAATTTCATCCACATAGGTTTAGTCTAGGTCGGAGTTAAACCTTTGATCAGAGAAGGATTAAATGCTTCTGTCCTTATGGCCCTTAGAGACACTCGTCATATAAGATTTAATGACAGCCTCTTAGGAACCATAGAAACCAGTCTTAGTAATGGACCCGTCCATTTTGACTGTTTTCCAAATTTTTCAGTGGCTCTTGAAGACCCACATGTTATGAAAACACTTACCCTCAATATTAAGACCCATGGTACCCTCATGTTGCCAGGAGTCAGACAGTTGGCCTTGATATACAGAGTTTACTACAAGTGCATGAGGACGAACTTCAATGTTCAAGCACTTGACAAAAGAGTAAAAGGTGAAACTACCCTCATCCAAACCACAGACACCATATCTAACATTCAGGTACCCAAAACCCTGAAATGGTCAGAGGTTACTTTCCCTCAGAATTGGATGATTGAAAATGAGAATTTCACTCATCAGATCCAAAACCCAGCCCAGAACCCTGATCTAGATTTTGTCCAACAGCTAGCCGATGGTAAGGTTAGACTTAGTTTTGACCATTCTAGATTCAGACCCCCAATAGGTTCACCATCCTATTTCCCATCGGGATATGATGAACTTAGGTTTAGATCCCTAGTAGATCTACACCAACCTTTTAAGTAGCCAACTAATCTCTTAAGAGATAGACCTGCATCCCAGTGTAGTACATCCAGACCTCTAGCACCCTTCCCTAAGTCTAGAAGAGACTTAGATCTAGAGCTCCAAGGTGTCTAGACCAGATCCCAGGTTAGCACACCTTGCTACATAGCAAAGCAAGATTCAGTTGTTGATGAGGAAGAAAAGAAAAGTCAGAAACCTCCATCACCATCTGGTAGTGATATGGTAAACCCATACCAACAGGAGCCCAAGATCCTTTTCATCCAGAACCTGAAATAAATTACCAACTTATGGTTATCAGGAAAGAATTTACTCCTGATATGAATGCCTTAGGCAAAGAGTTTTGAGTCAGAAGAAAACAGACTCAAAAGAGAAGCCTATAAAGCCAACCATACCCTTGAACAAAAGAAAAAAGTTCTCAAAAATTGGACAACATTCATGAAAGAGATATCCAGTAATGTCCATTTCTTTGAATATTTTGAGAATCACTTTGAGTGGCACAAGAAGTCTTGTGTTCTCACCAAAGCCAATTGGACAAAGCCCCCTAGCAAGGACGCTAGTGGCAAACCCAAACCCCCAGAAGTTGTTAGATCTCACCATCTACCTCAAGAAGCCATAGTCTTCAACCACCGTGGAACAGATCTAGTTGCCTCTCCCTTTAAAACCCCTACCACCCAAGAAGAAACGGTAGTAAAGAAGGTCATAGAGCAAAACAACTACACCAACCAATGTTTAGGTGTTATATGAAAACAACTTGATAGGATAGAAGACAGAATAGATAGCAAGGTCGTTCCCCAACCAGGAAGCCCTAGCAAACCTGTCAAAGCCCTAGAGAAACCTCTAGTCAAGCTTCCCACAACTAAGCAACCCAGCCTTAGAACTAAGGATCAAATAACCTTAGAAATAGTCAACCAAAAGCTTGAAGAACTTGTGAAGAAGGAACCAGTCACCCCTCCACTAGTTAGCACTTCAACCAATGTTGATCCCCATCTTGAAACCAACAGATTAGTTGTTCTAGACGTCCACACAGCTTCTAGTAGTTCTAGCAGAACCTCCTGTGATAATGAAAAGGAGATAGAGCATCTAGAAAACTAGTTTAGAAACTTAGAAGTAAAAAGGCTTACCCATCCAAAGGTAACCCCTACTAGCCTGACTAGGAATTGGTATCCCAGACCTATCCCTCCTGACCTCCAGTTCGAGGAAAGAAATGTTAGCAACCAATTCTCAGTCTCTTCAGGTAAACTCTATGAATGGAACATAGATGGTTTGTCTGAACAGGAAATTCTAAACAAACTCCAGCATATAACCATGGTAGCCAACAACTACATCAGTGAAGGACATCCCCATACTGAGGTCATAGATCTTATTTCCTTAGGATTTACAGGTTGTAACTTTCTTCTAACTCAACTGTTAGGCAATTGTTCCACAATTGGAGGAGTTTTAGTTAACTTATGGTGGTAGTGGCAAAAGACCACCTTGTATCAAGGAGCATTTAATATAGACAATAGAGTTTATGGTAACACAAAGAATAAATTTTGCAATAAAAAATTAATAGAGTTGGTAAACAAAAAAAAAGAGACATGGCTGATGATATGACTCAATAGGAGCGTTGCAACAATAATTGTTACGCTTCATCTTTTAAAAATATAATATAATATTTAGATAGATATAGATTCTCCCATGCTTAAAGGGCTATATATATCTGCAGGTTGACTACCCTGAATATATCATATTAGAGAGTGTGATTATTCATAAAATACTTGTCCTATACTCTGTATGATGGCTGTATTTCTTTGGTCAAAATCCATCCATTGAGTGGTGACTATGTTTAGCCCTATATAAGTGTATCTTTGGTGACTTCCATCGGGTGGTGACTGGTGAAATTCTGTATCCCTTTCGATTTTCCCTAGGTGGTGAGCTTATTATATTTGTTAGAGAGTTCAATTTCTTATTTACTTCAAATCAGATTGTATCTCGGTGTCATATGAGACGAGTGCCAAGTATTAGAAGACTTAGGGTCTATTTGGAATTTGCTTATTTTGCTAAAACTGAAATTTTTTTATTGAAAGTACTGTAGATAAAGGTAAAAGTTAGTTAGAATAGTATAGTAGGACCCATGAATAGTACCAAAAAGTGCAGTGGAGCCCATAAATAGTAGCAAAAATAAGTTGAATAGTAAAATAAGTTAGTAAATTTCATCATGCCAAACACACACTTATGCTAAAAGTCACTCCAAAAAAAAAAAAAAAAAATCTTATGCTAAATACCTGGATCTTCTTACTTCACTTAAAGAGAGTGGGGTTCTTGTACATCAATGGTGGTGACTGGTGACGCATATCAGTCTGAGTTGGTGTTTTTTTTTTTTTTTTTGGATAAAAAAAAAAGTTTATGCTGATATGGTAGTCTATGTGGCATAAACATAATTTTTTATTTTGGCCATTGGTCACATCAGCATTTTTCATCCATTACTTAATGGCAAAAATCATTTTGACGCAATATCAAAAAGTTATGAACTAAACTAACACATTTAAAATGTTATGAATCAAATTGACACAAAACATAAAGGTAAGGGATCAAACTTGTAATTTACCCTTTATTTTTCTACTTCCAAGTATTATATTATAGTATGATTTTGTGAGAAATGTTGGTAGGGAGTCAAATGCCAAAATTGGTGGAGACTATGAAACTAGCTTATGAAATGAAGATGTCATGTTGTATTAAAAAAAATAAATAAATAAAGTTGCTTTTATTTGTAGTGGTGTCTGGTCTCTTTGTAGAGTTTTAGAGTTGTCTCATTCCTGAACCACCAATTCCTTATCTTGATCTAGCCATCTCTCTAAATTTTTGTACTTTTTGGAGAGTAAACAATTACTTTTACCTTTTGCTTACCTGCTTTTACAAATACATTTTCCAACCGGCTCTCTATCATTTCCCTATCCCATTTAAATATTAATTCTTTAATCTTCCTTTTTTCATTTTATAATCTTTCTTTATTTTTTATTTACTCATCCTCAACGACTATATTTTTCAATGATAAGTTTTTCAAATTTTCAAGTGTTCATATTTATCAAATCTATGTTAGTCTTGAAATTTATCAAATTATATTATTTGGAATGAATTTATTTATTAATTTTTGCCTGACTTTTATTTCTTTAGAATCCTTTCTCTTTTTTTTCCCTCGAAATAAAACTTATCTTATTTTAATTTAAGAGATTATTATTATTTATTAGAAAACAGCTTGGACCTTTATATATTAATTTTTATTTTTATTTTACAAACTGGATCATTAATTCATTATCCATTAAGTTTGAATGGATTGATTTTTTATAAAATTAAAAAAAAAAAAGTTTGAATGGATGATTTTTTGCTTTTTATGGATTTATTGTTGAAATCAACTTTTATTATATACTCTCTTTCTATAATAGAGAGTATTTTGTGTTTATCTAGTTTGCTGGAGATGCTCTAACTTGGTCCAAGTAGATTAGCAAAACAATTTTGAGATTTAGAGAAACTGTTAGATCAATGTTTTAATGTTTCTCTTTCTATAATAAAGAGTTTTTGTGTTCACCTAGTCTGTTGGAGATGCTCTAACTTGGCCTAAGTAAACTTGTTTGGTAGCATTTTTATTTTTATTTGAAAGAGTTTCAAACTATAGTGTCCGCTCCTAATGATGCTCTTTATCATTAGACCAAGACACCAATTGGTTTTTGGTGTAGGCGGGGATTGAATCCCAGATCTTTTATTCAACCATCAGAGACTTTATCAGTTGAGCTAACTGAAACCCACACTTGTTTTGTAGCATTTTAATTACTCGTATTTACTGTTCAAATGTCTACATGATTCCTCAAGTGTACATGGCATTAATGTAAGGAGTCCTTGTTATTATTATTGACTAAAAATAGTGTGTGAGGTTCTAGAATTGGCAAATTTTATATGACAAACTGTGTCAAAAAGTTTTGTATGCTAAGTGTTTTTATTGGGATGACAAACATGCACAAGGGAGATGCAATGAAATTCAAACACCAGGACAAATAAGTTTAAGTCAATATAAGCTACTAAAAATACACAAAACATGAAATTTCAGTCAAGCCAAATCATTAAAGTAGGAAAAATTTTTGCACAATAACCAACACTCACTTAGGTCTCTCTGCTCTCATACATGAGGTTGCACGAAACCAGTAATGGATGGGCATTTCAATTTGTAGAGGTTGCCCAAGAATCACCCATCTCTTCTTTGCAGATGATAGCATCCTCTTTAGTAAGGCAAATGCCGAAAAGAGTCAAAAAGTAAAGCAAATCCTTCAAAAATATGAAGAAGCATCTAGCCAAAAAATTAACATAGAAAAATCTTCGGTGTTCTTTAGCCCAAATACGCCTCAGTCAATCAAAGAAGAGATTTTTGCCATCCTTGGCCCCATGCAAGACTCCAGACATTCCAAATACCTTGGTCTCCCATCTTTTATTGGAAGATCCAAGAAGCAGGTTTTTGCTACATTGAAGGAGAGGGTGGGGTAGAAACTTGTTGGCTGGAAGGGTAAACTACTCTCTATGGGTGGTAAGGAAATCCTCATTAAGGCAGTTGTTTAAGCAATCCCAACGTATACCATGAGTTGCTTCCAACTTCCTCAAAGCTTATGTGAAGATTTAGAAGGTATGATGAGGAATTTCTGGTGGGGCCAGAAGCAGCAAGAATTCAAAATATGCTGGATTAGCTGGAAAATGATGTGCAATTCGAAAGCTAGCGGGGGAATAGGATTCAGAAACTTGCAAGCTTTTAACCTTGCTATGTTAGCTAAGCAAGCATGGCATATCCTCACAAATCCAAGTTCCCTTGTTGCCCATGTTCTTAAGGCCAAATACTTTCCCACTGGTGATGTTCTTAATGCCAAGCTTGGCAACTCCCCATCTTACTCCTGGAGAAGCATTTACAACAGTCTCAAAGTCTTAAAGGAAGGAACTCGATGGAGGGTAGGCAACGGAAA
This sequence comes from Quercus ilex subsp. ballota, assembly GCA_032727855.1. NCBI lineage: Eukaryota > Viridiplantae > Streptophyta > Magnoliopsida > Fagales > Fagaceae > Quercus > Quercus ilex. The sequence goes on from CM064914.1 coordinate 36,288,018, forward strand.
AAGGATCCATATATGGGATGATAGATGGATGCCAAATCCATCCACTTATAAAGTCATCAGCCCACCAAACAGCAATCCAGAATTCCCAATGGTTCCTCGCTCATAGACCATATCATAAAATGGTGTGAAACTAATTTGGTTCGAGCGACGTTCCTCCCCTTCAAAGCTGAAATAATTATCAGAATCCCTTTGAGCCATAATCTGCCTAAAGATCAAATAATATGGTTGGGGAATAGTCGTGGTGAGTTTACAATCAAAGGCATGTACCATATTGCCCACAAGTTAATGGATGCGGGGGAAAATGAGGAAAGCTCCTCGGGGGATCCCTTTAGGTTGCTGTGGAAGAAGCTTTGGCACCTAAACCTCCCAGTTAAGATGAAGATTTTTGCTTGGAGAGCTTGTGTTAATGGGTTGCCCACAATGGAAAACATGAATATCGGAGGCATCACTAACAGTAAAACATGCCTAATTTGTGGCTTTGAACCTAAAAATATCACCCATGCCATCCTTAGATGTGATTTTACCTTTCAGGTCTAGGATTTATGGGCTGAAAATCCATCAAGGGCTAGTCAAATCAGCTTGAATTTCTAGGACTCAGCCATGCTTATCCTTACTCAAAAGTCTACCCAAGTCCTAGAAACCTTCTTTGCTGTAGCTTGGGCCATTTGGTACAACAGAAATAAAGTGGTCCACAATGAAAGCAACCTTTCCCCATAATAGATTTGGCATATGGCAGAAAGCTCACTAGAAGATTTCTCAAATGCTGCTGATGCGGATCTTTCCTATAGCAGAATCTCCCCCACCAGATGGGAACCCCCTCCACTTGGAGTTTACAAAATAAATGTGGATGGAGCCTCGGACCAAAACAGGTACTCTAGTGTTGGGGTCATTGTAAGAGACTGTAAGGGTCAGCCAATTGCTTGTCTTTGCAAGTGTCTTCTTTCCAGTTATTCTGCTGAACTTGTGGAGATAATGGCTTTGGAGCAAGGAATCCTGCTAGCTATTGTAGTTGCCCAGAGTTATTTTCAAATCAGATGCTCTCAATGTCATCCAAGCCATAAATGAAAAAGCTACAGGGAGTAGTTTTGGTCATTTCATTCAGGATTTTCTCCAAGCTCAGAATATGTTTGAATCATGTTCTTTCAAGCATTCAAGCCGTGAACTTAACAAGGTAGCCCATGAGTTGGCCCACTATGCTTGGAGGAGTGCAAGTTCGCATATCTGGAGAGGAGTCACACCCTATGAAGCACGGGTGCGTTTCGGGACTCGGGTACGGGTACGGGACACGATAATTTTTTAAAAAGGTGGGTGCGGGTGTGGCAGGACTCGACAATTAAAAAATTATTAAAAATATTTTTATTTATATTTTTAATATATTACTAAGTATACTTTTATATAATAATAATAATAATAGAAAACTCATATAATAATAATAATAATAATAATAATAATAAAATAGATAATAATAAGTACAAAAAAAAAAAAAAAAGAGGTGGCTCTCACGAGTAGCTTCCCATTAAAAAAGAAAAAAAAAGGGAAAATGTGACTCTCTTGTGTTTGGTTAGAGAGGCACAAAAGACAAAGAAGAGCCTTTTAAGTGTTGTTCTTATCAAAAAGAGAAACAGAAGTTACAGAACTCTTTCCAAAAAAAAAAAAAAAAAAACAGATCAGAACAACTCACTGAACTCAGTACTCACTCAAGAAGACGAAGCAAAGAAGAGCACGAAGAAGCAAAGATACGATTTTAGTCCACCAGCGATAGCGGCGTATCAATATCCAGTCCAGTCCACCGATATAATCAATTTAAGTTTTTTTTTTTTTTTTTTTACTGGTCGATTTCCTTTTCCGACCGAAACACATCGATATTCGGCCAATACGATCCGATTTGGCCCGAATTGACGCGAATCAATGCGAATCGGGGGGAAAAAAAAAAAAAGAAACCACGTGGCAGGACGCTGCCCGACGCGTGGTCAGCGGTGTCCCTCGTGCATCGCCGCGTCCCGCCGTGTTGGACGCATGTGCGGCACCTCTGGAGCCGCGTCCGTGCATCCCAGGTCACACCCCCTATGGTTGATCATTTAATCCATTCTGAAATGTGTACTGTTTAGCTTGTTATCTAGTCTGTATATGAACTCTCTATTGTAATCTTTGTTTGGTTATTAATGCCATCTTATTTCCCTTTCAAAAAAAAAAAAATAATAATAAATAACCAACACTCACTTTTCATAAAATATCTACTTGCTAGCAAAGCTCTTGGCAATCATTAATTTAATAGGTCCACATTCAACAACATAAGATACGCAAAGCATGAAATTTCAATCAGGACAAATCATTAAAATAGGCAAAACTTTTGCTCAATAACCAACACCACTCTTCAGAAAATGTCTATTTGCCAGCAAAGCCCTCGACCATCTCTACCTTAGTAGGTCCACACTCAGCTACAGTAGATAGTAAATTAAATTGGTAACTAAAGGTTTTTGGATTGTATGTCGTGGGCCCTCGTAGTATTTTCCCAAATCCACGGTCTGCCCATCGCTTCCCCCAGGAGTTCTTAAAACGACAATACTTTTCTCCAGTGCCTGTAATCCCATTGTCCAACTTACTAATCATAATCTCTTCTTCATTAGGATGAATCACAGTGAAGCTAGAAACAGTTAGCAACTGTTTATCCTGAAAAATTAAATTAGATGTAAGTGAAATAAATAAAAAGCACTATACAATATAAATAAAAATTCTATCTCTATTTGGTTGAGAATGACATACAACATGACACTTTCCTTCAAGATCAAATAACTAATTTTATTAATTCATATCTTTTTTAGCATATGTATTTCCTTCAAAATAAAAAAATTAAATTTATAAATTTGTAATTTTTTTTAGCGATAAAAAAAATATATATCTAGACATGTTTTGTTCTTTGTCAAAAAGCGTTAAAAAAAAAAAGTGTGACCTTAGAAATGATACTATCAAAATGAATATTTTTTAGTTTTTGTTTTGAAAAAAAAAAAAAAAAAAAAAAAAAAAAAAAAAAAAAAACAAAACAAAACAAAAAAGGAAGAAGAGAGAAAGGAAAGTAACTTGGCTTAGGCCATGGTTTGGACGGTTGTCGTCTACCCATGAATGCGCCGTAATCTTTTTCAAACATTACCCCATGCATAACCACCAAATTGAAGGCTGATATTAAGCCCATGCTATAGCCACCATTTTTGTCTACTTCTGTATCTGGAAGTTTGACAGCTAGTAAACCCCAAAATTTGTCCACTAATTCTTGTGCTAAAAGATTACATGTGTTTGGAAGACGCATATCCATTTGCCACTTTTTTGCCATCTTCGCTTCCAAGAGAGAGATAAGTTCCATTGCCCAGCAAATTCCAAATTGCCCTTGATTTCGAACGTGAGATATTATGGTCGGAAAGTGTTCTCTCATATCCATATCATAATATACATCACAATCCATGTCCAACATAATTCACCTAGTGGAGGCATAGTTTTCAAAAAATAAAAAACACATGCCAATAATTCATTAGCGTAGCTAGTGTTTTTAATTGGGGTGAAATACATGTTTGTACATTAGTCATAATCATATATTTATGTGCATTTGTGTGTGTGACAAATAGAGTTAAAAGCCCAAAAAAAAAAAATGAAGCTTAATGACTAAGAATGCCACCCAAAAACAAATTACTAGTTTAAGCAACCCAATAAACTTTTAGCAAAAAAAAAAAAAAAAAAAAATTAACGTTTGAACACACACGAACACAATGCACTTTTGTTTTCTTAGGAAAAAAAAAATAATTAGCACCTTGACAACTTTGTATTGTTGGTTGTAAAAATTGTTATATCTCAAGAAATGCTACAAAGAAACATTGTATGATGCATAAGACTCACAACAAAAGAAAACATATGACAATTGCACTGCTAAACCAAAAAGCATAGTAAAAAAAAGAAACAAAAAAGTTTATATCTTTTAATAGGGTCTTTAATATTTTTTTAATAGGAATAGAATCTCTAATTGATAAACTCACCGGCATTCTTTTTACAAGTTTAAGTTGCAGTTAAACACTCTCATATGCATACACATCATACATTATAGTTAAACAGACTCATACATCAAAAAATTGTCATACACATGGATTTGGGTGTTTTACCTCAAAAACCTAAAAATATGTGAACTGTGCTTGACCAAACTTTTCATAAAGCTAAAAATTGAGAAAAAGAGGTTGAATATTTGTTGAAAAGGGAATCAATTAACCAAACATTGAACAAATTTTATGTAAATAATATTAGAGAAGAAATATATATATATATATATATATATTACAAACGCGTAGTTACCAAATAAACATTGAGACAATACAAAATAAAATATACAGTATGTGATTAACAAAGTGGAAGAGAACGTTTCTCAAAAAAAAAAAAAAAAAAAAAAAAAAAAGGAAGAGAACGTACCTGGGAAGTAGGAAGTTTCTAGGAAAAAAATAAATAAAGGGCAGGGAGGGAGGGTTTTGGAGTGTGGCGTGGTGCTGTGTGGAATTGTGTGTGTGTATATATATATATATGAATGATATGATTTACTGGTGAGGGTTTTGGAGTAAGTGGCGTGGCCAAAACGGGAAATTAACCTTGATTTTCAAACATTATAATTAGTAGGCTACGTTTTCAAATTATATTTTTTACTAGCATCTCAAGTCTAAGAAGCTCGATTTTGAACTATAAATTAAGTCTTTAAGGGTCGGTTTTCATGTTGTGATTGGGTCTGAGGTGGCAGTTTGTCCACCTAGAAATCGAGTTTTAGAAACTCGATTTATATATTGACACTCAAAGACTTGATTTGTTCTTTAAATAATCAGACTGAAAAGATGAAATTTCATGAAATTTTAGCAAGTACAAAACACAAACACAGATCAGAGAAAGAACCCATAAGATCAGATTCAGATTAGAGAGAGAAAGAACCCATTAGATCAGAGAGAGAAAGACCTGGGTCGCGCGCTGCGACCTGGGTCGCGCTGCTGCGACCCGCACAACCCAGGCCAGCCCTGCTCTTGGAAGGCTTGATTTTTAGGCCAGACCTCGTCGTCCAAGGCTTGATGTTCTTGGAAAGTGGCTTCTGCTCTGATAGTAGCACCAAGAAATGTTTTGCTGGGTAAGAAAATGTGAGATGATGAAGATAATAATAAGGAACGACACCCATTAGACACGTGTTGGGAATTGGAAAAGAGAAAACTTATGTGGTAATGAAAATCCACAAGGCATATCTCGTCCTTTTATGTCATCCAAAGAAAAGACGGACTTAGGAACATGCTCGTCCATGACAACCTCATCCGTTCGTCCTTGAAACACGGACGAGGTTGTTATGTCCTGAACATGTTAAGTCTTAGACGACTCAAATTTCTATCAGGAATGAGAGAAGTCAGACCATTGCGAGCTAAACTCAAGGGTTGTGGAACGCAGATACAAATAATTTAACTTTCATAGCAGTTATAGAAGTTACCTCTGAATCTTTCGCACTCCTCAACAATAGGAACAGTTACCAAATAAATAACCGTTCCCCGCATGCTATATAAATGATCACCAAGGAGAGGGTAAGGCATTCTGATACTTCTAATATACTTGGGATTATAAAAAAAAGACTAACTTTGCCATCGAAGGATTCTTGGCCAGCTTCCACCGGTCTCCTCTAATTCTGTGTTTGTTTTCTCAGGACTTAGTCACTAAATCATCAACGCCCGAGACTTTCAGCCCACTAATATCACAGGATTCATCAAAAACATTATATAAATTGAGTGTTAGAGACTCGATTTTCAAGTGGTCGCCATGTGGAAAAAATGTCACATTAGACGTGATCAACCCATGAAAATCGAGTTTTTGAGACTCGATTTATAAGTCCTAAATTGAACCCTACTAATTATAATGTTTGAAAATTATGGTTAATTTTTCATTTTGGCCGAAATTTTAAGGGCTGAGATTTGATTAGATTTTGTCAGAATAAATAACATTTTTTGAGTGATTTAAAGAGAACTTTTATATTTACCAGAATACTCTAACGAGGTGGTATAGTGTACCAATTGAAAAGTAGCTTCCCGACCCTTTTCTGTCTCAGGAAACAGGATAACCTAACCCATAATAAACCCTTTTCTTTCCTAATAAATAAATAAAATAAATAAAAAACCAAACCTTTTTTTTTTTTCAATTTTCAAAAATACTCTCTCCCTTCCGGGCGAAAATCCTACTAACCGCTCCACTCCGAATAAGTTCCAACAACTGCTCCAGCCGGACAACAACACTGCGAAACACTGAGGGCTTTCTCTGGCCGTCCGGTTCTTTCTTGACTATTTTTTTGGAAGATTTATATATATATGCACTCAAACTCCCCATAGCAAGCTTGTTCTAGGGTTCTCTCTCTCAAAATCAAGAATCTCTTAGGTATTTCTCTTTCTCTCTCTCTCAATCAAGATTCTATTAGATATGTCTCTGTCTACTTGATTTGGCTATGGCTATGTAGAGCGCGAATTGTTTGCCTTTGTTTTTATTCGTGTTATCTAATTAAGGTTTCGATCCACCGTTATTCTATTTTCTATCTTCAATGTCTCTATTTTCCTTTGTGTGTTTCTTTATGAATTGGCTATCCCGCTTGCTTGCTAGGGTTTGAAAAATTGAGGTTTTGTTTTTCGGTACAAAAATAGATAGCTATAGCTGTTGTGAATAAATAATGATGTGTACACGTGCTCTGTATCAAAACATGGACGATTCAATGTATGTATGTTACCTTTTAATTTTTTTTGTGCTCCTTGCCCCTCTGTTTGTGGATGTTTTTACTGACTTTTTTTTTTTTTTCAAAGATTGAATGATGGCAAATGAGGACTTTGAGGTTGTAGTCTTTTCAGACTACGATGATTTCTCTTCTGATTATAAAAAAGGCAAGGTTGTTATTGAGCGCAATATAGTTTGGAATTCTGACCCCTCCTCAAAATCAATCTCTCTCTTGCCCTTATAAAATCCCTCGCCCTCACCGGCGCCCTACCCCTTCCCCTACCATCGCCTCCAACCTTTGGCCTCGGCCTCTGATCATAGTGCCAGACCTAGAGCCAGAATGGTTCCCAAAGATAGAAGTATGTGCAAGTGCAACATTGTGTGCATATGTGTGTGTGTTTGTGTTTTCTTTTTTATTAGGAAAAGAAAAAGAAAAAGAAGGAGGTTTTTTTTAATTAAGCTTGCTTGTTCCTCAGCTTTCTGAGGAGGAATAATATGAATGTTCTGTCTATGGAGAGATGCTGTTAGACCGCTACAACCAAAGTTAAGGTTTGTTTCTTCTTATCTATTTATCTGTCCATATACTTATTAATTTTCAACTCGAACAAATTGGTGTAGGGCACTGATTTTGATTTTGTGAGACTTGTGAAGATGATGGTAGTGGTTGCCACTGGCTTAAATGTTAAAATTCAATTTGAGGCCAAGCCCAGAGTTGCTGCTGAGTACACACTGAAAACCTTTCAAGGTTTCGTGTTCAAGGATTGTGTCTTTTATCATAAAGTGTGGCCTGAGAGTTGTCGACTACTATGCCCTAATCTTGACTACGTGTATGATGAAGAATCTCGCTGTCCCATGTGCACTTATGAATTGGCATGGGACTTTGGTCCTCTAGGTTTGCCCTGACTTAGCGCTTGATGGTTGGTTGGCGATCGTAATTGATTGTAGTAACTCTCTGTTTTGTTGGTTTGACCTGCAACCAACGTTGCAAATTTTATATAATCAAATTATTTGTGACCCTCTCTTTTTGCTTATTTGGTTCAATTTACTCGAGCATATCCATTTTTTTGGGAAAAGGTATTCATTGTGTTTTAGTTTTGCTGTTTGTCACTACCTCTATGACATGTTTGTTGAGGTGGGGTTTATGGGGTTTCAGGTCTCTCTTTGAATGATCATTGAAGGCATATAAGTCCCTATTCCAACGGAAAGAGGAAAAAAAAAAATGTGGGTACACTTGATTCTATGTTTTGACGCAAAAACATTGGTGGAATTCATATGCAGGAGCTTGTACCATTAGGTTTACAAGCCAAAGGAAGATCGCTAGTGGTGTTGAATGCCTGAAAAGAGGTTTCAAATTTTCCTACATTAGGTGAACATAAGCAGAGCCCCAACCAAAGCTAAATATCTTTAGAGGATTAAACTCCTATTTCAGCTCAGCTTACCAGAATTTAGGTATTAAGCTATCTTGTTGTGTTGGATGGGATCTCTAAAGAGCATAATGAAGTTGAGATGCCTGGGAAAGGATCTCTAAAGAGTAGAATGAAGTTGAGTTGCCTTAGAACGATGTCAAGCGAGTTGCCACATCTAGTCTTTGGGACCAGATTACTATCTGCGATATTTGCTTCAAAGTGAAGGAATGGGAAGAAAGCACATATTAGATATGTTCGCCTAATGATAGAAATCACGTCATAGGGTTCGACTCTTATCATATCTATCTATAAATAATACTTTTACCTCCTAACCTTGTCTAGAAGTCCTGTTCACCATCCCACTTGATTTTTTGAACCCTTTGACCTTAAGTCTCCATCTTTAGTGAGCTCTAGCACAATGTGTAAAACCTTGAGTGATGTCTGAGTTTTAGTCCTTAACATCTCTTGGAAAAAAATATAGGGGGCAGGAGTATTTTCCACTAATTGCTCCAACTCTTTAATGCAGCTAGGGGTGTGCAACCAACTCGCCAACCCGCCAAAACTGACCCAACCCAGTCCAAACCGCTAGGTTGGGTCAGTTTTTAGGGCTTAATGGGTTGGGTTAGGTTACAAAATTTTTTTTTGATAGTGGGTCGGGTTGGGTTTAGGTCATAAAATTCCAAATCCGCCAAACTCGACCTGACCCATCCATATAATTAATATATTATATAATTAATAAATTTTTTAAAATAACCAACTCTTCCTCCTATCCTATATAAAAGCCAATATTAATATATATTAGTTTACATATTAATGTATAATTGAGTTGGTATATTAGTTCATATATTAATGTATAATTTGTTTATTAACTCAGGTGGTAAGTGTGATTTTTTTTTTTTTTTTGCTCAATTTAATAATAATAGTAATAAAAAAAACAATTGTCCAACTCATGGGTTCAACCTAACCCAACCCGACCCATGTGAGTTGGGTTGGACTTATGTGATGGGTTGGGTTGAATTGAATTTTTTTCAACTCACCACGGTGGGTTGGGTAAAAAAATCTCCTTAACCCGATCCAACCCCATGCTCACCCCTAAATGTAGCTGTACATTTGGGTTGGCTTTGGTTAGTCTCCATTAGAAGAGCTCTCCTAGTGGATCACATGCCATATTCCAGAGTTACAGCAAGTGTGACTTGGTAATCAATGTGAATATCGGATTTGCAATCGCTAGAAGTTAACAAAAGAATGGAAAATAAAAAACAAAATGAAGGAATAGAGCTTCATATGAGAGTTTGCATTCTGCTACATGATTTTTGAGAGCTTTTTGTTGAAGGTGGGTGGCTTTTGGTGAAAATTTTGACGTTAAAAGGTATAACTATTTGGTGTTGTGTTTCTCTTATAAATTTATGGGCTGAATGACTTCTATTAATCCTTGAGGAATACTTCTACTTTGATTGGTCTTAGCTTCCTTTCCAAGTTTGTTTTCTCCCATTTTCTTACTTTTTTTTCTTTGGGTATATCTAGATGCACAAGGCAAGTATTATTTTTTGGAATTTGCTAGAGTGAGATGGGAGAACTTTTTTTTTTTTTTTTTGGGGGTGGGGGGGGGGGGGGGGGGAATTAGTAAATTTATGTTTATCTAGTAGAATTTGGGTTAAATAGAAAATAATTAAGCTATGTGATTCTCTTTATGTTTGATATCCAGGCTCTATAATGAAAGATATGGCTCAACGATGCTAGCCATGATTAATTGTGCTAACTTATGTTTATGCATCCTATGGATAGATGAATGCATCTTAGGGTATATCTTCGGTTGCAGATAACTGACAAGATCAAAGCATGTGCATCCTTAGAAGTAATTGGCAACAATGATGGAATACTAGACCCAAGGACTCGTCAGACTAATGGGAACTTGTGATTGAAGCATCTAATCTCTAGGAATGGCCTAGAGAATTAATTCTTTGCCAACACTCAGCATGCTATTAAAGATGGTGGGTATAATAGTTTATTAGTTTCAGAATTCTCTAGTTAAAATACTAAAATCCTTTAGGTTAATGTAAAAGTGTCTTTATAAACTTCAAGAATGAAGGATACAGTGATTTGGAAAGCTAATTGAATTTTGATTTGATATTTGTGTTTTGGTATAATATAGATTTTGTAATATGTGGTTCTTTAGAGTCTATATGCACGATTGTGGGTTTATTTTTAATTTTTAAATAAGAAAAACCTTATTTTGAGGGTCAGGAGACCCTAAAAAAAGGTTATTGTACTTTTATATATTTTTGAATCTTTCAGAGGGTCGCCAATCCAAAACATTTGTTTCAAGGGTCATGTAGGCCTGTCGAAATTTTTGTTTCGAGGGAATTTGTTTCAAAGGTTATCTAGGGTTATCTAAACCCTCAAAATGATTTTATTGAGAATGTTTATGATTCCGCATTATAATTGCACTTTCCGCGAGTTTTTGCTTTGTTCAATATTTCTGTCTTTGATTGTGAATTTGTGAAGTGGGGTTCTCAAATTATTGAGAAAAATAGTTGAAGATTATGGTAAACTGCATGACAAACTAAATGAAATTATGGTATCAATTGTAACAGGTTGTTTGTGTCATGTCTGCTTTCCCATTATCTAGTTTAATGTATGATTGTTTTATGGATTCTTTGTTAGTTTCTTGAATATATATAGTTTCTTAATTAGGATTACATTGTCTTCAATGTGTTTGATTCTACGAAAATTGGAAAACTCTGTTTTGTACTTTTGTTCTACACATTACATTTTTTTTAGGTAATCGATAGATCAAATCCTTTGTATGCACCGTACTGCTATTGACTCTGTTATCTACGCTAACAATAACCAAGCTAACAATAACCAAGCCTTTGACCCAAAGATTTTCGGCCAGTTATGGATTCTCAAGGTGAGTTATACATGTATTCTCTTTTGCCACTCCACTCTATCATATCCAAAGGCATCTCTATGTCACCTCCTTAATTGACATACTTTTTTACTGGTTCCACCAATGTCATTATAGGTCTTCGTCTACTTTTTTTTCCTCATTGATTTGAATTCACTCACTTTTCCCATTGTTTCATTAATTGTTACGCTTAGCACATCACCAAACCATTTGAAAAATTTTAAACATCTTTTCATCAGTAGAGCCCACTCCTAATTATTATTATTATTATTTTAAATTTGAATCCAATTTTCTTTATGCTCACTTTTTTTTATTTTATGAATTCATGTATCTTCGCTTGTGTTATTTGTCTCATTTTCAGCTACCCTTATTACCCATATTTTTTTGAAAATATTGCTTTTTAATAGCCTGACATCCTTAACCATGGAGCATAATTGGTAATGGTCATTTTAACTTAAGAAGTATTCTCTTGATTCGAGTTTTCACTTTACATCGTACATCCCCTACATAACTTCCACACATATAACTTAAGAAGTAATATGTGTGTGTATGTATAATTATTGAGTTGTAGCTAAAATGGCACATTCTCCCCTTGTCTGTTTCAAGGTTGGGGGGATGAGGATGTGAATTTAAGGCTTACTGATGTGTATCCTAAGAAGAAAAATCCTAAGAAGAAAAATGTGTGTATATAATATTTATGGTTTAATTATGTTTCAATTTTATAGAATAGATTGGTCCTCTTTAGGAAAAATTATTGGTTTGGTCCATGTTTGTTTCAATTTTAATATTCTAGAATTGTTTGGTTGGTTCAACAATGAATGTAAATGACTCGTGCATGAACATCTTGTAATCAATGTAACCATTTAATTTCGATAATTTTCCCAAGGAAATGATGCCAAATGAAGCTCCTAATTAGCTTTGGAGTGACGAGGAATAATTGACTCCTTGTTTTGGCATAATATTAAGTTGATATTAGATCTAAAGCAGACAATTTTTGTAGCTTTGTTGTGAACTTGTGTTATTTGGACATGTCATTCAATCAACTCATCTCACAGATACCATCAGTCAGCATGGCCAAGAATTTGACCAAGATAGACCTTTCTTATAATGATCTAACAGGTGGGATTAGTTTCACTAACTGGATAGATCTTTCGAATCTTTTTAACCTTGACTTGCGTTCCAATTCGCTTAATGCGAGTATTCCAGTCTCTTTGTTTTCCCTTCCCTCATTGCAGAAATTACACAACTTTCCAACAATCGATTTTCTGGTCTACTCAATGAATTTTACAAAAGTTATTTTAATATAATGGATACCCTTGATTGAGTTCCAACAAATTGGAAGGGCCTTATTCTGTCTTTGAACTTCAAGACCTTAATGCTATGTTTGGAAGTTTGGAGAGAGAGGAGAGTAGAGGTGAATAATTATCCTTCTTCTTGTTTGGATGTTTTTAAAATTAAGTAAGAGGGAGGAAAATAATTGCTTTTTCATAGTTTGTAATTTTGTTAATATAGTAAGGGTAAATTTGGTAATTCATTTGGTCAAGCATTTCTATATTCTACCCTCTCCAAATCTCTCCAATTTGGGGGAATTAAAAATGAAGGGTTAGAAGTAGTTAGAACCCCTCCAAACTCCTCCAATTCCCTTCCACTCATTTAAAAAACATCCAAATAAGGTAATTTAACTTACTCTCCCTCCCTCTACTCTACTCCTCTCTATTCCCCACCCATTCAAACAAGCTATAAGTTTCTGTCACTTTCTTCAAAAAACTTTAATCGCTCCTTGCAGCTTAATAAGATTCAAAATTGAGAAATCTTTTCCATCTTGATCCTTCGTACATAAGCTTGTTGATTGAATATTATGGAAATAATTCTTCTTTGTTGCCGTCCTTTCCCCAAATTACCACATTAAAATTATCTTCATGCAAGTTGAAAGTATTTCCTGATTTCTTGAGAAATCAATCCAAATTAACCATTCTAGACCTTTCAAATGACCAGATTCAGCAAGGGAGTCCTAAATGGATCTGGAAACTTAGTAATCTTCTTTACTTAAATCTCTCTTAAAACCATTTGCAGATGACCCTTAAAGGACCTTTACTCAATCTTTCTAGTTTGAGTGTCCTAGACTTGGTTCTAACCAGCTTGAGGGGGAACTTGTGGTTCCCCCACCATTTGCCACATACTTGGATTTCTTGAGGAATAACTTCAACTCTGCCATACCAGCTAGCATTGGTCACTCCCTTTTGCTTATTCTTCTCTCTTTCAAACAATAAATTCCGTGGGGGTAACCCTCTTTCATTATGCGGCACTACATATCTTCAAATTCTTGATTTGTCATATAATACTTTGAATGGCACAATTCCCCAATGCTTGATTGGGATGAGCAATACTCTAAAGGTGTTACATTTGAAGAGAAACAAACTTTTTTTTTTTGGATAGTCAATACTAGTGAACTTTCATTAATTGAGGGATAAACCCAAATTTGCTACATCCATATAGATCTGTGCTGAAATCATTAGGGGAGTATCCTCCACCCAAATTAAGCTATCTAGAACATTACAAGCATGCTTTGCAAGCATATGAGTTGCCACATTACAGCTTCTATGAACATGTTGGGTCTGCCATGACTTGAAAGCTTGTAGCTTGTATTTCACCCCTTCCATTACTTTCTGAATTGAGGATAGGGTACGCTGGGGGTCTGAGTTCGCAAGGACACTCCATAGAATCTTTGAGTCTCCTTCGATGACAATTTCATTAAGGCCAAGGTCCCCTGCTAACGTAATTCCCTCCTTCGCTGCCATCGCCTCTGCTTCCAAAGGCCCCAAAGGAAAGGGGAGCTTTATGCTCATTGCCCCCATCAAGCAGCCTTCTTCATTTCTAACTACTACCCCTCACTTTACAATTGCCTGCCTCTTTAAAAACTGTTGTATCAACATTAACTTTATACCAACCGGCTTCTGGAGGGTGCCGTTGGGATCTAAGCCGAGGGGGCTATTTGGGAATGGTTGATGACAGGACTGACGAACTCAGGCCCATTAACGAAGTCAACGATACTGAAGAACTTCCCTAGACGAGCAAAGACTCCTACATCACTGACGAAGACAAAATCCACCATTCAATGCAGGGCAGTTACAAAGCCAACTGATAGGCCACAATCTGAATGACCCCTTGTGATTAAACCAATTAATTAATTAGCCAAGTTATTAATTAATCAATTTATCATGCAATTGCGTGGAAGCACAAAAAAATCACCAAAAACTAAATATGCAATGGAAATTAAATAACACGGTGATTTGTTTACGAATGGGGAAAACTCTAACGGCAAAAACCCCACCGGGTGATTTTCAGGTCACCACTCCCGAAACTCCACTATTATCAAATCAAGCGGTTACAAGTAAAGGAATCTCAAGTACCTTATCAGCCTATAGTTGAACCCTTACCCCAATACCCAATTGGACTTGATCTGTAGTGATAATTTCCACCTTTGATGCACGGCTCCCAAGTACGTGACTAACCAATGCGCAGATCTCAGTACGCGACTTCAAACACCAACTAGGAAGGAGAGGTTGGCTGCAAAGTTCTTTAGTTCATCCTATACGATGAAGATCAAGAAGATGCTTGGTTACAAAACCCTATGGTGCAAATGCACAGCAACTTCTTCAAAGAAGATGAACTAGGTCAAGAACTTCGTCTTTTGATCACAATTTGCTTGAACAGAGATTGCTCAATGCTTTTGCAACTTGTGTACAATTTGACGGCTCTTAAAACAATCCTTTTATATGTTTAGGGTTAGAAGAAAAGAAGGCCCAAAAGCATATTCACGGATCCCAAGGAAATCAGATCAGAAAATATGATTTTGTAATTCTCGACAGATAGTAGGTGTCGAGGTAGCTATCGAGCAGGTGTCGAGAATTAATGAACTTGCACTTCAGCTTGCTTTTTCTTGGACAGACTTGATGACTTCAACACTTGATCTTGAAACCTTGTTTCTTGAAGTATTAAAAACACCTAGAACTACCCAATTACAAGTAGAGTGCGTTTTGTCAAAAAGATTAGCCAATTTATATAAATAAGTGATATATGTTCTTAACAAGTGAACACACATATATCCTAACAATCTCTCCCTTTGGCAATCCATGACAAAACCACAACAAACAAATGAACATATGAAAGAAGTCATAAATCACTCAACTCATATTCACTTGTTGAATACAATAAAATCTATCCTAACACAAACTTTTGAAAAATTTTGCAAGAAGAGAGTTTATGACAAGTAGACTTTGACAACCTGTATTTTTGAAACACTTTAAACAAAACTCATCAAGACATCTTGTGTGAAACAGAAATAAATAGATTGCATACAAGTATAAAGAACATGTGTATAAAGATAGAGAAGAAACAACACATGAAGAGAGAGGTGAAAGAAACATACATCCACATATATAGAAAAATAAGTATAATGTATGTAAAACTGGTCAAAAGACCCCATATACAAGATCAATGGATCTATAAAGAATAGAAAAGAAAAGATATATCAAAACCTCACTACATCCGTAAAAAATATCAACACTCTCCCTATCAAAATGTCCTATACTAACTCTCCCCCTAAGATAACTACTCTTATAACCCAAAACTACTTCCCCTTTTTGTCACGAGTGACAAAGGGTAGAGTGTCATGTAGACATCTCATCAGTAGAGCTAGCATCTCCATCATCATCATCCGAAGCATCATCATCATCATCATCATCATCCTCCTCAGAGTCAGAAGCCGCTGGAGGAGGTGGTGAAGGAGTAGCCTCTGAAGCAAAACCACCCATGGTGGCTTGCCGTCGTGCAATACAACCAACATGAACATTCACCTGATACAATTCAGCGGAGAGTGTATCAAGGCGAGTGTCCATGCACTGCAGCTACGCCATAATGTCTCTAAGAGATACATCGCCAGTAGAGGAAGAAGGTACAGATGTAGATGGAGCTGATCTGGATGGAGTTAAACGGGAGGGAGGAGTGGAATCCGTCTGTCGCGACCTAAATTGAGCCTCACTACGTTTTACAGTAGCGACATCTATGGCATAGATGTGAGTGAAGTGGTCGGACACTGGAAAAGGGATAGAAAAATGGTGTAAGATCCTCGTGATAGCGGAAGGAAAGATGAGCTTATCACGGGACGCCAAATCTAGATGGACATCTATGATAGAAAGGATGAAATGAGAAGGAAAATCTATAGTAAGATGCTCTAGAAGTGATAACAAAAATCGAGCACGAGGCTTTGTGATAGAGTTGTAGTGAGAGAGTGGATGGAGTACAAAGGTCATCACCATGTTTAAGAATCTAGGACCTTTAGCAAAAGGCCTACATGATGTGTACTAATGCTCACCCCAATCAGCAGGACGCTGACAAAAGGCAGAGATGAGCTCATCTTTGGACACAGTCCGCAGACGCTCACAGGAAGGATAGTTAGGAAAATCTATCCTAGGAACCCTAAGTACATCCGCAATTAGCTGTGGTGTAACAGGGATGCGCGTACCTCGAACGCAAGTGAAAAAGAGAGGTAATGAACGATCAATCCTGTGCATGTTGGAGTAAAACTCCTGAATGAGCACGAGAGGACAAGTGACCGGGACGTCACACAGTGACTTCCATCCCCTACTGTGAATGACAGAGGGAAGGTCAGTGTCGGCGAAGTCCGCCGAAATGACTTGGCGTTCCGAATGAACACCTCGTCTAGAAAAGTTCTCAGAAAATGCCTTGTGGGCATCTCCATCACGGAACCGAAGGTTAAGAGGAGCAGAATTAGAAGAAGAGGAAGCTCCAGAACGTAGAGGGTTTCGAGCCGGAGTGGATTTATGTTTGGGTGCCATAGACACTACTAATGTAAAAGAATGAGAAAGAGATAGAGAGGGAGACAATCAGAAAAGTCCCAAAACAGTTCATATATATCAGATATATTGAACAACAAGTACGTATGCATGGGAATGCATGAACATGTGACATGCAAAGAAAAAAAACATCATGGGCTCAGCCCAATCCAATCTTAGTAGCACACAAACATAGAACACACATCTACATGCATGTAAATACCATTCTAATGCACATGAAATGCAATGTATGACATTTTGAAAACATTTGATTGCAAACCCAACCCAAAATTTGAAGAAAAACTCATCAATTTTGAAAAACCCCAAAAATTTCCAAAAATCCCAAAACTTAGGTTTCAAAACATGAAATGCATGAAAAAGGAAGGGAAAGATGATCTTACCAAGTGATTGAAGCAAGGGAAGACCGAAAATGAAGAGGGTTTGAAGATTTGAGTAAGAGAAAAGTGGTTGGGAGATGAAAAGCCTTCGGACAGATCGAGAGAAATCGAGAGAATGAGAGAAAAATCGTGACAAGGCCTTATATAGACATCTCAGTAAATCTCGACAGTTGAGGTGTTGAGAGGTATCGAGGAAGGTGTCGAGGAAGGTGTCGAGGATTTGGCCTTCGATAGCTTCAGGTGTTGAGAGGTGTTGAGGTATAAGACCAATTTCAAAGATCAGAAGCTCGATCGATCGACAAGGTATCGAGAAGACAGAAGATTTCTCGATCGATCCACCAGGTATCGAGACAGGTGTCGAGATTGCGATTAGAAAAGGCTTGAGAAGCTCGACAGATGACCAAGTATCAAGGAGGTGTCGAGCCATCAGTTAAAAGTAGTTTTTTGAGAAAAGAAAAACACAGACATGAATGCAATCCATCATACACCTCAACCAAAGATCCAATCAACATTTTAAGCTCTTAAAAACATCTCTCAATTAAGAAATTTAAGCACATGGATCCTCAAAAACACACACACACACTAAACAAGTCTAACCAATTTTATATTTCAAAAACAAGTCAAGACAGTTTAGTGAGCATACATTAGCATGTGTAAAACACTTGTGATGACCAAATCACATTGCACCTGCACATGTATCAAAAGTAGCAAAGAATGTTGCGTGTTGCGTGTGAAAAACATCACAAAATTGCATATGTGTATACATATTATGACGATCTGAGATATAAGAATATAACTTTAACTCACACACAATCATAACTGTTTGATGGGGACTATCACCTTTGAGGTACATCCTATGACTCCCACATCTCCTAGAAAACACGCTTGCAATCATATTTAAAGCATTTTAATCTTTTAGCTTTATATTTTCTTTGCATATTTTCTTTTGAGCATATCATGCATGGGCATAAAAAGAGAGAGAAGAAATACCCAACATGTTAAGCATAGACATTGCACTTTTGCTATGCCGAAGCATACGGATGTCTTTGACACTGCACTTTTGCTATGTCGAAGTATACATATGTCTATGACACTGCACTTTTGCTATGCCGAAGCATACAGGTGTCATACTATGATTGGCGGGCAACAGTGGTGAGATGGTCATTTATGCCTTTCTCTTAGGATTTTCTAGTCCTACCCTTCAAAAAGAGTGATATGAGTGTTAAGTTTAAGAGATAACTTAATCTTACTCATCACAAATAAGAGCCACAAAGCTCACTTGCTTAGTTATGCATAGAGATACTCATCTAAGCTACAAGAGATACAAAGTTTAGAAAACTTTGTTTCATTAGCCATCCAAGGTACACAAATAACAAAGTACACAAAACACACACTGTTTTTATATTTTTCTGATTTTTCAATTTTTTTTTATATCAAAAACAAAATAAACAAAACTGAAAATAAACAAACAAAAACATGTTATCAAAGCAAAGCAAAAACTGGACTGACTCAGCAAAAAAAACAAAACACACAAGCAATGCAACAAACAAGAAAAACAAGAAGGGAAAAGAAAGTGATGAAATCACTTAGAGTCCTTTTTCTTCCACACCTTGGAAGAACCTTTCCTTTTATTGAACCCTTGAACCGGCGGTGAGGGGGAAGAATTGAGATCGTTCAAGTTTGAAAGGAACATGAGGGCTTTTAGAAGATCTCCAAGAGGAGCAAGAGAGGATTGAAGTTGATTTTGGCTTCCAGATGCTATCATGCCATTGCTTTGTTGAGTGGCTAATCACTTATAGCAATTGGTCGAGTATGACTAGTAGCTCTACAATGATGACAAAAATGTTGCTTCTTTTGTTTAGGCTTTTGAGAGTTAGCCTTCTTAGCCCTAGGGTTTTTAGCATCTTTCTTATCTTGCTTAGGGGGTGCTCCTAAGGTAGATTCACTCTTGTCTAGGTTCTCACTAGCTAATTCAGTTTTAACCTCAGTGTTCTTAATTTCAGTGTTATTAGCAGGAGAAACAAAAACAGTATTGCTAGTAGAAGCAGTATTAGAGAAAGAAAGACCATACCCCAAGCTAGTTCAATCCGAAGCAGATTTCTGATTGCTAAGCATCTCATCAAGCTTTGCACTTGAAGTCCTCTCTAGTTGAGCTCTGACTTGAAACAGCTCCGCTTCAAGTTTCTTAGTCTTCTCAGCCAAAAAGTTGTTCTCAAATCTCAGTGCTCCAATAGTTTGATTTGCCTCATCAAACTTTGTGGACAACTCTTCACGATCAAGTTCCACCTCACTGAGCTTCTTGGTGGCCAGCTTATATAATTTCTCATGCTTTTCAGAAAGCTTGTAAAGCTTCTCATAGGCTGAATGGATATCATCTTGATCATCCATCTTCTCAAATTTGGACTCCACCAGTTCTTCTTCTTCATCAACTTCTTCAATAATCCCTTCAGTAGGATTGACTGTGGTAGTGAAGGCATTTAAGATTCCGTTATCCTCATTGTCGGAATCATTTTCAGGCTCAGTGTCACTTAGGGTTGCAGCAAGTGCCTTGCTTTTTCCAATGCTTTTGAGATATGTAGGACACTCATGTTTCATGTGTCCGAACCCATGACACCCAAAGCACTTTGGTCCTGCGGGAACAGTGTACTGACCACCCTCCTTAGCATCCTTCTTCCCTTTGTCTTGGCTTTTAAACTGAGAAGAACTGGACTGCCTGCGGTCCTTGTCAAAGTTCCTTCCATTGGCATTCTTCATAAACTTCTTGAACTGCCGGGTAATGTAGGACTTCATCTTGGAATCTTCATCATCGGAAGACTCATTTGTATCACTGCTCTTTGCCTTCAAGGCCATGCTTTTGCCTTTACTTGACTTGCCAATCCTAGATAACCCTATCTCATAGGTTTGCAAGTTTCCAACCAGCTCAGTTAAAGGAATCTTGTCAATGTCCTTTGATTCCTCTATCGCCGTAATCTTGGCATGGAATCTCTCAGGTAAAGATCTGAGCACCTTTCTTACAATCTTGGGTTCAGGGATGGTTTCCCTAAGATTGAAGGCTGAGTTCACTATGTCCTTGAGCTTGGCATAGAACTCATCAAACGACTCATCCTCCTCCATCTTAATTTCTTCAAAGCTTGTAGTGAGCCTCTGAAGTTTTGAATCTTTGACAGCCTTTGTTCCTTCATAGGTTGTCTAGAGGATGGTCCAAGCCTCCTTAGCAGTTTTAGTTGATGATATCTTCTTGAACTCCTCATTGGTGACTGCGCTAAATAGGGTATTTAGCGATCTGCTGTTGAAGTTGGCCGCCTTGATCTTAGCATCATCCCAATCGGCCGGTTCTTCTTTTGGCTTAGTCCAACCAATCTCTACAGCTTGCCACACCTTCTTATCTAAAGACTGCAAGAAAGCTCTCCTGCGTACTTTCCAGTATGCATAATTAGTGCCATCGAATAAAGGAGGTATGATTAATGACTGTCCTCTATCCATGACAAACAGGGGTCAATGGATCAACACAGCAAAGATTAAACCTAATCAGAGTGTGCCTGCTCTGATACCACTTGATAGGCCACAATATGAATGATCCTTTGTAATTAAACCAATTAATTAATTAGCTAAGTTATTAATTAATCAATTTATCATGTAATTGTGTGGAAGCACAAACAAATCACCAAAAACTAAATATGCAGCGAAAATTAAATAACACGGTGATTTGTTTACGAATGGGAAAAACTCTAACGGCAAAAACCCTACCGGGTGATTTTCAGGTCACCGCTCCCGAAACTCTACTATTATCAAATCAAGTGGTTACAAGTAAAGGAATCCCAAGTACCTTACCAACCTACAGTTGAACCCTTACCCCAATTCCCAATTGGACTTGATCTGTAGTGACAATTTTCACCTTTGATGCACGGCTTCCAAGTACGTGACTAACCAATACGCGGATCCCAGTACGCGACTTCAAACACCAACTAGGAAGGAGAGGTTGGCTGCAAAGTTCTTTAGTTCATCCTATACGATGAAGATCAGGAAGATGCTTGGTTACAAAATCCTATGGTGCAAATACACAGCAACTTCTTCAGAGAAGATGAACTAGGTCAAGAACTTCATCTTTTGATCACAATTTGCTTGAACAGAGATTGCTCAATACTTTTGCAACTTGTGTACAATTTGACGGTTCTTAAAACAATCCTTTTATATGTTTAGGGTTAGAAGAAAATAAGGCCTAAAAGCATATTCACGGATCCCAAGGAAATCAGATCAGAAAATCTGATTTTGTAATTCTCGACAGATAGCAGGTGTCGAGGTAGCTATCGAGTAGGTGTGGAGAATTAATGAACTTGCACTTCAGCTTGCTTTTTCTTGGACAGACTTGATGACTTCAATATTTGATCTTGAAACCTTGTTTCTTGAAGTATTAAAAACACCTAGAACTACCCAATTACACGTAGAGTGCGTTTTGTCAAAAGGATTAGCCAATTTATATAAATAAGTGACATATGTTCTTAACAAGTGAACACACATATGTCTTAATACTAACTGTATGAACCGTTGGAGCTCATTAAGGGCCATTACACAACACCAAGTGTTACTAAAGGGAGCATTTAGACCCCCATAACTGCTCCAACAGCTAGAAGCCCTAAGAATGTATATAAAGACCACACGTCGCCAAGCCAAAGGTACATACACACAGAAAATAGATAGCAATTCTTTTTATCTTGATATACTGCATTTTTGTCCAAAGATATCCATATACTGACTTTGGCATTGGGGGCGCTGTACAGGCACTACACCAATGACCATCTTTAGAGCTGCATTCACGCAGGTTGAAGGGTACTTCCATCTGACTACCTTGATTGATGAATTTACGCTTCATCAGTTTGGCGCCGTCTGTGGGGAACTTTCTGTGATATTTTCGTGTTTACATACGAAAACATTGCTTCCAAAATCTCTATATTCAGATGGAATCTAACCCAGACTCTGTAGCCTTGGCTCAGCAAGTCCAAGCCATTGCGGCCACTGTGGAAGAACTTACTAGACAAAACCAAGAAATGAAGCTACGACTCCAACAGGAAGAGAATCAATCAAAGGGTAACTTAGAGGATGAGGAAGATAGTCATAGAAGGAGCAATCCACACAGACTCAACACTCCTGACGAGCAGAATTCAGATCTTCAGCGAGAAATGAGGAAAGAGATGGACGAGTTAAGAAATGCTATCAAGGAGAAAATGGACCGAAGCGTAGATAGAATGGTCAAAGCCACGAATTCCCCGTTCACAGTAGCCGTCTTAGAATGCCCCGTACCAACGAAATTTCGCCTTCCTCAAATTGAGTCGTTTGACGGGCTCAAAGACCCTCAGGATCATCTCAACACCTTCAAGACAACACTGGGCCTCCAGCAGCCCCCTGACGAGATACTATGTCATTCCTTCCCTACCACTCTAAAAGGAGCTGCAAGAGAATGGTTTACCAAGCTACCAACGTCGTCCATTGACAACTTCGACCAATTGAGCAACGCCTTCTTACGACACTTCATTGGGGGACAGCATCCCAAGAGGCCAACAGATTACTTGCTCATAATCAGGCAGGGAGAAAAGGAAACCCTGAGGTCATACGTTAAGCGTTTCACTTGGGAGACCCTAGAGGTGGACGAGGCTGATGATAAGGTACAGCTGGCGACTTTCAAAGCAGGGTTAAAATCCAGAGATCTCATGGCTTCGCTCGCAAAAAATCCCCTAAGAACGATGGCAGAAATGCTCCTCAAAGCACAGAAGTACATAAATGCTGAAGACGCGCTAGCAGCCATAAAGGATACAGCAAGGTCAGGAGACAAAGGAAGGAAGGAGGACGAACGAAGGGGACAAAAAAGGGAGCGCCCAGATCATTGGGCCATTGACGGTAATAGAAGGAGAGATGATAAAAATTCCCGTACGGTAAGATTTACCCTTTTGATTATGCCCGTTGACAAAATTTTAACGCAGACTAAGGATGAGCATTTCCTCAAATGGCCAAGGCCATTGCATTCCTCCCCCAACATTCGAGACAAGAATAAGCACTGCCATTTTCACAAGGATCATGGTCATTACATTGAGGATTGTCGGGACCTTAAAGAGCAAATAGAAGAGCTGATAAAGAAAGGAAAACTGCAAAGATATGTGAAGAAAGGGGAATTTAACAGATTCAAGGACAATAATAGAATTCAGAAGGAGCCTTTGCCTAGAGATAAAGGTAACACCCCCCAGCCTTCCCAAGATATTATTGGGGAGATTAATACCATAGCAGGAGGACCATTCCTAGGAGGGTCATTCAAGTCCCTCAGAAAAGCATGTCAAAAGCAAGTGAACAACGTTTACATGATATCTCCGTCCAAACAACGACGAACGGACCAGGATATGTCTTTCAATGAGGCAGATGCCAGACGGGTGAAGCAGCCTCACAATGACCCTTTGGTAATAGCACTGACTATTGAAGGATTTAATACTAAAAGGGTCCTCGTAGACAACGGTAGCTCCGCAGATATCATCTACCTCCCTGCATTCCAACAGTTGAAGTTGGATCCAAAAAGACTGCACTCATTTGACTCACCTCTCGTTAGTTTTAGTGGAAGATAGTAATGTTGACGGTAACAGTAGAGACATACCCAAAGCAATTAATCCGGCAGATAGACTTCTTAGCGGTAGATTGCCCCTTATCTTACGACGTGATTATTGGAAGGCCCTCACTCAACAAATGGAAGGCAGCCACGTCTACCAATTGCCTGAAGGTGAAGTTCCCCACAGATAATGGGGTCGGAGAGGTAAAAGGGGATCAGATCTTAACTAGACAATGCTACCAGGCCGTCGTGGTTGCAAAGGAAAACCACACCTGGATGATTGAAGAGAAAGGGGGAGACAAAATGGAAGCCTTGGAAATAGTGGCACTAGACGAAGGAGATGCAACCAAGACAGCGAAGATAGGGACGTCGTTAAGCCCCGAAATGAAATCACGGCTCGTTCACTTCTTAAAAGAAAATCAAGATGTCTTCGCCTGGAATCACGAGGACATGCTAGGTATATCCTCAGAAATCATTCAGCACCAGTTGAACGTGGATCCAGAAAGGAAGTCCGTCAAGCAAAAGCGAAGAGTCTTCGCTCCAGAACGGGATCAGGCGGTCACAGACGAAGTTACCAAGTTGTTGACGGCAGGGTTCATTCGGGAAGTATACTACCCTGAGTGGCTTGCCAACATCGTCCTTGTGAAGAAAGCAAATGGGAAATGGAAAATGTGTGTGGACTTCACGAACCTAAATAAAGGATAGTTTCCCCCTGCCAAGAATAGACCAGCTCGTAGATTCCACCGCTGGACATAAGCTATTGACGTTCATGGACGCATTCTCAGGATATAACTAGATAAGAATGGCTGAGGAAGATCAAGAGAAGACTGCTTTCATCACAAGCCAGGGGCTCTATTGTTATAAGGTAATGCCTTTTGGATTAAAGAATGCAGGAGCCACTTACTAGAGATTAGTGAACAAAATGTTTAGCAAATAGATCGGCAGGAATATGGAAGTGTACGTTGATGACATGCTCGTCAAGAGTAAGAAAAAGTTCGCCCACCTGGACGACTTGAAGGAGACGTTCGTCACCCTTAAACAGTACTAGATGAAGTTGAATCCCAACAAATGTGTCTTTGGTGTAACCTCAAGAAAATTCCTGGGGTTCATGGTGTCCTAAAGGGGAATAGAAGCAAACCAGGAGAAAGTGCAGGCCATAGTCGACATGGCATCACTAAGGACCGTCAAGGAAGTTCAAAAGCTCACGGGAAGAATTGTAGCTCTTAATAGGTTCGTCTCTAGAGTAACAGACAAATGCCTCCCCTTCTTCAAGACTTTGAAACAGGCATTTGAGTGGACAGACGAATGCAAAGCAGCATTTCAGGAACTAAAATGTTACCTGAGCAACCTACCCCTCTTGAGTCCTTCAAAAGAGGGGGAAAACCTATACTTGTACCTGGCGGTATCAAACACAACCGTGAATGCAGCATTGATTCGAGAGGAAGACAAGAAGCAGCTCCCAGTATACTACGTTAGCCAAACTTTCCAAGGAGCTGAGTCCAAGTATCCGAAAATTGAGAAGATTGCATTTGCATTAATAGTTGCCTCATGAAAACTGAGACAGTACTTTCAGGCAAACCCAATCCTGGTGATGACGGACCAACCTATCAAGAAGTCAATGAGCAAACCTGAAGCAGCTGGAAGAATGGTCCAGTGGGCAATTGAACTTAGCCAATTCGACATTGAATACCACCCAAGAACAGCTATTAAAGCACAAGCCTTGGTGGACTTTATTGCCGAGTTCACTGCCCCGGACGAGGATAATCTCACTGACGAGGCTAAGAAATGGATGATACAGACTGATGGTTCGTCAGCCCAAAAGAGGGGAGGAGTAGGGGTTGTTATAATTACCCCAGACGGAGAAATGTTAAAGTATGGAGTTCAGCTGAAATTTTCGGCCACCAACAATGAGGCTGAATACGAAGGAATCTTGACGGGATTAAGACTCAGAAAGGCGTTGGAGGCTAAGAACTTATTAGTCCAAAGCGATTCAAAACTGGTAATTGGACAGATCAAGGGAGAGTACGAGGCAAAGGAAGAGAGAATGCAGAAGTACCTCAAGCTGACGAAACATCTGGCTCGGGGATTCGATGAAGTGGAGTTTACGCAGATACCCAGAAGCCAGAATATGAGGGCAGACGAAGTTTCAAAGATGGCATCGTCAGAAGAAGCGACGACCAACACTGATGTGATGATAGAAACCCATAAAAACCCCAGCATTGAAGAAATTCCAACTTTCACAATTCAGAGCACAAACAGCTGGATGACACCCATCATGTCCTTCCTCTAGAACGGGCACCTACCCCTGAATACTAACGAGGCCAGGAAGATCAAGAAGAGGGCAGCCAGATTCACTATCCTCAACGACATCCTATACAAGAGGGGCTTCTCCATGCCTTACTTGAAGTGTGTTGACGAAGAAAAGGCTAAGTACATCTTGGAAGAGATACATGAGGGAATTTGTGGGGACCATGCTGGCCCCAGATCCCTGGTAAGTAAGATCATTCGAACAGGTTATTTCTGGCCTACTATGCAGGTGGACGCAATAGAGTTTGTCAAGAAGTGCGACAAATGTCAGTAGTTCGGGAATGTCCAACGACTTCCAGCAGAGAAACTAACGACTATCACATCTCCGTGGCCATTTGCACAATGGGGAAATGACATCGTTGGTCCCATGCCTATAGGTAAAGGTCAGGTAAAATTCCTACTTGTTGCTATTGATTACTTTACGAAATGGGTTGAAGCAGAGCCACTGGCAACCATCACTGAAGCTAGAATTCAAAGTTTTGTGTGGAAGAATATAATTTGCAGATTCGAGATTCCAAGGACCATCATATCTGATAACGGACGACAGTTCGACAGCCAAGGCTTCAGAAGCTTCTGCTCGGGGCTGGGCATTAAGAACCAGTTCTCGTCTCTAGGACATCCACAAGCGAATGGACAGACGGAGGTGACGAACCAGACTTTACTTAAGATCATAAAAACGAATCTAGACGACGCAAAGGGTGCCTGGCCAGAAGAGTTGCCCAATGTCTTGTGGGCATACAAAACCACAGCGAGAACCCCGATGGGAGAGACCCCCTTCAGACTCACCTATGGCACAGAAGTAGTGATCCCGGTCGAGATAGGGGTATCCAGCACCAGACAAGAAGTCTTTAGTGAGGAATCCAATGATGACAGTTTGCGACAAAATCTGGACTGTCTAGACAAAGTAAGGGACATAGCCTACAGCAGAATGGCAAAGTACCAGCAGAAGATGACCAGCTATTACAACAAAAGGGTAAAACTCAGGCGGCTTGCCGTTGGTGTCCTCGTCCTACGAAAAGTAACCCTGGCGACCAAAGATCCTGCTCAGGGAAAGTTCAGCCCCACTTGGGAAGGACCTTATAGAGTTATCCGTTACTCTAGACAGGGTAGCTATCACTTGGAAACCTTGGACGGACAGAGACTCCCGAGGCCATGGAACATTGAACACTTGAAGAAATACCATCAATAGACGTAGCAGTTATATGTATTCATTATTGAAGATTAATAAAGAATGTATTCAGCTAACATGTCTCTATGAGTAAGTCTATCCAATAAAAAGCCAAAAGATGGCTAAATGGCAAGATTCCGCCCTGACGGATGTAAGCTACAACTGACGATGACAAGATCCTTGAAAAAAAGGTGTAAGTCATAAAATGGCCAAAGATGGCTAAGTGGCAAGATTCCGCCCTGACAGATGTAAACTACTGACGATGACAAGATCCTTGAAAAAAGGGTGTAAGTCATAAAATGGCCAAAGATGGCAAAGTGGCAAGATTCCGCCCTGACGGATGTAAGCTACTGACGATGACAAGATCCTTGAAGAAAAAAAGGTGTAAGTCATAAAATGGCCAGAGATGGCTAAGTGGCAAGATTCCGCCCCGACGGATGTAAGCTACTGACGATGACAAGATCCTTGAAAAAATAAAAGGTGTAAGTCATAAAATGGCCAGAGATGGCTAAGTGGCAAGATTCCGCCCTGACAGATGTAAGCTACTGACGATGACAAGATCCTTGAAAAAAGGTCTAAATCATTAAAAGGCCAAAGAGGGCTAAATGACAAGATTCCGCCTTGACAGATGTAAGCTACTGACGATGACAAGATCCTTGAAAAAAAGGTGCAAGTCATAAAAATCCAAAAATAACTAAGTGGCGAGATTCCGCTCTGACGGATGTAATCTATTGACGGATGTAAGCGTGTATATAAGTGACTGACGGGAGTTATTCCTAAAAGGATATATCCCACAAGTACAAAAAATAATAATATACCGGTGAAGAAAAGGGGAAATAAGAGCTTCACCAAGCTCACCACATGGGCAATTAAAGCATGCAAATCACAAAGACAGGTAAATGCAAGAAGTAAATTAGAACCAAAAGCAAACAGGCAAGTTACCATTGTTTTTACAAACCCATAAACGCTGGGTTAATATATATTGTTCCTAAAATAGATGAAAGAAAAAGTGCCTCAAAATAAGATTTACAAAAAAGCCACGACGGGCAATAACCAAAAGACAAAAAGAAATAGTTCTTTTAACACAAGTAACAGGTTCAGGCGTCAGATACTGGAGGGGCGTCACCAGCAGGAGCATCGTCAGCAGGGGCATTCTTTGGAGCGTCACCCACAAGATCCACGGATTGAGCAGCTTCGTCAACAACCATCTCTTTATCCACCTCTTCCAAGTCCAGGCTTTTCATGTCAACGCCAGTTGGATGCTTGACCAGGTATCTTCGTCGTAAAAGCTCGAAGCCTTTGAAGTACCAGCTAAAGAGTACAGTATTGTACTCGTCAGTGGTTTGAAAAGCCTCGACAGACCTGGCTACAATTGTCTTAAGCGATTCCTTGGCGCTTTGAAGCTGCTCATCCTTTTCCAGGTTCAACTGGCGCTCGACTTTAAGATCATCACCCATGGCCTTAACCTTCTCCTTCAGGGTAGTAGTTTCGTCCATTGAATCAATGAGGTTCTTCTTCAGCTTAGAATTTTCGCCCTTCACAGCCTGCACCTTTGATGCAAGAGATGCCAGTTTGGCCTCTTGAGTGAGAAACTTAGAAGCAATGTGCAAGCTTTCTCCCAGCACCTAAAAAGAAGTACCGAATCGTCAGTAAAAAAAAAAAAAAAAAAAGGGAGAAAAAGGGGGGGTTGCTTATGAAAGAAGTAGGAACACTATACCTGAACAAGCTTGTGGACGTGGCCACCAGCGACGATGTTAAATGGAACCCCAGAGAAAACCCTCAACTCGTCAGCCGTCACGACGCTATGGGCCCTTTCAACGGCCAGCCTCTCATCCCCCCAGATAGTGGACGAACGAGAATCCACTTTCTCCTTCTCCTTCTCCAACAGGCGTGGCCTCTTAGAGACGGGCGTCGGGAGCTCTTCAACCGAAGTAGAAGGAGAAGCGGTCCTCGTCGTCTCAGTGTCGGAGATAAGGGGAGTGACGGAGGCCGTTGGAGTAACAGAAGGACCCCTCCCGATCACATGCACAATCTTTTTTCCTATGCTCGACAAGGGTTCGTCTTTCTTTGCCTTCATCTTTGCATACATGTCCTTATTAAATTTGGACGTCATCTCTGTCAAAAGAAGAACGTTAGTCCCAAAGAAAGACACATAAGAAAGAAAGGTGAAAAAAAAAAGAAGGTCGACACTGACGAATCTAGCACTCACTCTTTTTTCCTTCTATGTCAAGGCGAAGGCAGAAGGTTCGGGCCCGAGGCAGTAAAAGGCAAGAGTCCTGGGATCAACGAGATCGTCCCAACTCTCAATTGTCTGAGCGTATTCAATGGCCTTCTGCACCCGCTCTCTGTACCTGCTCTTGAGCTTCGGTCGTTTCTTAACTGTACAAAAAAAAAAAATATATATATATATATATTTTTCAGCAGCCATAATGGTAAGTGCAACAGAATTCAAGAGACGAAGAGAAATATTGACGCACCTAAAGTCGAGGTTTTCCACTAACGACGCAACCTTGGGAGATCACCCCAAACCTCGCCAGAGGGTGTCTCAAAATCGTCCCCAGACACAAAGAAAAATCTGTACTTCCAGTACCTGAAAGAGGACGGTAAACCCTTGACGACCCTAGTTCTTCTTTCCCAGGGCACCAATTCATAGTACCCATGCTCTTTAGACGCTTTTAGACGGTAAAGATAAACAAGCTTGTCAACCCTGAGCATGTCACCGTCATTAGCGGCCAACCAAATCCCCATACAACTCACCAGAATCCTCCATGAGTTGGGCATAAGCTGCCCGGGAGAAATACCAAAACGGTCCAAAAGCTCCATAGGAAAAGGATGGACTGGAAACCTCAATCCACAGATGAAGGCAGATTCGTAGAAACAAACCTCCCCGGGAAAGAAGTGACAGGCCCGATCTCCCTCACCAGGTAGACGAACCCTAACCCGATTTGGGAACTGGAATCTATCCTTAAATCTACCCAGTATATCGGCGTCCAACCCACACTCTTCCTCAATAGCATAAAAAGCCCTAACCTCTCGGGGATTAGAAAGGGCCGTATCCTCCTCCATTGGGTTACCGCTAGACAATAACCCAGTCTCGAGCTCGCTGGACCTAATCTCTGATATTTTCCTACCATTTTTCACCAAATTATCAAACCAATCAATTGACTGACGCAGTAAAGGCAATAAATCAGCCAATACGGCAGTCAAACAACTACCCTCGTAAACAAAATTCTCAAGGTGTGGGAAACTTCCTAACGACCCCCCTAATCGAGCAAAAAGAAATGAAATCGGGGCAAGTTATCCTGACCTCAGAACCACTGACCATGGGAAAACTAGAAAATGCAAAAAGAAAGAAATCTAGAAACCCCGAGACAAAAAAAAAAAAAAAAAAAAAAAAAAAAAAAAAAAAAAAAAAAAAAGAAGAAGAAATGGAAAATCAGAAATCTGCTACAAATGCGTATAGGCAAAACGAAAAGAAGTAGAAAGAGGAGCATACCTCGAAGAAGAAAACTACCACTCTGCGCACCCGTCGGAAGAAGAATTACAGAAGGGAAGGATGGCGAAGAAGACACTCAGAGAAATGATTGAGAATTTTTGAGAAAAGTGAAAGAGGAAAATGAGAAGGAAAGAGATTTAAAAACCAAGGCTTTGGAAACTGAAAAATCAGCGGGAAAACCAATAGTCCCAACATATGGTGCATTAACTTCACCAATCAAGGTATTCCGCGTGGACTATAACCCAGAAAAAGCCGCCACAGAGTATTTAATACGAAACGAAACCCCAAGAGTCACTTACCTTCAGCAAACCTTTCACATTCCATGGCCGTCATTCCTTGACGACCACAGAATCGGGGGGGCAACTGATAGGACTGACGAACTCACATCCCATTAACGAAGTCAACGATACTGACGAACTTCCCTAGACGAGCAAAGACTCCTACATCACTGACGAAGACAAAATCCACCATTCAATGCAGGGCGGTTACAAAGCCAACTGTATGAACCGTTGGAGCTCATTAAGGGCCATTACACAGCACCAAGTGTTACTAAAGGGAGCATTTAGACCCCCATAACTGCTCCAATGGCTAGAAGCCCTAAGAATGTATATAAAGACCACACGTCGCCAAGCAGAAGGTACATATACACAGAAAATAGATAGCAATTCTTTTTATCTTGATATATTCCATTTTTGTCCAAAGATATCCATATACTGACTTTGGCATCGGAGGCGCTGTGGCAGGCACCATATCGGTGACCATCTTTAGAGCTGCACTCACGCAGGCTGAAGGGTACTTCCATCTGACTACCTCGACTGACGAACTTACACTTCATCAGTTGAATTTGAAGTGAAGCCTTGTCTAAATCCCTTAACATACTTGGCCACATCACTGACTACTATCTTCTTAGGCTTGAACTTCCCCTCATGCTTGTATCGGTTTCGGTTACTCCATATGCTCCATGCCATTGTTGCAAACACAACCCAATCTATATCTCTTGCTTCCTCTTTTAACTTCCAAAACACATTAATAAAATCCCTATGATTATTCTTCCACCTAGGAAAGTTGGATCCCAATTCCTTCCAAACCTCAGCAGCAGCCTTGCAATACCATAACACATGGCTCGATGATTCCTTCTCGCCACACCAAGCATATCCATCCCATTTTGACACCTTTCTTCTAGCTAGGCAGTAATTGGTAGGTAGAATATTTTTGCATGCCCTCCAAAGAAAATGCTTAATTTTTCCTGGACATTCAAGCCTCCATATGGACTTCTAGACATCACCCATTCTTGAGGTGTCCGAGCACTATCCATTATCTTTTTTCTCCTTGTTGTCCTTTAACACTTTTAGTGCTACTTCATACGCACTTTTGACAGTGAATATCCCATTGCTTGTCCATGCCCAAATCTTAGAATCATTGGGAAGACTTGGGCTGATTGGAATCCCCAAAATAGTCTCTACTTCAAAAGGAAGAAAAGTATTTCTCACCTTATTGATGTCCCAAGCCTTTCTGTCACTGTCCAGCAAGTGCTCAACCCTTTCCACCATGGACCCCTGACTCTTAGGGCTGATTACCTTAAAGGATTTAGGGGTAGGAATAGGGATGGCAATTTTGCCCCGCCCCACTTAACCCACCCCTCCCCGCTTTGCCCCACGCGGGTTTTCCCCGCCCTGCAAAGGTGGTGGGGCAGGGATGGGTTTAGACTTTTTAGATCCGCCCTGCCTTGCCCCTCCTCGTCCCCGCCCCGCCCCGCCCCGTGTTGCTAAAGGTTATAATTGTAAATTTTTTATACCCTAAAACCCTACTATTTAAACAAATATATCAATATTAGCTTATTTTTTTCTAGCTAATGTGGTTCTCTGCCTTTATTTTCTTATGTGTTATACTATGAGATTATTATTATTATTATTATTTTGGTGTGATTGTCTTGTTAAATACTTGGATATATTATTCAATTTTTTCTAAAAATTGATTTGATTTGATGGGATAAATTTAGTTGTAATTTCAAGTATACTTTTATTAATGAAATAGGTTTCATTAAAAAAATTGTACTAATTATAGGGCAAATTAACAAAAAATAGAGTTTTATGGAATAGGGCGAGGTTTCGCGGGACCCTAAGGGGTAGGGATGGGGTGGGAAAGTTTTTCCTGTCATGCGGGGCAGGGTGGGGATGAGGCAAGACAAAACCATGTGGGGTGGGGACGAAGACCCCATCCTTCGACCCTACCCCGTCCCATTGCCATCCCTAGGTAGGAAGCCATCTATCCCTCCAAACATTTATGCTCCTCCCATTACCAATGCTCCACCTCATTCCTCTTTTCACAATACTTCTGGCTTCCATCAAGCTTTTCCACGTGTAAGAGGGGTTGTTTCCTAATTGAGCTTCCAAAAAGCTTGTGCTCTTGAAGTACTTTGCCTTTAGTACTCTATGCAATAGAGAATCTGGATTTTGGAAGATCCAACACCCTTGTTTAGCTAAAAGCACTAAATTAAAAGCTTTGAGGTCTCTAAAGCCTAGCCCTCCCTCCGCTTTCCTTTGGCACATCTTTTCCCACGAAACCCAAGCCATCTTCCTTTCATTTTCCATCTGCCCCCAACCAAAAGTTTCTAACAATGGAGTTTAGCTTCTTACACAAAGCATCCGGAATCTTAAAACAACTCATCGTGTACGTTGGGGTGGCTTGTGCCACCGCCTTAATGAGTATTTCCTTACCCGCCTTGGAAAGCAACTTGCCTTTCCATCCCACAATTCTCCTTCCCACTTGGTCTTTTATTCGGTTAAAAGCCTTCTATTTTCCCCTACCCACCAATGACAGCAACCCAAGGTATTTCTCATGTTGTCTAATGATTTCTGCCCCAAATAGATCCTTCACCCCTTCCATCACTTCACTCTTAGTATTTTTGCTGAAAAAGAGAGATGTTTTCTCTTTATTCAGTTTTTGCCCGGACTCCCTCTCGTAATCTTTTAACACTTGGCTCACCGAATTGGCCTCATCCAATGTTGCTTTACAAAAAATTATGCTATCATCGGCGAAGAATAAATGGGATATTTGAGGTGCTCCTTGACACACTAATACCCCCTTGATCCTCCCCATTCTAACTTCCCTTCAAAGCATGACCGAAAGCCGTTCCACACACAACAAAAAGAGGTAGGTGAGATAGGGTCCCCTTGAC
Organism: Quercus ilex subsp. ballota; assembly: GCA_032727855.1. NCBI lineage: Eukaryota > Viridiplantae > Streptophyta > Magnoliopsida > Fagales > Fagaceae > Quercus > Quercus ilex. The sequence goes on from CM064914.1 coordinate 36,322,067, forward strand.
GCAGCCCCCTTGTAGGAATGATTTGTCCTTTCGGTTCACCATTAATGAGAATGGAGTAGGATACTGTTCTCACACACATCATGGAAAGTTGGATCCATTTTTCCTAAAAGCCCATTCTCCTCATCACCCCTTCTAGGTACTTCCACTCGACTCTATTGTACGCCTTGCTCATATCAAGCTTGACAGCCATTAATCCTTTTTTTCCTTTCCTTTTCAGTTTTATACTGTGCATAGTCTCGAAGGTGACAAAAACATTGTCAGTGATCTGTCTCCCTGGAACAAAGGCACTCTGAGCTTCTCCTATCACCTTTGGTAGGATTCTTTTCAGCTTGTTTGCTAAAACTTTGGACACTATCTTATATATTACATTGCACAGGCTGATTGGCTTGAACTCCGTAATTTTCTGAGGGTACTGCACTTTTGGGATTAGGCATATATATGTCTCATTCAACACACTGGGTAATCAACCAGAATTTAGAATTTGTAAAATGCACTTCGTCACATAAGGACCTACTACCTCCTAGTATTTCTGATAGAATAAAGGGGACATACCGTCAGGGTCGGGGAACTTTGTCGAATGCATTTGATTGAGGGCACATTTGATTTCCTCCACTCTGAAGGTCTTGAGTAAAGATTTATTCATTTCCGGTGTGATATAGCTTTCAACATCTTCAACCTTTACTTCATACTCCCGGGGATGCTCTGTGTTATAAATTTTTTCAAAATACTCCAATATGATTTCCTCAATCCTTTCTTTTTCTTCTTGCCACTTCCCATATGCTCCCCAAAGGCCTTCAATTCTGTTTCTCCTCTGTATCTGTGTTGCCGTTGTGTGAAAAAACTTCATGTTTTGATCTCTGCATTTCATCCACAAAGCTCTTGATCTTTGGCTCCACATCACTTCTTCCTTTATCAGTATTTCATTAATTTCTTTCCTCAAACCTTCAATCTCCTCAGCAGTCTCATGTAGCATATTTAGAGCCTCGATCTCTTGTAATCGTTGTTGTTTTACTCTTAGAGTTTTGTTGACATTGCCGAATACCTCCCTGTTCCAACGTTGCAAGTGGTCTTGATAGCTCTTTAGTCTCTCATGGATTTGGAAATTAGTATCGTCTCGGAGGGGATCCCATGCATTCTCAATAATCTGCCTGCACCTTTCATCACAGGTCCACATAGCTTCAAACATAAATCTTCGCTTCACTGGTCTTATTGGATTTTTTCTCTTCAGATACAAAACAATCATACAGTGATCCGACGCAGACATAGCCAAATGGAGAACACTAGCCTCCGTAAACATACATCTTCACGCTTCATTCACTACTACTCTGTCTAATCTAATTAGCGTCCTCTGCTCCCCCAATCCTCCATTACACCAAGTATACCTTTGCCCCACAAATCCTAGATCTGTTAACCCACACTTGCTTAAACATTCCCTAAAATCCCACATCTGTGTTGCATCCCTTTCTAGCCATCCTAATTTTTCATCAGCATGGGTTATTTCATTAAAATCCCCACAAACAACCCAAGGCATATCACACTGTTTATTCAAAGCTTCTAAAAGACTCCAAGAAATTTTTCTCTTACCCGATTCAGGTTGACCATAAAATCCAGTTGCTCTCCACGGAGCTTGTTCTGCCTCGCCTTCCACCACGACATCTATGTGAGAATTAGAGCAACTCTTCAGCCTTATCTCTGTTCCTTTCTTCCAAATCATAGCTAGGCCTCCACTTTTTCCGTTGCTGGGCACAACAATCCCCTCCGTGTATTCTATTTTGTTTTGAAATGAAGAATCTGATCCTGGTCTTTCTATCCGAGACCAAAGCGAGTCTAAGTGAGAAACAAACTGAGTGGCACTATATCTGATACATTTCTAGATGTTTGTGGTTTGAAACTCTAAATCTTAATGGAAACCTACTTGAAGGAGTTGTACCTAGGTCTTTGGCAAATTGCATAAGTTTCGAGGTCTTTGACATACACATGTTGCACGTCCTTGTCTTGTGATCTAATAAATTTCACGGGTTGAGTGTTTATGGAGGGTCAAATTGCATCTTGCTGATTCTTCAAATTCTAGACCTCAGTGTAAACAACTTTACTGGTCAACTTCCAAGAAAATCATTTTCTACCTGGAAGGCAATGCTGGAAGAAGAGGAGGATCTCCCTTCAGCGCTCTGTCACCTTTACCTCGAATTTGATTTCCTTGATTTAATCCATTTTATTATCAAGATGTGATAACAGTAACTAGTAAGGGTCGTCACCTTGATTGACGTTTCATGCAATAATCTTAATGTGCCAATACCAGAAGAATTAGGAGAATTCAAATCACTATATATTTTCTCAACTTGTTGCATAATGCTTTTACAAGCTAAATGCCACCATCTCTGGGAAACTTAGCTCAACTGGAATCATTAGACTTGTCAAGCAACAATCTCATTGGGGAGATCCCTATGCAACTTGCAGATCTTACTTTCCTGGCAGTCCTAAACTTTTCGTTTAATCAATTGGTGGGGCAGATTCCATAAGGCAAGCAATTAGCTACATTTTCAGAAGATTCCTATTTGTGGAACAAGGGATTACGTGGGTACCCTTTGGAGATAGAATGCACATCTACAGAGCCTAGATCGCTACATCCATCCAACATTTGAAGAAACTCATTCGAATTCTAGAATTGTGATTGACTGGAATTTCTTAAGTGCAGAACTGGGATTTGTTGGCCTTGGGATTGTCATTGGACCCCTTATGTTTTGGAAGAGGTGGAGGATATGGTATTACAAAAACGCTGATGACATTCTTTCCAGCATCTTTCCTCACTTGTATTTTGGAAAGAATATGGTCGAAGACGAGCACAGACGAATAAGGAGCGGAGGCACTATTGATAGTTAGGAGGAGCAATGCAACAGTGTGATCATGATTACATCTACCAAAATAAAGAATCCATCCTAGCAATTGGATGTAAAAGCATTGTCTTAAGGTATGATGTTTGTAACTAGTAAGCTGTATCTCTGAAATACTTCTCTAATATATGAGACGCACATGTAATGTGGAAGCGAAACTTGCCCCTGCTGTCACATCTCACATGTTTGTCTAACCCTTTAAAAAAGAATTAGACTTTTTTGAGCAATTCTTCCTATACTACAGCACAAGCTTTCGAAGGCTCAGATTTTCCATCAACATGCTAATTCTGAGAGATGTAAATAGATTGCAAGTTATATTGATCTAAAGCAATTCAAAATAAACAATTTTTATTACAATTTTAACTAAATAGGTTTGGTCTTCTATAAATCCTTTATTTTAGTTTAAGGGTAGATGCCACAGAAATGATCAATGGGTAGTTGCACAATGAGGCAGTGCCATGAGGTTTCAATTGGGCAGTATTGAAAAAACAACAAAAGACTTGTGCTTATGTAGCTTTCCATGAAGAAATTGATGGAGTTTCAGCTTCCAGGTTACAAAGTCATGCATATATCTGTCACCCATAATTAAATCCTCTGAAACGAATGATTAAAATTCAACCATTTCTTTTGATGTCAGTTTCATAGACACAGCTCCAATGTTCTGGTTGAAGTTTACAATCTTGGTGGTCCCAGGTATTGGACACACGTCTTCCCTCGGTGATGAACGCAGGCTAGTGCTAATTGTGATGGGGTGCATCCCTTCTTTGCTGCCATACATTATTAACATGCTCAAATACCCTTTTGTTTTTGTTATTCTCTAGATTTTCAGGTTGGAACCTAGGTAGAAGCCGAAAGCAGAGAAAGACATGTATCATCATGACTACATGTTCTGATTTCATGATAAATAATCAATTCTCCTAAACCGATAAGAAATGATTTCATTATTTACCATATAATTATTATTTTTCTTATTTATTTTTTATTCCTAAATTTTGTTGTCAATATTGAATATATAAATTGATTAAATATATTACTAAATTTATCACTAGCAAATTGGCTCATAATATGAGTAGATGAAAATTTTAATATAAAAAGAAAGTAAAAAAATATATAATTATTTATTTATAAAGAACACAAAATTCATTATTTAAAAAAAGAAAGTAATATGACATTATTTATTTTGGAAAGAAAAAGTTGTTGCACTTTGCTAGTTTGGTAAAGAATTATATAAAAACAAAACATTTCTTAATTAATATTTTAATACATTTAAAATTAAATTCTTTTATGAGAAAAATGCTTTATTACTAATGACTAATCATAATGAATGATTTTACGAATATTTTAGAAAATAAATGATATATTATATCTAATTGCAAAAAAAAATCACCTAAGCAGGGTTGCTACTAATATAAACAAAAGCTGACACAAACAAAGGCGTATAAAAAGACACTACACCAAATGTTACACAAAAACAAAAATATGCGGTTTACTTTAAGGATGGCTTCTCTCTGGAGAATTTCTGCTAACAAAACAATTGATCCCATTCTATCTATCTCTCTCTCACAAGTCTCAATTCTCAACCAGTCTCCTATCCTGTCTTGTGGCTTTTGCTTCTTTTTTCTACCCCTATTTTGTTGGGAAAAATTTTATATATAAGTGGGAATAAATTTAGCACACAAGCCTTGACTTTTGAACATGATATTAGACAAAAAGTATGAATTCAATTCTTCTCTTCACTTAGCCGAATGTCCTTGTGTTTTCTTCAACCAATTTTTCTTCTTCCATCAGCGTGTCCCATGATGAAGCACAAATTCGTTAGTCGTAGTGAATTCGTCCAGATGGAGCCGAATGTTCGCCTGCGTCACAGTGGAAGTAACAATCCCTTAAGATGGTCACCGGTGTGGTGCCTGCCACGACGCCTCTAATGCCAAAGTCAGTACAGGGAGTTTATAATAATAGAATGTAAGAATAACTAGGTATGCTTCGTAAGTGTGTATGTACCTTCTGATGGAGGTTTTAAGGGCTATATATACATATTCTCATTGCTTCTAGCCGTTGGGGCTATTATTGTGGTTTTAATGCTCTTGTGGGTAACGCCTTATTCTCAGTAATGTGGGCTTTAATGGGCTCCCAACGGCCTGCATAGCTGGCTTTGTAACTGCCCGAGTCATTTATTGACTATATTGAATGACCTCCATATCCTCGTCAGTGATGCTTGGTTGCTCCGTCTGTCAAGGTGACTTCGTCATTCTTAATGGCTTCGTCTAGGAGTGGTGATCTCGTCAATCCCATCAGTTGCCCCCCAGGTTCTGTGGTCGTCATGACGTGTCATGACGACCATAGAAGATGAAAGGTTTTCCTGAGCTGTCCATGACTCTTGGGGTTTCGCTCCAAATTAAATGCATAGTGGCGGCGCCACACACGTCGTGGCCACGTGGCGCGTGCTGATTGGTGGAGTTAATTGCATGACCTTTGGGTTTCCCGCTGTTTTTCAGTTTCTTGGGCCTTAGTTTTAAACTTTCCTTTCCTTTCATTTCTTCCTTCACTTTTCCCAATTTCTTTAATCATTGCTCCAAGTTTCTTCTTTTACATTTACTCTTGTGACTATTCCGACCCTGTTCCAGCGACATCCTTTGAATTTTTTTCCGATTGAGCTGCACCTTTTCAAGGTATGTTTCTCTTTTCCTCTTCCTCTATTTCCTTTTTCTTCATAATCTATTATAAGTTCCTGATTTTTCCTTTCCCTTTCCTTTGTTGTGGTTGTTTTTGGCTTTTGGGGCTTTTAGGATTCATCTTCTTCTTAGTTTTTCAAGGTTAGTGACTCTGAGGTAAAGGTCGCTTACCCTTCAATCTCTTTCTTTTTTGCTTGCTTAGGGGCTGCTTTAGGTGTTTCTGGTGACTTTCTTCCTTTGGTTGGGGATTTTGTTTTCGCGAGTCGTGGGTTGAGTGCGGCCTTAGGAGAGCCATCCCCTATACTTAGCCAATCGATTGCTTGGTTTGAGGGTGAGATGAAGAGGATGTCAGAGGTGAGATCTAATGAGTTTGAGACTAGGTTGTCGTCTAGCGGTGGCCTAGTGGAGGGAGATACAACCGTTTCTACCCCTCGAGTGGTTAGGGCTTTTCATGCCCTCGAGGAGGTGTGTGGGCTGGATGCTTACACCATGGGTAGATTTAAAGATAGGTTTCAATTTCCAGAGCAAGTTTGTGAGGATCGGGCTTGCCACTTCTTCCCTGGTGAGGTATGCTTTTATAAGGCTACCTTCACTTGTGGGCTTAGGCTCCCCGTCCATCCATTTGTGATGGTGCTTTTAGGCCACTTTGGTATTGCTCCCGAGTAGCTTATGCCCAATTCATGGAGGATAGTGGTCAATTGTATGGAAATATGGTTGGCCGCTAATGGGGACATGATTAAGGTAGGTGAACTCGTCTATCTTTATTGTTTGAAAGAGTTAAAAGAATATGGATATTATGAGTTAGTACCTTGGGTGAGGAGAGCTAGGATTTTCAGGGTTTTACCTTCATCCTTCAGTAAGTAGAAATCCCGTTTCTTTTTCATGTCTGGGGACGACTTTGAGACCCCCTCTAACGAGGCTTGGGATGATATCCCAAGGTTGCTCCGTCAATGGGGAACCCCAAACTTAGGTGCGTCATTATTTCTTATTGTTTGTTGATTTTTGTTTTGTTTATATGGTTGTCACGCACAGTTAAGAGATGACCTAAGCTCAAAAGCAAGTACCAGGAGCGTGTTGAGAAGGCAATAGAGTACGCCCAGACGATTGAAAGTTGGGACGATCTTGTAGATCCGCAGACCCTCGCCTTCTATTGCCTAGGCCCGGACACGTCTCCTTACATCCTACACAACATCGATATTGAAGGAAAAAAGAGTAAGTGTTAGATTCGTCAGTATTGACTCTCTTGCATACACTTGGATATATATATATATATATATATATATTTTTTTTTTTTTAACAAGTGTTTTCTTCTTGCAGAAATGACAACAAAGTTTAACAAGGACATGTATGCCTGGATGAGGGGCAAGAAGAATGAGCCCTTGTCTACTATTGGGGCTAAGACCGTCCGTGTAACGAAGAGGGGGACCCCCATATCTTCAGCGCCTCCGTCCACTCTAACTCTCGATGGTGGAAAAGCTTACTCCCCAGCATAAGAGGCCAAGGACTGGGGACAAGCAAAAAGAGAAGATTGACTACTGATCTTCTAGCATCTGGGACGATGCTGGGGTTGCATAGGTGTGTGCTCAGGATGTCTTTAGTGCTGATGACCTGAAAGTATTCTCGGGGGTGTCTGCCAACGAGGTTGTGGGGCGTCACCTCCATAAGCTCGTCCAGGTACCTGTGCAAATTTATATCCTTCGCTCGTCTCTCTTTTATATATATATATATATATATATATATTCCAGGTGTTGGGAGAGAGTCTCCACCTCACCTCGGAGTACCTGGCTCAAGAGGCCAAGGTCGAGTCTGTGCTATCCTGTGTGACGACCTTTGAGGCAGACAATTTGAAACTGAAGAAAGATCTAATAGCCGCCATGAATGAAGCTAACCTAGCCAAGGAAAAGGTCAAGACCTTGACTGACGAGCTTAGAACTAAGCGGCAGTTGACTTTGGAGAAAGAAGAGCAACTTGTGGCTGCCAAGGAGAAGATCAAAGTCATTGCTGCTAAGGCCGTCGAGGGCTTCCAGCAAACTGAGGAGTACAACACTGTGCTCTTCAACTGGTACTTCAAGGGGTTCGAGCTTTTGAGGAGATACTTCATCAAGCACCCTTCTGGAGTAGACTTGGAGAAACTGGACTTGGAAGAGTTAGACAAGGAGATGGCTACTAACGAGGCTACCCAGTCTTCAGCCACTGAGACTGACGCCCCCAAGAATGCCCCTACTAGTGACGCCCTTACCGGTGACGATGTTGCTGCTGACGCCTGAACCTAATACTTATGAAAATTTTCTTCTCATTTTTGTTTTTGTTTTTGTTTTTTCTTTTCTTTGGGTGCCCGTTATGTTTTGGGCTTTTTGTAAATCTAATTTCTGAACAATTTCCTTTTAATCTGTCTCTAGAACAATATTTTTAGCCCAGTGTTTATGGGCCTTTAGATGTAAAAACAATGGTAACTGCCCATTGTTTATGGGCTTTAATTAAATTTATAGCTGCGTACTTACTTGCATTTGTGATTGCACACTTATTAGCTTGTGATATGCTTGTGGTATCTTACATCCGTCCGCGCTTTGTACTTAGTAAAATTTTTAGTTGTGACTTTCCTTTTTCTTCATCAACGATTTGCTTCTCGTCTGCACGGGTTCTGTTACTTAGTTGATTTCCTGCAACTCGCACCTCTTCAAGGGATCTCATCGAGGGTTTTGGTGAACTGGTTCGGAGCTCAGATTCAGCCTGAGCTTTGTTCTAGTTTGTTGTAAGGTTCTTGTCTTTTTTTTCTTTTTCTTTTTTTTCTTTTTTTGTTTTGTTTTGTTTTGTTTTGTTTTGTTTTTGTTTGGGACTTACACCCTTTTTAGGGATCTTGTCTCGCTTTTGGCCTCATCAGTAACTTACATCCGTCTAGGTGGAATATTGTTACTTAGCCATTTCTTTTGTGACTTACATCCTTTTAGGGATCTTGTCATTCTTTTGGCTTCGTTAGTAACTTACATCCGTCTAGACGGACTCTTGTTACTTAGCCATTTCTTTTGTGAGTTACACCCTTTTAAGGATCTTGTCATTCTTTTGGTTTCGTCAGTAACTTACATCCGTCTGGGCAGAATTTTGTTACTTGGCCATTTTTGGTTTTTGTGACTTACACCTTTTTAGGGATCTTGTCATTTTTTTGGCTTTGTCAGTAACTTATATCCGTCTAGGCAAAATCTTGTTACTTAGCCATTTTTGGGCGGTTTTCACGTTACAGGATCTGCTCGTGTTAAAATATTGGCTGAATAGTTCTTTTTATTGCTTTCAAGGATGAGTACAACTGTCTGTAACATCTATTGATGATACTTTTTCAAGTGCTCAATGTTCTATGGTCGCGGGAGCCTCTATCCATCTAGGGTCTCCAGGTGATAGCTGCCTTGTCTGGAGTAATGGACGACTCAGTAGGGTCCCTCCCATGTGGGGCCGAGCTTTCCTTGGGTAGAATCTCTGGTTGCCGGGGTGACCTTGCACAGGACGAGTCTCCTATGTCAAGTCGTCTGAGCTTCACTCTCTTGTTATAGTACTCGACCATCTTCTGCTGATACTTTGTCGTCTTGTTGGAGGCTTTCTCTCTCACTTCGTCCAAAAAATCCAGATTGATTCGTAGCTGGTCGTCATTGTTCTCCTCGTGGAACATCTAGCGCTTGATGCTAGTTATTCCCACCTCGACCGAGATTACTACCTCGGTGCCATAGGTGAGTCTGAAAGGGGTTTCTCCCGTTAGGGTTCTCGCCGTCATCCTGTAGGCCTACAACACGTTGGGCAACTCTTCCGGCCAAGCACCCTTTGCGTCATCTAGCTTGGCCTTGATGATCTTGAGTAGTGTCCGATTCGTCACCTCCGTTTGTTCGTTGGCCTGTGGATGTCCTGGGGATGAGAACTAGTTCTTGATCCCTAGGTTTAAACAGAAGTCCTTGAAGTTTTGGCTGTCGAACTGCCGCCCATTATCTGATATGATCGTCTGTGGGATCACGAACCTGCAAATTATGTTCTTGTACATGAAGTTATGGATTCTTGCTTCAGTGATGGTTGCTAATGCCACTGCTTCGACACACTTTGTGAAGTAATCAATAGCAACTAATAGGAATTTTACTTGTCCTTTACCTTAGGGCAACGAGCCGACGATGTCAATTCCCCATTGTGCAAACGGCCAAAGGGAGGCTATTGTTGTCAATTTCTCAGCTGGAAGGCGTTGGACACTCCCGAACCTCTGGCACTTGTCACACTTCTTGACGAGCTCCACTGTGTTAGAAGTAACCTGTTCGGATAACCTTACTTACCAAGGATCTAGGGTTGGCATGGTCTCCGCAAATCCCTTCGTGGATTTCTTCCAAGATGTATTTGGCTTCTTCTTCATTAACATACTTCAAGTAGGGCATAGAAAAGCCTCTCTTGTATAGGGTGTCGTTTAGGATCGTGAATCTGGCTACTCTCTTCCTGACCTTCCTGGCTTCCTCGGCGTCCTGAGGGAGGTGTCCGTCTTGGAGGAAGGATATGATCTACATAATCCAGCTGTCTGTGCTCTGGATTGCAAATGTAGGTACCTTTTCGATGCTTGGGCATTTTTGGACTTCCATGTCTAACTGCGTTCTCGTCAATCCTTCTTTTGACGAGGCCATCTTTACGACCTCATCTACTACCATGTTTTGGCTTCTAGGGATTTGCGTGAACTCCACCCTGTCAAACTCTTGGGTAAGGCGCCTTGTCAGTCTGAGGTATTTCTACATCCTTTCTTCCTTTGCTTCGTATTCCTCCTTTATCTGCCTTGTTATCTACTTCGAGTCACTCTGAATAAGCAGGTTCTTAGCTCTAAGTGCTTTCTCGATTCTGAGCCCTGTCAGTATGCCTTCATATTCTGCTTCATTATTGGTGGCCGGGAACTTTAGTTGAACCCCGTACTTAAGCACTTCTCCATTTGGAGTGGTGATGACAACCCCTACTCCCCCCCTCTTCTAGGCTCACGAACCGTCGGTCTGTATTGTCTAGCATTCCATCTCGTTAACGAGGTTGCCTCGTTTGGGAATGTGAACTCGACAATAAAGTCTGCCAGAGCTTGTGCCTTGATTGCAGTCTTGGGGTGGTACTCGATGTCAAACTGGCTAAGCTCGATTGCCCATTAGACCATTCTCCCTGCTGCGTTAGGTTTGTTCATGGACTTTTTGATGGGTTAATTCGTCATTACCAAGATGGGGTTTGCCTGGAAGTAGGGACGTAGCTTGCGCGAGGCTACTATTAACGCAAATGCCATCTTCTCGATTCTTGGATACTTGGCCTCTACCCCTTGGAAAGCTTGGCTAACGAACTGGGAGCTGTTTTTTGTTTTCTTCACGAATCAGGGCTGCGCTTACAGCCGTGGCTGATATTGGCAGATACAAAAATAAGTCTCCCCTTTCTTTGGACGGACTCAATAGGGGAGGATTGCTCAAGTAACATTTGAGTTCTTGAAATGCTACCTCGCATTCATCGGTCTAGGAAAAATTCTGTTTTAGTGTCTTGAAGAAAGACAGGCATCTGTTTGTCGCTTTAGAGACGAATCTATAAAGTGCTGCGATTCTACCTGTGAGTTTTTGGACTTCCTTGACGGTCTTCGGTGAGGCCATGTCGAGTATGGCTTGTACCTTCTCCGAGTTCGCCTCTATTCCTCTTTGGGACACCATGAATCCCAAGAACTTCCCCGAGGCGACACCAAAGGCACACTTGCTGGGGTTCAACTTCATTTGGTACTATCTAAGCATGGCAAATGTCTCCTTGAAGTCATCCAAATGGGTGAGTTCTTCTGTGCTCTTGACAAGCATATCATTGACATACACCTCTATGTTCCTCCCAATCTGCTTGCTAAACATTTATTCACTAATCTCTGGTAGGTTGCCCCTGCAATTTTTAATCCGAAGGGCATTACCTTATAGCACTAGAGCCCTTGACTCGTGATGAAAGCAGTTTTCTCCTGATCTTCTTCAGCCATTTTTATCTGGTTGTACCCCGAGAAAGCGTCCATGAACGTCAGTAATTTATGCTTGGCTGTAGAATTTACTAGCTGGTCTATTCTCGGCGGAGGGAAATTGTCATTTGGGCAAGTTTTGTTCAGGTCCGTGAAGTCCACGCATATTCTCCATTTCCCATTTGCTTTCTTCACTAGGACGACATTCGCAAGCCACTCTGGATAATACACTTCTCGTATGAAACTTGCTGACAATAGTTTGTTAACCTCGTCCGTAATGGCTTGATTTCTTTCTGGAGCAAAGACCGATCATTTTTGCTGGACGGGCTTCTTCTCGGGATTCACGTTTAACTTGTGTTCGATTATCCTTGGGGATATGCCAGGTATGTCCTTGTGGCTCTATGCGAAGACGTCCAAGTTCTCTTTGAGGAACTGGATGAGTTTCCTCTTCATCTCGGGACTCAACATTGTCCCTATCCTGGTCGTCTTTGTCACTTCTCCTTCGACCAACTCTACTGTCTCCAGAGCTTCGACTTTGTCTTCCTCTTTCTCTTTGATCATCCATGTGTGGTTTTCTTTGGCCGCTAACACGACCTGGTAGCATTCTCTGGCCAGTACTCGATCTCCTTTTACCTCGACTACGTCGTTCTCCGTTGGGAATTTTACCTTTAAGTAGTAAGTGGACGTGGCCGCTTTCCAACGGTTGAGAGTTGGTCTCCCAATTATTATGTTGTAAGATGAAGGACAATCTACTACCAAAAAGTCTAATTGATGGGTCAGCTGTCTCAGGTGAGTTCCCATTGTGACCGTCAGTGTCACTATGCCTTTGGGATATACCTTGTCTCCGCTGAAACTAACGAGAGAAGAGTCAAATGGGTGTAGCCTTCCTAGATCTAGTTTTAACTGTTGGAAAGCAAACAGGTATATGATATCTGCAGAGCTACCATTGTCCACGATGATTCTCTTGGTATTGAATCCTTCTATCGTGAGCATGATCAATGGGTCGTCATAAGGCTGCTTCACTCCTCTAGAGTCTTCTTCTGAGAAGAACATGTCTCGGTCAGTTCGCCTCTGCTTGAATGGGGGTATCCTGTGGACGCTGTTCACCTGTCTTTGGCATGCCTTCCTGAGGGATTTGAATGACCCTCATGTGGACAAGCCTCCCGTGATTGTCTTTATCTTTCCTATCACACTTGGCGAGTGCTGGGATACGTGGCCCTCATCCCTGGGTGAGGGCTCACGTTGACTTTTGTTATCGTTTCTGAATCTACTGGTTTCTCCCTTTTTCACATACTTCTGTAGCTTTCTTCTTTGTATGAGTTCTTCTATCTATTCCTTCAGGTCCCTACAATCCTCCGTATTATGGTCGTGATCCTTGTGGAACTGGCAATACTTCTTCTTGTCATGCATGTGGGGTGACGAATGTAGCGGCCTAGGCTACTTGAGGTAGCGTTCATCCTTAATCTGCGCTAAGATTTTGTTAACAGGCATAACTAATGGAGTGAACTTTACCGTTCCTTTTGTTCCCGTCACTAGGCCAGCGATCTAGGCACTCCCTCTTTCGTCCTCTACGGTCGTCCTCCTTCTTTCCCTTGTCTCCTATTTTCTCCACATCTTTTATGGCGGCTAGCGCGTCCTCAGCATTCATGTACTTCTGCGCTTTAAGGAGCATCTTTGCCATCGTCTTGGGAGGACTCTTCGCAAGTGAGACCACGAACTCTCTAGACTTTAACCCAGCTTTAAAGGTTGTCAGCTGCACTTTGTTGTCAGCTTCATCCACCTCCAGTGTTTCCCGAGTAAAGCGTTTCATGTATGACCTCAAGGTCTCTTTCTCCCCTTGCTTGATGGTGAGCAAGTGGTCCGCTGGTCTCTTCAAGCATTGTTCGCCAACGAAGTGGCGCAGAAAGGCGTTGCCCAACTGCTCGAAACTATAGATAGACAACGTTGGCAGCTTTGTGAACCACTCCCTTGCAGCTTCTTTAAGAGTGGTGGAGAAGGATCGACATAGTATCTCATTGGGAGGCTGTTGGAGGCCCAGGGTTGTCTTGAAGGTGTTTTGGTGATCTAGAGGATCTTTCAAACCATCAAGCAGCTCCAGCTAAGGCAATCGAAACTTTGATGGTACGGGGCATTCCAAGACTGCAGAGGTGAAGGGCGAATTTGTCGTGATGATCAATCTATCCAAACTTTGGTCCGTTTTTCCTCTAATGGCCTTTCTATGCTCGTCCATCTCCTTTCTCATTTCTCGGAGGGGATTTGAGTTTGATTCATCCGGAGTGGTAGGTCCCCGGCGGTCGCTTCTTTTATGGCTATCTCCCTCATCCTCGAGATTGGTTCTGGACCAATTCTCCTCTTGTTGAAGTCGTTGCCTTATTTCCTGATTCTGTCTGGTGAGCTCTTTGACAATGGCTGCAAGAGCCTGGATTTGCATAGCTAAGGCTGCAAAATCTTGGTTGGACTCTATGTAAATGTAACAGTTGATCGGAAACTACGTTTTCGAATCTGAATACAAAAATGTCGTTTCCCACAGGCGGTGCCAAATTGATGAAGCACAAATTCGTTAGTCGTAGTGAATTCGTCTAGATGGAGCCGGATGTTCGCCTACGTCACAGTGGAAGTAACAATCCCTTAAGATATTCATCGGTGTGGTGCCTGCACAACGCCTCCGATGCCAAAATCAGTACAAGGAGTTTATAATAATAGAATGTAAGAATAACTAGGTATGCTTCATAAATGTGTATGTACCTTCTGTTGGAGGTTTTGAGGGCTATATATACATTCTCATTGCTTCTAGTCATTAGGGCTATTATTGTGGTTTTAATGCTCTTGTGGGTAACACCTTATTCTTAGTAATGTGGGCTTTAATGGGCTCCCAACGGATTGCATAGCTAGCTTTGTAACTGCCCAAGTCATTTATTGACTATATTGAATGACCTCCATATCCTCGTCAATGATGCTTGGTTGCTCCGTCTATCAAGGTGACTTTGTCATTCTCAGTGGCTTCGTCTAGGAGTGGTGATCTTGTCAATACCATCATCCCACATGCTTAATGTCAAGTCTCATTAAGAGATACGGTTGTCATGAAGACTTTGGAGACAAGCTCATTAAATGAGCTATTCCATTGAGTGTTAACTAGAACCCATGTGTGCCACACACCCAACATATTCTACGACAAACTTTCAGTAGCAGCCCCGTGCCAAAAAAGTCATGTTCCATGGTACTTTTCTCTCCTCAACCTACCAGTACTTTCATTATGTCTTCAATTCTATATCGTATCAGTCTTTCGCGTTACAACCCCAATGAGAATTCCACTCTTTTCATGGCTTTTCTTCATACCCATTTGCTCCATTTTTCTGACCTTCAGTATCCATGTGGTATCTGGGCATTGTCTTGACGATCAGAAATCCTTGTTGCTCCAATTCAAGAGCAGCCTCAAATTCAAAACTACTTTGTCCACAAAACTAGTGCACTGGAATGTAGCTCGTGATTGCTGTTCTTGGGAAGGTGTAACCTGCAGCAATGAAAGATTCAGCAAGGGACACGTTATTGGTCTCAATCTGGACAACGAATCAATCTATGTTGGACTTGACTATTCAAGTAGCCTTTTCAGTCTTCAGCATCTCCAGGACCTGAGTTTGGCTTATAACAACTTCAACAATTCTCAGATTTCACCAGGGTTTGGCAATCTGATGAATTTGAGTTATTTAAATCTATCAAATGCTGGCTTTGTGGGGCAGATTCCTATTGAGATTTTGAACGTGAAAAGGTTGATTACCCTTGGTTTGTCTACCTCTCCTTTCTTGAGTATTTCTATGCTGAAAATTGAGAAACCAAATTTGGCTACGCTAGTAGTTCAGAGTTTTGGGGAGCTAAAGGAACTTTATCTTGATGGTGTAAATATATCAGCATCAGGAAATGAATGGTGTCAAGCCTAATCTTCTTCAGTGCCAAATCTAAGGGTGTTGAGCATGTCAGATTGTTATCTTTCAGGGCCTTTTGATTCCTCCAAATTGAAGCTTCAGTCCCTCTCAATTATTCTTCTAGATAATAATCCCTTTAATTCTCCAGTCCCAGAATTTTTTGCAAATTTCACAAATTTGACTTTTTTGAGTCTCACTTCTTGTGGATTGAATGGAACATTTCCGGAAAAAGATCTTCCAGGTTCTAACACTGCAGAAACTTGTCTTGTCCAATAATGAGCTACTTCAAGGTTCTTTGCCAGAATTTCATCCAAATGGTTCTCTTCAGTCATTGCTCCTTGGCAGTACAAAATTTTCAGGGATACTGCCAGATTCTATTGGTAACCTTAAAATGTTGTCTAGCATAGATCTTTCAGTTTGTAATTTCGGCGGATCAATCCCACATTCTATTGCAAACCTTACTCAATTGGTTTATTTGGACATGTCATTCAATAAATTCAACGGACATATTCCATCATCCAGCATGGCCAAGAATATGACAGAGATAAACCTTTCTCATAATGATCTGGAAGGAAGTTTAATTTCACTCAGTGGGAAGAGCTTACAAGTCTGGTGGATCTTGACTTGGGTTACAATTCAATTGAAGGGAGTATTCCAATGTTGCTGTTTTCCCATCCATCACTGCAAAAATTACAACTTTCAAATAACAATTTCTGGTCCACTCCGGGAATTTAGCATTTCTTCTTACCTATTGGACACCCTTGATTTGAGTAGCAACAACTTGGAAGGGCCCTTACCTGTGTCTGTCTTCAAGCTCCAACGTCTTAAGTTCCTCTCATTTTCTTCCAACAAATGTAATGTCTCCTTCCAGCTTGATGGGATTCAGCAACTAAGGAATCTGTCGCATCTTGATCTTTCCTACAACAGTTTGTCAATCAATCATAATGGTACCACTTTTTCCTTGCCCTTTCCCCATTTTAGCACATTAATGTTGGCTTCTTGCAAGTTGAGCTCATTTCCTGATTTCTTGAGAAACCATTCCGAATTAAGCTTTTTAGACCTTTCAAACAACCAAATTCATGGAGAGATTCCCAACTGGATTCGGGAATTTAATAATCTTATATCTAAATCTCTCTTATAACCTCCTTGTGACGCTACACTGGCCTTTATTTAATCTTCCTTCTCAATTAAATGTCCTAGACCTTCACTCCAACCAACTCCAAGGACAACTCTTATATCTCCCAACTATTGCTTATCTGGACTTCTCAACGAAAAATTTCAGCTCTGTTATACCAAGTAGCATTGGTATCTCCATTGCTTACATATATTTCTTCTCTCTTTCAAGCAATAACTTCCATGGGAATATACCTCAATCATTATGCAATGCTACATATATACAAGTTCTTGATCTATCTAATAATTCCTTGAGTGGCATCATTCCCCAATGCTTCTATTCAATGAGTGAGACTCTGGGGGTTCTGAATCTAAGGAGAAACAACCTCTCTGGCACAATACCTGACAAATTTCCTGGAACTTGTAGTTTACAAACTCTAAGTCTCAACGGAAACCGACCAGATGGAATGGTACCCAAGTCTTTGGCAAATTGTGCAAATTTGGAGGTCTTGGACATGGGGAACAACCATATTGAGGATGTCTTCCCATGTTACTTGAGGAACATATCTAGCTTACGTGTCCTTGTCTTGCGATCTAACACATTTTATGGATTTGTTGGTTGTGAAGGGCCAAATGACATCTGGCCGATGCTTCAGATTGTATACCTAGCTTCAAACAATTTTACTGGTCAGCTTCGAATAACATCCATTTCTACCTTGAAGGCAATGAAGGCCAATGAAGATGAGGTCATGTCAGAGCTCAATCAACTCCAATTTGGATTTCAAGGTGATGGTCGGATTTATTATCAAGATTCAGTAACAGTTACTGCTAAAGGTCGAGAGTTGGAGCTAGTGAAGATTTTGACTCTCTTCACCTCAATTGACATTTCCTGCAACAAACTTGACGGGCCAGTACCAGAAGAATTAGGAGCATTCAAATCACTATATGTTCTCAACTTATCACATAACGCTCTTACAGGACAAATCCTATCATCTCTTGGAAACTTGACTCAGCTGGAATCATTTGACTTGTCAAGAAACAAGCTTACTGGGGAGATTCCTATGCAACTTGCCGATTGTCTTACTTTCCTTTCATTCATAAACCTTTCCTTCAATCTCTTGGTGGGGCCCATTCCATATTTCAAGCAATTTGCTACATTTTCGAATCGTCTTATGAAGGGAACAAAGGATTATGTGGAGAGCCTTTAAATAAAAAATATCTTACGGGGCCAAGATAGCCACCTCGAACATTTAGAGGAACTCATTCAAATTCTGGGATTGAGATTGACTGGAATTTCATAAGTGCAGAACTGGGATTTGTTTTTGGCTTTGGGATTGTTATTGGTCCCCTTATGTTTTGGAAGAGGTGCAGGATATGGTATTACAAGCACATTGATGACATTCTTTTCAGCAACTTTCCTCAGTTGTATCTTGGAAAAGAATATCGTCGAAGACGAGTCTTCGAGCACAGAGGAATAAAGAGCAGAGGCACCATTGATAGCTAATAGGAGCAATGCTGCAGGGTTATCATGATAAAATCCAGTAAAATGAAGAATTCATCCGTGCAGTTGGATGTAGAAGCGTTATCTTAAGGTATGATGTTTGTAACTAGTAAGCTGTATCTCTGAAATACCTCTCTAATATATGAGACGCGCATGTGATGTGGAAGCGAAACTTGCCCCTGCTGTTACATGTTTGTCAATCACTATTTCATATATCTGCTCAATTAATTTTTCCATACAATTGGGTTCCATTTATACGAATAAAACTGAGTTACAATTTGTATTCGCTCAGAATTCAGAATTGAATATAATCAATCTTGTGTCTTAAGGATGATTTCTTTTTTAGAAAATAATTTGTGCACGAGTGCAACTGTGTGTAGTAAAGGAAAATTGATGGGATCGGGTGAAAGTGAAGATTTATCAATCATAGTTGCATATGTCATCAAGTTGTGGCAAATGGTGTGGTTTTTTTAATGAGTAACTAGATGGCGCGGACTACTTTACAATTTTATTTGAAATCATTTTTATGTATATTAAGACCATCATATAATACTTATTTTGTTGTATAATATTTATGTTTGCCCACAATATTTTTGAATACTTTGAAAACTTATTTTCTTAATTCATATTTTATTTTAAAAAATTATATAACACTATAAGATTATAACATATTATAATATTTACCGTTAAAAGGAGATTTTTTTTTTAAACTGATTAAATGATTTTGAAATCTATAAATAATAATTTAAAGCATAAAATACTTTTATATTCTAAAATTGCAGAAATTTACACAACCTCCCAAACACTTTTTCAACCATTCTATTCTTAAAATCAAATATGGAGACCTCAATCGCAAATACTCAACTCATTATCTCAATGAAATTAAGGAAATTATTTGTAAGTATTAACATAAAAAGAACATGATTAAACAAAGATGAATTGGCTAAAAACACATCCATTTATCAAAATTTAATAGTTTTTATTTGGGCTTCCATACCCTTTAAAAAAGTAAAAATAATTTGAAATCATCATCAATTTTTATTTTTATCACTATGGTTCATACTGTATAAAATAGCAGTAAAAAAAACCTACAAAGAAACCTACAAATTATGAGTTCTAACACAAATTATTTTTTTTTTTTGAAAAAAAAAATAGCTAACTTCAAAAATAATCAATTAGAATGTTTCTTTTTCTTTAGTTCTAAAACAAAATACATTTATAACTTTCCTAAACCAAAATCCCAAACACCCAAAGACTCAAAAGGAATTAGAACCTTCACAAAATCCAAAATGTCTGACTTCAACCTCAAATCGTAAGCTACCATCACTGAATAAAAAACGCAAGCTCCCTTCCTTTGTCATGGCCTACTCATACGGGTTAGAATTAAATGGTACCACAATGTGGGAGTTACGTAGGTGTCATTGAAAGGTTGAAAGTAAATGACATTGTTTTTTGTTTGAGTGTATTTGAGATGAGATAGCATGAAGGGTTATAAGCATGTGTATATAAAGGAGTAAAAGTGGAAATAGTGAATGGGAATGCAAAGAGTTTTTTGTGTGAGAGAGAAGAAAAGTATTGAAACATTGAACAAAATGAAACAAATAGTAGTCTTAAAACATTGAATGAAAAATGTAACAAAAAGTAGTCTTGAAACATTGAACCAAAGGAAATAAAGAGTCTCTATTTTTAAATTTGTTTTTATCTTTGATATGACTTAAGAGTATTTCAATTCTCTTCATAGAGTGTGCCACATGGCAGGACCTCATGCTTTCCCGCATGAGATCTCTGTTTATATATATATATATATATATACATATATTGATTGATTGATTGATTGATGTAACTTCTTTAATAATACACACAGATAAGTTTATGAGTCACCGTGTAATAAGGTAGAAGAGATTTCATCAAATTGATTTGGAGGAAAATGTTGTCTAACGAGCATTAGATATTTCATTTAACATGATGAGTAATGGACAATCAACTGTCTTAACTCTCGCTCTACATAAATTTGCAATGTACTCTGTAAAGTGACTTGACCAAAATAAGTTATAAAATAGGTGGTTGTTTGTTTAGCATGCACATAAACCAGCCAGCCAAATAAGTTTGTAAATTACCAATCAAATTTATTGTCATATCAGTTTGTAAAGAATTTGTAATAGCTTTAACATTTTCTTAAGATCAGTAATTGTTTGGGCAAGCAAAATGTTTGGGAATGATTTGTGAAAGCAGCATCAATTTCTACTTCAGAGGCCATGTTATTGAGTAGGAATTTCTTCTGCAAGGAATCAATGTGGGAGGTCCAGTTTTTCTTGTCCTGGAAAGATACATTATGGAAGACTAAAGACTTTGGTAAGTCAAGCAAATAATAGATGGGCAGGCAATGATATAGCTACTGGAATTATACTCCAGACGTGTCTATTGGTGCTTAAAAAGTCAAGCAGCACGTAAACCCATGGTCAAGAGTTTCTGCTTTCTAAGCCATCACATCTGTTATCAACTTATCAGCTTCACTCAATACTCAATCTCTCATAGGCATCGCTTTTACACCTCCAAGTTCCAATATGAAACTTTTGCTCTCCCGAAAGCTTTTGCTTGTTACTTATTACAAGAATGTTGATGACATTCTTTTCAACATCTTCCCTCAGATGTATCTGGGAAAAGAATATCATCGAAGAGGAGCATAGAGGAATAAGGAGCGGAGGCACTATTGATAGGTAGAGTATATGTGTGTATGGAAAAAAAAAAATTTCTTAAAAAAACCAATTAATATGGAAAAATAAAATATGACTATATATTCCAATGATGAAGTAAATTATTTTTTCAAGTTAAATTTATTTTTGGTAGTCTAAGTAGGGAAAAATGAAAAGAAATTAACAATGGATGTAGAAATATGTTCTTTCATAAAATGAAATATTTTCATATGTGAACATTTTCATGGACATTTTTGGCAGTCCAAGTTTTTTTTTTTACTCAATATCAACATGAAAAAAGTGTAGCATAAAATATAATTATATATCCCATTTAAATACAAAAAAGGTCTACTCAAACCCCCTTAGTTTGCTAAATGGGAGAGGCTGAGAGGGTGATTATATAACTGTAGGATGTTTCTTAAGTGTTTTAAAATGTCTACCAACTATTTGGGAAAATAACTAGAAGAAGTTAGAGACTTGATAAAGAAGAAAGATATTAGCAACCATTGAAATCTTGTTTTTAGTTTTTGTTTAACTCGATCGGTTCATATGTAAAAATTTGAATGAAACATAGATATAAACTTCTAGTAATAGATTTTATGAAATATACACTATAAGTTTATGTAACTATTGCCAATTAAAAATGATAATACTCATTATATTTTTAAGAAAAATTACTTAAAAATAATATTGTAGTTATCTAA
The DNA here is from genome assembly GCA_032727855.1 of Quercus ilex subsp. ballota. Classification (NCBI taxonomy): domain Eukaryota; kingdom Viridiplantae; phylum Streptophyta; class Magnoliopsida; order Fagales; family Fagaceae; genus Quercus; species Quercus ilex. The sequence continues at coordinate 36,343,520 of CM064914.1, forward strand.
TAACTAATAATTACAAATCTATATATATATATATATATATATATATATAAAACCGAAGCCTCTTACCTCTCCACAATTTTCCACATCAGCATTTTTTATTTATATTTTTTAATTTGATTTAGAATTTTTAAGATGTATTTAAATGCAAACACCTCCTCTCCCATATAGTTTTCTATTTTGTTTTGGACTCTTCTTTCTCTTCAATTCTCTGAAAATTATTCATACGGTTTTGTTAATTAGCATATAACATTCACAAGTAGCACAAATCGACCATCACTTGGAACCAAAAGTTAATTGGCAATATGGATGGTAGAGAAACCCAATTATCGAGCTCCGGTACCAAACTTGGTGGTTGGATCACCTTCCCTTTCATCATTGGTCAACCTCTCTCTCTCTCTCTCTCTAACACAAAGAATTTGTTTGGATCAATATATTTCTTATTTCTATTTATATCAAGTAGGGGTGGTGGCAGGCTTCATACTTGGAGGCAAGGGATGGATATCAAACCTGATCGTATATCTGATTCAGGTGTTCAATGTGAAAAACATAAATGCTGCTCTAATTTTCAAACATAGTGAGTGGTAGCACCAATTTGCTTCCGGTCATTGGAGCAATTGTTGCTGACTCTTTCTTTGGTACTTTCTCTGTTGCTGCAGTTTTTGCCTGTATCTCTTTGTTGGCAATACTCTTTACTGTGTGTAGTTTGCTTGCTAGACTCTGTTGTTTGTTTATCTCGAGTTATATTTAATTTTTCAATATAATTGATTGATAGATATTTTTCTCTCGACTGTGATTCACTTATGTTCTTTGTGTGTTTGCAAAGTTTATTATTTGGTAGATGTAAAAATTGATCCTCTTCTATATATCTTTTCCAAGTAACATTGTTAATTATTTGTGTGATTCGCTTATGTTCTTTACGTTTATAGGTTTATAATAATATAAGTTTATATTATTATATTACCGAGCAGTTGATTTTTTTTTTTTTTTAATAGAGATTTCCTATTGCCATGTTATTAAGTCATGAGAGAATGTTATAAATATCAAATATACATGATTATTTGTCTTTGGTTTTGAGATTTGCTTAATTGTTTTATTTTTTATCTCATCGTATTTGCTTAGTAGTTTAAACTTATTGTTCGTGCTTTTTTTTTTGTTCTTTCTTTCTAAGTTGACTAAATAATTAGTTTATAAAAATCAATATAAGGCAGACTTTGTTAAGTTAAAGTTATTCATTAAAAAAAAGTTAAAGTTAATTTACGAAATAAAGCATTTTTTTTAATCTAACCTAACTCATTATGTTTTCTATTCTAACTTATTGCAACTTTTTATTGCTCTCTTAATTTATCTGGGTTGGTTGAAAATTTAGTTCATGTCCATGTTAATGTTGTTAATTTGGTTGTGTGGAACTTTGTGGACCTTAAAACCCTATATCAAGACCAGTTTTGGTGTGTACTATATCCATAAAGGCATAAACGTATATAACCACTAAGTCATTACTTGAGATGCTACGGGTGTAAACATGTCTAAAAAAGTTGTTTACAATTTTACAATATCAGAATAAGCAGTATGATTGTCTATGCACAGTTTAATTCCCAGTTTATACTTTGTTTGTATTAATTTGAGACCATTTTTTAGAATTCTCAGTTTATGCTCTGTTTGTATTAATATGAGACTTTTTTTTTTCATTTGTTTGTGAGTGGATTTAATTTAAGTTTATGGGATGTGTTTTTGTTAATTTTAATTTAAGTTTGATAAATATTTTTCATTTAGTAATTTAATGTTTCATACCAAAGATATGAATTTTTTAGACTAGAATCTTAATGCAAAAGAGGAAGAAACAAAGAATTGTTTAAATTTTTGTACAATATAACTTTCCCGTGCATCGCACGGGTTAGCGACTAGTTTATAAATAAAATAAAACCTGTGCTAGGCCAACAATTTTTTTTTTTTTTTTTTTATAGAAAAAGTAGGTAAATTTTATTAGGATAAATCCAATTTGAATAAATCATCCAAATCACTAGGTAGGGATTCTACCCATACATCCGTGTCTGCAGATAAAACTGCTCTTTTAGCTAAGGCGTGAGCTAATCTATTCCCCTCCCTTCTAACATGCTGAAACTTGCAGAACCTCAGAGAAGCAATGACTCTCCTACATTCATTAGTCACATGGCCATAAAGTGTATTACATCTCTTCGAATCATTCAAAGCCGATATCACCCTTAAACAATCCCCCTCAAGCTTAACACTGAACAAACTTAACTCCAAAGTAAACCAAACTGCCCTCCTTGCTGCTAAAGCCTCTGCCAATTCCACAGTCTGAACCAAAAGGTATCTTCTGACTTAACGCAGCAATAACTTGACCCATGTTATCGCGAAAAACCACTCCAATCCCCGCACAACCCAAATCATCAAAGAAAGCTGCATCAAAATTACCTTTATAATGCTACTAGGCGGTGGGCACCAGCGAACTCCATCAGGCCAAGAATCACGTCGAGAGGCTGAGAATTCGTATCAAAATACTCCCCAACAAGCTCCTTGCCTCGACTGCCCAGGTCTTGAAGACTCCAGTTATGTTGATGCTCTCGAATTTGATTCCGTCTCTGCCATAAAGACTAGGCAATGGTGGAGAACAAGGCAATTCGATAAGTAGAAAACCTGTTCATCACTTCCACTATCAAATCGATGAAAGTCCGGTACTGTCTCTGAAACAGAGGAGCAAAGCTTAGGTCAGATTTCCAAACATATTGGGCTTGATCACACAGCCATAAGCTATGCAGTAGCATTTCCCTCTGCTCACCACATTGCTCACAGGTCTCATCAATGGGAACATGTCGAGCTTGAAGATTTTGCTTCATCGGAAGACAGTCCTTAGCTACGTGCCACATGAAATGATGAATCTTATTAGGGGACCAAATCTTCCAGAGTTTCTTCCACAAGCACTTCTGCTTTGTTATCGTGGATGAACTCAGATTGGTATTCCACTCTTCCAAAGCTAAGAGACGATACGCGCTTCTCACACTATAGCTCCCATCTATCGTGAATGGCCAAACCAGTAAATCTTCATTACATGCCGCACTAACATGGACATGGCGCACCATTTTAGCTTCCCAAAGGTAAAACGTTGCTGCTAGCTTACCCAGGTCCCAAGTTCTTGTGTTGGTACAGAACAAGTCACAAACCTGAGACACTGTAGAATCAACTCTAGGGGAAATGATTTTATTGTAGCAAGGATCTGGCAACCATCTATGCTTCCAAACCTCAATCTGCTGTCCACTCCTAACCAGCCAAATTGCACCCTTCTCTATCACCTCCCGAGCCTGCAAGATACTCCTCCATGCATAGGAGCATTTCAAATGAGTAGGAGTATCCAATATACTACAATTTGGGAAGTACCTTGCACTAAAAACCTTATAGAGAAGCGTATCTTTTTGGTGAACTAGTCTCCACACCTGTTTGGCTAATAAGGCATTGTTGAATTTTTGAATATCCCAAAAGCCCATCCCCCCAACTGATTTTGATGAACATAAAGAACTCCATTTAACCTAATGGATCTTTTTTGCATCACCTTGTCCCCACCAAAATCGACGGATCATCATTTCTATCTCCTAGCACAAGCTAGCCGATAATTTGAAGACACTCATCGAATATGCTGGGATAGACTGAATTACCGCTTTAATCATGACCTCCTTTCCTGCTTGTGATAGTTGCTTCGCTTTCCATCCTTGCATTCTAGCCTAAATCCGCTCCTTCATATAGACAAAACAAGCTTTCTTATCCCTACCAATGAAAGAAGGAAGGCCCAAATATTTCTCATAGTGCTAGATAGCCGGTACTCCAAGGGACATTTTAATGGCTTTCTGTGCTTGATCATCAGCGTTTTTGCTGAAGAAAAGGGTAGTCTCCTCCTGATTTATCATTTGGCTAGATGCAGCCTCATAATATCCAAGCAAAGTTTGAATTTTCTGACATTCCTCCAAGGTTGATCTGCATAAAATCAGGCAATCATCCTCAAAAAATAAGTGAGTAAGTTTTGGTCCATTCCTGCATAAAGAAAAACCCTCTATATCTCCCTCCCTTGTTGATCTTCTCAGGATGGCATTAAGCCCTTTTGCGCAAAATAGGAATAAAAAAAGGGAGAGAGGATCACCCTGCCTTAAGCCCCTAGAGGGGGTAATAATTCCTTTCGGCTCTCCATTAACCAGAATGGAGTAAGAAACAGTGCTGATACACTCCATAATCATTGCCACCCAAGAGGCTTGGAAACCCATTTTTAGAAGTATTTTCTCAAGGAAAATCCACTCCACCCTATCGTAGGCTTTACTCATATCCATCTTAAGAGCCATAAAACCCTTCTTCCTTGTAAAGTTAGTCTTCATGTGATGCAAATATTCAAAAGCAATCAGGATATTATCAGTAATCAAACAATCAGCAGTGAATGCACTTTGAGTTTCTGAGTTTAGACTAGACAAGGCTACCTGGTGAAATCCAATAGGTCTAGAAGAAGAGAGGGGGCATACCATTCGGATCTAGGGCCTTCAAAGGCGCCATTTCCTTTATAGTAGCATCCACTTCCTCACTTGTTTAAGCCCGAGCCAGATCCGCTCGCATTTCATCAGTGGCTACCTCATCCACCCCATCCAAAATTCGATCTAAATCATGGGGTTGTGAGGAAGTAAACAACTGAGAGTAAAACTCATTTAACATTCCAACATGCGTATCCTTACCTAATGCCACACACCTTCATCACCCTTCAAACCTTTTATAAAAATTTTCCTCTTTCTTTGAGTGGCCAACCCACGAAAAAATTTAGTATTTTGATCTCCGCTTTGCAACCACTGAATTCGAGACCGCTGATGCCACATTTTCTCTTCCCTATCATAACGAACTAGCAACTCGAATTTAAGGTGAGCCACCTCAATATAAACCCCAAACCTAACCGATTGCTCCTCAACCCTCCATAACTGATCCTTGAGTTTTTTAATGCTCCTCTGAACATTCCCAAAGTGATCACAGCTCCAGGCTTTAAGCACCTTCTTGCACTTCTTCAACTTTTTTGCGGCGATGAACATAGGCGTACCCTCAGCAAAGCACTCCTATGCTCTTGTAACAATATCTCTACACCCTGAATCCGTCAACCACATAGCCTCAAAATGAAAAAGCTTCCGTCTCCATCTTTGCCTTTCACCATTGGAATTTAGGGCCAAGAGAATTGGACGGTGATCTGAGGTAAAGCAATGAATATGCCTAACCCTTCCCGTGGGAAATTTTTCCAACCATTCATAATTGGCCACTCCTCTATCTAACCTCTCCCAAATCAGTTCACCCCATCTATGACCGTACCATGTAAAATTCGGTCCAGAAAACCCTAAGTCCACAAAACCACACTGATCCAAAGCATCTCTGAACATTTGCATCTGACTCTGAGCTCTAGGAACACCACCTTTTTTATCTTGCACCTCCAAAAGCTCATTGAAATCACCGAGACAACACCAGGGTAATTTTGGTTTTGAACTAAGCATACGAAGCATACTCCACCCTTCACTCCGTCGGCAAGTATCAGGCTCCCCATAAAACCCAGTTAAATGCCATGCATTCTCTGAACCGCCCTCAATGACAGAATCAATGTGATACTTCCAAAAGCTATCCACCCAAACCCTCGTGTTTGCTTTCCAAAGCAATGCTAATCCACCTCCTCGACCATCATTTGAGACAGTGAATAAATCATCAAAGTCTAACCTTTCCTTTCTACGAACCATCTGTTCCTTATCTGACCATGTCTCAGACAAGAACACAATACTGGGATCTTGTGCTTGTACAATGTCAACAAGCTTCTGAACTGCAAGTCGGTTCCTAAGTCTCCTGCAGTTCCATGCTAAGATTTTCATTGTTGTCAGCGGGGTTGATCACCAGCCACCACCAATTCATCAATACCACAGATTGCCCTTCTTTTGTGACTACACTCCACTTCCTCCATCTCCTCATCTGAATCCCTATTTACCTTTTTCAACAATACTGACTCCCTCACTACCTTAGGCTCCCGTTGGTGCTTTTGCTTGTGGACAATTTTTTAAGCCCCAACCTGAGGGGCCCCACCTTACTACCCATAACAAAACCTGAAGCCAGCCCACTAGGAACAAAGAAACTCTTAAGGAATTGTGCCGAATTAGCCATCTTAGACGCCTCTGAGGTCAGGAGTGACTCATTGCCCTTCAAGACACCACCCTCATCTTTATCAAACTTTGCCAACTCCCTATCAATGCTATCCACTTGATCCTGAAACTCTGGACTAGGACTATCCCTAATAAAGATGTGCTGATCATGACAGACAGCCCCTACTGGAAGTGTTAGTGCCAGACCTGCCTCAGTTGGTGCATTAAAAACCTTGCTACACTAAACCAACGCCCCAGCAGAAGCACATTCTCTGTTACCAAGCTTTTTCCCGTCAGGCTCGTTCACAATCTTGGCGGTAACCAACGCCAGGTCGAGACCGTTTCAGGTTCATTCTCTCTGTCAGCACCATCCTTTTCGTCAACACCACTCTTCGTCGATTCTGTCTCAGATCCTTGCTCATCCAACTCCTCATCAAACCTTACAACACGGATTACTGTGCGTCGTGATGGATTTGGAGTGCTTGCTCGCAACCACAAGCCGAACTGTTTTTCCTCATCTCTGTCAGCACCCCTCCTCTTCAGCCAAGTTGGGCAGTCCTTGTCATGATGAGTCAATCTCCCACACCAATAACAAAGATTGGGTAGACGCTCATATTTGAAATTCACCCAACTCTCCATGCCCTCGTTCATTACAATCTGTCTTCCTTGACACAATGGATCCGAAAGCTTCACCGCAACCCTCACTCTCATGAAGTTGCTCCCTGCACTCTCGCCATCACCCGCTGCACTCTCATCAACCAAACCTGCCACTAACGCCACTACTCTAGCCACTGACCTAGAAAAACTACCAATGGGTAGATTATGCACCTGCACCCAAAACCAAGTCCTATAGAAAACAAGGATCTTGACATCTGTGTTCCTCAAAATCCTTTTTAGAGCCACCAAATATTTGTCAAAAGACCATGGTTCTCCTCTCAGTACCCTATCTATATCAAGCGCATCCCTAAATTCAATCAACACCCTATGATTGCCCATGTCCCGAACCTTGAACCCCTTTCAAGCCCTCCATAACAGTTTGAAGGTATTCGTACTAGCCTCCATATTTAAAGCTCTGCTAGTGAAGAAGTGGGCTACCAGAAAATACTCTTGTTCTACTTCGCTGTCTTCCACATGAAACTTGTTTCCCTCATGTTCAGAAAGTGAGAAATTCTCCCACTTCTCGGATAGTGACTCCATGGATCACTAACCAAACTACCGTGGCTGCCTTGACCACTCTCGTGAGACAGAGGCAAGAAAGACTGACGCCCAACCTCAGAGGTAGGCACCGACTTCTACTGATTGCTAGGGTTTACGAGGGCCCTAGGTCAAAGAAACTTGAGGGGTCAACAACTAGTAATATATATAGTATCTTTTCAAAAAGAAAAGAAAAGAAAGTACAATATGGTAATTATAGATTTAATTTAATATTGTGTGGTTGTAATGGTTAGAAATTTTTTCAGTGAAGTAATCGTTAAAATTAGAATAATACTTAAAGTCAAGCTTTCCTGTTTATTACATGGATTTACGTAATAAATGATATTGATAATCATCATACTTATCAAATTTTTTATTTAATAATAATAAATATATATATATATATATATATATATTAATGTTTTAATTTTTTGGTCATTGCATTGTTAGTGAATAATAACTATGAATAAAAAAAAATATATATTTGGGGGTGGGGGGGGAACGCAAGTGATGCCATAAGTACCATGAACCCGTTAGTTAGAGCACCAGCATCCGGGTTCCTAACCCAGTCTCTATTTTACCATCTAGAAAGTTAGTTTATTTATTATACTAACTCATTTTACAATACACCCTACATCCTAGTTTCTATTCTTTAAGCACTTTAGTTAAATATTTATTTTTTATTCTTTGTTTACCATTTCTTTATTTTTATTTATTCTCTCTCTCTCTCTCTCTCTCTCTGTATAAGAACCACTACAAATCTACTAACACCACCACCAGCCCACCACCGCTGCAGTACACACCTGACACCATCACTACCAGCAACCCACAAAAACCCACAATCTACCATTAACATTCAACATTCAACAACAACAACAAAAAAACAAACAACAACCCATGGTTACCACCATCATGAGTTAAACCCAAACCCACGGCAAGCCAAACCCAGACCCACAACGAGCAAACCTAGACCCACGATGGCAAACCCATGGTGCCCCCACGGCGAGCAAACCCACAGCAAACCTGCAACGCCCCAAAATCATAAACAATAAAAGTCTATTCAATCTAAATAATCCATAAAAAATATTAAATAAAAGCAACCAGCAACCTAAAATCTCATCACAAATGTCAGAGCTCTAATCCACCAAAGATAAAACATGCTCAAAATAATTCTCCAATACAATGTTTAATACCATAAAAATAATAATAAAATTCGTAGTTCCACAAAATCATTTGTAACTGTTGTCTTCCGAGAATTTCTACTCCAATAATCCCTCTAATGTATTTGTAAGGGGAAATAAGGGGGGGGGGGGGGAGGGGGTGAGATAACTCAATAAGTGGGATTCACTAACATTGGGATATGGGAACAAATCTTTTTAAATAAATATTCCATACAACAAAGTTATAAGTTGGAAAAAAATCTGTATTTTAACATCAAATATTTCATATAAAAATATCATTATATTGTGAGCCATAATAATGTACCAATACCATCATATAAATAATTTCCTAGGTTTTTCTCGTGGTTAATGTTTAGGCCCTGTTGACAAGGTTGTGTTGTCCCCTTTTAGGACCAGAATCTCCTTTTTCATCCATTTTCTTAAGGATAGCTCTTTTGAAACCTAAAGCTGCACTCCCTTGCTAAGGAGCTCATTTTTGGATCCTTAATGGTATACTCCCTTGCTAAGGAGCTACCAAATGTGCATTATCCCCTTTTCTGGGACCGTCCCTTGTTAAGGACTAGCCACAGTATGATTATCCCTTACTAAGGACTAAATACAATATTAAACTTCTAATCATGACTTGCCATAGGTTTTCAAAACATATTTAATATGCTCACAAAATAATCCATTTATAATCCTAAAAAATATAAAGATATATTCACACATACAAGTTTAAATAAATTTAGGTTGTCCCACAAGTTTTTCATAAAACGAATAGTCAATGTGCACATCAAACATTTATAAAATATCAATTTATATATAGAATATCAACATATTTCTTTGATATAAAATAGTTTAATAATCAACACTGTTTTGGGAAAACTCCAAAAATTAGTAAAAACCACTTATCTCTTAGTTGCAAAAAAAAAAAAAAAAAAGTCAACCACCCTTGAGTCACAATAAATCAGTAGAATTAGAACCTAGCAACACCAAAATAGGTTCATCAATACACAAATTTCCTACTTAAAATCAGTTTTCACACTTAAACAATTTTATCCTAGACATTATTAATATATCAAAAATTCTCCATTTATTCACTTAACCATGCAATTCACTTTCAGCTTTCTTAACTATCCAATTCACTTTCAGCTTTGATCAGATTTTTGGACTTAAAAATATTGCTGCCTAATCAGATTTTTTCATTAACGTAATCATAGCTATTCATGAAACTTCAGTATGGCTGAATGAAATATATTTGATCAATCTAATATATGTTGAAGCTAATATTATTCTTAATATATCAATCCCATAGCCAGCCCATTATTCCCTTAATACCGCCAAACTTAATGATGGAGTTGGACAAGTTTTGAACATTGGCAGGCCCACGACAATAAATGAGATGGAATTGGCTTGAGCATGGTCAGCCAATCCGTAAGAAACAAAACCAGCATGGCCATATGCAGAAACTAGAGCTACAAGTGCTTGTCACTTATATCTTTTCGTTGGCAGAGTAACCATACTTCTATAGGTACAATATTTTTATCTATCAAAATTAAAAGCTACAAAGTACCCTTCCTGACATATAGCTATTTACATCATTCCTAATCTAATATAATAACAATATAGGACATATTTTCCCTTAATGTAAGGATAGGTGGAGATTCATGATACCAACGTCTCTTAGCTCCATTCCATGACACATGCCTATATGTACTTGCCTAGTCTAAGTATGATAACAATCATAGGAGTCCTTTTTCCATTAATATAGTCATAGATTTAGGTCCATAATAGCAACACCTATTTCTATCAGGTACACAAATAATAGATGCTTCCTATAAGAGTGGGAACAAAAGCTAGCCATTGAGTATTTCAACTTTCCTAAGTTTGGAGCAGGAGAGAACCATACCTGCAGTCTCCACTCACAACCGCAACAAAGAAAAGAAAAGTTCAATAGTGTGTTGCGACTGAAGCAAAAGGAAGCCCCATCAATATGTACACGTGTAGCTTAAGAAATAAAAGACTGGGTTTTTTTTTTTTTGAGCTTATCAAAGCCCATATATATACTTATGCCATCTCACTTAGGCCTCTTTTGCCATAGCAATTATTAGATTTAAATATCTTAGGCCCAAACCAATTAAATTCATTTAATTGTGGGCCTCCTTTTTAATATACGTATAAGAATTAAATTGGTATAAAAATTATGGGGTGTTACAAAACCAACAGCAAGCAAATGGTGAGCAAACCCATGGCGAGCAAACGGTGAGCACACCCACGACAAACCCATGATGAGCAAATGGTGAGCACACCTACAGCAAACCCAAAGCGAGCCCACACCACCCAAATTGCAAGACCCGATCTATAGCCCCTCTGATCTGTTGCCAAAAAATCAAGCAAACAACGAGTGAGAGAGAAGAAAAGAAGAAAGAAAAGAATAGAGTCAGAAATGGAGAAAGAAGAGTGAGAGAGAATAAGAGAGAATAGTAAGAAACGGAGAGTGAGGTTGAGAAAAGAAGAAGAGAAAAGAGAGAGTCTCAGAAAGTGAAAAGCAATAGAGGAGAGAGAAAATAATATTATTTTACTTATACATACTTGCTACAGTAAGTTCTAAATACCAATACTTATTATATCTAGGATGTATTAAAAAAAAAAAGTTTACATACCTGAATGTGGGGTGTTTTTAAGGCTCTAGTTGGTAAAATAGCAACTGGGGGGTGTAATACTAATGCTCTTAACATCATGTACTTACCCGACTTCAATTGGGCTCTGGCCTGTTCCAGACTTCTATTTGGTGTCTATACATGGCTTGCTCAAGGTGTTATTGAGCCTCAAGCAACTATTTTTTCTTGACTGAAGACAACTATTTTAAGTGGGCTTATCCTTATATTTTAAATATTAATAAAATATTATTTATCTTATGATTTTTTTTCATTTAAAATCTATTTTTTTGAAGCAAAATTACGCATTTAAAAAATAGGCGTAAATACAATTTTAGTCCCAACATTGTGTCCATATTTTTATTTTGATCCCTGCATGTTCATTTCACCCCTTTTAGTCTCTAAACCAATTAACGCGTGTTATTTTCGTCCTTTTCGTCAGTCAACAGACAGAAATATCTGAGGTGGCTAATGGAGGAATTAAAATATTATTAAAAATCCACTATGATACTCATTACCCATGCCACATGGGTTTCCTACCCCTTTATTTCACACGTGATCCTCACGTGACCATCACTTCAACCACCTATGGCACGTGTGAACCCCCAAATCAGTCCACCTTCTCTCTTGAACTAAGATAGCCATCAAACCAGCATCGCTCTCAAACTACCATAGCAAACAACATCAACCATCTCCCATAACCCAAAAATGTAAATACCCAAACCCATCCCCACCATGTGCAAATAGACAAACCCATCTAAGATTTTCTTGTGGTGAATCCATCTCAGTTTCTAAAGCCAAATCCAACTTCGTTTCCAAATCCACACACATAGAGATTTCCTAAAGCAAAACCCAACCCCATTTTTCTTAAAATATTAGAGAAAAGAAAAGCAGAGAGAATAACAGAGAAAAGAAAAGCAGTGAGACCTCTGTCTCTGTGAACTGAAACCAAACACATAGGTATTATCTCTCTCTCTCTATGTCTATGTCCTTATATATAGCTTTATATTATGTGTAGGGGCCACAATGTTGCTTTGTATATTGATTGTTTGGTTTTTGACTTTATTTTGTTTAGTGACTTTTGACTGTTTGTTGGTCCTTGTTTGGGTATGTTTTTGTTTGTGGCTTCCAATGTGGGGTTTTCCCCTGTTGAAGATAGTGATATTTTTCTAACATTATTATATTTCAAAATGGCTGATTCTGTGCCTGATGTATATTGTCAATTATGCTTGGGAAAAGCATATTGGTGATGAATTGGTGATGCCGAATTAGTGGGCCAAAATGCTAAGCCATTATGAAAGTGAGTTTATGATATATAATGTTAACATGTGTTTGTTTGCAGATTACTATGCATATGTTTGTTGTTTAATATGTGTTTGTTTGTGCTGTCCAATGTGATCCCTTTATTCCCCTATTGAAGATAATGTGCATTTCTAATATTTTTATAATTCAAAACAGCTGAGATGGACTTTGGAATGATGAGTGCTGATTTGTTAAATAATGTTATATAATGTGTGCTATTTTGTTAACTAATGAGTGTTGTTTTGGAATGTAGTCAGTATTATTTAAATGGTTAATATGTGTTTTGCATGTAGCATGGATGACCTATTTAGTTTTTCTGTGCATCATGGTGGGTATTTTACTGATAACCCTCAAAAACATGTGAGAGGTAAAGTGGATGTAATGGAAAATTGTGATCCTGATAGATGGTCCAAGACAGAGATTGAGGGTATATGTAGGGACTTTGGATACACCTTTTTGAGCAAACTTTGGTATAAAATGCTTGGTAAGGATCAAGAGAGAGCTAATTTCCATTTGATAGTTGATGATCATGATGCCATGTTCATGACAGATTTAGTGATGGATCATGAAGAAACTCATGTGTTTGTAGAGCACCCAGTGGATGATCCTATACTAGTGGATAAAGGTGAGGATATTGGGGAAGATGTGCAGCCATTGGCAGTAGAGCAAAACCTTTTAGGTTATTATAATCATGATGGCAGTAATGATGATGGTAGTGAAGATGCTAACAATAATGAGGATGGAGTTTACAACTTTTATGGTAGTAATGATATGTATGTTAGTGATGAAGATCATAACAATGATAATGAGGATCTCATTAAACTAGATGTTGAACAAGCCTACTCTGGGAGAGAAGGTAAAACACCAACTATTGAGGGGGTTGATGATGATGATGATGTTGTTAAGGTTGATGCTGCAGAGGTGTATTCTAGGAGAACAGGTACGGAACATCTTTACCTTTAGTTCCAACCAATAATCATCCTATGATCACTAGATCTAAAAATGGTATTTCTAAACCTAAGGCCTTTGCTACTGTTCAGGCTTTTACTGCTAAGATTGACCATTCATAATTGGAGCCTCCAATCTTCAAAATTGCAGTGCAATATCCTCAGTGGTGCAAAGCAATGGATGAAGAGTTTGAGGCCCTTCAAAGACAGGGTACTTGGGTGCTTTTCCTTCTCATCCCAATCAGAATGTTATGAGATGCAAGTGGGTCTATAAACTGAAACGCAATAATGATGGCTCCATCAGTCGTTACAAAGCCAGACTTGTGGCAAAGGGCTTCCATCAGCAATTTAGTGTGGACTTTGATGAAACATTTAGCCTTGTCATTAAGCCACCCACTGTGAGGATCATTTTATCTCTTATTGTCCAGTTCAATTGGCCCTTGAAGTAGCTTGATGTACGAAATGCCTTCTTGCATGGTTATCTTAAGGAGGATGTTTACATGGTCCAGCCCTCTGGTTATGTTGATCCTGAATTCCCAAACCATGTCTGTAAACTTCAAAAATCTCTCTATGGTCTGAAACAGGCCCCACGTGCCTGGTTTGAGAGATTTTCTACTCAACTTCTTCACATGGGGTTTGAATCTTCTCAGGCTGACTTATCTCTGTTTATTCTTCGATATAACAAGATCCTAGTGTACCTGCTAGCTTATGTTGATGATATCATCCTCACTGGTAATTCTCCGGTTTTTCTTCAATCTCTTATTGCACAGTTGAGCCAAATTTTTGAGTTGAAGGACTTGGGTGATTTGCATTTCTTCCTTGGTCTTCACATCCATTGTTCACCTAAGGGGCTTTTCATCAACCAGGCTAAATTCATCACTAATCTTCTCACTAAACATAATATGCTAATTCCAAGCCTGCTAAAACATCTTGTGTTCCCCAAGTTCGTCTTGTTCCAGATGAAGGCTCTGTTCTTCATGATCCTCATGCTTATTGTAGTCTAGTTGGCTCACTGCACTATCTCACTTTCACCAGGCCAGATTTAAGCTTTGCTGTTCATCAAGTTTGTCAAGTTATGTCCTTTCCCACATATGTTCATCTTGTGGCTGCGAAGCGCATTCTGCGTTATCTAGTTGGAACAAAACATTTTGGCATTCTTCTTCAACCTGATCCACTTTCTCTATTAGCCTTCTCGGATTCGGATTAGGTTGGTGATCCTCATGATCGTCATTCCACTACTAGCTTTATTGTGTATCTGGGCTATAACCCAATCACTTGGAGTGCTAAGAAACAACTCACGGTTTCCAAATCTTCCACTGAGTCTGAGTACCATGCTTTGGCTTCCACTGCTGTTGAACTTTGTTGGATTCATCAGGTTCTTTGCAATTTGGGCATCTATCTTGCAATTCCTCCCAAGATTTGGTGTGATAATGTCTTTGCCTTGGCTATTGCTTCCAACCCTGTTTTTCACGCTTGCACAAAGCACATAGAAGTTGACTATCACTTTGTTTGGGAATAGGTTCTTCGCAAGGATCTTCAGATTAAATACATCTCTACGGCTAATCAACTCGCTGACATTTTTTCCAAAAGTTTGCCCACTTATCATTTCCAGATTCTTTATTCCAAAATCTTGTTCACTGTGGTGCCCAAGGTTTTTAGGGGGGATGAAGATAAGATTAGAATTTCCTAATGGTTAGTTTTTCAAATAAAAAGATATGTTATGTTTCGTACCAAAACGACATTGTTTCTCATTAAAATAAACGTTGCCATTTTGATGAGGAAAACTAGCTGTAATTTTATCAAGACGGTGTCGTTTTGCAACACTGCCATTTGAACCTATCTTCTTCCTCTAAATATCAGAATTCTGTTGATGGAGATGAGATCATTCTGGAAGCTAGTTTGTTAGTTGATGACTTATTAATCACGTGTGTAATTAGAGAATAACTATTCCCAATCTTTACAGATCTCTTGTTAGGTAGTTAGATTAATCTATCTGTGAAGTTGTATATATATGTATGTAATGATGAACATCAGGGTAGAGTTGCTAATCATTTTCCCATCTCTCTCTTTGTCTCTCTCAAACTTTCTTTTTGGCCATTGTTGAAACTCTGATTTTTCAAGCAATCTTCCAAAGGCATCGCTGATGCCACCTTAGACGCCTCTGCCTCTGCCTCGCCTTGGGCCCTACTTCACCAGCAATAGCAGTCGAAGCTCAAGTCCACCATTACAGGCGGCGCTTCTTCCTCCACCTCCGCCTTCTGCTGCCAATAGCCCTCGCATCAAATTAAGCACGTTCGACTATTCATTCAACTTGGAGACATCAAAGCATGATTCAAGATCGAATCAGAAGAATTTATTGTACTCTTTCATTGTAAAGATTCATACAGAGGATTGTACTCACATATATACAAATCAATACAAATTGATTATTTGTTAAACTATTTCGTGATCGTGTGATTTATCTTTTACGAAAATTGTGTGTACAAGGTCAGTTAGCCACCTACTAAGTGGGTTTTGAACCCACACTACTCCACTTATTCCGTTGAAATCAATTAGATTATTGATTTCTGTTGAGATAGGCTTGGTTGTGTTTTGATAGAAACGATTGGAGAGTGGAGACTTTGGGATAGAAAAGTTTTTAAAATTTTTTTTTACAAATTTTATTTATTGGTGTGTTTGTTTTAATGAATATTACGATTTTGGCAAAATTTTGATCCTTTGTTGTGATTTTGAATTAAAGAGCTTATAAATTTGCAAACATTAATGTTATATAAGTGATTTCTTCCCGTTGATCGAAATGTTTTGAGACCTAGAAAAGTTTCTTTTCTTTTTCTTTTTTTTGGAAATTATTTCTTTAAGACAAGTGGAACCTAAATTCACACCCAAGAGATTTGTCTC
The DNA here is from genome assembly GCA_032727855.1 of Quercus ilex subsp. ballota. NCBI lineage: Eukaryota > Viridiplantae > Streptophyta > Magnoliopsida > Fagales > Fagaceae > Quercus > Quercus ilex. Next base: position 36,359,827 of record CM064914.1, read on the forward strand.
TGTCTTCTCTAGGAAACTTTGTTATAAGAGTCTATAAATTTGTGTAACTCAAGAACATTTTCAAAGGTTTCCAGAACTTTACGCCATTTAACAATCTGTTTTAGATCATAGCTAGGACTAGAATTTGATGGAACAAGTTTTACTTCATCTGAGATCTCTGAGTTGGTTACTAATGTTTTCCTTATGGTGATCTTTGAAAGGGATACATATAATGCAATCAGGAAGTTATTTGCTTACTAGGGTTGATAGCTATATGGCCCATTGGTTTTTAGGTTGACTCCAGGTCTCCATGTCAGTTTTTTGAGCAATGACCGTTCCCTAATTCTTAGGGCTTAAAATTCCTGCAAGATTTTATAGTTGTAGATATAGAAGTTTATTTTGCTGTAGCTATAATACATGATTATTTGATGTTGAATAGTACTGAGGAAAGTCGACATGCACTGAGTCAGTCATTGTCAAGTGAAGCTGCAGAATAGTCAATGTTTATTACCTCTTAGGAGAGGGGTTGTACGCCGTAGTCAAGTTTTTTGGTATACATACCTGGCTGATACTTCTTTTTATGTCTCTTAAATTTTCAGATAGTGACCACATATATATATATATATATATATATATTGAATGGCATGTATAATTTCATCATCTGCTTGAATTTTTTGTTTTCTTTTAAGATCCAGATTGTTTAATTTATATAAATCAATAATTATCTTTTATTTTTTCAGCAAAGAATCCTGCAATTGCAGTAGCAAGACCTTTGGAAAATGTGTTAAAGTTTTTGTATTCTCTTCATTCATCTTTTACAGGAATTAACTTTAACTTATATCTAGGCCGATTTTGTGTGTTTTTCTTTGATATTTAGGCTTTAACATGTAGGGTATTAAAATTTTTAAATTAATTTTGGGCTAGCTTTAGTCCTGTAAAGTTGTGATTTACAACTATTTTGTGTTGGCTTTTATTCCATATCAAATTTGATTGTAATTTTTTTCAATCATATGTACTCTGTATTTTATGTGAGATTTCTTTGTAAGGGTTGTGTGTGAGAGAGAGTGTGAAGACTCAAGCGCTTATTGAAAACAAATTGGATTTCGCGAGAAGTTTCGCAAGAAGCCTTCCAGCGAAATGAGCCATGTGCAGAGCACATGACTGGAATGCGAAGAGTCATGACAGCTAGTTTTCGCAAGTAACTCGCGGGTAAGGCCTTCCCGCGAGATACCCGCGAAACATTCTGTTTTGCTATTTTGGCATATCTGCTCCACTATGTCTTCACCCACACTATATATAACCCTCATTACCCACACTATATATAACCCTCATTACCCACATATTGTAAGGAGTGCTTTTCAGAGAGATAACCCTAGATAAAATCCTTGAGAGTTAGAGATTGTTATACCCACAATCCTCTACACAATCCTTTGTGGTTTTCCTTAAGTCCTACCTCTCCATATCCAAATCCTTGAGAGGTTGATAGCCCAAACACTTACCACATCCATTCTGAGTATAAAGTGAGGTTTTGGTGCTGCTGGGAAGCATTGGAAGAAGCCATTTGTTTGGTGGATGCAATCGGGCTGAATTGCGTGATCCAAAGAGCTAGAGAAGACAAGGCTTCGTCAAGCTAGTTGGTAGCAAGAGTTTGGAGGGCTCAAGTACATGGGGTAGACTAGGATTGGAGTGTCTTTTGTTATTCGTGTACTCCAACTTATTCTTTACCGCTTGGAGGGCGATGGTGATTTTTTTCACCGAGTACTTCAGTTTCCTCTTCGATGACACGTCTCGGTGTTATCTCGTATTTGCATCCTTCTTCCCTACCCTTTTAGCTTTCATTTTATTGTTGATATTTGATGAATATGGCTTAGAGTAGTTTTATTGTTTGTGCGCTCAAATTTACTCTATTCTGCATTTAGTTTAAGTTAGAGTAAAATCAACCGAGCCATAATTTTTAATTTGGGGGTCTAAACAGCTCTTATGTTTTCACACATATTCGACCTTTCTATTGGTATAAGAACAGGTGCACTTGTTGTGGTTTCATTACCTAAGTGCGATCCTAGACCCCGTTTGAGATGAAACGATCTCAATCCCTCAATGCACCTCCCTATTTTGCTGGGAGCAGTTATGCATCTTGGAAAGTCCGTATGAGGGCATTCCTTTGTTCTATTGATGATAGTATTTAGGACGCTATCGAGATAGGATGGACTAGGCCAGAGGCTGCCAAATCCACATGGGATAAGGCAACCCTTGCAGTAGCTAATGCTAATAGCAAGGCTTTAAATGCTATTTTTTGTGGTGTTTCTCCAGAAGAATTCACAGGATCTCTCATGTTACAATTGCCAAGGAGGCATGGCAAATTTTGGAGACAACCTATGAAGGAACCAAAAAGGTGAAGGACACCAAGTTGCAAATGCTTACCACATGCTTCGAGGAGTTGAAGATGAGTGAAGACAAGTCATTCAACTCATTTTATGGGAAGCTAAATGAAGTGGTGATTGGGAAATTTAACTTAGGTGAAAAGACTGAGGACTCCAAGATTGTGAGGAAGATTCTCCGATCATTACTGGAGAGCTTTTGTGCAAAGGTTACTACCATCGAAAAGAGCAAGGACCTTGATGAGATTAAGATTCAAGAACTCATCGGTTCTCTTCAAACCTATGAGCTATCTCTCCCATCACAAAGGAAAAGTAAATCTCTTGCTTTCAAGACAATCAATGAGAGGTTGGAAGCTCAAGACTCCTCGGATGAGGATGAGGTTAAAAAAGGAGTGGCGTACCTAGATAAGAACTTCCATAGTTCTTAAAGTTCAAGAGAGGGAAGTCTTTTGAGAAGGGTAAATTCTCAAACTTCAAGAAGGACAAGAAAGACTTCAAGAAGAAGGATCCCAAAGATTCTTCTCCATCTCAAGTAGTCACATGCTTTGAGTGCAAAGGGCTTGGGCATGTAAAGAAAGAATGCCCAACGTACTTGAAAGCAAAGGGTAAAGTTTTTGCCACTACTCTTAGTGACTCGGATATCTCCAATTCAAAATCGGAGGAGAGTTGTGACAGAGAAGGAAACTACTCCGCATTTATGGCCATAGCACCCGTAGACTTGTCGAAAGATTTGAGCCTTCTAGTGGAAGAACTTGGTGAGCACACTGAAGTAGAGTCTATGGGAATTGGGGAAGATTCCAATGATGAAGAGGAAGGAGCAAAGGGATTACAAGAATTCTACAATTCTCTTCTTGAGAAGACCGAAGAGTATGCAAGAGTGGCTAAAGCAGCCATTAAGAAAATGAAGAAAGTTGAACAAGACTATAAGAGCATACTCACGAGTTACAAAAAAACGAAGTGTGAAGTTGAAGCACTAAATGAAGAACTCACCGAAGCCTATTCCAAGATCAAGTTCCTTGAGCTTGAAGTGATTCAAGCTACTGCCAAGGTGGAGCGGGTTGCCTCCAAGAAGCTTGACGAAGTGCTTGCAAATCAAAAGCCTTTTTCAGACAAAAGCGGCTTAAGATACACCGAAGAGAGTAGTTCAAGTGCCAATGTGTCCAAGGAGATGAAATTTTTTAAGGCTAAGGAACCAATGGTAGCGACTCCAAGTGTTGAGAATGTGAAGGAGGAGAAGAAGCCAAATGGATCTACTCAAAAGGTTTTGACAAGACCTCAAACTCCATTTGCGGCCAAACCCAAGGTTAAAGGGAATTCTCTTCCAAAGTCTCAAAGAGGTCCTCAAGTTCAACACTTTTGCCACCATTATGGAGTTCGAGGACACACAAGACCTAATTGCTATAAACTTCACACATTGAAGAAGGCGGACTCTCAAAGGCTAAAAGGACAAGGAAAGGGGAATTAGACCGCCAAGCAATCAAAAGGGTGAGAAGTTGATCCTGGTTTGAGTGATGTGATGAAGATAATAGACACCATCACTTCCTGTTTGGCAAGCTTCACCCAAAGGTTTGAGAGTCATAATTCACGTACCCAATCCTCTAGGGATATCACCCCAAACACATGTGCCGTGTGGGTGAAGAAGGGTACACATGCATAAGCATTAGACCATCCATGCATCAATTCCTTCAATATGTTGTGGCTATGTTTGGTTGTTTTGCTTATGTTTTCATTTTAGCATGTTTATTTTCAAGTTTGTTTTGTATTTGTTTTTGTTGATTGTTTTTGTTGATCTTACTTTACATGTTTTGTTTTTTAGTGTGTTGAAAAATTCAAAAACCATAAAAATTGAAAAATCTCCAAAAAGTTTGATCGCTTGTTTAGTGTGTATCACATGTGAGTTTGGCCTAGTACCTTCGTACTAATGGCGTAGTGCATTTACGAGCTTAGCTTGTTATGTATGCACATCTATCTTTGATGTTGTTTTAGACTCCAGTGAGTACCATACTTTGGGGATTATCATGATTATGTATGTTTATCATATTTTTATCATTGATTGTGTGTTTTACACACTTTGACCCAAATGTGCTTAGTCATGCCTTGATCATGCATCACATGTGCACACCACATGCAAACTTGATGCACACACTTGTTCACTTGTCATGTTTTGCATATCACTCATGCTAGATAAATGTTGTTACATGTTTAGCACTTATAACATGATTTTGTGACATTGTTTATGTTCTTTTTAGGACTTTGTGTTTGTTTTATGAACTAACTTGGTACTAATCAAGTTTGTGTTCTTATATTGTGTTTTTGCACTTGTCTCTTTGCGTTTGTAACTGTTTTTGCAGATGTCTCCTACTAAGCACTCTGCCACAATGACTTCTACAAACGGGCCCTGATCATCATGGAAAGGGTTGTCAATATGCAGACCCTTAAAGACACCTTCATTCCGGAAGTGTTCAAGGAGAGAAAATGGACAAAGTTGCTGAACCCAAGTGGGAATGTCTTTGCCGAAATCATAAGGAAATTATTTGCAAATGCTCTTGTGGAAGGGGAGTGCATAAGTTATTGGGTATGGCAAAAAGAATTCTTTATCACGAGGGACTCAATACAAGAGGTATTGGAAGTGCGTCCACCATCTAAACAAATTTCTATCCAATACGATGATAGATTGGATTCGCTTGAGCCAATGGTAGAACTCCTCAGTGGCAATCTCAAAAAGAAGTCATTGAACACAATTCCTTTCACTTCGGAGATAAGGACATTAGCCTATATAATGCTCTCCAACCTCTACCCGGTGACGAATTTGACCACATTGTCCGAACCAAGAACTATTTTTCTGTATGATCTCTTCACACATAAGGAGATCGAGATATGTAGTCACATCTACTACCTCCTGACCAAATGCATCACCAAGAAGAATTTGAGGATAGTCTTGCCATTCCCAAGTCTCATCATGGCTCTTATAGCAAAAACAAGGCTGAAGATTCCAAGTGGTCTTACCATAATGCAAAGGGACTATCCGATTGGTGCTTAAACAATGACCCGAAGCAAAGCCCATATCACCGGACCAAAAGCTGGCATTTCTCAAATCCCAAGGGAAAATGTTGAGGAAGAAGGTGGGGACACGAAGGAAGAAATTGATAGGTTCACATTAGCCCCAGAGGGCTCTACACAACCATCCTCCCAAGCACAAGCACGAGGACCCGATCGTCTCATTGCACGAGTTGAGTAGATGTATGGAATGCTAGAAACGCATGTGAAGAACACCTCGGATCAATTTATCTATGTCGAAGGCCAAATCACTGCAATCTTATCCCAAATTGATGACATGATGATAGAGCAGCAACGACAGCAACAAGAAGGCTCCGAATCAGAATCTGAAGAGTTCTAACCTCTTTGGCCATTCTGGTTAAAAAGGGGGAGTAGTTTGACTTTTCAAAATGTGTAATCAATGAGATTATGTAGAATGCTGCTCTCTCGTCTCGCCTCCACTGGTAATCTCTCTCTCTCTCTCTCTTGCAATTAAATATGAGAGGGACAATTTGCATAATATTTGGTTTAAAAAACACACAAAAAACTCACTCATAAATCAATTGCAATGTCATGAATAAAAAAATAATTCTTCTTTCATTTGAACCTCTTTTCCCCTTTATAACGTTGTGGTCCTTCAAACTGCAAATCCACAATATTCCTTCAGTTTCTTTTCTGTTCTTTCTGTTTCATATACTAAATTCTTCTCAATGGCCACGCATTTTCCTGTTAAAATTGGTAAGCCTCTAAACAAAAATTATATCATACTTTTTCAACTACATATATTTTGAATGGATAATTCTTTAATTTTTGTAAAGAATTTGGTTATAAATATAAAATTATGAGACTAAACCTCAAAAAAAAAAAAAAAAAAATTCATTGCACGCATAAAACACGTGTGACAAAGCTAGTTAAAATTTTAAACTCTCCGCGCTGCGGGTAAAATTGGATTTATGAGTAAAAACTGAAAAGTAAAAACCAAAAAGATAGCATATTAACATAAATGACGAAAGTGCCCTTCCATATCCGAACAAATTCAAGAACTCTCGTTTCATTTCATTTGGATTTGGGTATAAAACTGGCGGGAAATTCCATCCACAAAAAAATCAAAACCATACTACTCATTTGCTTCAAAACCAAATCAAATCAAAGTCCGAAGTTTGAAGGTGCAAACGTTGTCCGGTGGCCTAAAGATGCTGCACGTGGTGGAGAAGTCGTCGGTGGCGAACTCGAGGCCTCCATAATGGAGACCTGAGAACCAGGGAGGTTTGGTCGCGATACAACAAGATATTCGAGTTTAGTTACTCCATAAATGGTCGCCCCTGCCACATACTCGTCACTTCCGTCACTAGTCACCTCATGGAGCTCGGTTTCCTTGACTGATATCGCAAATGGCACTCCTGTGATCCCGCCGATCTCTTTCACGCTCCCGTCCACAAATTCGTCCCCGAGCTCTCTCTCTCTCTCTCTCTAAGCATGTGTACGTTGTTAGAATAATGGCTAAATGATTAAATTCTTCGTTTCCTATTTGATAAGACTAGGGATAAGCCTAATTTTACACTCAACTAATGATATATCAATATATGATTGGTGCGTAATAAAAATGGTCAGTGATGGACTCATGTGAAAGTGATATTGCTTGAAGAAATCTAAGAACACCCTTTGCCACAACTCTGATGGAGCAAATTGTGAGTGATGAGTCTATGTGAAAGTAAAAGGCAACCAGTTACCGTCTGTCACGTAGGATAGTTGTGGAAAATGGTGTGGTCCTAGAATTACTTGATACTTTTCCCATCATAAGTTTACAACTCAACTTGGTGTGAAATTGGGTGTGTTTTATCATGGTATCATAATAGGTGTATTGGGTTTTGTTTCTGCTATCTCTTATATAAAAAAAAAAATCCAAATTCCACGGGTTGAAATAATGGTCCCATTTGGTAATGCCTTATCAAAGGTCACTTTTTCAAATTTGTCCCCGAGGTCTCTATGTATATAGGTGTTTTATCAGAATAATAGTTAAATGGTTAAATTCATCTTTTCCTATTACTCGGTAGTTTATCATGGTATCTTGATAGGTGCTTTGAGTTTTGTCTATGCTTTACCTCTTATTTAAAAAGTTAAAAAAATTCCAAATTCCGCGTAAGTTGGTTTAGGACATGTGAGGGATGGTGTTCAAATAATGGTTTAATGATGAAATTCATTATTTTTGTCATTCCCTAGTTAGCAGGTAGTTTATCATGGTATCATAACAGGTGTTCCAAATACCGGGTGTTGGTTTGGATCATACGAGGGACATTGTTAATATACTAGTTAAATAATTAAATTCATTATTTTCTGGTAGTTTAAGCCATTGGGAAAAGTGGTAGTTTATCATGTGTGATGTAGCGATTGAAATGAGGTGTTTGAATAAAAGTTAATTGGATGTTGTAGAAAAAGTTGTTTAGTTGTGTACTTGTTTAGTAAACTTTTTGTAATTATAATGAGGTGGACGCAACAAAGTATAATTTACGCATGGAAGCAAAAGCAAAAGCACACATTGCTAGATATTCATGTGAATTAATAACTGACCGACCTGTCTCTTTCTTGTTTTTGTTTTTTCTAATTTAGGATAAGTTGGATATCAAGAGGACATTGGAAGAGGAAACTAGATGGTGCCAGTGGCTTGTATTGTGGCTAGATTGTGATAGAGAAGGAGAAAATATTGCATTTGAAATCGTAGAAGTTTGCACGGCAGTAAATCCTCATCTTACCATCAAGAGGGCTCACTTTTCTGCCTTAATTGACAGGTCCTAAAGGTTATAATATTCTGTCGGTTCTTAAAATCTTCTTGTCTTGTTCAGCCTAATAAATGTTTTGCTGATGCAGTGGATGCTAGGCAAGTGAGTACTTTCTCTAACCAATGTGGAACTCTACTTGTTTATTTATGATTACTGTGAACTCATTTGATAAGCTTCCCTAATAACTGTATGATTGTATGAATCAAAAAGATTGTTTTTATTTGTTAATTCAATTCCTAGTTATTTGGCACCGTGCTTTTAGACCTCTTATCTACTATATGGCTGTTAGCTCAAGAAGTGTGTTAGTCCTTCTATCACTGTTCTTTTTGGCAGTTGTGTCTCCTTAGTTGGAATGAAATTCTCTCTTTTATTTGTTTGCAGGAAATAGATCTCGGATCGGTGCTTCTTTCACTAGGTTTCAGACTATGCTGTTGAAAGATGCATTTGTTATATTGATTTTACTATAGATGACAGAAATCTTGTTCTAAGTTATGGTCCTTGTCAGGTATGTTGGCTATTGAAATATAAAATGTTATTGATTTTGTACTAAAAAGTGGGATGCATCTGTCCTGCATTTATCATTTCACCTCATCCTTAAGTGCAGTTCCCTACACTTGGCTTTGTTGTGGAAAGATATTGGGAAATACAAGCACACGAGCCAGAAGAATTTTGGACCATCAATTGTTCTCAAAAATCAGATGAAGGCATTGCTACTTTCAATTGGATGTAAATCAAGAGGCCTTAGAGATTAATATTTATTTTTGAGGTTTAGTTGCCATAGAGTTGAAATTGAGCATATCTTATTTTGCAGGCGCGGTCATCTGTTTGATTACACGTGCTGTTATAATTTATGAGATGTGTGTTCAGGAGCCAATTGCAACTGTGAGTTATAATGAAAATATGTAACTTGAGCGTAATGCTAACTTCATGGTACAGATATTTCTGAAATTTGGGTTTTTTCTTATTTAACTGCAATTTAGGTTACAAAGGTTAGACAATAGGAGAAATTGAAGTATCCTCCTTATCCTTTAAACACCATTGAGCTTGAAAAATGTGCTTCACGATTCTTTCGGATGAGTTCTAAACACACTATGAAGGTGAGCTGTATACGTCTGTTGTATTGATGACATTTTGGCATCCTTTTCCGATTGATTGCTACTTAATTAGAGACAGCATTTAACATGAAATCGAAGTAAAAAGGTTCAATTCCTACAAAAGTAGTTTATTTTTGGAAGTTTTTATCAACTTTTTGTAGAAAAATATTGGGGAAATGCGTGTGTATGTTTGTAGTTGCAAAGTCAAGTGTAGGTCACTGGCATTGCTTGGTCTCCTTTATAAGGAGAACCAAGGTTCAAATCCTCCCTCCGCACTTGTTGTAACAATTGAGTTATCAAAAAAAATTGGTAGTTACGAAGAAAAAAAAAATTGAAACTGAAGTAATGGAGTACAGTTATAGAAGCCTTTTTATATCCACTTTATATGGTACAATATGGGGAAGTGAGTGTACGTGTGTTTGCAGGCCTGGTCAATCTACTCTCCAAATATTATAGCAGCTTTTCACAAAGTTTGATGTTGTCTTTATCCTTTTGTTGGTCATTATTTCTTTTGTCATTTGTTTCCATTGGCTCTTGGTAATTAATTGGCCCCTATGAGTTTATGATTCTATGAGATAAATTTCATGTAGGAAATTGTGCAAGAACAGCAAAGGCATCCTGTATGGGGATCATATGCACAGCAGTTGTTGGAACCTGGGTCAGGATTTTGGAGAAACCCTGGTAATGGTGGACATCATGACAAGGCCCATCCACCCATTCATCCAACAAAATTTTCTTCTGGAGAATCTGGATGGAGTCAAGATCACCATGTAAGCATGTCACCATCTTAATTGGCATTTAACTGCTAGCTGAATGTTTTTGAAATGTATTTTTGTGGTGTTGAGTCAAGAAGCATGCTTTACTAATTCTTTTTGAATTTTAAATTACTTTCCATTGGCTCTTGGTAATTAATTGGCCCCTATGAGTTTATGATTCTATGAGATAAATTTCATGTAGGAAATTGTGCAAGAACAGCAAAGGCATCCTGTATGGGGATCATATGCACAGCAGTTGTTGGAACCTGGGTCAGGATTTTGGAGAAACCCTGGTAATGGTGGACATTATGACAAGGCCCATCCACCCATTCATCCAACAAAATTTTCTTCTGGAGAATCTGGATGGAGTCAAGATCACCATGTAAGCATGTCACCATCTTAATTGGCATTTAACTGCTAGCTGAATGTTTTTGAAATGTATTTTTGTGGTGTTGAGTCAAGAAGCATGCTTTACTAATTCTTTTTGAATTTTAAATTACTTTCATTTGGTGACAGAGATTGTACGAATAGTTGTTCGCCATTTCCTGGCATGTGTTTCCCAGCCAGCAGTAGGGGCCGAAACTAATGTTGAAATTGACATTGCTGGTGAATTATTTTCTGCATCAGGGAGAGCGATACTAGCAGTGAGTTACGTCCAAAAGTCAATATATATATATATATATATATAACCGAAGATGGTTGACTTTTAGTTGACTTTATAATATTTTGCCACCTAAGTTTTTGAGGCCTCACAATTTTACAATCATTATTATAATATATATATTTTTTAATTGAATTTAGATTCTATTCTATATTTAAATCCTCCATTAGAATATTCACACATCATATTTTCTTTAAATGGTAGAATTGATAGTTCCATATACAAATGCAATTATAATAATATCTATTAATAACTACGATAATTATCAATTTTATATTTAAGGCAAACAAATAAAAGAAAATTTTATATTCTGTTAAACTTTATGCACTGGTTACAGACTAGTGTGTGTGTGTCTTGATAGCTCAATGTTGGGTGTGCTTGAATGGTGCAATTATAATAATATCTATTAATAACTACGATAATTATCAATTTTATATTTAAGGCAAACAAATAAAAGAAAATTTTATATTCTGTTAAACTTTATGCACTGGTTACAGACTAGTGTGTGTGTGTCTTGATAGCTCAATGTTGGGTGTGCTTGAATGGTATTTTGGGAAACTGTAATCAATGCTTGAAATAGGTTATGGTTGTATCTTTGAGAAGTTTTTGCATCTCTAATGGTTCAAGAAATATTTATCAGTTGAAGTTATTAAGTAGTTGTTCTATATGATGGCTTTAATGAACTTTAGAGTTCAACCATTATTAAAGACTCAGATGCACACCAATGAAAAGTCACCATTTATTGAGCATCAAGTATATTACATATATATGAAATTTCACCATTTTTACACTCTGGTTTTTATGGAGGATTGTTAATTCGCAAATAATAGCAGTTGTTTCCACTAACTTTATTTGTATTAATAGTATACAATAGACCGGGAATCAGCCTCTCGAAAAAATAATAACAAAATTTTGGGGTTGCCTACCAATTATCTTTCTTAGACCCCTATTTTATGCATTAGGTACGATCATTTATATTAAAAGATTCGCTTGTGCTTTGATTAGCCTCATTTCTTAACACAGTCGGTCCCTTTCTGGAGAAAGGAAGAGACTTGTGCTATGTATCTAGCATCCTCATTAGCTTTTAATGAGCACGGTAGCTACAATTTTTTTTTGTTGACATATAAGAGTGCATGTGTTCCTGTAATGCTTGTAAGTTGTGTTGTATGCCCCCTGGGTGTGATGCGAACCATCTCAATGTATAACCATTGAAAGAGAAGCAGTAGCTTCATATTTGGGTATGACAGGAAGGAATGTGGATGAAATTTTATTTTTATGAGAGCAGCTTGAAATAGGAATTGGTGAATTTCTTTTTGAGTTGCTGTACTCAGTGAGGGTTTAGGAAGGAGAAGAGTAGATAATGTATTGGAAGTTGAGACAAAGTAATCTATAAATGGTTGATCTTATTATGTGGCTTTGAGAGGGCCTAAAAGTGCAGCATCCTTTTGGAATACCGTTTTATGGTCCATGGCACTCCGGAAAGTAGCCTTTTCCCCCCTTTTTGAACTGCTGCTTCAGGGAAAATTCTTGTGGTAGATGGTTTGATTAAGAGGAAGCAGATTATTGTGGAATGTTGTATGCACAAGAGTAATGATGACATGGTAGATCATCTATTCTATCACTTCATTGTCCAAATGCAATCGATTTGTGATCTCTAGTATTTTAGAGTAGTTTTTGAAAATCCAAACCAAAGAACACCTCAGGGTGTTTAGGGGCTGTATGAACAATATCACGAGAAAGAAAAGAAGAGACAAGAGAAGGGAAAGGGAAAAAATAACATAAGAAGGCCAACATGCCTCAATGCTTAAAGCACACTATTTAATTAATCAACTCTACCTCTCTTTGAGTACATTGAACTCAAATACAATTAGGGGCTCGGATTATATTTATATAAAAGATGAACTCTTTCTTGTATTAGTACTAGGACTTTTAGTTTGGCTTATAAACTAAAAACATAATAAAAGATTAACTTGGACTCAAAGAAATTAAAACCTAAGATACTTGGGATCTTTTAGAAAATTCTAGACTCAATTGCCAAGAGCATTATAGCTTAATTAACACTTCTTGGTGTTTTTTAACCTAGACATCCAGGGTTCAAATCCCCCATCTCCCACGACCTATAGCATTTGACGGAAGGCACTTTCTATCATATAAGGCCTAAGGGTCCGTTTGGATACAGCTAAAAACTGAAAACTGAAAACACTGTAGCAAAATAATTTTTAAATGTGTGAATAATACCGTGGGACCCATTTTTAATGAAAAAGTTGCTGAAAAGTGAAAATTATGGGTCCGTGAACAGTAAAATTTGGGTTGAAAAGTCACATGTTGCGGCTACTGTTCAATGAACAGTAGCCGCAACAGTAATGAACAGTGAAAATTCGGCTGGGAAAAGCTTGAAACGCGTGAAAAAAAAAAAAAAAAGGGGCTGAAAACGTAACGCCAGACGCAAACGCGCTGGCCAAACGGACACTAACAATCAAATTATCAAAAAGAAGAAGAAAATTCTAGACTCAACCAAACTACCAAAAGTCCCTTAATTTGTAGGAATGGCGGAACTTACAGATTTGCCCCTGAGAACAAAATTTACCATAACTAATAGAATAATAACTCAAAGAAAAAACTGTTGACTCTAAAGCACAGGCCAAAATGGCCCAATACCACTTTTTTTTGAAATTTTTAGCAAAAAATCACTGTTTCGGAAATAAATAGCAAAGTACCACTTTTTCTGGAAATCGAGTTTCAGAAACTCGAGTTCCTCTCAATTCTGCCACCGTGACATTGCTGACATGGAATTTCTGTGATTAAAAAAAATTATGTGGTACTCAAGTTTGAGAAACTCGAGTTTCATGCAACACAGTACTCGAGTATACCAGACTCGGGTATGTTTTATAAATAAAATACAGGAAAAAAAAAATTTACACAGTACTCCAGTTTCCCAAACTCGAGTACTGTGTAAATTTTTTTTTTGTTTTTTTTTTTGTTTTTTTTTTGTTTTTGTTTGGGGATAATGAACAAATAAACATAAATGTAAAAATAAGTGACTTTTTTATGTTTTTATTTATTTAAACAGAAGTATTGTAAAATATAGAGATTTGAATTTCAAAATATGAATTTAATTTCTACATTAATTAGAATTGTTCATTGTTTTCTCATAGAAATTGTTCACTGTTTTCTGTATAAACTATTTCTACGATTTTGCATAAAATTATTTTCTGTTCAGCATTATTTAAGAAATTGTTCACTCTCTTTTCTGCATAAATTATTTTCTGTTTACTGTTTAAAAAATTGTTCATTGTTTTATCATAAAACACCTAGTGAAATCGTGTTTTCTAAATTTAAACACCAAATCTGAATGCTTTTTCATGTTTGAATTTCACAATAATCGAATATATTTTTCTGCATTGATAAAATCTGTTTCTACATTAATAAAATTTGCTCTTTGCACATCATATTTACTGTATATTCAAATCTACTTACTGCATTCATTAAATTTTTTTTTTTTTGCATTAATTAAAACTATTCACTGTTTTCTTATAAAAATTGTTCACTGTTTTCTACGTAAACTATTTCTAGCATTCTGCATAAAATTATTTTCTGTTCAGCATTATTTAAAAAATTGTTCACTCTCTTTTTTGCGTATATTATTTTCTGTTCACTATTTAAAAAATTGTTCATTGTTTTCTCATGTAACACCTAGTGAAATCGTGTTTTCTAAATTTAAAAGCCAAATCTGGATGCTTTTCATGTTTAAATTTGGCGTTTAAATTTAGAAAACATGATTTCACTATGTGTTTTATGAGAAAACAACGAACAATTTTTTAAATAGTGAACAGAGAATAATTTACGCAGAAAAGAGAGTGAACAATTTTTTAAATAATGCTGAACAGAAAATAATTTTATGTAGAATACTAGAAATATTTTATGCAGAAAATAGTGAACAGTATATCATGTCCTACTTGAGCCAAAATCCATCTTACAAACAGTTTTGAGTGTCAAGGATCATAACATTAACATTCAGTAATTTTTAACAGGCACAACTACTTTCAAACACCAAAAAAACACAGAAACAAGTTCAAAATCACACACACAAATGGACACTCAAAACATGCTTTGAGGTAAAAGTCATAATAGAAAATTGATTATTGAGCTACATTTTATTTTATTTTTCAGGCACAATTGCAGCCATTAAACCAACATAGATTCTATTACAAACATTTTTTTTTCCAAACATATAGATTCTATTCTCTCAGCCCCTAGACAGAGGGAAAGTATATAACAAATCTGATATTGAAAGACTTTAAAAAAACAAAATATTTGGTCAAGAACCTGCTTTGAAGTTGTATGTGAAAACTGAAAACCCAACCTACTACCTTTATTTGATCAGGTGGATGTAGTTTCTGTTTTTTTTTTTTTTTTGGTTGGTTGGTAATTTATGTTGCTTGTGACAACTTATTTAAGTACAGCAACAATGCCACTCAATTTTTTATTTTGGCAGTTCTTTGGTCTAGATTTCCCACCATGTATTTTGTGGCATAGATTTTTGGATAAACCCAAAAATGTTTAACTTTTTAGATAAACTAAATAAGGAGTAATAGTAATAATAATAATAAAATGTAATAAAGGGAAATTTTCAATACGTTACGATTCATTGTATTCAAATCATCTCTAATTTCTACTCATTTTGTCACACTTGTTCTATACTTCTACATGGTAGACTATAGGTGAAGTAGAAAAAATAGTGAGTTTATTAGAAAGTGATAAACAACCAATCACAATCCATCATTGTTGGATAATTTTGACAAAGTGTGTATCAAAAAAGATTTTATCAATGCAAAAAAAAAAAAAAGTTCAATTATTGTGAAATTCGAACATGAAAAAACATACAGATTTGGCTTTTTGATTTAGAAAACACAATTTCACTAGGTGTTTTATGAGAAAACAGCGCACAATTTTTTAAATAGTGAACAGAAAATAATTTACGCAGAAAAGAGAGTGAACAATTTTTTAAATAATGCTGAACAGAAAATAATTTTATGTAGAATGCTAGAAATAGTTTATGAGAAAACAGTGAACAATTTTTTAAATAGTGAACAGAAAATAATTTACGCAGAAAAGAGAGTGAACAATTTTTTAAATAATGCTGAACAAAAAATAATTTTATGCATAATGGTAGAAACAGTTTATGCGAAAAACAGTGAACAATTTTTATGAGAAAGCGGTGAACATGGTGTGCAGAAAGCAAATTTTATTAATGTAAAAACAGATTTTATCAATGCAAAAAAATAGATGATCTGTGCATCTTATGTAATTAATTTTCCATTAAGTTTACTCAATTTGGTATGTTCTTCAATTTTCATTTGAATTTTCACGATTTTACACACTCAACAAATTCAAATTTTTCAACAAATTCGTACTATCTGTACATCTAATGTAAACAATTTTTCCTTGAGTTTTCACAGTTTTATACATTCAACGAATTCAAATTTTTAAACGAATTCATATGATCTATACATCTAACGTACATACTTTTCCATTGAATTTTCATTATTTTGTACTTTCAATGAAATCAAATTTCTCAACAAGTCTAGACTATCTGTACATCTTATATACACCTTCATGATTTGGTACGTTCATTGATTTTCCATTGATTTTTCTCGAATTTCTACATTCAACTAATTCGAACTTTTTTACAAATTCGAATTTTTCGAGGCATTTACCATTAGGTGATTTATACGAATCATTCATTTTTCTTTCATGGAGTTTGTCTATTATACATATGGTTACATATTTAAAAAAACACAAAAACCATTTAAGTTCAATAACTACGCCAATGCTAGAAATAGTTTATGCAGAAAATAGTGAATAATTTTTATGAGAAAACAGTGAATAGTTTTAATTAATGCAAAAAAAAAAATTTATGAATGCAGTAAGTAGATTTGAATATACAGTAAATATGATGTGCAAAGAGCAAATTTTATTAATGTAGAAACATATTTTATCAATGCAAAAAAATATATTCGATTATTGTGAAATTCAAACATGAAAAAGCATTCAGATTTGGCGTTTAAATTTAAAAAATACGATTTCACTAGGTGTTTTATGAGAAAACAATGAACAATTTTTTAAACAGTAAACAGAAAATAATTTATGCAGAAAAGAGAGTGAACAATATCTTAAATAATGCTGAACAAAAAATAATTTTATGCAAAATCGTAGAAATAGTTTATACAGAAAACAGTGAACAATTTTTATAAGAAAACAATGAACAATTTTAATTAATGTAGAAATTAAATTCATATTTTGAAATTAAAATCTCTATATTTTACAATGCTTCTGTTTAAATAAATAAAAACATTAAAAAGTCACTTATTTTTACCTTTATGTTTATTTGTTCATTATCCCCAAACAAAAAAATAAAATAAAATAAAATTACACAGTACTCGAGTTTGGGAAACTCGAGTACTATGTAAAATTTTTTTTCCTGCATTTCATTTATAAAACGTACCCGAGTCTGGTATACTCGAGTACTGTGTTGCATGGAACTCGAGTTTCTCAAGGTCGAGTATCACATAATTTTTTTTAATCACAGAAATTTCATGTCAGCAATGCCACGGTGGCAGAATTGAGGGGAGCTCAAGTTTCTGAAACTCGATTTCTAGTAAAAGTGGTACTTTCCTATTTATTTCCGAAACAGTGATTTTTTGCTAAAAATTTCAAAAAAAAGTGATATTGGGCCATTTTGGCCCTAAAGCACATGTGACTACACCATTAAAACCATGTGACTTTTACTTCAATTGGACCTCACGCGTGGTTCCCATCAAATAAATCTTGAATAGATGAATTTGCAAAATAGTAACAAATCAATCTTGCGTGGCTGCATCATTGTTTCAATTCATTTTGAATTCACATTTTGACTAAGTGATGATTGCATGGAACAAGTGAAAAGAAAGCTCAAAAGATAATTAATAGAAAGAATAAAATTGGTGTTGATCAAAGATGGAACTCTAGCTGCTAACTGCTTAAAGGCTTTATGCTAAGGTAGAATTTAATATCCTGTTTGTGATTGATACACTTAAAAGGAAAAAAAAATTGATGACACTCTAATTTGAGAAGCTGAATTAGCAACAGCCTTTGGGACCATGATCTTTCTTGGATGTATCGATCTCTATATTTTACTTGAATGGACTGAGAACCGGCTTTTATTTTAATTCGGAATTAAAATGAAATTACTCTTTTAAAACCTTCTTCTCCCCTGCCCCGGCGGATGGCTTTTGATGGGTTTTGGGATCAATGATGATGATTTTGTATTTGACTTGATTGTTTACCGCTTTGAGTCTTGGGGGAGTTCAACGATCCGAACATATGTCTCTGGACAACAGGTTTGCTATTGATCATCACATCATGAACTGCATTGATATTGATTGTTGTATTTTTTACTCTATATTTGATCTGTTCTATCACTTCTTTCCCCTCCCACTGCTTACATTTATCAGTTGGATGGAAATTCAGCTAGCATATAACTCCCTAGAATAAATTGTCAAAAAAAAAAAAAAAAAAAAAAAACCCTATAATCCTTTCTGCTCTTAGATATGTCATCATTTTGTGATATATTGAAATGCTAAAATGTGCTCAGCTCAGCCAACTTATTAGAATTTTTTGGACTAAAAAGAGATTAAAATATTGACAAAGGTTTTAGCAAACTCGTGGTAGAAATGAAGAAATAATGCAGTTCACATTATACAAGATGCCATTAGTCAACTTGATAGTCTGTCTGAGTTTGTTTAGAACTGTGATGTTGTCCTTTTTCACATGCCATCTTTTCTTGTGATTACCATTTCATTTTCTTTAAGGATGTATCATCAATGATCCTCCCTTGACTCTTTCCCATGATTTGTATATCTTTTCAATAAAAGGAACTGAAAGAGTAAAATTTTCAAATTCACTTGTTTAGAAATGTAAAATTAATTTTAGAACTCCTGAATTTTAGATAAATTAAAAAAAGCAGTTTACCAACAAACGGTTTTTATTTTTAAAAAAAGTTGCGTACAAGTTTTTTTTTTTTTTTTTTTGTTCTCTTGAATATATATACTCCCATGTTCCCACTAACTTTATACTTCCAATAACAAGCAGTTACTTAATTCTACATGTCCCTCTATCTTTATCATCTTCTTTCTTTCTTTTTTGAAACAAATCCAATCTTGCACATTTATTCCCACATTCTCACTAATTTTAAAGGAAGGCAATCACTCGAACCTCAATTAATAAGGTATGAACATACCATTTGTTTTTAACAAATTTCATTATATTGCTTTCTCTTTCCCTTTGTCTTTGTCTTTCTCTCTTTCTCTAATTGCTCCACAAAAAAAGAGTCTCATTGCACGCGCAAAGCGCATGTGATGAGACTAGTTATTATTTTTTCATGTCTTCTTTTCTTAGAGGATGTCTCATACCTCAGACCTCTTCCATGAATAAGGGGGTAATCCTCATAAAATGAAGGGTAATACTAGTAGGATAAGCTAGTCTTTCGAGCAGCCAAATAAATTCATGAAGCTTCAAAATCATAGTCTAAAACTGAAACTTTGATTCTCTCGTCTAAAGTTTATGAGAACTTGTTTCAGTTGTTTATGTATTTTTCCGTGGCTACTGTGTCTAGTTTTTCCAATGTCCACTGAATAAGACCACACAGATCTTATCATACAATTATGTTCTGAACCTTGAGGGTTAGACTTTGTTTTGACTTGTTTAATGTATCTTGAAATTTATTGCATGTATACTGGTTAGTTTACAGTTTGTACCGACATCATTGAGTGAAGCTGATCTGCTTAGTTGTATGGACAAGGTGAGGAAAATAGATACTTAATCTGGGTTGATTCTGGTATGGACTCCTTATTGTCTGAAATTTGGATGATCTATTCTCTAGTTAATCAGACGGTGATAATTCTCACTAAATTTTTGCTTCTCCTTTGCCCTTTTTTTTTGGATGTAGGAGGGCATTGGTACAGATGCGACGATGCATGATCACATAAAAAGCTGCTGAATCGGTTTTATGCGACTAAGGACTCGAACATGCGTTTCTCACCTACTAATCTTGTAACTTCAGAGGCTCAAACTCTTTATGATATATTATTTGCTGTCTCATGTTTAATAATCTTTTTATTTTTTTTTGATAAGTAATGAATTTTTTTATTAAAATGTCAAAAAAAGAGACACCCAAATATATAGGAAGTATACACTAGGGACAAGAACAATCAAATACACAAATTACTAGCATCGATCAAAGAAAAAACCAAAAAAATAGATTGACTGCCTCCTACTACAGACAACCAATCCAATAATGCTTAGATGAAGAAAAATTTAAGTTCAGGAATTGTCTTTTCAAAATCCTCAAAGCTCCGGTTATCTCTTTCCCGCCAAATGCACCACATCAAGCAAAGAGGAACAGCCAGCCATATACACCATTCTGATGTCACCTAAATTTCCCTTGCCAACAAGCTAAAAGTTCAACCGCCGTCTTTGGCACTACGAAATGAATACCAAACAATCTTCTTAGGATCATATGCTTAGATTTCCTAATTCATTTATTGGTTTTTTGTATGGGGAAAAACTGAAGCTATAGGTTTAGTATAGGTTTAGAATGGATGTAGACTTTAGGAATTAAATAGTTGTCAAGCTGTCTATAGTTTTCCAGGAAAGTAAATCTAAGAGCTATTTTTGCAATTTCGTCCCTGTTTGTTTCATTATAAAATGTTTTCCGACATAAAGTGTTTTCAGCATAAACATTTTCCTAGGCGTATGGTTGCATTCTTGACAATGCTTCCAAAAACATTTTCAGGTGTCTGCCTCTATGTAAAAAAAAAAACTCTCACATCTCACAACCCACTAATGTTCGAGCTTATGAAGAACACTACTGAAATATTTTTTTCCAATGGACTTTCAAACTGAACTTTTATCTCTTCTAATTGTAGTATGGTTTTTCTCCTCTAGAGAGATGGTTAGAGAAGGCCTGGCTACCTTGAATTAGCCATAAAAAGTTTCTCTCTTCTTTTCTGTTTCTTTTGATACTTTGTGTCATGGGTGGTTCTATCTTTTTCTTCGTTGAGTCAAAATCATTTGAATTTTCTGTTGAAGAAGGGGGTACTTTTTTCTTATTACGTATTTATGAGAGAGGCAGAGATTCATTATGATCAGTGTTCATGGGCAAAGAGAGTGCAAAGAGATTGCTATCTATGATGGAAGACTTTATTTCCACTGAGTCTCCTGGACACTTTGCGCGAACTATTAGAGATGGAGAGAGTTTTTATTCTACAATTGGGTTCCAATGCACATGGCTCTTTTCTTATGATTTCAGAACTTTTACACGGCCGTCAGAAAGGTTTCATAGTGGTACCGGAAAGAAAATTGGGTAGTGGTTGGAGAGGCTTTGGTTTTCACTTGAGGAAGGCTATTGCTTCGGGGACTCTTGCCGTTAAACTGCCCCCAAAGAATCTACCTGGGATTGAACATAAAGCCTCCTAATCATTTGTGACAGCCGTGGTGAAAGGCCGAAGAGTTGAATCCAAAACACACAAGCAAGGAGCGGCGGAGAGCAGCCAGAACGATGGTAGTGGAGGAAATAAAAGAAAACAATTAATGCTGAATTCTCAAAATTCAAATTTTGCAAATCCTGGTAATCAAACCCATGATTTACACAAGAGCAACTTTGGGAAGGAGAAAGCACAGATTAGGGCGAAGATCATGTCTGTCATTAATGGAATTGTTTCAAACGGTACTGAAGGTGGGTTGATTATGGAACTTTATATTAGGATGGAACGTGGGCCTAATGGTAAGTGGGGGATTAGCTGGTCCAAGGTTATTGAGGTGGACCCTTCGGTTGGCCAAGTTCCAAACCCAAAGCCCATTAACAATAAAAACCCCAAACAAAAACCTGTTTTTAAGTGGCAGCCCAGACCATCCCAGCCCACTATTCCACTCATCTTGGCACAAAATCAGACCCACCCACACTCTAAGCCTTCCTCGCATGTTCCTCCCTCTCACCCAATCACTTCGGCATCAACAAAAGCTTCTCTAGTGGGTAGCGATAAGACCAAGGTTAAGCCAACTCCGACCCACATGGAACCGACATGCACCGAGAAGCTTCTCTCAGTGATCAACAATTTTGATGCTTCAGTGGCCGAGTCTCTGTGTTTCGATGCTTCCGTGGATAAGTCCCTGTGTTCTAATGGTGATGTGGCCTTGCAACGTGACATCCAACGGATAATCCATGAGCGTACAGACAATGTCATCAAGAAATGGGGGAATTCCGAGCCGTGGGTTCTTGAATTAAGAGATGGGAGGAGGGTGACAGTCCCGATTCAAATTTCTTTGCCACCGGGAGATGTCGTTGACGGAGTGGATGGCTCGAATCAGTTGGCGATGGTACCGGGGGTGTTATCGGAATCTAAGGAGATAATATCAAAACAGGAAAAAGGGGATGATGTTGTTGTGGAGGATTGGGTTTCAAATGTCTGTTCCTAGGATGCTTTTCAAT
Organism: Quercus ilex subsp. ballota; assembly: GCA_032727855.1. Taxonomy (NCBI): domain Eukaryota; kingdom Viridiplantae; phylum Streptophyta; class Magnoliopsida; order Fagales; family Fagaceae; genus Quercus; species Quercus ilex. The sequence continues at coordinate 36,382,034 of CM064914.1, forward strand.
ATACTGAAGGGTCTTCGCTACCTTTAACTGTTGAACCACTGGCTTTCTCTTTACCTATGGGTGTTATGGATAATTGTGATGGGTCAGCAACTCTAGATGTGGAGAAATTGCTGGGTAAGGACAATTACTCAGAATAGTTTCAGGAAAAATTCAATGGGTTTGATGATTTTTTTGGGATATCCCTCAAAGGTTTGGAAGAGCCAACAACCAAATTTCTGTTGGCTGTTGAAGCTGAGTTACGGCAGAGGGCTACTAAGGAAAAAACTCAAAAAACTGTGAAGAGCTCAGGGAGGAAAGGAATGAGGGAATTGAGGGGTTTATTTAGCTCTGTCAATTAGGGTTCAACTTCAACAAGGCGCATTGGTACTGGTAAGGAAAGGGCTCTAATTATTTCCCAATGAATTTGAAGATTTTATCTTGGAATGTTAGAGGTTTGAATGAGAAGGAAAAACGGCTCAAGATTCGTAATTCATTACGTACGTGGAGGGCTGATATCGTTTGTTTGCAAGAGACGAAATTGGAATAGGTTACAAGAGGGCTTATTAGAAGTATATGGATTTGTCCTTATATAGATTCGTTATATTTGGGTTCAAAGGGTGTTTTTGGTGGAATTCTGCTCATGTGGGACCGAAGGGTGGTTTAAAAGATAGAGGAAGCAATGGGGCATTTTTCGATTTCTTATAGGTTCAAAAACGTCAGTGACCAATTTGAGTGGGCTTTCACAGGTATCTATGGTCTAAATTTGAACAGGAAGCATCAATTTATGTGGGAGGAATTGGCAGGCTTGAACAGTTGGTGGAATTTGCCATGGTGTTTGGGAGGTGATTTTAATGTTATCCGCTTTCCATCGGAGAGGTTAGGGGCAGGAGATTTACTCGCTACATGTATGATTTTTCAGATTTTATATCTCTCATGGGCTAATGGATAGTCCTTTGAAGGGAGGTCTTTACACATGGTCTACCTCAGCTTCTAAAATAGATCGGTTTCTCTTCTCTTCGGTATTGGCAAAAAATTTCACACGTTTCTCCCAAAAAAGGCTTCCTAGAGTGTTATCTGATCACTTTCCAATTCTTTTGGAGAGTGGGAGTCATCGAAGAGGGCGAATCCCTTTTCGTTTTGAGAATATGTGGTTGAAGGTGGAGGGGTTTTTAGACAAGGTGAAGCCCTGGTGGGAGAATTACCATTTTCAAGGGACTCCTTGTTACATTCTTGCCAAGAAGTTGACTACTCTAAAAACGGATCTAAAGAAGTGGAACGAAACAGATTTTGGCAATATCACAGCCAAGAAATGGCAACTATGGAGTAAGTTGAATGCTTTAAATGTAAAAGAGGACAATCAACCTCTAACAGAGGAGGAAAAATTGGAAAAAGCAATCTTTCGCTCTGAACTTAAGAAGACAACCTTGTTAGAGGAGATTAGCTGGAGACAAAAGTCCAGAGTGTTGTACTTAAAGGAGGGGGACTCCAATACGAGGTCTTTTCATAGGATGACCAATTCTAATAGAAGAAATAACTGTATTGAAAATCTTATGATTGATAGGGCTTTGTCTTCCAACCAGGATAGGATTGCTAACCATATTGAACAATTCTATATGAATTTATACTTTGAGCAGCAAGAGCAGCGACCTTTCCCGAATGTGTTGGATTTTCCAAGGATTTCAGGGGATAATGTGGATTGGTTAGAGAGACCTTTTGAGGAAACTGAGATTTTTGAAGTCATCAAGGAGTTTAATAGGGATAAATCACCTGGGCCAGACGGTTTTTCGATGGCATTCTTTCAAGCTTGCTGGGGGATTCTCAAAAAGCTTGAATGCAACTTTCATTGCTCTCATTCCTAAAAAAAGCTGTAGCAGTGGAAGTAAAGGACTTTCAGCCTATCAGCCTTGTTTGGGGGGGGGGGGGGGGTTTATAAAATACTTGCTAAAGTTTTGGCTATTCGACTTCGCATGGTTTTAGGAGATATCATTTCAACACCTCAGAATGCCTTTGTTCTAAATAGGCAGATTCTTGATTCTGTTCTTATTGCTAATGAATGTCTTGATAGTAGATTGAAGTTTGCTCAGTCAGGGTTGTTATGTAAATTGGACATAGAGAAAGCCTTTGATCATGTGAATTGGGGATTTTTTACACACTTACTTGAGCGTTGTGGCTTTTCTGATAAGTGGAGGCGATGGATTTCATTTTGTTTATCAACGGTTCGTTTTTCTATCCTTATTAATGGTTCTTCCCATGGGTTTTTTGGGAGTTCAAGGGGGTTGCGGCAAGGCGATCCTTTGTCCCTTTTGTTATTTGTGTTGGTTATGGAAGTCGTTGGTAGAATGTTGGATAAGGCTGTCCATGAAGGTCGTCTATCAGGTTTTCGTGTAGGTGATTCTACAGGAAGATCTTTGGTGGTTTCCCATCTCCTTTTCGCTAATGATACTCTAATTTTTTTGTGATACTAATATTGACCAAATGTTGATTCTTCGAATGGTGCTCATTTGGTTTGAGGCTATGTTAGGTCTGAAGGTAAATTTGGATAAGTTTGAACTGGTGGCTATGGGGGCAGTTCATAACATTGAACTTTTGGTGGCTGTTTTAGGCTGTAAGCAAGAGTCTCTTCCAATGAAATATTTGGGCCTTCCTTTGGGGGCAAAATTAAAGGACAAGACAATTTGGAATCCAATTCTAAAGAAGATGGAAAGAAAATTAGCAAGTTGGAAAAAATTATATTTATCCAAGGGAGATAAAGTCACTTTAATTAAAAGCACTCTCTCAAACCTTCCTACTTATTTTCTTTCTTTATTTCCTATTCCTGCATCAGTGGCCAACCGAATTGCAAGACTTCAGCAGGACTTTCTATGGGGTGGCTTAGGGATGAGCCCAAATTTCATCTTGTTAATTGGTCTACAGTTTGTACTCCACTTTCTTCAGGTGGTTTGGGGATTGGAAACTTGAGAACCTTTAATGTAGCTTTATTAGGGAAGTGATTATGGAGATTTGGGCAAGAAAGAGATGCTCTATGGCGACAAGTGATAGAGGTGTAGTATGGTTGTGATTGGGGTGGTTGGTGTTCTAGCTCATTCTCTGGTCCATATGGAGTTAGTTTGTGGAAAAATATTAGAAGAGGGTGGCCCTCTTTATGTCAGTTTATTTTGTATGAAATCTGTTTTTTTTTTTTTTTTTTTTTAATATAAACAGGAGTGAAAAATCCGTGCATGGATGATTCAGGTGACATTTCAACAAAGACCTTTTTTCTGATTCAAAGAGAGACCTTTTTCTCAGCAAGTCATGGGAGAAACCCATAAACCCTACCCTTCAAACATGGCATAGAGGTAGTAACAAACAACAACGCTGAAGATTAAGATCACCCAAAGAAAAAACACAACGAATTTATCCCCCTAAAAATTAGATATACACCTAATAATCAGATAAATTAGAGGAATATATGCAAGAGAGAGTCGCTAATAATTTTGATTATATAAAATTTGCAATATTGGTTGCAGGTCATTCAAACCAAAAAACAGAAAGTTAATACAATCAATTACGATCACCACCCAACCATCAAGCACTTCATAAGTGCAAACTCGGAGGACCAAAGTCGCTTACCATTCATAAGTGCACATGGGACGGCGATATTCTTCATCATTGGGAGGGCGATATTCTTCATCATACACAGAGTCACGATTAGGGCTTACTAGTCGACAACTGTCGGGCCACACTTTATGATAGACAAAATCCTTGAACACGAAACCTTCAAAGGTTTTCAGGGTGTACTCAGCAGCAGCTCTGGGCTTGGCCTCAAATTGAATTTTAAAACTTACACCAGCGGCGAAAAATAGTTTCACCTTCACAAGTCTCACAAATTCAAAATCCGTGCCCTACACCAACCAATTTGTTCAAATTGAATATTAATAAGTATATAGACAGATAGACAGATAGAGAGAAAGATGGAGATAAGAAGAAACAAACCTTAACTTGGTTGTAGCGGTCTAACAGCATCTCTCCATAGACAGAATATTCATATCGTTTCTCCTCAGAAATCTGAGGAACAAGCAAGTTTAATTAAAAAAAAAAAGCCTTCTATTCTTCTTTTCCTAATAAAAAAGAAACGACCCACACATTGCACATACCTCTGTCTCTGAGAACCATTTTGGCACATGGAATGGGTCTAGCTCTATGATCTGAGGCTGAGGCTGAAGGTTGGAGTCGATGGTAGGGGGAGGGGTAGGGCTAGGCCTAGGGCTAGGGCGAGGAATTTTAGAAGGGTGAGAGAGTTTGACTTTGAGGAGGGGATCAGAACTCCACTCCCACTCTAACCCGGGAACAATATCAGGTTCGCCTTCGCCATCTTCATATTCAGAAATGAAGTCATCGTAGTCTGAAAATAATACTTTCTCATAGTCCTCATTTGCCATCATTCAATCTCTGAAAAAAAAGGGTCGTTATAAACATCCACAAACAGAGGGCCAAGGAGCTCGGTAACATACATACATTGAATCATCCATGTTTTGATACTAACCACATGTACAAATCATTTTTTTTATTCGTATTTGGGACAGTAGAGAGATACCAAACCCTAGCAAGCAAGCAAGCAGGAAATCCAATCCATACAGAAGCACAAAGAGGGAAATTGAGAAATTGAAGACAAAAAATAGAATAACGGTGGATCAAATCCCTAATTAGAGGACAAGTGCCAGAGAGAAAGAGAGAGATATACCAAACCAAAGAGATTCTTGACAGAGAGAGAAACCTAGCGCCGCTTCTAATCTAAAAGAACACGCATGCAATAGAGATCTTGTGTTGTTTGTGTAAAATGTAAATATACCAAATAGAACTACAGAAGAGCTTGAAACGGGCCGGAGCCCAATTGAGGTCGGGTAAAAATACCACCGCCTTTAATTGAAGGGTGGGAAGTTACGGCGTCATTAAGCTTTTATTATTCCAGTGTACCCAAAAATAATAATAGTAACATTTTTTGGTTTTTTTTTTTATATTTTAATGAATACAAAATTTGATAATTATGATGATTTTTAAAAATTATTTATTACTAGCTTTTAATACAAAATTAAGGTCTCCTCTATTAATAATTTCACACTTGCCTACATGTGTTATATCAATATCGGTAATGTTTTTTTAATATTCAGAAGTGAAGTCGTCATAGTCTGAAAACAATACATCCTCACAGTCCTCATTTGCCATCATTCAATCTTTGAAAGAAAAAAAAAGGTCAGTATAAATATCCACAAACAGAGGGGCAAGGAGCTCGGAAAAAAATAAAAGAGAGAGAAAGAAAGAGACATACCAAAGAGAATCTTGAAAAAAAGGAATACAAATCTTCTGTCTCACTTTTCCTACTTCACTCTATACTCCACTAATAAAAACTTGTCACATGTTTATCTAATTAATTAAATACTACCATTAATTAATAATGGTAATACTAATAAGTCAATAATAGTAGTATTTAATTAATTAAATAAACATGTGGCAAGTTTTTATTGATGGAGTATGGAGTGGAGTAAGAAAAGTGGGACTGAAGATTTGGACTCGAAAAAAAGACCTAGCGCCACTTCTAATCTGAAAAGATATTTGTAACAGAGAGCCTGTGTGTGCAAAATGTAAATACTAAGTAGAGTTCATGTTTAACTTTTTTTAAAGAGCAAATATTAATTAAAGTTAAAGCTTCATTAAATCTTGAACGTCTTCCCTCCTTAAACTTATTGAATTAACTCATTTGCTCTTGCCTTATTTAGAAGTGCATGTTTACTTATCTTTCATGGCTAACTACAACTAGTTTTTAACCCATGCTTCGCACGGTTTTTTTATTAGGTATTTCATTTAAAGTTTATAAATCATTACCTATCTTACATCACATCTTCTCAAAGAACTCAATTCGAATTTGTGCTAATTGTACAAAGTCCACAATAAGTGTGGATTTAGCATCAATCCCTTTTGTCTTCTCTCAATCCAGAAACATATTTCTTGTTGTGGTTTGCATTGCGTTTGCATCATTGAAGTCCCCAAATGGTACAGTTATTGGTGGGTGCATGTATGTTTGTGAGAAAAACAGGTTCCATACTAATGCTAACGGATTCAGGTCCATAACCATGGGTTCCAATGCACGAGATCTTGTAGCACTTACCAATGAGGTCCTATACCAAATCTCTACTGCAGATTGCAAGTATGCATTCCTAGTAGAACAGAAACAGTTCGAGGGCAATTTAACAAACCCCTTTGAAATTCAAAAGGAAATCCCTATCTTCCTCATCGATGTACAGGTAAAATACTTCTCTCAGTTTGTTAATTCTATTTTAAATGTATCCAAACTTTTCCTTCCTTTGTACTAGAGTTTTTAAAATTAGTAAACTCTCAAAACACTTTATTAAATAATCTATAAAAAAAAAAATGCATACCTAAATGATCAATTTTGGGAACATAAGCCTTAGAGAGAATGATTTGTTCAAATGCAAAATCTCTAGAGGGACAGCATACCAAGTTTTGGGTGAGCCAGTATGGAGAAAATTCATGCTATGAAGCTCATGATCTTCGACGTGCAAAGCAAACCAGTTGAAAAGCTTACCAATTTATAAATGTGGTCCATCAACATTTATACATGGCCGAATATTTTTTGAAAAGCAAGCCAATGTTTTGAGTGGTTAAAATGTGGTCCATAACGCACAAAATGTTATGAAAACACATATTTAAAGTACTCATAATGCAAAAAATATGTTTGGTACTATATTTCTAATAACATCTTTTCAAAAGTGAAAAAACATATAATTATGTGTTCAGTATGTGTGTATTTTCTTTAAAAAAAAAGTGATGACATGAAGTCTAATTAGTGGGACCTATAGTTTTTAAAATATTTACAACAGTGCCATTGAGCAACGTTGTTTGAAAACTGAAACCTAGTAAGAGGAATTTTCTAAATTCAGTGTTTAAACACCTTAAATTGAGCAACGTAACTCAAATACTCTAGTAAAATACACTCCTACCAAACGCATTGTTTTTTATTTTTTTTGCCCCACTGTTTTTAATGTTTAAACACTAAAAACTGTTGTTCAAATACCTAACCAAGCAAGACCTAAAGGCCCCCTTTGGTTGGGGATTTTTAGTATCATCATTTTAAATAATGTGAAAACTGTGATTTAAAAAGTGTTGAGAAAACACATATTTACAGTATTCATAAAGCAAAAATTGTGTTTGATACCATATTTTAAATTACTCGTTTCAATATGTGAAGAACATAATTGTGTGTTTGGTATGTGTGTGTGCGTGTGTGTGTGTGTGTGTTTTTTTTTAATGACAAGCATAGTAAAATTTTTTTTTTTTTATTTGAGGAGAGAGAAGTCAGTTTATGTGTTGTCGAATCAAGTGGGCCCCATGATTTTCAACATATTTACAAAAGGGGTCATGCTAATGTGCCATTGAACAACGTTGTTTGAAAACTGAAAACTGGTAAGAGGAGTTTTCTAAATTCAGTGTTTTAATACTCTAAATTGAGTAACATAACTCACACACTCCAGTAAAAAAACACCTTTACCAAACGCATTGTAAATGTAATCTATCAAAATTTGATTAGTTTTTATAAATAATAAAATTTTAAATTAGTTTTAACTTTTCCCATCCTTTCTGATCTATTCTTTTCTTTTATTTTTTTAATTATAAGATAAAACCGGTTCATTTTATTCTGTGTAGGTTATTTTATTTGTATATTTTAAGCAAAAATACTTGCTATAGTTGTATTTGCTTAAATAAGTTATTTTAAAAAAATTAAAATTAATAATCATATTTAAAATTGACTATGTCACAAAAAAAATATTAAGTGAATTAGTAATTTTGCATCTTAAAGGCAAGAAAAATATATTTAAAAAATTAAATGTTGAGTAAATTACATATTTAGTCCCTATCTCATACATCATATTTCAATTTGGTCCATAACCTTTCAATGTCATGTTAATTTAGTCATTGCTAGGGATGGCAATGGGACGGGGCGGGGCGGAGCTGAAGGATGGGGTCTTCGTCCCCGCCCCACATGATTTTGTCTTGCCCCATCCCCGCCCTGCATGACCGGGAAAAATTTCTAACCCCATCCCCGCCCCTTGGGGCCCAACCCCTTCGCGTAAAACTCTACTTTTTGTTAATTTGCCCTACAACTAGTACAACTAAATGTATCCCATCAAATCAAATCAATTTTTTTAATGAAACCTATTTCATTAATAAATATATACTTGAAATTACAACTAAATGTATCCCATCAAATCAAATCAATTTTTATAAAAAATTTAATAATATATCCAAGTCTTTAACAAGACAATCATAAAAAAAAATCTCATAGTATAACACATAACAAAATAAAGGCAGAGAACCACATTGGTTAGAATAAAATAAGTTAATATTAATATGTTTGTTTAAATAGTAGGGTTTTAGGGTATGAAAATTTTACAATTATAACCCTTAGCAACGCGAGGCGGGGTAGGGACAGGGAGGAGCAGGGCAGGGTGAGTCTAAAAAGTCTAAACCCATCCCCGCCACACCACCTTTGCAGGGCGGGAAAAACCCGCGCAGGGCGAAGCAAGGAGGGGCAGGTTAAGCGGGACAGGGAAAAATTGACATCCCTAGTGATTGCCCTTATATCTTAGATGAAAATTGCAGACATGGCAAACAACTAAAATAAAATTTTAGTTTATTGCTTCATCAATGGAAGCTAATTTTTTATTTTGGTCATTAGACACGTCATCAATTTTCATCCAAAAGATAACGGTAGGTACAAAATTGACACGATATTAAAGGTCAGAAACTAAATTAACACAATTGAAAGGTTATAAATCAAATTAAAAAATGGGGCATATGATAGGGACTAAAAATGTAGTTTACCCTTAAATGTATTATTTAATTAATAATTAAATATAATAAAATGATTTGGTTAAGGTTTTTGCCCTCAACCCCCAAAATTTGTTAAGTTAACCCTAGAAAGAGGCAAGGGAGCCGCCACCCAGTTATAGCTAGGTCCAAGAATTATGAATTACTTTATGAAGGTCCACAAATCAAACTAAGTCCCAAATTAGGCTACAAGATGGGAAGAGGTTAGACACCCCAAGCCCCCCAACCATAGTTGGCCTTCATTATTTGTTGTTGGATTGTGATCAGATGGGGTTTATCTAATAGGCTTTATGTGAATACGTGCACACTTCTAAGTCCTAAAGTTCGTCTATGAGTAATGTGAATTAGAAAGTTCCAAGAGTGAGACAATGATCATGTAAAAGGCGATTAAGCATCTAAACATCCAATACATGTGGACCTATGACTATACAATCATGTGAACATGTAAGCATCTAAACATATGAGTACCAAACAAGTAATTGGATCTTTAATTGGAGTTAATGTTTAAGTTTTTAAAAAAATCAAATATTAATTAAAGTTGAAACTTCATTAGAAGTGGTTTTGCATGTTTACATATCATTTACTCGGGAAATTATTGTGTAGTCCCCTACTGACCTTCTACTCCCAGCCAATAGGAGCATGCCAGCACATAATAACTTGCTTACCTCAGCAAGACTGCTAACTCTTGTTAACGTCTATGGAAATTTTTAACAAGGGCGCTCCTTCAAAATATTCACGCATGCCCTCGTGAACTCTCAGTTAAAAGGTTTGGGCCCACATAAATAAAATAAGTAATATAGGGTTCTCAGTAGAAGACAAAGGCTTAAAAGGCATAAAGAATATTGACAGCAACACAAAGCTCTTAGTAGAAGACAACGGCGGACACAAAGGAACAAGTTACTATTTTTTTTTGGTTTCAAGTAAAAGCATGGTAGAAATAATGGACTTAAAAAGTGATAAAGGTATATTTTGTTTTGTCTTGTTTTGATTTAATTTATGTTTTGGAAGAATGTTTAATTATTTGTGGTGATATATTTGCTCTCAAATAAAACTATATAAATCCTTATTGCTGTATTTTTTTTTTTTTTTTTTTTTTTTTTTTGCTCTTTGCAATATTTATTGTTAATTTTTATTATTATAATATTTTTTTTCAATGAGTACCCATAATCAACCCAAAAAAATTTAAGACTAAAATTTTGTTGTTACTGTTGTTGTTATCTGTAAGGGCAAGCTTTTAGTTCCTTGAGCCCAAAGGATAGAAGGATTCAGGCCCAAAGAGCCCAACACAATAAATTTGTAAAAAGTGGGCTTAAAAGCTATGCTTCAATGGATCAGGCCATGCACACAATGGATTAAGGGTATTAAGAAGGCAAAGAAGACCAATTTAAAGCAAGGAAATCCTTCCTCAGCGAAGTCCGAGGAGAATATTCTCGTATATAATTCTTTTGGACTTTGATACAATTTCAGTTCTTGTTGCTATACAGTGTGTTCTCTATATATTTTTCGATCCCCTCTCCCTGGAGGGTCTGTTACATTATATATCCCATTTTAGATGATCTTGGCCCTCCATTTGTTGATCGTCCAGGCCACTACTTGCGTGCTTGTCCCATCAGATACCTTCCCAAGCCCCTTGTGAGTTGAGGCAGTCAAGGCAGCACTGTTCAAGGGTCTTCTCCACATAAATGTGGCCAAGAGAATTGGTGGGATGCATTCATTGTGGCGGTAGCCACCATCCCTTCAGTCATGTCAAGGCTAACCCCCTCCCCGAAACTCTTTCCCTACAGTATGATCTCCTCTAGTAATGTGTCATTGATATGGCCTTACTGTCTGAGCGTGTGGCCTCCTCGACACGATAATGGACTCCTCGGCCATGGATACGACACGTGGCACAAGTACCTTATTTAAATTCTTGTGCCCCACAGTGTTCATTCTTTCAACCTAGAATGAGAGAATGTATCTCATATATTATATATATGCATAATTTATCTCATAGCATATAACTTTGACAAAGCTACAAAGTTCTCATGCAATAAGAGGGTGGATGCATGTAATCAATAAATTAAATAGTAAATGAGATAAGTATTATTAGAATGCATGCATTATGTTTTGGTTCATTCAAAATACAAAAAGTTGATTACAAAGGGGTTGAAACGTTAAACTTTATCAGATAATAGTAAGTCTTAGCTAGCCTTTCCCCGAAGCCCAAACATTTATGGCAAGTGATCGTTTTTTAGACCCCTTAACACAATCAGATTAACCTAGTTAATTAGCCAAGTGATTACTTAGTCCAAATTTCAGATCTAGGATATCACAAACAAATAATCATATCATGTAAATAGCAGCGAAAATATAAATAATACAAAGATATGATAACCCAGGAAAACCAAACTGGTAAAAAACCTGGGGAGGATTTAACCTGGCTATCCTCAAGGTAAAAAGCAAATCCACTAGAAAGAATCGAAGTTAATACAAAAGGACTTACAAGCACCCACGCTTGACTTCCTAATGCTACCCACCAGTAGAACTTACTGACACGACCACGTGCAAGCTCCAAGACCACGGACTCCTTCTTTCTTTGGCCTTTGCAAAACACAAACACCCACGTCTGTGACTTTGAAATCCCACTTAAAGGTTTAGCAACACAAACTCTCCTGTTTGTGACTCCAAGACCACTCTTGAAGGTTTAGATCATCAGCACCTTTGATGACTAGAGAAGGCAACAACTTCTACAACACCGGATCTTGAGATTCTTCAAGGAATAACACCGGTAGAAGACATAAGAGAGCTTTTGATTACAAAACCCTAGATCTACAAAAGAGGCACAAGATGCACTCTAATCTCTCTAAAAAGCTCTAAAAATCCTGCCTAGGGTTAGCTTATAATGTCCTTTAAATACTGGAAAAAACGGCTCACGATTTGGGCTTCAAACGGATAAGTTATGGCCTTTTTACGTTTTGCTGATTTTGCTGATATGCAATTTTCGATCAATAGAAAATCCCTAGCATCAATCGAGTATCAATCGAACCAACCAGCTTGTAACTCATTTGTTTTTATCCCGAACTTGAGTTTTTTATCTTGGGCTTCAATGTAGACCATTCTAAACTAATGAGACTTAGTTTTTGTCATGTTTTGTCATGGTTTGCCAACATTATGAACTCAAAACCCTACAATCTCCCCCTTTGGCAATCCATGACAAAACGCACATACAACATAATGCCCATATACAATAAAATGCCCAAATACATCACACATCCCAATCTAAGACTCCTAACCTAGAAGTTGCAAAAAGAGGTAGAAGGTCTTGATCAGAATGTACCTGTCTTTCCTGAAACACTCAACAAACACATTACCACATGTGTGGAAAGAAAGACATATAGACAATAATATGAAACAGAATATAAAAAAATAAATTCTAACTCTCCCCCTAAGTTAGATACATCAAAAAGTTTTTATATTCTCCGCCTAAACAAAACAAACAGAAAACAAACAAGTCATCTATGTCTCCCCCTTTTTGTCACGTATTGACAAAGACTACCTAATCAGAAGGTAGGCAGAAAACATATGCAACAAAGTAAGAGAAAATAGGGACAACTCCCCCTATGAAGAGCAACAACTCTCCCTAAAAACCACAAAGGTTAAAAAAAATTCTCCCCCTATAAAAATAGGAAAAACAAAACAAGTTTTGGGAAAAACAGTTTTGGGGATAAATAAAGGGGGTGGGGATAAATAAAAAGACACAAACCAAGTTAAAAAAAAAAAAAAAAAAAACTAAGTTGAGGATACACATGAAGAAAAAATATTCTCTCTTTCAATAAAATGCAAACATGGCACTATGTGACCTATAAACAGTTGCATGAGTAGAGAAAATATTTGGACATTGATTATCCATCATATCTCTTAAGAAAAATATTTTCTACAGTTCACACATAAAAAAGGCATATACTAGAAAGTACATAGCTCAAAAATTAATCAATCAATTATTTGATCAAGTTGAGTACCCAATGTAGCAAAGTGTATGCATGTTATGTGTGAAAACAATGAGAGATATGACTGCAAAGCTGCAAGATGGATACAAAAACAATGCAATGCATGTGAATCCTAAACACAAATGATGCATGAAAAAATACGTCATGATGCATGCTCTAATGCAGTGAAACTAAGTTCAATATAAGTTCAAATTCACAAAATTGGCTTGAGCAAAGAGTTTCTAACAAAAACCCCAAAAAAAATTTAAAACCACTTGAATGTTTTTAAAGAAAAATTGACCAATTGATCATCACACAAGTTAGAGGACAGATAATAGTGATCAATTACATCAAATCAACAAACCAATTTCATCAATTAAACCCAATTTGAACAAAATCCCCAATTCGGGTACATTCAAGCTCTAGAATTTTCAATTTCTCAAACTTTAAACACATTTTGCATTAAGATCAAGGAACTTTTAATCTTGGATGGCCACAACAAGATCACACACAATAAAATGTACCAAGTTTAGCACAGAGTAACTTGTATAGTGTGTGCAACTAGTAAAAGTTTGAGATACATGTGATGTGATATGTGAGTAGCAGTTAATCACAAAGTCTACAAAATTCATCACATAGAATTTAAAAGAGACTATCACCTAAAGAGTTACATCATATAACTCCCACATCTCCTAAAACATAAACTCGCAATCATGTAAGTTTCTTGAATTTTGCCTCATAATATACACACCAATTTTAATTATGTGATTTGGCATCAAATCTAATAGTACACACCAATTTTAAGCATTAAGCAATTTAACTGAGGCTACACCTTATGTTCTTTTTGTGCATATGCTACACTTTCTCGAGTACAAAATCTTACGATATGCACTAAGGTGTTCATGATTGGCTAGTGAATAGTGGTGAGATGGTTATTTATGCCTTTCTCAAAAGGATCAAGTCCGATAGTCAAATAACATGTGACTTCAAGATTAAGACAAAGTGATAAACACCATAAACATCTTTCCCACATAACATGCACTACAAAGTTTCAACTAGTCAAGTGCAATAAATAAGCTTATCAAAACTAAACAAGGTACATAAACTTGTTATGTAAAGATAAGGTGGTCAACCTTGATTATAAATCCAAGATGTGAAATACAAAACACAAAAATATTTTTGGTTTTAAAAGCAATATGACCAAAAACAAAACAAAAAATACATATTATGCTAAATGAACAATGCAAAACTATGCATGATAGTGCTAAACTAAGCTATAGAGGGTACACAAGCAAGAAATATCAATTTCTTAATTAACCCTTGAGTACATGTACAAATTAGTACATACTCACACAAAATCAGAAATAGCTTAGCACATATTATTCAGGTTTCTCCACAATGTCAAGCATGTTCTAAATCAAGAGAGAGATATCATACTTCATGTAATCCTCAAAAAGAAAAACTAGACACAAAATAAAATATTTTTGTCTTTTTGAAATTTTTCAATGTTTTTGGATTTTTTTTTTTTAATAAAAAACAACCTAAAAAAAACACGACCAAAAACAGAAACAAAAAATGTCCACAATTAATTGAAAGAATTAAATCAGGGACAAGTTAGCAACACTCTTCTTACCCACCTAGCACGAGTCTTCGGCTTTGTAGGTGAAAATCCTTGTGAAGCAGAGTGTATTTGAGAGATTACACCAATCTTCTGAGAAAGACTGAAATCCTGCAAATTCCTTTCACAAGCCAACAAATTTAAACTTTTCAAAAACATATGAAACAATTTATTTGGACTTATGGCAGGAGAAATATCATCACACATCCTAAATTGAAATACAGAATGTTTAGATTTCAATTTATGACAATTAGAACGAATGTGACCACAGACACCACAAAATTGGCAGACAGGAACAAATTTAGAAATATCAGTATTCCTAACAACAAATCTTGTCTCAAATTTCGGTTTTTGCCTCAACAAAGAACAATTTGGCCTAATATGACCAACAACACCACAAAGGTGACAGGTAGGCACAAAAACAATTTTATTATGTTCTCTAACAGTAGGTTTAGACTTAGGTTTAGAAACTTCAGCATCTACATCAGAACTTTTACCTTTGTCTAACCTAGCAAAATAAGTCTTTTCTTTATTATTCCTCTTAAAATGAGGGATATAAATTTTCTCAGTTTTAGGCTTAAGAGAAACAGAAACACTTCTGTTATCAACAGTAGGCTTGGTCCTAGTTAAATTTTCAACTTTAGCTTTAGATTCAACTAACTCTTGTTCCAAGTTTTTCATCTTCTCATCTTGAGAGGAAATTTGATTTCTCAAAAATTCATTCTTTTTATTAGACTCATCCAATCTCACAATCAATTCCTCTTTTTCAAGATTAGCCAATTTTAACTCTTCTTTAAATTTCTTGGAAATTTTCATAGTTTTAGATAATTCCTTACGAAGAGTTTCACAGACATTAATAAAATCAACAGAAACAACAGTGTCCTTTTTATTCAAATCATCACAAACATGAGCAGAAAGACATTTCAAATTATCCATGATAACAAACAACAGTGTCCTTTTTATTCAAATCATCACAAACATGAGCAGAAAGACATTTCAAATTATCCATGATAACAGGGGTCAAGGATCAGCTCAAAGATCAAAAGATCTACAACAAAAGAGCTACCCGCTCTGATACCACTTGATCATTTTTTAGACCCCTTAACACAACTGGATTAACCTAGTTAATTAGCCAAGTGATTATTTAGTCCAAATTTCAGATCTAGGTTATCACAAACAAACAATCATATCATGTAAATAGAAACGAAAATATAAATAACACAAAGATATGATAACCTAGGAAAACAAAACCGATAAAAAACTCAGGGAGGATTTAACCTGGCTATACTCAAGGTAAAAAGTAAATCCACTAGAAAGAATCGAAGTTCATACAAAAGAACTTATAAGCACCCACGCTCGACTTCCTAATGCTACCCACCAGTAGAACTTACTGACACGACCACGTGCAAGCTCTGAGACCACGGACTCCTTCTTTCTTTGGCCTTTGCAAAACACAAACACCCACGTCTGTGACTTTGAGATCCCACTCAAAGGTTTAGCAACACAAACTCTCCTGTTTGTGACTCCAAGACCACCCTTGAAAGTTTAGATCATCAGCACCTTTGATGACTAGAGAAGGCAGCAACTTCTACAACACCAGATCTTAAGATTGTTCAAGGAATAACACCGGTAGAAGACATAAGAGAGCTTTTGGGTACAAAACTCTAGATCTAAAAAAGAAGCACAAGATGCACTCTAATCTCTCTAAAAAGCTCTAAAAAACCTGCCTAGGGTTAGCTTATAATGTCCTTTAAATACTGGAAAAAACGGCTCGCGATTTGGGCTTCAAACGGATAAGTTATGGCTTTTTTACGTTTTGCTGATTTTGCTGATATGCGATTTTCGATCAATCGAAAATCCCTAGCATCAATCGAGTATCAATTGAACCAACCAACTTGTAACGCATTTGTTTTTATCCCGAACTTGAGTTTTTTATCTTGGACTTCAATGTAGACCATTCTAAACTAATGAGACTTAGTTTTTGTCATGTTTTGTCATGGTTTGCCAACATTACGAACTCAAAACCTAACAGCAAGTATTGAGTTGATAATTTGTACACTGAAGTTATGGCAGACAATGCCAACACTGAGAATGCCAAAAAGGCCATGCTGATGGCTGATGCTGAAAAGTCTATAAATTGTCTATCTACAAATTTCTGGTATGCGTTCTCAAACAAATGGTCAAAGGAAGTGCCGAAGATGCTGCTGATATCAACAGGTACGCCATAATCTGTAGTGAAAATTTTATCAATTTTATGTTTCGTCTAATTAAATTACTTCTAATATGTTTTTTTTTTATCATTAAACTAAGACACCAATCAATTTTAAGTATAGGTGAAGATCGAACCCCAAATCTCTTATTTAAACATCAAAAACTTTACCAATTGATGAAAAGTCTATACCAAAAAGGCCATGTGTTTTATCACTTTTATGTGTTTTAATATATTTTTCTTCTATGTTTTATTGATACACAATTTAGTTATGGCATGTTAGGCCGTCATGCCTAGAATCAAGGCATATCAATTATCATTGATTCAAGCATAATAAATGTTCCTTACAAATCAACTTTTGTGCTTATATGTACCCAATATTGGATTTTTGTTCTACACAATTTTTTTTGTGATGTAAGTTATCAAGTTGAACCACATAAGTCTTGCGTCTACTCTCTCATTCTTTGTCTAAATCTTTTATTTTCTTCCTTTTATTTTAACATAATCTTCTCTTTAAAAAAAAAAAAAATTCTAATTAAACTATATATGATATTTGATCTTACTCATTTTCTAATTTAACCATTTTTTTAATATTTATTAATATATGCATATTTTTCATTGAACTTTTTCATGTAACGCATGAGTAAGCAATTAAAATATTATTAAAATGAAAGAGTTTAGATGATTTTCTTTCAATAAATCTAGTGATACAAAAATTTTCATAACTACAAAAATAACATGTTATGATGATTGTGCATAAGAAAATGGTTATGGACAATTTGTTTACAATCCTTTTCACAAATTTTTAATAATCTAAATATATATTAGTAAACAACAATGTAATATACACAACAAATTTCACATTTGTTAACATGATAGATTGTGATTAGTACAACATTGCTTATTATTGGAACATTACTTTTATTATACACTAATTAAAAAATATATATCAAATTAAGCAATTGTGGAATTTGGTGTGCCTTTAAGTTTACTGAATAGTATATTACCACTAGAATACAAGTACTTACTTTTTAGGACTTTCTCTGGTCAACATCTTAATTACTAGAATACAAGTACTTATTTTTTTTAGGACTTCTCTAGGTCAGCATCTTAATTATAATTATTATATGTTAGTTGAAAACCGATTACAACTTGTCCATCCCCATTTTTGTTCAACTTAAACAAGATATTGATAAACATAAACAAACGCTAATTAAATTATATTTGATATTTAGCATTAACCATGAAATGGCTTCATTTGAAATAGAAATAATCTTATTTTAGGGAGATGTTATGGATCTGATGATTTGTGCCAAGGAGAGTGGGAACAAAATTCTCTTATTTCACTTAAAATGAAAAGAGTCAATTGAACAATTAAATTATTATTTTTAATCTAATTTTTAAATCACGTAATACTTAAAACACCTTTAAATTTGAAGTTTAAACTACTTAGTGTTAGTTTGGATTGCACTGAAATAAAATTTTAGCATGTTTGCGTCTTTGTTAGTGGGTCCCATGTACTGTTCACGGGACCCACAAATTGTCTAATTTAGCAAAATTTTCATTAAAACTGGGTCACACAGCACTATTCACACATTTAAAAATTATTTGCTGCAATATTTTTAGTTTTTAGCAATAAGCAGTATCCAAACAAACCCTTAGAGCGCGTTTGTATAAACTATTGGAAAATTGTCTTTGAGTTTAAAATAAGCATTTATAAAAAACTACAAAAAGTTGTAGTTGCAAAACAAAGTTTTGAATTTTAAAAATGCTATATTAATATCTCAAAACGCCTAACTAAAGGGACTCTTAATCTGATGATAATAATAATAATAAATTCATTTAAAATGGGGAGGTTTTTTTTTTTTTTTTTTTTTTTCTTTGGAGGAAAAAAAAATGGGGAGGTTATAGTCACACAAACACAGTTGCCTTTCCTATTAGACCAAGGATGATGTTTAATTATGCAAGGTACCTTGGAGTTGGGAGTACTCTAAAGGCACCCTCACATGCAAGTGGGCAATGACATTGCTAGTCAAGGCACCTTTGATTCTCGTTTCATCAAAGTTCATAAAGAATCGAGACCAACCTGATCTCCAAAAAAGTCGAGCAAGGTAGAGCTTCGCTGTTGAAGCAATAGTTTTCCGGTGCAAAGTTCATATGCTTGTCGCATTACTTGGCCGCCTGTGTCCACGGTCGACAAAAATGCTATTGCCAATACGTACCTAGTCCAAACACAACCTCATTCACCAAAAATTTTTATTAAAAAAAAAATTTTTTTAAATCCAAACTGAAATTAAATTCTTAGTGCCAGTTTAACTCAACTTATTTTTAGAAAATCAAAACTATAGGTACAACACTTTATTTGTTAAATCTTGACTTTTTCAACTGAGTCACTATGTATATAATTTTATTGAACAACGAAGTATAAACAATGCTATATTTTTCACTATGCATATATATTTTTAATATTTTATTTTTTTACTACTTAAAATATTTTTCAAGAACAATTAAATTTGTAAACAAATTTATATCTCAATTAGTACTCTTAATATTTTAAGTAGTAAAAAAATAAAATATTAAAAATACTATATTTTAAATTTTTATAAAAGACTATATATATATATATATACACACACACAAACACGTACTGTTTCAAATTAGTGTGCCGCAAACTGACACTAAACCTGAAAAACCAATTAAGAATCGCATGAATTACTCTACCTATATTCTCCATATTTGTCGAAATCTTGCCAACCACCATCTTCAATAGCGTTCTTATGATCTTCCCAACTATCTAATTCGTAGTGAAAGCGAAACTCACTGTGTTTGTTTATGGCCATGATAATGAGAGCAATCACAGAGAAGATCAAAGCCAATCCTCTTAAAGCCAACGAGAATTTCTTTATTAATCCTCCCTCTTGCACCGACGTACGATAGTTGAGCTCTCGACCACCATAACTGAGCTTTGGTTCTCCAAGTTGTCGACTGGAGGAGGAGCTGTGGGGATAGTTGGCAACGATCCCACATGTTGGTTCGACGTATGGTCGTTGTTGGTCATTGACATGTTCTTTGTTTTTTGAATTCAATGCCTC
Organism: Quercus ilex subsp. ballota; assembly: GCA_032727855.1. Lineage (NCBI taxonomy): Eukaryota > Viridiplantae > Streptophyta > Magnoliopsida > Fagales > Fagaceae > Quercus > Quercus ilex. Next base: position 36,401,780 of record CM064914.1, read on the forward strand.
AGAACTTAGCAAGAGTAAAAGACTATTTTGGATGAATGAATCAAAGATCAGGGTATATATATTATATAGTTAAATAACAAAAGCTTTCTAAGAGTTTCTTTAGGATAAGAAATGACTTTCTTTTCTCTCTTTTTTTGGGAATTAATTAAAATGACAACTTATAGTTTTATAGTATAAGAAAAGTTTGCTAAAAAAGGAAAAGAAAAAGAGAAGTTATCTCGTTTGTCTTGTGAAAGGTTACTTTTTTTGCCCAATGAGACAAAAGGCATGTGATTGCTTCACAGAATGAGATAAATTATTGGATTAGGTGGTAATACTAATAATATTGTGGAAAGAAAATGTCAAGAGTCACTATAATTTGGGATAAAAAGCTACACTTAATGTAATTCTTTATGAATGTTACAATAATATTTTTAATTATTTTAAAATTTTTACTATTGGATTACACAATTATATTATTCTTAACAATAACAACTAATTTTGTGTTAATTAGAGGTTACTTACTACTATTCAATTAATAAACTCATTTTTTTGTACAATATTAAAATACAAAAAATAAACTTGAAATTTAAAGAAATTATAGACGAAATAGTTATTTATCACTAATCATTTTGAAAATTTAAATGGAGGGTATAAGTAGAAAACATAATCCAACATTAGATTATCAAAATACACATCTAATAAAAATATATTGAGTTATATAAAATTGTTTAAAGTTTTTTTTTTTTTCTTATTTACACCAAGAATGACTTTTATAATAAAATATTAAAGGTATGTTTGGTAACTGTTTTTTCTCCTTATTTTTTATTTTCAAAAACAATTTTCTATCTTTGAAACTAAAAAACTTGTTTGACAATCTAAAATATATAGAAAACAAAAATTGTTCTCAAAACTCAATTTGTAAAGAAAACATAAAATATGTAAAAGACTGTTTTCAATTTTTAGTTTTTAAAAGTCAATGAAAACACGCATTTGATTTAATGAATCTGTCTCAAATGAGTTAGCATTAAAGTTTAAATCCTAGTAACAACATATTTTAGTATTTTCTATTTTTTTTCTTCAAAAAACTTTTTTTTTTTTTAATTTCAACTAATCAAACATGTTTTTTATTTCAAAAATACAAGAAAATATTTTTTTCTTTATATTCCCAAAAACAAGTTTTTGAAAATAGAAAACAAAAACTGCTACCAAACATAACCTAAAAGTCCTACAAATTGACTTGAAAATAAATATGATTGTGTCACATATTTATTACTTACTTGTTTTATGTTTTATTTATAAGATAGATAGGTAGACAGTAAATGAGGGAGGATAGGGGTTCAAACGACATAGAACACTACTAAGAATCTTGTTTTATGTTTAGAAATTGACACATTATTTACAAGATTTACCAAATAAAGTTGGTAATAAAACTTGGGAAAAGTTAATGAGTGCCTAATGGCATTTATTAGCAAACAATGTTTTTAAAATTATTAAGGAAAAATAAAAAATGAACTAACTTTTTTGATAGTTTTTAATATTTATCATAAAAGTGGTATTAGAGTTTTCTTAAAATGATCCACTAAAAAAATCCTAAGAGTATCTATTAACTGACCCATAAAACTAATATTAATCGTTACCAAATTAAGGTATCATTGACGTAAAGCTGTGATAATTACTTAATCAGTTCAGTTAACAAATGTCTAAAAGGCATTAATTACGATTGAGTTTTTTTTTTTTTTTAATACAAGATAGAATTTCTACTCTAGTCTAATCTAAGTATTTATGTGTGTGAAACTCCCTCCTGAAAACTTGAACCCCAGCCTTTACCCCCCACACCTCACACCCTACAAGCACTTATACTTATGGAGTGATCACCGCACCAATGGTGCGCGGTAGTGAGTTTTTTTAATTTAATCGATCAGTTTTTGAGTGTAGTCGCATTTCAATCAACAAAAGAAGTATCTATTTATTTATTTTATTACTTTCTAGCACAATAAAACCTATTAAATTCTTCCGTAACTGCTTCAACCAAAAAAAAAAAAAAGGTTCTTCCGTAACAAATGTGGGAATCTGTTAACAAAAGCTTTTCTTAATTACCCAAGCAGCAAATAGCCTAATAAGGTCGAATCAAAATCGAGATTCGAGACAACCTGTGCGGGCCAATTTTGTGCCTTTTTGAGGGTTTAGACATTTTAGCACACATGGTTGGCAGGCACAAATTAAGTCGAAGGTGGGACCTAAAGGATTAACTTGGAATTCATCATCGATCGAACACACATGGACATGGTTGGCAGGCACATCAGTTTACTCTTCTTTTCCTTGTTTGTTTTCTCTGTTTTCCTTATTATTACTTCCTATCAAAAACAATAACAAAAAAAATCCTGTAATACTATTTTGCAATCAAATGCATTTGTCGCAAGGACGGACCCAGGTGGGGGCCTAAGAGGGCCCGGGCCCAAAAAAAAAAATTTTAGTATGTAAAATTTTCAAAAAAAAAAAAAAAAAAAAAAGGACTTGGGCCCCCCTCACCTCAACCATCTCTATCCCAAAAAATAAAAATAAAAAGATTTGCGCCCAGTCCAAATTTGTAAAACCCAACCGGCCAGCCCACTACCCACATGTAAAACTCAACAGTCCAAAACTCACCGACCAGCCCACATGTTAAAAATAAATAAAAAAATAAAAAAAGGGAAAAAGGGTAAGTCAAAAAATGTAAACCCAGGCTACCCTACCCAGCGCCAGCAGTCCAAAGAGTATAGTCTCCAAACGAGAAAAAAAAAAAACACCTAAGTGCTAAAAGTCAACTGGCAAGACAGAGAGAGTGAGAGGCGAGAGACTAAGAGAGACTCTGCCGCTGCCCAGGCCGTGAGTGAAGCCGCCAAAACGCGAGGTGAGAGCTTGTTGCTGCTGCCCACGCCGTGACGCGCCACCACGTGAGACCCCTCTCGCAGACCCACGCGACACCCATCTTGTCGTGACGCCGCTGCTGGCTTTGATCTGCTCCAACCTTCACACTTCACACTCAACTGACTCAAGTATTTAATCTATCCTTCAAAATCTCAGAATCTATGCTTGTGGTGTTTGTGTTTTAGTGAATCTGTGCTTGTGTTATTTTTTTTTGGCTTTTTGGCTTTGTGACTGTCTTTGTGTCTTTGTGAATTGTGACTCTGTGTTTGTTTGTGACTATCTCTCTTATATTATATAGAAAAGAGAGAGAGTGTAGAGTCTCTAGAGATTTGAGAAAATATCAGAGTTTGACTGTTTGTTGGTGGTAGTTGGGCAATAAAATAGGGACAAGTCATAGCAATAGGAAAAGTGATTCAACTTTCAAGGAATTAAAATGGTAAAGTATTTGTCAGTAGTGCATAATAAAATCATAGTGTTGATAGTGTCCTTCGAAATAAAATGGAAAATGATTTTTTGGCGGACTCTTTGATGTTATACATTAAAAATGATATAGCTTCAACATTTAATTTGAATTCAATCATAGATGATTTTGAAGATTTGAAAGAGCGTCGAGTTCCTTTTTCATAGATGATTGTATTAAGAAATAATAGTGTTTCGTGTCTTCTGTTTTTATTGGTAGATGATTGTATCTTAATATATTAATAAACAATGATTTTTGAGTATTTGTCTTGTTTGATAGTTTATTAATACTATATGGATGCATATTTGAAATCTTTTTTTTTCGCTTATCTCTAACCCCCCGGCTTGAAATCTTAAGTTTGTCCCTAATTTTTTGTGAATCCTTCATTTATTCAATTTGTAAAGAAAAATGCTATTATATATATAATTCCCATTTCTAACTAGATAACGTGGTCCATCAACATTTCAAGCAAACGTCTTGTAGAAATGTTTATATATATAATATGGCCTAATACTTTTTGTATGAAAGTTTTAAGTGTGAAAATGACTTATACATTAGAAAATTTTAGGATCTCTATTTTTTCACCTCCTCGAAACAAAAATTCTTCACTTAACGTGCCTCTTTTTTTTTTTTTCTTTTTTATAAATATTTTGGACATTTTAAGGGCCATTCATACTCTTCACCCTTCAGGAAAAAATAATAATAATAATAATACTCTTTGAATCCATATTACATCTCACTACAAGTTGCACCAATATGTAATTATGTATAGAAATTATGCTTGTGAGACTTCTTGGCACGCATTAATTTAATGCATTTTATGTCAAAAGTGTAACATCCTCCTAACTTAGTCTAGAACTTCTTTTTTTGGACGGAAGAAGGTAGACTTAAGGTCCATTTGGATACAACTGAAAACTGAAAACACTGTAGCAAAATAATTTTTAAATGTATGAATAGTACCGTGGGACCTATTTTTAATGAAAAAGTTGCTGAAAAGTGAAAATTGTGGGTCCATGAACAGTACACAAATACACTGTTCATTGACAAAAGTCAACAAGTGCGGCTACTGTTCATTGAACAGTAGCCGCACAGTAACCGTGAACAGTGAAAAATCAGCCTTTACGTCCCGGGAATGCTGAAAAGTAAAAAAAAAAAAAAAAAAAAAAAAAAAGGAAGATAGAATCGCAAACGCGCTTCCCAAACGCACTCTTAGAGAACGTTTGGCCAACGCGTTTGCGTCTGGCGTTTACGTTTTCAGCTTCTTTTTTTTTTTTTTTCACTCGTTTCAAGCTTTTCCCAGCCGCTTTTTTACCGTGCAACACTGTAGTGGCTACTGTTCAATGAACAGTAGCCGCAATAATTGACTTTTCAACCCAAATTTCACTGTTCACGAACCCACAATTTTCACTTTTCAGTAACTTTTTCATTAAAAATAGGCCCCACGGTACTATTTACACATTTAAAAATTATTTTGTTACAGTATTTTCAGTTTTCAGTTTTTAACTGTATTCAAATGGACCCTTAGTCTAGAACTATTATTGTACAATTATAAATTATCATATTTGAAAATGTGTCAAATGATTACAACTTGGAGGAATAAGGATGGCTTTTAAACTAATGGAGAAGTTGTTTATTAAAACGGGAATTGGGCTACTTCGAAATTATCATAGAGCCCAGCCCGTATTTCTTTTAAACGTAGCGTCATTTATTTTATTTGCCACATGAGAACACATTAAGAAAGGGATGAAAACCCAATGGCCTTTAGGCCCATAGGCATTTCTCTCATCTTGTGTGGTGATTTTGATTCAAGTGTCAATTTCTTTGCCTTCAGCTAGTCACTAAAGAAATATGCGCATATAATGCACATATTATTTTGTTGGTTTATTCCTTTGTACGAGAATTCAACAATATCACTTAAATATCATGCTCTTGGCATGCATGTATAGATTCGTTAAATAAAAGTTGCATAGCAAGTGGGTTGAATAGAGACACTTGGGTGGTAGGTTTAATAGACTTAAAGAATGTGTCATGAATTTGGAGTTTTCAAGTTCAATTCATCATATTATTATTTTTTGCTGAATAATTCATCATATTATTAGTCTATAGGGTTCTAGAGTATCTCATAGGTAAAGAATGGAATAATCTTAGCAAAGCTAAAACTTGAAACTCAATCAGCAAATAGGAGGCTTAGGGAGGCTTAGCCCATCATTCATGATCAAGCCTACATAAAGCTCCCATAAAGCCCATAGCCCATCCAAATCAAAAAGCATAGTGCTACTGCCATCTCTCTCTCCAAATTGCTCTTTCAGGTACCGGTGCAAGTCCGGTCTTCGTTGAGTTTTATAGTCGTTTCCATCCTGAATCACCAATTTCTTTTCTTGATCTAACTTGGTCCAAGTAAGCTTGTTCAGTACCATTTTAATTACTTGTATTTACAGTTCAAATGTCTACATATTCAAAGACGGCCTAGGTGGGGGCCCAGGCCTTCTTGGTCCAATTTATAATATATATATATATATATATAGTTATTATATATTTTATTTTTGTAGTTGGGGCCCTTACAAAATCTTACGGTCCTCTTTTCCCCAATCAGCCTAGCTAGTTTAACCCAAATAGCAACTATTTAACCCGAAAACTTAACAAAAATACAATGATAATTGTATTTTAGCCAAAAAAAAAAAAAAAAAACTATTTTACTACCAAAGAACCAAAAAATCATGTGTTATAGGAGCAGTTAAAGCTAAATTTTTTACAATTACAGTAAACTGGTATAAATACTAGTTGACTATAGATGATAATATCTTAAATATTATAGCCAACCTAGCATTAAAAAAAAAAAAAAAAAAAAACATTGGTAGATGATTGCATCTTAATGTATTTAGAAATAACGATTTTGTGAATTTATAATTTTTTAATACTATATGGATGTCTACTTGGAGTTTTTTTTTTTTATACTTTAGCCCCTGCTAGCTTAAAATTCTAGATCCATCCATGTACATATTCCTCAAACGCACATGGTATTAATGCAAGGAATCCTTTTTATTTATTTATTTATTTTTGACTTAAAATAAACTAGTGTGTAAGGTTCTAGAATTGGCAAAACACTGCGTGTCAAAGAGAACTATAATAATTGCAATTATGTTTATTTTTTTAGATGACAAACACGCATAAGGGAGATGGAATGGAATTCTAACACAAGGTAAATAAGTATGCTAAGTTTAAGTCTAAAACTGTTGAAGATACACAAAACAAAAAAATTATGGTCAAGCCAAATCTTTAAAGTAGGCAAAAATTTTGCACAATAACCAGCACTTACACTTCAGAAAATATCTATTTGCCAACTCTTGACCGTCATTAACTTGATAGGTCCACACTCAACTATAGTAATTAGTAAATTAAGTTCTTTACGATAGGTTCTTGGATTGTACGCCGTCTATTCTCGTAGTATTTTTCTAAATCCACCATCTCCCCATCACTCCCTAGCAGTTGTTAAAAAGAAAACATTTTTCTTTAGTGTCGTGTGTAGTCCCATCTACTATGAGCATTAATGTATGTGTAACAAAGTCATCTTCTGAATCCCTCCTAAATTCACAGTGACCTTTGTAGAGTATATTCTTGATTTTAAGAACTCTTTAGATACTCATATTGTTGCACATAAGCAAATCCCCTCATTCAACTTACTCATCATGAACTCTTCTTCATTAGAATGAATCACTGTAAAGCTAGTAACAGTTACCAACAACGCATCCTGAAAGATTAAATTGGATGTATGAAAAATTTTAATATTAGAGTTAGTACAAAGAACAATCCACAAATTTTTTTCATATATTATAAAATATATAATAACAAAAATTTTGAAGTGATAGCCTATTGCAACAAAAATATTATTGCAATAACCTGATAACAATTATTTTGTAATCTATTACAATAACAAAATAAAGCAATAAATAATTACAACAAAAATATAATTGCAATAAATTGATTCGATTATTTTTACCAGTTAATTGTAATCTATTGCAATAATAGTTGTAAAACAATAACCTATTTGCATGAGATTGCATAATAATTAACAAAAGTAATTGCAATAGATTGCAATTAGGCCTTATTTTACAATTATATATAGAGAAAGAGGGCATTAATAATAATTAGTTGCAATAACTTATAATTTTTTATTGCAATAGAAGACTTAATACGTTACTGCATTAGAAAATTTTGTTGCAATAATTTAAAACAAAAAAATTATAGTAATAAATTGATATTAATTATTTTTCCAATATATTACAACAAAATTTTTGAGTGATAACCTCTTGCAACAAAGATATCATTGCAATAACCCGATAGAAATTATTTTGCAATCTATTACAATGAAAAATATGAAGTAATAAATAATTACAACAAAAATATATTTGTTGTAACTTGACTCCAATTATTTTTGTCAATTATTTGTAATTTATTGTAATAATAATCGTGAAACAATAGTATATTGTCATGAGACTGCAGAATAATTGACAAAATTAGTTGCAATAGATTGTAATTAGGCCTTATTTTGCAATTATAGGGAGAGATTGATTACAAATGTTATTTCATTAGAATTTGAAATTCCATATGAAATTGGGCTATAAATGTACACATAGTTGAAATGCTAATGTGAGACTAGAATAAGGTTGTTGGGTCCTTCATGAATAATGCTATTTTGGGGTGGCTATTGAGTGTTGGTTGAGAATCACATACAATGTGAAACTGTGTGTATAATGGTTCATATCATTTCCTTCAAGATCAAACAACTAATTTTATTCATTCAATAAAAATTAAAAATAAAAGCATACTAAAAAAAGGTATGCCTAGGCATGTTTTGTGCTTCGTCAAAAAGCGCAAAAAAAAAAAAAAAAAAAAAAAAAAAGAATGACCTTAGAAATGATATTGCTTATTGTGGGGCCAAATAATCCCACGGCCCAGCCCACTTCATTCCTGGGCCAAAGGCCCGAGCCGAGGAGACATCCAAGTCCGAGGATGACCTCATCATCGGACGTCCGAGAGTTTGAAGAACATGTTCGCAGCAAGCGGTCATCTCCACACTAAACGCACCTGACAACCGCCCTGGCCGCATTAATGAGGAAAGGACCTTCACCAGTGTCGCCTTGGTTGCCGCGACTCCCAAAGAGACTGGGAAGGCGGCTGATAGGACAAGCACCTGAGCAAAGGTCATTATCACTCAACAAGTGTAGGGCTAGGATTGGTTGGGCAAGGGGTATATAATGTAAGGGAATCCCTCCTGAAAAAAGGGGGGGGGGGAGGGAAGAAAAAAAAGAGAACTCTAAAGAAAGAAAGGAAAAGAGAGAAAACAGGGCAAGAGCCTCCTCGGCCCATAGCCGAGGAGCCCATCCCATTTGTAAACTATGCTAAGTCTTTTTCTTTAAATAAAAGAGACCGAAGTTCACGCCACTAGAGCGCCGGCCGGCGCCTAGACCTTCGACCCATTCTCTATAAATTCATTGGGGGGTTCGTTGGGCTTTTGACCCGTGTCCATTGGGCTTGGGTAACCAAAAACCCAGTCCCTACAATTGGCGCCGTCTGTGGGGAGGATTAGTGCACCGGTTGGCGCAACAGGCGACTGTTCTAAACAACCGTTCCATGGAAGATCGGCAGTGGTGCAAAAAAAAAAAACTGTCAAAAAGAAGAGCGTTGCAGAAAGATAAAAGCTTGAAGACAAAAGATTCAACAGTGAAAAGAAAAGTACTTGATATTATTCAAAAAAAAAAAGTCACAGATTACAATCAGAGGCTTAGGCAGGCTTATTTTACAACTGTTCCTACCAGCTAGTCCTACAATCAGAGGCCCAGGTGGACCCAACCTAAAACTAGCTAGAGGGAGATGTCAACTCGTCCCCTTATTGGCATAAAGAGAATGGGAGAAAGAGAATGGGAGAGCTTGACAATAAGGGGGCGGAAGGGGGCTGAGAGCTTGAACAAAGCGAGGAGCAGACGCAGGGGCTCCGGGACGCCCTCCCCCATGATGTTCCCTTGATTTTCTCCAACCTCCACGAGCGTTGGCCGTTGGCGACGGCAACACTCGAGCGCCGCACATAATGTGAGTTAGCATGTCTCCTCCGTCGGAGGTGCGCTCTGAGGAGGGACGTTAGGTACTTCAACGATATCCCTTCGGGCCACCGTGCATGGCGCCATCGGGGTTACGCCTAGATTCTGCCGCACCGGACGCCCGGTGGGGGCTACGGCCACCACGGCTCTTGGCACGGATGTTCTCATGTCCGTCCAAAGCTGCCCCATATCGCCTAACTCCGGTCACAATCCCGGCAGGGTTATTAAAGGGGCATGGGGAGTTGAAGGGGTATCTTCTTCCTGGTTGGGTTGGGAAGTTCATGGAATGAAGAGAAACCATTCCCCCAGGGGGCCTTATATAGTGGATGAAGGTAGGTGGGAGTTAATCCACGCAGAATTCGAAAAACTGGTTAACGAAGCGTTGGATAGTAATGAAGCGGCCAGAATCCAAGGGAGCCGCAAACCGTTGAGCTTATGGGGATTTACGAGGCCATTAATGAAGGCGCGTCTCGCGCACCAAAGCGTCAGGCGCGGAACACGAACGGCCAAGGGACGCTTCGCAAATGACAGAGATGAGGGCTCGAGATGGAGATGAGATCAATGCCACGTGTAAGATCATGATCCGTCCGAAGGAGGAATCGTCCCCAGTAAAGCAAACCGAGGACAAACCCCTACTTCCTGAGGCCAAGCGTTAGACAGAACCAAGGCACTGCATGGTCTTCGGACTCAGGCCTATGGGGAAACTAACCACTCCAGAGGCCAAGCGTTAGACAGAACCAAGGCACTGCATGGTCCTCGGACTCAGGCCTATGGGGAAACTAACCGCTCCAGAGGCCAAGTGTTAGACAGAACCGAGGCACTGCATGGTCCTCGGACTCAGGCCTATGGGGAAACTAACCGCTCCAGAGGCCAAGCGTTAAACAGAACCAAGGCACTGCATGGTCCTCGGACTCAGGCCTATGGGGAAACTAACCGCTCCAGATGCCAAGCGTTAGACAGAACCAAGGCACTGCATGGTCCTCGGACTCAGGCCTATGGGGAAACTAACCGCTCCAGAGGCCAAGCGTTAGACAGAACCAAGGCACTGCATGGTCCTCGGACTCAGGCCTATGGGGAAACTAACCGCTCCAGAGGCCAAGCGTTAGACAGAACCAAGGCACTGCATGGTCCTCGGACTCAGGCCTATGGGGAAACTAATCGCTCCAGAGGCCAAGCGTTAGACAGAACCAAGGCACTGCATGGTCCTCGGACTCAGGCCTATAGGGAAACTAACCGCTCCAGAAGCCAAGCGTTAGACAGAACCAAGGCACTACATGGTCCTCGGACTCAGGCCTATGGGGAAACTAACCACTCCAGATGCCAAGCGTTAGACAGAACCAAGGCACTGCATGGTCCTCGGACTCAGGCCTATGGGGAAACTAACCGCTCCAGATGCCAAGCATTAGACAGAACCAAGGCACTGCATGATCTTCGGACTCAGGCCTATGGGGCAACTAACCGCTCCAGATGCCAAGCGTTAGACAGAACCAAGGCACTGCATGGTCCACGGACTCAGGTCTATGGGGAAACTAACCGCTCCAGATGCCAAGCGTTAGACAGAACCAAGGCACTGCATGGTCCTCGGACTCAGGCCTATGGGGAAACTAACCGCTCCAGATGGCAAGCGTTAGACAGAACCAAGGCACTGCATGGTCCACGGACTCAGGCCTATGGGGAAACTAACCGCTCCAGAGGCCAAGCGTTAGACAGAACCAAGGCACTACATGGTCCTCGGACTCAGGCCTATGGGGAAACTAACCGCTCCAGATGCCAAGCGTTAGACAGAACCAAGGCACTGCATGGTACTCGGACTCAGGCCTATGGGGAAACTAACCGCTCCAGAGGCCAAGCGTTAGACAGAACCAAGGCACTGCATGGTCCTCGGACTCAGGCCTATGGGAAAACTAACCACTCCAGATGCCAAGCGTTAGACAGAACCAAGGCACTGCATGGTCCTCGGACTCAGGCCTATGGGGAAACTAACCGCTCCAGATGCTAAGCGTTAGACAGAACCAAGGCACTGCATGGTCCACAGACTCAGGCCTATGGGGAAACTAACCGCTCCAGAGGCCAAGCGTTAGACAGAACCAAGGCACTGCATAGTCCTCGGACTCAGGCCTTTGGGGAAACTAACCGCTCCAGAGGCCAAGCGTTAGACAGAACCAAGGCACTGCATGGTCCTCGGACTCAGGCCTATGGGGAAACTAACCGCTCTAGAGGCCAAGCGTTAGACAGAACCAAGGCACTGCATGGTCCTCGGACTCAGGTCTATAGGGAAACTAACCGCTCCAGAGGCCAAGCGTTAGACAGAACCAAGGCACTGCATGGTTCTCGGACTCAGGCCTATGGGGAAACTAACTGCTCCAGATGCCAAACGTTAGACAGAACCAAGGCACTGCATGGTCCACGGACTCAGGCCTATGGGGAAACTAACCGCTCCAGATGCCAAGCGTTAGACAGAACCAAGGCTCTGCACGATCCTCGGACTCAGGCTCACGGGGAAGCTAAATACTTCAGATGAACCTAAGTGTTAGGCAGAACCAAGGCTCTGCACGGTCCTCGGACTCAGGCTCACGGGGAAATCAACCACCTTAGATGATCCTAAGAGTTAGACAGAACCAAGGCACTGCATGGTCCTAGGACTCAGGCCTATGGGGAAACTAACTCCTTCAGAGGATTCCAGGTGTTGGACAGAACCAAAAGCGCTGCATAATCCCAGGACTCAGACCTATGGGGAAACTAACTACTTCAGAGGATTCTAAGTGTTAGACGGAACCCAAAGCACTGTACGGTCCTAGGACTCAAGCTTATGGGGAAGTCAACCACATCAAGGGGAACCTAAGTGTCAACCTAAAGAATTTTCTACCCGGCCCTTAGGGAAAGATGGGCCCACTCGAGCATACATGCCCTCGCTGCAACAATTGATGCCGCGACTGGCCGAGATGCAATTAAAGGTAAAATTACGCAAGTAAAGAAAGAACGAATAACGTGCAAGTCAGCAAACAACCGCAACAAACAGGAAAAGAAATAAAACTCGCATTCCATTAAGTTCACAAATATTACATGGTGAGTACCATATTACAGTCACAAAGCAAAAAGAAAAAAGAAGAAAATGCAAAGGACCAAGGAGACAACAGGGTCGGAGGGCCTGCCCCACTCACTTATACTCCTCCCTCAACTGGGGGCTGGACCATAGCAGCATCAAGGCTTTCTGAGCTTTGGCCAGAGGGGACGGCCTGCGAAGGCGAAGCAGGAATAGCTGCCTCCTCAGCAGCAGGAGCTCCAGCTCCAGCGCCAGACTTCTCAGCCTCCTCGGGCGCCTCCCCAACGGGGCCCTCACCCGATTCTGCCACCTTGGAAGGATCACTTCCTTGGGCGGGCTCAGCAGTTGATGTGTCCTCACCCGTAGCAGTGCCGGTTTCCTCCGCAGCCTCCTCGGCCTCAGCGCCACTTGGAGCAACCTCGCGGATGGCAGGAGGGTAGTACACATTCTCCTCCTTCCACAAGTCAGATGAGGCCTCGATCCCAGCCTGCCTGAGAGCCTCCCTCCAAACCTCGGCAGAGTAGCGCCTGCACAACCCGGGGACTTCAGATCTAAATGTTGCTGCTGTCTCTTCCATTCCCGCGGCGTAAGCCTCCTCCTCGGCTTCCTTCATAGCGGCCAGGGCTTCCTCCTTGCCCTGGTCAGCCTCAAACTTGGCCCTCACGGTCTCGTCTCTCGCCCACTCGGCTGCCTTCTTGTCCGACTCGGCGGCAGCCACCTTCTTGGGCAAATCTGCAAGCAACCTCTTTGCAGTCTTCAGCTGCTCCTCCGCCTCAGCCAGGCGCTTCGAGTAATCCTCGGCCTGCTTTTGAAAACTGGCGAGACCGGACAGGGCAGCGTCCCAGGCACTGGTCATCGCACTCAGCTCCTCCCGGGCCTTGGATAGATCAGCCTCAGAGTGCTTAAGAACCTGGGTGGCCTCCAGACGTTTCTCGCGCTCCACCCCCATGGCTTTCCCCTGGTCACGGGCCACGTCCTCCAACCTATAAGTAGCTTGAACGGCCTGTCTAACAAAACAAATACGCCATCAGCTGAGACCAAAAAGCGGAAAGGAAGAGCTACAACTAGGAAAAGTCACAAGTATTGAGGGGCTTACCATCCCCAAGTACCGCTTGAGGCAGAGGAAGACCTCCCTGCTCCTCATAGTCGCCAGCTCTGCCATGTCGGCTGGGAGTAACAGGCACCTCTCCACCGCGTCGGCCACGTAGGTGCCCTCACCCTCGTTGAAATCTCTGAGGGAGGAGTCTTCCCTCAGCGGCGCCCCGCAGAGCATGGGGGTAGGGAGCCAGGCCTGAGGCTCGGGCTGGTCTTCGACCTGTTTGTCCTGGCCTCGGGAGCCTATCTTCAACTGTTTGGACGGCCGCCGATCATCACCCTCCTCCCGTGGGGACTCGGACCTCTCCTCAGCTGGCCTCTTGCCCTTATCCTTCTTCTGCTTGGGATCAGAGGGCTCACGTCTGGAAGGCAAACTCGTCTCGGGCAGAGAGGGAGGAAGCCCCGATTGGGTAGAAGCCGACTTGCCCTGGGCAGAACGAGTTTTTGGAGGAGGAGGAGAGAGCTCCGACTTAGATTTCCCCGGCTGGCCTTCGATCAGTTCTGCCAAGCTAACTTGCGGCTTCTTCTTGTAGCCCATTTTCTGCCGAGAGGAGGACTTGGGCGCTGAGAAATTCGCTTTGGTCAGATGAGGGTCACCCAAATCTCCTAGAGGGTCCTCGGACTGGTGAGTTTGATTAAACACACTAAATTCGTCCTCGGCGGGGCCAAAATCAGCATCCTCCACTTCCCTCTCAGGGCCTACTTCGGCGGGTTCCGAGATTCTAAGGGAGGAGGAGGGACCCGCAGGTATTGCGCCTTCTGATGTGGAGGGCACCTCAGGGAACCGAAACCCGTCCTCGGTCACAGTTATCTTCCGAAGCCGAGGATCCTTAGCTCTGATCACGTGCTTCGGCGCCGCAAATGACTTGTGAGCCGGGTCGTATTTCAAAATTTCGTGAGCGGCCCTAACCTGATTATCGGCGTCGTTCACAAAAACCTCTGCCCTCAGCGCCTTTTGCAAGTCTTCCCAGTTGATTAGGCTGAAGTGGCGCGTGAAGGCGTGCGGATCTACAAGAGGAAACACATTCACATTAGAAACCAAACAATGCAAGAAAGAGGGACGAGAGAAAAGATGGAACTGATTAGGGTCCTAGAACCCTCTCTCTCTCTCCATTTTCCCACTGCCCACCTGGGGTCCCCTCCGTCGTCGGGCAGTGAAGGCCATCATGCCACTCTCCAGACACGATGAGGAAGTCTTTGTTCAACCCCTTGCTGGACTCAGGGAGACACTGAATGAGCCGGACTCTGTCATCCCTGGTCTTCAGATAGTAAGTTTCGCCCTTCAGGCACTGGAGATTATAGCACCAGTTGACGTCATGGTGGGTCAATCTCAGGCCCATCTTTTCATTTAGGGCATCCACACAGCCCAGAACCCTAAAGACGTTGATGGCACACTGAGTGGGGGCTAGCCGGAAGTGCATCAGATAGTCCTTCATCACCGGACCCATGGGTATCCTCATGCCACCCTCAACGAAGGCAACAATGGGAACCACCACCTTACCCTCCTGCCTCCGAAAGCGCCACTCACCCTCCGCACAATACCTCAAGCCCACATTGGCCGGTATCTTGTAGTCGGCGATGAATCTCTCCATCGCCTCCTCAGTGAAGACATACTTCTTAAAAATACCCATCCCAAATGAAGCCTAAACGAGCTAAGAAGGAGTAAACGAAAAAGAGGCAAAGATGGAAAATGAGAAAATTCAAAGGGAGATAGAGTGACTTACAGAAAGATGTAGAAGCTCCTCGGACAGGTCTTTTATGCTGGAAATGTAGACTCTTGAGTGCAAAGAAGCAGAGGAACCGGACTTTCAAATGGGTATTTATACCCTAAAATCAAGGAACAGAGCGGGTTTTCCCACCCCCAACCGTTAGGCAAATCCCCACCGTTCGATTGACATCCTCCCGTTGAACGTGGGGAGCACAAAGCTGTCAGGATTTAATGAAGGACACGTCGCGCCCTTCAAGGCGTCGGTAACGCTTCTGAGGCAGGCGAAAAGACTCTAGTACCCCCAGAGGGCCAAACTCAACGGTACATGACGCGTGCCCGAGGACATCAAAATCCTCCTCTCCGCCCGAGGACGCGGACAGCAAAATTTTGAGGGGCTATTATGGGGCCAAATAATCCCACGGCCCAGCCCACTTCATTCCTGGGCCGAAGGCCCGAGCCGAGGAGACATCCAAATCCGAGGATGACCTCATCATCGGACGTCCGAGAGTTTGAAGAACATGTTCGCAGCAAGCGGTCATCTCCACACTAAACGCACCTGACAACCGCCCTGGCCGCATTAATGAGGAAAGGACCTTCACCAGTGTCGCCTTAGTTGCCGCGACTCCCAAAGAGACTGGGAAGGCGGCTGATGGGACAAGCACCTGAGCAAAGGTCATTATCACTCAACAAGTGTAGGGCTAGGATTGGTTGGGCAAGGGGTATATAATGTAAGGGAATCTCTCCTGAAAAAAGGGGGGGGGGGGAGGGAAGAAAAAAAAGGGAACTCTAAAGAAAGAAAGGAAAAGAGAGAAAACAGGGCAAGAGCCTCCTCGGCCCATAGCCGAGGAGCCTATCCCATTTGTAAACTGTGCTAAGTCTTTTTCTTTACGTAAAAGAGACCGAAGTTCACGCCACTGGAGCGCCGGCCGGCGCCTAGACCTTCGACCCATTCTCTATAAATTCATTGCGGGGTTCGTTGGGCTTTTGACCCGTGTCCATTGGGTTTGGGTAACCAAAAACCCAGTCCCTACACTTATTATCAAAATGAACATTTTTTCAATTTTTGTTTTGAATAATAATAATAATAAAGAAGCAACTTATGACACATGAATGGACCGTATTATTGTTCTAATAGTATTCCATTCTTCACCACCAAATTTAAGGTTGTAAGTAAGCCCAAAAGAACTAGTTTAGTAGCTAGCAAATCCCAAAATGTGTCTGCCAATTCCTATGCTGAAAGAAGATCTGTCCTTAGATAACAGAAATGGAATTTCCAATGTCTCCCAATGGTTGCCTCTAAGAGAGAGACAATTCTCATTACCCAGCAAATTGAAAATTTTCTTTAATTTTGAACTTTGGATATTATTTGCGAAAATGGGTCTTTCATATGAAGAGATTTGTCGCAATCTATGTCCGACATAATTTACTTGGTGGAGGCACATTTTTCAAAAAATAAAATATACACATCAATAATTCATTGGCTTACAAACAAATTAATTGTGATTGTGTGTGCTTTTTTAGATATATGTGTACATTTTAACTTTATTCAAAAATACTATTTAATAAAGCATTATATATATATATATATATATATATAAAGTTTATTTTTTGGAAAATGAAGACGGCTAAGATTTACTATTTATTCTTGATTTTTTTTTAATTTTTTTTTTTAGAAATATAGAAAATTGTACTACATAATAGTGGGTTATATATATATATATATATCCCATCCGATAATCTTGAACACAAAATGTGTGTTGGCAAAATCACGATGAACAAAAAAAGATCAGAAAATAGAGTACACCGATCATGCAGTCCGCGACCTCATCGCGACCTTGCTGGTCATGAAATGGTTGTGACTTGCCTAGTCCGCACTCTAATCTAGTTTTTCTGTAGTTTTTCTGCCATGTGTTACTCGTGAACTATGTAGGTCATTGAGGTCACGAGTTGTCCTAGAATGTAATTTTCACAATAGTAAGAGACTCGAGTACTTTTTATCCCAAATACAATTAAGATTAGAAAAATATATTAAAAATGAATAAAAAAATACATATAAATTTATCACTAAGTAAAACCAATTAAAATAAGGACTTTACAAAAAAAACCTAACTACAAAAAGTTTGCCGAAAAGGAAAGGTTTTGGACCTTTGGTGTTCTTCCATGTATAATTGTATATACATTACTAAGTAACTAGTTGGTTAGCAATTTCAAGGGTTGATATTCAAAAGAAATAATTTTTTTTTTTTTAGTGAAGTATAGGAATTTTAATATTTACACAAACAAACATTATATAGTGAGGTGGTATCTTGATTCTTGAGTACCAACTTAAAAGTACCATAATAACCATAAAAATTCTCCATAGTAGTTAAATACTCTCATATGCATCAAAATATTCTCATACACGTCATACATTATATCATCACACTTTCGTCAAAAAGGTAAAAAATAGAATTGGGTTTGGGTGAGCATGGGAGCAAAATGACCTAATGT
This sequence comes from Quercus ilex subsp. ballota, assembly GCA_032727855.1. Classification (NCBI taxonomy): domain Eukaryota; kingdom Viridiplantae; phylum Streptophyta; class Magnoliopsida; order Fagales; family Fagaceae; genus Quercus; species Quercus ilex. Next base: position 36,419,560 of record CM064914.1, read on the forward strand.
GGTCTTGGGTTTTATTTTTGTAGTAGCCCCCCCCTTACAAAACCTTAGGCCCCCTTTTTCCCAATCAGCCTAGCTAGTTTAACTCAAATAACAACTATCCAACCCGAAAACTTAATAAAAACAATAAAAACATTCACAATGGTGATTGTATTTAGCAAAAAAAATTATTTTACCACCAAAGAACCAAAAAATCATGTGTTATAGGAGAAGTTAAAGCTAAATTTTTTGCAATTACTAGTAAACTGGTATAAATACTAGTTGATTGTAGATGATTGCATCTTAAATATTATAGCCAACCTAGTATAAAAATAAAAATAAAAAACATTATTTTTTTTTTTCTTTTGTCTTTGTTGGTAGATAATCGCATCTTAATGTATTTAGAAATAACTATTTTGTGTATTTATAATTTTTTAATACTGGATGCTTATTTGGATTTTTTTTTTTTTTTTTTAATACTCTAGCCCCTACTAGTTTAAAATCCTGAGTCCGTCCTTCTACATATTCCTCAAACACATATGGTATTAATGCAAGGACTCCTTTTTATTTATTTATTTTTGACTTAAAATAAACTAGTGTGTGAGGTTCTAGAATTGGAAAAATACTGTGCATCAAAGAGAACTGTAATAATTGTAATTATGTTTATTTTTTTAGGTGACCACCACGCACAAGGGAGATGGAATGAAATTCTAACATAAGGTAAATAATTATGCTAAGTTTAAGTTTAAAACTGTTGAAGATACACAAAACATAAAATTTCGGTCAAGCCAAATCATTAAAGTAGGCCAAAATTTTGCACAATAACCAACACTCACACTTCAGAAAATATCTATTTGCCAGCTCTTGACCGTCGTTAACTTAATAGGTCCACACTCAACTACAGTAATTAGTAGATTAAGTTCTTTACGATAGGTTCTTGGATTGCACACCGTCTATTCTTGTAGTATTTTTCTAAATCCACCATCTCCCCATCACTCCCCAGCAGTTGTTAAAAAGCAAACACTTTTCTCTAGTGTCATGTGTAGTCCCATCTCCTGTGAGCATTACTATATGTGTAACAAAGTCATCTTTTGAATCCCTCCTAAATCCACAGTGACCTTTGTAGAGTATATTCTTGATTTTAAGAACTCTTTAGATACTCATATTGTTGCACATAAGCAAATCCCATCATTCAACTTACTCATCATGAACTCTTCTTCATTAAAATGAATCACTATGAAGCTAGTAACAGGTACCAACAACGCATCCTGAAAGATTAAATTAGATGTATAAAAAATTTTCATATTAGAGTTAGTACAAAGAACAATCCACAAATTCTTTTCATATATTATAAAATATATTACAACAAAATTTTTGAAGTGATAGCCTATTGCAACAAAAATATTATTGCAATAACCCGATAACAATTATTTTGTATTCTATTACAATAACAAACATAAAGCAATAAATAATTACAACAAAAATATAATTGCAATAAATTGACTCGATTATTTGTACCAGTTATTTGTAATCCATTGCAATAATAGTTGTAAAAAAATAACATATTGTCATGAGATTGCATAATAATTTACAAAAGTAATTGCAATAGATTGCAATTAGGCCTTATTTTACAATTATATATAGAGAAAGAGGGTGTTAATAATAATTAATTGCAATAACTTATAATTTTTTATTGCAATAGAAGACTTAATACATTACTGCATTAGAAAATTTTGTTACAATAATTTTAAACAAAAAATTATAGTAATAAATTGATATTGATTATTTTTTCCAAAATATTGCTACAAAATTTTTGAGTGATAACCTATTGCAACAAAGATATCATTGTAATAACCCGATAGCAATTATTTTGCAATCTAATACAATGAAAAATATGAAGTAATAAATAATTACAACAAAAATATATCTATTGTAACTTGACTCGAATTATTTTTGTCAATTATTTGTAATTTATTGTAATAATAATTGTGAAATTTTAGTATATTGTCATGAGATTGCAAAATAATTAACAAAATTAGTTGCAATAGATTGTAATTAGGCCTTACTTTGCAATTATAGGGAGAGATTGATTACAAATGTTATGTCATTAGAATTTGAAATTCCATATGAAATTGGGTTATAATATACACATGGTTGAAATGCTAATGTGAGACTAGAAGAAGGTTGTTGGGTCCTCCATGAATAATGCTATTTTGGGGTGGTAATGGACTGTCCAACCAATTGGTTGAGAATCACATACAATGTGACACTGCGTGTATAATGGTTCATATCATTTCCTTCAAGATCAAACAACTAATTTTATTCATCAATAAAAAAAAAAAATAAAAACATACAAAAAAAAAATGTATGCCTAGACATGTTTTGTGCTTTGTCAAAAAGCACCCAAAAAAAAAAAAAAGTGTGACCTTAGAAATGATATTTCTTACTATCAAAATGAACATTTTTTCAATTTTTGTTTTGAATAATAATAATAATAATAATAAAGAAGCAACTTATGACACATGAATGGACCGTATTCTTGTTCTAATAGAACTCCATTCTTCACCACCAAATTGAAGGTTGTAATTAAACCCATAAGAACTAGTTTACTAGCTAGCAAATCCCAAAATATGTCCGCCAATTCCTATGCTGAAAGAAGATTTGTCCTTAGATGACGAAAATGGAATTTCCAATGTCTCCCAATGGTTGCCTCCAAGAGAGACAATTCCCATTACCCAGCAAATTGTAAATTTTCTTTAATTTTGAACTTTGGATATTATTTGCGAAAATTAGGGGTGTAATCGGTTCGGTTCGGTCGGTTTGAAGTGTGATTTTTCCATCGAACCGAAATTTTCGGTTTTCCAAATTTGGCACCGACACCGAACCGAAAGGGAGGAACAACGACACCGAACTGACTGGATTTGCGGTTCGGTTCGGTCGGTTTTCGGTTGCTTCCAATTTCTTAGAACCAAATAGATCAGAGACCAAAAAAAAAAAGCCTATTTCTCTTCACTTTCACACATTTTCTTACACCCAAACACCAAGCAAACAAAAAAAAAAAAAAAAACTCAGAATCATGTGTATAATCAGAAAACATACCAAAATAAGAAAAAATAAATATTTCCTTTGCTTTCCCATGTTTTCTCACCACCCAAACACCAAGCACCAAGCAAGTACCAAACACAAAAAAAAAAAAAAAAAAAAAAAAAAAAAAAAAAAGAAAGAACGGAGAAAAAGCACTGAAGCAGCGTGATAGTCTATATGTGTTTTTGGATAAATTTTCTAACCATAAACAAGAGGGACTATGGGCAGGCCAGCATGGGGAGGCGGCGGCAGAGGCAGAGACCGTGAGAGAGAGGGACTGGAGAGTGGAGTGTGCTACCGTCTGTGAGAGGGAGTACCAGTCGGCGCATTGGAGGGGGTTGGGGCGATCAGTGGGGTAGGAGCAAGAGGTGAGGTTGACGGAGCAGAGGAAGGCACGGAGGAGTGGCGGATGGAGTTGGAGCCAAAGAGGGAGTCAGTGGCTTTGAGGTGGGAGCGGGAGCATGAGACGGTGGAGAAGAAGCCAGAGATGGAGACTTGGTTAGTGATGAGACTGGTGCGGCTGGGTGAGAGTGTGAGAGTGAAGTGAAGTGTGGCTGGGTAGGGTTTTCTAACTTTTACTTTTATAGTTTAATTAGTTTTAGTTTAATTAATTTAATAGAAATTTACTTAGTTTAATCTTAATTAGTTAATCTAATGAGTTTTAACTTTTAAATAACAATGTTTAAATAGAAAGAAATTTAAGAATCATAGAATGAAAAGGCCGGATTTAATCTGATCTGATCACAATATATATAAAAAAAAATGCCTAAATGGGCCTAATGTTTTAAAATAAAATGAAAGGGCTGGAGCCCCAACTAATTTATAAACTAGAGGCCCACTTTAAAAATAATAATAACTAACGAAGGCCCAAATTACAAATATATATAGACTTTATATTAAAAAATTTATGTAAAATATATTATAATATGTTCAGTTCGGTTTCGGTCAGTTCGGTGTATTCAAACCAAAAATCGAAATCAAACCAAACCGAAATCGAACCGAAATTTTGGCAACAGTTCGGTCGGTTTCGGCCGATTTTTTTGGTTCGTCGGTTTTTTGCACACCCCTAGCGAAAATAGGTCTTTCATATGAAGGGATTCATCAAAATCCATGTCCGACATAATTCACTTGGTGGAGGCACATTTTTCAAAAAATAAAATATACATGTCAATAATTCATTGGCTTACACACAAATTAATTGTGATTGTTTGCACTTTTTTAGATATATGTGTACATTTTAACTTTATTCAAAAATACTATTTAATAAAGCATTATATATATATATAAACTTTATTTTTTGGAAAATAAAGAAGGCTAAGATTTACTATTTATTCTTAAATTTATTTAAAGTTTTTTTTTAAAGAAATATAGAAATTTGTACTACATAAAAAGACCACATAATAGTGGGTTATATATATATATATATATATATATATCCCATCCAATAATCTTGAACACAGAATGTGTGTTGGCAAAATCACGATGGACAAAAAAAGATCAGAAAATAAAGTGCACCGGTCATGCAGTTCGCGACCTCGTCGCGACCTAACTGGTCATAAAATGGTTGCGACTTGCCTAGTCCGCACTTTAATATGACTTTTCTGTCATGTGTTACTTGCAGGCTGTGTAGGTTGTTGAGGTTGCGAGTTGTCCTAGAATGCAATTTTCACAATAGTAAGAGAATCGGGTACTTTCTATCCCAAATACAATTAAGACTAGAAAAATACATTAAAAATGAATAAAAAATACATATAAAATTATCACTAAGTAAAACCAATTAAAACAAGGATTTTACAAAAAACATAACTACGAAAAGTTTGTAGAAAAAGAAAGGTTTTCGACCTTTGGTGTGCTGCCACATATAATTGTATATATATTACTAAATAACTAGGTTGGTTAGCAATTTTAAGGGTTGATATCCAAAAGAAATAATTGTTTTTAGTGAAATATAGGAATTTTAATATTTACACAAACAAACATTATATAGCAACGTGGTATCTTGATTCTTGAGTACCAACTTAAAAGTACCACAATACCCATAAAAATTTCCCATTGTAGTTAAATACTCTCATATGCATCGAAATATTCTCATACACATCATACATTATATCATCACACTTTCATCAAAAAGGTAAAAATAGAATTGGGTTTGGGTGAGTATGGGAGCAAAATCCCCACATTTGTGGACCTAATGTGGTCTTGGGCTTTATTTTAAAATCTTCAAAATCTAAATTCCATATTAAGCAAAGCATTTTGACATGTGCTCACAATAAATTTTGGAACTGAAAATCTTGTTGAAACACAAATAAAGCAAAAAATAAAAAATAAAAAATAAAACCAAATAAAAAAAATCTATATCCTTTTATTAAACAAAAGTGGTAATTACGAAGACCAAAAATCCAAAAAATCAGCTTTAAAATGATCCAACATCCAACTTTGTTTGAGAGAGGTTGAAATCCTTTGAAAATTGAAAATCTACCATAATCTTCGTACTATTAAAAGTAACATTATCACTTCCTACATTATAGTACATGAGAGTTTGTGAGAGACATAAAGAAAAACTTGAAAATATGCAAAATGTGAACTTTGCCTGACAAAACTTTTCTTGAAACTGAAAATGGTGAAACTGCTGAATCTTTCTTGAAAAGGAATTTATTAACCAAACAAATCAATTGTAAAAAAAAACCCAAATTTAAGGTATATAAGCAACAAAGAATCAATCAACCAAACAAATCAATTGTAGATAACCAAATTTAAGTTATATAAGCTACTTGTAATTTTATTATGAGTATTTGATAATTCTTTTACATCTCATGAGCTCCTAATTCTCTATTTTATTAAATATATAAAAACATTAATTGAACAAAAATTGTGTAAATAATTTTTTTTAAAGAAAAATAAATAGCTAGCAATTTAAATATGGAAACAGGATTAAGGTAGTTACCAAAACCACGTTGAGGGGAAAAAAAAAAAACTCATGGACATGTTATTTTATTAGATTCAATTAAGTTTTCTAATAATTTTGTGTTAAAAAAAGTCTAACAATTTGTTTAAATCAAATAAAACCACAAATTTTAACTAAAAAAACTTATTTTAAATCATATGTCTATGGATCGTATGATACGATACGATTCATACTATATGCACCTATATATCAAACAATTCATGAGCACTTACAATACATCTTTATGATATGAAATTTTTTGTACACAATATGATACGTATCGCGTCTCAGACGATACTAACAACTATGGCATGGAGCACTTTGAAGCAATCAAACGAAAATTCGATTCACTTCTAAAGTTAAATCTAAAAATGAGTATCGAGATTTGGTTTGGTTTTGCAATGAGAGAAGCCAAAAGAGAGAACCAAACAAAGTCTCAGGGTATCAAACCTGTACAAGCTCAAAGACTTGAAAAGGAATGAAGAGAATTTCGAGTTTGCATAAACGACAAGTGTTTTATAGTCTTCTTACTGTATACGACTTGTAGCCTTATATAATCTATTCTAGTTATTAAGTAGTGTGCCAGACACATGAGGTACTCTACACCTTAGCTTAGTTTTTTCACTGCAACAAATTCTCTAACTTTTTTTTTTCTTTTCTTTTTTTCATAAAACAAACTCTCTCTCTCTTACTTTGTTCTTATTAATAAGAGAACATCATTGTGTTTCTATTTAGCTTCTCTCTCTTGAAATCAAATTAGATAAGAAATGAAATCAACTTAACATTATTATTATTATTATTATTAAAAAGTCCAAAAAATTCGGATTTGGATATCCATAGGTAAAAATCCGGGTATGTATAGGTAGGGTACTTAATGGGCATTGAGATTTGGGATTCATGGGTAAAAGTTTAGTCTCGGGTTCGGGTATACCCGACCCAAACCCAATCCATGGCCTATTGTGTTGTGCTTATGCTACACCTACACTACATCCAAAATCTTCACATAACTCTGACTTTCCATCCAACATCAAAACATCTCATTTCCTTCATCTTCTTTGGTCGTTTTGCCGTCTCTCTTTCCAAGCCTCTCGGTCCCTCAAGGCAACAGGCCCACCTATTCTAGCCTCAATCTCAGGTGAGTCTCCTTGATTCATACTCGCAAATCCAACTATATTTGGTGTTGAGTTGTTTGGGTTTTATTGTTAAATTTTGTGAGGTTTGATGGCTTGTTCCACTCTTTTTTTATGGGCCATTTTTTCTCTGTTGCTGTTGTTTTAGTTTTTTGGGTTCTGATGTTTATGTTATTTACTGGGTTTATGATATTTTCTTGATTTTTGATGTTTGTGCTATTTTCTGGATTTATACCTTATTTTATGAGATAAGAACTTCAAATATCAAGACCGAACCCTTAAAATTAAATTCTAAAGCCACAGTATCACATTACTAACAAAATAATATGGTAAGTGGTACTAGTTGATAGCAACTATAAGGTTGGACCAAGGCAAGTAGAGGAAAATCCTAAAGCTCAAGGAGATTACTAGAGATTTGATATTGGGTTCAGGTAGGAATATTCATCTTTGGCATGATTGGTGGCATCTAGATGGTGTCTTATGTAGGAAGTAGGATGCAGCCAGCTCTTCTGATGCTCTTTTGTCCAGTGTGTTGCGAGAGGGTAATTGGATTTGAAGCAAATTATTCCTTATTGATTTTACTGTGGAAGATAAGACCAATTTAGAACCCTTCCAAATTTGGTGGAGATCGATATGGTATTCAAAAGCCATACTCAAACATGCATGCCTTCATTGGTTGGCTGGTCATGTTGAATAGATTGTCAACCTAGGAAAGAATGCTTAAAAGAGGCTTTAATGGAGATAGCAGAAGTAAATTGAAAACATAGAGCACCTCTTCTTTGATTGCTCTTTTTCTAGGAGACTATGAAGGACTCATGAATTGGTGTTTGGTGAAGCGCCCTAGCTTTTGTTGGGATGAGATCATGGCTTGGGGTGAAAGACATGCCAAAAGTAAGAGCCTTAGATCCAATGTATTCCGCTTAGCTTTATGGTCTGCTGTATATTTGGCAGCAAAGAAACGGTGTGCTTCATCAAGGGAGAATTTTTGCTGAAGAAAATATCCTTCACTTGACAAATGGGAAGTTAGAAGGAGAACCGAAGGGAATGGCTATTTTACTAAGCCTGTACAAAACAAAGTTTTGTGTTGTTTATGGGGATTTTCTTTAGATGTTCTTAATTCCTCTTCTTAATTCCTTCCCCTTGATGTGGGTTAAGTGATTGTTCTCCTTGCATGAGTTTGTTTTGGTGTTCATTGGTGTTCCAGTTTTGCTATTAGAGCACTCACAGCAGTGAAGCTAAATAGCTATATAGCTATTTTAACTTCACCAAAATAAATAAATCCATACTACAGTAGTGGAGTTAAAGGTAAAAATTTTACCTTCATTGCTACAGTGCACAGTTATATATGGCTGTGCACGGTAGCTGAGAGCTAAAAAAAAAAATTGATTTTTTATTCTCCACCCAGATTAAAATAATATTCTCCACCCAGATTTTTTATTCTCCATCCATGCTCTCTAAAGACAAAGCTAAAGCTAAAGATAGGTTTCAGAACGAGAGCCTCTGTGAGCGACAGTAATGGCAAAACTGGGAACTAGGTCAAGTGGATACCCACCAGAGCTTTCTCTATCTCTGTCGACAAAGTTTTTAGGCTGATTTCCTGTGCACCGCCAGTCTCATTTACCAGTTCGTTTCGTCTCCAACCACTTTTCTTCATTTTGTGGACCCCAGAATCAAATTGGTGCGTTTTTGTTGTTCTGGGTACTTTTTTTTATTTTCTGGGTTTGATTAAGATTGTCTTGTAGTGAAATAAATTTGGCTTAATGGGTTAGATTCAATTCATGGGTAAATTTGATTTGATTTGAATTTTTTTTTTTTTTTTTTTTTTTACTCCTAAGTGAGCAATGAGAGCGTATTGGAACATTTTATCATGACGATTGAGAAATTTTTTTTAGTCAAAAGATAAATTTGTGTATATATAATTTGGGGTTAAAACAAAATATTATTGTTACACTAGATGATTATTTGTTATCATGATGATTGAGAAATACTAGACGATTTTTTGCTATCATGTGGTGGCGGTGATGGCGGCAGCGGTGGAAGAGTCGGTGGCGGCGTTGGTGGCGGTGGGACGGCGGCAGTAGTGGCAACGGTGGTTGTGATTATTGTTTATTGTAGTGGATATATTATTTTATTATAGTGGATATATTATTTTATTGTAGTAGATATCTTATTTTATTATGGTGTTTATATTATTTTATTGTGTTGAAATCTAAAATAGATCCACTGCTGCTGGATGTTTTGTAAAGTGAGTAGATAAAATAGATAAAGTAAATTTTTGTGATGCTAAATAGCTAAATTTTTAGCTCCACTCTTGTGGATGCTCTTAAGTGCTGTTACCTAAGTTTTGTACTCTTAGGTGCTGTTACTTGAGTTTTGTACTCTTTTCATTTGACGCAATACAATCTTCTCTTTCATTGAAAATAAAAATGACAAAACTTAGATATGGTGCCTTATGTACTGTGCGTTAGGTTCCCTCTCTAAAAATCAGCTATGTGGCTATTTCACGATATCAGTAAACGGGCATTAAAACTTCTTCTTTCCCTTAGAAAAATCAACAATTTCTATCTTTATTCGTACCCCCTTTTCTCTAGTGGAACTCCAAGGCTTTCATTGACAGATCCAAATTAGGAGAGGATGAAGGCTGTAGCATCACATTCACTAACCCAGATATATCATGCCTTGACAAAAGCTCAATCCATTATTCACTGTCTTTGCTGAATCTTTGCCTTTCATTTATATTAAATACTTCTTGTAGAATTTTCCAGATTCACACTCAAGATTATTTAAAAAAAAAATTGGAAGAAGAAGAGGACACAAAGGGGAAAAATAAACCAGAAATTGATGGAAAAAAAGTTCCAAAACGAGAAATTTTATTTAACCTCAATCTCTCTCTGTACATTAACTTATTCAACAACCAATATTGGAAAAACCCCAAAAATAAAAAGCAAAGACCAAAATTTTTTCCCATCCCCTTCACACCACGCAAAATAGGTCCACAATAACCTCTGAAATTCTCACAACTAGTCAATTCTGCAAATTTGAGTCTTTTCACAGCAAAGTCCCTAAACCCATCATCGCCCTTCATACCCACACAAATCCCAGATCCATCAATAAAAGCCTTGGAGTTTCACCTCCCAATCAAATTTCAAGCACAGTACACAAGGTACTGTATCTAAGTTTTGCCCAAATAAAAAAAATGTACCACTTACCTACTATCATAATTCTATCATACTATCAATTCTATCATACTACTAAATTAAAGGGGAAAAAACATCAAGCTAAAGTAACAAATGGGTGATCTTGGGTGAGAGAGCTAGTTGAAGACCATCTCTAATTGTGCATAACTTCACTAGAACACTAGTTAAATGACCAATTGATAAGGATATACTCGTTACCCAATGTCCATTATGATCATGAATTAAAGCCCCACTATCTATTAACTTTCAATTTTCTAAAAGAGAATCATAAATTTAAAGCCATTCATTTGACAATAATATGCATTTGGTTTATTTGATTTTATAATTTGATGGTTGGGAGTTAAGAGTTTTGAACTCCGAATGTCTCGATTAAAAACATTAAAAAACAGATGTGTACATGTGCTCTGTATCAAAACTTAAAATAACTAATAAAATATCTGTTTTTCTTTTTTCAAACAAGAGCGAAAAATCCGTGCATGGATGACTCAGGTGGGACTTGTACGTATATATATTCATGGTTTTGAAACCCGGACCGGACCGTATGGTCCGACTGAAAAAACCTCGAACCGTTCATTTTTAAGGTTATTTTAGCCTCAAGAACCGTTCTATGGGAAAAAAGCAGGAACCTATGCGAACCGCGGTCGGACCTCACGGTTCTGAAAACTGTGACCGGACCGCTTCTCACGGTTCCCTACTTCCCTTTGTATCTAAACCTTAGAAAAAAAGAAAAAAAAAAAAAAAAAAAAAAAAAAAAGAGGCAACGGAATGGACATTTTAGATTGTGCACAGGTTTTCCGGTCAGACCTGGGCTTTTTGTTTGAAAATATTCACTGAAAACTTGCCGGAAGTTTGAATCTTTCATCGTCGAGAGGGTCATCTTGTTCGCTACAAGCCAAAAGTAGCAGATCTTGTTCGCTAAATTGATGTTTTGGAGGAGATTTTGGTCGGATCTTGTTCGCAGACGACGCAGCTCCTTCTTCCTCTTTGTTTCTTCACTGCTTCTTCTTTCGTTCTTCATGGTCTCCTGCCTTCAGTTTAAAGTAGATGACTTCTTACAAGTTTATTTTTGCTTTTTAGTTTGGTGAGCCTAGCACGCGAGACAAGACAAAGCCTTGGAAAATTTCCATCTCATTCTGACTCATTGCCCCTCCCAACGTGACATGATGGAGAAGTGATGAGCCTAGCCTGGGAAAATTTCCATCTCATTCTGACTCATTTTGCCCCTCCCAACGTGACATGATGGAGAATTGAATGATTTTTGGTTTTTGTTTATCATTATTATTATTATTATTATTAATAAGTTGAATTTTGAAACGTTTTAATAAAATTATTAATATAAAAATGCATTTAAAAAAATATTTATTTAGATTATATTAGTTAATTTTTTTATTTTTATTAATTTAATATTTTTATTTATATTTAAAATAATTATTAAATTAATTAAAACGTCGTCACAATTTAACTCCAATTCGATTTCAAAAATCTTAAACTTTTTTTTTTTTTTCGGTTTAATGAACTGTTTTGTTCTGAAAACCATGTGTATATTACCTCCCTCGCAGTAAATCATGAGAGCTAAATTTTAAGCCTGGGAAAAGACATAGCAGATTTCCTACATGACCGATATATCTCAATCAATCTCAATTTGGATATGACAAGACTTTCAATAGAGTCCTTTTTCTGATTCAAAGAGAGACCTTTTTCTCTGCAAGTCATGGGAGAAACCCATAAACCCTGCCGCAACAAACATGGCATAGAGGTAGTAACAAACAGCAAAGCTAAAAATTAAGATCACCCAAAGGAAAAACACAACGAATTTATCCCCCTAGAAATTAGATATACACCAAATAATCAGATTTAGAAGAATATATGCAAGAGAGAGTCGCTAATAATTTTGATTATATAAAATTTGCAATATTGGTTGCAGGTCATTCAAACCAAAAAACAGAAAATTAATACAATCAATTACGATCACCACCCAACCATCTAGCACTTCATAAGTGCAAACTCGGAGGACCAAAGTCGCTTACCACTCACATGGGACGGCGATATTCTTCATCATACACAGAGTCACGATTAGGGCTTAGTAGTCGACAGCTCTGGGGCCACACTTTATGATGAAAGACACAATCCTTGAACACGGAACCTTCAAAGGTTTTCAGGGTGTACTCAGCAGCAGCTCTGGGCTTGGCCTCAAATTGAATTTTAAAATGTACACCAGCGGCGAACATTAGTTTCATCTTCACAAGTCTCACAAGTTCAAAATCCGTGCCCTACACCAACCAATTTGTTCAAATTGAATATTAATAAGTATATAGACAGATAGACAGAAAGATGGAGATAAGAAGAAACAAACCTTAACTTGGTTGTAGCGGTCTAACAGCATCTCTCCATAGACAGAACATTCATATCGTTCCTTCTCAGAAATCTGAGGAACAAGCAAGTTTAATTAAAAAAATAAAATAAAATAAAAAGCCTTCTATTCTTCTTTTCCTAATAAGAAAGAAAAGACCCGCACATTGCACATACCTCAGTCTCTGAGAACCATTTTGGCACGTGGAATGGGTCTAGCTCTATGATCAGAGGCTGAAGGTTGGAGTCGATGGTAGGGGGAGGGGTAGGAAATAGGGGTAGGGCTAGGGCGAGGAATTTTAGAAGGGTGAGAGAGTTTGATTTTGACGAGGGGATCAGAACTCCACTCTAAGCCGGGATCAATAACAGCTTTGCCTTTTTCATATTCAGAAATGAAGTCATCGTAGTCTGAAAATAATACTTCCTCATAGTCCTCATTTGCCATCATTTCAGTATAAATATCCACAAATAGAGGGGCAAGGAGCTTAGAAAAATTAAAAGAAAGAATGAGAGAGAAAGAAAGAGACATACCAAAGAGATTCTTGAGAGAGAGACCAAGCGCCGCTTCTGATCTGAGAAGACGCTTGTTAACACAGAGCCTGTGTGTGTAAAATGTAAATACCAAATCGAACTATAGAACAGCTTGAAACGGACCGGAGCCCAATTGAGGTCGGGTAAAAATACAAGTATCCCAAAAAAAAAACATTTTTTTGGTTTTTTTATTATTATATTTTAATGAATATAAAATTTGATAATTATGATGATTTTTAAAAATTATTTATTACTAGCTTTTAATACAAAATTAAGGTCTCCTCTGTTAGCCAATAGAATGTCTTAAAAAAAAAAAAAAAAAAAAAAAAAAAAGACTCCAACTGTACCCGAAACACAAGTATTTTTTTTTTTTTTTTAGAAACAAACACACACACACAAGGGAGAGAGAAAGAGATTTTTTTTTTTTTTTTTTTTTTTTGAGAATTCGAGAGAAAGAGATTCTAACACAAAAGCACACCACAATTCCACTCAAAAGCCATGGTAACTTTTAAGGGAGGGTGGGGCAAGTTATACTACACACAACACTCTCTTAAGTAATGTGGGACAATTACCCATTCTTTTTTTCTTTTTTTTTTGAGAAACAAACACACACAAGTAACACAAAAACACACCACAACTCTACTCAAAAGCCATGGTAACTTTTAAGGGAGGGTGGGGCAAGTTATACTACACACGACACTCTCTTAAGTAATGTGGGACAATTACCCATTCTTTTTTTTTTTTTAGAAACAAACACATAGAAGTACGCAAATAATTTCACACTTCTCAACATGTCAAGCTGTTAATGATAGGTAAAAAAGTTATATCTAATGTTTTTTTTTTTTTTTTGAGAGAGTTTTAACCTATAATGTGCGCTCTCGATAATAACTCTTTATTATTAGACTAAGACACCAATAGGTTTTTGGTGTAGGCAGGGATTAAACCCCAAATCTTTCTTATTCAATCATCATAAACTTTACCAATTGAACTAATTAGAACCAACATTTGTATCGATAAAGCCACTTACACCACTTTTTATCTCTTTATTTCCACAACTGATCTTTTTTTTTTTCCTTTAAAAGTCTCCACACGTTTGCACCTTTGTATATTTTATCGCATCACATCACTTTGAACACAACTTATCTCCTTCTCTACACACTTTATTGGTTTATACATGTATACCTATTAGAGTATTCTCATCCGGTGTTCTATAAATATGCCATTTTGACATACTAAAAAACTTACTTTATTATTTTAGCACATCATTTTATAATATACCCTACATCATATATTCTATACTTCAATTTCATACATTAAAATAATATATACAACATATTTAAATAATATTCAACTAAAATTGCCACCACAACCATAGCACCACCGCCTACAACCACAAACACAGCACATTAGAACCCATCCCAAATCTCACACCTACAACCTGATTAAGAGAGATCTGAAGGTGGGAGGTCGGAAGATGCAAGAAGGTTATCAGCATGGCATGAGGGACAATGCTTTAAGGTTGGCAGCGAGTTGTGGAGAATGAGGTGGCAAGATTAGCAGCGACAGCTGTGGAGGACGACACAGCTTCAGACAACAATATGGTTCCGATCTGGGTTTGGTCAGACCCATCGGCACCACAACCCACCTCCAAAACCAATAGAAATCCAAACCCATCGGAACCACCCAATTCCTAAATCACAACCAACTCAACCACCCAAACCCAAAACTCAACCAACAACCTGCCAAAAACCCCAACCCAACTGACCCATCTACTGTCTCAACCAATCACCAACCCAAAACTCCAACCCATCAACTAACAAACTCAACCAACCATCGGACCAAAACCCCCAATGCCACTGTAACCAACAGACCCATGATCCAAAAACCCTTGACGCTGATCCATAGCTCTGCCACTCGATAAAGAGAGAAGAAAGAAGTTTATTTGGGTTTGATTTGAGGTGCAAAGAGAGAGAAAGACGTTTGAGGTTGAGGTTGAGGGTGAGAGAGGAGCTGGGAATCTAATCTGAAGAAGAAAGAGGGAGAGAGGGAGAGAACACAGGTTGGGAGAGAGAAACAGATTTGTGAGAAGAGAGAGAAAAAGTCGAAATTATTTTTTTGGTTTGGCATTTGTCTCCGTACCGTTCAAAATTTGGAACAGTACTGTTCACTTATGCCAAATGTTTTGGCATTTAAAACACTTGTTATGAGGTGTTTTTTGGTGTTTGGTGTACCAAATGCCAAATATTTGGCATTTGACACACCTGATGGGAATGCTCTTATCATGTGGGTTGATGTGATACATCAATTCATTTTCGTTATTTTGTTACAATTGTTTAACAATTTAATTAGTTTTTTAAATTAGTTTTAACTTTTCCCAACCTTACCAATCTATTCTTTTATTTTATTTTTTAATAATAAGATAAAACCTGTTCATTTTATTCTGTGTAGGTTATTTAATTTGTATATTTTAGGAAAAAATACCTACTATAGTTGTATTTTCTTAAATAAGTTTTTTTTTTAATTTAAAATTAATAATCATATTTAAAATCGACTATGTCACAAAAAAAAAATATTAAGTGTGGGGGCATTTTTTGCTTCAAGGAAACTTATGAGTACTCCTTAGGCAAATTTTTGCCTTTGTCCCATATTGGAAGGGTTTCCTTCCTCTTAGCACCTTATAAGGCATGAACCAATGGCATTAGAGTACCACTAGTTTGGTTAAGGAGTACTCATAAGTTTCCTTGAAGCAAAAAATGCCCCCACATTAAGTGAATTAGTAATTTTGCATCTTAAAGGCAAGAAAAATATATTTTAAGAAATTAAATGTATTATTTAATTAATATTTAAATATAATAAAATGCTTTAGTTAAAGTTTTCGCCCTCAGCCCCCAAAATTTGTTAAGTCAACCTTAGAAAGAGGCAAGGGAGCCACCACCTAGATATATGTCCAAGAATCACGAATTACTTTATGAAGGTCCATGAATCAAACTAAGTCCCAAGTTAGGCTACAAGATAAAAAGAGGTTAGATGCCCCAAGCCCCCCAGCCGTAGTTGGCCTTCATTATATGTTGTTGGATTGTGATCAGATGGGGTTTATCTAATAGGCTTTATGTGAATACGTGCACACTTCTAAGTCCTAAAGTTCGTCGACAAGTAATGTGAATCAAAAATTACCAAGAGCGAGACAATGATCATGTAAAAGGCATTTGAGCATCTAAAAATCCAATACATGTGGACCTATGACTACAAAAATCATGTGAACACGTAAGCATCTAAACATATGAGTACCAAACAAGTAATTGGATCTTTAATTGGAGTTAATGTTTAATTTTTTTTTAAAGAGCGAATATTAATTAAAGTTAAATCTTCATTAAATCTTGAACATCTTCCCTCATTAAACTTATTGAATTAACTCATTTTCTCTTGCCTTATTTAGAAGTGGTTTTGCATGTTTACATATCTTTCATTATTAACTACAACTAGTTTTTAACCCGTGCTTTGCATGGTTTTTTTATTAGGTATTTGGTTTAAAGTTTATAAACCATTACCTACCTTACATCTCATCTTCTCAAAAAACTCAATTCGGATTTGTGCTAATTGTACAAAGACCATAGTAAGTGTGGATTTAGCATCAATCCCATTTGCCTTCTCTCAATCCAGAAACAGATTCCTTGCTGTGGATTGCATTGCTTTTACGTCATTGAAGTCCCCAAATGGTACAGTTATTGGTGGGTGCATGTATGTTTGTGAGAAAAACATGTTCCATACTAATGCTAATGGATCCGGATTCATAACCATGGGTTCCAATGCACGAGATCTTGTAGCACTTACCAATGAGGCTCTATACCAAATCTCTACTGCAAATTGCAAGTATGCATTCCTAGTAGAACAGAAATGATTCAAGGGCAATTTAACAAACTCCTTTGAACAATGATAGAGCCAAGGAAGGGCAGTATTGCTACTGACTGTGTGCTGCGGTTCTGGTCTTAGAATCTGCTGTTTAGCTGTGAGGGTGTTTTTTTAGTGTCTTTGATGTGTACTGCTTGTAAGGACAAAATTAGTTTGTTTAAAATTTTATAAAGGACCAAGTTGTTTGTTTTGAGTAAAATTAGTTGATTGGGCTTAATTTTTTTTTAATTTTTAATCTTTGCTATTGGTAATTTTTATTGCGGGGCTAATTTTCTAGGCTTGTATATTTTGTTTAGATTTTAGATCTATAAATTTTTATAGCCATTAAAATGATGAAAATGCTATATTTACAAAAGTTTTTATAAATTGCTGATGTGTTTAGTGGTTATTGTTATGTAAAAAAGTGATGTAAGTGGTAGTTCTAGATGTGAACAAACAAGAATTTGTTACCTCAACAGCTTGTAAAATATTGTAGAAAAGTTTGTTACTATAGCATTACTCTCAAAAGAATTAATAATATTATTAAAGAGGGTAAAGTGTAATTTTATAAAACAAAATTGCTATAATTAATACCCACATATATATACTAAAATTTAAATTAAAAAAAAAAAATAGGGAGGGCATTGTCCCTCATGGTCCAAGAGTGGCTCTGTCACTGCCTTTGAAATTCAAAAGGAAATCCCTATCTTTCTCGTTGATGTATAAGTAAGCTACTTCTCTTAGTTTGTTTACTCTATTTAAAATTGAGAGACCGCACGGGGGTGGCTCTCAAAAAAGAGATTTGGGTGCTTTGGGCACCTTTCTTTTTGGGTAATTGTGTGGAGTCGCCACTTATTTTTTATTAAAAAAATAAGAAAAAATAAAATACAATTCACATGTCCAAAAATACCTCAAATTCATTAATTGATTATACAAACAAACCTTGGTAGAATAACTTTACAAGACTTTGGTCCTAATACAATCTATGTAAAAATTACAAAGCTTTGATCCTAGTTACAATCTACCAAAACTAAAGACAAAACACTAATCTACTAACTGAAATCCTAAGTTCACGGGCTAGGTTAAGGAATGGGAAGGTGTTAGGCACCCATTCTATCCAGACAAAATCTGGTCTTCTAGACTCTAATGACCATTATATACCCTTTTGTATGATGTTGAATAATATGTTGTAACACACCTGACAAACACTTGGCAACAATTAATTTAAACAAATTTATCTTAGGAATATGACCTCCTCTCAAAGAAAAATCAAATCTGTTTTGTAAGATTAAAAAATGGAGTTTGATGAATAAAAATCAGATCTGTTTTGGTAGAGAAAAAAATGAAATTTGATTTGTAAAAAAAAATTAGATCTGTTTTTGTAAAGAATAAAAAATAGGATTTGATTTGTAAAAAAAAATCAGATCTGTTTTTGTAAAGTGTGAAAAGAAGGATTTTGTTAAAAAAAAAATCAGATTTGTTTTTGTAAAGTGTAAAAAAATGAGTTTTTGTTAAAAAATCAAATATGTTTTTGTAAAGGGTAAATAGAAGGATTTTGTTAAGAAAAATCAAATCTATTTTTGTAAAGTTAAAAAAAAAAAAATGAGATTTTTAAAAGAGGATTCATATTCATAATTCAAATCTATTATGCATGCATCACATATTCATGGAATGACATAAAAAAAAATAAAATAAAATAAAAATAAAAAAATAAAAAAAAAACTTAACTATTAATTCATTCTTTAAAATTCAAAATCTACAGTTTTTATTTAATAAGAAAACTTTTTCAGAAAAATTTTTAAATCTGTATTTAATGAAAATACATATTTGTTTTGTGGTTGTTTTTTAGAAAAAAGAAGATTTTAATGACCAACCACAGATTTTGAAATTAAAGAATGATTAAATCATGAACATGTCAAAGAAAATTCTAACTAAATATATAAACATGAATTATGAACAAGATACATAAAATCAAACACTTATCAACAATCATGCAATGAACAACTCAACATGTCAATTGAGGGAAAAGAAAAATAGACATAAGAATGAAACTAAATACCTCTTGCATGAGCGTGCCCTTCAATAGAAGAATATTTTAGAAATCAAAGAAATTTTCACTTCTTTGAGGTCTAAAATACTTTACTTACAAAAAAGAAGTTCTTAAAGCCAAAACTTCCAAAACATCTAATGATACACAAAAATCAACATGCTGGAATGCTTCGGGCTATGGTGATAGTTGTGAGTCCTGAAAAGAAAGAAAGTACTGTCAAAGGTGACCGGTGTGACCTGGCCAAGTATCCCTCCAACAGTTAAGTCAGTTTTCTCTCTAGGACACAAGAATGGAAAATAGTGAATGGTTAGAACTTACCTTGGGTGAATGAGATTTGTTCCTTTTATAGAGAGTTAGTAGTGGGTCTACTTGTTTGGATCCACTATCATCGTGGAAGATATGGACGGTTAACAGAGAAAATGGGGTATGTGGAACGAAGTCTGAGGAGTCCCTTCCACGTAGTAAGAGCAATGTGTCGTGGTATGATTATGTGGAACTTTTGGAGAATTCTTTGTAGGATTTATCAAGTATAATTCAGTCGTCTATGCCTATACATATACTCGTCCATATACTCTAATCGTCCATGAAGGAATTCCGGACTGGATCATTTCGTTGTTAAAGGATGAGTGCTGTTTCACCGTCATTCTTAGATTGCTTTATTTGGACGTGATATGGTCATGGATGAAATCCAAGGACGGGTTAACCTTAATTGATCCCCATCAACGTCTTTAAAATAAGGGGAGCTGAGAAGTCAGAAAAGAAGGGCCAGAAAAAAGGGTCAGAAAGAGGGGTTTAGAAAAAAGGGTAGAAAAGGGGTTTTGAATGTTGGGAGGCCTCCCCTATTTATAGAGGTGTTAGTTGCTTAGAAAAAAAGCTAGGTTTGCTTAAAAATTAATTTCAATCAGCTTAAAAAATAAGAAAAAAAACGAATGGGGAAAATCCTAAAAAAATGAGATTTGGATAAGAGTAAGCTGATTTTTCAGATCAGAACAAGCTTCAGTATTTTTATCATATATTTTTACTCAAAAGTCGGATTAAGCTGAAATATTTACAGCTAAAGGGAAATTCGATTCTCTACAACTTTTCCAGAAATAGCCTAGTCCGAATTTTGAGTTATACCATGCCAAAAGTGTCTTTGGAATTTGAATCTGAAATTTGCTACTTGATTAGCACGTTTTTGAAGTGTTTTCCAACTCTAAATATGTATTTGGACGAATTTTAGAGTTATTTTCATGATAAACCTCATTCCAAAGTGATATTTAGAATTTTTAAAATAATTATTTTGAATATAATTATCCTAAAAGCCTAATTATCTACAGCCTTTAAATATTATCAGCTTATTTGTTTTAATCCCATGCAACAAATCTCACTTTAAGAAAAATACTTAACCAATCACAAAAATTCATTTAATTAATTTTAATCATTAGCCAATCAAAATTAATTTCAATTAATCACACGTGATCGGCTTCACCCCATACAATGCATATAGACCGTGAAAACTTGATCTCGTGATATCTTTCAATCCAACGGTCTGATTTGGGAATCGGACATACCGTCGCGACCATTAGAATCTCAACATTATTTTTATGATATGCAATGAATGAATTAATGCATGTAATGCAACTATGATATTTCGGGTATATGAATGGTAATTTAAGCCATCTTCCAAGATTAAATTATGGGTGCAAAATCGAGTGTCCACAAAAATGTTTCCAAAATTTTCCTTCCTTTATACTCATGGACGGAGCCATGGTTGGACTTGGGGGGCAATGCCCCCACCACAACCCCCCCCCCCCCCCCCAAAAATTTTTTTTTTTTAAATTATTATATATATGGGTACTAATTTGACAATTTTGTTTTATAAAATTACATTTTTGCCTCCTTAAAAATATCATTGATTCTTCTAAGAGTATTATTATAGTCACAAATTTTTCTTTAACATTTTAAGGTAACAAATTCTTATTGGTTCACATTTGGACTCATCACTTACATTATTAGCAATTTGTAAAAAAATTTGTAGTTCAAACATTTTCCTCATTTTAAATACCATTAAAAAAAAATTTATAAGTCTAAAATCTAAAAAATAAATATACAAGCCCAACAAAATTAGTACAACAACAAAAATTACCAATAGTAAAACTAAAAAAAAATTAAGCCTAGTCAATCAATTTTACCTAAAACAAACAATCTGACCTTTTAAAAAATTTTAAACAACTAGCAGCTAAACGATTAAGTAGCAGCAAAGTTAGAGGCCAAAGTCACTACACACAACTAACAGCAAAACCGCACCCTAACTCTAAATTATGGCTCTGTCCTTGTTTATACTAAAGTTTTTAAAATTAGTAAACTCTCAAAACACTTTACTAAATAATCTATAATAAAAAAATGCATACCTAAATGATCAATTTTGGCAACATAAGCCTCAGAGAGAATGATTTGCTCAAAAGCAAATGCAAAATCTCTAGAGAGACAGCATACCAAGTTTTTGAGGAGCCAGTAGGAGAAAATTCATGCTATGAAGCTCATGATCTTCGACGTGCAAAGCAAACCAGTTGAAAAGCTTACCAATTTATAAATGTGGCCCATCAACATTTATACATGGCCTAATATTTTTGAAATGCAGACCAATGTTTTAAGTGGTTAAATGTGGCCCATCAACATTTATACATAGCCTAATATTCTTCGAAAAGCACACCAATGTTTTTAGTGGTTAAGAGCCCATTTAGTTGGAGATTTATAGAATAGTTGTATAAAATGATGTGAAAACTGTAGTTTAAAAAGTGTTGTGAAAGCACATGTTTACAGTATTCATAATACAAAAAATGTGTTTGTTACCATGTTTCAAATAACATGTTTCAGCATGTAAAGAACATAATTGTGTGTTTGGTATGTGTGTGTGTGTGTGTTTTTTTTTTTTTTAAAGTTGACAAACGCAGTACAATTTTTTTTTTTTTTTTTTTTTTTTGTTATTTGAGGAGAGAGAAGTCAGTTTATGTGTTGTCTAATCAAGTGGGCATCATGGTTTTCAACATATTTACAAAAGTGTCATTAAGTAACGTTATTTGAAAACTAAAAACTAGTAAGAATAGTTTTTTAAATTCAATGTTTAAACACTCTAAACTGAGCAACGTAACTTAAACACTCTAGTAAAAAACACCCTTACCAAACGCATTATAAATATGATCCATCAACATTGTCAAGCAAACCTCTTGTATAAATGTTTATATATATATATATATATATATATATATATGGCCTAATATTCTTTGAAATTTTTCAGGGTGAAAAGGACTTGTAAATTTTGAAAATTTTAAGGGGTTTTGTTCACCTCCTCGAAAAATATAATTATTGACATAATATGCTTTTTTTTGAATGATTATAAATATTTTGGAAATTTCAAGAGTCATTTATAAGTTTCACCCCTTTGAGGGAAAAAGAAAATTCTTGAGTCCATTATTACTTCTAAGTTCTAACTACAATTTGCAGTGTTTAGGATGGCTTATAAACTGGTGGAAAATATGTTTATTAGAAAGGGAATTGGGCTACTTCGAAACTATCATAGAGCCATTTCTTATAAGTATAGCTTCATTTAATCTGCCTCATGAAGGTAGAGAGATGAAAACCCAATGGCTTTTAGGTCTACGAGCACTTCTCTCATCTTGTGCGGTGATTATTATTAAGGAATCAATCTCTATGTCTTCAGCTGGTCACCGAAATAAGAGTTAATAGAGTAATTCTAGGACCACAATCAATTTCACACCTATTTTCACAACTATTTTATGTGGTAGACTGTGACTCATTGCCTATCACTTTCATATGGATTCACTACTTTTCTTCCACCACTTACAATCAGCCATGTTGTATAGTTATAAAAATGTGTATGAAATTAGTTGTGATCTTAAAATTTTTACACCCCCCCCCCCCCCCCAAAAAAAGGGCCTTAGAATGCACATATTCTTTTCTTTTCTTTTTTTTTCCTAATATACAATATACTTTATAAGAGAATCCAACAATATCACTAACCATAATGATTTTGGAATGTTTGTATGGATTGTTCAAAAAGTTTCATAATAATTGGTTGAATGGAGACACTTGGGTGATAGGTTTAATAGGCTTGAAATACATATCATAAACCCAAAGTTCTGAAATTCCATCCACCATTGTAACATGCCGACCCAATTTTATAATTAAACTATGTGTTTTAATGGTTAATTATTATTTTAAGCAATGTTCTTCCTATAATTAATATAAGAGTATTTAATAAGCATATTATCTTATAATACCTTTGAATAGGAATTGTAAAGATTATAAATAATTTAATGGCTAATTGTATTATGAATATATACTAAGTATGTACAAAATTATATTAAGTGATTAAGTTATGAGATATATATATATATATATATATATAGTTGTTGGGCTATATTAAGTGGTTAAGTTATGATATATATATATATATATATATATATATATAGTTGTAGGTGTTTTAATTAAGCACGATGCATGATGAGACAGTATAGTAAAAATTCTACCACATGCAACCAATAGAAATTCAACACACCTAAAGTCAAAGTGTCTTGCATGTTGACTCATGATATCCTCTTAAACCCAAAGAACAAGTCTTGGCCGGCCATGCAAGAAACAATCTTCATATTATCTTTTCTTTGACTTTTCAATGTAACTAGAAGTTCCATGAAACTCTCATGCTCTCATTTTTCCACGGGTCCACACACACAAATCTGAAATTCTCAGCTCATTTGCTCTCTTTTCTCTTAAGGAAAGAGCTAGAAACTCTTAAGTCTTCTCTCAAGTCCACCGGTTCACACTTCACACACACCAAAAGGAAGACAAAAGCTCTACCTCATTCTTCTTCCTACTCACTCAAAGAAAATTAGAAGACTCAAAAAACTCTCTTAAGCTCTCTCCCTCTCACACCTACGGTCCAGCAGCAAGGAAAAAAATTTCTTCCAATTCTCCTCAAGCTTTTACTCCCAATTTAAAGCTAGAGTGATTCTAGCTCAATCACTCCATGAACCTATGTCTATGGTAAGGGAAAATCTAATTCTTTTAGTCTATTGTTCATTTTAAACTTAAGTGATGGTTATATGATTTTTCTTTTTATATGGGTGTGTTGGTGATTTGTTGAAGGTATATTAGGGTTTTTACTAAGTAATGATTGTATATGATTAAGGAAGTAAGAAAAGTTAGGATGAGTACTTTTGATGTTTCTACTGGGATTTTTATTGTATTTAATTTTGCTATAAAATGGTTAAATGACTGTATATAAGTGTTTTCTAACTTGTCTTATGAGTGTATAAAAATTCCCATATGAAAATACCATCCTTTGATAATTGTTTGTGAATTTACAAGAAAATGTTGCAAAGCTGTCACTGTGACAGATTCTGTGTTCATGCATGATAAATTATGTATTAATTTGTATACAGTGAATTAGGATGCTAGGAGTAGTTATTATGAAATCTAAGACATATACGGTTGTTATGAAAGTGGTCTCACAGCAATTGGATCAATTTAAAAATAATGGTTTAATTTCTAAATTGCATGAAATTCTGTCAGGACAGATTTGAGTATGCTGTATTGTATGATTTTTAGTAAATTATGATTTTATGGTTTGATTACGAAATTTTTATGGTATATACTGGACATATAGGGGAGTTGCTCTGTGAAATTTCATGAGGTTTGGATGGGATTTGATGGCCCGTTTGTATTTTATAATTAAAGTATATGCTGCTGGAATAAAACAGTGAACAGTAAGGGACATGCCTAACTTGGAGGATTTAATTCTAAAGTTAGGGTGAATGATTTGAGCTATAATTTATTATGCTCATCATATGATATGTCTGGATCATAGAGTAATTTTGTATAACTTGGTTCAAGATTTAGTACTCAATGGCGGGGTTCTAAACCATTCGACAGTTGTATTTATGAAGCTGTTTTGTTGAACATGCTGTATGTTTCCTTAAGAGTGTTTATGGTTACATGACAATGCTTAAAAGAGTTTATATTTATGCATGCACTATTACCCTAATCTCAAAGCACATTTTGAAATGAAGTTGGCTCTTATAGAGTTATGATATGAATGTGAGAATATTGGTTTCTCTATAATTAGTACACCATGTGGTTTGATGAATGTATTTTGTATTTGTGGGAACCTCATGAGGTGGGATTAGGATTTCATTGATTATGAGAGATAGGTTTTGGGATAAATGTGTAAGTTATGATAAGGAGTAATGGATAGTAATAAGTTTTGATTTTGGTTTAGGTGTTACCAGCCGCCAGGTCTAAGCTCCTTCGACTTTAGGCTCTCGGTTCCTCTGTTTTCATTTAAGGGATAAGTTATATGGGCATTTGGTAAGTCATGAGGTTATTTTAAAGTATATTATGCATTAAAAGGTTTTTGATTAGAGATATGGCATATAATCATTACTTAGACAAAGATATGTTCGTGGGCTTTCGAAACCCTATGCATATGATTTAAGCATATTGATGCTATGACTAATTCCATGAACATGATGTTTAAAGAAAACAATGAAAATACTTTTATTATAAAATGTTATGCAAACTACGAATTTCAGTATGATGTATAAGTATGAAATGTTTTCTAGTTATGTCCTCTGGTGATCTGAACTCGGCCAGTAGGGGTTAATTACTGGTTTTCCATAGAAAAATGTTATCTGTTTGGCCATTTAAAGTAGAGAAAATGGGGCTGCTCGTAACTCTAGGCCATTTAAAGTAGAGGAAATGGGGTTGCTCGCAACTCTAATCTGAATAAGGCCTTCTCTCCAATGTGTACGGACGGCGGGGAGGAATAAAACCTTGAGGAGATGTGCCATTAGGCCTCTCAAGGAGGACAATATCATGCACACGAGGTCACCCAAATGTGATGAGGGCTTCTCTGTACAGACTTATCAGATATGGACTAAACAATATGTTATGAACAGCTATGTTATGTTATTAATCATGAGAGAATTATTTTGTTTAAATGCATTGTGAAAAGTTAAAAGCTCTCATGAAAAGAAGAAGTTTTTGATGAAAAGAAAGCTGTTCATTAAAGATAAAAATTTCTGAAGTTCTGTTGTGTTATAAAGATAAAGCTACTGAGGAAAGTACAAGTTTATGTTATGAAGTTATCAAATATCTGTTTTTCTTTATGAAACGTTAAGTTTTATGATTATGAAAGTTATAATATTTTACAAGAATGAGTTTATGAAGGAAAGTTTTATTATTCTTTAAGATGCTTCCAGTTTAAGACAAAGTTACCGATTATCTGATTTTAAGTTAAAATGATCATTTTGTAATGAAAAAATATATATGGTAACTTTGTAAGAAATAAAAGAAATTCAATCCGAAAGGCTTTGATAATATTATTCTGATAAGAAAAGGGAGAACAATTAGTTTTATGAAGAGCATATAAGTTATTATTATAAATAGTGTAGAATACTATGCATGAAAAGGGGTTCTCCTATCTGAATAATTGTAAATGAAATGAATTGATTTGCATGCATCCTTATTAAATTCTCATATATCTTACCTTTATTGAGCTATGTATCTCACTCCTTCCACTCTTTCAGTTAGTAGGCTTTATTTTGGAGCAGAAGGAGCCTTAGTCGAGTTTTGAAAGGAGCTGGTTTAGTTTTATATGTATAGATCCTAAATTAGCATTTGATGTTTAGTTTTGTGGTATTGTGTATTTTAGGATCTAATGAAAGTTGTACCTTAAGATATTAAGATATGTATTATGTGAAAGTATGAAAATTTGAAAAACTGGAGGATTACTTTATATTTGGAGTACAGTGTAGATTCTCTAAATATCAAGTGAAAAATTATATCAAGAAGTAAAGAAACAAGAATGATAAGAAAGAGGGAAGTTTTTGGTAAAAGTTTTGTAAAAGTTAAGTTGGTTCTTGTTAATATCAAGTTTACGCTTGATATTAGCATGCCGGTCATGGTCACAAATCCGAGTATCGGGTTTGGGGCGTGACAACCATACTATTGGTCTATGGAATTTTCGAGGTATATTATGGGTAAGGAGTCGAATAATTTGATGAAAGACTAGAACTCTAGAATGCTACATTTTTATATTTAAAAAAAAAAAAAAAAAAAAAAACAACAACAACAACAACAACAACATATAACAAAAACAAGAACAAGGGGGTTTAAAACCTAGCCCATCATTCATAGCCTATAGCCCATCCAAATCCGAAAGCTAGTGGTGCTACTGTGCTATTACCAAATGTCAACTATCAAATGCCCTTCACTTCAAGTAAACTTTCTTGCCTTGCTCTATGAAGCACCGACGCGGCTAGGAGGGTGCCGCACCGGAGTTCAACGCGGGGTGCGGCGTCCGACGTAGCTGCTTACGCATTGGTGCCACGTCTAAGCTTTTTTTTTTCCTCGGATTTGCACCGACTCGACTTCAATTAGCGCCAATTCGGCCAGAATCGGACCGTATCAATCGAATCGAGTGGTATCGGTCAGCGACCGAAACGGCCGAAACAAGCCAAAATTGGCCTTGAATCATGCTGGAACAGCCGAAATCGGCTTTGAATGAGACCCAAACATCCTAAATCTGTCCTTCCTCAATTTTATTCTGAATATTTGTTGCTTCTTTTGTGTTTTTTTTTTTTGTTTTGTGTTTCTTGTCTTCTTCTTTCTTTTTTTTGTGAATCAAGGCCATAGTAATGTGTTTTTTAAGAATATTTTAATAGTAAAAATATATAAAAAATATACATAAAAATATTTTCAATAATTTTTTAATCGCCGCACCCCGCCGCACCCGCACCCTACTTTTTCAAAAATTACCAAGTCCTGCACCCACACCCGAATCCGGAGCTGTGTACATCATTTCCACGCTGTCCAGGGTTACATTTACACCTGGGTCCCATAACCACATTCTATGGTCGTATCTCATTGAAAAGCCCAGAACAAACAAGCCTCCATTATTTTCAAACCCACGTTTAGACAGACAAATGAGAAGCCTCTAGTCTCTTCCAACCCCAGAAAGAAGAATATTAGCTGTACTGTTATTAGTGTGGTGTGGATAACAACGACACCACACTCATCATTCACATGGAGCAATACTTTTAGTTGCCAAAAATGCTCACTAATAAATAGTCACTATTAAGCTAGGCTCCACGCTTAAGTTAAATCTTCGGTTGAGATTGTACAAAATTCTCTTTTTCATATGGTAGGATGTGACATTATAACTACCATAAATCTTCGGATTTTACTTGGATTTTTTTTTTTTTTTTAAGATCCAACAATGATTATTTGCATGTCTTTAGATTCGAACAATTCACCGAGAGATGTTTGCAAAGGTTCTCTCAATAATGAGCTAATGTTTAACTAATTTTTTGGATTGACATTCCATTCCTTCCCATGTTCCCATTAATACCAGCTAAATGTTTCAAGTTTCAACTCTATAAATGCATTCAGGGGTTGGGTTATCGCATGTAATAGTGTCTAGGTCTAACAAAGGCTCAAATTCACAATGGTTAGGAGTTTTAATTGTTTTACAATTTACTAAGTTAAATATCGCAAAGAGTCTTTAAATTCAACTGGTTGACACCTCTTATTCCTTCTCTCAAATTGGTTCCTTCTCTCAAATTGGTTGAGGGGATGTGATCTAAGGGTGCAACTATCTAGATACCAAAGTATGTAGTGGCTCTTATCTTGTTATATTTAGTATAAAGATGATTGTTGATGGGAGAAAATAAATGAAAATGTGATAGGCAAGATTACTTTCTCTAACCAGTACTATTTAGGTTAAGGTGATAGATCATCGAGTTTTGAGTTCTTATCAAAATTGGCCTTAGATAGGTTGGCTTGTTACATTCGGTGTTTGGTCATACAGTGCCTTGTTTGGCAACACTAGGGCCTTATGTATAGAAGGGTGTCAAAAAATGGCCTGAACACTACGGTCGCACACCAAATCAAGCTAGTTCCTACACCAACCCATTCACTTTGAACCTACAAAAGTCTCCTCTAATTACAATAACAATAATTTTATTAGATTAAATTTACTATTTTTTAAAAGTTTAAACTTTAGAAGAAAAAAAAAAGCAATAATGATGTGGAAAACTTTCTGTGAATTGTACGCTATATTTATTTGTTTATTTATTTTTCTGGTAGAATAAAGATAATATAAATATTGAGACTATTTGAATTGTTTTGATTCAAGAGTTAAACAACTGAATTGGGCATAATATTGTGTCATAACTCGTCGCAGCGAGTTATAATTTGCAAAAGTGTATCAGTGGACCATGTGAAGACACATATTTATGAATTACAACTCATTATGTGGGGAATTGTAGCACAAAATTATATTCAATTTAGAGTCTCAACGTTACTTTTTGATCCAGAGAACCATATTCTTCAGAGTGGGCCCTCTGTTTCTTTCCTTCTTTCTTAGCTTCTTGATCCGGAATAATTACGTGGGGTTGGCTAATTACTTTAGTACTTTATTTGACGCTTTTAGCCATATAATAAGAGATCAATGCACACCGGTAACTGTAAGGCTTAGGTGTCTTGGGCTTGGGGTATGGTGGATTCAATAAAATGAAAAGAGAAATGCATTTTATCTTTCTATTCTTTCATAATTATGAGTTTTAAATTAGATATCAATAATAAGGGGACGTTTGATATATTGTAATGATTATTATATGAGAATATGAATAAGTATTACAAGTAATGCATTAAGTTGAAATGTAATAAGTATTATTATTCATTAGTTTGGTGATCATTTAGGAATAGAATTTTGAATATGCATCTACAATTTAGTACAGTATAAAAAAAATGTGTAATTAAATTATTTTTAAGTCAAATTTCTTAAAATACACTTATCTTAGGGTGTTCAAAATAGAGCTAATAATTAACAAGGAAATTTTTTTTTTCCCCCTTTTGAAGATGTGGCAACTAATGGCTTTTTAAGAAATTTTTTTAAAAAGTTATTACATAAGGTGAATGAATAGATATTCAGTACTTTTGATAAGGAATAGTTATTGCTCATTTTGAAAAATAGCTATTCGTAAAGAATAACTATTCATTGTAATAAAAACATAACCAAACAACCGAATAGTTATGTCATAGGAATATCTATTACATTACAATATCTATTACAGTCTACCAAACATGCCCTAAATGTATTGTTCTTGTGAAAGGGGAATGATCGAATGAACCAAGGGCAATTTTTTTTGTTTTTTATTTTTTATAATTCGATAATTGGGAGATGTGAATATAAATCTTGGATGTTTCTAAAAATATAAAAAAGTTCTAACCATTTGAACTACAAAACTATTCTTTTTCAAAAAAACTACAAAACTATTGACAAATTATGGACAATTTTAATAAACTATGGCTCATTGACTGATATCTTCAATCAAATAAACTAATTAATTAACATTATTTCTTTCTAAGATAAAAAAAATGTAATTAACATTATCTTGGATTAGAGAATCAAAAATAAGAAATATTTTTAAAATAGGAAATAATATACATGAAGTATTAAATTTTCCAATTGCATCAAATCTAAAATAATGCATCTCTTTCTCAAAAAAATAAAATAATGCATCTGATTTCTGACTTCACCCACCCCTCGGCTTTGGAGGAAGAAGAAACTTCTTTGGATCCACAATCTCGATAATTGCATGATTCACTACGTGCTAGTAGTTTTTTTTTTTTTTTTTTTCCTCCTAGGAAATTGGTCGATATTCTTTCTTCTTCTTCTTTTCATTTTGGAGAAGAGAGCCGATTTAATTTTTATTTTTTGGCTGAGTTAAATAAATTAATAAATAATAACCCATTAATGATTAACATGTTCCCACGTGCTTCATAATGTTATATATCCATTTACTTGTATGTGTGAACTGGCTAGGAAGCATGTGCCCATGATTGGGTCTATTACTCTATCCATTAATAAGTTATGGTCAACGTATATGGAGATTGGAGAAGCCGTGAATCATGGTTGATGGCTATGGCTTATGAGGATTGAGGGACTAGCGAACCAATGGTACAAAACTAGAAATGAAAACAAACCGTTCGAGGCTTGAAATATATTTGTCCTTCTTTTTTGTTTACTTCTTGTAGATATATATCAAATTTACAACTTAATTCATGATCTCTTTGAATAGGGCGGAAATGTAACGTAGAATTCGAATGTACTAAATTTCAGACAAATCTATATGGAACCCACTTAAAATGGATCGAATCTAAGTGTAAAGTTTCAATTGAATTATTGCTATATAGGTAGTTTTCCTCCGAAACAATTCAGATGAATGATCTCCCATCTTTACATGGTTGTTTGCATCTGTTAGATTCTAAGACTTTAGGAACTAAATGTATTAAAACTTCACTTTGTATATGTTGGCAAACCATGATCAAAGTTTGGTTTAAATTAAGTTTGGAACTGAGTAATTACAGGAAATTACTATTCAATTTCTGCAAGGCTCGATTGATCGAAAATCGGAATTCGATCTATCAAAAGTCTCAGATCAGCAAAAATCAACAAACGTAAAAAGATCATAACTTATCCGTTTGAAGCCCAAATCGCAATCCCTTTTTTTCAGTATTAAAAGGACATCATAAGCTAACCATAGGTAGGGGTTTTCAAGGCTTTTCAGAGAGAAGAGTATGCATCTTTTGTAGATCTAGGGTTTTATACCCAAAAGCTCTCTAAGGTCTTTGTTGAGTTGTGTTTTGAACCTTTTGTGAGATCTGAAAGGTGTTTACCTTCATACACACACATAGAGCTATCAAGATCAAGATTAGCATCAAGAACTTGATGGTGGTTTCAATTGCTACATAAAAAACTTTACACAAGATCTAAAACCTTTTAGTGAAGTCTTAAAGTCACAAGTAGGAGAACTTGTGGTTGTTGTAAATCAAAGAAAGAAGTAGTCTGTGGACTCGAAGCTGTCACATGGTCGTGGTAGTAAGTTTTCTACTCGAGGTAGCAATAGGATGTTAGTGGTCTAAGTCTTATTGTACAAACTTCAATTATTTTATAGTAGATCTTTTTTTACCTTGAGGATAGCTAGATTAAATCCTCCCCAGGTTTTTTACCCGTTTAGTTTTCCTGGGTTATCATATCGTATGTTCTTTATATTTCCACATTATTTACATGATATGATTTGATTGTGTTAACCTAGATCTGAATAATTTATCTAAGTAATCACTTGACTAAATAACTAGGTTAAACAACTTGTGTTTTAAAGGGTCTAAAAACGTACAACATCATCACGAACACAGTTAGAGGAATTTTTCTCTAAACTAATTTGTTGGTGAACTATATCCTAATTTCGTTAGTTAAAAAATTGTATATTGGAGGTGTCATTTCCACTTATTTTATACACAAATCCTAAAAAAGTAAGTAGAGTTCATGCTAAATTGGAGGTGTTCCCAATTAGATTGAGCATCAACTCACCAATCGACCCAATCATGACTACAAGTTTGAAAATCTCTAATTGATGTTGATTGAAAAATAACGAGTTATGGACCAAACTTATAACTTGCAAGGCTTTGTGAATGATCAAACCAATCGTTTGTACTAGTTCATCTCGTTGTTGATGCCATTTTTTGACAAAAAGGGGTCTAACAACAGAAGAAGCCCAACAATATGAAGACAGTGGAGGAAAAAAAACAGTAAAGTAAAGACCATTGGGCCAGAATGACAGGAATAATGGTCCACATGCTCACAAAATAATAAGTGGCCCCAAAGAAAGCAAACGGGTTGAGGAAGCCTCAAAGAATGAAGTAGTAAACTCATGGGAATCGTAAGAAATGGAAAGAAAGCAAAAAGGGGCCGGAGAAGCCCAAAGAAAGGAATTAGTAAATGGGATTGGTTTGAAGGCCAATAAACCCAAAGGCAAAGGATGTGATAATTGGGTCAGGGAAACCCAAAGGATTTAGCAAAAGCCCATGAGAATGTAAGAGATAGGAAAGAATGAAATGGGTCTAGGATGCCTAAAGAATAAAATGGGACGGGGATGCCTGAGATGTTGAATGAACTGGCCCAGCAGGAATGCTAGGCAGGAAAGACTAAAAAAATGAATAATATGAGAAATTGTCATGGCAGGTGCTTCAGCCCGCAATCCCAGAGGTAATAACAAGACAAACAAGGGTAAACGATGTCATAGCAAGAACAATGCAGTGGCATGGCAGGAGCACGAGCTAGCCCACAAACAAAGGATGAAAAGGGACATGGGCCGAATTAAAGAAAAGAAAGCCCACACTTAAGCAATGCCCAGCCCGAGGAAGAAATTGGATGCAGAGAATGATGACCCAAAAACTCATTTAGGCCGCAAGAGTTAAACAAGCACTAGAGTGTGCAGCAGAGTCAGACAAACCTGGAGGTAATGGCAAACGCATGCACATAAGGCTTAGGCACCACCTACCTGTACCCAGCCAATACAGGAGAGGTGCGCCATGGGTCAGAGGTAAGAGAGGGTGTGGTCTGGCGGTGGAGAGAAGGGGGAGCCTATTTTAAGATTCTCACTCAAGCTATTTTGGGGGAAATGTCCTGCTTTTGGGGGAAATGTCCTGCTAGTATGACATTTCACCCAAAAGAGGTAAATGTGAGTTGGAATCACTAGGTGCATGCTATAAAGGTTGGTAAGAAAGAAGTCCAGCCTTTATCCGAATGGGAGTGTCAAGGAAGTAAAAAACAAAACAAAACTACTTTTTTCTGGAAGGATGCGTGGCACGGCCAACGCAGTGTAGTGGAGGTAGTTGGGCAGCCGACAGACTATTGGGCAGTCCTAGAAGGACACCCACAACAGGCCAAAAGCTATTAAGGGGTAAAAATGGTAAATCTTGTCATGGCAGGCAGTATAAAAGGCCATAGACGTGCACAGTAAACAACAACAATGGGAGAGGAAAGAAGGAGAAGGAAAAGAAAGAAAATAGAGAAAAACGAGTAAGAAAAAGAAAGAAAAACAGAAAAACCAAGAGTAAGGAGGGAAAATATGAGTGACAGGAGTAAAAGTATGCACCAATAGGCTACCCACTTCTCTCACTCTCAATAGCCCACTCTCTAACAAGTCAAGAATCTGAGATCAAGCCACTTAGATCCATTTTCCAAAGTGAGTAACTTCTACAGCAGGACTCCCCTTTGAGGTTACCCACATTGGAGATTGGTTCTCTTTTTTGGACTTGAATCTGCTGAAGACTCAAGCCCATTCCTTTAGTAGACTGACCTTCGTTTCTTTTGCCATGGTTGATTAAGGACTAATGTGACTTTTTGCTATTAGTCTATTCTTACCGTAATCACGTTGTGATACTTTTCCTTTGTGGAACTGTTCACGTATTATTGTTGTTAGAAGAAAATATTTTAGTTAAACTGTTTTAGTTATCTTGTCGTATCGTGTTTTTTCTATTATAACATTTTGTAACTATATTTTCTACCGTGAGCATGTGACACACTCAAGACTCCTGCCAGGGCGCGTCAACACAAGAAGGGCCCAACTTGCGCACAAAATAGCCTAATGTGTGTTTCAATTAGGTCAGTCTCGACTCTCCTACCCCAGAATCATAGGGTCATAGTACAGCAGGAGCAATCCAACCCAAGGCACGAAAAGGCCCACCACACTAGTCAAGTGATGAAATCAGGGTTTATGATCTAATGTAGGATTCTAAATAAGGAGATCAAGTCGTTCTCCATCAAACTTGATAGAGATGAGACGGCTGAGATTGGAAGAGAATGAGATTGACAATGGGTAAGTGGTAATGGGTTTGGCTTGGGTCCAGTGTCTTGTCCACTGGACCTGAGAGGATGCTATCATATGTCAAAAAATTGCTACATGATAGCATCTAATCAAGTCTAGTGCATAGGATGCACTGGATCTAAGCCTCTCCTGGATTTAATAGTCATGTTTTAAGAATTTCCAATAAATAAGTTTTAAATAATCTAATCTAATTGCATGCTATGTGAATTGATGGGTGAGTTTTACATAGTGTTTTAAATAGAAAATTATTCATTACTCTTGAAATGTAGCATCCCCCACAATGGTCCTCAATTTTATGAGGTTTTTACACGCATGAAGGGCTCATGAGAAGTGTTGACTGCTTGGCCGTTAGCATCCTAAGGTCATAATCATCCAAGATAAACGTCAGCCAATTTTGATGATAATGATTGTGTAGGAGGACCAGGCAAAAGGGGAAAAGAAGTGACTATGATAATTGAGGATATAGGTGGATTATCAATTATCTCAATTATCACGATGTGCTCCCATTGTATAATAATAATAATATCGTATCAAAAATAATAATAATAATAATAATATACCTCTAAATAAATGGCAATGGAGAGAATGTGAACTTGATGGGCGGCGTGTAAAAAGGGCCTGGTCTATATTGCCGTTGAATACGGTTGTAGTTTGCGAATGTGGACCTTCTTTGCTGCGTGCCCAAAAGTCGTTGCTAAAACGGTGCGCTGGGACCATGCCTTTTTCAATTTTTGGTGGACCAAGCTGGTTTTCTTTCTTTCTTCTATCTTTGGCATCAAAAATTTCATTAAAATTAATCTATGGCATTTAAAAAGTTTTCGTCCTCAACTAAAACAATGCATTCTTCTTCAAAAAAAAAAAAAAAAAAAGAACAATGCATTATTTAGTTAATGAGCCATAAAAAAGAATTAGTATTAGTTTTTTAGGAGAATTGATGATAAAGGTAATTCTACATGTCATAAAATAGTCTGAGTTTATTTTTGCTTATATTAATAAGATTTTGGAATAGTATAAAATATTTAATAGATTAAAAACCTTTATTAAGTTTTTTTCAAATAAATAATTTGAGTAAATTCCATTTACACTAAAAAATCAACTAGTATCTTAATTGTAAAGAATAATTATTATATAGTGAACTTCATAGATTTAAATCTATAGTATTTCTAAATTAAAAAATGGAAAAAAAAAAAAAATATCAAGCTAAAGTAACAAATGGGTAATCTTGAGTGAGAGATCTAGTTGAAGACCATCTCTAATTATGCATAACTTCACCACAACACTAGTTAAATGACCAATTGATAAGGATACACTTGTTACCTAATGACCATTGTGATCACGAATTAAACACCTCATTATCTATTGACTTTGGATTTTCTAAAAGAGAATCATCAGCTATCCATTTGAGAATAATATATGTTTGTCTTATCTTATTTTATAATTTGATGATTGAGAGTGAAGGGTTTCAAACTTCAAATATCTCAATTAGAAACACCAAAAATGGCTAACTCATCCAGCTTCAAAGTTCTCGGCAGTGTTTGGCCTTTCCAATCTTAATTGCATTCTAGCGAAATTGATGATGAGGTGCACTGCTGCCTCAACTACAGTAAATCCCATTAATTGAATTACTGTATTAAAAATGAAGCCGTACTATATACATTGAGTAGTGTAATTGGACTTTGCAATATTAAGTTAAGATTAAGATAATCTAAAGGTGACGAAATGATAATGTATTTGAATATTGAAGCATTAAAAGCATGAAATTTTGGTGTCTAAACTCTAAACATTCCCATCTTTCTTAGTCAGCACCAGCTGTGACAAAGTGCCAAACCAAACAATGCATGTGACGTGTGGCACCCTCCTTAATGCTCTGTGTTTCCATCTGTAGCAAGCAATACGCCAATACCTGACTGACTGCTTTCACAACTCACAAGAGTTGGATTAATTTGTCCAAAATACCTGCCGTTTTGGCCTTTCTCAAAAGGGCACTTTGGGCATTTCGTGTGCCAAAAGTAAATAACGGCTACTTCGGCGTGTGGTGCGCCCATCGAATCCGTGTCTGTCAGTCGCTGTTGCCCTGCGGGCATTTCCCAAAAAGCTCGTGCCTTGACCGACTGATCCGGTGACATTTTCCCATGAAACTTTTCTTTTTTTTGGAGAAAATATGTTATAAGAAAAAAAAAAATTATTATTTATACTACTATTCAATGAACTTTCTCTGTTTAGATTTCTCAATTTTTATGCCTAAAATACCCTCAAATTCATCTGTTTCTAAGACTTAAATTATAGGGTTAGATGTATAAAATTAGTAATTTAAAAACTCTTAAATTTTAGCTAAATTAAAAATAAATAAAAAACAATTTTTTCTCCCACTACTCCATTTCTCTCTCACGTTAGTTTTCCAATTTTTTTTTTTTTTTTGGGATAACTTCCCACTTTTTATTTTGATGGAACGTTTTCAACTTTTTAAATTAACAAAATCATTTTCCCCCTTTTTTTTTAACTGATTAGATTTACCATATTCCACTTCTAAAAAATTGCTTTTAATTTGCCAACCACGTTTTCCACTTATACAATTACTAAACTCAAAATTTTTTTTTTTTCCTTTTACAACAAATTGTAAATCAAATTCATTGTAAAATACGTTTTTCATTAGCTCTTTTTCAATTTCTTCGTAATTCGCACTTTCTCCACTAGCCACTATTGATTAGTTATTATGCAGCTATATTGCAAAATAACTGCACTTTCTTCTTTAACAAATTTTTTATATAGATAAATGCACTTTCTTCTCATCTCTTTTTTATCCTGTATCTATATATATATTTTGTTTTTAGGTGGAGAGAAGAAGAGGCTGCCAAAACGAGACTTGGCCAGTGGGGAGAGAAAGCAGATCCTGGCCATTCTTCTTTTCTATTGCCACTCTAAAGTCTAGATCTAGAGCCATTCCAAATCCACTCATCTACTTGACTTTGGTAATTGGTAATATCCTTCCACCGAACAACCTCTTCTTATTTATTTTTTTATTTTCAGTCTCTTTAATATCTATTTGCTTTTAATTTTGCGGTACTGGTTCTTTTTTTAAAATATTTTCTCTAATTGTTTCACTTTGGTGAGAATTCTTTTTCAAAGTATGAAAATGATATATATTTTTATTTATCTCTTTATTTTGTTTTTGTGGTTATCGGTTTGAAATTATTGACTAATTAGTTGAGTGACCCATTTTTCTTATTATTTCTCAGGTGAGTGACCCATTTTTAAAATGAAGTCAACATTGTCTCCAATGATGTTGAGCCCAAGCAGTGTTGTAGCTGATCATCAACGACATAGTTGTTAGCATTAATAGCGGTGAGAGAGATTGAAGGGAGTCAGTGATGAGCTATAGTCATAGTCGATAGTTCTTAGTTTTTAAAATTTATGTTAATTTTTCAATGTAAATTTGTACTACTATGAGCATTCGGTTTAGTTCTCAGAGTTACTATTACTCCATTTGGAATTTGGAAGTTTGATCGATTATTTGATTTTGCTATGAAATTCAAGGCATATATATATATAAATATATTTGGTTGCACCTACAGTTTAGCTATGTTTGTTGATCTATTATTTGCGCGTAGAGAAGATGATTTGTTTCAACTACACAGATAAATATTAGGATTTGAAATCAAAATGTGTCACAAAAATTCACAACTTTTTAAGAATATTATAGCAATATAAAATCAAAATATAAGAGAGTAATATTACTTTTAAATATTAAGAAAAAGATAGAAATTAAGTTGATCACCCTAATTTTACTACATCTAAGTTAATTGCCCAAATATTTACCTTAAATCAACCAAAAAAAAAATATTATTGGACAAATGCATAAACCTCAAATTGAGATGAATGGAAAATGATGACAATAATTTTTTTAAAAAAACTAGCTTCTAAGCACGCACTCATGCACGTGCTCAGAGGCTCTTCTATTTTTTGGGTAAGGATTAATTTAGAACATTTATTAAAATTTGGAATTACTACATTTTCCAATCACAAAAAAATCTAGGGGTGTGATGAAAAATTACTTCTCCACACATGATACTCATCACACCCCTAAGTTTTTTTTTGTGATTGGAAAATGTAGTAATCCCAAATTTTAATAAATGTTCTAAATTAACCTTTACCCAAAAAATAGAAGAGCCTCTGAGCACGCGCGTGAGCGCGTGCTCAGAGGCTAGTGTTTTTTTTACTGATGTATATCTATATATTAGTAAATTATTTTAGAAAATTTTTTATAAAAAATTTATCAATTTTTTTTACAGTTTTTTAATTTCCTGTAAAATGTTTTTAAAAATAGATGATTCATTAACTAGACTTCTAGACCCATGTTATAATAACAAAATACTTTTTTTTTTTTATAAATTATAAATCGCTATTTTTTTCTAAAATTTAATTTAGTCATCTAATGCTACAATTTTGTTTAATTTAGTACCCCATTAGTTCCCATCAAAATTTAGCCAATTAAAACTCCCAAAATAATGTAATTTTATATTGAACAAAATTGAAAGTTAGCGGAACAATTATGATCGTGACAAATGGAATAAGTAAATTGAACGAAATTGAAATTTAAAATTCACACACATATACACTTAGATTGAGTTAAAATAAAATTTCTATTTGAATGAATGAAAGTGAAGTCAGAGTACTAAATTAATTTTTATACAAAGTTAAAGAATGTAATTTGTAATTTAAACTCTTTTTTTTAACAAAATAAAAAGGTTGCAACTGTAAGAGCATTCACAGCAGTGAAGATAAAATTTTAGCTATTTAGCTACACAAAAAGTCACTTTATCTATTTTACCTACACACATGCTGCAGTAGTGGATCTATTTTAACTTTCAACACAATAAAATAATATACACATCACAATAAAATAATATAACCACTACAATAAAATAATATATCCTATTACCCAAAAAAAAACAACCACAGCACCAACCATAACCACTCTACCATCAGCCACACCCACAACCACCACCAACAACACCACCACCACTAGTCCACAACAATTTTAAATAATAAAAAAAACTCAAATCTCCGGTGAAATTCGACCACACCAGTGGGTATTTTAATGATAGGTGATGGTGCAAGAAAAACATTGTCAATTACTCGTCCATATTGCCGTCCATAGCAATGTGCAGAATGGAAAACAAATAGTTGATACGTTCGTCCTTCCTTTGCCGTTCTTCTTCTTCTTCCATTCACTCGTCCAATGAAGGACGAGTGAGCAGAGAACCTCGTCCATCCTTAATGGTGGACGAGGTAGGTTCACTTGGAGTTCCACTCAGCCCACCTTCAACCAAGAGTCATGTTGAAAAGTCATATTGCATGAAGCTCAACACGGGTCCCGAAGAGGTGACCCTTATGACGGTTAAGGAAGTTATCCTCTGAATCCTCCAAACTCTACGACGATTAGGAGAAATAACCGATTCCTAACGCTATATAAAGGCCTTTCTACGCAGAGATAAGGGGAGGATTTTTAATTTTCTCTTTTGGAAAATTCTAGATAAGAAGTTAAGGAAGTCTTGAGGGCTCTCTTTGTTTTCCTTCAATCTACTAACTTTACCATCGGAGAATTAAAGGCCGGCTTCCACCGGTCTTCTCTGACGTTCTTTGGTTTTCCAGGACTTATTACTCAAGATCAAGAGCATCCAGAGATTTTTCAGCCCACTGATCTCTTAGAATTTATCAGTTGGTGCCGTCTGTGGGAATAGAATTGTTTGTCACGTTTAAACTTCATTTGTTGAGTTCCGTGATTTTCTTTCTCCGACAAAGGGTTGAAATGGTCCGGACCAGATCAAGGGCTACCAGTCCCGGCCCCCAAGAGAGTAGAGACGCTTCCAGCAACCCCCATCGTGCCCAACAATCTGCACCAGCCATGCAACCCCCTCCTGGCCAGCACGTGCAAGCAATGGCTGCCGCTATGGCGAAGTTGACTCGCCAAAACCAAGAATTGAGAAGGGAGATTACCCTTAAGAGCCAACGGCATGAGGCCTATGGAGAGGACCCCGGACAGAGTCAAGGGGATGAAAGACATGCAGAACTGGAGAGCCAATCAAGGGGTACCATTCCTAGAAGGGTACCACACTTGGAAAAGGAAGTGGATCAGATAAGGAAAGTTATGGATGAGATGAGGGAGAACATGAGGAGGACTAACCCCGTGGAAGACCTAGTTCACCGAACAGACTCTCCCTTTACAGCCTCTATCAATGGCCAATCCTTGCCTCCGAAATTCAGGATGCCTTCCTTGGACTCGTATGATGGAACACGAGACCCTTTTGACCACATTGCCACTTTCAAGACTACCATGCATTTTCAAGGAGTTCCTGATGAGATAATGTGTAGAGCCTTCCCCACTACCCTCAAAGGGCCCACACGAGTGTGGTTTAGCAAAATACCCCCCAACACAGTGACGTCCTTCGAGGAGCTGAGTAAGTTGTTCGTTAATAATTTTATCGGAGGGTAGAGGCACAAACGTTCTTCGTCTAGCTTGCTGACCATAGAGCAAGGAGAGAATGAAAGTTTACGGTCATTCATCACGCACTTCAACAGGGACGCCTTGGCAGTGGACGAGGTGGATGATAAGCTCCTTCTCGCAGCATTCCATAATGGGGTTCACTCTGATTTGTTTATCCACAAGTTATATGAACAGGCACCTCAGACCATGGCTGAACTAGTCCATTCAGCCCAGAACTTTATGAATGCGGAGGATGCCATCATAGCCAAGAAGAGGAAGAGAGTTGAGAGAGTGGAAGCCAACCCGATGCGTCAGTCGGAACAAGGTCCTCGTCCTAAGAAGGGTCGAACAGAAGATAGGAAAGACCGAGAAAAGAAGGCAAGCCCTTCAGCGCGGAATCAACAATACACCCCTTTGAATATGCCACTTGAGCAAGTCCTTATGCAAATCAAGGACGAGCCTTCCTTGAAGTGGCCGGAGAAAATGAAGGGAGATCCCAACAAGCGCAATCGGAATAAGTATTGTTGCTTTCACAGAGATCATAGGCATGACACGGACGATTGCTTTAACTTGAAACAGCAGATTGAGAATCTTATCAGGCAAGGGAAGCTGAGAAATTTCCTTGGACGGGACCATAAGGACGAGAAATTGAAAGGGAAGGTAGAGGAATCGTCATGACCACCGCTCGGAGAAATAAGAGTCATTATAGGGGGAAGTTCAGCTGGACAATCGTCCAAAACGAAGAAAGCGTACGTGAAGGAAGTGCAGAGCGTCCAACTTTCTAGACAATCACCAAGGGCAAAGTCCATGGATGAGCAGGCAATTACCTTCACGAACGAGGAAGCTGAGAGAATCCACCATCCTCACGATGACGCTATTGTTATCGCCCTGCTTATTGCCGATTACACAACCAGAAGAGTGTTGGTAGACAACGGAAGTTCAGCGGACATCCTTTACTACCCTGCCTTTCAGCAGATGAGGGTTGGACGGAACCAACTTCGTCCAGTACACTCGCCCTTAATAGGTTTCGGAGGAATGAAGGTACAGCCTGTAGGTACTGTTACATTGCCAGTGGTGGTGGGAGCATACCCATGACAGTTGACTACCAATGTGAATTTCCTAGTAGTAGATTGCTCGTCCTCTTACAATGCCATAATTGGAAGGCCGACCCTAAACAGATGGAAGGCAGTTACGTCTACATACCACCTGTCAGTAAAATTCCCGACGGAGCATGGGGTAGGGCAAGCACAGAGAGACCAACTAGCAGCAAGAGAGTGTTATCTGACCATGTTGGCTACAGACGAGCAAGTTCAAGCAATGAATATCGAAGAAGGGAGAGCTGTGGCAGAGCCCATAGAAGCATTGGAAGATATTTCCTTAGATAAAAATAACCCTGAGAGGTGTACCAGAGTTGGAGCAGATCTGGAAGCAAAGATTAAGAAGGACCTCACTTGTTTTTTAAAAAGAAACAGAGATGTGTTTGCTTGGAGTCA
This sequence comes from Quercus ilex subsp. ballota, assembly GCA_032727855.1. Classification (NCBI taxonomy): domain Eukaryota; kingdom Viridiplantae; phylum Streptophyta; class Magnoliopsida; order Fagales; family Fagaceae; genus Quercus; species Quercus ilex. The sequence continues at coordinate 36,462,423 of CM064914.1, forward strand.
CGAAGACATGCCAGGTATAGATCCTAGCGTCATTGCCCACCGTCTGAGTGTATGCCCTTCCTCCAAGCCAGTGCGACAAAAGAATAGGGTGTTCGCCCCCGAGAGGGATAATGCTGTTAAGGAGGAAGTTCAGAAGTTAGTTGTGGCGAAGTTCATTCGAGAGGTATACTATCCTGACTGGTTAGCCAATGTGGTCATAGTCAAGAAGGCGAACGGTAAATGGAGAATGTGTGTTGATTTCACTGACCTAAACAGAGCTTGCCCCAAGGACAGTTACCTGTTGCTGCGCATTGATCAGTTGGTAGATTCTACTGCAGGCCACAAGTTGCTCAGTTTCCTGGATGCTTTCTCTGGTTATAATCAGATTAGGATGGATGAAGCAGACCAAGAGAAGACGTCCTTCATCACCAGCCAGGGACTATTTTGTTATGAAATGATGCCTTTCGGTTTGAAAAATGCTGGAGCAACATACCAACAACTGGTCAATCACATGTTTCGTCCACAGATCGGACGGAATATGGAAGTCTACATAGATGATATGTTGGTGAAAACTCAAGACGAGGAGAGGCATTTGGACGACTTGCAGGAAACATTCGACACACTGAGGCAGTATCATATGAAGTTGAACCCTAACAAATGTGCTTTTGGAGTATCATCAGGGAAATTCTTAGGATTTATGGTCTCCTACAAAGGAATCGAAGCAAACCCTGATAAAATTCGAGCAATATTGGATATGAAGCCTCCGAGCAACGTTAAAGAAGTCCAGTCCCTCACCGGACGAGTTGCCGCCCTCAACAGGTTTGTTTCTAAAGCTACTGACAAATGTTTGCCATTTTTTAAGGTTCTTAAAAAAGCATTTGAATGGACTGACGAGTGTCAGAAAGCTTTTGAAGATTTGAAGATATATCTCACCAAAGCCCCGTTGTTAAGCTCGTCCGTGCAAGGAGAAGAATTGTACTTATATTTGGCAGTCACCCCACACTCCGTGAGTTCAGCTCTAGTGAGGGAAGAGGGCAAGGTACAAAGACCTGTATATTATACCAGCAAAGCATTGAGGGGAGCAGAGGGACGATACTCGTTAATGGAGAAATTGGCTTTTGCATTGATAACAGCCTCCAGAAAACTAAGGCATTATTTTCAGGCTCATGTCATTAACATCATGATAGATCACCCACTCAAGAAGGCAATGAACAAATTAGAGGCTGCAGGACGTTTGATTCAATGGGCTGTCGAGCTCAGTGAGTTTGATATAAAGTACCAACCAAGACATGCCATAAAAGCTCAAGCTCTGGCTGATTTCATTGCTGAGTTTACATTAAGTTGTGATGATGAAGGTAAAGGGGAAAACAGCGAGAAGTGGGTCGTCCATGTGGATGGCTCATCTACACTGTACGCAGGAGGAATAGGTGTGGTTTTACAATCTCCTGAGGGGGACAAACTGAGACACAGAGTTCGTTTGCAGTACCAGACAACTAATAACGAAGTTGAGTACGAAGCTCTTCTCAAAGGGCTGGAATTGGCTAAGTCTGTAGAAGCAAAGTCACTCCTCGTCTTGGGAGATTCCCAATTAATCATGGGCCAAGTGAATGGGATGTATGAGGCTAAGGAAGAGCGAATGAAGAAATATCTTAACAGGGTAACACGCCTTATAAAAAAGTTTGAAGACGCCAACTTCGTTCAAATCCCAAGGGAGGAGAACGTGGAAGCTGACACCCTGGCAAAAGAAGCCTCAGCGAATGAAGCCGCGGATAAGTTCGATGAGATTCAATACATACCGAGTATAGACATCCCAGAAGTACAGCAAGTGGAAAGTAGAGGAAATTGGATGACCCCAATCGTGTCATACTTAAGAGACGGACGACTCCCAGGAGAAAAAGACGAGGCTAGGAAGTTGAGGGTAAGAGCAGCCAGGTACGTTCTTTTGGGCGAGGTTCTCTACAAACGAGGTTTTTCCCAGCCTTATCTCAGGTGTTTGGCTCCAGACGAAGCAAATTATATATTGAGAGAAATTCATGAAGGAGCTTGTGGAAACCACTCGGGAGCCAGGTCACTCATCCACAAAGTCGTCCGTGCAGGATATTATTGGCCAAACATGCAAGCTGATGCTAAGGCCTATGTCAAGGTCTGCGATCAATGCCAAAGGTTTAGCAACATCCCCAGGCAACCATCAAAGTACTTAACTCCAATGACGGCCCCATGGCCTTTTGCGCGGTGGGGGCTAGACATTCTGGATCCTTTTCCACTAGGTGTAAGGCAAATGAAGTTTCTCGTCGTTGGAATTGATTATTTTACCAAGTGGGTGGAAGTAGAACTCTTAGCTAACATCATACAACAAAATGTCAAAAACTTCGCATGGAAGAACATTGTGTGCAGGTTTGGGGTGCCCAGGGTGCTGATATCTGACAATGGACGACAATTTGACAATGCATTGTTCAAAGATTTTTGCCTACACTTTGAAATTCAAAATCATTACTCCTCGCCAGCCCACCCACAAGCTAATGGACAGGCTGAAGTTGCAAACCGATCCTTGTTAAAGATAATCAAGACTCGACTTGAGGGGGCAAAGGGAGTATGGCCAGATGAGCTACCAGGTGTTCTGTGGGCATATAGGACCACAGCGAGAACCCCCACAGGGGAGACTCCTTTTAAACTAGCTTATGGAACTGAAGCAGTCATACCTGCGGAAGTGCACATGGCCAGTCACAGGGTGGCAACCTATCAGGATGAAGCTAATGAGGAGCAACTCCGTGTGAACCTCGATTTAATAAACGAGGTAAGGACGGACGCTGAACAAAGAATGGCGAGGTATAAAAACCTGATGGCTAGGCAATATGACGCAATGGTAAAGCCAAGGCGATTCAACATAGGGGACCTCGTCCTGAAAAGGGTTTCCTTAGCAACAAAGAACCCAGCTCATGGGAAGTTGGGACCTAATTGGGAAGGCCCCTACAGAGTCATAAACTTCAAAAGACAGGGGTCCTATTACTTGGAAGCCCTTGATGGAAGGAAGCTGGAGCATCCTTGGAATGTGGAGCACTTGAGGAGATACTATCAGTAAATTGCCAGCCTAGGGGAGCATGACTCTGGACGAGCCCAGGGATTACATAAAAACTTGTTTATTTATATGTTTTCAGTGTGGTTTTGTTATGTTAAGCGTATGGACGAAATTATGGTTTGGTTTGTATTTGTTCTAATAAAGGCATTAGCCTCTAAAGTGCATGCCTCGTCTATGAACAATATCTATGTTATGAACTATGTTTGTGGAATGTACATAATGTTGTGTAAATTTATGTTTTCCATCGATTTTTGTTCATATTGACTTCTGAAAAAAGCTTAAAATCTTAAGACGAGAAAATTCTCTGGACGCAGAGATGTAATCTCAAGCTTTCCTAGAAAGAAAAATCGAGGCACACTCGTCCAAATCGAAGGACGGGGTAAAGCTAATGCCTAAAGAGCAAGTTGCAAAGTCCAAGACATTCTCGTCCATAGGATGGGCAAGGTAAAACATGATACCTAATCGTACCATGGACAAGAAAGTGCATAGACGAGTGCATGTTAAGCCATGGACGAAGAAATGTATGGCTATATTTCAATCTTGTTAAGGTCTTTATCAAAACGATCCAGTCCATGGACGAGTAAAATATAAGGCCTTGACTTCATAAGCATAGAGATCAACCAAGTCCATGGACGAATAATGCTGTACCATTTCTCAACAGGTCCTTGGACGGGTAATGTTGATTATTACCATTTCGCAGACGAATTACATTTCAAATTCCAATGAAAATGGTAAACGAATATATGTAAAATATGGACGAAGTCAAAAGGAAGGAGAAAAAGATAAAACTCGTCCATACAAGTACAAAACGAAAATGACATTCATTAAGCCAAGGGTGGATATCCTACATCCAAAAACCCTTGCTAAATAAACTGAAATGATTGTTTAAAACCTCGTCCTAAAACCTTGGATGGAGTAAATGTACTGAAATTACATAAAAATGTCTCAAAACGAACCAAACAAAAATACAATGAAAAATCTTAAGTAGAGGGAGCGACACTGGGGGCGTCCTGAGGCTGAATCGTGGCATCGTCCTCTATATTGGCGTCCTCAGAGTCAAGACCAAGGAGAGAGCTAGTGGTGGCAGGGTTCAAATTGAGCACGATGGAGCTAAAGTCCACATCAGGAAACTTCTTAGCAGCGTCCATCCTGAAGTCTTCAAACCCTGCTGCATAGTTGGTGTCCATAGCATCTGTGTATTGCTTAGATGCTTTAAACTCAGCCATTGCATCTTCCTTCGCTTTGGAGAGGAGAGTCCCATATTCATCATTCTTTTTCTTCAGGACCTCAAGACGAGCGTCCTTCTCCGCAGCACTGGTCTTCAGCTCTTCAACCAAAGTCTTCAACTCCTTCACCTCGTCCGTAGTTTTGACAGCCACTTCAGCCCATTGCTTTGCTTCGACCTTCAACTCCTGAATCCTCGTCTCCAACTGGATCCTCGTCTTGTCCAACCCTGTGGCTTGCCTAGACGCCGCTATAAACTTTGACATGCCCTACAAAAAAAAAGGGAAACACAACCAGAAATAAAAGTTAAAAAAGGGAGAGACGAAGAAGGAAAATGAAAATATTTGGTCAAGACGAGGTATGAGTGTTACCTTGAAAAGGTCGTGAACACCAGAATGTTCAAATTCCTTAAGGGACATATCATAGCAGATGTTTATATCTTCGTCGGTCACAGCCTTCTGGAAACGTTCCCAAGCCAGGTCCTCATTTTCAATAATATTCGAAGGGACCGTTTTAGAAGGCTGAGACGGGGTTGACACAGTCTTGGACGGAGTGGTTTGGGATGGAGTGCTCTCAGTTGGAATGGACGAGTCCACGTCAAATATATGTACAGGCTATTGGGACGAAGGAAGGGTAGGCTTAACTACCTGGGACGAGCTGGACTTGGCCTTTTTGCCTCTTCGACTGGGGAGATTTCCCAAGTCCAAGCCTTTTGACAGTGTCTTCCTTTTTTCCCCAGTCGCAGGACGAGCTTGAGTTTCAATCTCAGGACGGTCCCCCTCAGCAGCCACCTCTTTTCCCTTGTTCCCTTTCATTGTTGCCATTCCTTAAAAAAAAAAAAAAGAAGAAAAGAAGGGTAAAAATACTTGAGTTGAAACGAAGTAAACAATGTGCAAGGACGCTTGGAACTTGGGACTTACTTCTTCTTACTGTGACTTCGTGTGCAATTGCTACGTCAGATGGGTTAGGGCCCAAACTCCACTTGGCAAGTCGTCTAAGCGAGACCAAGGAGTGGAAGTCCCTATCCGCGTGTAGACGAGCCCTGTGGACGCGGTCACGGTGGAATTTGCTCAAAGACGGTCGTTTAACAGCTGAAACGAAACAAGTAAAAAAAAATTTAATTAATTAATCATTAATGCTAAAAAAAGAAAAAAAAAAAGAAAAGGGAAAATCAAAAGAAAAAGGGGAGCAACTTACCCTCAGGACGAAGGTTTCCTAGGTCCCCGGTATAACGACCAAACGTGTCCCGGCCAACGTCTACAGAATTTTCAGCCCAGAAGCCGGAGACGAAGAAAAATTCCGTCTTCCATCTTCTGTCAGACGAGGCCAGGGACTTGATCAATCTACAATCTCTACCCCTGGCCGTGAATTGATGAAAGCCAGGGGATTGATGTATCTCTGAAGGTTTGTAACAATAGAGGAACTCGTCCACAGTGAGAGGACGGTCCTTCCCAAATACTTCACCCCACAAAATTTGCATTGAGATGATTAATCTCCATGCATTTGGGTTGAATTGGCATATTCCTAAACCTAACTTAATCAACAACTCTCTAGTAAAGGCGTTTAAAGGAAATCTTAAACCCCCTAAAAGATAAGGCTCATAGACGCCTACCCCAAAATGAGGGTTGCAACACCATTCTCCTCGGACGGGCAACCTAGGGTTAAGCTCGTCTGGAATTTGGTACCACTCCCTAAGATTTTTTAATCTTTGCTCGTCCGTCCTAGAAGGGATATCTATGGCGCAACTATAGACAGTCACCTCCTCCTCGTCCAAAGGACCAGAAGGAGGGGCAGTGGACAAGGTACCAGCTTAGGACCCTAAGGCCTTCCTAAGCTGCTCCTGTACAACCTCTATAGGAAGCCCAGGGACGCCAGAAACATACTCCTCGTCCGTGGTGTTCCCCCCACTACTATCACTACTGCTACTAGAACTGTTGTAGCTACTCTCATCATTGTACTCGTCTATGGCCTTATCTACACTATCGCTAGACGAGGAAAGTACAACATCAGCCATCTTAACAGAAAAACTAAAGGACGAAAGGAAGAAGAATACCTGGATCTAAGACGAATGAAAGCTATGGACGCGAGAAGCTTCTAGACGAAGATCTAGGACGAGGAAGGACAGGGAAAGAAATTTTGGAAATGAATGGGGGTAACGGAGGTATTCCACTATTTATAGGGAATAAACCTCAGCATCTGAAGCGACAGGACCAATCAGGCGCCAACACGTGGTCTCCGTCTCGAAAAAATAAATTGACGAAAGGAACCATCAATTAGATTATGACACGTGGCATCTTTGATCGTTAGAAAAGCTCGTCCATCCAGAGGAGTAAATTACTATATTTTCTTGGACGACACATGGACAAGGGGGCAACTGATGGTGCAAGAAAAACATTGTCAATTACTCGTCCATATTGCCGTCCATAGCAATGTGCAGAATGGAAAACAAATAGTTGATACGTTCGTCCTTCCTTTGCCGTTCTTCTTCTTCTTCCATTCACTCGTCCAATGAAGGACGAGTGAGCAGAGAACCTCGTCCATCCTTAATGGTGGACGAGGTAGGTTCACTTAGAGTTCCACTCAGCCCACCTTCAACCAAGAGTCATGTTGAAAAGTCATATTGCATGAAGCTCAACACGGGTCCCGAAGAGGTGACCCTTATGACGGTTAAGGAAGTTATCCTCTGAATCCTCCAAACTCTACGACGATTAGGAGAAATAACCGATTCCTAACGCTATATAAAGGCCTTTCTACGCAGAGGTAAGGGGAGGATTTTTAATTTTCTCTTTTGGAAAATTCTAGATAAGAAGTTAAGGAAGTCTTGAGGGCTCTCTTTGTTTTCCTTCAATCTACTAACTTTACCATCGGAGAATTAAAGGCCGGCTTCCACCGGTCTTCTCTGACGTTCTTTGGTTTTACAGGACTTATTACTCAAGATCAAGAGCATCCGGAGATTTTTCAGCCCACTGATCTCTTAGAATTTATCAATAGGTACGGAGGGTTTGGTCAGAGCCGGTCCGATTTGGGGTCCGATTCGTATGGGAAGCAATCGGAGGAGTCTCCGCGCTATGATTTGATTCACGATGACAGTGTATATGCGTATGAAGGTGGCAAGGTGGAGCCGTACGGGGCTCGGGGCACCGCGCCGAAGTTTTCGACGTGAGCGCCCACGTTCGACGACTATGGGAGGTCGATCGGTTTCGGTTTCGGAAAGGATTCGATGGTGACTTCGAATTCGAGCAAGATCGTGAGGGCTATCCCCAAGGCTGAAACTCAACAAGACGTGAAGAGTGGGGTCCAGAAGTTTCGGGTCAAGTTGCTGCCAGAGGGTCTTGGTCAGAACACCATGGACGTTCTCTGCCAGGTATGACGATGAGCTTCAGTGAATGAGAGAGAGGGAATGAGAGTGAATAAAAAAAGAAGGGGCTGAAATAAAAAATTACTTTTTTTTTTTTGCTCCAAGCTATAATGCACATCTATAGATAGATGTGCACTGTAGCAATTCATCTAAAATTTTTAACTATGACTCCACTGCTGTAGGGGTTTTTTTTGTGTTTGTGGAGCTAAATTTTAGTAATATAGCATTATAACTATACTGTTGTGAATGCTCTAATGTAAAAACTAAACAACTATGCAAACAAAAACAAAAACAATTTTTTTTGGGAAGAACATATTATAACAAATCACACAAACATCTTCTAAGTTCTAAGGTCTAAGTTCTAACTAGTAATAGACTAATGCTTTCAAAAAAACTAGTAATAGACTAATAGTTAAAAGTGGTACTAATACTTTCCATTTGTGTCTACATGACATAAAATAGTTTTTTAGTTAGATAAAGCTAAAATTTTAATCTACAGGATCTTACTAGGAACTTCTTTTTCCAATTCTCTTTCTTCTTCTTCTTCTTCTTCCCTCTTTTTTTTTTTTTTTTTTTCTCTCTCTCTCTCTTTATTGGACCTTCTTATTACTTAGGCCCACAACTTGCACTTTTAATATTTTTATACGAATCAAACAATAATTTGATTCTTTGAAGGGCTGTGACAACAAAGAATATATGTAAAAGACAGTATAATGATTATACGCCACATGTCACGTATTAAATAAGATGAACTCGTCATTTGAAAAATATATATATTGAAATGAGGAGTTTTAGCAACAAAAAAAAAAAAATTAAACTAATCCAATATGAAAAAGGGCATGTTATTACATAGGTTCTAGATTTAAAATATTAATAAATGGGTTATTTTGAGAAAGTTTTAATACAATTTTTACAAAAAATAAAAAAAAAGTAATAAAATAGATTTTTTTTTTTTCATAAATTTTTTTTTAAAATAATTATTAAACTAATGCTCTTAAGGCATTTGTTAACTTTTCTCAATTACATAGATTTAGGGTGGGGAAAAAGAATAAATAAAGACCTACTCTTGCTTCTTATGCATGTTATAGTAAATATTTTAGAAAGCAACTGCAAAAATAATGCAAATAATGACATAATTCACATTTATGATTTATCTCTTTTATTGGTCTGTATCATCCCCACTGTCAAGTACACCAGAAAAAGAGGGGTAGAATATTAATGTCGTTCGAGACTAATGTGATAAAAAGAAAGATAATTTCATCCCAAAAAAAAAAAGACAATGACTTCTTTCTCTTCTTTTTTTTTTTTGGTAAAAAAAAAGACAATGACTTCATTGAATATTATTTATGGCGTACTCGTGGAGTTTTAGGTATAGCAGGTCACCAACTTAGGTTACGCAGTCCGCACTAATAAATAAAGAGTATTTATGCACTGTACTATAGAGAATAGGCTTCTCTGCTCTAGAACTTATTGTGATTGTGATTGGTAGCCGATTTTAGTAATGTATTGCAACAATTATCCAAACTGACGGTTGATCCTAAAGTTGTATTGTAGTTGGTAGCACATTTTAGTAATGTATTGCTACAATTATCCAAAATCCGGACTTCTTTTTTATTATTGTAAAAATGTCCAAACAAATTGTTAATAATACAATGGTCATTAAATCTACCAATTGGACACTAAACATAATTTGTGTGTGATGGGTAGTTAAAAATCGTTTCATCGTCTATATAAGTCATCCACAATAGCAAAGCTCGTCTAAAGATGAATTTCAGAAGGAAAAGAGGAAGAAGTAGCTAACACCGAAGAGCAAGGTTGTCTAAAGGAGATAGGTCATCTACACCACAAGAAGGTCTATATGATCTGCAAACACTCAATAAATTTTAAAGTATTTTCTGCAAACTCAGAACAATTGGACTACGATCTACTATTTCGAGACGTGGGGTGGATTCTCTAAAATTCACTCCACTTCCCCCACCAAACCTACACATCTCCCACGATATTAGTAGAGCCTAAAAAATAGACCCACTCTAAAACTCTTTATAAAATGGATTGAGCCTCACCAGACTAAAGTAAGTTCTACTATTCATTCACTCACTATATTTGAGTTCTAAAGAGAAATTTGACTTAATCGTTAGAGGGTTCTTAGCCAGTTCATCCTGGTCACTTTTGATAGTTTTTTTCTTTCTTTTTAGATCATTCATCCGCCGTTGAAGCCTGGCGCATTCAGCCTACTAATTTCACACATCAGCAATATGCTTTTTAACTTTGTCTTGTGAATATCATTTTTTTTTATTATAAAAGCTTATCATAAGTGCCTTTGTAGTAATATCACTTAAATACAATACTCTTGTTAATGCTGTAATACATTTAAGTATATTGCTAAAAGAAAAATATTATTTGTCGAGACGGATCTTGAAGACCCAACACGTCCTAGTTCGCTCGTTGATTAGATCCACAAGATAGTTAACCCCTCCGACCAACCTAAAGGAAAGTGTCGTTGGTGCCTATTGCCATAAGCTTGACAACATATCCTGGTTTGGCCACCAGCCACGAATTACATATAGTATCCGATCAATATTGATGGTCAACTTGGTTAGAGTCAAGTTTGAGCTTGGTGGTGCCCTAGCAGCTATAGGTAGGGCAATCACTAATAAATTCTTTTTATTTTTATTTTTTTGTCTAAATTGCAAACTACACCCCTAAAGTTTGGAGGTGTTTGGATTTTACAATTTAAATCTTGAAGTTTCAGAATTTGGACTTTATCTCCTAAAGTTTGGGAGTATTTTGATTATAAATTCTCAAATTTTGAAATTTCAGAATGTAAAATCCAAAATTCCCAAACTTTAAGAAGTAAAATCAAAACACCTCTAAACTAAAGGGGTAAAATCTAAATTCTAAAATGTCGGGGGTGTAAAATCCAATTACCCCCAAACTTTGGTTGATAAAATCCAAATTCTGAAACTTTAGAGTGTAAAATCCAAATATCCCCAAACTTTTTACGGGGTAAAATTCAAATTCTAAAATTTCAGAGTATAAAATCCAAACACCCCTAAACTTTAAGGGTATAGTTCGCAATTTATCCTATTTTTTATAGAATCAATCACTAATACACTCGCCCAAAAAGGGACACCAGCAAAAATATATTGCCTCTCATCACCAATGGTCTATTACATTAAATATTACTTGATAGGAGCTGCCTCTTTGCTGAGGACAACAACCCATCCTCACATTTTCTCAACCACCTTAAGGGACAACAACATGCCAATCGTATTCCTAAATTTGGGGAAGGTTCCTAATCCTATCAACTTAGTTTCGTAAATACCCTCTAATTTACATATAGATGTATGCACAAAAACACTATTAAAACTCTGTTATCCCTATTAGTAGATCTGTAGAGTAATGAGTAGGTTTCATTCTCCTTCCATAACAGCTGCTTGATTTAGTGCATTGTGACCACCAATATGACTCCAATCAAAATCATTGCTACAATTCCATAACATCTAAAACCAAATCCTCCCTCCCTTGATTCAATTTGTACAAAAACATTACATATTAATATATTACCAATCACAAAAATATAATTTAAGTCATGTTGTTGAAATGATTAATAATATTCACTTGAACGTCATTATTTAAGTCATTTATAAGACATGTTTTCTTTGGACTTGGCTAGAGCACTGAACTTGTTAAGATTGCCACATATGTCTACTTTCGACAACATGTCACAATTGTAACGGGTTTTGTCCAAGTTCTGCCCTATTTCTTCCCCGTGGTTTTATAAACCAAACCGGGGGCAAAACCGTTTTTGCCTTCAATTCTCGGCTTAACCTTGTTTTTGACCAATTTTCACTGGTTTTGGGGTATTTTTACCGAACTAAATTGGTGCAAGGTTCTCGATTGAACCAGACGAACTGGCTAGTCCAGTTTTTAAAACCATATTCTTCCCAACTGAATTTCTATTTTGTTGGGTAAAAGTTAATAATTTGTATTCATTATAATTTGAAATTACTACATTTTCCAATTAAAAAAAAAATTCCTAGGGATATGATGAGTATTATGCATTTGTAGGTGAAATAATTTTTCATCAATACTAAGTTAAAATCCATATATATTATCAGTACTGAATTCAGTCCCAAATTTGTGGGCATGTCTAAATTTTTTTTTAAGTGAAGTATAGAAAAAGAATACTTCATTTTTAAATGTTTCATTTATCCAAACTTTTATTTACACATCTTTCCTCAACTATTTATTATATTTTTTAAGAGAAAATTCCGATTTATTGATGGGAGTTATCTACTTATCTTCAACCCTAAAATTTAGCCACCTACAACACATCCATAACAACAGTAAAAAAAAAGAAGCTTAAATTCAGGATTTAACAATTACCTTTAAAACCAAGAAACTTTACGTAACATTTTTTATGGAATAACATTTTTGATTGAAGTAAAAATGGATGTGGGTTTTTTTTGAGAAAAATGGACATGGTTGTGTTATGTGTTTATGATAGTCCTCAAATGTAGTCACTTAGAATAGATCCATAACAAAACAAAGTACAAAATTTTAATAATTTTTATTTATTTTGTTGCGGTAAAAGGCTCACATTTTTTTGTGTTAGGTTTTTTATTACTGTATTATTTATTTTTGTTAAAGGAAAGGCTCCAAGATCCACGTTTCTTTATTTTTTAGTGTTTTTTTTTTTAATTTTATTTATGGCAGTTATAAATTTTTGTTTAATTCTAAAATGTAGTTTTTTAATATTCAAATGTAATCAATTGTAAAAGGAAAAAAAAAAAGAATAAATTAAAGAATTTTTTAAGAGTAAAACATTGGAAGTGAAATTTAAATATAATCAGTTGTAAAAGCAAAAAAAAAATAAAAATAAAAAATAAAAAGTAGTGGAAAGGGTTGAAAACGTTATTGGCATATTAAAAGCACTTTTTTAGAAGTAAAACATTGAAAATAGAATTCAACTAGCAGTTAGTTTTTTTTTTTTTTTTTTTTCCGTATTTATCCTACTAGTTGAAAAACTTGTAAAAAAATTAATTAATGATATTTTAGATATTAAAATTAAAGATCCCCAAAAAAAAAAAAAAATTCCTTAAATAATATTATTGACAGAATATATGCCCCAGTCCCCACGCTCAGCGCGAGTCACGGTCCTGAGGAGGCAACGTCCAACCAACAACCATCAGGCTCAAGTGGAATTTGCATGATGGCAATCTTAATAGTTATAAAATAAAATAATCCACTTTTATATATATTCCCTTTCTACACAACTCTATCCGCTCCTTCCTTTTCTCACTTAATACGCGTGGTAACCGGGTAATCCGGTCACTCCCCCCGCGTTCGTCTTTATCGTTTATCGTTTATGACTTTCCTATTCACTTCCCACTTTCAATAAAACCCCCCCAGAAAAAAAGAAAAAAAAAACTCAGTCTCTGCAAAGCTTCCAAACAGTAATGGCCTCACCCCCATAATCGGAACTTTCGCCTCCAAAATATAAACCATGCATTCCCGTTTTACCCTTCGTTTTCCTCTCTATTTCCCAATCTGCACTCTCCTATCTTCTCGCACAACATCCTTAATCGGAGCTAACCACACTTCCGCTCGTTTCTGCTCTCGCTAGCGACAACAACAACCCCTTTTTTTTTTCTCTCTCTCTAACAATCTAATTTTTCATTCACAAAAAAAGTGTGCATATTTCTAACCATGGACTCGACCTCATCCAAGCCGAGCTTCCTGAGAAACATTCTTGTACGCTTACTCTTATTCGGACTTTTCATCATAGCCGTCCGATTCACCTACGTCGTAACCGTCACGGGCGAATCGTGCACCGTTGGTGACTTCTGTTTCTTCTCGTTACCTGAATCTTTCAATTTCGTCATCACAACGAGTACGAGTCCAGAAGCTTCCTCGGCTATTTCGGTCAGACCATCCGACGGTGGTGTTCGCGACCTCTACACCAGCAAAGATTGGATCAAGGCCGTCCATTTCTACTCCTCGATTTTCCAAGATCTTATCGCCCACGGTTACCTCTCAACGGACTCGAAGTCGTTAACCGTAGAGACCCGAACCGGACAGGAAGTCTACGCTTTGAGACAAATCGGAGTCGAGGACTCGATCGGTATTTTTAAAAAAGCCTCGGGTCCTTTGGTAATTAAAGCGCCACAGAACCGAATCCCGTTCGACAACAACACGTTTGACTTCGTTTTCATCGGCGAGGGAAAACTCGACAACGCGTCTCGGCCGTTGGATCTGTCTTCCGAGATCGTACGGACAGTAAAGCCCGGAGGCTACGTGGTGGCCCACATAGTCCCCACAAAAGATACGTATAGTTTCAATTCTTTCCTTGAGCTTTTCAATTCTTGCAAATTGATCAAATCTCATCAAATCGAAGGTTTGGATTCAAAGTCTTCGATGCCTTTTATACACGAAGTCGTTTTGAGAAAAGAGGTTGAGAATGTTGTTAAATTTAAGAAAATTAGTGGCAATTCGGTAAATAAGTGTTTTGTTCCTGGGCATAAACTGGAATTGGTTAAGAAAGCAGAGCCGTTGATTTCGACGGAGCCGATGAAACCGTGGATTACGTTGAAGAGGAACATACAGAATATAAAGTATTTAACATCGATGGCTGATATTAGGTTTAAGAATAGGTATGTTTATGTTGATGTTGGGGCTAGGAGTTATGGTTCTAGTATAGGAAGTTGGTTTAAGAAGCAATACCCCAAACAAAACAAGACATTTGATGTGTATGCAATTGAAGCCGATAAGGCGTTTCACGAAGAGTATAGGTTGAAGAAGAAAAAGGTTACATTGTTGCCATACGCAGCGTGGGTGAGGAATGAGAGTTTGATGTTTGAAATTAATCGAGACCCTGGTAAGGAAGTCGAGGAGGATGATAAGGCGAAACGAGGAATGGGGAGAATTCAACCCGCCAAGAATTCAGGTGGTGGTGGTGGTGGTAGTAAGAGGGAGGTGAATGAGATTCAGGGGTTTGATTTTGCAGAGTGGTTGAAGAGCACGGTGACAGAGAGGGATTTTGTGGTGATGAAAATGGATGTGGAAGGGACGGAATTCGATTTGATTCCGAGGTTGTTTGAGACCGGGGCGATATGTTTGATTGATGAGATATTTCTCGAGTGTCATTACAATAGGTGGCAAAGGTGTTGCCCCGGTGAGAGGAGTGCAAAGTATGAGAAAAGTTATGGACAATGCTTGGACTTGTTTAGGTCTCTCAGGGAAAGTGGGGTTCTTGTTCATCAATGGTGGTAACAAATCATACAGATGATATCTTCTTGAAACTTTTTTTTTTTCTTTTTTGAAATTTTTTGTTATTTTACAGTTACAAATGTTGTTAGTTCTTGTAATTTTGTTGGGCAATTGTATTCTGAGATTTTACTTTTGATGCAAGGAATTGGAGCTGAAAATGAAATTTCATTTGTTTGTCTTTCATCGGTCTCTCAATAAATCACTATTTATGATTAGCTACTGTTTAAGTAAAGTTTAGTTTATCAACAAAAAACAGAAAAAGAAAAAAAAAAAGTAGAGCTTAAATTTTCTTGTTTTACAATTAAAATGTTGTTGGTTCTTGAATCTGTTGGGCAATTCTATCCTCAGAATTACTTTTGATGTAAGGGCTTGTAGCAGAAAATGAAAATTTTCGTATGTTCAGTGTCTTTCATTGGCCTTAATAGTCACTTTTTAGGAACTTTAGATGTTGCATAAGTAAAGCTGAACAGAATTTCTAAGTGCTTTTAGCTTTAACTTTGGTTTAAATTTCCATGTAACTACCATTTTGATACGCTTCCCCCCCACCCCAAAGAATAACTTTTTAAGAATACTGGTTACTGTGTTAATGTTACTCCTTATGTTCTAGGAAGTGGTATTGAAGTATCATTATACTGTTGATGAGACTAATTATTGATGCTGTTTTTGAGGTTTGCTCATCTAGAAACCAGTAATCCTATTCAAATTCATTTTGGTGGAATATGGAACTTGATTTGCAGGGAATATGTGGGTTGTTTAACAATTGAGAATGGTCATTCTAGATGGTGACCTTCCTAAACTGGTTACATCTACACTGCTCATAGAAAAAACTTAGTGATAAGAATATTCTTATGCAGGGTATTCAGCATGTTATCCTTATTAGTTTTATCTAGAATTTGAAGTACAAAGATTCTTTTTTCATATCCAAGAACCTGGGTGATTGCTTTAATTAAAGATGAGAACTATACTAGCAGAGGCTTCTTTTTTCTTTTTGGTTAAATTATAGCTGAAGATTCAGAGTAAATACAAGCTGCAAGTCGGCAACCCCTTAACCTTTTATGTGACATTGAGTCTAATTCTTGCTATGGGGTTGCAGCTTGTTGCATTTCCAATTTTCCATTGAAGCGAGTGTCGAAATTAATTAGGCTGTCTGTGATACTGCAGAATCTAGTAGTTGTACAAGCTAAAAAGTACAAACATACCAAAGTTAAAATGATCAAGAATCTTATTTGCAGCAGCTTTCAAGAAAGTTCAAATTCAACAATGATGGAGTTTGTTGATACAGTCTATTAATCACGATTTCTTGGCTTAAAGTAACATCTGAATGTAAAAATTACATATTTAAAATAGTATGTATGAGTTTATGAGCACAATAAGTCTAGAAACACAATAATTTTCAACTGTTGAAATGAAATGTTGTGGTTATTGATGGGGAGAAAAATATCTAACTCCCAAGTCGTCCACAAGCCTCGTCCATATAATGGGGAAGGAAAAAGAGGCTCCGTCGTGTCAACGTTCGTCCTTGTCGCCGCCGTCCTGAGGAACGAAGACGAAGCATGGTAAAAAGGTCTCGTCCGTCCTTAATGATGGACGGACGAGGCATTATGATAGCATCTCGACTTTGTTCCAGGTAAAGCGGGCGAGATGAGGCGTTGCACCTGTTCTCAACGGATCCATCAACCGCTCTACAGTAAATAATCAATTATGAAATCTAAATACTGTAACTGCCGTGGCGGTTACAGCGGTTACAGCAGTTACTACCGAAACCCGCGATGACTGGAGAGGTTACAAGGTAACCGCTCTTGCCGAACACTATATAAAGGGCTCGTTGGCAGAGAAGCGAGGTATGAAAAACATTCTGAAAAATTCTAGAGAGCACTTTCTTTCTTTTGACGACTAGCAAAAAGATTGACTTTGCCATCGGAGGACCCTGGGCCGGCACCCACCGGTCTCCTCTGATCTTATTGTGTTTTTACAGGATTTGACCTTCAAGATTGTCGCGGTCCGAAGACTTTCAACTTACTGATTTTGCAGCATTATCAGTTGGCGCCGTCTGTGGGAAAGATATTTGTCGCTCTTGAACTTGTTTAGTTCTGCGATTTCTTTCTCTCGTGGAAGGTTTGAAATGGTTCGGACTAGATCAAGGGCAACTAGCCCAGGCCCTCAACAGAGTAGAGACGCGTCGAGCAATCCTCATCGCGATCGTCAATCTGCACCAGATATGCAGGCCCCGTCTGTCCAACATATGCACTCTGTGGCGGCTGCGATGGCGGAGTTAACTCGCCAGAATCAGGACCTATGGAGAGAGGTTAATTTAAGAAGGCAGACACATCAAGAGCATGTAGAAGAAGGGCAAACTCAGAGTCAAGAGGGCAGAGAGAACTTTCAGCATGAGAGTCAATCCAGGGATACCACTTCGCGAAGGGCATCTGACTTGAAGAAAGAGATGGATCAGATGAAGAAGGCCATGGACGAAATGAAGGAGAATATGAGGAGGGCGAACCCAGTGGAAGATTTGGTTCACAAAACTGACTCTCCCTTCACAGCTTCCATCAATGGCCATCCCCTGCCACCGAAGTTTAAAATGCCTTCTTTAGATTCTTACGATGGGAATCGAGATCCTTTTGACCACATTGCCACCTTCAAGACCACAATGCATCTTCAAGGAGTTCCAGATGAAATAATGTGTAGAGCTTTCCCTACCACTCTCAAGGGTCCGGCTAGAGTATGGTTCAGCAAATTACCCCCGAATTCAGTAAGTTCTTTTGGAGAATTAAGCAAGTTGTTTGTTAATAACTTCATAGGGGGTCAGCGTCATAGGCGTTCTACTTCCAGTCTGTTAACGATAGAACAGGGGGAAAATGAAAGCCTGCGTTCCTTTATCACACGCTTCAATAGGGAAGCCCTGACCATGGACGAGGTAGATGATAAACTACTGTTGGTAGCTTTTCATAACGGGGTCAATTCTGACTTGTTTATACATAAACTTTATGAGAAGGAACCTCAGTCCATGGCTGAACTCGTCCATTCAGCCCAAAACTTCATGAATGCAGAAGATGCGATTATAGCTAAGAAGAGGAAGAGGGCTGAGAGAATGGAAACAAATCCTGCTCGTCATTCCAATCAGGCTCCTCGTCCAAAGAAGGGACGAATTGAGGATAAGAAAGATCGAGAGAAGAGGGCAGGTCCATCAGCGAGGAATCAACAATACACTCCTTTGAACGTACCACTCGAGCAAGTCCTCATGCAAATTAAAGACGAGCCTTCCTTAAAGTGGCCAGAGAAGATGAAGGGAGATCCCAACAAGCGCAACAGAAATAAGTATTGTCGTTTCCATAGAGATCACGGGCACGACACGGACGAGTGCTACGATCTAAAGCACCAGATTGAGAATCTCATCAAACAGGGGAAGCTGAGAAATTTCGTTGGACGAGACAACAAGGATGAGAAATTGAAAGCCAAGGTAGAAGAATCGTCACGGCCACCGCTTGGAGAAATAAGAATCATTCTGGGGGGAAGTTCTGCCGAACAGTCGTCTAAATCAAAAAAAGCATACTTGAAAGCAGTGCAGAGCGTTCAGCTCTCTGGACGACCATCGAATGCAGGGACTACGGACGAACAGGCGATCACCTTCACGGACGAGGATGCGGGGAGAGTCCATCACCCTCATGACGATGCTATTGTCATCACCCTCCTTATCGCGGACTACAAAACTAGAAGGGTGTTGATAGACAATGGGAGTTCTGCTGATATCTTGTATTATCCAGCCTTTCAGCAGATGAGGTTAGGACGAGATTTGCTCCGGCCTGTAAACTCCCCCCTAGTAGGGTTCGGTGGAATGAAGGTGCAACCTGTGGGTAATATTTCACTACCAGTGACAGTGGGGGCATATCCGCAGCAAGTTACCAAGGAGGTGAACTTCCTCGTGGTTGATTGTGCGTCCTCTTATAATGCAATAATTGGGAGGCCAACCTTAAATAGGTGGAAGGCAGTTACATCTACTTACCACCTGTCAGTCAAGTTCCCGACCGAACATGGGGTAGGCCAAGTACAGGGGGACCAACTAGCAGCAAGAGAATGTTATCTAGCCATGTTGGCTGCGGACGAGCAATTTCAGACAATGAATATCGAAGAAAAGAAAATTGTGGCAGAACCCATTGAAGCGTTGGAAGATATCCCTTTAGACGATGAAAACCCTGAGAGGTGTACCAGGGTTGGAGCAGATCTGGAAGTAAAAATCAAGAAAAATCTCATTTGTTTTCTAAAGAAAAACAGAGACGTGTTTGCATGGAGTCACGAAGACATGCCGGGTATAGATCCTAATGTCATTACCCACCGTCTGAGTGTATGCCCTTCCTCCAAACCAGTGCGGCAGAAGAAAAGGGTATTTGCCCCAGAGAGAGACAATGCTGTTAAGGAGGAAGTTCAGAAGTTGATTACAGCGAAGTTCATTCGAGAGGTATACTATCCTGAATGGTTGGCCAACGTGGTCATGGTCAAGAAGGCGAACGGCAAGTGGAGAATGTGTGTTGATTTCACTGACTTGAACAAAGCTTGTCCCAAGGATAGTTACCCATTACCACGCATTGATCAGCTGGTAGATTCTACTGCAGGCCATAAATTGCTCAGTTTCCTGGATGCGTTCTCTGGATATAATCAGATTAGGATGGATGAAGCGGACCAAGAGAAGACGTCCTTTGTCACCAGTCAGGGATTATTTTGTTATAAAGTGATGCCTTTCGGTTTGAAAAATGCTGGTGCAACGTACCAACGGCTAGTCAATCATATGTTTCGCCCGCAAATCGGGCGGAATATGGAAGTCTATATAGACGATATGTTGGTAAAAACTCAGGACGAGGATAGGCATCTGGACGACTTGCAGGAAACGTTCGACACACTGAGGCAGTATCACATGAAATTGAACCCTAGCAAATGTGCTTTTGGAGTATCATCAGGGAAATTCTTAGGGTTTATGGTCTCCTACAGGGGAATCGAAGCAAACCCTGACAAAATTCAAGCAATTCTGAACATGAAGCCCCCAGGCAATGTTAAGGAAGTCCAGTCCCTCAATGGACGAGTTGCCGCCCTCAACAGGTTTGTTTCTAAGGCTACTGATAAATGCTTGCCATTTTTCAGGGTTCTTAAAAAAGCATTTGAATGGACCGACGAATGTCAGAAAGCTTTTGAAGATTTGAAGACATATCTCACTAAGGCTCCTTTGTTGAGCCCATCCGTGCAAGGAGAAGAGTTATATTTATACTTGGCAGTTACTCCACACGCAGTGAGTTCAGCATTAGTGAGGGAAGAAGACAAGGTACAAAGACCTGTGTATTATACCAGCAAGGCATTGAGGGGAGCGGAAGGACGATATCCCCTAATGGAGAAATTAGCTTTTGCATTGATAACAGCCTCCAGGAAACTAAGGCACTATTTTCAAGCTCACGTCATCAACGTCATGACAGACCACCCACTTAAGAAGGCAATGAACAAATTGGATGCCGCAGGACGTCTGATCCAATGGGCCGTCGAGCTCAGTGAATTCGATATAAAATATCAACCTAGGCACGCCATAAAAGCTCAAGCTCTAGCAGATTTCATCGCGGAGTTTACCTCAATCAGCGACGAAGGGGGCGAGAAGGAAAATACTAAGTGGGTCGTCTATGTGGATGGTTCGTCCACACAGCACACAGGAGGAGTAGGTGTGGTTTTACAATCTCCAGAAGGGGATAAACTAAAACACAGAGTCCGTTTGCAGTACCAGACAACAAACAATGAAGCCAAGTATGAAGCTCTTCTCAAAGGGATGGAATTGGCCAAGTCCGTGGATGCGAAGTCACTCCTCGTCCTGAGAGATTCACAGTTAATCATAGGCCAAGTGAATGGAATGTTTGAGGCAAAGGAAGAACGAATGAAGAAGTATCTAAACAGAGTAATGCGCCTTATAAAAAAGTTTGAGAAAGTTAGTTTCGTCCAAATCCCAACGGAGGAAAACATGGAAGCTGATGCCTTGGCAAGAGAGGCTTCAGCGAGGGAAGCCATAGACAAGTTTGATGAAGTTCAGTACATGCCAAGTGTGGATATCCCGGAAATACTACAATTGGAAGATAGAGAAAATTGGATGGTTCCAATTGTGTCGTACCTCAAAGACGGACGACTCTCAGAAGAGAAAGACGAAGCTAGAAAGTTGAGGGTAAGAGCAGCCAGGTACATTCTCATGGATGAAATTCTTTACAAAAGAGATTTTTCCCAGCCTTATCTCAGGTGTTTGGCCCCGGACGAAGCTAACTACGTAATAAGGGAAATTCATGAAGGAGCATGTGGCAATCACTCAGGGGCAAGGTCACTCGTTCACAAAATCGTCCGTGCAGGGTATTATTGGCCGAACATGCAAGCAGACGCTAAAGCCTATGTCAAGGTCTGCGATCAATGCCAAAGGTTTAGCAACATCCCCAGGCAACCATCAGAGTATTTGACCCCAATGACGGCCCCGTGGCCTTTTGCACAGTGGGGATTAGACATTCTGTGTCCATTTCCATTGGGTGTAAGACAAATGAAATTCCTCGTGGTTGGTATTGACTATTTTACCAAGTGGGTAGAGGCAGAACCTGTGGCCAACATTACACAACAAAATGTCAAGAATTTCGTGTGGAAGAACATTGTGTGTAGATTTGGAGTACCTAGGGTGCTGGTATCAGATAACGGACGACAATTTGACAATGCACTTTACAAAGACTTTTGCATGCACTTTGGAATTCAAAGTCATTACTCCTCTCCAGCCCACCCACAAGCTAATGGCCAAGCAGAAGTTGCAAACCGATCATTGTTAAAGATAATCAAGACTCGGCTTGAGGGGGCTAAGGGGGTATGGCCAGAGGAGCTACCAGGTGTCTTATGGGCATATAGAACGACAGCAAGAACTCCTACAGGGGAAACCCCTTTCAAGCTAGCCTATGGAACAGAAGCAGTCATACCTGCAGAAGTGCATATGGCCAATCATAGAGTGGCGGCGTATCAAGACAAAGCGAACGAGGAACAACTCCGTTTGAACCTTGATCTAATAGACGAGGTAAGGATGGATGCTGAGCAAAGGATGGCAAGGTACAAAAATCTCATGGCTAGGCGGTATGATGCAATGGTGAAGCCAAGGCGTTTCGACATAGGAGACCTCGTCCTGAAAAGGGTTTCCTTGGCAACAAAGAACCCGGCACATGGGAAGTTGGGACCAAATTGGGAAGGCCCCTACAGAATCGTCAATTGCAAAAGACAAGGATCCTATTACTTGGAAGCCCTTGATGGGAGGAAGTTGGAGCATCCTTGGAATGTGGAGCACTTGAGGAAGTACTATCAGTAGAGTGCCAGCTTGGAGGAGCATGACTCTAAACGAGCTCAGGGATTAAAAACTGTTGTTATTATATTTTATGTAGCCTTGTTATTATGTTAAATTTGTGGACAACGTAATAGTCTATGCTGTTTAAATAAAGGCGTTAGCCTATGAAGTGTATGCCCCATCTTGAAACAATATGTTATGCATACAATGTTGTGTGCAATATTGATCTTCATGTAGCTAAGAGCTGGGAAGCTCAAGACGAGAAAATTCTCTGGACGTGGAGATGTATCGTTTAAATTTTTTCCAAGGCAAATTTGTCCGAATAAAAGGACGAAATGAAATTTATGCCATCTAGGAAAACTCGTCCAAATCAGGAGACGAGATAAACTTGATAAAACAATTAAACTCGTCCAAATAAAGGGACGAGGAAAACTTTATCCAAGTAAACTCGTCCAAATCAGGAGATGAGATAAACTTGATAAAGCAATTAAACTCGTCCAAATCCAGGGACGAGGTAAAACTCACACTCGTCATGAGTTTAACTTCTACTCGTCCATACAATTGACGCAGTAAAATATTACCTATATCCTAAGCATGAGCAAGGAAATGCTTAGACGAGCGCTTCAGGAATCAAAGATACTTGTCCATGGATGAATAAAAGTGCAATCTCAGGACGAGGTTTGGCGAAAATAAAAAGATGAACGATGCTGAATCATTACTTCGTGGATATTTCACACTTAGTGAAATTCCAACAAAAATAGTAAAATGTGTAAAATGGACGAGCTAAGCATCAGGACAAGCATGACAAAAATAAAAACTCGTCCAAGCACATATTGGAAAAAGATAGCAATGTTCATTCAACTGTTTCAAGGGCAGACAACTAATGTCCAAACACCCTTGTAAAATTAAAATTTTCGTCTTGCATAAACTCGTCCTTAAACTATGGACGAGCTAAGTGTACTTGCATTACATGAAAAGGTCCTAAAATAATGGACCAAAATCAAAATGAAAATACAAAAGATAACTAAATTGAAACTTCGTCCCTAAGCTGGGGGAGCATCAACATGGGAATCGTCCTGAGGAGGCAGAGTCGAGGCATCGTCTTCGATATTGACGTCTTCAGAGCCAGTTTGGAGGAGAGAGCTGGTTGCAGCAGCGTTCAAATTAAGCTTTATGGAGCTGAAGTCAACTTCAGGGAAGTTCTCCATAGCCTCCATTCTGAAATCTTCAAAGCCAGCTGCATAGTTGGTGTCTAGGAGATCAGTATATTGCTTGGACGCCCTGAATTCAGCCACCGCGTCCTCACGTGCTTTGGAGAGTAGAGAACTCAGCTCGTCATTCTTCTTCTGAAGGTGATCAAGACGAGTATCCTTCTCCACAGCATCAGTCCTCAGCTCCTCGATCAAATTATCTAACTCTTTTGCCTTCTCATTAGCCTTAGTAGCTGCCTCAGCCCATTTTTTAGATTCAACATCCACCTCTTGGATCCTCGTCTCCAGCAAAACCCTCGTCTTATCCAGCTGTGTAGCTTGCCTAAACGCCGCCATAAATTTTGACATAGCCTATGAGAAAGGACGAGTAAGAAAAGTTAGCGAAATGATCTTCATATTATGGCTAAGACAAGCTCAAGAAGTCCATACCTTAAAAAGATCATGAACACCTGAGTGTTCAAACTCCTTCAAGGACATGTCATAACAGGCGTTTATGTCCTCGTCAAGCACAGCACCCTGGAACCGTTCCCAGGCCAAATCTTCATTCTCAACAATGTTTGAAGCAACCCTTTGGGAAGGCTGGGACGAAGCGGCAATTGTCGTCTTGGGTGTAGGAGTCTTAGACGGAGGGGTCTCAACGGGCGTAGACGAATCAACATCAAGCACCTGGGTAGCTGGTTGGGACGAAAGTAGGTTGGGCTTCGCTTGGGACGAGCCCTGTTTAACTTTCTTGCTTCGACGGCTGGGGAGATTCCCTAAGTCCAGAGTTCTGGACAAAGTTTTCCTTTTCTCCCCGCCCAATGGACGAGATTGAGGCTCGCCCTCAAGATGAGCCCCTTCAGCAGCTACCTCCTTCCCTTTATTTCCCTTCATTGTTGCCATTCCTAAAAAAAAATAATAATAATAAATAAATAATATAAAAAAATAAATAAATAAATAAATAAAAATAAAATAATAATAATCTCTTTCTTTCAGAGAAAAGACGAAAAATAAACAACAACGAGAACACTTAGAATTTTCAACTTACTTCTTCGTACTGTAATCTCGTGTGCAAGAGCTTCCTCAGACGGTTTGGGACCAAGTCCCCACTTGGCAAGTTGTCTGAGTGTAACTAAGGAATGGAAGTCCCTGTTTGAGTGTAGACGAGCTCTGTGGACGTGGTCACGGTGAAATTTGCTAAGGGAAGGTCGTCCAACGGCTAAAAGAAAATGAATAAAAGTTAGGCATAAAAAATAATAATAATAATATATGAAAAGAAAAGAAAAAGGGGAAAACAAAGACTTTACCCTCTGGACAAAGGTTCCCTAAATCCCCAGTATAAGGACCAAATGTATCCCGGCCAACGTCCACGGGGCTGCCAGCCCAAGTGCCAGAGACGAAGAAAAACTCCGTCTTCCATTTCCTATCAGACGAGGCCAAGGACTTGATCAATCTACAATCCTTACCCCTGGCTGTGAACTGATAGAAGCCAAGGGATTGATGAATTTCAGAGGGTTTGTAACAGTAGAGGAACTCGTCCACGGTGAGAGGACGGTCCCCTCCAAATACTTCCCTCCACAAAATTTGCATGGAGATAATCAACCTCCACGCGTTGGGGTTAAACTGACACACTCCTAAACCTAACCTACACAGTAATTCTCTGGTAAAGGAGTTTAACGGAAATCTTAGGCCCCCCAAAAGATAGGCTTCATAGACGCCTATCCCAAAACGAGGGTCACAACACCATTCTCCACGGACTGGCAATCTGGGATTAAGCTCGTCCGGGATCTGGTACCACGTCCTAAGGTTTTTCAACCTTTGCTCGTCCGTCTTAGAAGAAATATCTAGAGTGCAACTAAAGACAGTGATCTCCTCGTCCGAGGCATTGGGAGGAAGGTTGGACGAGGTACCTACCTGGGACCCCGAGGCCTTCCGAAGTTGATCTTGAACAACTTCCAAAGGAATCCCAGGGACGCCAGAAATGTACTCGTCCGAAGAATTCCCCCCACTGCTATCACTAGTACCACTAGAATTATTGGAGCTACTCTCATACTCGTCTATCTCTTTCTCTACACTATCACTAGACGAGGAGATAATCGTCGCTGACATTTTCTTTGAAAAGAAAAATTGAAGAAACCTACAAAGACGAAGGAGGAAGGAATACCTGTTTCTAAGACGGATGGAGGCTATGGACGCGTGAAAACTCCTAGACGAGGCTCTAGACGAGGAATGTCAAAAGCAGAAAATTCTAGAAATGTGGAGGGCACAGAAGAGATTCAACTATTTATAGGATGCTGACCTGGGCATTTGAAACGACCTCACCAATACGAAAGAGACACGTGGCACCTATCTCGAAAAAATGAATCGACGAGACTAACCACCGATAAGATCCTAACACGTGGCATATGTACTTATCTTGATTTAGCTGCAAACGTCTAAGGACGAATTAACAACTCACCCCATTAGTTGAACGACCCATGTGGACAGGGGGCAACTGATGGAGAGAAAAATATCTAACTCCCAAGTCGTCCACAAGCCTCGTCCATATAATGGGGAAGGAAAAAGAGGCTCCGTCGTGTCAACGTTCGTCCTTGTCGCCGCCGTCCTGAGGAACGAAGACGAAGCATGGTAAAAAGGTCTCGTCCGTCCTTAATGATGGACGGACGAGGCATTATGATAGCATCTCGACTTTGTTCCAGGTAAAGCGGGCGAGATGAGGCGTTGCACCTGTTCTCAACGGATCCATCAACCGCTCTACAGTAAATAATCAATTATGAAATCTAAATACTGTAACTGCCGTGGCGGTTACAGCAGTTACTACCGAAACCCGCGATGACTGGAGAGGTTACAAGGTAACCGCTCTTGCCGAACACTATATAAAGGGCTCGTTGGCAGAGAAGCGAGGTATGAAAAACATTCTGAAAAATTCTAGAGAGCACTTTCTTTCTTTTGACGACTAGCAAAAAGATTGACTTTGCCATCGGAGGACCCTGGGCCGGCACCCACCGGTCTCCTCTGATCTTATTGTGTTTTTACAGGATTTGACCTTCAAGATTGTCGCGGTCCGAAGACTTTCAACTTACTGATTTTGCAGCATTATCAGTTATAATGCTTATAAAAAAGTGGTGTCCAACATAAAATGATGTTCTAATCACAACTTATCGCATCAAACTTTACAAAAAAGACAAATATTTTGAGTGTCTTCATCACTCGAATGAGCGTAATCCAGCCTAGGTAAAGGAAAGATCCTTTCCTGCCAAAGAAAGATAACTAAAGCAATGCATCGAGCTGTCGACGATAGCAACATTGTGCTGGGTCTTAATATCTTGGTGTAATGGCAACAATATGAGGTTCAAAATTGGAACTTTATACTGATCTGTGTCGTTTGCTTAACAACTTGCTAGACTAAAAATAGACGTTAAGAGATGCTTGAATGGGAAAATTAATGTTTGTTGGTTCTGTTATAGCTTTTGGGCGCAAAAGACAAAAGCCCGTGATATGTCTAAGGCACCCATTGAATTGGGAAGTAAAACTGGGGCTGGAAAGGAATGGTTTTCACTTCCACTTCTACAGTAAAAAAGATGAAAAAACCAGTGTCTTGTAACTTGTAATACCAAGAGAAAACGGACGAGAACAATGACACTGTACATCATCTGAAATCAATTGGGACGTCTCACAGTCTCAAACAAACGGTTTGGGGAAAATCAACTAGTCCTGTGAGGCTATGACACCATTTTTTTTCACAGTTCTTTTAGATGGTGTGATTGTAGTATACGAAGGAAAAGGGAACAAGATCACTCCATTTAACTGTAATAGAAGAGAGTTCCAACTATGTCGGATGTATGAGATAATTATTGCATGTGGCAATGGTGCTATACCAATCACAATTTGTACATGTGGCATAAGATGAAGAGGAAGAAGATAACTGATGTTATACCAATCACAATTTGTGGATGAGATAATTATTGCATGTAAAAGGTAATGTTTTGATAAACACAACTTGCCACATGTGTCAAAATCTTAAAGAATCAATTTCAGGTTTTTTATTTTATTTTGCTGGATCTAACGGTCTACAAAGTGACACTTCATTTAAAATTTAAAAATAATGTTATATTGGTTATTGGGTACATCTTTAGATTTATAATATTTAATTTGAATTTTGAAATAAATCGATTTTAAATGGAAATGATCCTAATATTAGTTGCCTCAACAAATTTTTTTTATAAATAAAAAAGTGAAAAAAAAAAATTGTCTCTATTATTATTTGTGGGGAAAAAAAAAAAAAAAGACGCAAAATAAAATGATAAAACTCATCCATTTTAGTTGGTTTTGTACAGTTGATCTACAATGAATTCTTTGTCTCAACATGTTTAAAACTGAGCAAGCATTGCAATTATAGTACGAATTCTGTTTGAGAAATGTAAAATAAATTTAAACGTAGAAGAAAGAAACACGAAAGCAAAAGAACTAAGAAAGGAATCAAAGGAGGGAAGAGATTTTTACCAAAAAAAAAAAAAAAGGAGGGAAGAGATATATGTCTGCTTTTGGCTTATCAAACAATTTATGCCTAGTTGTGGCTTAAGCAAACTGGCCATCTAAAATTCTATACGTCTCTATGCTGTCTCTTTCCCTGTCACACCGCATTATTCCAAGCCGATATTCAAATTAATCCACAACTGGAAATTATTCTACTTTCAATTTCTATAATGATTTGGATGCCCTATCATCTATACTACTTTATTGAGAAAAGCAATTTTCTTTTGTTAAGAAGAAGAAGCTCGAAAAAGCCATTTCTTAATTATATTTTGCTCCTCCAAATTAATGTCGGCCCATCTAATTTATTAAAAAGAAATCAGTCCATCAAGATGCGTTTCTTGGGCTCAAATTTTGCTCGAAAATAATTTCTATCTCAAAATGTTGTTATTTATTAACGTAAAAAAGTAATGTTAATTATGGATTTAAATAATAGCTAGTAAGAATATAGTTTATAAATGTAATATTACTTCTTTTTCTGATTTTATTTTGCTAAAGAAGATGATGACCCATTGATTGGTTAGAAAATTGTTCCTCGTTTCTCTTTTCTATTGAACAGCAAGATATTTCTTAAAAATAAGTTCTACTATGGTATGATATACATTATAAAATTGTAATTTTACACATTTTAGGCTAGTAAACAAAAATCCCTCCCATCCCAACTATCAAATTATCAACAAAACTTATATTTAAATCAAATCAAGACGTCTGATTATCAAAAAAAAAAAAAATCAAATCAAATCAAGACACCCATTACATTTTTTTTTTTCCTCTCTCATTCACTTATTGATGATATTTTTTTTCCATCAAAGGCAAGAATAATTAAAAATCATAATTATTGTTGATATGGAATGAGACAACTAGTTAGGGGTGTTATCTGACTTTTCTCAATTAAGAGTGCATACCATCTATTAATTCTGGGTGTCAGAGACCGAAATACAATTGATGAATCATCTTAATTTTTTTTTAATGAATAATCTTAATTAATACAACTTTTGAACAAGAACAATAGAGGATAATATGATTAGATCAATTAAGGTTCCCCTGAAGATACTATTTTTTGTGTGATTTTCCCTTGTTTTTACTGTGAGACTGTTCTACAGGATATAGGACCAAGCTTCAAAGTGGATTGCGCAATTTAAAACAAGATAATTTACTATAAACAAGAGGTAAGAGTTGGTGAAGTCAAATTTGTGAAAAAGGTATTTGGTATCATATGATATCATGTCAGTGGTATCAAAATTTAATAAGTGTGAAACATGTCAACAAAAAATAACTAACTTATTAACAATTGAAAGATATGTATTAGTGGGTAGTTATTTTTGCACACATATCTCTCGTTTATTGGATTTTGATACGGATAATGTATATTATTTAATACAAATTACTTTTTCGAATTTGTGAATCGTTACAAAAAGAGATGGCTTGTAAATATAGATAAATATAGGATAGGACATGATTGGGTATAAGCCTAAAATGGAGATGAGGTCACAGATCACTTCCACTCCTCTCTAATCTGTCTAGATATTGAGCGTAGAAACAAAAAAAAACAAATCCCAAATTTGCTTACTATTTTATGAGATGTTTTTTTATAAAAAATTTTAGTTGTAGAAAAATATGTATTATAAGTGGACATTGCACTTCGACTTCAAATTATAAGTGTATTTATATAATACACTCTGAACTTCAAAATTTTACAATTTACATTGCAATTCTATGTTAATTTACAATGTCCACCCAATTGTGTAATTAAATTAACAGCTTAGTAGGCATTTATCCACCCTAAAAATATGAGAGCATTAGAAATGTGTTTCATAAACTATAGGCGAATTTGCAATGTGCAACTTAAACTAGAATAGTATTTACAATGTTCACCACTTTGAGTCTATTTGGATGGTGGTGGATATCATAAATTATATATCCTTGAATTATGATTTTTTTTTTTTTTTTTTTGGGTGAGAGAACTCGAATTATGATGTTCATTACAAAGTTTAAGATGTAATGCAACCCATATTTATATCCTCTAATAAAACATTGCCGCATAAGATTTTTTCAAATGAAAACATAAGGTCTAATACACACTCTTATTGAATTAATTTTTATTAGGCCTTATGCTATTATTTGGGGAAAAAATGACATGGCATTGTTTTATAACTATGATATATGTAAAACTAAGCTCATTTGACTTTTGATTAACCATATAATATTTTGCTACATAAGTTTTTGTATCCTCACAATTTTACACGTCAATATTTTAATATATATCTTTTAACTGGACTTAAATTCTATTCTATCATCTAATTATATTTAAACTCTCAATTAAATGATAGAATAGATAGTTCAATATACAAGCATAATCATAATAAATATCTATTATTAAATATTAATAATTACCATGACCATATATTTAATAGTACCATATAAATACACAATCATAATAAATATAAATAACTATTAATAAATACCATAAATATCTTATTTCATATACAAATATAACTAAAATAAATGTTTTCTAATACTATCTATCATAATTATCAAGTTTTATATTTATATACAAAATAAAAGATAGATAAATCTTTTTTTTTAAATAAAATAATGTTTTATTGAATTTCCCTTGCTTTGAACAACTTTTTTTTTTTTTTTTTTGAGTAGTCGAAATGTATAAATATGGACTTTACAACCCAACTTAATTTAATTTAATCTCATTGCAAATATCCCTATATAGTTTATGGTGGATGCTTGTAATAATAATCATATATAAGAAAAATAAAATTAAATAAAAACCCACTTGTTACTCCTATCCATTATTAACTAAAATGACAGCAGAACCTATATATATCAGCTTTATGGGTTTGTCTTCTTCACAACCAAAAAAAACTTATGGGTTTAGCTCATAATAATATTGTTGTGGTACAGTTCAAAAATGAGAAAACATGATATGCAGTACAATTCTATCTCATTTAAAATGATTGAAGATAATGATGTACGTAGATTTCTCTTATTACTAAAAATTAAAACTAAATTTAGATAATAAACAACAAAATGATAGGGAGGGTACACCTGACAATTGTGAAACAGGCTGTGTCTCTAGCAAGCGAAAAGATCTCTTTGACTTTACATGGTTATAACTTTTAAGATTAGCACGTCTGAAAATTATATGTTCAGAGAACAACTAACATAAGAACGAGGAGCACGGCGTTTTTTATTCATCAAAATTCAATTGTTTGTTGCATTATTTTTTCCAAATAGTTTTTAATTTAAAATTTTAAAATTTTAAAAAAGACATTTCCATTTTCAAATCAATGATTAGTTCCTTGTTTACAACCATTCTTGTCCTACCATATAAATACTAAAATAACTTTTTCTAGGCTTTACACATCAAACCCTTAACCTTGAATTCTCTTAATTCCTTGGTTTCTCATTCCATACAATCAGTCCCTAAGAAATCCTCCCTTCACTTTCCAGCACTTTCTTTCCAGAAAGTGCTTTGGCATTTCCATAAATGGGAGCTTGTTGTACTAAGGATGTCATTTATGGAAGGGCCAAGGAGGATGATTGGGATGAGAATGAAGACCAGTTTGATGAGGGTGAAACACAATATGGGGATGGTGGGGCTCGTATAAGGTTGGAAGGACATTCTAGCTTCATATCGATGTACACCCAGCAAGGAAAAAAAGGCACCAATCAAGATGCCATGACGGTTTGGGAGGTACATTATTTTCTTTGTTATTTGATAATTCAATAATTAGAAGTGAGAGAATTAAAACCTAAAATTTTTTATTAGAAATACCAAAAGATACCAGATTAACTAGAATTCTCTTTGTCATTATCTTTGTTTTATGTAAACTACTTGTTCTTGCAAGTATCCATTTTGCTGTCGTTTTTTTTTTTTTTAAATTATAAATTTAAGTAATTTTGCCTGTATACTATCTAAAGTTATTTTAATTTTGTTGCGATTGATAAATATCTTGGCTTTAATTCATGCTTCGTTTATGTCTATTCTAATTAATGCCCAACTAGTTGACGTTTAAAGCAATGGACGTTGTATATTATTCTTTTGTGTACATGTTTTAAAATTTCAAAACATTTCCAACATGTTTTTGTTTTGTTATTTATCAGAATTCTCTTCAATGCTGCTATTGGGTATTTTTCTCTTGCTTTGCTAAACCGTCATGTTGCACCTATCACTCCATGCTCTAAAGTAGTTTCAAATTAAACCATACAATTGCAAAAGTTTCAAACTAAACCTAAAATTTTAAATTGTTACAAATAAAACTATATAGTTTCAGCTAGTTTCAATAGAACCATAAACTTTTAAAATGGTATCTAATTAATTAAAACGTTTTAAATTTGATTGGAGATTTTATTTTAAAGTTCATGCTTTAATATAAGCACCAAGTGAATCCTATAATTGTTTCTCAAAAAAAAAAAAACAGTGAATTCTTTAATTAATATTTCAGGATTTTACTGGTGATAAAGAAAGGCTATTCTGCGGTGTGTTCGATGGTCATGGTCCCTTGGGTCACAGAGTTGCACGAACGGTACGTGATAATTTACCCTCAAAGCTTACTGCAGCAGTAGAAGACTCGCAACATAATAGATGCAAAGACGTTGGTGCTGATGATGAAGAGGACCATGATCATAATGATCACAGTGACAGCAGTCTGGATAGCAAAGATAGTATTGGCAATGAAAATAGTCAAAATCTCTCATTTTCTTCATGGGAATCAAGTTTTGTCAAAGCTTTCAATGAAACAGATGAAGAACTTGGTCTAGATTCCTCCATTGATAGCTATTGCAGTGGCACTACAGCTGTAACTATAGTTAAACAGGTACTATTCAACACATATTTGAAAGAGTCTCTTTGACTTTTCTAGTTGCCAACTTTAATCTACCAAAAAGCATGGAGTCATATCTATATAATCTTAACAATCCATGTATTATATATATATATATATATATATATATCATCTTATGATGACAGTTAAGATTAAGTAGGTATAGTACATTTCTACATACCCAAAAAAAAATATATATTATCATTATAAATGAGATTCAACACGTGAGATTTTTAACTTTTAAATGAAACGTGGAATAAAGAGTAAAAACATAATTCAAACTCGTCACTTGTTTTAATAACGTAATAAACTACTATGTGTTGCAATGGCCTAAGTTATTTGAAAATTATGAGTTAAATCATTAAATTCGTTATTCTAACAATATTATTGTTGGCCATTGCTATTTATAGGATGAACACTTAATAATTGCCAACTTGGGGGATTCTCGAGCAGTTCTTGGCACTAGAGGAGATAATGATAAACTTGTTCCTATTCAACTCACAGCTGACCATAAACCGTGTGTTCCTTGTGAGGCTTTCTATTTCATCCTTCTTTGTTTTCTTTCTCTTCCTCTCCTCAAAGCATGTAATTGATCTTCTCTCTTTCCTTTTTATTCTGATGTTGGCTCAGCTGAAGCAGAAAGAATCAAGAGTTGTGAAGGTAGAATTTTCGCCGCAGATGAGGAACCTGATGTTTATAGAGTATGGATGACTGATTGTGATTGCCCTGGTCTGGCTATGTCAAGAGCTTTTGGAGATTTCTGCATCAAAGATTGTGGCCTCATCTCAACTCCAGAAGTTTCTTATAGGAAAATCACAAGCAATGATGAATTTTTAGTTCTAGCAACAGATGGGGTAAGAATTCAAAACGCAGAATTTAAAAAGCTACTTATATGTTTTGTAGAAAATAAAATAACGTGCTTTAGACATTTTGTAAAGTAGGAGAAATTATATAATACACATATTATGCTATACTTTCCTCTCACATAAAATCTAAATTCCGTATGAGTCACATATAAAGACAAATTATTTAATAAACTAAACTACAATTCATGTAAAGAATCCATTGATCGGATCTACCATTATATGAGAGGATAACGTAGCACACCAAATATGCTAAAGAATTTCCTCATAAAATTCTTTTTTTTTTTTGATAAATAATTTCCTCATAAAATTCTACTTATATTTATATGAAATGGAAGTGTAGTACATCATGTGTGCGAATAATTTCACATAATATACCTTCTGTGCTTTTATTTCATGCGTCATGAACATGAGACTTACTTTTATGTAAGTGGGAGGTCCAGTCCTACAAATATACAAAATAATTTCTTTTAACTTGTCCTTTTAATGAGAAATTATTGTTTCATACTCTAAATGTACAATCTATGCACACAATGTCCACAATTTCACATAAGATGCACATTTTTTTTTTTAATATTCACATTTAACACATGATATGTACAGACAATATACCAATAAATCATAAACAAACCAGTGTGATATGTGGTGAGGATATGGAATTTCCATAAGCTAAAATGTATTGGTTTGACTATGTATTTTGCAGGTATGGGATGCATTGTCTAACAACGAAGTTATAAGAATAGTTGGTTCAGCAAAGAGGCGATCCATGGCAGCCAAATTGTTAGTAGCTCATGCGATTAATGGCTGGAAATATAAATATCCTACTTCCAAGGTTGATGACTGTGCAGTCATATGCTTGTTCTTCAAAAGCCATACAACCAAACCCATGTATAAAAATAGTAAGAGTAATGTAAACAACCCAAAGTTTCTTGACTATAGGTCCATTAAATGTTGTGGGAAAAGCCCAGAATCTGTGATTGTGAATGACAACAGGATTACAGTGATAGACAGAGTAGGGTCAAAGAAAGAGTGCGGTGCTCTTGATGGAGGAGTAAGTAGAGTAAATACGATATTGAAGATTTCTAGGTCTCTCAGCTTTATGAGTCGGAGGAAATCATCAAAGCGTTTTGATGAGGTTGAAGCTCATTAATTAGCAATGTGATTCTAATTTATTGACAAATTTATTTGAAACCCATCAATATGGGGGTTTAGTTTTACCTGTGTTATTTCATTCCTTCGAATTCACATATATGTCTCTTTTCTCTAATTTTGAGTTGTGGAAACATAAAAATGGCCAAATGTTTTTTTTTTTGGGCCCCTCTTTTAAGTCAAAATAATTGCAGTAAATAACAAATTGGTGATTATAGATAATTCAAACAAAGCTAAAATTTAAGTAATATTCATTTTCTTAAAATATAGAACGTTACAATAAATTTCTCAATTAAACTCAAATATATAACTGCATTGAATTTAATTATTTAAAAAAAAAAATAATACTATTTATATTTTATTTATCAATACAACTATATTAGTCGCACATCAAAATAAAAAAGAGAAATTGAATCTTTTAAAGAAATTGTTAATCATGCACTACACCAACAAAAAAATTCTTTGAAAACTGTATTGCTATTTTCTTGAATTGAATTTGTAATTATTATAATTTCGTTGAATTTAACCACAAATGTATTGAATTTAAGGTATTTGTTCATTTGCCAAACATAAATGAAAAATGGGCTAAATTCAAGCGAGAGGAAATTGTTAACTACCTCTACCCGACACAAAGAGGGGATTTTTTTAAAATTTAATTTAGAAAAAGCTAATGCACTGAAACTAACAAACCATAGTTTTACTCTTCAAATAAATTAAAGCCCAAGTTGAGGGGAAAGCAAAATAAGCTCTTAAAAAAAAAATTTTTAAAAAAAAAAAAAAAAAAAAAGCAGCTAGATGTTAATATTTGGATTTGAATTAACCGAAGTGTTTTTATTTTTTTTTTGGGAGAATCAACTAACAGTGTATTCTCAGTGTCACACTAATATAAAATAATAATAATAAAAAAAAAAAAATCTATGTACTAATACATATACATGGTTTGACAGTTTGACTTTGACCAGCTTCATGATTACCATCATTAAAAATCGTTTGGTTCCAGAGAAACTACGATTCCTCTCGAGTCTCTCAGTCTTTCTTACGACGGGGCTAATGGGCGGGCCGAATCTGGGCCGTTAAAAGGCCTGTGTGGCTTTGACCACTAAAATTTATGGCAATAACCAGGCCTGGATCGAAGAGACGAGGCATGCTTGAATGGACTTAGGCCTGTGCTCTTTTTCTTTTCTTTTTTTTTAGATGATAACTCCACAATGATTAATTCCTGTTCATCAAAGCAAGAATTCAAAGAGAGTATTTTTTTTCCCCGACCATACAAACCAAGTCCTTTACTAGAACTCTATATTTATTGAATTAACTAGAACTCATGGCATAACTTAACCATTATTAAATCTGTTAAAATCCTATCTATCCAGCAAGATCTTTATAGCGTAATAACATTGTTTAGTTCTCTAGTAAGCTCTTCTATAACTTAATGACATTGTTTTAAATTTTAAATCCTATCCACCTACTTGTTTGTTGAGTTGTAACTTGTGTAAGTAAAAAATTCTCATCTACCAAAATAATGCTAATTAATGGTTAGCGTTCGTTGTACATACACCAAATTAATGCTAATGAAAACGTGGTAGATGTCAGTCCAAGACTCTTAGAACACTATTAATTAAGCAAGTCTAATCCCACCACTGGGAATAAACCTTAAAAACATTGACCAGATCAACCCCTCACTGGACCAACCTCTTGGTAGGACCTTGCTATCCATACAATAAAAAAAAGCTTAAGCTAATCCCATCTTTTGTATAATCCCATGTCATAATTTTCATATAAGCAATTGCCTTGTAAATTTGAAAATTAAAAAAACTTCATTTATTTTGTTGCAACAGTACAAGAAAGTCATTGAGCTGAGCTCAAGCTCATTCCCCAAAAGTTGAGGTCCATTCTAGGGCTACCTCATAAGCTAGTCATTGATCCTCATGATCCCATATATCATCTACGCTTCTGAATGGCCCTGATTCCTTGTTCACAAACTAATCTTCACCATCCAGGACTCGTCTCTGCACCCATAACCAAAGTTAATGTCACACATTTCTATCAATGTGGCCTAATTGATGCATACAATTGCCAATACATAGCACCAAATTCAAAAGAGCAATGCTAAGGAGTACAAAAAGTTCTACAATCTTGTTCACAACTACTAATATGATAGGTTGTGATTGAAATAACATTAAGTTCGTGTGATACTCTATACACTTTAATAATCATTATAAATTGTAAAAAAATTGTGTCCCTAAACTTATTATTGAATTGAAAAATATCTGACAAGATGGAATTAGACATACTTGATCTGAGACACTGCAAAGGGCTTGGAAGTCTTGCTCTGGGATTTTCCACCCAAAGACCTTGATGTTCTCTTTGATCCTCTCTGGATTGCTTGATTTGGGAATCACACTTCTTCCTCTCTGGATGGCCCATCTCACTAGCACCTGACCCGGCCTCTTGTTAAGCTTCCTTGCTATCGTTTCTACAGTCTGATCATGGATCAGATCTCTACCTCCTTCTGATGAGCCCAGTGGTGAGCAAGCCTAGGAAGAAGGAATTAAAATATGCTCGTCCAAAATTACAAACAGAACCATATAACAAATATTCTAATAAGTCATCCAAATAAGCTAGTATTAATCTTACAGTGACATGAATGCCATTCTTCTTGCAAGCCTCTAGCATTTTATCATTTCTCCATCCAGGATGCATTTCCATCTGAGCTCCAAAAACACACAAAAATAACCTCAAAATAAAATGTTGATAATGCTACATTCCTTTTTTTTATATATAAATACCAAGTTCTTATGTCAATCAAGTAATACTAATGCTACAAACTAGATCTTTTTTGCAATATTTTTCAAAACTTAATTGGCTAAGTTGACCAGTTATTATTGATTTTTGCATGTCTCATCACTGAGATTTTGATGTCTATCACTAACAATTTGTCACCTTAACCGCTGCGAAATTGTGAAAACATTTCCAAGAAAAGATGTGTCTATGCTGCATATTGTTGTCAATTATATCTGTAAAACTAATCTTCAATTCAATTACTGCATATTTTAATGTTATCACCTGACACACAGAGGGCATAGTATTGGTTTGGGCAATGCCCAGTAGCTTATTGAGCTTCTTAAGACTAAAATTGCAAACCCCAATGTCCTTAACGAGATTTTCCTTGACAAGCTTCCCCATTTTTCTCCAAACCCCTTCCATGTCGAAGTCCAATATATCACCATGCTTGGGGGGTTTGCTGGCACCATCTTTAATGTGGAAAGGTCAGTGAATCTGCCATGCAATGGAATCACAACCTCTCATGTTTGCATTATTTATATGTAACAAAAGCTAGCTAAGACAGAGTATATACAAAAATTACCAAGTAAAGGTCTAGGTAATCAAGTTGGAGCTCTTGAAGGGTATTTTTCAGTGCTGGACGAACCCTATCTGGCCTGGGGACAAGTCAGAGCACCTGAATTCACCATCACAAAACACAAAAATGAGCATTTGGTTATCATACTCCTCGTGGACTCGGTTTTTAACTAACCTGTGCCTTTTAATAGTCTTAATCAATTGACATCTAATTTGGAGAACAACCTGAAGTTACTCTCAAATTAAAGGCTTGCAATTTAACATCTAGCAATTAGAAAATGTTAAAGTTGTTGTCAATTTCTTGTAAAATGCTTCCACAAACTTACCCCCAAAACAAAAGGCAATTCAGATT
This sequence comes from Quercus ilex subsp. ballota, assembly GCA_032727855.1. Classification (NCBI taxonomy): domain Eukaryota; kingdom Viridiplantae; phylum Streptophyta; class Magnoliopsida; order Fagales; family Fagaceae; genus Quercus; species Quercus ilex. Next base: position 36,500,938 of record CM064914.1, read on the forward strand.
AATTGTAGAGGTGACAACAATCTCAATTTGCAAGTCATTAAAACATAACATAATTCACAAAAAATGTAAGAGCAGGGATGTTTCCATAAACATTTTTTTTAAGTGTGTTCTTAGGTATAATACTAATTTTAGTAGATAAAAATTAATGTGTTATCAATTCACTAAAACAATGCAAACCCTCATTTATCATCTCGTTGATGTGAAACAAATCACATTCACTATGACATTAGTTTATTATCTTTTGCAATAAAATTTAGAGTTGATCGTTATACTTCCATCTCACAAAAATAGTAAGTGTCTGTTTGGCTCGCTTATTTTTTGCTAACTTATTTTACTATTTAGCTAATTTTATTTACTATTCATGAGTCACACTGCATTTTTTGGTACTATTCATTTCAACTAACATTTACCAATATTTTCAACAAAAAATTTTAAATTTCAGCAAAATAAGTGAATCCCAAACAAACCCTAAGTCTTTGATGAATGAAACTCACGATTATGTGAGTTGGAAATACATTATTATTATACATTAATAAGCTTAAAATTTTCATAAATTTGTGCTAAATAGTAAATAGTACTAAATCAATCTTAAAAAATAAATAATTATTTTTTAATTTGTGTTTAAAACTTTACCACAAACTTATATATAATATTAATACTACTAATCTATTAACTATCATATATTAATTACCATAGCTTAGAAGTAACAAAGAGTTAAAAAAAGGGTTATAAAAGACTAGAGAGAGAGATAGTGAGAGCCATGCCTCTTTTTGAACTCCATACTCCGCAGCCGTGTCTATGTGCCTATAAGTATAACCAACCTGCAGTATTAATGGCCAAAAACCCAATTGATATTATTAGTCTACGTAGAAGCTAGAAATAGCATAGATCTCTCGGACGAAACTATAGATAGAATCAACCGGAGCAATAAGAGAAGTTAGTAATAAAATCAATGCCCCTAATGTCAGAAAGAAGTTAGTAATAACTCATTGTCTCTGGAAAGATCAGCATTCCTTGTCTGTAAAAAAAAAAAAAATCAATGAGGTTTGTTGTTTTCCAGAGCATGCTGGTGCTGCTTTTTTAGGCGAAAGTAACATGTCCCATGCATGTTACAAAATAATTATCTGAATTTGTCGGCGATATAAATGATTCATAGATAATAGACTCAATAATACAGATGTAGCACATGAATTCATGTCCAATTTATAGAACTTTATAGGTTAGATTAGTGACATGCCTAAAAGAACAATCGTAGGCATGCAGTACCTCAACAATGGCAGTGAACACAGATTCGCCAGCATTTGAACCAGATTTCCAAGTGCCTAACCCAACCCCGCGCTGGTATGGTGTGGCCACTCAACAAGGTAAAATATTCTGCCTGTTGATCTTGCGGTGTAACTGTTGCCTGTGCCATGCTTTGCTTTCTTTCAAGATTTTCAGTGTGATTTTTGGATTTGGTTGTGGAAATTTATGTAACATGTTTATATAAGGCTCCATGGATTACTGCATGTAAGACACGTTCAAGGCTTTTAGAGCTGGCGTGTCCTAATCTGGGTCAGCTTTTTGACACGTTTTGCCTATCATTTTTTTTCTTTTTTCTGGTTTGCCGAGTTGCAAAAATTCAGAACAATGTAGTTAAACATGAAATCCTTTGCGAATGTGATGTGCAAGAGTGCAATATTGTGTCGGTTTGGAGCTTTCAATTAGTTTAAGTTAGTTGTCAAAAAGGCATTACAAAAGGCTCAAAGTCACTTCATAAGATGACTAAAATTTAAATTACAAACCCTATAGGTGATTTTAATTTTTGCGTCTAACCTATAAAAAAATTTGATTTAATTATCTCAAGTTTAAAGGCTTTACATAGCTTTCCCCTACCCCTGTAGTGTCAGTGTCTTAGGCTTTACATAGCTTGGGGCGGAGCCACATAGTGGCTTGGGGGGGCCATGGCCCCTACAAAAAAAAAAAAATTCCCATTAGCCTATGAAGAAAAAATAAATTGGCCCCCCCATCATTAGACAGCCAACCCCCCCTATCCATTTCTCCCAGCCCAGGAACACCCTCAATCAAAAATTAGGAAAAAAAATAAATTATATGTTCTACTTTCAAGCAAAATTTAAAAAAAAAAAAAAAAATGTAACAGAGGGAAGCCCATAGCAAGCCAAGCCCACGGCGAGCCCATTACAAAGGTAGCTCGCTCACGGCAAGCCCACGGATTCTCAACCAAAAAAAAAAAAAAAAAAAAAACCATTGATACAGAAAATCAGAAATCAAACCCATCAGTCAGGCCATCACGTCACTGGCAGAGAAATCTAATCCCCAATACAGCAATATATAGAGCAAAACCAAAACAAAATCCAACAAACAAAGACAGAGGTGTTTATCAAAAAAAAAAAAAAAAAAAAAACCCAGAGCAAACCAAAACCGCCCCTGCCAGCAAACCAAACCCACGGACCACGGTCACGTCGCCATCGTCGCCGTAGCAGCTTGCTCGTCGTCGTCGCCGCAGCTCACGTCGCCGTTGTCGTCGCCCCTCATCGCAGATCGGAGATCGTAGATCCGATATTGGAGATCGCAGATCGGAGCTCTGCCTCTGGTCCGGTGCTCGATGCTCGGTGCTCTGCTCCCTCCGACCCTCCCTCAAGGTATTTCTCTCTTTTTCTCTCTAACTCTCTCTCAGTCTCTCTCTCTTTATCTCACTCTCACTGGATACGAAATTTTCGCAAATCGCTGTCTGATCTGCTCGCTCCGGTGCTCCCTCCGGTCCGGCCCTCCCTCAAGGTTTTTTTCTCTCTAACTCTCTCTCAGTCTCTCTCTCTTTATCTCACTCTCATCTCTGATTGGCTGGCTGTTTTTTTTTTATCTTTTTGAATTTGGCTTTATGCCTTTATCTTATCCGTTTGGGTTGGTCAGTGTGTTGGTGTTGGTGGTGGGAATGGGATATTGATTGTCATTTAGTGTAATATGTGTTGTGATTTGTGATTGGCATTGTGAAATTTTCTAATTGCAGCTGGCAATTGTAATTGGGGCACATGTTGTGCTTGTCTGTTGTCTGTTGAGTGGGGACCGTGGGGTGGGGAGAGAGTAGATGGGCTCATGGGCTTATGGGGCTGAGTAAACAATAATTAAAGCAATGTAATGTGCAGCACATTACACTGCTTTAATTATTGTGCTGCACATAGAATGTATAATGTTCGGCTCTTTTAGTGTAATATGTACAAGGGGCTAAACAATATAACAAATTAAAGCAATATAATTAATGACAAATAAATTAAAGCAATATAGTTTATTGTTACGCTAAACAACAATAATTAAAGTTATATAATTAAATTAACCAATACATTATAAAAGACAAATTAAATAAATTATTTTTGTTTTCATTTGAGGGGTTATTATTAATTAAAGTTGTATTAAAAATGGGTTGATTGTTTAAATTATAGTGGAATTTTTTTTTTCTTGAGTATGAATAACATTCATATAACTAAGTAAAAATTTCTAATTAAAATTTTATTTTTTAAAAATTCTTTTCAGGTTAATTTTTGAGTCATATTCTTAAGGCTAAAAGAATTAGTTTTAAGGGCGTGTGATTGTTTTTTTTTTTTTTTTGGCGTTTTTTATAATAGTATATTTATGTTACAACCCGGCCCCCCCATGTATTTATTCCTAGCTACGCCCCTGTAGCTTTCCACATCGGTAGTGTTTGAATAAAAAAAGTCCTTTAAAACCCCCTTCTATCATTGCAAGAGTTATGCACTTTTGTAGCGGTTTTTGAGGTTATGTATCAATTTCTTTTTTCTTTATCTTCTTTTTATAGAAGAAACACCATAACTTCCATTCATGACTACTTATCAAATCGGCAAGAATCACAGTTTTGATATCAGGAGGAACGTCTTTTAACCAAGCAAGAAAACAAGATTGAAATTTCAAATTTAGTCCTTCTAATTCTGTTAGTTACACAGCTGCTAAATGTGATTATAAACTCAAAAAAACGTAGGTTCATAATCCACGACTGGGAAAAAAAAAAAAAGACAATTTTATAATTTACCCCCTCTAAGTGCCTGTTTGTTTCAACGTTTTCAACCCAAAAAGTCCATTTTAAAGAAAGCTGAACTACAAAGCCCGTTTGGTTAGGTATAAAATGCAACTTTTTGAAAAAAGTTGCGTTTTGAGTTTGTGAAGAGCACGCGCAAAGTGAAAAAGGAGTTCTAAGGCGCATTTTGGAAAAAGTCCATGCGCGTTGTCATATATCCGTTGCACGATCTTAGGCAATTACCAAATTACCCTTCAATAAATCATGCTCATGTCCTCAGTTCTCACGCCCATTCCTCATTCCTCTCATCTCATCTCTCTGCTTTGCCCTTTGCCCTGAAACTCACTCACGCCTTTCATCTCTTCTCTCTGCTTTGCCCTCTCCGTGCTGCTACAAACACAGCACCACCCAACTATCACCGGTCTATCACCACAACCCATTTCAACATTTGATAATCCAAACACAAAATCAACAAAATCAAACCAAAAATAACTCAAAATCAACACAAAACAACTTAAAATCAACTCAAACCCCATTGGAAAACCCATCCCAAACCCAACTCAAAATCAACCCAAAACAAAATCAACTCAAAATCAAACCCAAAATCCATAGATAATCAACCCAAAATTAAACCATTAACTGAAAACCCATAACCCAAACCCAAAATGAAAATCAAATACAAACCCAATGATGGCAAAGACTTAAGGGATCTAAGAATTAAGGAGAGAGATGAGGGATTTCCTTATGTTTCAATCATCTTCATCTTCTTCATCATCATCATCATCTTCTCACTCAGCTTGTAGCTTTCGAACGGTAAAAAAAAAAAATGACACAGAGACTTTGAGGGATAAGAAAGGGGCGGAGAACATTCTGGAGTATGAAGTGGTAGGGAAAAAGACGAAAGAATGTAATAAAGAAAAAAAATTAAGGGTATGTGTGTGGAGGAGAAAAAAAGGGGAAAAAAAAAAGAAGGAAAAAAAAGAAGGAAATATGGATAAAAAAATAAAATAAAATAAGGGAAACATAAAATAAAGAATAAGAAATTAAAATTGAGAAATACTGTCACAATATTTTCACAATACTTTCACAATAAATCTTAAGTGGTAAGTTATTATTAGTTAATATTGGTGAGAAAAAAATAATTTGTTTAGAAAGAGAAAAAAATAATTGTAATAGTACATTCAAATTAAAATCAGTATAAATTTTCACAATACTTTCACAATAAATTTTAAGTGATAGGTTATTATTAGCTAATATTGGTGAGAAAAAAAAATTTCACAATATTGATTTAAGTATGAAATAAACTCTCTTATATATACATGGTCTTTTTTGGTAATTTACCCCTCAAACTGCCACTTTTATAAGTGCTAGCCAAATACTCAGATTTTTTCAAAAAACACTTTTTAACAGTTTTTACCAAACACTCAATTTTTTGAAAAAACATTTTTTCATTATGCACTTTTTGAAAACTCCACTTTTTCAAAAAACACGTTTTCAAAAAGCTAAACCAAACTTTGTTTAAAACTCAATCAAGTTTTGTATTATTATTATTTTTATTTTAGTCAATTGACTAACTTGTTGTCAATTCAAGCCTTCCATCTACTTCCGTTAAGTGGGTTGTAACTTTCTCCCCTTCCTTAAGCTAATTTTCCTTGGTCTAAACGGCATTTACCCTTAGTGGTAGCTATTACTAGTTGTTGTTGTTGTTGGTTTTTTTTTTTTTTTTTTTTTTTTTTTTTTTTTTTTTTTTTTTTTTTTTTAAGACTTTCAACTTATGGCGTCCGCTCCTGATGATAACTTTTTATCATTAAACCAAGATATCAATCGGTTTTTAGTGTAAGCGAGGATTGAACCGCAAATCTCTTATTCAACCATCAGAAACTTTACCAATTGAGCTAACTGGAACCTACTGTTGCTAATTGTTGTTAATAAGCCCAAAAAAAAATAATTTTTGTAGTGGGTTCATATTAAAACCAATAATAATTTGCACCAAAATATTTATTGTGAAAATTTTGTGGACTATAATTAGTATATTTGTAAACGTAGAATTACCGAGATAATATACTCTTCTAAAAAACAAAGACTAGATAATATACAAGGGTCCAGTTAATATATAATCATTTATTTTTAATAAACTTTTTATGAAAAATTAAAAAAGCTGTCAAAAAAGTTAGTCACTTTTTCATTTTTTCATAAAAAGTTTTCTAGAATGGTTTCCTAATATATGTCTTAAGGACATATGTCTTAGGGTACTAATTTTAGCAATTTTGTTCTATAAAATTACTTTTAAGAGTAATGCTATTGCCACAAAATTTTCTATAATATTTTTACAAACTATTAAAATAGAATATTCATATTAGTTCACACTTGGCCCACCACTTACACTACTTTTTGACTTACCAATAACCACTCACTATATTATCCATTTGTAAAAAAGTTTGTAACTCTAGTATTCCTCCTTGTAAAAACCATAAAAAAAGTCAATAGATCTAAAATCTAAAACAAAATATTCAAGCCCAAAAATTAGCACAACAACAAAAATTACTAATAGTGAATCTAAAACAAAATAAGCTCAATTAACCAATTTTACCCAAAACAAAAAACTTGGCCCTTTAAAAATTAAAAAAAAAAAAATTTCCTTTGTCCTTACCCAACATCAAAGTCACACACCAAAAAAAAAAAAATCCCTCAAAAGACTAAATAATAGTAAAGCCAAAGGTCGAAACCGCCGCATATAACTAACAATAAACCCGCCTCCTTAATTCTAAGTCCTAATTCCATCCTTGCATACCTTAGTAAAACACTAAAACCCAATATACAAATATTGAATCTCAGTTAAAAAGAGCCCACCAGACGGACGCTTGGATTTTTATTATAACTGGAAAGCACAGGTCATGGTTGGCCCAAAACGAAGGCGATGAAAATAATTGAGTGAAAATTGGGCCCAGGGACAGTTTGGGTTTTAAAATCTATTCCAATACCCAATAATTATGGTCTATGGTACATCCTCTGTATCTTTTTACCAAAATTGAATGCTCACTTGTGACTTGTGAGAAGATGTATAAATAATATGTACGATATATTTATCTTTCCTCCCACTTTATATCGTGTGACTTTGCAAACGTGCAGGCTTCACACTTCATACACTAGGAGAGTATACCTATCTTTGATTTATGAGATACTATTACCAATTTTGGGTCTTTTTCTTTTAATAATTTATCTTATTATGTATCACATATATTTATCTTTCCTCTCACTTTATATCGTGTGGACCTCACAGACATGTAGGGTTCATACTTCACACACTATGAAAGCATGCATATCTTTGATTCATGAGATACTATTACCAATTTTAGGTCTCTTTTTTCTCAATAATTTATCTTATTTTGTATTACATATATTTATCTTTTTTCTTTTCTTTTTTTTTTTACTTCACAATTATAAAGGACTACATGCTATGGAAAACAAATATATATATATATATATATATAAATACTTTCTCTTCCTTTCAAACTCAAACCAAAGTAATTGTTTGGATTATATATACTACTAAATAAGATAGGAATAGTTTATAGACTAGAAGCTAGGTAACTAAAACTTGTACTTAATTTAAACAACTCCAAGAAGTTAAGTCTTGCAGTTGGACTAATACTTTCAGTTGTTTCTAATAAAGATGCCCAACATTTAAATCCTTTTTACCACATTCTTGTAACTATAGAATTATTATTATTATTTTAAAAAAAATGTTTCACAAAAAAATAGTATTCATTGCCAAAACCTCTTATAAGTTGCAATTTGGATATAATTTATTTTGCTGAAATTAAAAACTGAAAACACTATAGTAAAATAATTTTTAAATGTGTGAATAGTACTTAAAATAAAAATAAAAATTTTAAAAAGTTACTGTTCAAGTGTTTGGCACTGTTTATAAGCCTAAAATCACTATTTATGGACAATAAACAGTGCCAAACGTGCGTCCAGGAAAAAAAAAAAAAAATGAAAAAAATGCAAACGTGAATTTGAAAACGCGTATCCAAACTCACTAAATATTTCTAACGATTATTCAAATCTTACCTCTCAAATATCGAATTATCAAATATATATATATATATATATAAATAAAAAGTCTTCACTGAATTATCTCCCATCAGCAAGATGACATAAAGATAAAGATAAAGGAGGGTATGGCCCTGCCTTTTTAACCTTTTGAAAAAATAAAAATAAATGAGGAGAAGTATGTCGATATGGAGCTAAGGACAAATATAGAGGTATTGATCAACGTGTAGATTGCTCTGATGGTACAATTTGAATTGAAGGAGATGGCATGCATTGCTGCCACCTGATGTACAACACAATGTACGACAATTATTGAGTGGACAACACTCTCTACTCTATTCCAATTTTTCGTCATTGCTGAAGGAAAAAACAACGAAGGCCCCTTGGATCATTCCAATACATCAAAGGTTATTCAATGAATCTATAGGACCACAAATTTTTTTTTTTTTTTTTTTTTCTGTCATAATTTGGCCACAATTCAAAAAGATTGTGTGTCTTGGACTTTTTCAAACACCAGTGTACAGCCCAATAAATACATTAAAGCCTGCAGTTTTTCTGACTTTAACTTCTTCTTTCTTTTCTTTTTTGGGTTTTGGTCAGAGGCACTTGACACATGCTTTGATTCTGAATTATGGCTTAAGCAAAAAACATAAGTTAATGCATTTTTCACCTGGATTGCTTTGGGCATTGTGAAAATTGAACCTTTCTTTTCATATGACCCCAGTTTAAGGTATGGTATGTCGGGAAAACAAAATTCAGGTTTTTTTGCTCTTTTTTTTTTTTTTAATTAGATAGTTCAAAGTAAGAGAATTTGAACCTATTTCTTCATCGATTATACTAAAAGATACAAGTTGAGGTATAATACTCTCGAGCAAATTTTTTTTTTTTTAATAATTCACTTCTGAAATTTGAAGATACAAATCCATGATATCTAATATTCTAATCCACTAGGAGTATAAATTATATTACCATTAAAAAAAAATCCATATGAAACCAAAACACTGCACAATCTATCTTATACTTCTTTTTTTAAGAATGTATAATTACTCAATATTGTGATACGATACTTCTTACTCACACATGATAATGAATCCCATTAATTAAATGAAATACGTTAACATTCATTAAAAAAAAAAAGAAATATGTTAATGAGTGCATAAATGCATTGATTAAGAAGGAATTGAGCAAGTCACAATGCAGTGAAAATTAGAAAAAGTTGATAAACAAATAACTCTTTAAATGAATGCTTAAGCAACTACCCAAAAACAATTTATCAATTGCCAAAAAAAAAAAAAAAAACTCAAGCTCAACTAATAGGCTTTGCTTATTAATTAAATACTAATTTAATTTATAATGAGATCCACCAATCATGTTAGGAAAGAGAATCAACTCAATGCAGGAATATTCAATAAGAGAAATGTTATGTTCACAATACTACTACAACAATTTTTAAGTGGTAATTTGTTATTGGCTATTACTAGTAGGTATAAAAGTAATTTTAATTGTGAATTCAAATTAAAACCAATAACAACTTATCACCTATAATTTGGTAAAAAGTATTGTAAAAATATTATGGATGTAGCACTTCTTATTCTTATTCTTATTCAATAATTTTCATGTTTAAAAGAAGCCAAATTCAAAATTCCTTTAATGAGTACCCAAGTGAACAGAAACTGTAGGTGTTTGTGTTCAATTAAGTAAATTTTACTGAATAAAGGTACTACTACATTTTTTTTAGTTAAGATGTTAAGAAGCTACACAATGGAGTAACATTTTTGCTTACGTAATGATAAAAACATACTCATACCTAAAAATTAAATGAGGCTTTGAACCAAACGTAATCTCCCTCTATAAAACAAAAGATTTGACATTTCACGTACCAAAAGTCTATAAGAACATACCAAAATTCAACAACACACCACACTTTTCAAACCCTGGTCACGTTAAAACTCTGTCGTTAAGCCTCCTCTCTCCCACCGATCATTTTGTTCGGATTTTCCTATCATTTCATTTCTTTTCTTTTTTTATTTTTTTATTTTGATAATACGAAAAGCTGAACACTTTTAAAGTTTGAGCCAATACATTACACGTTCAAAACTAATCAATTTGTTACCTGAACCGCTAGACTAGTTACTCCTTTTTTTTGCTTTCGTTAGACTAGTTACTCATTTTGTTGGTTTGAAAAGTTTTAATTTAGCATGCTAATGCTAGCCCACCAATGTGTTAATAGTATTTTACCCAAAAATGTATGTTCTGGACCGTAACATCATATCCTACCAACACCTTCAGAAAAAGGATAAGAAGACACAGCAGAAGACAACTACCACCATGTCCAGTCAATATCTCTCTTCTCCCACCAGCTCCACTTTTGATAACCCCAAAAACACTCCTAAATTAAAGAGACCAAAACAAAGAGAATTGTACAAAAAGATTGTGACCATTAAGCAATCCCTTTCACGACCAAGACAAAATACAAACTAGGTACCTACAACCAATTTCTTTTATCAATACTCACTGCACCAAAACAAAAAAATACCTCTTATCCCTCTTTGCCACAAACCAAGACAAGGCAAATCAGGGTTTTACACCACCTTTTTTTTACAGCTTACATAAACTGTGATTAGCGTAACAACCTTCAACTAGATCTATTACTGTCACTACTTTTATTATTATGCATCGATCAGGTCATATCAACAATTATGAAAAAGAAAGAGTTATAAAAAGTGTTACGAAGTAAACTTAGTTAAAAATTCTCAAATTAGAATCACTCTTTATACAGAAGCAGAGATGGGGACAAAATGGAACACGCACTTATATAAGCAAAGTTAATCAACTTTTCGTCTACACTAAGCAATATATAATACCACCATTTTTTATACATTACGCTAGTAACTATTCAAGTAAAGACTTTGACAAAGTTTCACAACTGTAACACACGATTAATCAAAGCCCCCTCATCAAAAGAACATAGTAATAAGATCAAAAACACCCTTTGATTTTTAATTAGCATAATTGAAGGTAGCGGGTACTAATGCGGTGGATTTGCGCACGATGTAACGATAAGCGGCAACCTTTTTCCTCCTGGAGGTTGTGTTATCCACAGAGAGCACCATTTTGCCAGGTTCATGTGGTGTGAATGAGTTGTGAATTGCTTCTTCAGAGGCAGCAACCTTTCTAGGCTTCTCCACAGCGATGGTGTAGCTACCTTCTGCACTGGGCACAAACTCAGCACTGTATTCTAAGTCCCAGCCTCCAACCACTATGTCCCAAGTAATAGTTGCACCAGCCTAATAAGATACAATTACTGGCCATTATTAAATTTGTCATGTAAAATAGAGCTTTGACCAGAATCCAAACAATGATCTTGTTAGTAAGTATCCTCAACATGCAAGCATATATAAAATACACACTACTTGAAAATAGAAATGGACTAATCACAATAGTATTTAATTTGTTTCAGCAGATATTTGCAGGCAGTTAGGGTCCGTTTAGTACATATGTTTAAAAACTGAAAATTGTTGTTTGAAAACATTTTCTGGAAATACGTGTGAGCGAAAAAGAGTGTGAAAATACGTGTAATGTTGTTTAAAAACTGAAAATGGTTGTTTGAAAACACAAACCAAACACCCCCTTAGAATTTATTTTTTTGAAGAATGTATAAAGATGATATATAAGGGAATAGTACAACTTTTCCCTTACAATATGCCGACATGATTATCCATCTTCTCACATTCCTATAGATCCTACCATGAATTTAGTTGGTAGGATTCATCATAAATGAGAGACAAGGGATCATCGAATCATTATATTCTGAAAGTAATTAATAATTATTTTATCACAAGTTTTTTTATTTGGGAAAAAAACTATCACCAGTTAGTAGAGAAACTTCATCATAAAACTCTTAAATCTTATCCATCCATTTCGAAATAATTACATTAAATTGTATCACATCATAACTAATAATGATAGTCAAAACTCAAAAGTCATTTGGAATTCTACTATGCAGTTACCTAAAATCTTTAAAGAATCCTAGTCCCATGTTAATAAAAGCCTTCAAAGCAATTTAAAGATTGAATTGAATAATTCCGTTAGGGGGTGCAGCTTCTGTCCAGTGCCTCTGGAGGCACTGGACCCGCTACAATCATGATACGTTCATCTTCAGATACGTGTCATGATTGCAGCAGGTCCAGCGTCAAAATGATGGAAGCCACACCCTTCAGTTAGAAATGACTAACACCTAATTTAGGCTTTAAATGTTATTAATAGATTTAAATTAGCAATACTACATATCAAAGAGAGCCGAAATCTTCCCCTCTCCTTTGAGGGGTTTCTCAAAAAAAAAAAAAAAAAAAAGAGAGCCGAAATAAAACTTTATGAAGTAAAGATAATAAATGAACCTCAATCCCCTCTATCTGTATATTAACTTTCTCTCCGCCTTTGACAGTGAACTCGGAGGCCGGTTTTGGAGGACCATTCTGCAAATCACTGAGTCGACTCAGTCCACCATACTGAATAGGAACGTCCTCAGGCCTAATAAACCTGTCCAGAAAAGCAAAACCCATTTCAAAAAACAAGCTCAAATTGTGAACAATGTGAAGGTAAATTGGAATTACCCAAAAAAATAACAAGGACTGGTAGGTAAAAGGATCGTACAGAAACAACAAACGAGAGAAGAATTTGTCTTTAACAATAGAACAAAACCGAAGTAAAAAAATGGAGAAGTAGACAGAAAAAATCAAAAGCTAATTGGGAGGGAATCTTTGATCCCTTTGCAGAAAATAGTGAAATGAAAAGAAAAAGTAACAAAGAAAATCCTAAGAAGATTCCCAATCAAATTTACGCAGAACAAACCAGAAATAGACAGAGCAGAGAGAGTATTCAATAGAATAAATTATTGATGGTAAAAGAAGAAAACAAGAGAAACTAGGGAGACTTTACTTATAGAGTGTCTCAGCAACATTTCCTTCCTTCGAGATCACGAACTTGCTCTTAGTTCGCTGAGTTAGAAACGGACTGAACATCGAATACAACACGCTGAAGTACCATGGAACATTGATAAAAATCTGAACCCAAAAGATAGACACAAGTATCAGTATGGAAGACACAAAAAAGCCAAACAAGAAGTTACAACACCAAATTCAACAGTCATTAAGCCTTAATCCCAAAATTTTATGATTACTATGAAATATGAATCCCTGCTAGACTAACATGAAACATTGAAAAAATAAATCTGGACCCCCTAAACAAACAGAAAAGCCAAACTAGAAATGCATACACCATATACAATATCAACATCCAAGCCTAGTTCCAAAAATTTTGAGAGATCTAATCAGGGTCAGCCATAAACATTCTTTTCCGTCATTCAATTCTATCCTAAGTCATACTCTTCCAATATCAATATACAACAAACACTCAAGACTAGGCTCCAAAATTTTGGGATCTACCATGTATTACTAATTAGTGTTTGGCCACATGCATTCTGTTCTACAGTCCATCTTAAGCCACACTCTGTTCCTCATTTAATTAACATGTACCTTTTTTTACTACTACTATGAACCTTAAACACCAAATGCTTTGAACATTTAAGTCTATAAAATCAAATGGGAAAATTTATTACCTTACGAGCCACCATTTCAGGATAGTTATCTTGGAACAAAGAGAGAATGTGATTAGAAGCGACTCTGAGCTCTCTTTTGGGCATGTCTTTGAGGTCAGTGACCTGAATAATAGTGTTAACCCCACCAGGCTTAAAATGCAGAAGATTAATCCCTCTCTCAAGCACTTGAACCCTCCACCTCAAAAATTTCTGAAGCTTCTCATCATCACCAAAGATCCTCTCATACATTTCCTTGTCTCTAAAAACCCCATAAGCATTATAACACACAGGGTGTCCCTCTCTATCATAACCATGCATATAAGCCACCACACCCTCAAGTTCCTTAAACCCAAGTTCCTCTTCAACCACATTATCTGCTCCAAACTCTTTCCTCCAAGCTAAGCACTTGAGCAACATGTTGAGTGAGTCAGAGACCCTGAAATCTCTAGCTCTTAGAAACTTTAACAGTATAACATCGGCTTTGTCATCACCACCCAATAGAGGAACACCCCACATGGATGAATCGGAGGCTTCAGAAGCTACAAGCTTGTCTTTGAGTTCTTGGAGAGCTTTTTTCTCTGAGGACTTGAGGTTGGAGATGAAGTATGTGTCTTCTTTGAAGGAATGAGAACGAAGTGTTGCGGCTTCCATTAGAGTTGTGACAAAGCTTTTTTTGTAGGGCTTTGGTGAAGCCTCTGGGTGGTCTTGAAGTGGTGTGGTTTGGATGGAGATTGGAGATGAGGAAGCTTCCATTAATGGTGGTTTTGAGTAAGACCCAAATGGAATTTTTTGAGTTTACAGAAAATGGAGGAGATGTAGCAAAAAAAATTGGCAATACAAGTATATAATTGTTGTGTGCACAATGCAAAAGAAGGGTATTTTTTTTATATATATATAAAGACTGTTCAGAAGAAGCTCTGGTTTCGATCCTCTGTGAAAAGCACAGAGCTTCTTTGATTTTTTCTTTGCAATAGAAAGGGACAGGCACAGAGGAAAAAGATAGAGACAAACAATGGGGTAAAGATAAACACGGATAAAGAGTTTTGAGCCGCGATTCTAGTTTGAACATTCAAAAGCCGCTTAAAACTTAAGTATAAAAAACAGAGACAGAGAGAGAGAGATAAATATTAATGATTAATCATAGGATTTTGAATGTGGGAGTGTGAGCATACGCGTGACCGTGTTGCGAGTATGAATATTTTATAAAAGAAAACTTAGAAAAGTGAGCTTAGCTTAGCTGAGCCTGATCTGAGTGAGTGTGAGACAGTGAGAGTATTTTTTGAGTAGGTCTACAAAAATTTTCAGCCACAATTTTGTTATATGTGGACACGTGAGCGGCGAAAATAAAATAATAGGTCGATGAGCGTTCATAATTTAACCACTAACCAGTCGTAACGTAGCAAAATTGTGAAAAAATTTGTTTCAAACTTACTCTTTTTTTTTTTTTTTTTACAAGTTTCTTGTGATTTGTACGGATGAGAAAGTGTGTGACACAGTGACAATACTGCAAGCGGTTGAGTGAAGAAGAAGGTTGTAATAATTGAGGGATTCAGGGGACAGTGAGCAGAGCACGGGTTTATTGCGTTTTATAATAGGACCCACAACCAACCTTAACCCCAACCCTTTTCACACCTATAGCGTTTCCTTTCCTTTGCTTTTGTTTTTTCTTAAAAATCCCAAAAGAAAAAAAAAATTTCAATTAATTTTTTACATGTACAAAATTAAACTTTATATCTTTAATTAAGTCAGTTTTAACTTTTAACCCCACATTTTTATGGATTTGGAACATGTTGCACCATGTAATTATCTCACTAATGTAATATGTAAAAGTAAATAAGATAAAGAATTAATATATCTCAATTTCTTTTTTATGGCTTTTGTTAACTAGTTTCGAGGTACATTCTCGTTAATGAAGAATTTAACAAGTTTCATTATATTTGAAAATAGTAAAACTTAATAAATAAATATTTCTTTAATTGAAAGTGACCCGATTGTCTAAAAAAAAAATCAGTATTGCAATATAAAACTTGACCTTAACTAGTGTACTTCAACACTTGTTAATCACACATAGTTTTATTAATATAACAATTAAAAATTGAGTCTTACTTTATTATTATTGCCTAAAAACAAGAAATTTGAAAGCAATAAGCATGCATCAAAAACAACCATCTTCCTCTTCTTTTTTACTTTTTTCCCCTAGGGAAGACAAGGGTGGTAATTTTTTATAAGACTTTGAGTTAGAGAGAAAACAGTAATGGATTCAAATGAGTTTGTGTGTATATATATATATATATATATTGGGTAAAAATACCTCTCTTAAATGTGAGAAAATAAAACAGTAAGTAATTCAGGTTGAAGCGGCCTCTTTGGCAATGCCCTCTCTAATGTGAGGCAATAAAATAGAGCTATATAAGTTTAGTAAAACGGTGTTTTTTTGTGTGTGTATTGATGTTAGATTTCTTTTACAAATAGACGAGAATTTTGATTATCACATGAATGAAAATGTAGAGTTTATATATATATATATATATATATATATAATTTGTTAAATATAACAATGGTAGAGAATGATTTGAACTCTAGATATTTTCAAAAATGTGTAAATTAAATTATAAGACTTTTTGATAAATGTTAATTTTAAATTGATACAATTAAATATATAAGGTTTAAATTTATAACAAATATAAAAATTTTGGATTTTTTCCTTTCGTTTTTTGTTTTTTTTTTTTTCCTTATGCCTAATACACCCAAAAAAAAAAAAAAAAGGTACTACCCGATAAGATAGTTTCGTAAAACATTTATTTCACAATATATATGTACAAATCCCACATATATGAGTTTCAAATATCGTAAAACGATGATCTCACAAGATTGTTTCAAAAGATAAGTAAATCATTTTTCGTGTTACATGCTTTGCAAACTCGAATTTTGATCCCACAATCCACGTGGTTATCTATTCTAACAATTTTCATTCAAACAGTCCAAAGGAAAAGGAAAAGGAAATGAGAACAGAAAACAGCAAGAAAGAAAAACAAGAATTGCACAATTTCACTGTAATTACGTAAACAGATCGTCTGGGTTACACTTCGGAACAACGTGAAGTTGAAGTCAATAATTATAACAAAACAAAACATTGTTTACTGTCTAATAAAGTGGTTTCTGGTCAGGTCGTGGTCCTGGTGATTAAAGTCTTGGACCCAATACAGAAATGAAATACCTTTCTACTTTATAATCTGAAAGGATTACAGCATGCAAAAGAGTAATTTTAGTGAATGATAACCATGTTTCTACTCTAATGTTTCTTTCTTGCACTTTACTTTGATAGTACTACAACCTCATCTCATCTGAAGTTCTGAACCACTTTACTCAGATAAAATTGGAAAATCATGCGGTGGATGTAAGATATAATTATAAAAGTAATAATATCTCTACAACATTTTCACAATATTAATACAATAAATTATAAGTGGCAGATTGTTACAGATTATTATTGGTAGATAAAAAAGTAATTCAAGTGATAAATTTTAATTTGAACTAATAACAACTTATCATTTATAATTTATTATAAAAATATTGTGAAAATATTGTGGACGTAACATTTTTCTAATTATAAGCTGAATCTCTTTTTTTTTTCTTTTTTCTTTTTTAGTTTCTAAATTAGCACTGCCTAAATAAAAGTGGAGCAGGAAACCACAATAGCAACTAGGAAAATATCACATTAATGCGAGCCTAAATAAGAAATAGGGTATGACCAACAGGTGTTCTTAAGTCATTTGTTAATAAATTATTTTAGAAAAATTTTAACATAATTATTATGATAAATATAAAAAATTAATTATTTTTTCTAAAAATACTTACTAAATCAATGTCCAATGCATTCATTAACATTTTTTTTTTTTTTTTGGTAATCAGGAATTGCATTAAAACTATAAATTAACAGAAGTTACAGGACAACGCCTGTTTAAATGCAAATCAGAATTATCAAAATCTAACAAAGGTTTCACGTCCTCAGGGGGACTGCTATAAAGACTAAAGGAAGAAGATTGCTGAGATCCCATCCTTGCTAACATGTCCGCACTCCTATTAGCTTCTCCATATCAGTGATCAACATTCATTAACTTTTCACTCGTAGATATTTTTTCCCCCACCAATAAATTTTAAACATCAATTTCCACACTCATTTATTATGTATGGTTGTACATATGCAATGCACTCTTGTCTTGAGTTGAGATGTACAATTTACCATGATTGTCCTGTTTTCAATCTTGAGGTTGATCACGATTGATTTTGGCTGTGTATTGTCATTCGTACCACGCAGTTTTACCATTGCATTTTTCTATTTTAATCGATACTTTATTATTAGTACCCTTTTTTTTTTGTCCTATGAACAAAAATACACTATTATTTATTTTTGATAAAGATGCTTTCATCTTCTTGTACCAAACAAAACTCATCGGCCTATTTTAGCCAAAGTGCATGAACCAAGCTGCAGAGTTGAGGTTGTCTGCGCCATTCACCAATTTTTTACAAATGGCCTTTGCTCTTTACAAATAGTTTAGTTTTAATCAGAATGTGAAAATGTGTACTTGGTTTTTCGTACATGAAGGGGACCTTTCGGCCCCACTTTTGAGGGAAAGCCGGAGTATTTGCATTGGATTCTAAAAACAATGAAGAAAAATCCAACATTTTAGTTTCGTGTGGGCATGGGTTTTTGAGAATTTTTAGGGATCTGATTAAAGGCAATTAGGCATGTTTGACATGCTTAATTAACATAGGACCCATAGAATCATTTTACCCACTTAAAATTCGAAATGAGATTGAATAATTAACCTTTCCCAACAGAATGAAAGTACAAATGAGGATGAAATTTTAAAATAACACAGTGAAGGAAGTTGATCATTTATGAGGAACATTTTTCACTCATAATGTTTTTGAGTACTAAATCCTTCATGTTCTCGTTTTATGAGGTAGTTTATATTTGGGTAATGAGTACGACATTTTAGCCACAATAAGAAAAAAAATCTAATTTTTTCAAAGAAGAGAATAAAAAGAGTACTAAAATCTCTTATCATCTAGTTAAAATTAATAGAAAACTCTCCCTAGTTAATATCTGGGTTTTGTTAAAAAAAAAACATATACGTATAATTGCATAAAAGAGAAGACGTGAATTTATATATGCACAAAATTCATTTACAAAAAATAATCATCTTATATATGCACAATGTAAACCTATAATTATCATATTCAATATATATACACATTATTAATCTAAGGAAAATTCTGGTAACGCAACTTTGTGCACAATTTTGTGCACAACTCACTCACGTGGCGAGTTGTGGTTGGTGGAAGAATGACCCACCATCACCCCTTCACCAACCACAACTCGCCACATAAGTGAGTTGTACACAAAATTATGCACAGATTTGTAGCACTAAAACTACTCTTAATCTAAAAATGTATACACCTCACAATTATATGAGAAAAACACACTATCCATTACTGTTTTGGTCATATACGGCCTTTGCTCTTTTGAAGGTGGTAGTCTAGTATCTAGAAAGAAAGGACAATAATATATAAAGTACATGTTTAGATCTCATATATACACACTACTTTTTTCATATGTACACACTACTTGGGAACTCGTAAAAGGTTTAGTGGTTAAACCTTTAAGGCTTTAACAGAAAATTACCAAAGTAATTCTTTCTTTAAACTTTTCTTGGTTTCATACAAATCACTTTTGACTTGAGCACAAACCTCACTTGATTAATTAACCTTTATAATCATCACTCTTCAAAAAAAGTATAAGAATGTCCTAATTATACTCTCTCTTTTTTATTTTTTATTTTGCTGGCCAGGCTACAGCCAGAAAATAACGAACATCCCAAATTAAAAATAACAATTATTAGTAACATGTTGTATGTGTATGTTTTATATAAAGATATATGTTTTCCTTTAAAGTTGTTTTCTGATAGATAACATGGAAACATCTTTTCTTATTTTTTATCTGCTTTGGCATGAGGTGTTGGACTCCTTTTGGTACAAGGAATGGAACATTATTTTTATGTGTCTTGTTTTAGAGGAAAACGTCGTTCTCAAAAAATCTGCAACCGGCACATGCATTTCCTGCATATTGCTGCTGAATTTTTCTCAATCATTTCAAAAACATAGTTGGACTAAGTGCAAGAATATTATGTAGCTTTCTTATCCATCAATCTAGTAAAGGTTATGAATATAAAGACATTATAGTCACTCCTATACTGATAAAGTTTGTGTTTTGCTTAGCTTATTTAATTTATTTATTTTTTAAATGTAAAGCTTATTTTAGTTTATTATGGGTTCAAGTTAACTTAATTGATAAAGTCTTTTACTGTTGAATAATAGATCTGGAATTCAATCATAATCTACACCAAAAAGCAATTATTGTCTTGATCTGATGATAAAAAGCAACCATCAAGAGCGAGCTGAAACTATTTCTTAAAAAAAAAAAAAAAAAACTTTTATATAGTTTTTAAAGATCCATTTCTTCTAAATATAATTGGTTCTTTTTTTTTTTTTTTGTTCATTTTAAGCAAAGAAATTGCGTAGGAAAGAAAGGAAAAGGGTGCTGAGCAGAAAGGAGAAAAACAAAAGAGAAATATTGCAGAAAGGAAAAAAACAAAAGAGAAATATTCGTCACTCTTGATTCTTATAGCCTACCTTTCCTTGATGATAAATTGATAATCTGTAGCACATACAAGTAGCTGTAATTTTTTTAATATTTTCCTTTGTCTAGATTTTGTTGTATCCAGTGCAACTCAATCTCTCTCATCAATTAGTGGATGTGTAGCAACTAAAAACAAAACCAACAACGCTTGCTTAAAGGAAAAGGCAAAGGACAACAATAAAATACAAGTACTGTTTGCCAAATACTCTGCCACCTGAAGATAATATATAGGATTTTACTAATGTCTGCCTTTAGGGTACACATTAATTTCTATTTTTGAAAAAAAAAATCGAGAATTGAAAAAGTAATGACAGTTTTTTTAATTTTCGAGAAAATATTTTTAAAAATAGAAAGATTAATGTGTACCCTAAGGGCACATATTAACCGAACCCTAATATATATTCTTAATCACAGGAAAATCAAACCATGGCCTGTATATAGAGTCTTCCAAGAATATGATCTTTTAACTCTTTATGTCCCACCATAACGACTAAACCCAAAAACATATAAAGAGTACAGCTCATATAAGTTCACAAATGTCAAAATCTAGATAGGGGAAAAAATGAATTAGAGTAATGATTTCGGCACCTAGAAAATACAAAGATTCATCATCTTCCAATTAGATTCGTTTATATGCTTATATTAGTTGTAAAGCATGTTAGATTTATGTGGTAGGAACTAGGAAACAGAATTAATTAACTCCAGATCCACAAGATGCAAACAATAGAAAAGAAAAACAGTAAAATAAGTAACATATCACAGGGTATACCTGATTTTGAGAGTTAATTTAACTTTTGATCTCGGTTCTTCAATCAAAAAAGTTTTGAACTTTTTAATTTTTACTATTTTGTTTGAACATTACTTATTAAAGGGTTAGATTTGAAAGTTAGTTTTTTTTAACTCTTACAGAGTTAACTAACAAACTCTTTCGGCAGCCTTAAATGATTGTTGAGGCTTGTTGAGCAGGTTCAACCAGACAGTCCACACCTGGGTGAAACATGTATTCCGTGAGGCATAACCAACACAATAAATCAAGGTTCACACATCATGATGAACTATCTATCCAAACTTGGTGTCACATAAATGAGTGTAACTTTATAACTAAACCTCTCTCTCTCTCTCTCTCTCTCTCTCTCTCTCTGTAGCATTTTAACTTTTGATGTAACAAAATCTTTGCCATTAATATTGTAATTCAACTGATTAACACCTCTTAATAATTCTAACGAAAATATGCATGATTCAAATTTTCCCTAACTATTGGTATATATATATATATATACAAAATCTAAACATCTAATGATTGCAATTATAGTTGGTCAATGGTCAACGTTTATTCCACCCACATAAATTGTTTGTCCAAAAATTGTCAGTGTCTTTTGTGATGGAAATTCTTAGTTGACCCATTTCCAAATCACCATCCAAGTTCTTAATCCATCCCTTGGTCACACGCCTCTTTTAGGCTGAAAAAACCTGTTATAAAATGGTAACTTTTCATATGATTAATCATTACAAAAACTATGCCAATCTTACCATGCTACAATTGTCCCTCCACAAGATATTCATCGCCATCAAATAATTGATCTGATCTCAAGAAACATCCTGAAATTTTTAAAACGAAAATTTTGTTAGTTGGTGAATTAAGGAGGCATTGTTAATGGAATTCGATCCCATCTTCTCACCTATGGAGAGAGTTGGAACTTGGAAGTGCTACTAAAACAAGAGGTACTTGCAATAAGCCACATTATATTTTCTCCTAAATTATTCATCACTTTTATTGGCAAGATTATTCCTTCTACATATATATATATAAATTTGTTTCTCAAAAAAAAAATATATATATATATATTATATTTAAAATTATTTATTGGAAAATTACTGCAACTACCTTTGAAGTCAGGCTCTCAACAATGCCATGAGCAAATTAGGAAAACTATAGTTTACATATTTTTTTGATAAAGTTTTGTTACAAAATTGGTTGTACTCTAAGACTACAAAATTATTCAATAAAATAAAAATTACTACATATTTTGAAAATATAACCGTTAAATTACTTGTTCTTTATGCTTTTAATACACATGTCAAATTTTGTGTCAATCAGATATTATTTACTATATGATCTGTAAGCTTATATTTTATGCATAATTTTAAACTACACAAACTTATCATTTAAACCATTTATTAATGACATAACTATTGATCTTTAATTTTTTGGAAATTTTGTAAGCATAAAATATATAAGAAGAATGTGTAATCCAATGATGAATTTGTCAAAATTTACTTCCAATAAAAAGATATTAAATAAGGTTATAGTCTAAATTTACAACCAATTTTATAACAGTTATAGTTTAGCTAAAATTTGTTCATATTTAAACCATCACACTAAATATTTACATTTTAATGTAAAAGAGTATGAATACTGTTAATGTAAATTAACCCCACGTAGTACTTAGGTGGCCCAACCGTACCAAATTTGCATGGCATGCATTGATCGAATAGGTGGGGTAGAGACCAACGAAGTACTCCCTAGCTATTTCTCAAAAAAAAAAAAAAAAAAAAAGATTACTCCCTAGCTGAAAACCCGAAGTCTATGCTGATCATAGACAATTCTAATTTTCTATGGACCAAAACTTAAAATTACCTAATAATTAAATACAAAAATAGAAAATATTATAACTTTTGTCATAAATAATTCATGTGACGGGTTGCTAAGAATACAACTTTTCCCATAATTTTTATACTTTCATTCATAACTTGTTACGGAACAAACTGTGACAAAGTTGTGTTAAATTATAACGTTACTCTAATAAATAAGACACTTGTTCTTGTTTATCTAGAGTCCGAACACCTTGGAGAAAAGAACAGTAAAATTTGTAAAGTAAAAGTGGTAAAGCTCTTTGCTCTATATATTGAACCAATCGGTATACAACACCTACAATTGGTATCAGACCAAAGAGTTGCAGAATAGCAATGCCATTGAAAAGGTACCCTGGATGTAGTTACTCTCTATGGTCCAACATTGTCAAACATTGTCAGCCATAGTAGGGTTGGTAAGGTTGTGACATGTGAGTGAATAGAGTAATTTGACTTTAAGGTCTAGAATTTTGAATATGGTCGTGTTTTTTGTTTGCACTTTGCACTGAGTTTCAGACAATCTCATGTTGCTGGAGAAATGGCAGAAAAAAAATCAAATCAATTGCGTACTGGTACTGCATAGTGAATAGTGAATAGTGAATACTGATAATGGAAAACGTGTTAGTATGGTTCACTTCTGCAATGCATGTGTGAAATCATCGCTGAAAAATATGGTTTATCACTGTCGGACTTCTTGTGTTGAATGTATATAATAGGGTAAAATATAATCAAATGATGTTTGAGCTATGTAGTCACGTTTAAAATATTTTAAAATTTATTAATTTAATTCTTAATTATCGTGAGACGTTGAGAAAGAAGAAAAATGTCTAACGATTTAAGGACCAAATCGATGAATTTAGAAATCTAATTGATTAATTTTAAAATGTTTTTTACCTTACTGGAAGGTTTTGATTGTATTTTGCTTTAACGAGGTGTTGACTGTATTTTCGCTTATATAATAACATACTTTTTTTTGGGGTAAAATATATAATAACGTACTAATACTATTATCCTATTTGATAATGTACGTTATAAAAGAAATTACTGATTAAAAAAAATGAAAAATTAAATGCATCGGGCTTTTTAATGATAAACTATTATGGAATTCAATTAATAAAAAATTGGCATAAATTGCTAAGAAACATTAAAAATACTATAGATAAGTAAAATTTAAAAAATTTACCTTACACACTTTAAAATTGGTGAAAAATGTAATTTTCTAACAAGCAGTACCCAAATTATAAAAAATAGTTCTCAGAGTATGTTTGGATGCCGCTTATTGCTAAAAATTAAAAATTGAAAATTGAAACTACTATAGCAAAATAATTTTTAAATGTGTGAATAGTACCGTGAAGCCCAATTTTGAAGAAAAATTTGCTGAATTAGACAACTTGTAGGTCTCGTAAACAGTACACAGAACCTATTGTATTAGACGCAAATGCACTGAAATTCATTTTCAACGCAATCCAAACATAGGCTAAGTGTGAGTTTGGATAGCAAAAATTGAAAATTGAAAATTGAAACTACTATAGCAAAATAATTTTTAAATGTGTGAATAGTACATTGAGACCCAATTTTGAAGAAAAATTTGCTGAATTGGACAACTTGTGGGTCTCATAAACAGTGCACGGGACCCATTGTATTGGAAGCAAATGCACTAAAATTCATTTTCAGCACAATCCAAACGAAGGCTGAGTGTGAGTTTGGATAGCAAATGCGATTGGTGTTTGCATCCAAATTTAGGTTTCGTGCACTGTTTACAAGACTCGTAAGTTTTTTAATAAAGCAAATGTAACATTTAAACTGAATTCTACGAGCACTATTTATAATTTAAAAATTATTTTACTAGAGTATTTTTAATAAAAAAATTTTAATTTTTAATAATAGGCATATCAAAACATAGCCGAGATAACAACGGACTGATTTGATTTCTTTTTCTTTTTCTTTTTCTTTTTTTATAGAAATTAACTGATTTGATTGAACCATCGATTGGTGCGGGGAACCTGGCCACTACATAACACATTCACACGTTCCAAGTTCCTAGATCCTGAACGAACTTGCATGGCACCTTCTTTTTTTCTTTTTTCTTTTTTTTTTGGTTTTGTTATCTTATTTTATTTTTTTGAGAAAGATTTTTGGTTTTGTTATGTGGAAGTAGGATGAATCAAGAAATTGCAAAGCTCGGAGTTTGTGAAAATAATAAAATAATAATAATCACAGGTGTTATAATGGACACTTGTAAACCTTGTCAACAAGTATTCACTGTATTCTTATCGAACAGTTTTTTTTTTGGTATTCTTATTGAACAGTTGTTATAATGGACACTTGTAAACCCTGCCATCTCTTGATTCTCTTCCTCTTTAATGTATTGTAACACATGGTCACTACTTGCTCTTCAATTACTATTGCAACTTATAACCCAACCTTTATTGGACATAGGGTTTAAGTAAGAAAAGGGAACTGCGAGTCAACCTCCCTAGCTAGCTCATAATTTACATGTTGGTAATTGTTGAACATTTGAGCAATGGTTTA
Source organism: Quercus ilex subsp. ballota (assembly GCA_032727855.1). Classification (NCBI taxonomy): domain Eukaryota; kingdom Viridiplantae; phylum Streptophyta; class Magnoliopsida; order Fagales; family Fagaceae; genus Quercus; species Quercus ilex. Next base: position 36,526,483 of record CM064914.1, read on the forward strand.
ACACTTATGAGATTTTTATTTTTATTTTTTCCTTTTATTAATGAAAGGTTAGGGGAAAAAAAGTTCTAACTATGGCTTTTTCAACTGTCTAATTTGGGTAAGTTGAATTATTTGTTCCTCAACTATGGGGTTTACACAAGTTTGGTTGCTAAATTTTTAAAAAGTTTTAACTCAATCCTTTAAATTTCAAAAAATATAAAACGCTGCCCCATGTTTTAGGTCATTTTCTTGATTTTCAAAAAATTTATTTTGCTTGCATTTTTTCCCCTTAAAATATGGGGTTGTTTTGATTTTGATCCTTAAATTATAGAGTTGATTTGATTATGATTCCATATATATGGAATCGATTCAATTTTGGTCTCTTAAATATGTGACGTCTAACATTCCATTAGTAGACGTGAATGGGAAAAAGATAGAAGAACTAAATTCTACATTTTAAAATTTTGAGTAACCAAAATCATTTATTTATTTATTTTTAACTTGAAAGATCAAAATTAAATAGACTTCTTAATTAAGTGACAAGAAATGTAATTAAGGCCAAATGAAATGATGTTTTATAATCTATTTATCTTTTTTAGTTTCCATAATTTTATCCATGGATTTTGTGTAGTAGAAGAAAAGGGAAGGAAGATAATAGAATAAATATGTTTATTTTGTTATATTAATTATTTTAAGCATAGTGAAATTTTAATGTCATTTTTATAAGATTTATATGAGAAACAATTGATATTTATTTTATTAATGTAAGAAACAATAGATTTAAAATATGATATTTTTTGTTCAAATTTAGTTATTTTTGCAACAATTGAAATAAAGTCCAACTAAAAGGAAAAGAAAATATATATTTTAGTAACACACAACCAAGAATGTAAAAAAATAATTGAAGGATATTGGGGTGGACGATTTGAATCTAAATGTTGGAGACACCATGAGGTGCCAATCAGTTAAATTACAATATTCTTGACAAAGATGATTGAAATACTGGAAGAAACTAATAACAAGTTGCACTGCATGGGAATTCAGTGAGTTTAGAGAAAACCCCAGTATTTTGATAGCTGATTAATCACACATATTTAATTCACCTCTTATCTATGCTCTTATGTTTGAACAATGTACCTAAACCTGATTATTTCCAACATGAGAGAAAAAACCATACATACAGAATACAATACAAGATGTTATATTCAAGTTTAAACTTACTAAAGACATCCAAAGTGCACCAAGCATTCCCTGACCTAAGGGTTGCTTGGAGGTGCCACTGGATGTTTCAGATGGCTGTCATCACATCTTACAACCTGACAATATGAAGGATTTTTAAGGTTTAAGGTTGAAATGAAACTTGTTAGACAAATCCTGAATGTAGCAAGTGTGTTAAAAATAATGAAAACCATTCTTGAAAGTCATCTAGACTCAAAACATAAGCTTCGAATTCACAAGAAATTAAGGAAGTTCCAAAGGAGCTCTCAGATTTGTCAAATAGAACTTGACGAAAGACATTTCAAAACTTTTGACATTTTCAATGAATGGTGCTTTTGACTGTAGGAACATTTTAAACATTTCAATTCTAAACAGAAAAGCTGTTTTTATTTTCAATGTAGCGTTCGATCAATTACCTATTAATTAATATTCAATTGATTGGTATGAGTGGATTCCAGTTAGCTCAGCTGGTAAAGTCTCTGATAGTTGTATAAAAGATCTGAGGTTCAATCTGTGCCTAAACCAAAAACTGATTGGTGTCTTAGTCTGATAATAAAGAGCTATTATCAAGAAACTCTCTCAAAAAATTTTTTTTTGACTGGTATGAGGTTATCAAAAAAAAAAAAAGAATTGTATAAATCACTTCCTTTCTTTTTGTCCACGTTACTTCTTTCTCTTTTTGTCTAATTCACTTTTTCTTCTTCTTCTTCTTCTTTTTTGTGTGTGTGTGTGTGTGTGTGAGTTTTGGAATCTTAGATCACTTTGAACAGAATATTGTAATGGGTTATGTGATATTGCTGCTAAAATTGTAACGGGCCATTTGCTAGAAGAATTTTAGAAGCAAATGGGCCTGGTTGTAATGATAGATATACAGAAGAATTTAGCCGAACTACTACTTGTTTCTCTGAACCATTCTCTCTCTTCCACTCTTCTTAGGAGGCCTAGTTGTCCTCGAATTTCAACCATCCTTTTAGACCTGTTATTCATTGCTAGGAAGAAATTAACAGCCTGAAAGGTTTCAAATGGCCAGAATAAAACAGCACAATGGTTAATAAAAGATACAACTTTACACTTCAGTAGTGAATATAATACATAATAAAACAGATTACTAATTATAGTTTGTTTTCCTGTTTACCTTTTAGAAAGACTTGCCATATGAACTGTCATTTGGTAGAGTATTGGATCACAAAGATCAATGTTTCCTCAGTATCCCATGTAATCCATATTCATGGTCACTACTATGACAGAATGTTGCCTATTATATTTATGTCTCCTCATTGATATTTTGATATAAGTCTAGGAAATTTTCAAAGCTGGTATTAGAATAGAATATGGACTAATGGTCTACGGTATGTCAAGAAATAGATACTGTGAGCAATTGGTAGACAACAAAAAAGCATTCATGGTAACTTTCAATTATTATTATTATTATTATTTTGTTTGCTTAGTCCTGTAAAGTGTCCTGTTAAACATGGTAATTTGACCCATGGAAGATGGGTGAAACAATTAATTAGTTCTCTTGCACTTGAATCTTAAACAAAGTTTGCACCAACATCTCATTTTCATTGGTCTTTCACAAACTTGTTACAATTTTTTTCCATACACTGGTTTGCCGTATTGTAGTAAAATTTTATGATTAAAAAAAAAAAAAAAAAAAAATCTTAGTCACATTGTATTTTTGTATGCAAGAGGTATACTGTGAAGGTATTATATACATTGCAAACATTTGATCATGCTTTTTGAATAAGAGAAATACTATGTCTATAATATTTTCACAACAAATTTTAAGTGTCAGGTTGTTATTGGTGGGAAAAAAATATATAATTTTAGTAATAATTTCAAATTATAACTAATAATAATTAACCACCTATAGTAGTAAATTCAAATTATAGCACTTCTCTTTGTTTTTTTGAGAAATAATTACAACATGCTGCTAACCTTGCAGTTCGAATCCTTTTCCCCTAGACTCTCAAGCACTTTGTACATAGGAAGATGTCAATTCAGCTACAAAGCCTTTGGCAGCACTTCTTTTTGAATAGACAATAAATCTGATTCTAAACAAAAAGTAACTATAATCTAATATTGAGGATCTGTTTGGGATTCGCTTATATTGTTGAAACTGAAATTTTTTTTTCTGAAAGTACTGTAAATAAAGGTAAAAGTTAACTGAAATAGTACAGTAAGACCTATGAATAGTACCAAAAAGTGTAATGGAACCTATGAATAGTAGCAAAAATAAACTAAATAATAAAATAAATAAATTTTTTAATCTGCAGCCAAACACACACGGAATCCATAATTTCATGATTTCAATAACTGAAATGGAAATCAAATTTTGAATCCATAATTTCATAATATAACTGAAATCATGTTTTGTCATGTGCACTCACCACACATACACGTATGATAATTGATAAGCTTCTGCTTTTACGGATTACTCTTTTTTTTTTTTTTTTTTTTTTTTAAGAACGGATTACCACTTTGCTCTTTTCTTTCAGTAACTTCTTAATTACAATGGTAAAGCTCAAAACGGTGTCGCGTTACTAAACACGGAAGGACTCAACAGACCAACAGTTTCTAATACACGGCCAAACGATATTGTTTTGGTTAAATGAGAACGTGTTGGTGAACAGTGTTCGTTATGTCTAATTCAGACTAGCCAACATTCCATTTCCACGACAAATTTCCAATTTCTTGTGAAAACTCACTCTCAAATTTTCCCAAAGCGAAATTCTCTCTCTCTCACACACACACCGAATCGGAAGCAGATTGGAGCATGAAGCGGCGACAAGAGGAGGAAGAAACGGAGAGGGAGGGAATTAAAATATCAAATAATTTGACTTGCCTATCAGGTGCTCGACAAAAGTCCCCAACGAATGCTGACATTATTAGCACACTACCGGACTCTCTCCTCTTGCACATCCTCTCCTTTCTTCCAACCGAAGACTCTGTTGCAACAAGCATTTTGTCGAGCAGGTGGAGGCCTCTCTGCAATCAAGTTCAAGTTCTTAACTTAGACGAATTCTCACTTGTTAAGAGGTCAGGCTGTTACAAATTTGAGATTATAGGGTTCCTGATCTGGTATCGACGCAGAATTACTAATCCCTACCCGCTACGTGGGTTGCGCTTCTGTTGGGTTCACAATTGCCGTCTACGCTTTGTCGAAACATGGCTCGGTAACCGCATTCAATGCGGTATGCAAGAACTCAATCTCCATATTGAACCTCACCCAAGTTATGAATTGCCCGATAGTGTTTTCCTTTGTAGAACATTAGTGGTTCTCAAATTGGAAGGTGCGATTATTTTCAATCCTCCAAGATATGGTTCTGAGTTCCCAAGTCTCAAGCTTCTAAAACTCAAGGTTTTCTATGCAAACAAAGACTCTCTCTCCACGTTCCTAGCTGCCTGCCCAGTCCTCCAAGATTTGACCCTTGAGATTACTTACGATCGCGACGCCGTGTTTGAAGGCAAGCTCAATATTATTGTGCTCATACCTACACTGAAAAGATTCCATTGCCATATTCTCTTTAGTAAACCACCATACAAACTCAAGATGAACACCCCCGCTCTCAAGTACTTTTATTTCAAAGGTCGTTTGACAAACGATTTTGTGGTGGAAAACATGCCCAGCTTGGTTGAATCAGTCATTGGAGTTGAAGAGGATGGTACGAGTCTTGAAGATTATGCAAACAGCGCACGTGACTTCATCATACCACTCTATAATGTTAAATCGCTGGAAATGAGCGTAGATACCGCAGTGGTAAGGTTGGAAGTTTTTGAAATGTTATGTTTAACATGCATTAAATTCACTATATTAATTAAATAGCTAATTACTACATAATATTGTTGTGATTGAGTTCTGAATATGTAAATTTTGTGCTTGTTATGTTGCCGTGCAGCTCCTCCTCCATGCTTCTGAACCTGATGGCATTACATTGTTCCATGATTTATCTTCGTTGAAGTTTTGTGGTGACCTTACCTGTGATTATGCATGGCATGCATTACGACTTTTAATTGGTCAGGCTCCAAAGCTTCAAATACTTGCCTTTGAATTGATGGAACGGTTCCCATGTGCTTATAGCCCACTTGAGGGTTTCTTGGAGGAGCCACAGGATGTTCCTGGATGGCTGTCATCACATCTTATAACTTGTCATTATGATGGATTTTTAGGGTTACCAGTTGAGATGGAACTTGTTAGACAGATCCTGAAGGCAGCAAGTGTGTTAAAGACGATGAAAATCGTTATTGATAGTCATCTATACCCAAAGGAGAAGCTTCGAATTCACGAGGAATTAGGGAATTTCCAAAGGACCTCTCCGATTTGTCAAATAGAATTTGACGAAGGACATTTCGAAGCTTTTGACATTTTAGATGAGGCTGGTGTTTATGACGATTTGCTAGAGTCTGCAATTTGAAAAACTCAAGCTCACCCTTTGGATTAAGTCTGTGTTAGGATCACTATGAACAGAATATTGATACTGTTGTTACAGGTGTGCTGATGTTACAAGTGTGTTGTTGGCTGAGATGCAAGTGTGCTGTTGACTAAGATGCAAGCTATTGTGACTCGTGGCTGACAGAATGTAGAATTGGAACGGGTCATGTGCTAGAATTGTAATGAGTCATATGCTGAATTGTAAATTGTAATGAGTCGTGCCGGAACAGTTAGTTGTAATTGACTAGAGTCAGTTGTAAGAGATAATGAGAGATATGAAAAAGAATTTAGGCAAACTACTACTTGTTTCTCTTAACCATTCTTTATCTCTTCCACTCTTCATAGTAGACCTGGTTGTCCTCGAATTCAGCCATCCTTATAGACCTATTATTTATTGTTGAGAAAAACTTAACAGCATGCAAGGTTTCAAATGGTCAGAATAAAACTACACAATGGTTAATAAAAGATACAACTAATTTACATTTCAGTGAATATAATATATAATAAAACAGTTTGTAGTGCCTTCCAACTAATTATGGTTTGCTTTCCTGTTTATCTTTTAGAAAAACTTGCTAAATGAATTGCCATTTGGTAGAGTGTTGGATGACAAAGATTGATGTTTCCTCAATATCCTATATTTTTCTTCACTACTATGAGTCTACGACAGAATGTTGCCTATTATATTTTCTTTGTCACCTCGTTGATAGTTTGATATTAGTCTAGGAAAATTTCAAAGCTGGTATTAGTTCTCAGAGTATGGACTATTGGGTATGCCAAGAAATAGATACTGTGAGCAACTGGTAGACAAAAAAGCATTCATGGGAACTTTCAAATTTTTTTGCCCGGTGTCTGCTTGCTCATTAAAGTGTGCTTACTCGTTATCCTTTCATATCAGACAAATCTTTGCTATTTAGATCACTTTTTTTTGAAGCCAAACCTTTTATCTATACTGATCTTGGATCCAAACCCCATCAAAATTCTTTTGGTCATACTTAACCATCCGCTTGCCAGAATACTTCAGAGGTATTACTTGATTGTTTTAATTCAACCTTCAATTTGCAGGTTCTTTGCTTTTGCAAATGCTATTGCTTGTGTCTTCTCTGTGCTGTCCTTGCTCCTTAACCAGGCTAACTACTATTACTTGTTCCTTCATGATTTGATATGAGCTATTTTGTTCTTTCTTTTTTATTTTACTTTTTTTCAAGTCTCCAATTGTAAATATTTTATATAAATTTGCAAATGCATGGCCATGACTGCTGAGGGGTACATTGGATGTTATGGGAATACCGATATGGTATTTGATCTTACTTTTATCTATCTCCTGTTCTCGGGAGCAACCTCATTCCTGTTTACTGAGTATAGATATCTTGGTGTTATTATTCTTCCTCTTCCTTTGTTCAGTTAAAGGCTTCAGCACCAAAAGTGAACCTTGCACTTACAACACCGGAAATATATGTAAACCAACATTGGCAAATGCCTTCTTTAGAACCATTTGCACGCTTTCTTGGTGCTCTCACATCAGCAGTTTCCTTTGGTATCAGTCATGACTACTCAGACAAGCTCGATGGGGACTATGGTTTGCTTAATAACAACACTTAATGAGATTAAGCGTGTGAGTGAGAGCGAACCATCCTTGAGGGGACAACTTATCTCAACTGTCTTGATGACTGCTGGCATCGCCATGGTCAGCTTCTTTGCTTTGCCATCAGAGTCTACTTTCTTTAATTTTGGTACTGACTTGGTTGTAAAGAAAAGGCATGCCTCTTCCCCTAAAAACAATCTATTTTCTCTCTTTTGGCAGAGTTGGTTTATTCCTCAGGATATTTTTGTCTCATTCATAAAATGATATGTGACTGCAGGCACCTTTTCTTCTGTGTGCAATTGGCTTGTGGGCTGGACTTGTTATTGGATACACTACAGAGTATTATACTAGCAATGCTTACAGGTGAGTTATCTTCTTCAGGTTACTAATGCTGAGACCTTCTTCTGGTCTTCTATACTGCAGCAAATGATCTGAATATTGTTACATTGCCATGTATTGATATATGGATCCAGTTTTCCTGCCTTTGGCATTCTATACTTAAACTTGCTAGCCAAAACTATTAATACTGGGAACCTTTCAAAATTGGTTCCAAAAAGGGTACACTTTTGAAAGTGAAACATTCCCAACTTATTCCTTAGAATTGGACAAGGCTAGAGGTCGACCGATAGTGGCTCAGAATCATGATGAAATACAAAAATTGATAAATTTTTTCAATGAAACTTTCTTGTTAGAGAGTAAATAATGTGTAGATTACTTGTGGACTGCGATTCCTTCATAACATTGTGACATGTTTCTTCAATTCATGACTGTCAAAGAGAGGGCATCAACAATCCTAACAAATTTCCAATATGAGGAGTTTTTCATTGTGCATTGCGCAACACCTCATAGAAGAAACGCTTTTGTGTATATTTGTATGTATTGTACCCATCAACTTATAATTGTAATGCTTATAACCATGTTCAAATATTGCAGTCCAGTGAAGGAAGTGGCAGATTTTTGTAGGATCGGTGCTGCAATAAATGATTGGCTCTGGGATACAAATCTGTCATCATTCCCATATTTGCCATTGCCATTTATGTGAGCTTTAGCATAGCTGCTATGTATGAAATTTCTTATTTCTGTGTCTGCTTTGAGAATGCTCATCACTGTTGTCTACTGCCACTGGTCTTGCAATTGATGCTTATGGCCGCATAAGTGACAATGCTGGTGGAATTGTAGGAATGGCTGGTATGAGCCATGAAATTCTTCAAAGAACAGATTCCTTAGATGCTGCCAGAAACACTACTGCTGCCATTGGCAAGGTGATCATCTTCACTTTCTGGTTAAGACTTCGAGCAAATTCTTTTGAGGTCATCATGACCTTGCTGTGGATCAGAAGAACTTGACTTTAGCTGCAACCAAGGGGTAACTTCAATCCATATTATACCAAGTACATACTAATTTGGACAAACTGTTTGTCAACTTCTAAAATTCCAATTGAATATGACTTAATGGATTGCTAAAACAAAAGAAAAATGACTAACGGCAATGGAAAAGTTGTTGAAAATAACCCCTGGCGATGAGAACTTCATAAAATGTATCACAGCATGAGCATTACAAAAAGAGCGAAATTTCTTCATTAATTTTACTTTAATAAAACTTCTTAAATCTTGTTAAAACAATAACTTTAGAGTCAGATTTTACATTCAAATTAAACTTGAAATTTAAATTGCAACCAAGTAAATCCTACAGTCATAAATCATAGTAATTCATGCTATCACTAATTCTCTATTGTGTGTATTATAAAACGGAGTTCTCCAATCACCTAACTATCATCTCAAGTGTATGTAATCTCTCGTCTCATACACACCAAATAATTGCATGCATTCTAAAATAGAGTTCTCTGAGCACCTAATTATTCTCTGAAGTATGTATAGTCTCCAATCTCATACAGATCAGGTAATTACAAGGAGGAACCAAGACCTCATGGATGTAATGTTTTAGTTCAAATCATGGTTTCTATTGCATAATTACCTCCCAAAACTTTATAATAAAAAAAGTATTAAAAACAACTGCCCTACCTCTATAACTTTACAATAATTTATGGGTACTAAATAAAAATATTAGTGCCATCACGAGCTATCTTCTTTTAACCCACTATTTGACAATTGAGAAAGTCACGCATGTGTAGCTTTATTAATACAAACTTTTTAAATAAGTCATGTGATTTATATAAATAATACATATAAATAATCTTGTAAATCGTTATATAATGAGTTGGATGAGTAGCTTCAAGCTGGTTTAAACCTAAACTTTATCCATATTAAATAGCAAAATTTCAACTTTTTTTTTTTTTTTTTGGAATTTCCAAAGTGTAAACTGTGACCACATACGTCATATGGTTACAAATCATAGCAATTCATATTTTCAGTAAACCTCTAGAGCGTGTATTCCAAGACAGTGGTCTCAAAACACTTAGAGGGCATTTGGTTCGCTATGATGTGATACACATTACGATGATGTGACATTAAGGTTTTTGGTTTATTTTATTTTTTATAACATTATCATAATCTAAAATTACAAAATATATCACATCATCTTAATCCCATTACATTCCTAAACAATGTAATATTGTATTCTTGTATTGAGATTACATTAACATAAGATTATAATAATGTAATATTACTGTGTAATGTAATATCACGGTGAACCAAACGCTCCTTAACTATTCTTTTAAATGTGTGTAATCCTCTGTCTCATACCCACCAAATTATTACAAGAGGGAAAGAGAAGGACCTATGTAAAGTTGTACATAATATTCTCCCAAAACTTCACAATAAAAATAGTTATTAAATAACAACAACAACTACCCCCACCATCCTTTTTTTTTTATTTAAGAACCAACCCCCACCATCTAGTAGACTAGTAATTTACAATTAATAGGTGTTAAATAATAAAATTTCCATTTTAGGCAAGGTAACGTGACAGTCTTAGAGCATTAGTATCTGGGGATGTAAAAAAAACTTATTTTGTATTCTCAAACATTATTTTATCTATTTTATTAACTTATTTTATAACTCGCCTTACATCCCAGTTTTTATTTTTATACACAACCCAATAAAATAATATAAAGTACTATTCTCTCTCTCTTTGCTCCCCTTACTTTTACCTTTCACACACAACTACAAGATTAAAATAATATATTTTTTTTACAACTTACTGTTTATAGGTTGCAAATTTTTTCAAATTTATAAACCCGGATAGAGTAGATTTTAAGTGGCTTGGGTTGTAAAATAGATCCAGGAGTGTTTATGCTAGTGCTCTTAACAAAAAAAAAAAAAAAAAGAGGAATCAGGAAGCGGAAGCAGCGTGTGTATATTGTTTGTGTAATTGTGTTGTCTGTGTTTCCACTTTCCACTTCGTCTTTAAGTTTCAAGTTTTAACAGCTATATATATACAAGTCACTCTCGGTTATCATTTCGCGCTTTTAGCGTGACCTTTCTCACACACTCTCTCTCTCTCTCTCCGAAGCTTTTTTTTTCGTTTCCAAAAACAAACAAGCAAAACCTTCACTCTCACAGTACGTCTCTCTCTCTCTCTCAAATTTTTCTTCGCTTCGCTTCGAAGTTTTTCCTGAACAAGAAAGAAGAACAATGCTATGAATTTTTTTTTTTTTTTTGGTGAAATGGATTGGTTCTAATTAATGCGATCAACTTCGTTTTGTTTAGTTTTTGAAATTTCAATTTTGTTTTCAGTATCGGAGTTTTATTAATTTCTAGGGTTTTGAACTGTTGGATTATGCGAATTCCTGAATAATTTTAGTGCTAATTGTTTATTACTTGTTGAAATCTTTGTGATATGTCTCTGTGCGATTTCTGATTTCATAGTCATTTGGTATGTCTAGGATTTAATCGTTGAGTATTAGATTTTTGATGCTATTTGTTTATAGATTGTGTGGTTTTCTTATGAATGATGTGTGTTTGTTTGTGTAGTATATTGAATATGTGTTACTAATTCTTGAAACACGATGAATGTTGCTTATTGTTGATGTTGACATAGGAGTTAGGCTTCAAGCTTATAATAAGTGGTCGTTTTAATAGCTTTGATAGGAGTTGAATCTTGAACTGATGATGTCCGTTCAATGATGATTGCCTTTTATCTTCAAGCTAAGACACTAGTTGTATATTCATTACTTGCATTAATTGCATGCCATGTGTCTCAAGCTTATGCCAATTAACTTGGACAAGTTACATGAAAAACTATCTTGTAATGAATTGTCTAAATTTAATTTTCGATGCTTATTAATGCGGTTTAATGACTTCTCATAGAAGGAAAGTGAATGTGGTTGAAATAATGGATGTCTTTTCAACTCTTGTTCATTTATTAATCTATATCTATAGCTAACCCCAAAATTTTGGGACCAAGGCTTGGTTGTCATTGTTGTTGTTTTGTGTCCTACGGTTTTTAATCAATAATCCTACTATCATCAATTAAATATGTGTAATGTAATAACTTGTAAATTTTGGAATAAGGTTTGGTGGTTGTTGTTTAGCCCCTATGGCTGTTTTAATCAGTAATCTCCATTTGTTATCTGAATTTTTTTTAATATAGATTTGCCTCTAGATTGCAGAATGGGTGCAGGGAGGAAAACACAAACATTTGTTGTTAATGAAAACACACCTTCTCCAAAGTCAGTGAATGGCTCTACAGCTGTCAGAAATTTGAGTAAGAGTCACCTGGGTGGTGTCATATTTGGTTGCAAGAACAGTACCATGAAAGAATGCTTATTTAAACAACTCTTTGGTCAGTCATCTCATCTGCCTTTGTTGCATGTCCACCAACCTGATTTTGCATTTTATTTTCTTTTTGAGCTTTCATTTTTTGTTTTGCAATGTGAAGCCTTTCTTAATAGGGATAACTAAACTTTATCCATATGTGGTTTTTGGCAATTTCACCTTGCCTACCCATGGTTTAAAAAGTGACATTTTATCCTACTAAGGTTCTTTGTGTTATGCTTCTGCAACTTACCTCTGCCTAGTGGCCCCAGCCTTAAAAAAAAACATAAAAATTCTCAAAATAAACCACACAACTACCAGATCTGTCTCTCCCTCCATACTTCAGGAATGTTCACAAAAGCACAAAATGGAGCCTTAATCAACACACGTTATACAATTAAGCAAAATAACACATGCGAGCACCATGGTTGAACCCATGACCAAAATTTCACAAAACCACCAATAACTAATGATAAAATCAGCACCAAACTGTGATAGATGCTCCCAAAATATGATCTAAACACAGATTTTTTTTTTTTTTTAATTATTGGTAAGTTACACAAGAACCTAAAGGGTCTTGAACCCACGACCTTACTCTCCACCTAGCTAGAAGGTTCTAGTTGAGCTTGAGCTCAATGGCAAGTAAAACTTATAGTTTGGGTGATAGAAGGCAATTCTAGCTTTAAAATTTCCCAAAACGGTCAAACCTAGCTTGGCTACAAAGACAGTACCCGTGGGGGGCGGGGGGGGGTTGGGACAATTTTATATTTTTCATTGAGCGGGATTTTGTATACAGGATCCGTGAGCCTAGAATTCTAGTGGTGTCCAAATTTGGTTGTTTTGATGAGGTGATTGGATGACGAGGTGATGTGATGAGTTGGGTTTTTGGTGGCAATGGGGATTTGGGTTTGGCAGTGGCAGAGCAAAAGTGTATGAGGGAGTTTTGGGAGTTTCTATTGTGAGCTCAGCTCTGACTAGGTCACAGCTTAATGCTTCCTGGTGGTGGCAGTGGCATGGACCATGATTTGTAGAAAAGTGAGGCACATATTTTTTAAATTATGAGCTATAAAATTTATTAATTTGTGGGTAATGTGGTTACTGATGATTTAACATTTTACTCCTAGTTTTGGCTCTAATAATAATGAGATCTATACTTCATTTGACAGGCTTACCAGCTCAACACTTTTCATATGTGAAGAATATTGATCCTGGCTTGCCGCTGTTCCTATTCAACTACAATGATAGAAAACTTCACGGAATCTTTGAGGCTGCTAGCAATGGCCAAATGAATATTAACCCCTATGGCTGGACCACTGATGGTTCAGAGAGGACATCATATCCTGCACAGGTATCATATGAAATTTCCTCATATATGGTCTAATTATTTTGAGTTATACGTTGGATTTGACTGAAGATATGGGTCTAGTATTGATATTGCACTGCATTTTACTTAAAAGGTTCAGATTCGTGTCCGCCTACGATGCCAACCACTACTTGAAAATCAGTTTAAACCAGTAATTTCTGACAACTATTACTCTCAGAACCATTTCTGGTTTGAGCTAGATCATGCTCAAGCAAGTAGGCTCATGTCATTATTATCATCTTTAGTGGTTGCTCCAAGTGCTTCTGTACCACAGAATACTGCAAAGTGGAAAACTATTTTTCAAGCACTTCCCCCAAATGACACTGGAGAGGAAGGTGAAGGTTTTAAGCCACTTTCTTTGGAAACTGAGCATTCGAATTACTCTAGTTGGAAATCAGATTCTACAGTTGTTGCTTCTTCGTTTGATGGAAATAACCAGCCATTGGGAGCTCGCTTGGACACAAAGCTAGTTAAACAAGACGAGAAAGACATTATATTCATGAAATTGAAAGAATTGTCACTTCAGCCAGTGAGCTCTAGCTCAAATGGCACCTCCTTCCCCTGTAATAGTCAGGTGGAGGGTCAAGTCATAGGTTCAAGGCCCAACGGTTCTGTGTGTGACTTACCAATCGAAAGAAAAGAATTGGCTGTTCCAATGTCAGGTTATGTAGACGATACTGCTGTTCTGAATGGTATTCAGTTGGAGGACAAAGGTTTTCAAGTGGAACCAACAGGTGTAGAAGAGAAGAATGAAGAGTGTCTTCATTCATCATCTGAGGGTCAGTCAATCATAGCTCAGGTATTGGAGTACGTCAATTGTCCACATTCTATAACTTCTATTCATGGCATCTTAGTCTGGTTTTGTTTACCACCATTCTCATATATTCTTATGTTTATACATAGTTGATTCAAGAGGTGCAAGAGCTAAAGGCCTTTAGAACAGAACAAATTCAGAAGACGAGTATTTTGGAGCAGAAGCTGGTACTTCCTTGCCATATTCTTAATTTTAAAATTTTCCATTTTCTTTGAATGTTTTTAGCCCTTATCTTGGATGTTTAAATTAGTAAAATGAAAAACAAGCATTGAGGGTTTGTTTGATCAGCCCATGGGAATTTAGTGGCTCAATCTTATTCTGATTGGTATTTTAAGGAACTTGTATGTGGCCATTTGAGAACTGCTGTTGTCAGTCAAATTGATGTTATGATTTCTGTTCAAACTTCTCATGAATGTTTCTGTTTCTAGTTTATTATATTTTTGTTGTTGATGACTGCTTTTTTGGTAATGGCCTTAATTAGAGTGATAGATTTCTCTATGAAGTTATATAAAATAATGGTTCTTTTTAATTTCCATGGGATGTTCAAATGCATGTTAAATATTTTTTTTTTTTTTTTTTTGATGTTTCTCTGGCTACCTTGATGTATATGGATGGGACCGTTTGAATTTTTCTTCAATGATGGCTTTACAAGAAGTTGCACCAGAGATTCTTCTATAATAAGGAGTTTATAAATAATATAAACAAAAAATCTCAGAGTTCATAAAAATATAGGTAGAAGGATATCAGAAAAGTCAGCTTGAGAATTGCTAGGAGCTTGGTCATGAAGAGAGGTGTTGCTGGATTTGTGTGGGAATTACTGTTTTTTTTTCTTTTCTAAGGGGTTGAGTTATAACAATCTGGGTTGTTTTCTGGTTTTAGTTTGATCTGTTCTTGTCAGTTGTTGAGTGTTTGTATCCTGTTTATGGTGAGTTCTTTTTTCTTTTCTTTTTTGTGTATCAGGCATTTGTTTTATACAATAATTTTGACTCATAATAGGAACAAAAAATGTCAGACAAAGGGGAAAGTGAGAACTTAAATAGATTCTGCAAAATATTAGGACTATTTTTTTATAGATGCTTATTCAAGGTTGAATGAATTTAATAAACCATGTATAGATCACACTCCTGCCAGTGTGAAGAAAAGCATAGTAAAAATTGGCTATTAATGGTTGATTGTGCAGTTAAATAAAATTTAGGCCCTTGAACATAGAAGAAGCTTTGAGGAGAAATTAAAAATAAATTGTTCTTCTGGAAATCTTAAATTTGGCAGATGATTTACATGTTAACATAACTGTCAACAGAGTCTCATAGATCAAAACCCAGTTATTATAAGTGTTGAGTAATGTACAGTTCATTTTTCTAGACTTTTTGTTTGAAATTAAACTAGTCCATATGCCAGAAGCTTGAGCTTATGCTATGACTCTTTTCTTGAAACTTGAAACTGCACATATATTCCCCCCCCCCCCCCCCCCCCCCAAATCAGGCTTCTCTTTGTAATGTTTGGATGAACACCTTTTACAATGGTTATTCAGATGGAGGCTGAAAGGGAAATTCAGCTGTTGAAAGATTGTTGTGTGATGATGTTGGAACCTGTGTCCAATCCTTCTGTGGCACTTGTTAATGAGACAGTTAGTGAGGTGATTGATGAGCTGCATTTGGATCATAATGAGTCAACTAGTGAGGAGATTGATGAGCTGCATTTGGATCAGAATGAGTCAGTTAATGAGGTTATTGATGAGCTCCATTTGGATCATAATGAGTCAGTTAGTGAGGTGATTGATGAGCTCCATTTGGATCATAATGAGTCAGTATTTCTAGCAGGAGGATATGATGGTAAATCATGGTTGTCATCATTAGATTCATATTATCCTTCTCATGATGTGATCAAATCTCTTAAGCCAATGAGCTGTGCCCGTTCATATTTTTCGGCTGCACAGTTGAATAATGATCTTTACGTATTTGGAGGTGGTTCAGGTCAAGACGGTTCCAAGTGGTATGACACAGGTGTGAGCTCGGACCAACTCTTTTAAACTGTTTTTCTTACAGGAATTTAAACTTTTGCTAACATTTTTTTATCATCTTTCTGTGAAGTTGAGTCATACAGCCTAGCAAATGATCAGTGGACCTCAAGCCCTTCACTGAATCAGAAAAAGGGAAGTTTAGCTGGAGCTACTATAGATAACAAAATATTTGCCATTGGTGGGGGGAACAATGTGGAATGCTTTTCAAATGTTGAAATGCTTGATTTGGATATTGGAAGATGGATCCCAACACGGTCGATGCTACAAAAGGTATTATAGATTGCTTAGCTTACTTGTTTTCAGTCACTTGTGTTGCTTAAATCAAGCCTCATTCTTATTTTTGTGTTTCTTTCCCTTAAGTTACATCCTTTTTTTTTTCCTCAAATTATTTATGTTTGTGCAAACTTATCAACACTTTTTCATCGGGTATGCTTTTATTTTTCCAGCGCTTCGCTGTTGCTGCAGTGGAACTGAATGGCGCTCTTTATGCTTCTGGTGGTTATGATGGGAAGGATTACTTGATGTAAGATATCTATGGTTTGCTGACCAAACTGCTTACTACTTTGAGATCATGGCTGCATTTATGAATGATCTTTTCTTTGGTTCAGTTTCTCTCTAAACCTGTTTGTTCACATCTAAATGTATGAACTTAGAGATATATTCATAAGAACATATCTATATGTTTTTCCCAGAACAACACTCGTGGGTGCACATCCCTCACACACATGTTACATGTAGGCAGAATGCACTTGAGAAAAAAGGAGGCATGTACACACAAACCAAATGAAAGACATAATAGTTTGAGAAGGTTTCAATACATTAAAGAGAGAATAAAACAAAAGATCAATTGCATCTGAAATCTTTTCTTTTTTTATTTTTACACGTACATTCTGTATCAAAGGTTCATTGAAATTTTCTACTGACTCAGGTCTGCTGAAAGATTTGACCCTAGAGAACACTCTTGGACCAAAATTGCGAGTATGAATACAAAGAGGGGCAGCCATTCCCTGGTTGTTTTGAATGAAAAGTTGTAAGTGTTTTTTTTTTTTTTTTTTTAATTATTTTATTTTTACCCTATCAATGGCCTTTCACATAGGTGTCCAAAGAAATGCATGCTTGTGTACTAGATTAGATATGAATATTGGTTACAACTCATTCTGTCCAACATTAGCTGTCTGGGAAGCTATATGTATTAATCTTCAGCTGAGGAATTCATATTACTAAGTTTGCTACTACTCTTTTTAATTGTGATAGGAAATTTCACATAGAAAATAAGAAATAAATAGTTTAGCCAAGTTGCGAAATAATGTCCATTTATCGGAGATACCTAATTCCAGTTTGATGTGCTGATAATGATTCAGGACAGCTCTGGAAAGATCCACCAATCACTTTTGAAAAAAATTTAATGTCATTTGAGTGTTATGTAGGGGGGGGGGGGGGGGGGGGGGGGTATAGTGAAATTATGGTCTTCAAGCACGTGTTAAATCACATTCAATTGGATTTTGATATTTTATTCTCAGCACATTTATGTCTTCACCATGATCGCCTTCTTTTACACACGTTCAATTGGATTTTTATATTTTAATCTCAGCACATTTATGTTTTTCACTATAACCGCCTTCTTTTTTTCCCAGATATGCTCTTGGTGGATTTGATGGAAGTAGAATGGTTTCAAGTGTTGAAATATTTGATCCCCGTCTTGGGTCATGGATGAATGGGGAATCAATGAAAAATCCTAGGGGATATTTTGCTGCTGGTGTCATCAACGAATCTATCTTTGTAATGGGAGGAATTAAAGTTGGCCAAAACATTCTTGAGACGGTAAGTTACATTTTGCTATGGTTTCCCTCGTGCTTTTTTTTTTTTTTTTTTTTTAAAGATCAAATTACAGATACCACGTGATATACCTTTAAAATATGGAACTACTTTATGCATTTTTTGAGACACTTTTACCCGTCATATGGTTGGCTCCAGCTAGGATGATGTGACAAGTGTCAACATCACGTATTGAAAAAGAGTTTAAGGGAAAAAGGAAAAAAAAAAAAAAAATCATTCTACGTTTAAGTTGTGTGAATACACAAACTCCAATAGAGAGGGAACTAGAAATATTTTTATATAATTCTTTTTTCAATAGATAATGTTAGCACTTACAACATTATCAATTTTAGTTAAAGTTTATGAAAATGCCTCGTGGGAACTAAGCATCATAAAATATAGCGCAATGTAACTTCATGATTTAAGGGTGTACCACATGGTGTGTTATATTTACCCTTTTCTTTTTTTTAAATCTCATCAATATTTGCAATTCGACAGGTTGAAACTTACAAGGATGGTCAGGGTTGGCAAGAAACTCAGACAACAACCATTGGGAAAAGGTGCTTCCTGTCAGCTATTGTTATGAAAGGGATTAAGATCCCGTGTAATACTTAGGGTATTGCATCTGGTGCAATTCACCCTATCCGGGTGCAATACCTAGGGCACTTTCACGGTATTGATACTATACATTTGTATAGAATGATAGGTTGATTGAATTCTACCAAAAAGATAGGTTGATTGAGTGATGGGCCTGATGGCCATTAAGATAGTCACTTTATAGAATCGTCTCAGCCATTTTGTTTTTGTGGAAGGCCATGGGATGAATGGACATCCGTCAGAAAATATTATAGCTTTAGCGTGAATCCCATATCTTAGTAAATATAGCATAGCATACTCATCAACTTTTGTTATTTCCTACCAAATCGTTTTAGTAAGAAACTCTGTCAATTTGACATTCGAGTATATCATTATGCAACCATGAGTACAGTGGTCAGCTGTGAATCTCTAGACTTGAGATATTCCAGCATGAATGCAGTTAGGTGTGATGATATCGACCAAAATAAAAACATTGTTGGAAGTGTAAATCATGATTAAGACCGGACGTTCCCATTTATTTTTGGAATTGGAGACAGTATGTTTGGCTTGTCTCCAATTTCTAAAATAAATAGATATATATACAGAGACAGAGCTACGTCGGTGACTGAGGGGGCCATGGACCCCTCAAAAGTTTTAAAAAAAAATTTAGAGTAGGTAAAATTGCATACTTGAACCATTTTTCTAAGAACTGGCCCTCACATGAAAAATTATTTAGCCCCTTGCATACTTGCTTTTTATCTTTTAATATTTTTTCCTAATTTATTATTAGTCTTTACTGCTGAAAATCTTTTATATGTCAGACCATTAGCTTGATTAGAAGTTTTACTTTTTCAATTCCTAAGCTTCAATATATTTTTCTAATCTGGTGTGAGCTGATATTGCTCTATATTGTTATTATATTGCTCTATGTTGTAAGTTGAGATTGTTGTCCGCATTTGTTGCTACTTGCTAGTAAATGTTACTCTCTGTTACTGAATAGACTTATTGCTCTTTTTCTTGCTTTGTTTTTCTGCTCTATTTTGCTGTGGCCATTCTTTTGGCTTTGTATTCTTTATTTTCTTAGTATAAAATTTATAATTTTGTCTCAAAAAAGAGTGCTGAGCTTATTTGAAACTAGCAAAAATAGCTTTAAGATCTTGAGAAGTACTAGAGTATTCTTCTCCTTTTTTTTTTTTTTTTTTTTTTTTTTTAATTAAACCAATTGAGCTTTATTCAAAATACAAAGTCATCTTATATCTTTATATATAATTTCATATTGGCTTATTAGGATTTTGTTATTTTTAATTCTAAAAATTTTATATTTTCTTGTAGATGTAATTGTTATATTTATATTTAATTTCTTGAATGGTTTGAACTTATGGCTGTTAAAAGGACTAAGAGAAACTTAAAAGGGAAAATTAACTTAAGATACTTAATTGATCATTTAGTTTTTTTAAGTGCTAATAAGAATTACATTGATTAAACCAATGCACAAAAACATATATGTAGCATTTTGAGTTTTTGGTGAATTGTGACTCACTACAAGATAGTTTAACCTCGGCCCCCCCAAACCAAAATTTCTAACTCCGCCCTTGTATGTATATAGATTCTTTTTTCTTAGTTTTTTTTTTTTTTTTTACAAGATAGAATTTCTACTATAATTTAATTTAAGTGTGCGTTTAGAAAGCGCGTTTTGCGCTTCTCAGCATTTACGTCTGCATTTTCAACTTCTTTTTTTCCCAGTCATGATTATTGACTTTGAAGTGTGAACAATGCACACACAATACACACACAGTGCACACACAGTAACCTTTTCAGTAACTTTTCAACAACTTTTCAGTCACAAGACCCACAAACTTCACTTTTCAACAACTTTTTCATTAAAAATAGATCCCGTTATACTATTTACACATTTAAAAATTATTTTGCTACAGTGTTTTTCAGTTTTCAGTTTTCAGCTGTATCCAAACGGACCTTAAGTGCATATGCATGTGAAGCTCCCTCCTAGAAACTTGAACCCCGGCTCTTACCCCCCACACCTCACAAGCATTTAAACCTTCTCATATTGATCACCATCTTTTCCCAATTATTTAATTCATGGCTATGGTGACAAATTATAACTAGGGTAACATCACTTTCTCACTTTCATATTAATTTAGTTGGTTTAATTTTTTTACAAAATCTCCTAAACAATACTAAACAAGATGCGAAGAGGATGCCGCAATGCAAAAAGTGCCTTAATAATTTACAACATCAGGAAGAAGGGTATTTTCGAGTAGAGTAGACTATATACCACTCCTGTTTTCCCCTTCAAAACCAAGTACATATAAACTTAGATAACGATTAAATTATCAATAAAAAGAAGGGGAAGAAAACATTTGAAGGGCCAAAACTTACCACTGCACAATACAAAAGCACTGATCCGGAAGATTCCAACGCTTCCATATTCAACAACAATTCAAAGGCAGGCATCTTTAAGAGGACTAGATATTAAATAGGATTTTCAGAACAAAGTCAGAGGAACAAGCAATTCTTCCATCGCCTTCTTAAAAGACATCAGCCCATACTTCATACTTGAGACATACCTTGCGAATTTCCACAGCTGAAAATATATGAATTCTTTCACCATTTTAGGCTTTAGAATGCACCGCCTAGCAAACAAGTAATCACAGATATGAAGATTGAGGA
The DNA here is from genome assembly GCA_032727855.1 of Quercus ilex subsp. ballota. Taxonomy (NCBI): domain Eukaryota; kingdom Viridiplantae; phylum Streptophyta; class Magnoliopsida; order Fagales; family Fagaceae; genus Quercus; species Quercus ilex. Next base: position 36,547,685 of record CM064914.1, read on the forward strand.
AACAAGATATTCAAATAAAAGATTTAAACTTTAGGGTTGAAACATACATTTATGATAAATGCTTCCATGGCATCCAACTTCAATGACATGGCCAAGCAAACAACTTGAAAGAGGGGAGGGGTAACCAGGAGTGATTCTTGAAATAAAATTGGAGGTTTATGCATAAATGAGCTGGCTCCTCTATCTTCAGCTTTCTTACAAAAATCAACCATTCTCCAGTACTTGAAAATCAATGACTCATCTCCAGTTAAAAATAAGCCTAACCTTATTCCATATAAAGCTGGTCTAGACCCTTAAGCAAGATGAATATCTTTCTCAGGCCTTCCAGATGAGTGAAATGACCATAAGGTCTACCGTCATTTGATCCATTGATTCTTAGATAGCAGATAGCTAAGATTGAGAGAGAATAATGTTTTGAATTGCCATGGCAAGATAAAATTTACCATTCAGTGTTCACTGATCATGGAGAGATGAACTTCCCTTTCTTGGCAAAGATATGTTAGCTCACGCTCTGGACCCCCGTATTTTTTGACGGACAGAACATCCTCAAACAAGCATTCCATACCCATACAGACCCTCAACGTGAAAGAAATTGCATTGGGGGTTTTGTAAAAGGGCGCAACATATGTGAATTTCCTTACCTCATCACTGCTTCCAAAGAGGTTCAAATCCAAAAAGACAAACTGAGTTGACTCATCATCCATACTCATTCTCAGCCACAATTTATTCTCATTTGATGTATTATGAAGAGTAATGTCACATGGTATACCAACAGGTAGTCGTGAAACAAAAGGAAGCGGATTTTCAGAGTCATTATCAGGAATAGTCAGTTCTGCCTTTATCTGATTTAGTCTTCCGCAAAGCACAAACTGTGAAAGGGAGAAATGTTTAAGCAATTCCTTGAACATAAATGGATTGCAGGAAGCTTCACTACTAGACGTTTCATTTAGGCAGAGCAATTTTCCAACCTCACTAATGAAAATGGTTGGTTCAATAGTTGCTGATTTGAGGATGGATTCAACACGTGACACTGTAGTAGATAGCTTTTTCAAAGTAGCAAAATGGCAGCAGATTTCAACTTTACACAACCTGAGAGTACAGGTCAGAAGTACCAGCTCCAAGATTTGCAACTCCTGTTCCATAGACAACCCAGTAAACCTACTTCTCAGTTCTCTAAGCTTCATGTCTAGTTTTCCCAATATAAGGTCCAGATCTCCCAATCCAGAAGAACAAAGCTTTTTTGCAGGCAGGAAGTGTTCCCATACCTTTGCAAGCTGCCTAATTACCTGGAGATATTGTAATGTAAATGCTACATCACCAATAGTCCCAACTGAGTCTGAGGTGAATGTTGCCAATTCTTCCTTGAAATTCCTGCATTAAAGGGTGGGAAAAAGGATCTTATATTGTAAAGTTGTAAACAAATCTGGCAATCAAGGACATGCATGGGAAAAGGAGCATGATATCAAACATTTTTGGCCATTCAAAATTGAGATATCAAAAATTTTTAAAATCAAATCCACGTACATAATTCAGAAGGTTAATCATAGAAGACCCACCCTGAGAAGACAGATGTCACTCAATCCCATGAACCAGCCAATGTCTCTTTCTTAATTAAGCACCCAAAGCTTAGGGCAATATAACAGATTGATCTACATCTAAAGCTGAGAACCTCCCATGTCCCCACACAGACTTAAAATGATATACAGCTAAAAATACAGAAGGCTAAGCAAAATTTTAAAAGCAGGGTTTAAGACTTAGGACCCATATATAAAGCACTAACCCATGCACGAAGACAAAACATGTTAACACCCCTATGTATAACCAGAAAACATTTCAACAGAAAGTAATACAATATTACAACCTCAGAGTCCTTGGTACTTCATTGGTGAATCCTGAATGTATTGATGGCCAAATATCTTTGACCTTTGCAAGGATAAGATTTATGGGCTTCATTACTTCATCATGAACCTCAACCTGGAATCCTCCCAGTGGAGCTGCTAATTCCAATGGCTCCCTCATTGTCCAAGACTGAAGTTTGGAAGCCCCATCTTTTTCTTGCTGCAATGATGTCCTACTAGAACCATCGATCTCATTGCTAGTGTCATTTGGAATCTCAATATTAGCTACAGGTAAGCATGGCTCCCCCCTTCTGATGTTTAACTCTGTGGCAGAGAATGTTGTTGATATACTGCATTGAGACAAGTAAGCCAAAAGGGCATTTTGATCCATAATATCAGTTAAAGCACGAGAGATCCTTCCTAGCAATGTAACAGCATAAGAAAATATTCTAGGTGGGATACTGCAAACATGCTCTCCATGTGAGAGTGGAGCTGAAATGGCCAGAACTAGTAATGCAGCCACCCTTGCGCTATCAAAGCCCAACTTACCTTCAGAAGCTTGATCTATCTGAAGTAAAAGGAAAGACAGATTATGATTAAAAAATCAATAAATTTATCTCATAGATACCAAAGTCTGCAGCTGAGCTAAAAAGGGGTTTACCCCCCAAAAAAAGGACACATTTGACAAAGAAATTCATACCATTGATGAATAGAAACAAACTTGAAAAACAGAAATGATAATAAAAAGAATGCAAGATCAAACTAGAAAGATTTGAACTGTGATTCTAGGTTTACTTCAATTGCTGTTTAATGCCATCTTTATCTAACTTATTTTTTCATATTTTACTAAAAAAAATAATGGAATATGTTGTATTCCACACTTCAAACCCAATAAGACATAACAATGGCCTGACTGAGAGGACTTTTCAGTAGCATTCAGCATGGAAAAGTATAACATGATAAGAATTGCTGTGTTTTTTTAAATACTTTGCCAGATAATGATTAAGTTTTTAGTTCAGACACCTTCTGCTCTCCCCTCCTTCACCCCCTCCCAAAAAAAAAAAAAAAATTAAAAAAAAACCGCGCTTGGGGCACAGATGTCATGAATATCTAGATAACAAATTCAGCAGAAGAAGATTCAAAACAATGCTAACCTCCTCCGAAGCCTCATTGATAGTGGAGACAACAAATTTCCCATGATTGCAACCAGTGTGAAACAAAACAGAGAATATGTCAGCTTCATCCTGTGAAGAAGTGATATGAATCAGTCAAGAGATAACAGAAAAGGGAATGGGGAAAAAATGGAAGTTTGACGAGTCCGGCAAAGCAAACCTGTGGATGTTTTTCCAAATTTTCAATGAGGCTATCAAAAGATAATCTAAACAATTCTATATTTGGCAGCTTCACCAGTTTAAGTATTTTCCTAGTAGTAGATCTTATGAGCGTATTACTGTCCAGTAGAGTGCCAAGAAACTGCAACATCAACATTATGCACATGATTAGAATAGTATACGAGTATAATTGGAAATCTAATCAGGGATCTCCTGAAGGATCAGAAATTCACCATGTGCATGTGTGTTCCTTGCACCTTTAGATGGCCATAGGTTGCCATATGCAGCATAGTTTCCAAAGCTTCTAACCGGACAAACATTGAATCATCATTTAGTACATCCATTAACAAGTTTAATGCTTCACCAGCAAACTCAGCAGAGATGATGGTAAGTGTGCGCAAGGAATGACAGGCAGACTTTCTAACCTTCAGATTTAGTACAAACAGCAGCATAACAAAAGAAAACTCATAAGAGACAGTGGATCTAATCCATATAGAACAGAAAATTTAACAAGATCTCTATGCTTGGGCCAGAAAACTATTGACAAATATCACAAGTTTCCTAAAGTAATATATCTGGAAATCATCTAATGGTTTCGAAAGTAATGTATCTAAAAAACAGATGTATTCTCCCCCACTATCTACCTTTAAAAAAGATATATTCATATGGTGAGAATAATTGCACAAAATGTAAAAAGAAGAATCCAACCCAATCAGAGTGCACATTGGCAACAAAATCAATTTATTACAAAAACACACACACACACATGACAACGGTGTCACAATCATAATAGCATGGCAAGTGGCAACAAAAGCATCTATATAGAAGGAAGATAGGGTCTGAGGTTATATTGATTAAAAAATAAAAAAGCTGCCCCCATATCAACACTACATCCACAGTTCTACATAATAGAAAGAGTAAGAGTGCAACAACTCAGGCAACAAAAGTTACCTCATAGAATTCATCCTCAAGCCCATGCACCAAAACTCCAGCTACATTGGATGCCAATATTTCAAATTGTTCGGCAGGGCACTGCCCAAGGGATCTCTTTTCCTTTGTGATCGCTAGGACTCTCTTAGATAAGGTTTGCAAAAGAATATCCTCTGATACCACATTAATCTTCCCAAGGGCATCAAAAGCTTCAACCCGGACCTCCATGCTCATATCACGTCCCATAGAACAGAGCTGCAAGCATACACAATGCATGGGATATCATGGTAAGAACTCCACCGAATGCTTCAATAATTGGACAAAAGAACACTCACATTGAGACAAGATGACAGGAAGGGGATGTCCTACCATTCACCCGATGGAAGGTAAGGGTGCGATTTATTTCCGTGAAGATCTCCTAGATAAAATTTGACTCAATCAGGTTAGTGCAACTATCAAAATTGCAAGGGTGTGGATAGTTATTAAGAAATCTAAGAAAGAAGAGACGGAAAGAGCATCTATCATGCAATACAGTTAAACTCATGAGATGCCTAAGACCAAACTCAAGCACCTATGCGATAAAATGGGGTCAGGTTACACAAGCACCACGGACAGTTCCTTCCTGTCTACCTGCCTCAACACAAGTAGACTTTGTTTCTTCAAATTTTTACAAGGTTACTTGATGGAAACAAAAGCTGGAATTGTAAATTGATCTATCTTGAGAAAACCAAATTAGCAAACCATTAAGTCCAATTTGTTTAAGATGCAACAATAAAACTACTGCAGCAACATGAACAAAGACAGTTAAGTAATACCACAAAACACAATTACTTACAACAAAGTTACATAAGCATTCACACGTTGATCCATCAGGAACAATAACATGATCAAATGTATTACATTAGCAGAAACGCGCAACATAATATAAATTATACAACAAAAATCTTTATCAATACCTTGACAAATAAGTCATCCGACCAGTACAGTTTTGTCTCTGGGTTGGATGCTACAAGTATCAGACCCCAAGCACTGACCTGGATCAACAACGTAGAAAAAATCCATTAGCATTAAACTCATCCAAGTCTTACATATTACAATGTTAAAAAACCAACCATTTCACCAATCCCATTCAGCAAATAACATATAAGCCTTGCGCTCTAGTTCTCATTGGTTAAACTCAAAAGAATACTGCTTCCTTTTACCTATAATATGAGCTAATAAACCAAAAATTTCAACTAGTTCACATATACAAAATCCTAAATAATCTCAGTGTAATCAAATAGTACCCAAGCATTAACTGTTAGATAAAACATTAATACATGGTAAATTTCAATCAATTTGTACAACTCCAAAATGTGCCATAACAATAGTTCAAATTGAGAGCATTTTTAATTAGTAATATCAAAATGCCTATTCAAGGACCATAACTAATTCAATTTCATTGAACACAAAACCAACTCACATTTCAAGCAAAACAAAATTGCAGTATACACAAATTTCAGTGAAGAAATTAAGCAAATAAATCAAAACATAGAGTATTCAGTGACTAATATCTCACCGCAAGAATCGCAGCTGATCTCACTTGATCTTCCATATCACCGAGAAGCTCAATTGCACGGCAATAACAACCGTTGATCATACTGCGATCTTCGATTATACCGGACTTGCTCACACCGACGAGTCCATCCAGAGCGATTTTCCTCACGTAAGGGTACGGATCCTTAGTAAACCCTAGAAACAGAGTAAGCAACAAATACGGACTAATTCTGAACCTCTCTGCATTTCTGAGAAGCCACGATCGTACGGACGCTGAGGGACCGAAGCAGAGGGAAACGAATAGCCGATCGTCGAGCTCGTCAATGACGGAGGACAGTGCCGGATCGGTGTTTGATATCGAGGCGAGCGCGTCGAGTGACTCCGCGGCGAGGCGAGTCGACTCGGAGGAGAGGAGCGAGTTGGAACTGACCGAGTCGAAGAGGAGATGCGAGAGGTTGGAGTGGCGGGAAGCGAGTTCGGAGAGGAGGTTGAGAACGAGTGAGTCGGGAGTGAGTTGGAGAGAGCGAGTTAGGGTTTCGAAGATGGAGGAGATTTTGGATTGAGGAGTGGAGGGGTTTATGATGAAGGATCTGAAGGAAGCTAGGGTTTGAGGAGAGAGAGGTTCAGACGAGCTCGGTACGAGTTCTTCCATTCAGAGAGAGAGAGAGAGAGGCTATGGAGTTTTGGTTTGAAAATTGAAACTGAAACTGAAATATATGCTACTGTTTGGTAGAGTTTAAGCGCGAACAATAGTCACAAATAAAACAGCTATGCTACAAGTCGTTTAGTGAGTAGCTCGCTCACCTGAGTAATGTGAAGGTCGTACAACAAAATGCAAATTTTGTACCTATTTGGTAACGTTGTTTGAATAACAATTTTTATTGTTTAAATAACACAACAAGTATTTTCACAATATTTTTTTACTCACACATATTTTCACAACACTTAAACAACGTTACTAAAATAACATTACCAAACGGGCTTTTGCGAAAGATTTACAAATTGACGCGTGAACTTGTGTGATTGATATCTCATCCATTTGTATTTCAAAGCTAACAGTTTGTAAATTTTAATTGCCCCTAACATTAGTCAAAGACTAAACTTATTTCGGTTTCTATTTGAAATAGTTGTTAATATGAACGATGCACAAGAATTTTCATATGCACCATAAATAAATAACATTTTTTCCCTATTCAAAAATATTGGAAATCCAAAGTGTTAGAGCATTATCATCAGCTCTTCTATAAAAAATGTCATTTTGACACATCAAAAACCTACTTTACTATTTTACCATGTCACTTTACAACATCTCATTTATCAGATGTTTTATTCCACTTCTATACATTAAAATAATATTTACAACATATTAAAATAATATATTAAACTCCTCCCCAGTTCCCATCATCATCATCAACAACAGCAACGGCACAACCACCACTGCAACAATGGCCACCAACAACCACTGCTGCAACAACACCGACAGCCACCACCAGCACAAACCCACTTCCACCAACACCACCTTATTACAAAAAAAAAAAATCCACAACAACCCAAAAAATAACCACCACAATCAACCCACAACCACTACAATTAATCACCAATATCAGATCAGCCCCAATTGCAGCCAAAAAAAAAAAACCCACAACCAGAGAGAGGTAGAGTGAAAGGCGAACAGAGGGGAGAGGGAAGAAGGATCTACCACCGCCCACCATAACCAAAATCCAAAATCAACTCACAACCGCCGCTATCCACCAACATCAGCCCATCACAACCCATGAAAATCAACCCACAACCACTCGGTGCCGAATCCACCATCAAATCACAACAAAACCAAAAAAAAAAGAAGAGAGAAACCACTTCCATAGAGATCGACCTGGCTTGAAGCTCTGGCCATGGGTTGTTGTGGATGTGGTGGGTCGGCTTGTGGCGGTTGGGATGGGTCGGTGTGGCTATGTTGGTGGTCGGGTTCGTGGGTCATGGCTAGGTGGCGGCTTGGTGAGGTCGGCGGCGACTTGATGAGGACGGCGGTGTGCTCTGGAGAAAGGAAGAAAGGAGAAGCTAAGAGTGAGAATGAGTGAGGAAGAGAGACTCAGGCAGATGGAATAGAGAAAAGTAAGAATTAAAAAAGGAATAAAGTGATGAGAGAGGAGAGAGAAAAGATAATAAAAAAATAATAAAATTTATAGAATTGTTGTCCATACGCTTCTATATTTAAACGGAACTGTTCACTTATGCCGAATATTTTGGCATTTAGAACACCTCATGAGAGTGGTTTTTTGGTGTTTGGTGTGTCAAATGCCAAATATTTGGCATTTGACACACCTGATGAGAATGCTCTTATGAATGTAAATGAATACAAATGTTATGACTAAATAGACTGAAGTGGATTGAAATTGAATAAATGGATTAAAGTGGATCAAAATAAGTTGAATGGACTAAAATGGACCAAATTAGATCAAAGTCGCCTGAAATGGACTAAAATGGACCAAAGTAGATGGAATTGGACCAAAATTGACCGATATGGATAGAAGTGGACTGAATGTACCTAAACAGACTAAATGGGCCGAATTAGACCAAATGGACTGAAATGCTATATTGGTGTGGCTCAACAAAAATATAGCAACAATAATATTAATGATGATTAGGGGTGTCAATTTGGGTTAGCGTCTCGGGTTCGTGTCGTATTGAGGTAGGGGTATTCGATTAAATGGCTCAACCCGAACCCAACCCATTTAATAATCATGTCATGACTTTTCAATTTTAACCCGACCTGTTAATAAAGCGGGTTGACACGATCCGACCCACTTGACATACTTATAAAACGGATTGTGTTGGGTTGACATGAATATAACACAACTCATTTCAACTCACTTAATATCAAATATAACATTTATATAGAAATAAGTTCTTCACATCTCGAAAGTAATGCATATACTTCAAGTCTTCAACCCACATTCAAAATAACATAGTTTAACAAAAATATAACATCTATCTAGAAATAAGTTCTTTACACTTCAAAATAAGTGCATACACTTCAACCCAAATTCAAAATAATATAGTTCAACAAAAATATAACATCCACTAGCCAAATGCTAAGTATCAATATTGAAAGAGTTGGTGCAAACAATAAATTGATCATGACTAGGGTTTATAAAGTTTCAATTTTCAATTTATCACTTGTAAGTTTTTGTAATTACTCACTTTTCTTTTTAATTTTAAAATATAGGTTTGATATAAAAGGTATTTGACAAATTTAAAATAAAATGAATATTTATTTGTTATACGAGTTAAACAGGTTGTGTTAAATGGGTCATTTCGAGTTGACACAAATAAATTGGCGTGTCAAACATGTTTATTACAGGTCACACGGGTTGGCCTGCTTATGACACGTTTCTTATCGTGTCACTTTTGGGTCGACGTGTTTATAACCCAAACCCACTAAGGCCTAACCCTAATCTACAAAAACTTGTGTCATGTTCATGTCATATTCGCGGGTTGGGTCAAACATTGACACCCCTAATGATGATGTGCTTATGGTAATAATAGCACTTTCAATATTACTAATGATGTAGCATAAACCATGTGAACATCAGATGAATAAATCTATCAGGCTTTAATTGAAACACTAATACAAGAATTGACAGGTTGAGTGCGGCTTAGACTAATTTAGTAGCTCGAGCATGCAGTTTAATAATACTAAAAGCAAGATTCACGACATGTCATGAAACTCATGATTAATATAATTGACAAAATTATGAAGTGTGATTAATTAAGCAGGAAAAGTAACCCAGACAATAGTAGAGTAGCAAAAAAGTCAATATTTAAATCCAACATACAACCAAATGATAAAACTAGGGTGAAACTAGAGTTGAAGACAATGTGAGGATGATAGTATCTTAGAGAATGGGGACATGACTTTGAGTGATGCATGCTTATGGGGTTTGATAATTGATTAGTAAATTCTCATGCTACAAGCAGGAGTTACTTCAAGCAGGTGATCCTACTAATTGACTGAAAACAAAGGCTTTTGGTAATGCTCTTAATTATTTAGGTGAAGAAGATGATAAGAAGGGTTTTGAATATGAAAAATCGATTTTTATAAGGGCAGGATGAGATGATCCTTAAGCTCAAATGCCTCTCCCATTTATACTAGTGAAAAAGCTTACTCTACTGGAATGGAAGTTAACTTGAGTGACCCAAGACAATGCAACTTCTTACATAGACCAACGAGTTAGCATGGTTGTATGTCTGTTTGTCACTAGCTTTTTCCTTTAATATTTAGTTTATTTTGTCGTCAAATTACAACTTACCCACCTGTGGTTTGGCAAAAACTTAAGTTGCCTACTTATAGTTTGAAATTTGACACTTTATTTACTTGAGGTTGACTTAGTTAGAGTTTCGTAACCTACTTCTGTTAAAAACATGGCTAAATATGTAATTTTGCTCAACTTTTATATCTCTCCTCCAAAAACACAAAAAACATAAAAATACAAGATCAAATAAGACAAAAACAAAATTCAGCGGAATACTTGCATTATGAGATTTCAAACCACATGTAGGCAACTTACATTTTGGTCAAACTTCAAGTGGGTAAAATGTTAAATTTCAAACCACAAGTATGCAATTTAAATTTCAATCAAACCACAAGTATGTAAATTATAATTTACCTTTATTTTGTTTATGTATAACTTTTTTAAAACTTTTCCTTTCTTTTTAAGTATAATGGTATAAGTACACTTTTTTTTATTTGATTTGATTTCTTTTTTATTTTTTTTGGTGAGAAGAAGTGCAAGTAGACTATACTCTTCAAAATTGTTGGGAAGAAGGATTATGGTAGTTGGAAAGCAACTTGAGTATTAAAAAAAGTGATGCTCTTTAGAGGAATTTGGGGATGGTTGAGCATTAAAGTCCTAAAAGGTGGAGTAAATTAACAGAAGATTATGGAAAGCACGAATCGCATGCTGAGGGGCGGGCTCCACACCCTCTAAACCTGTCTATTATCGAACACATATTGTGTTGCATCACTGTCATGCTGTTGCCGAACTCAAATTCATGTTCCCATTCCCACCAACCCACTTTCCTTCATTCACTCCAAATCAAGAATCCAGTAGGACCAGAACTTTTATGGGACATGATTCTCCCCCAATTAATCCTTTAACTTCCTCCAACTGTTTGTTAAATGTGCAATGTGGTGGTATTTATTTAATTTTTAAATATCACATGTCTTACGTCTAGATAAAAACTTAAGGAAATTTGAGGATTCAATTTGGGGGAAGGATATTTCCAATAAGACCATATGGGTTAGTGGCCACAAATGCGTGTTGATTTGTTTGGGAGCGTAATGGACAATGTTAGAAAGAGTCAATATGCTATTGCTTTTAAGCATTTTATGCTTAGGAAGTACTGTTGTTTTGCTAAAATGAATGATATAATTAAGCCAAAACATCATTTTGGTTCTTATATTTTGAGATCACTGTCAATTTGGCCCTTAAACTTTAGTAACAATCAATTTGGTATATGTTATTATCAAATATCAACATGCAATAATTTGGTCTCTATCACTAACAAAAATTAGTTGCAAATTGATTGTAAATTGAAAATAACATTGATTAAATTGACTAATAATAAGATATAGAGACCAAATTAACAATAACCTAAATATGTAAAAACTAAAATAGTATTTGCGCCTCTAATTTAACAGGCCATGCAAGTTGCAGCCTTTTCATTTGTTGGAATATGGAATCCCAACAATGTGCAGTGAAGTTTATTGATTTCATGTCATACCGAGTTATCCATTAGTTTCATTGGGCGTGAAGCCCCAATCCCGCGTATTGAACTAGTGATGTCCTTTCATTCAAAAGAGCTTGTGCTTAATTGGAAAATCCTAGCACAAAAGTAAAACATAAAGACAAAAATTAAAAGAGCCCCACACAAGGAGTAACAAATGTGTGAAAGAAAATTGAAAATCTAAGATTCCGTTTGGCTGGGTGAATTTTAAGGAAAATGAAAAGAGGAAGAGAGAAAAGTGGAGAAAAAAAAAAGATAATTTTGTGTGTTTCGTTAAAAGAGAAAGTGAGAGAAAACTAGTGAGTCTAAATGTTTTCCTTCTGAACCCATCAAAATATAATCTCCCTAAAATTAAAAGAAAATTGAAGTGAAAAACAAAGGACTTTTCGTGTGAACAAATTTTTCTTGTGCAACCATCATGTCAGTTTCTTTTTGGCTTTTCTTCCTATTTTTTCTTCTTCATCTATTTTTTTCAAAATTGTACCCCTTGCAACCTGGCCTTGTACGGCTCTTGTCACTTTCCTTTGTCCCTTGGGCAACATTTTTTTTTTTTTTTTGTGTTCATTTTCTCCTTTTATTTTCCCTAATTTGTTTTGATTTTTTATACTTATAAAAAAAAATTAATGTATATCTTTAAAAAAAAAAAAAAATCTAATAGAGCAATATGAGTAAATTTATACAAACTTTATTTTTTATCTTCCTTTTTTCTTCTTAGCCAAACACAAATAAAGGACTAAAATCTAGTCCTGTCCTATCCTCCGATTAGCTTATTCTGCCTTGTTCTTGCCCCACTCATTCATCACATCGGGGAAGATATTATTCCTATCCCATTTGGAACGGTTGGCTTAGACCTCCCCACGGGTTAAGGAAAATCCATTCATATTCCATAATCATAATGTCAAGTGGAGAAAAAATGATAATTTTGTGTGTTTCGTTAAAAGCGAAAGAGAGAGAAAACTAGTGGGCCTAAGTGTTTTCCTTCTAAACCCACCAAAATATAATCTCCCTAAAATTGGAAGAAAATTGAAGTGAAAAACAAAGAACTTTTCGTGTGAACAAATTTTTCTTGTGCAACGATCATGTCAGTTTCTTTTTGGCTGTTCTTCCTATTTTTTTTCAAAATTGTCCCCCTTGCAACCTGGCCTTGTACGGCTCTTGTCAATTTCCTTTGTCCCTTGCGCAACAATCTTTATTATTTTATTTTTGGTGTTCATCATCTCTTTTTTTTCATCCTTTTATTTCCCTAATTTGTTTTGATTTCTTGTATTTAAAAAAAAAAAAAAAACAAACAAACAAAAAACAATGAAGTGGACATGCATAATTTTTTAATAAAAAAATTAATGTGTATTTATATATATATATATATATATATATATATAAAATAGAGCTATATGAGTAAATTTATACAAACTTTATTTTCTATCTTCCTTTTTTCTTCTCAGCCAAACACAAATAAATGACTAAAATCTAGTCTTGTCCTACCCTCCGATTAGCTTATTCTGCCTTGTTCTTGCCCCACTCATTCATCACATCGGGGAAGATATTATTCCTATCCCATTTGGAACGGTTGGCTTAGACCTCCCCACGGGATAAGGAAAAGCCATCCATATTCCATAATCATAATGTTAATTGGTTAATTAATAATCCAAGGGCCAAATTTAAATTATAATCCATTGGATATATTATTATATTTTGTAAACTTTTATTTCCTTCATGATTGATGTCCTGAAATGGATAATGTTTGTTTTATAATGAATAAAATTAAGGTTAAAATTAATTTACACCATCTAAATCTGAGGTTACTTATCTCTCAAAAAAATAAAATAAAATAAAATCTGATGTTACTTTTAAACCGGTTCTCATACTTTCAAAAATTAGAATTTACTCATTCAACTATTATAATTATGTCGATGTACTCCTTTTGTCCTAGTCCATCACGTTTTTATTATTTTTCGTTTGAAATGAAATCGTTCTTTTATTTTTTATATATTGTTTTTTTGTGGTTTAACAACAAAATTATGACTGATTATTTACATGGACACATTGATATATCTGTAATATTCATTGGTGTAAATTGCAAGCTTTCACAGTGAATAGACTTATTTAAAAACGACCATAAACTTAACGTGTGTAAAATAATATTTTTGCCAAAAATTGTTTCAATTTTTTTCACGAATCCAAGGTGTATATGGTGCAACATTATTTAAAATCTCATTTAGAAAGAAGATACCCAGTTTTTTAAAATGTAACACTATATGCGCATTCATATTCATGAAAAGCAAAATTTTTATAGTAAAATTATTTTTTCCAGCTAAAAAAATGGGGTAATAATTCTCTATCCACTACTAAATCATGCCTAAAAGATTACGAAGGGTCATTGAGTGTTCCCCAAGAGGTATTGCATGCCTTGTACACATCTTAATAATTTTTTTTTTTTTTACATATTTTATTATCATCCCTTTAATTACTTTTTTTTCCTTCTCTTTTTTGCAATTTAATGAATGTCCTTTCACTTTCACTTTCATTTATACTTACATTAATGTTAAAGTCACCTCATTAAGAATGGAAAAATACTTCAAACTTGTCCTGCGCCCATCCTACCTAGGGCTGGTTTTCCCTGCCTTGAAGCGGGAATAAGATCCTCTCCATTTCAAGTTCTATTTATTTCATCAATATCATAGCTATGGTTTTATTTTTTGGATTTAACAGTATACAGATAGACTATCACGTCATTTGAAAATTTTAAATAATATGGTTTTGTATAACTATGCATACTTTCAGATGTGTAAAATTTAAATTAAACTATGAAATTGAACCATTTCAAATAGAGAAGATCCTATTCTTCTTAATAGGAAATTGGATCGAGATGGAAACTCCTAATTGCCCCTATCTTGCTCCATTACCATCCTTATTTTAAGAAAAAAAGTGGAGGGGAAAAATAAACATAAAGTAAGGAATTAGGTGAGGAAAGAAAACATAAAACAATTTTTCATATTTCCTTTCCGAGGGGAAAAATAAACATGAAGTATGGTATTAGGTGAGGAAAAGAAAACACAAATCAAAATTTCATTTTCCCTTTTTCCTTTTTGGTAGAAGAGTTTGAGTAATATTGTAGTTTTTTGAAATATGTGTGAGTAAAAAAGTGTGTGAAAAAGTGTGTAATGTTGTTTAAAAACTAAAAATGTGAGTTGGAGCTTACCTACCAATCAGGCCCTAAGCATTCGTGATCACACCTTTGAGCCTTTGAGGTGAATGTGGAAGAAGGACGTCCCTGTCAGACAACTGGTGGACAGTGGGTCAGGCATAAGAAGATGGGAACAGCCATTGTTGTCGTAAATTTCCATTCAAATTGAGAGATGGCCAACCTGAAGTGGCGGGTACAATACTGCTACTGCAGTAGTGTGGGAAGCAACTAAATGCACAGAAAATGACAATGCACAGAAAATGACATCAACAATTGGACATCTTTTTTCCCATTAAATAAAAGGATTCGAATTCCTTTTAATGACCCAATGAGCATTAATTGTTTTAGCATTCAAATAATGAAATGTAAAAGTTGTGTAGAGTGAGGCAGATTGATGGGCTTTGTCTACCATTAGGGCACTAAAAAAATAGCCCCATAGAGCAAATCAAACCACCTCCACCTACTTTACTTATGTTTATATTCAAAATTATACTTGAGCTCTTTTCCAAAACCACAAAATTATATTTGACATGTTTACCAAAAAAAAAAAATTTGTTTGACATTTTTTGTGAAGGTTTTTTTTTTTTTTTTTTTTTTTAAGAAAAGGAGTTTGAATTCTAGATGTTTTTATTAAAAACATTAGGAAGTATCAATCACTTAAGTTATATTATAAGACTCTTAAGGTAAAGCTTTTTTACTTATAGAATTGCATATTGTCAAACTCGCATGTTGATGTTGTTGCTAAAGCACATTCTCTTTCTCTAAAAAGGGAAAAAATAAAAAAACTAAAAACACATCGGACAAGAACACTAAACAAGTGATTTGGACAGAATTTCCATCGTTAAACAACCAAAAACTTACATTCAAAGAATAAGAAAAGTTGGGCATTTTTGCACCTTTGTACATCTCTTTGTCATGCTGTTTTTTTACCTAATCGACTCCTTTAAAATAGATTACACATTTTTTGTCTTTAAAAGAGAATTCAAATTCAAATTCTTTGTTAATGTGAAAATTGGACCATATCACTAAATTACAAGATTCTTTAACTTATCCCAAGCTCTTTTGAAATGCTTGTTGAGTTCAACAATATAGTACAATAAAAGTACCCGTGATAATCCTTTTAAGAAAAGTAAACTTAAACTGCATTAATTAATGTGGGATAGGCCAAAGTGCAAACCACATTTTTTTTATGAACTGAAAACCTTTGTACATCTCTTTGTCATGCTGTTTTTTTTACCTAATCGACTCTTTTAAAATAGATTACACATTTTTTGTCTTTAAAGGAGAATTTGAATCCAAGTTCTTTGTTAGTGTGAAAATTGGGCTATATCACTAAATTACAATATTCTTTAACTTATCACAAACTTTTTTAAATGCTTGTTGAGTTGAACAATATAGTACAACAAAAGTACCCGGATAATCCTTTTAAGAAAAGTAAACTTAAACTTTTCTCAAAAAAAAAAAAAAAGGAGTAAACTTAAACTCCATTAATTAACGTGGAACAGGCCGAAGTGCAAACCACATTTTTTTTATGAACTGAAAATCTATTTTGAACAAACGAAAGCAAAAAATCTTTACTGAGAATAAAGTACAACCACATACAAAGACGCGTCAACTTTAATACTTTTTCATCGGTTCATGGTGGATCAAATTCAACGATTCAATGCAGAAAATAACTTCATCCACCTAAAAAATGTCTCTGTCTCACCTGTCACACAACTCACACCCAACCAAAAAACAAAACACAACTACAAGGTTCTGTTCTGTAACCCAATATCTACCCTCAACATCGCCCGAAAAGGCAAAACTTAAATATAATTTTTCAAGCGTAACATATTAGATTTATCAAAGTAATTAATTTTTCAATGACAATTAAATTCAATCGTGTTTGAATTTTATTTAAAAACTCAATATACTATATCTAAGTTTTAAGCCAACAAAAGTTGCTAGTTATTACCGTAATTTCAATAGCAACGTTATATAGTTGATAAAATTTTACTAATTCTTATTTGAGTCCACTGCTGACATTATTTTTTTTTTTTTTTACATAGGATAACAAATCTACTACATCACCTAGCTTGAATCAAATTTATTGTGTCTATACGCTCTATTTGTCTCAGCATTAACATTTTCTAGAAAATAGTTCATTTTCCAAAGAGCATTTTCTAGAAAACTATTTCATTTTCTGGTATTTGGTAACGACCTTGAAAATGAGCTTGAGAATATTTTCTAGTGTTTGGTATACAATTTTTTTTTAATATTTATTATATAATTAAAAACATGTGTATTATGTAAACCAACTAATGTGATCAATATAAATAAATTAAAAAAAAAAAAAAAAAACCAAGAATGAATTTGGGTTTCATACTAAAATTTTGACAATAGATACAATCAAAATCAGTTGTCAAATTTTCATGATCTCTACTACTCATCCTGCTCATATATATGGATAATAACGTACGTACGTACATACATACATACGTACATATATATATGTAGAGTCAATTTTTGTAACCCAAGCCCACAAGATATGGAGTATGAGCCCTATGAACCCAAGACAATGAATTTGTAGAGCGTGGGTGAAAGAAACTGGGCTGGATATGAATTAAACAAGAGTTGGTTATGATATTTGCGAATAATCTAACATGCAATCACGTTAAGACAAAAGCAGACATGAATGTCCGAAGAGGCATTTTATTGAATGAAATTAGGTTACAAGTCTCAGAGCTACAATAAAGATGTTTTTTCCTTCTCCCTTTTTTCCAGGGGCTCCTTTTCTTTATATAGCCTCCTCCCTCATCATCTCAGTCGTCCACTTGTCCTCCATCTGCGTACATACTTGAGTATAGGTCACATCAAGCATCTTCTCTAGCTTTTTGGGAGTGGCGGTAGCTGAGGTTGCACTGTTCAAGGGTCTTCTCCAAATAAATGCGGCTAGAAAAGGTGCTGTGGTGCATTAAATACGGTGGTATCAGCTTTTTCTTAAGATATTTCTTCACCCTTATCATCCCCAGATATGCCCAGAACTTATCTTTACCGTTGGAATTGCCAGGAAGGTCATTCGGTCCTTACATACGTTTATTTGATCGAGACTATTCGTATCCGAGGAGTAAAACATCTTCGGACAAAGGGTGACCTCTTCGGATTGTACTCTTCCTCCATCTCCGGGTTTGTTGCCCCCAGATGAACTCTACCCCAACCCGTTATTACTCTTTGGACATAAAGTAATCTCAAAAACAGGGCCCCAGGCCCAATAGGTGGATCTGGGCTTTTACCCCCCCCCCCCCACAATATATATATATATATAATTGATAGGGAAATACATCTTTAATAAGTACAAATAATAATAACTTTTAATTGTTTACTCTTTTTGCTAGTACACTAATTGTCTACTACGATCAACCACAAATCTTCAATATTATTCTAAATTATGTATTTACATAATGTATTTGCATAACATATCATTATTGCGTAGTATCTATAATGTATCTGCCAACAAATGCAATTTTCCTAAACAATTATCATTCATTATATAAAAATATTATTAATTTACCATAAAGATCGTCCTATATAAAAGCAATTTAGAGCCATATAGGCTCTATGTTTAAAATTTTCGTATTTTACTTCATTCATTCTTTCTTCTTCTTATTTTTTATTATATATATATATATATATATTGCACTTTTATGTGCAAAAAATAAGTAACTTCTGCTTGGAATCCATCAAACCGAAAATTTCTTAGAGAAAAAAGAAAATCAAGCTTGAAATTCAAAGTAAAGAATTGGGATTTTGGTAGAGAGGAATGAAATAATTATCACTGCAAATCTATTCTCCTTTGCAAGTTGGAGCTATTGACAGATCAGTGAGGGGAAAAAAAAATATAATCAGAGAACTGTGTTATAAAGGGGAAGAGAGAGAGAGAGATCTATGGAAAAGGAGAGACCATAATTAATTACAGTGAAGGTGTGAGGAGAGAGTAAAGAGAACAGAGAAAAAGTGAGAGAGGTTACCGTGAGAGAGAGATTGTTTTCCAAAAAAATTATTTGGAAAACAGCGTATAGAAAATAAGCCTTATTTTTATTAAGATTTTCCGTTGACTAAAGAAAGTTTTTCGTTGACTAGTATTTTTTTTTTTTTTTTTTTTTTTTTGCGCTACTAAACATTGAAAAATGTGAAAAACTATCTTTATAGAAGTTTTTCCAGAGAAACAAACAGAGCGATAAAGTATAAACTTTCTCATGCGTTAGAAAGCTAACTACCACAGCACAATGTAAATGACTAATAATGTGTGGTCCATGACGAGGGCCACCAAAGGAATCGGCTTGTTGAGGTAACTGGACCGCAAGTGATGCATTTTAGATTGGAAATTTGCAAATTGCAATTTTGTAGTCGTTTTCGCCTTTCGGTGAGTGGATATTTTTCGACAATTAGCGTAAGCTACCCAACATCTAGTTATCTTCTCTTAAACTTTAAAGATACAGTAAGGTTTGAGCACATTAATTCTGTTTTATGGTAGTTGCTATTTAGTATCTTTTAGCAATTTTTAATTTTTAAAAAATTAAAATTAATTTTTTTTCAACTTTAAGGTCAATTAGTAATCTATAAGTATAACATATATATAAATTTAAAAACATTTCACTTTTGGTTGACCTCATAATATTTTAGTAATTTTACAAAATGAGTTTTTAAAGCCTTGCAATTTTGCACATCAATAAAAAGTTTAGATAAAAGGCCTTAATATATATATTGATTTTATTTATTTTATATTTAAAGCTTCAACTCTTCTCCCAAAAAAAAAAAAAAACCCTCAATTAGAAATCTTGCCATATCATATTTTGTTTAAATAGCAGAATAAATAATTACATATTCAAACACAATTATAATATAAAACTATTAATTAATATTTATTATATTTATATATTTATTAAAATTACATTTAAATATACAATCACAGTAAGTATCTATTAATAACAACCATAATTATAAAATTCATATTTTATATTTTATATACATACAAATCAAATAAATGTGTATTAATAATTTTCATTTTTTTCAAGTATTTTTTTAATTAAAAGATAAGACAAAAAACATCATTCTTTTAGATAAAAATATAAAATCATTTTTTTTTATTAAACTTTTCCATGAATTGCATATGTTGCTTACTAGTATAGTAATATGATGGTCCAATACCCAAACTTAATTAAAAAAACATTTGCTCGTGTCATTGGAATCATCTTGATAATTTTGAATTACAATAAAGTGCAGTAGAGTTTCATGACACGTAATACATACATATGTTTAGGGGGTGTCAATTCAGGTTAACGTGTCGGGTTCATGTCATGTCGAGGTAGGGGTATTCGACTAAATGTCTCAACCCAAACCCAACTCATTTAATAATCGTGTAATGACTCTTCAGCCCAAACCCAACCTATTAATGAAGCAGGTTAACACAACTCGACCCACTTAACATGCTTAATAAACGGGTCGTGTTGGGTTGACACGAATGTGACACAACCCATTTCAACCCGCTTAATTTTTATTTATTTATTTTTAGATAAAAGATAAAAATTTCATTTGATAAAATATGCAAAGAGTATAAAGAACCCTGCAAACAAAACAGGAACTTTTGAACCTCTACTAACAGCAAAACAATTATGCAGGAAAACAAACTATTTCTGCATAGACCACACCAGAACATTACATAGACAAACAGAGGTATTTAACCCTCTACTAACAGCAGAACAATAATGCAGAATTATGCAGAAAGCAACTTCTGCAGAATTCTAAAACAATACATAAAAACCTATAAAACAAGTAGAGGAGTTGGGCAACTATTACAATATTAGCGGACCTATACTGCAGAAGCAACAAATATGCAGAAAAACAAAACAGTTTTTGCAGAAACAAATAATTATGCAGAAAAATAACACAATGCAAAAACACATCAGATATGCAGAAACTATCAGATCACATTCAATTGCTAATTGAGCAACTACCAAATGTTGATACTCCTGCAAAAAACCAAGTGCTCCATCAAGAATGGACTTGTGTTGAATTTGGATATGTTCAAAATAATATTTATTTCGAGCATTCCAAATTGCCCAAGTTGTCACCGCCCATCGTTCCAACTCCTGTTGAGAAAGTTTGTCCATCAACCACCTAAATAGCATGAATATATCTTGAGCATCATTTGCAAAAAGAAGGTGACAGTTGATGCATGGAGATGAGAGCCCATTTTGTACATGATAGAAAATAAAGCTATCATCTACAAAAAGAAGTTGAGAAATACATACCCCATTTGTACATGATAAAATTTCATGAATGCTCTGTGATGCCACTGCCTTCCTAATCAAAGATGAGAGCCCTTCTACACATAAAAGGAACAAGTATGGGGATAGTGGATCTCCTTATCTTATACCCCTAGAAGGGATAACAAAGCCCTTCGGCTCTTCACTAACAATTACAGAATAAGAAGTAGTCACTGTTTCCATTGCTAATTGCACCCATCAAGCATCAATACCCAATTTAAGCATAATATGTCTCAAGAATTCTCATTCAACCCGATCATACGCCTTACTGATATCCAATTTAATTGCCATTTGCCCTTTCTTCCCTGTTCTTTTATTCCTCATCCTGTGTAATACTTCAAATGCTATAGTAGTATTATCAGTTATTAACCAATTAGGAACAAAAGCACTTTGTGAGTTTGATATTACATTGGGAAAGATAAGTTTTAGCCGATTGGCTAAGACTTTTGAGACAATTCTAGATACAACATTGCCTAAACTGACAGGTCGATAGTCAGAGACATTTTTTGGATCATCCTTCTTGGGTATTAGAACAATATGCATGTAATTCATCTTATGGAGAATATGACCCGAATTCAAAACAGACAACACTGCAACAGTTACATCATTGCCTATAATGTGCCAATATTTTTGGAAAAAGAATGGAGACATACCATCTAGCCCAGGTGATTTGGATGGGGTGCATGTGAAAAAGAGTCTGCTTTACCTCATCAGGTGTATACGATTGAAACAGTGTTTGGTTCATATCAGGAGTAACCACCCTATCAACTGAGTCTAGAACAAGATTCAGATTAGTCAGAGTAGTAGAAGTAAATGAATTTTTGAAGTATTTTTCAGCCGCACTTGCAAACTCATCCTCAGTTTTTCACCATCTACCCTGGTCATCCAAAAAACCTGAAATGTGTTTTTTTCTACGTCTATGGCTTGCTCTCTGTTGAAACTACTTTGTGTTCTTTTCCCCTGTGGGTAACCAAATTGATCTAGATCTCTGCCTCCAAAATAATTCCTCTTGTAATAATAAAGCATTTATCTCATCCTTCACTTTCTAGATCACTTCAAGATTATCTGCATTATTCATCAGTGTAAGATTCTCTAACTCCAATTTTTTTCTCTTCTATCTTTATCTTCGAGTTTCCTAATTGTCTACTCCATCCCACCAAAGACATACAACACTTTTTAATTTTTTCAAATAATCTGTACATTGGGCTACCCATGGTTATTGCACCATTCCAAGCTTCATGAATAATTCCCTCACATTCCGGATGCGTTGCTCACTTTTCTTCAAATCTCTTGGGTATTTTTTTCTTGTGTGCCCCTTGTGTATCAACATTGGTTGTAAGCATTATTGGGTCATGGTCAGAATATGATGCTTGAAGGTGTGTAACCTTGCTGTGTGGAAACAAAGCCTTCCATTCGATTGTAGCACATACTTTGTCTAGCCTCTCTTGAATAAAAGCTTCTCTCGGACGTCCATTCCGCCATGTGAATATATTCCCATGGAAGCCAAGATCAACTAAGCCACACTACAGTAAAACAGTCCTGAATTGCTCCACTAATTGGTTTGGCTTTGGTATTCTCCCTTGTTTCTCAGCAGAGGTTAAAATCTCATTATAATCACCAATACACAGCCACGGTAATGAACTTCTACAATGCAGATTTCTCAAATATCCCCAAGATTCATGTTTACGATGTTCCTCTGGTCTGCCACAAAAGCTAGTAATTCTCCATGTTGAATTTAGATCAGTCATAACATGTGCATCAATATGATTGAGGGAATAGGTTTAAACATGTAGATCAACTACTTGCTTCCTAATCCAAGCTAAACCACCAGCTCTCCGAATACATGGGACTGTAAGCATCGATTGATATTGTAGGTTAGCTTGAATTCTTCTCATCTCATCTACTATTTGTTTTGTTTTCATGAGAAACAAAATTTTAGGAGCTTTTTCCCTCACCAAATGAGAAAGAAGAGTGACTGCACGGAGGTTTCCAAGCCCCCGGCAGTTCCAGTTTAAGATATTCATTATGTTCGGCGGGACTGAATCTCAATCTTTGTCGTTGTGCTTGTTGAAGAATCATTCCAAACCTTTGAACATTTCTTGTCTTCATTGGGTTCCACCTTTTTTCTACGCTTGTTTCCCACCTCACTGGTAGCATGCTTCGTTTCTGCCTTAGACATAACCTTAGAATTTTTAATTTTTCTCCACTTACGTATTTGTGGCTTACCTTGTTGTTGTTTATCAAGTGATAGGGAGTTTAAGTCCAACTCATCAAGGGCTTCACTAGCAGGAGGCATATTTTCATCCAAACTCTACTTCTCATACAAGATAGGTACATTAATCAGGCTGTCTCCAATAATTTCAGGGTCCTTCTCTATCCCACTTTCACAATTTACATCCATGATAACACGGTTTAAAAAACTACCATTCGATGGATTAGGAAATTGGGCTTTAATCTCGTACATACCCGTGAAAGCAGTTACCTGTTGCTCAATATTCTCTATAACCATTGCATGGTCATTGGTGTTATCTTGTGAGGTCCCTGGTTCTGAATTATGTGGTGGTTGCAGCAGCGGATTGGTATCTTGGTTGCCATCATTCTCCTCCCTGTTTCTCCTTGGTGGGCTAGGTGGTCTGTTTCTATTATTATTAACATTTGGTTTACGATAATCTGCTCTCTACCCGCCTCTTCATTTATAAGATCGAAAGGAAGTCCCCATACTTGTACCCATATAGGAATGTGTAAGAAATTAACAGAGAAAGTCGTCATCCCCTTTTCCCATCGCCGGAGTAGTAAGAGGTGGTTATCGAAACTTCATGGACCATTATTCATAACCCATACCAGTTGGCTTTCCAAAGAGAATTTGAACTGAATAAGCCCCTCTCTCACATCAGTAATCTTCAAGTCTTGACCAAATTTCCATACACCCCTTAAAAGATTTTTTGCCGCCCGAAGGTTGATGGGTTTTGTCGTGTTGAAACGACCAATGAGATTTAGAGAATATTCCTCAAGAATTTTCTCATTATGATCTGAATGGACAGTAATAGCCTCACCTTCTTCCTCCGTCAAATTAAATCTTTGTAGACATTCAATGAAATCCGAGTCCATGATGGACTTAGAAAAGACACCAGATTGTCAAGAACACTAAAAGGCAATAACAAAGAAAAGAATAACTAGAGAAACAAAAGAACAAGACAAGAAGAGGGAAATAACAGTGAAAAGATAAACAAGAAAATTAGAAGGAATTAACAGTGGACAAGAGCAAGAAAACTAGGAGCAATTTATAGTGGAAAGATAACTAGCAGAAATTAACAGTGAATTAATAGTGGACATTACAAGTAACAAAGGACAAAATAAAC
Organism: Quercus ilex subsp. ballota; assembly: GCA_032727855.1. NCBI lineage: Eukaryota > Viridiplantae > Streptophyta > Magnoliopsida > Fagales > Fagaceae > Quercus > Quercus ilex. Next base: position 36,571,958 of record CM064914.1, read on the forward strand.
AAAGTAAACAGTGAGGAACCCCAGACCTAACCATATGGAAGTCTCATCATGGTGGGGTAGAGAAAACTACTAGGTAGTAGAGGAAATCTCACCTTCAGTGAGAGGAAATGCTTCTAGCAAGAGGAGAGAAAAAGATGGTGTAAGGTTGAAATTTATCAACCATTTTGTTGGTTTTATTCCGTACCAATTTGCTTGTAATTTAACACTTAGTAACCCTGTATTTAGGTGGGATTCATGTAAGGGTAGTGTGTGAAGAGAGTATGAAGAAAAGCTCAAGTTTGTGCAAAGAAGCAGAGTTTCGCAACTAGGACTCGCGACTGGCAAGCCGCCAACTACAGACACGTGAGACGCACACAGGGGAGCTGAAGGGTCGCGCCAGCTGTCACACTATAGGACAAAAGTCCTAGGCTGGCCAGGCCGTTATCTCGCAACTTGAACTCGCGACTTGGACAAGCCGCGAGGTAAAGCCACCAACCAGCCCTGTTTGGCAAAAACTGTCTCTTCGTATTCCAAACACACACCACTATATATAGACCCTTCTACCCACTAAATGTAGAGAGCTTCTAGAGAGAATTTTGTGAGAGAAATCCTAGAGCAAAACAAGATTGCCTTATCCCCAATCTTCATCTAAGAGACTCTACAAATTTCTCTACTCTCTTCCTCTCCATTAATACATCATTGAGAGGTCATTGACCAAATCCTTTTCTCACCACACCTACGTCTATGAGAATGTTCATTTGGTGCTAAGGGAAGCAGTTTAGGAGGAACCAATATCCATTGGTTGATGCTATGGTCTAGTAGCAGAATCCGGTAAGCTAGAAAAGAAAAAGGTTCGGTGCAACTTCGTTGGAGTAGGAAGCTTAGAGGGCTTAGGTACCTGGATAGATTAGGCTTGGAGGGTCTATTGTTGTTCATGTATCCCAACTACATTTTCTAGTGGATTATTGACCGCTTAGAGGGTGGCAGAGAGGTTTTACGCCGAGAGCTTCGGTTTCCTCTTCGATAACACATCGCGTGTTGTCTTTGTGTTTGCATCTCTCTTTCTTTTATCTTTACCATTTAATTACTGCTGTGATTGTGATTATTTATGGTTTAGATTGCTTATCAATTTTGTTATAAGCTTGTTATCATTTTTCGCATTTACATTGTTTGATATAAAGCTTGAATTGGTATTTTTTGTAATTTGGGGTCTAAACGTTCAAGGGTGTTTTATACACATATTGAACTTTCAGATGGGTTCAACCCGCTTAATATAAACTAATACATCTAGACAGAAATAAGTTCTTTACATTTTAAAAATAATGCATACACTTCAAGTCTTCAACCCATATTCAAAATAACATAGATCAGCAAAAATTTAACATCGATCTAAAAATAAGTTCTTTACACTCTAAAAGAAGTGCATACACTTCAACCCAAAATAACATAGTTAAACAAAAATATAATATCCATAAAACTCGTCAAACGTTAAGTACCAATATTGAAAAAGTTGGTGCAAACAATAGACTAATCATGACCAAAGAAAGTTTCAATTTACAACTATATCACTTGTAAGTTTTTGTAATTACTCCATTTTCTTTTTAAGTTTAAAATATATGTTGAATATAAAAGATATTTGAGAAATCTAAAATAAAATGAATATTTATTTGTTATACAAGTTAAATGAGTTGTGTTAAACAGGTCATTTTAGGTTGACACAAATAACGTGTCAAATGTGTCAATTGCAGGTCATGTGGGTTGACTTGCTTATGACAAGTTTCTTATCATATCGCTTGAGTCGACCCGTTTATGACCCAAATCAGCTAAGACCCAACCATAACCTGTAAAAACTCGTATTCGTGGGTTGGGTCAAACATTAACACCCCTACATATATTGAATATCTTGGCACAAACACGATATACAATGTGTAAGTGACTTCATGAAACCATTCTCTTATATCAAGTAGGATCCACATGTTGTGAGAAAATAGTTTCCTGGGGTCGCTTTATGAAATCATTTTTCCTATACAAGGTCCACCTACAATGAACATTGTTGGGTTCTCTACACACCAAACAAAATAGCAAACATTAAAATCTCTAGCCATACTATCATCAAAGATGCCTTCTTTTAGGGGAATATATAAGGAAATTCAAATTATGGACATATTTTTTTGGAAATACCAAGAAATACCATTTGACCTCAATTTCATTGGCATAAAAAATAATTTTAAAAAGCTATGTGAATCACATGATGTCTTTATGGCATTCTCGATATGTTGTAACAGATCCTCTAATGGAATGACTATTTGGTTGCCTTCATTACTTATTACTTAGTAAAGGTTATCCATTTAATTGAGAAATAGTCGAAAATGGTTATAATAGGTATTTCCTAATAGGTGGAATAAAAATAATATGCTCACTTCCACATGCACATAACAATTAATTAATTCTAATTTTACAACCAACATATTTGTCCATTTTCATAAGTCCATAACAATTAATTTATTATAAGATGACAACCAAAGATATCTCTTTTTTTTTGTTAATCGAGAAAAGAGAGCTTGAGTGCATGTTTACAGCCCTCAACCCACTTAAGCATGGAGCCACCCAAGCAATAATGCAGCATGTAACTACTTGAATTCATAATTCTTAGATTTATAAGTGTGATGGTGACAAGTTTCCTATCACTAAGTGTGCGTTTGGTTGTGGATTAAAATTATAAATTATTTCACTATTTAGCTTATTTTTACTATTATTTATAGGTTTCATTATACTTTTTAGCACTATTTATGAGTCTTACTGTACTATTTTAACTAATTTTTACTTTTATTTACTATATTTAAAAAAAAAAAATTTAATTGCAACAAAATAAACCGTTTTTAAATAGATGTTAAGCTGCAGCCTCACAGGATCCTTTTTACACCTCTCTGATCATTCTTCCTACGTTTTAGGGAGTGGGCCACCAACAACTATGGCCCCACATATTTGTGGGATCCACAGTTCTTGAAAAGTCCAATCTATAGAATCAAGATATTAATTGTAAAGCGAGCTCACGAGATACTACTCCTCTCTCTCTCTCTCTCATTCCTTTTTTTTTTTTTTTATATAAATATTTTTATTTTGCTAATACTCCGTGATTCTCTCTCTCTCTCTCTCTCTACGATTGGAGCTTATTATTATTATTATTTATTTTTGTATATAAGAAAAATTGTACGAGTACGACTGTGTCATTAAAAACGTGTCCAATGAGAGAGTGACAAGATGAAGGGGTATGATAACTAGTTTATGGACTCGAAGACATTGCGGTATATAAAAAGGCAGACTTAGCAGAACATTTTAAGAAGCACGAATCAAATTAACTATCTAAAAGCCCCTCTGGTCATTTCGAACATTTCACACACTTGTTGATACAAAAGATAAAGAGGAAGATGCCTTGTCTTTACATTTCTACCAACGTTAGCCTAGATGGAGTTGACACAGATCCCATCTTTTCTGAACTCACCAAGGCTGTCTCTACAATCATCGGAAAACCAGAAAATGTATGCTATTTCTCTCTCTCTCTGTAATTCAAGTTTCTTCAAGTTTTTAATCTAATATTCACTTTAAGAAGTACTTCTTAATTTCATTCTTCGTTTTCTTAAATATATTTTTGCTAAGATAATCCTTAATTCATTCAAGCATAACAAACAAAAACTTGGTTTAGGGGGAAAAAAAAAGGCAAATAGAATATCAAGGAGCGCTTGCTATGGCAGAAATGATCTTTTGCTTTTCTTTCTCCTCCTTGTTCATCTTTTTTTCTTTCTCAATCTTTTACTTGTCCCCCAAAAACATTTTACCATCTGGGCATCTCTAATATCTTCTTTGTTGTGTGGTTGTAGTTGTTTTCTTTATAAGCTTTTTTTGTTTAATTTGTTGTTATCATTATTGTAATTTATTTATTTATTATGAGTTATCATGTTATGGGTGAAGTGACTGCATACATATCTTCACGTTTCCTTGTCTCTTAATTCCTTGGAAGAATTAAAATTATTAGGGTAAATCTGTAGTCTATATATATATATATATAATACTAATAGCTATTAATGACGGTTGATACCTTCTCCTATTCAGCCAAAAAAAAAAAAAAAAAGAAAGACAGTAGATACCTTCTCCTATAATATATTAGTATATTACACAGAGAATCATTTGACTAAATATATCATTGTCATGCGCGCAACTTGGATAATTTGCTTTTTGATTACTATAGTGGATACTTGGCTAAGGTAATTTAGACGCTGGTCATAATTGGTCAACTCAAGGTAATCCATGAAAATTGGCCAATATGTATTAAGGTGAAAATACATTCCCTAAACCACAAAGAGTTAGGCTGTAAAGGTAAAGGGCAAATTACAAAATACCGTCAAGTAGTTTTCCTCATTTTCAATGAAAAATGTTATGTGAAGATAATTATTTGCATTTTTCTGTATTTGTTAGTTTCAAACAAAATTGGTAACTTTTCTTGTTTTAAAATAAAATAATTCTATCTCACACAAAACTAAATAAGGAAAACAACTTCATCTCAAGCAAAATTAAATTTAAAAAAAAAATGTAAAAAGATGGTTCTTTTAACCTATTTTAAGGTTACTATCAAATATAGAAAAACAATATAATTTTAGACAAAATACTTTTTCAAAAAATAATTTTATTTAAAAAAAATTCTAATATCAAAACAAACAAAGCGATAAAAACATCCTTGACAATCTTTGTAACTTATAACTTATCATTTATCATTGCCAAGTGAGATTGTTGTATACAATACACCATAATACACCATGGGGATTCATTCTTATAAGTTATTACTTATTAGGGTTTAATAGTAAAATTAGATTGGATCTTATCTTTACCTTTTTTGCACTTAACCCCCAAAAAATTAGTTGAACAAAGAAAATGATATGCGTACAACTACGACGACTATATAAGTGTTAAAAGAAAAGATGGGCTATGCATACGGCAGAAGTGCGGTCCACTTTAAGTCTCTTTTAAAAAAGGGCAATTGGATAACTACAAATATCCTCTGTCAACAAATGAGAACTGCACGTTTACATAGAAAAAATTGCAGGTGTACCTTTAAATTTGAAATGTCAATAGCTTGACAAATGAGAACTGCACGTTTACATAGAAAAAATTGCAGGTGTACCTTTAAATTTGAAATGTCAATAGCCCTGCAAGTTAGGGCAAAATTTGTCTTATAATATACCAGCAATCGGAGTCACTCTCAAATAGGAATGCTACATTTTTTTTTAGAAACAAACACATACACACGAGGGAGAAGAAAAAAAATTCTAACACAAAAATACATCACAACTCTACTAAAAAATCATGGTAGAAAAGTTATATTGTATTGTTTGTTTTTACTCCTTTTTTTTCTTTAGCTAAAATATAATGCACAAGTAAAAAAAAGAAATGAGGATTTTTTTTAGTTAAAAGTTAAGGGGAAAAAAATAGATTGAGAATGATAAGAAAATTAAAATGAATAGAAATAATAAAAAAATATCATACCAATTAAGATAGTGAAGAGTAAAACTTCGGATTGAAGAGAATAGCATAAAAAGACACACATGTGGCCGATCCTGAGAATCCATATATTTATAAACAAGTCAAGGATTAAAAGTTCTGGCTTGTTTTTAATTTTATTTTGAGTACAAGTTGAGCTTGAGCTTGAGCTCATCACCAAATAACAAAATTACATGTTCAAGCTTGATTTGTTTCTTTGTTGAACAAACTTGAACTTGTTCATGAGTTACTTGATTAATTTTTTTTTTTTTTTTTGTATATAGTAAAACTATGGTAAATTTTTTTTACCCCCTCACAAATCGATGATTTTTTACTATGAATGGACTGATTATAATATAAATAAACCATAAATAGTTAAATTGTGCCTCTTGTTTATGAGTTTGTTCACAAATACATTATTATATTTAAGTTTAGCTCGTTTAATAGGCAAGTCTGAACTTGAACTTGAGTTTGGTTTGTTAGATAATTAAACAAACATAAAATAAGTCTTTTTTCGAGCCGAACTTGAGTTGTTTATGAATAATTTTCATTTACTGTACTAATTATTATTGTCGAATAAGTAATACATTTTGTTACTACAAGAAAATTAAGATTCTTTTATTCCTTTTTGGCAGTATGTGATGGTAATACTAAAAGGATCGGTGGCCATATCGTTTGAAATGAACAAAACACCGGCTGCGTATGCTGAGATAGTATCAATGGGAGGCATTAATTCAGACGTGAAGAAGAAGCTAATTGCTACCATTGGCACAATTTTGCAGTCCAAGCTGTCTGTTCCCAGGACTCGATTTTTCCTCAAAGTCTATGATACAACTGCTGGGCGTAATTATTCCAAGTTATGACAAATTTGTGATGATATAAAATGACATTATGATTACAACCCGTTTATGAATTTTGTCACTTTATGTGGCTTGTTATGATTATTTTTCGACAGATTAGACAGTATTCCTATGATAAGTCAGGCTTGCTTGTATGATGGCTGGGCTACATGCATTAATGTAATATCAATAAGAAATTTTATAAGCTAAAATGATGAAATGTCTCTATTAAATTGGGTTTTTTTTTTGGTGGTAATCTGGAAATTTCTTTAAAAGAATGTTGATCATGAGTTTATTATTATTTTTTTTTATAGAGAATTTCAACCTATAACATCTGTTTTTTATGATAGTTTTTTATTATCAAATCAAGATATCAATTAGTTTTTAGTGTAGGCAAAAGATTGAACACTTTACCGGTTAAGTTTTAATCATGAGATCATTATATATTGAAGTGTTGCAATTATTGTGTATATTTAAACCATCAATTCAGAAAAGCACTACGTTACTTTGAGCCAAAATACCAATCATTTTTTAGTGTAGGCAGAGGATTGAACACTTTACCAGTTAAGTTTTAAACATGAGATCATTGTATATTGAAGTGTTGCAATTATTGTATATATTTAAACCATCAATTTAGACAAGCATCACATTACACGTTTAAGCTAAGACACCTATCAGTTTTTAGTATAAGTAGGGGATTGAACACTTTACCTGTTAAGTTTTAATCACGAGATCATTGTATATTGAAGTGTTGCAATTATTGTATATATATTTAAACCATCAATTCAGATAAGCACTATGTTGCACGTTTGAGCCTATACAAAATCAACATCAACCGTTCATCATTGAATATATAATTCACATTCTATACAATACTCTTTCTCCAAAAAAAAAAAAAAAAAAATCTTTACAATACCGATATTAATATATACCAAGATCACAGTTTGGAGATTGAGAAATGACTGTCAATGACTATCATTTTTGAAACTAAATTATTAAATTCATCATATTTTAATAGATTAAACTTTTGGATCTTTTTTTAGTTGGGATCAATCATTATATATATTGTAGGGTCAGTTTTTGTAGCTCAAGCCCAAAAGGTTTGGATTATGAGCCTAATAAACCCAAAACAATGAATTTGTAGAGAGTGGGTGAAAGAGTTGGGCTGATTGTGAATTAAACAATAATTAACTATGATATTAAGGATTGAATTAACGTAGAAACACACTTGAAAACTCAACAAATGAATGTCCGAAAAGGTGTATTATTGGATGAAAAGTGATTACAATTCTTAGAGTTACAGTAAAGTTATTCTCTTCAGATTTTTCCTTCTTTTTTCTCTCTTAATTATCAGAGGCCTCTTCTCTTTATATAGCACCCTCTCCCATTATCTTCATCGTCCACTTGTTTTTCATCTAAGCATCCACTTGAGTACATGTCACTTCAAGTCTCCTCTTTAACTCTCTGTGAGTGGTAGTAGTTGAGATTGTACTGTTCAAGGGTTTTCTTCACATTAATGCGGCCAGAAAAGTAGCTGCAGTGCATTTAATGTTGTGGTTGCAGCTTGTCTTCTAGATATTTCTCTGTTCCTATTATCTCCATACGTGCCTGAAACTTATCCTTATCATTGAAATCGTTAGAAGGATTACTTGAACCTCTCAGGTATCTGTTTAACCAAGACTCTTTGCATCCGAGGAGAATGACCTCTGTGGACCACTAGTGATCTCTTCGGACTATGATCCTCATTCATTTCCAGGTATCTCTCTTCTGTATGGATTCCTTAACCGCTTTCTTCTCTTCGGATACAGAATAATCTTCAAATAGGGCCCTAGGCCCAATACATAAGCTTGAGCTTTTACCCCCCCCATATATATATATAAATTATTTTTGAACGATCGATAATTTATCAAAAATAATTTCATCCAAGCTCTGGGCCTTCTTTTTTGTCTATAATTTATTAATTTGTGCACCTCTCTGAGATTACATGATGAGGGCCAGGCTAGACTAAGCGTGGCCTACAAAAAATAGGCCGAACAAATTTTCAAGTTCTAATTGTGACCCGTATTGGGCTAGTACTGCAGTCCTTTTTTCCATTTTTTACACAAGTAAATTAATTGGAGGTCCATTGCAATAGTTTTCCAAGAGAACATTTGAAGTGAAACAAGTTCTTTGATCATAAAAAGAAAAAAGAGAAAAAAGGGTGGTCCTCCTTAATTCTATATTGCATTGCCAAAAAAACCCAAGAAAGAAGACAACAAATGGGAACAAACTCTTCAGATGTAACCATCCAAGTAAAAATATTAATTAACTATATATAACAGTCACACTTCATTCATTAAGGATGTGGTGTCTTAGTTCTTTATTAGACTATTCTATTTTTTGTCCATAAGATATCTCAAAAATCCCGACACGTTATTCATGCGATAGAATTATTTTAAGAAGTTTAAAATATCTCAATCTTGAGTAATTATTAAGTACTCTCGAGATACATTAATAAAATATTTTTTTCTCTCACATTCACAATGAACCTACCATGAATTTACTAGTGAAATACATCATGAATGTAAGATAATAGAGCACTACATCAGCGTCTCGATTTGAGAGTATCTAAAAATTTACCCTAAAATCTCAAAAAAGAAAAGAAAACAAAAACAAAAATCTGTGGGCCGAATAGAGTTAAAAGGAAATTTCCAGGCCCAAATGTGACGGGGACATAATATCTCTCAAAGGTCTCACTTCCACTATAAAATGGATGGATTGTTTATGCATTGAGGTTTGTGATTGATATTAGCGGTTGTTGGCAGTAGACAGTAAACAGAGACCAGGGAGCGAGCGAGCCACAGAGTGAGAGACAGAGAGAGAAACGGAGAAAAAACAAAGAGAAAGTGAGAAAAGATGCCTTGCCTGAACATCTCGACCAACGTTGGCCTTGAAGGCGTCGACACCTCCTCAATCCTCTCCGAAGCCACCTCCACTGTCGCCAAACTCATCGGCAAACCCGAAGACGTACTGTCTCTGTCTATATTCTACAGTTTTGTTAATGTCGACTTTCTGTTTTTCTCTTTCATTTGATTTTTCAGATTTCCGATAAAACATTCCTTGAAGCCATTACTGTTGTTTGTTTGGGTCTTTTTTTTTTTTTTTGGGGGTGGTTCTTTATGATTTTTTATTAGATGAGTGAAATTAACGCTTATATTCTTGAAAATTTTGATACATGACTTGAATTTTAAGCAAAATGTTTGGTGACACTTGCTATTCTGGTCTATCAGCGATCGATTTGTGGCTTAGGTGATATTATGGGCAAAGAGATACACATTGTTTAAGTTTTAAGAGAACTCTAAACACAGTCAAAGGAATAGTGGAAATGACTTGTGTTTTCTCGAATATTTTGATAGTATATTGTACTAGATTTGTTCAAACATAAAAACAACCTAACTTCTTATAAAAAATAAAAAAAACATAAAAACAACCTAAGTTATTTGTCTTTAGACAGGCTTGCTAGTTGGTAAATCACATGTATTCCAGCTGAAATGGGTGTTGCTAGGTCTATTTATTTATTTTTTGGGGTTGGGTTTGTTGACTTCATTTTGTGGAAAAGAATACATGTGGCCGATCTTGACAAGTCTTGTTCAGGATTCATAGCCGACCCCAAAAATACTGGGACCAAGGCTTTGTTGCTGTTGTTAGCTGACTCCATTTTGTGTTATTTATTTAATCATTACTCTGAACCTGGACAGAGGATAGGGATAGGGAAAGGTAAGAAGGATGGAGCAGTGAGTTTGTGAGTGAGAGTCTTGTTGGTGATTACTAATGGTTGGGTCTATCATTTTCTTGAATACTCTTTTATGGAGCATTGATTTTGTTTATGACTGGATCAAGAGTCTTGGGGCCTTCATGTTCCTATCCTCAGTGTTGAGTCATGATATATGATACAACGAACTGTTAGTATTATAGTATGAATTGTGTTTGATTCTTGCTAGGCATTGATAAAGTTAAATTCATTTTAATCAATACATTGCTTGGGTTATGCATGTTGTAAACATTGAATTGGTTAGTTGATATTGGTACAGCAATTTAAAGACTCAGTGGACGCCCCATCCTGGACGTCTTTCATTATTGGAAATTCGGATATGCTTGTGTAAACTGTAACTCATCTTGTAGAAAAACAATTACTAATCTCAAGCATGTCCTAACTTGTTCACTTGTGTTTGTGTAGACAAAGCTTATTGGTCCATCTAGGACTAGGATGGTTTTGTTCAGAACAATGAAAACCTAATATTATGAACTGAGTCAGATATTTTTTGTTTAATTTAAGAGATTTATTTAATGAATTTCAACATACTATGCTGCGCCTGTGCTTTATTTTAGATTGAAAATTTTGATTACCTTTTAGTTTAGTTATTCCTTCTTGTTTTCACATTTTCTTGTAATCAATTAAAAGAATGGTCGTATGGTTAGCCTGATATTTATCTTGTTCTGGTATCTATTCTCTGAAAGCTTTAACCGTTTTGTATCTGTTAATATGCAGTATGTGATGATTGTATTGAAGGGATCAATACCCATAGCATTTGGTGGGACTGAGCAGCCAGCAGCCTATGGTGAGCTGGTGTCCATTGGTGGCCTTAACCCAGATGTGAACAAAAAGCTGAGTGCTGCAATTGCCACAATTCTTGAGACTAAGTTGTCTGTTCCCAAGTCCAGATTCTTCCTCAAATTCTATGACACTAAGGCAAACTTTCTGAACTTTCTCATGAAGAAGGGTTATATCTGTGCACTTCTTTTGTCTCATTGCATTTCTCCTTTTTGTTTAGGCACATCAATCTCAAGAATATGCACAGTGTTTGCATGCTTTACACCAGAACTAGATCATGTAAATAAATCTTTACTGTTTAAAATCATCAGCAGAGATCTTGTTTGCATTTTCGGGGAAAAAAAAAATCATAACCCACCCCCCCCCCCACCCCCCCCCCCCCCCCCCCCCCACACAAAAACAACCACCACCCAAAAATAAAGGTCCATGGTAACAGTTGGTTTATGTTATATGCTTTAACTTTAGATGATAATAATGCTTTGTTTATTTGGCAGGGTTCTAACTTTGGATGGAATGGGTCTACCTTCTAAATTCTGTGGTACTTCGACTATGGTGTGGTGTGGTGATTCCTAATAGACTTGATGTTTTTTATTCAGATAATTTATGTTATTTGGTATCATAAGTACTTTGTTAATGCTGAGGACATATCATTTCCTCTTGTGTGTTTCTAGTATTAGGAAATGTGGAACATTTGTCTCTCATATGCTACCTTAAGCATACTTTTTATTTGGCATTGGCCCATGATGTTATGTTACTCATGGTGTACAACCCAGGTTTGAAGTAAAATCCTGTATATCATCATTAGATTGTCAGTTGTTCGGGCTTGTTCTCTGTATTAATAATTGGCTTACTTCTTATTCAATAAGGGAATTGCATTCACCAAATGTGAAGTACTTCTAGTTCTAGCCTTCTAGGTGAGATTTGGGTGTCTCAACAATTTTTATAGTATGTTTCTGTTTCCCTTTTTCCTTAGAGAGAAAGGAGTTAATTCATTTTTCAAACTGTTTATACACTTTTTTTTTGCTTACAACAGAGTGGGGTCTTGGGGGAGGTGGGAGAAGGTTTGAGCCTAGGTTCTCCCTATGAGGTACCCATTAAGCCACAAGATTGGTGGCACCAAATTCATGTTCATTCTGGGTAGTATCAGCTTCAATTTTTATGAACTCTTTAGTCACAGAGCACAAAATAAATAGGCTTCTTTTCTAAGTGAAAGCCTGCTTTCTTTTGTCGACTACATTCATCCTAGCCTGCATGCTTATGAAACTCTCAAGGCATTAGAGTTTCGTATTGACTGCCCTTATTTTTTAGTCTACCATACGCTACCTTTTTTATCATTCCTGGTTGATCGATGCCTTTATTGATGAAGTGTAGCTGAGCTCAAAGTATTTCCTTGAAGTTGTTCCCATTTTAGGTCTATTTATAATCTGTTTATTTTGCTAAAACTGAAAACTTTTTGCTGAAAGTACTGTAGATAAAGGTAAAAGTTAGCTAAAATAGTACAGTCATACTCATAAATAGTACTAAAAAGTGTAGTTGGGCTCATGAATAGTAGCAAAAATAAGTTAAATAGTAAAATAAGTTGACTTTTTAATTTGAAGTCAAACACACTTTATCTGTTAAGACTAGTTGATCAACTCCTCAATTGATGAGGTTGTTGATTATATAATAGCCCTAAGCTCAAAATTTGTCTATGAAGTTGTTACCATATTATCTTTGTTTTGATTTGTAGTTTGCCCTTATATGGTGGGAAATTTAACGTATAGTGTCTGTTTGGCACCACTTATTTTTTCCAAGTTATTTAATTTTTTAACTTATTTTTGCTACTATTTATGGGTTTTACTGCACTTTTTAATACTATTTATGGGTCTTATTGTACTATTTCAACTAATTTTTACATTTACCTACAGTACTTTTAGCAAAGAGTTTTCAATTTCAACAAAATAAACAGATCTCAAATAGATCGGTAGCCCAATCTTTGCATTAGGCACGCTCAAACAGGAAATGATACCTTTTTTTTTTTGTTGATAAACACAGGAAATGATACTTCTTCATTAGACTATGAGTGACCTTCACTGAAGATTTTAATTTAATTTGGTGTAGAATTCACGAGATACAAGGGTCTAGGAATGGTGAGGCTCACCTTTCATTGATTGACTTGATTGTATTCAAAGGTTTTAGTACACCCGTGCTTTTTTCTTGAGATGAAAGAATTCCTTTGAGGTGACGGTTAACTGTACATATATGCCTTCCAATGTACACTGATGGCGATTAGTTTCACAATGATTGTTTTTTTCCTTTTCTTTTTTTGCTGAATTCAATGATTGTTTTTTTTCTATCATCAAATAAAGGGATCAATGCTAGTTCAAAAAAATAAATAAATAAAGGGATCAATGAGTTTCTTTTTAGTATATGGCATATTTGTATCTAATTGATTTATTAAGCAAAATAAACTGAATAAGGTAAGTTAATCCATACATACGCAAAGGAAATTAGAATTGAATAAATTTATCATTCAATTCCAACAAGAACACCTTTGTCAATTCAATTTCGCTATAATGAAAAAAAAAAAAAAAAACCGCAATGTCTTTTGGATGCAAAGAAACAGAGACGGCATAACAATAATTATTTTATTTGAGTAGGTGGTTTTATCTATATTTATACTCTTTTTTATATATAGGAAAATTAGAACTTTCATTAAATAACAGAAAAAATTACATTATGATAAAGAGCTTGCGTTAGAAAGTAAGGATTCTCTTGTATCCAAACCGAGAATCAACAATGCCAACATGCTGTTGGCATTGTTGATTTGTTGACTATATCTATTCTATGATTTGTTGGCTCTTACACTTTTATGTTTAAGCAGAGATCAAATTAAAGGACAATCCGGTAAAAAAAAGTCTAACTCCTATTAAAATATTGCCTAAAAAATAGGGTTACCTTCTTGTTGATTTTCAAATTGTTTTATTCACTTATAAATTAGACTCTCAAAATAAAAATTATATATATAAAATAAAATAAAAACAGTTTTTTTTTTTTTTGGCTACAAAATAAACGTGTAATATTTGTTCATTTTTTGAAGTTAGCCTCATGACACTATTGGTTGTATTAGTAGTTCTAAATGCATAATATTAATAAGAAAACGTGTAAACTTCAAATTGAAATGAATGAAAAATTATGACACTATAAAAAAAAAAAAGCCTCATCGCATGCAAGAAGTGCGTGTGATGAGGTTAGTATCTTTTATGCACTCCAAATTTATTGGAAGTGACCAAAAGAGAGAGTGAAAGAGGCTAAAATATGGACTAAAATGTGCATTGTCTTTATGCCCTAACCCTTGGTCAATTGGTTTCAATTTGTCACTTCAGAAGAATTAAACGTAAACATAAAGAATTCAAAAAATCCTATTAAAATGAAACGAGGAAAAGAAGTTAATTGTGCAAAATTTAATTAGCTCCTCTTTCTCCATCATCGTTGATACTCACAAATCATAATCATAACCTTTAATTAAAGAGTTGCCTGACATAAAATCGGGTAGATCATATTTTAAATCACTCAAATTTGTGACATATATATATATATATATATATATATATATAAATAAATATATATATATATATATATATATATTTTTGATTCCTTAGTTTAAAAAATTTTTACTTTGGTTACTTTTTTTTTTTTTTTTTAACATAACAATTTAATCCCTATTCTATTTTTTATTTATATCTATTAATGGAATGCTGAATTGCCGATCTCATTTTTTAAGGAACAAATATACAAGTAAGAAATGAACGAAAAGTAGATAAAGGAAAGATATTTTCCCCTTATTAAAATGAACAAAGTTTAACTACAAAATTGGTTGTAACCTTAAACTATAAAATTGGTTGTAACCATAAGCTACAACCTTACTCAATATCTTTTTATTGAATGTGAATTTTGATAAATCCACCGTTGGATTACATCTTCTTCTTATATCTTACATGCTTGAAAAATTTCTAGGAAATTAAAGATCAATAGTTACGTCATCAATAAAATGTTTAAATTGCAAATTTTTATAGTTTACAATTATGCATAAAATATAAGCTGTAGGGGCATTAGACCTAGCAATATATATATCTATGTACATATTGGGCTGGAGGCCCAATCCGAGGACATGAAGTAATCCGAGGAGGGGCGAACATTATTATGGGAGTTCGTGTTAGTAAGTGAAGAGGTTAGTTCTGATCATAAGGGTCCATGAGGGTGGTCTGAGGATGAATGCCTCCTCAACTGATCAAAGCCGAGGTCTGAAGGGGTAGTCTACCATCCAGGACAACGTTTCAGGAAATTCTATTGATACAGATAAGCATCACAGAAGCGTAAGATAAAGAGAAGTCCTAAAATATCTAACGAGAAAACTACTACC
Source organism: Quercus ilex subsp. ballota (assembly GCA_032727855.1). Classification (NCBI taxonomy): domain Eukaryota; kingdom Viridiplantae; phylum Streptophyta; class Magnoliopsida; order Fagales; family Fagaceae; genus Quercus; species Quercus ilex. The sequence goes on from CM064914.1 coordinate 36,587,301, forward strand.
ATCGCATTGAATGCTCTGTAGCTAACTCTCTAACCGTATTAATGAGGAAGTGATACTTCACTGAACAATAATTTTCAGCCTTACAGCTACTATTCATCAATAAAATGTTTAAATTGCAAATTTTTATAGTTTACAATTATGCATAAAATATAAGCTGTAGGGGCATTAGGCCCAGCAATATATATATCTATGTACATATTGGGCTGGGGGCCCAATCCGAGGACATGAAGTAGTTCGAGGAGGGGCGAACATTATTATGGGAGTTCGTGTTAGTAAGTGAAGAGGTTAGTTCTGATCATAAGGGTCCATGAGGGTGGTCCGAGGATGAATGCCTCCTCGACTGATCAAAGCCGAGGTCTGAAAGGGTAGTCTACCATCCAGGACAACGTTCCAGGAAATTCTATTGATACAGATAAGCATCACAGAAGCGCAGGATAGAGAGAAGTCCTAAAATATCTAAAGAGAAAACTACTACCATCGCATTGAATGCTCTGTAGCTAACTCTCTGACCGCATTAATGAGAAAGTGATACCTGAACAATAATTTTCAGCCTTACAGCTACTACCAGAGATTTCAAGAAGGTGTTGATGGGATAAGGATCAACACCAACAATCTACTCTACACGTGGATGGTAGAGATGAAGGAAGAAAGAGAATATAAAACAGAAAAAAGACTCTAAAGGAAAAGGATGGAGAAATTAAGAGAAAAACACTGTAGCAATCAAGAGTTGAACTTGTAATTAAACTTGAGAAGAAATATATAAGAACCGATCTCCTCGGATTGTGCCAAGGAAGATTTTCTTTAGATTAAACCAGTCTATCTTCATTTTCTTGTCATCTGGATCCACTTTACTTGTTGCCTAACTCATTAAAACCCAGTTTTCTAATCCACTTTCTACAAATTCATTATATTGGGTTTTTTGGGCCTAAATCCATCCATCCCTTGGAGTAGGGACTCAAATTGCTTCCTTACAATTGGTGCCATCTATAGGGGATTTTTGGTGTTGTAATGAGTTTAATGTTCAAATATGGTAGGTTCAGGTCCGCACCAGGAGGAATCTATAGGGTCTCGACGTGAAGATCATTTCCCCCATCTTGAACGAAGAAGGGATCGGGTGGGAAGTGTGCATACCACCTATATTAGTAGAAGTCAATCTCAAACTGGGAGTCACATCTCCCATGAGGAAAATGCTAGGGACATGCAACTGAAGATTGATCGTTTGCAGAGGAAGTTGCATTGTGAACGACGAAGGAAAACTCCCTAAAGGTCTGTTTCTTCTTCTAGTGATGAGGGGGATGGTAGCTACAGACCTAGGTCTAGAACTCCCCCCCAGTGAATCATTCTCGTGTGATGAGGATTACCACTGTAAGCATAGGAATAGGAGCCGCCTCGCAAAGGCCTGGGGAATGACACTATGAGTAAGGCATTAAACCAAATTTTCAGGTCGCCTTTTACATGTGGAATTAAAGGAGGAAGACTTCCTTGGCGGTTTACTCAGCCAACGTTCACCATGTACAATGGTCGAACAAATCCTATGGACCACGTGAGCCATTTCAACCAGAGAATGGTTGTACACTCCACGAATGAGGCCCTAATGTGCAAGGTGTTCTCGTCCAATCCGGGGCCTATAACAATAAGATGGTTTGATGGCTTGGAAGTAGGTTCTATAGATTCCTTCAAGGAACTTACCCAGGCGTTTGAATCTCGCTTTATCACATGCAGTAGGGTTCCTCAGCCCTTAGATTCCTTGTTGTCTATGGTCATGCGAGAAGGGGAGACCCTGAAAATGTACTTAGACAAATATTGGGAGATGTTCAATGAGATAAATGGTGATTTTGATGATGTGGCCATAAGGACTTTCAAGGTCGACCTACTTGCTGAGCATAGTTTGAGGAAGTCTTTGATTAGGAAACCTGCTGCTTACTCACTCCCAAGTGCAGAAGATCGTAGCAATATGATTCTCGGAGTACCGAGGTCGAATCACAAGGAGCAGGATAGATTCAAAGACAATATAATTAAACAAAAATTTGGGTAAAGAAGAAAAATACTTTTGCTTGGTGATTTTTAACAAGAATAATAATAAAAATTGATTTAAATCAATAATGTAAATACTAGGGCATCGAGGTGTTTCCCTATATCGATAAGAAATTCTTTGTGATCTAAGAAATTATATATTTCATAATTGATTGTTCTTATATGATTAAATACTTATGATTCGGTTGAACTAAGACAATTCAATAACGCATGATAACCTAGATTAATAATGCGGTTAGAAAAATTTTCAGAAAAACTCATTCACTTTAAAACCTTATTTCTATTTGAAACTATTAGAAATTCATCTAAACAATAAGAAAAACGTGATTGAACTTATTGAAAGCATGGAAGAACTAATACATCAAAAGAAATCTAATTGAATAATTAAATATGTTGTTGATAAAATCCTAGAAAGAATCACATTGAACTTATGCCCGTTAGCAAGGACTTCCTCCTTCTTTTATAGTGCAGCTCTAGGATTCCGGAGGTACCAGTGATTTCTCCCTTTTGCCCCTCAGAGTTTGTGCTGTGTCAGTTTGCTCAGGGGTTGGTCGTTTCTTTTTTTCTCATAGCTTCCTTCTTTTGGTGCGACCAAGCTGAGAGTCCCATAGCTGATTTTCCATTTCAAGCTCCCCTCAGGCTGCTGATCTTCAGTCCTTTCTTTCACCCTCCTAGCTTTTGGTTGCACTTCATTCTTGTCATTTTCTTGAATAGCTAGAATCTTTTGCTGCTGGGTTGAAAGCTCCCTCCCAGTTACCTCCTTTATGCTTTTCTCATTCTGGGGACCTTGATGGACATCTCCTTCATTCATGCATTTCCTGCTTCTGTACTTTTCTGATTCCACTGTCTGTCTGGGCGCATGAGACCCAGATGCTATTTGTCTTTTATCCTGCTTCAATTTTACTTATACTGTGTTGTTCGTTCCAGAGATCCCTGGACTCTGGTGACTTCTGGGATCTCGGCCCAACTCTTCTTATTGGGCTCCTTTTGGTATGTTTCTAGCCGGTTGGGCCTTTCTTTTACTTCATGTATTTTAAATTCTGTTCTTTCATGGATCGTTGGATCCCAATCCTTTGGGCCTCCCACCCTTTTCTTCTTTCTTTTTCTCTTTTCTTCATCACGTGAATCCAACCCCTTATTTTCTCTAACTTCATTTCCATGAAATTGGCCCAACATGCTATTTCTTTGGGCCTTAGACTGTAGGCAATTTTGAATCTCAACAAACCCAAAACTGGAAAGTTGTATATATTTAAGTCACGGTTCCAACTTATCCAGCCTTGTGTCAATTGGATTTTTGAGGAGAGAGATATGCCCAAAATACTGATCTGTGCTCAAATTAGATTTTTCCTTTTTAGATTCCGCCTCTTTGATTTCTTTCCTTATTTGAAGCTTCCAATCATGTTAGATGATCCAAGCACTCCAGCTGCACCTCCTTAGACATTTAAGAATGGTCATTTAACTCCACTTTAATTCTAGTTTGGCCTCCATTCTCTCACAAATTCCTGTAAACTCATCTTTCTCATATGATTTCCTGAAAGTAGAAAATTATACACAATGAATGACATCTTATTCAAGAAATTATGTAAAGATAAATAATAGGGAATAATGCAAATCAATGGTTAATTATAAAAATTAAGCATAGTAATAAGGAGATAACACTCACATAAATATATAACAAGTATATATTTTAAGGCGTTATCACCTGCTGACAGTGTACATAAACTTATGGACCAAATTGATAAGTATAAGCTGGTCGAGGAAGACCAACAGTAAGGCAAGGGGAAGGCTAAGGTTATCCCTTAGGAGATGAGGGATTTCAGGTCAGATCGCTACAATAATAACCGGCCCCAGAGAGACTTTGCTGGGCAATCGGGTCTGCCACTGCTCAAATGGTTGACACGGTGTTCCGAGAACCAGTATACCAAGTTTTGGAGAAAATCAAGAACGAGCCATTCTTTAAGTGGACAAACAAGATAAGAGGTGACCCCATAAAGCGCAATCAAAACCTTCATTGCCAATACCACCAGGACGAGGGCACACCACAGAAGATTGTAGGACTTTGAAGAGTTATCTGGAGCAACTGGTTAGAGAGGGGAGGTTGAAACAATTTCTACATCAGCCCAATAGACTAGCAGGTCAGGCAGGATCAGGATTTCAGGGAATGCTTTTTCCAGAGCCCTTTTGGGCACCATCAATGTCATCTTTGCGGCCCCAGGAAGAACTGGTTCTCACATTTTCAGGGTGATGTCTGTAGTCTGGCCACCTGCCAAAGACTCTAGACCTGAGCCGAAGAGGGCTAGAGTTGAGAACCGACCATCGATGAGTTTCTCTAAGAAGGACAAGGTTGGAACTGTACAGCCACATGATGATGCCCTGGTGGTCACCTTCAGGATAGGGGGATACGATGTTAAGAGGGTGATGGTGGATAAGGCAGTAGGGCAGAGATTATGTACCCTGATTTGTACAACGGATTGGGCTTGAAACCTGAAGACTTGACAGCTTATGATTCGCCTCTGGTAAGCTTCGACGGGAAAGTTGTTGTTTCAAGGGGCTAGATTTGACTACCCGTACAAGCAGGATCAGAGGTGGTGGAGGTGGATTTTATTGTAGTGGATGCTTATTCTCCCTACGGTCATTGTGGCAAGACCCTAGCTTTATGCCCTGGGGGCCATTTCCTCCACTTTGCATTGAAGGTGAAATATTCGTGTAGGGATCAGATTGAGGAGATGGTTGGGAGCTAGTCCATGGCAAGGCAGTGCTTGGTCGTTGCAATAATGCATCAGCCAGGAGTGGAGTCCTCGGTCTCTGTTGAGGGGAGCTTATAGCAATTAAGGACTCCGGGGTTACCCGTAGAGGAGACAGCCGATGGGGTAGAGTGTGAGAATTTAGAGAAGATTGTGGTAGATAATGATTTGGAAAGTTTTTTTTAGATCGGAGCTCAGCTGCCTCCTCAGGAGAAGGAAGAGCTAATAGAGTTTCTCAGGAGGAACATTGATGTGTTTGCGTGGAGTGCTTATGAAACTCTTGGGGTGGATCTGAACTTTATATGTCATCATCTGAATGTTAATCCGTCCATTATTCCCAGAAAACAACCACCTCGGCGTTCATCTAAAAAGCATTCCGATGCCGTCAAAGATGAGGTGATCAAACTTAAGCAGGCTAGAGCTATTAAAGAGGTTTTTTACTCTGAGTGGCTAGTCAATACTGTAGTGGTGAAGAAGAAGAATGGAAAGTGATGGGTTTGTATGGATTTCACAGATTTGAACAAGGCCTGTCCAAAGGACCCTTTCCTCATGCCTTGGGTTGATCAGCTAGTGGACGCAACTATAAGCCATTCTCAGATGAGCTTTTTGGATGCATTCTAGGGATACCATTGGCTCTAAGTGATCAGGAAAAGATAGTTTTTGTCACTCCCACTAGAAATTACCACTACAAGGTAATGCCCTTTGGGGTGAAGAATGCAGGGTCTACCTATTAGAGGATGATGACTAGGATGTTTGAGCCACTATTTGGCAAGAATATTGAAGTTTATATTGATGATATGGTGGTGAAGAGTAAGGTGGTATCCGAGTACGTGGAAGACCTCCATAATATTTTTGAAATACTGAGGAAACACAAGCTGCACCTTAATACTTCTAAGTATTCTTTTGGGGTTGGTTTAGGAAAATTCTTGGGGTACATGGTCACTCACCGTGGAATTGAAGTCAATCCTGATTAGATTAAAGCAATTAATAGTTTGCAGCTACCTCGAAATCCCAAAGAGGTCGAAAAGTTGATAGGGATGAGTGCTGCTTTAAACCGATTAATTTCTCGGTCAGCAGACAGGTGTAGGCCTTTCTTCCAGTTGTTGAACAAGTGGAAGGGATTCGAGTGGAATGAGGAGTGTGTTCTAGCCTTCTAGCAATTGAAGGAGTACCTTTCTCGGCCACCTATTATGTCTAGGCCCGAGGTGGATGAGGTTTTGTTTGCTTACATTGCGGTGGCTCCCCATGCTGTGTGCTTGGTGCTGGTATGGGTAGATGGTGGTGTGCAGAGGCCAGTATATTATGTTAGCAAGTTGTTGCATAAGGCCAATGTGCATTACCTACTGTAGGAAAAGACCATTTGGGTAGTGGTGCATGCTACACGTAAGCTCTCCCGTTATTTCCAATCTTACACAGTAGTTATTTTAACTCAACTTCCGCTTAAATCACTTCTTCGGAATGCTAACTACACTGGAAGGATTGCCAAGTAGGGTACAATCCTAGGGGTTTTTGATATCAAGTATATGCCTCGCACCTCCATAAAAGGTCAAGTTCTCACAGGTTTGGTGGCCGAATTTGCTGAATCCCCATTAGAAGAGAGAATAGAGAAGCAGGACATGGATAGAAAATCGGTTGGCATGGTCTCCTTGCAAGAACCTTTATCCTGGAGGATGTACATTGATGCTGTAGCAAATCAAAGAGGATTTGGAGTGGGGTTGGTTCTAATATCTCCTGAGAAAATCACTATTGAGATATCCTTAAGATTGGGCTTCTCAGCCACAAACAATGAGATTGAATATGAGGCCCTGCTGATAGGGATGACCATGGTTCAGAAATTGGGAGGAAAAGTAGTGGAGGTATTTTCAAATTTAAGATTAGTTGTGGGCCAGGTGAGAGGAGAGTTAGAGGCCAGGGTTGTGAGAATGCAAGAATATTTAAATCAGGTTAGATACTTACAGTCAGGATTTGAGTCCTTCAACTTGCTACATGTCCCTAGGAGTGGAAACACACATGCTGATTCTTTGGCCACTTTGGCCACCTTCTCAACACAGGGCTTACCTCAGGTTATCCTTATTGAAGACTTGTGCAAGCCTACTGAGATGAAGAAAGAGGTGGTCCATATCCATCAAATTAGGGTGGGACCTAGCTGGACAGATTCTATAGTGCTATTCCTTAAAAAGGATACCTTGCTCGAGGATAAGTTTGAAGCTAACAAAGTGCGAAGAAAAACTCCTCGGTTCTGGCTGTCTGAGGACCAAAAGTTGAATAAGCACTTTTTTTTTTTAGGCCGTACTTGCTGTGCATACACCCTGAAGTATCAGAGCTACTTTTGGAGGAGTTACATAAAGAGATTTGTGGAAGCCACACTGGAGGCAAATCCTTGTCTCACAGAGCCCTTACATAGGGATATTGGTGGCCGAACATGCAGAAGGAAGTACAATAATATGTAAAGAAGTGTGACCAGTGCCAAAGATTTGCTTCAAACATTCATCAACCAGGGGGAGTCCTTAATCCTTTGTCCAACCCTTGGCCCTTTGCTCAATGGGGCTTGGATATTGTTGGACATTTCCCTAAGGCAGCAGGTAATAAGAGATGGTTGCTGGTCGGCACAGATTACTTCACTAAATGGGTTGAAGCTGAACCATTGGCAAATATCAAGGACGTGGATGCCAAGAGATTTGTTTGGAAAAATATTGTCAATCGGTTTAGGATCCCCCACACCCTTATCTCTGATAATGGTCTTCAGTTTGATAGCAAAACCTTTAGGAGGTACTGTTGCGATTTGGGAATTACAAATAGGTATTCCACTCCGGCTTATTCTTAGGGGAATGGACAGGTCGAGATTGTTAATAAGGTCATAGTGAGTGGACTCAAGAAGATGTTGGATGATGCGAAGGGAAAATAGGTGGAAGAGCTGTCACACGTCCTTTGGACATATCAGATCACACCTCGTAGATCAACAGGAGAGACACAATTTTCAATGACTTATGTAGCCAAGGCTATTATTCCTTTGGAGACTGAATTTCCAACACTGAGAATGAGTTCTTTCACTTCGAGCAACAATGATGGGCTGTTAGGAAAGAGCTTAAACTTAATTGAAGAGCGAAGAGAAAATGTCATGGTCCAACTGGCGTATTATCAGCATAAGCTCAAGTAAGGGTATGATGCCAACGTAAAGCTAAGACTATTAGTGCTTGGAGACCTGACATTAAGAAAGGTATTGGGTACTGCAAAGAACCCAGCATGGGGAAAGTTAGGGCTCAACTGGGAAGGGTCATATCGCATCACCTCGGTGGCTGGAATAGGTGCGTATTATCTTGAAGATCTAGATGAAAATGTTGTACCATGCCCCTGGAATGTAAACAACTTGAGAATGTATTATTATTAATGAAATTTTCCTCTGCCATATTTTGGTTTATTAAATTATGTGTTATCTGTCCTACTATTTATTTAAATATTAAACAGAACCTTGGTCATACTTGGATCCTTGGACCACATACTTTGGGTAAATTGATATTTTAAATCATTTTTCTAAGTGTTAAACAGAATCTTAGTTATGCCTAGTTTCTCGGACCACATACTTTGGGTAAATTAATACTTCATGTCATTTTTCTAAGTGTTAAACAGAACCTTAGTTATGTTTGGTTCCTCGGATCACATACTTTGGGTAAGTAATACTTCATGACATTCTTTTAAGTATTAAACACAACCTTAGTTATGCCTGGTTTCTTTGGACCACATACTTTGTATAAATTAATACTTCATGACATTCTTCTATGTGTTAAACAGAACCTTAGTTATATTTGGCTCCTTGGACCACATACTTTGGATAAATTAATACTTCATGACATTCTTCTAAGTGTTAAACAGAACCTTAGTTATGCTTGGTTCCTCGGACCACATGTCTTGGGCAAATTCATACTTTCTGTTATTTATTTAAGTATCAAGTAGAACTAGCTATGCTAAATAACAGAGATCATTGTTGTAGTGACGTGATCAGATGGACACTTATGAGCATCACTTAAAGCATTTGAAAGTATATCTATGATCTGTTTAAAAATTGATTATCATCCCCAACTCCTTAGACTTACTGATAAGTGGAGAACTAGGGGCAGTCTGATATGAATAGATGCTCGACCATTATATATGTTTTTGAGGTTAAGGTCACACTTTGTCGAGATTATGGACTTAGTAGATTTAACTTGTTCTGTTGTCAATCATGTGGGGTGCAGTAACTATACTGCCACTTATGCAGATAATTAAATGGAGCTATATCTCATTTCCACGTTGGTTAAATATTAAGTGAAACAGAAACTATGTTAGAACCAATACAAATATCACAACTATAAAGGAAGAACTTATAAGTATCATTGATCTGAGCCTTAGAAAAAGGCAAGTTGCTTACAAAAAGATCAAACTGAATTACAAGTTCAAGGAACAAAAACAATAGCTAAAATAAAAAAAAAAAAAAAAAAAAAAAAAAAAAAAAAAAAACAACAACAACAACAACAACAACAACTCATGGTTTCATCTTTATTACAAGTTTTTCCTTAGGATTCTTGGTAGGTTGAGTGGTTGCTGCTGCCAAGGATGCTGGACCCTTACCCTTGGGGTCTTCCTTGGCAGGGATGGGGAAAGTTGCCAAAACCAGCCCATGGCTTTGAGAAACCACCCCTTCCTGGGAAGAATTCTTGGGTGCATCCGAGGGCTTTGTCATCTCGGGGGCGACCTCCTTAGGGACTTCTTTCTCCTTGTCAGATGCGCCGGTTTGCTCTGCCCCTTTATGAGGACTACTGGGAGGAGAAGGGTCCTTGGTTAGAGCCTCTTCAACAAGGCTTGTGACATTGGGGGCTGCATCATCCTTGGGGGTTGTGGGGCCTGGTGCCTAGATTGAAGGGGGGTAGTATACATTTTCTGCTCTTCTAAGTGCTGAAGAGGCCTTAACCCTTGCCAGGTTGAGTGCCTCATTCCACACCTGAAGGCAGTATGCTCTACACACCCTCGAGACCTTGGCCCTAAGGGCCTCCTTAGTCTTAGCCACCCCCATGTCATAACCATCTTGTTCGGCCTGGTCCTTGGCTTTCTCAACATCCTCCAGCTTTTTCTTTAACAGTTTGATTTGCTCCCTGGCAACGACAAGCTCAACCTCGGCTTGGCGGAGTTGCTTGCGCTGGGTCTCGGCTTGCCTCTCTGCCCCCCTCCAACGCCACCTCAGCATTTTTCCACTCCTTCTCGGCTTCAAGGAGCTTGACATTCAGTTTTTTCACTCTCTTCTCGACCATGTTGAAGGCCTCAACAGCAGCAATCCTTCTACCTTCCTCACCCTTCATCTGTCGGTGAGAAATATCCACCAACTCCTCAGCTCTAAAGGTGGCTTGGACAGCTTACAAAAGAAACTTAGTGAGTGAGCAAAAAAAAAAAAAAAAAAAAAAAAAACTTGTTAATGAATGATGGACTTAGCTTGAAAAACTCACCATAGTGAGGTCTCTCTTTAGACTTAGAAACACCTTGTGTTTCCTCATAGTCCTCAGATTGGCCATGTCATCGGTTAGCAGCAGGGCTTGCTCCACAGCATCTGCTATGTACCCGGCCTTCCCCTGTTAGAAGTCCTTGATTGAGGAGTTCGTCGGGAGAGGGAAACCGTCTAACACCAAGGGGGATTCTAGTTTAGAACCCTAGTGTGAAGATCGCGTCCCTTGTCTCCTGGTGCTCCTTCACTCAAGGACCTTGTCCGAGTGGTTTTCGCTACCTTAGCCCCTTTTTAGGGCTCGTACTCCTTTGAAGGGATACCTCGTCCCTCCTCTACCACGTCTTTCCCCTTCTGCTCTCGTTTTCTCTTTTTGTCTGCTGGATCGGCCTAAGAGTTATTGGTGGTAGGGATGGAGGGGAGTTTAGCTTAGCCGGCCGCCTCGGGCGCCTTGCCTCCAACCTGGGACTCCATCACCTCCATAAGGCTGGCCCTAGGTTTTCGTTATATTCCTATGTCTTTTGGAATAGAAGAATCTTTTTGGGCGTGACTTGTTGGCATGGGAGGAAGGTGGTCAAGGTCACCAGTTAGGGTTTTAGAGGATAAAGACTGGTTGAAGACCTCGAAATTGTCTTCCGAGTCAGAAACGTTAACGACCTCTTCCTCTTCCTTAGTTACAGGCGGGGATGAGGTTACCTCTTCCTCGGTAGTGCATTAGGATGGTAATGCTACTTTGGGTATGCCTTTTGGGATATCACCGGTGATGAGAAAACCCGGAACGACAACGCTTATCTGGTGCAAGCGTGGGTCCTTGGCTTTTATAATACACTTCGGCGACTGGAAGCTTTTAGAGATGGGGGAGTAGCTGAGTATTAGGTGTGCCGCTCTTAGCTAACCGTCACTATGGACGAACACCTTGGCCTTCAGTATCTTGTTTAAGCTCGGTTGATTGACAAGATTGAAATTAGGAACAGTAGCGTTCTTGTCTGCAAAACCATTAGGAAAAAAAAAAAAAAAACATAGTCAACAAAAAACAGTACGAATCAAAGGAAAACTCATATACAAACACAAACAAAAGAAAAGGGGAAGGGGGTGGCTTTGAAATAATTAACCTAGACCTAAAGCCCCACCTGGTGTCCCCTATTTCGTCGGGCAGGGAAGGCCATTATGCCACTCCCTTGAAACGATAAAGAAGTCCTTATTCAAGCCTTTGTTAGAATCAGGGAGGCATTGGATGAGCCTAACCTCGGGGTACCTAGATTTTAGGTAATACCCCTGTCCCTTTAGGTGGTGGAGGTTGTAAATCCAATTCACATCATGATGGGTAAGACCTAAGCCCATTTTCTCATTAAGAGTATCGACGCTACCTAAAATCCTAAACATGTTTGGGGCACATTGAGTGGGAGCTAATCTATGAACCCTAAGGTAATCCCTAATGACGGTGCCCATGGGGATTCTCATCCCTCCCTCTATAAAGGCAATCATCGGGATTACCACCTCTCCCTCCTGCCTATTAGTGTGCCAGTCCCCTTGCTTACAGTACCTAATGGAGACTCCTGACGGGATTCTATATTGAGCTTTAAAGCTCTCTATATTCTCCATGGAGTCTACCAAGTAAGCAAATCTACCCATTCCTAAGAGAGGGTTGAAGGTACTAAAGGGGTACTAAGAAGGTAAAGAGAAAATAGAAGGGTCGAGGAGAAAAAGATACGGAGAAAAGAAAAGTAGATGAAAAAATAAATTGAAAAATTTATAAAGACTTACGCGAAGAAAAAAAAACTCTCATCAGACTGGCTCTTGGTATGTGTGAGGGTATGAGTAAATTGAGTAAGTGTGCAAGTTCAGTGTATGAGTGTTAAAGTGAGGTGAACGAAGTGTTTTGATGGTATTTATATCAAAGAGAGAGTGACAAGGGGCAAAATTTCGGCCCAAGTTCCCACAAAATCCTCAGTTGTTGGATCCGCATCGTGCTGTAGAACATGGGGAACATGGAGTCGCAGAAATTTAATGGAGGAGCATCTCGGATGCCGAAACTTCAGGAACGTGTGTTGGACAGTTAAAAAGATACCTACGCAGACAGGGATGATGTGTGATAAGGTACGGGGTCATTGTAGTGACATCGAAATCCTCATTTCTTCCCAATGAGCCAGAGAGGAGAATTTTGAAGGGCTATTGTAGGAGCATTAGGCCCAGCAATATATATATATATATATATATATCTATGTACATATTGGGCCGGGGGCCCAATCCGAGGACATGAAGTAGTCTGAGAAGGGGTGAACATTATCGTGGGAGTCCGTGTTAGTAAGTGAAGAGGTTAATTTTGATCATAAGGGTCTATGAGGGTGGTCTAAGGATGAATGCCTCCTTGGCTGATCAAAGCCGAGATCCGAAGGGGTGGTCTGTCATCCAGGGCAACGTTCCAGGAAATTTTATTGATGCGGATAAGCATCATAGAAGCGTAGGATAGAAGGAAGTCCTAAAATATCTAAAGAGAAAGCTGCTATCACCGCATTGAATGCTCTGTAGCTAACTCTCTGGCTGCATTAATGAGGAAGTGATACCTGGACAATAATTTTCAGCCTTACAGCTACTACCAGAGACTTCAGAAAAGTGCTGATGGGATAAGGATCAACACTAGCAATCTACTCTACACGTGGAGGGTAGAGATGAAGGAAGGAAGAGAGTATAAAATAGAAAGAAGACCCTGAAGGAAAAGGATGGAGAAATTAAGAGAAAAACACTGTAGCAATCAAGAGTTGAACTTGTAATCAAACTTGAGAAGAAATATATAAGAATCGATCTTTTCGGATTGTGCCGAGGATGATTTTCTTTAAATTAAACCAGTCTATCTTCATTTTCTTGTCATCTGGATCCACTTTATTTGTTGTCTAACTCATTAAAGCCCAGTTTTCCAACCCACTCTCTACAAATTTATTATATTAGGCTTTTTGGGCCTAAACCCATCCATCCCTTGGACTAGGGACTCAAATTTTTTCATTACATAAGCTTATAGATCATATAATATATAATATTTAATTGACACAAAATTTGACATGTGTATTATGAGCATAAATAATATGCAATTCAATGGTTAAATTTTCAAAGTATGTAGTAATATTTATTTTATTGAGTAAGGTTATAATCTTATGTTATAACCAATTTTGTAGCTAAACTTTGTTCCTTTAAGATTTAAATTAATGAATTGGATTTTTGTTTTCAATTGAAGGACCAAGATTACACAAATCACATTTTTTAGGAACAAATAATATAATGAATAAAATACACTTTGCATCTTCTAAGTTTGGCTCCATTTCTAAATCGTAGCTCAATTTTTAAAACTTATAATTTACTCTATTGATTTTCAAACTTATAATTTATACCATTGACTATTACAATGATACGATATCAAATTTTTTTTTCTTTGGGCCTTAAATGACAATTTTTTGATGAGTCGATGGTAAGATGACAAGATGTAATGTATGTTTTAGTCTTAGATACAATTTTCCCTATAATATATAATTAATAATAGAGGATAAAGTTTTCCTAGAAACCAGTTTGAAAGAATTTTTTCCAACCCATTGCATGACTATTTATAAAAAGGAAAAGTTAACGAATGTCCTAGGACATTGGTTTAGAGAACATGTTTATGGAAAAGAAAAAAACAATTGCCTTTTTTTGGTATTTTTTTATATTTCCAATAAAATTGGTATTATTAAAGCTGTGGGGGACGAAAAGCCCAACCTAACTTGGGCCCAAGGCTCCATTTAAGGAACACTGTTAGTCCGAGGAGATGAAAATATTTAATCAGAGGCCCATGTAAAGGGAGCATGTCTGGAGAGGAGCGCGGGCAATATCCGAGGAGTTATTTATTTGTCCGAGGAGTCCAATGCCCTCGGATCCGAAGGATCTTTGCCTGACAGACACGGGAAGTTCAAGTGCTCCATCTGACGAGTATAAGGAGGGAAGTAAACCTCGGACGCACATGAAGTTAACAAGAACATGGAAATATCTAGGAGACAGGCCTCAGCCACCACATTTAATGCACTGCACCTACCTTTCTGGCCGCATTTATGTGGATAAGACCCCTGAACAGTGCTTTCTCAGCTACCACCACTCACATAAGGCTAAGAGTGGGGTGATGGGACATGCACTCAAGTGGACGCCTGGATGATGAACAAGTGGACGGAGAAGATGTAGGAAGGCAGTACTATATAAGGGAAGGAAACCTCTGATAGTAGAGGGGGGAGAAAAAGGGAGATATTTTAATTATTGTAACTCCAAGAATTGTAATATTGAATTATCAATGAAAGGCACCTCTTCGGACATGGCATTTCTATCAGTCCGAGGACATATTAATCCAAATTCTCCCATTCGTGTGGCCGTTTAATACTGTTGCTCTCATTATTAGCCTAGCTCTTTCACTCATTCTCTACAAAATTTATTGTTTTGGGCTCAGGGGGCGCTGAATCCATACTTTGGGCTTGGGCCACCAAAAACTGACCCTACAATTGGCGCCGTCTGTGGGAAGAGCTTGTGCTAGAGTGAAAGCAACAGTTGATGATGGCAGGACAAGGTGAACAACAAGCGGAATCCAGGGCATCCCAACACGTGGACCCTTTTGTGAACTTAGAGAGGAGACAAAATCGTGAGGGCAGCGTACACACTGTGCGCCTGAGCCAGAGCCAGTCACAGGGAGAAAGTCACATGTCCCATGCAGAGAAGAATCGTGACTTACAGCTAGAAGTGGAAAAACTGAAAAGACAGTTGCGCCATGCAAAAAGGAAACGGGCTTCCTCATGTTCTGAGGAGGATTTTGATGACGAGCAGGATGTCTCTTACCAGCATAAATCTAGGACATCAGCCAGTGAGTCCTACACCTATAAAGAGGAGCCCCATCGCCAGAGACAACGAAGAAGTCCGTCACGTGAGGACGTGGAGAATGATGCCATGAACAGGGCTCTGAATCAGATATCTAGGTCACCCTTCACGCACAAGATTGAGGATGCCAAACTTCCTCGGCGCTTCAACCAACCAACGTTCACCATCTACAATGGTAAAACTGACCCCGTGGAGCACGTGAGTCATTTTAACCAGAGGATGGCGGTCTACTCCAGAGACGAAGCTCTGATGTGCAAGGTTTTCCCTTCCAGTCTTGGGCCTACTGCCATGAGGTGGTTTGACGGTTTGAGGGCAGGCTCCATCAACTCCTTCAAAGAACTCACACAGGCGTTCGGCTCCCGTTTTGTCACATGCCGAAGAGTGTCCAGGCCTTTCTCTTCACTGTTATCCTTGTCCATGCAGGAAGGCGAATCCTTGAAGGCGTATTCAGACAGATACTGAGAGATGTTCAACGATATGGAGGGCAACAACGATGCAATGGCCCTCAGCACTTTCAAGCTCGGCCTCCCTATTAACCACGGTTTGAGGACATCCTTATCCGGCAAACCGGTCACCAACGTGCGTCAATTGATGGACCGCATAGAAAAGTATAAGAGAGTTGAAGAAGACCAGCGGCAGGGCCAGGGAAAGGACAAGGTTATCCCTCAGGAGAGGAGGGATTTCAGGTCGGACCGTTATAACCATAGTAAACCGCGGAGGGACTTTGTTGGGCAATCAGGATCGATGAATCCCCAAGCGGTCAACGCCGTGTTCAAAGAACCAGTGCACCAGGTCTTGGAAAAGATCAAGCACGAATCATTCTTCAGATGGCCGAACAAGATGGTAGGAAACCCCGAGAGGCGTAACCATAATCTCTACTGCCAATACCATCAAGATCATGGGCACACCACGGAGGACTGTAGGAGCTTGTGGGATCACTTGGACCAACTGGTTCGCGATGGTAGACTGAAGCACCTCTTACACCCCTCCAGCGGCCGAGGGGGCCAGACAGGCTCAGGGCCACGGAGAGATGACCCCTCGAAGCCGCCGCTTGGGACTATAAACGTTGTCTTCGCTGCGCCGGGGAGGACAGGATCCTGGCCATTGAAAGTTATGTCGGTAGGCCGACCATCAGCAGGGGAGTCAAACCGAGGTCTGAAGAGAGTTAAGTCTGCGGCCCCGCTGCAGATAGGGTTCTCGGACGAAGACATGGTGGGCACCATTCAACCCCACGACGATGCACTAGTCATCACCCTCAGAATAGCTGGATATGATGTGAAGAGGGTGATGGTGGACCAAGGCAGTGCCGTGGAGATAATGTACCCAGACCTCTACAAGGGGCTAGGCCTGAGACCCCAGGACCTGACGCCCTACAATTCCCCTCTCATAAGCTTTGAAGGAAGGCCTGTCACCCCGAAAGGCCGGATACGTCTACCCGTGCAGGCCGGTTCCGAAGTGGTGGAGCTGGATTTTATAGTTGTGGATGCATATTCGCCCTACACGGCGCTTGTAGGCAGACCTTGGATTCATGCGCTTGGGGCTGTCCCCTCTACATTGCACCAGAAGGTCAAATACCCATCCGAAGGGCAGATCCAAGAGATCCGAGGGGATCAGCCCGCTGCCCGACAGTGCCTGGTCGCTGCCATTCAACATGAGACCCAATCCGAGATTTCAGCCATGTCCGAAGGGAGTTTATAGCAGCTACAGTCTCGGGGACAGCTCGTCGAAGATTCAGATGAAGGCAATCGATGCGAGGATCTGACGAAAGTGGTCATCGGAGACGACCCCGATAGGTTCTTCCAAGTTGGATCTCAGCTGCCTCCTCAAGAGAGGGCAGAGCTAATAGAATTCCTCAAACGAAATCTCGATGTGTTCGCCTGGAGCGCTTATGAAGCCCCAGGGGTAGATCCGGAGTTTATATGTCACCATTTGAAGGTGAATCCCCTTGTCACCCCCAAGAAACAGCCTATTCGGCGCCCGTCCAAGGAGCATGCGGACGCCGTGAGAGAGGAGGTAGCGAAACTCAAACAGGCTGGGGCTATCAAAGAAGTCTTTTATCCTGAGTGGCTAGCAAATACCGTCGTGGTAAAGAAGAAAAGCGGGAAATGGCGAGTGTGCGTAGACTTCACCGATTTAAACAAGGCTTGCCCCAAAGATCCTTTCCCTATGCCGAAAATTGATCAGTTGGTAGATGCCACTGTTGGCCACCCTCGGATGAGCTTCCTAGACGCCTTCCAAGGCTACCACCAGATACCATTAGCCCCGGATGACCAGAAGAAGACCGCATTTGTCACCCCTATTGGCAATTACCACTATAAAGTAATGCCGTTTGGCTTGAAGAACGCGGGAGCTACCTACCAGAGGATGATGACGAGGATGTTCGAGCCGCAGCTGGGCAAGAATATCGAGGTTTACATAGATGACATGGTGGTGAAGAGCAAAGTTATTGCCGAACATGTGAAGGACCTTAAAAGTACCTTTGAGATTCTACGAAAGCACAAGTTACGATTGAACGCTTCTAAGTGCTCGTTTGGGGTAGGGTCTGGAAAATTTTTAGGATACATGGTCACGCACAGAGGAATCGAAGTCAACCCCGACCAGATAAAGGCCATCAACGATCTGCGAGCTCCTCGGAACCCCAAGGAGGTTCAGAAGCTGACCGGAATGACCGCTGCCCTCAATCGTTTCATCTCTAGATCGGCAGACAGGTGTCGTCCTTTCTTTTCTCTGCTCCACAAGTGGAAGGGGTTCGAATGGACGGAAGAGTGCGCCTTGGCATTTCAGCAGCTCAAGGATTATCTAGCTCGGCCACCAATCATGTCCAGTCCTGAGCCAGATGAGGTACTTTTCGCCTATATTGCCGTGGCTCCTTGTGCGGTGAGCCTGGTGTTAATACGATCAGACGGTGGCGTACAAATACCAGTTTATTACGTGAGCAAGTCACTGCATGAGGCCGAGATTCGTTACCTACCACTGGAGAAGGCTATCCTAGCGGTAGTACTCGGCACACGGAAGCTGCCCCACTACTTCCAAGCCCACACGGTCATCGTTCTCACACAACTCCCACTCAAAGCTATACTCCGAAGTGCTGACTACACCGGTCGGATTGCCAAGTGGGGTACAATCTTAGGGGCTTTCGATATAAGATATATGCCCCGCACATCGGTCAAGGGACAGGTCCTTGCAGATTTAGTGGCTGAGTTCACGGAGCCCCAGTTAGAAGAAGTAAAGCCCACGCCAGGCATGGATGAAAAATCAGTTGGCCTGATCTCCCAACAGAATTCCTCCCATTGGGAAGTGTACGTTGACGGCGCGGCAAACCAAAAAGGATCTGGAGTTGGGCTGGTACTGATATCCCCCGAGAAAATCACCATCGAGAAGTCATTAAGGATGGACTTCTCGGCAACGAATAATGAGGCGGAGTATGAGGCCCTACTGATGGGGATGACCATGGTCCGTAAAATGGGGGGGAAGTCCGTGGAGTTGTTTTCGGACTCAAGATTGGTAGTAGGACAAGTACAAGGCGAGTTCGAGGCAAAGGACGAAAGAATGCAGGGGTACCTGGGTCGTGTTAAACAGCTGCAATCAGGGTTCGACTTTTTCAGTTTGCTGCACATCCCTAGGAGTGGCAACTCACATGCTGATTCCCTGGCGACGCTTGCCACCTCTTCGGCACAAGACCTTCCGAGGGTCATCCTCGTCGAGGACTTGCACAGGCCTTCGGAGGCGAAGTCAGGGGCAGTTCAGGTTCACCAGGTCAGAGCTGGGCCGTGCTGGATGGACCCTCTAGTCAGATTTCTCGAAGAAGATGTATTACCTGAAGACAGGGGAGAAGCTGATAAAATTCGAAGGAAGGCGACTAAGTTCTGGTTATCTGAGGACCAAAAACTGTACAGATGCTCCTACTCGGGGCCGTACTTGTTATGCGTGCATCCTGAAGCGTCTGAGTCATTATTAGAAGAGCTGCACGAAGGAATTTGTGGGAGCCACACCGGAGGTAGATCCCTGGCTCATCGAGCCCTCACCCAAGGTTATTGGTGGCCATACATGCAAAAGGAAGCCCACGATTATGTCAAAAAGTGTGATCAGTGCCAGCGCTTCGCCCCAAACATCCACCAACCAGGAGGAATTCTTAATCCGCTATCTAGCCCCTGGCCATTCGCCCAGTGGGGCTTGGATATCGTCGGACCTTTTCCCAAAGCTGCAGGAAACAAGAAGTACCTACTGGTCGGCACAGACTACTTCACCAAGTGGGTCGAAGCCGAACCACTCGCCAATATCAGAGACGTGGACGTGCAGAAGTTCGTATGGAAGAACATTGTCACTCGGTTTGGAGTCCCTCATACTCTCATCTCGGACAATGGCTTACAGTTTGATAGCAGGGCATTTAGGAATTATTGCAGTGAGCTGGGGATTGTGAACAGATACTCTACTCCTGCCTACCCTCAAGGTAATGGACAAGCAGAAGCTGTCAACAAGGTCATACTGAACGGCTTGAAGAAGAGACTGGATGATGCAAAGGGCAGATGGGTAGAAGAGTTGCCACATGTGCTGTGGACGTACAGAACTACGCCTCGTAGGTCTACGGGCGAGACCCCCTTCTCTATGACCTACGGGGCTGAGGCTGTCATTCCTCTGGAAGCCGGGTTTCCAACGTTGAAAAGTAGCTCGTTCAATCCAGCCGACAACAATGAGCAACTACAGAAGAGTTTGGACCTGATTGACGAAAGGAGGGAGAACGCAATGGTTCGGTTGGCGCATTACCAACAGAAACTCAAGCAAGGCTACGATGCTAATGTAAAGCGGAGGCCTCTAGTGCCTGGTGATCTGGTGCTGAGGAAAGTGGTGGGCACCGCAAAAAATCCAGCTTGGGGAAAACTGGGACCCAATTGGGAAGGACCATATCGCATCACTTCAGGAGCAGGCATTGGGGCATATTTCTTGGAGGACTTGGATGGCCATGTAATACCACGTCCGTGGAATGTAAATAACCTCAAGAGGTACTTTTACTAATCGAGCCCACTTTTCAACCAATGTGCCAATTCTCCGCATAAAGTGTTCTTTTAAGTGTTTAAACTTAAATCCTATCATGCCTGTAGTCCTCGGACCAGATGATTTGGGTTAGTTAACACTCCATTACAGTTCCTTTAAGTGTTTAAACTTAAATCCTATCATGCCTGTAGTCCTCGGACCAGATGATTTGGGTTAGTTAACACTCCATTACAGTTCTTTTAAGTGTTTAAACTTAAATCCTATCATGCCTGTAGTCCTCGGACCAGATGATTTGGGTTAGTTAACACCATTACAGTTCCTTTAAGTGTTTAAACTTAAATCCTATCATGCCTGTAGTCCTCGGACCAGATGATTTGGGTTAGTTAACACTCCATTACAGTTCCTTTAAGTGTTTAAACTTAAATCCTATCATGCCTGTAGTCCTCGGACCAGATGATTTGGGTTAGTTAACACTCCATTACAGTTCTTTTAAGTGTTTAAACTTAAATCCTATCATGCCTGTAGTCCTCGGACCAGATGATTTGGGTTAGTTAACACCATTACAGTTCCTTTAAGTGTTTAAACTTAAATCCTATCATGCCTGTAGTCCTCGGACCAGATGATTTGGGTTAGTTAACACTCCATTATAGTTCCTTTAAGTGTTTAAACTTAAATCCTATCATGCCTGTAGTCCTCGGACCAGATGATTTGGGTTAGTTAACACTCCATTACAGTTCTTTTAAGTGTTTAAACTTAAATCCTATCATGCCTGTAGTCCTCGGACCAGATGATTTGGGTTAGTTAACACTCCATTACAGTTCTTTTAAGTGTTTAAACTTAAATCCTATCATGCCTGTAGTCCTCGGACCAGATGATTTGGGTTAGTTAACACTCCATTACAGTTCCTTTAAGTGTTTAAACTTAAATCCTATCATGCCTGTAGTCCTCGGACCAGATGATTTGGGTTAGTTAACACTCCATTACAGTTCCTTTAAGTGTTTAAACTTAAATCCTATCATGCCTGTAGTCCTCGGACCAGATGATTTGGGTTAGTTAACACTTCTTTTCAGTTCTTAAGTGTTCAAGCTTAAGCCCAACCATGCCTGCAGTCCTCGGAACAGGTGTTGTGAATTAGTTAATATTCGTTTGCGTTCAAAAATAGTTTTCGCTCATGACTGTTTTCCTTAGTTATACCACTCGCGGCAACTATTACTTATTAATAACATTTACCCGGGCTGCCCATTTCAACATCAATTTCACCTACTCGCGGCATCAATGCGATGCGTCAATCAAGTCTGTTCATATCATTTTGTTCTCAGTATAATGTGCAATTATGAGTAGCAGTAATAAATAATGGGACGAGTACTAAAAGCGTTAGAAGCATAAGGGAAAGCCATTCCATAAATAGGATAAGAGTTTACAATTCCTTGAAAAAAAAAAAAAAAAAAAGAAAAAGAAAAAGAAAAAGAAAAAACCTATGAATCTACTCTTTTGCTGGAGGGGGCACAGAACCAGCAACTTGGTCAGTCGGAGCAGGTGCTTCAGGCGCTTGATCTTTAAGCCCAGCAGGAGTCTTCTCCTTGCCTGACTCTTTGCCTTTGCCTTTGGCTGGCTCGGCGGGTTTACCCTTGACACCCAGCTGACCAGCCACCTCAGGTGCCTCAAGAGTGGATGAGGGAGCTTCACTAACTATCTTTGGCTCCGAAATCTCTGGAAGCTGAGCGGGGGGATCATCTTCCGGAAGTTCTCGGATCTCAGGGTCGTAGTATACGCTCTCGGGCAGCCTCAGAACAGAATCAGCCGGTACTCCGGCGGCGTCCAACGCTTTGCTCCATGTTATGCCGCAGTAATCTCGGCTAACCATGGCGAATTGATCCAAGAGCTGGGACGAGGTCTGCTCCACTCCCAACTGGTAGGCCGCTTTTCTCTCGGCCTCAACCGCCTCTTTGGCCAGCTTGGCGTCATTCTCGGCTACCTGGGCACTCGCCTTCGCCCTCGTCAGTTCGGCGCGGAGACCCTTTACCACCTCCCGCTCGGTCGCCAGATTGATTTCGGCCATGTTTAGCTGCTTGCGTTGCTCCTCGGCCTGTTTCTCGGCATTCTTAATCCCAGCCTCAAGACTCCTTTTTTGGCTGGTCATCTCTTTAAGGTCTTCGGACAGGCGGGCGTAATCCTCCCTCAGCTTGCCCAGCGCTTTCTCCGTCTCATCGCGGGAGTATAATGCCGATTGGGCCTCGAGGTGGTTTTTCTTATTCCATTCCTCAGCCACATAGATCTGCTGGGTGAGCTGCACAACGGAAATTCCTAATGTCAAGCGCAGTAAAAAGAGGCAAGTGTGAGTTCGGCTAAACGAGCTGAGGTCACTTACCATGGCTACATCCCTCTTAAGGGACTGAAAGAGCTCCTGCTGATTGAAGCGCCTGAAGGACTCCATGTCGTGGGGGAGGAGGAGCGGTTGCTGCAGAGCCTCGGTAACATAGCCTGCCCTTCCTCCGTCATAATTCCTGAGGGAGGTATCCCACAGGATCGGAGCGCCCTCCAACTCCAGCTTTGGAGACCAAACTCGGGGTCCCCCTCGTCGGACGTCTGCCAGTAAAGCCTCCTCACGGCTTTCGGTGGATGAGGCCCTACGAGTTCGGAGGTCTTTCACCACTTTCTGTTGCTTAGGGCCCTTGGGTGGCGGCACTTGCTTTTCCTCGGCATCAGTGAGGGGCCGTTTCTTCCTTAGATCAGGAATGGGTTTCAGGCTGGGGTCAGGAACATGTGATGGCACGGGGGGCAAGTTCACCACCGTTTGGGATGTCCCAACACCCTTCTGCTCAGCCTTTTTACCCCGGGTCTTCATCATACTCTTCAAATCCATGCCGTCGTCTGAAGAGTCTTCGGAGTGAGCAGCTAGCTGATCAAGATGAATGCCTGACTGCCTGTCGTGATCCCCCTCGGCGTCTGAGACCTCTATCACTCGGTCCGCCGCTGAAGCCTCTCCGAACTGGAACTCGTCTATCTGCTCTTCTAACGATGAGGTGGAAGAGCCAACCCTTTCAACCCCAACCGCTTGTCCGAGAGGAACCTGTTGTAGTGGTTGGACGAGAGGAGGAACGGCCTGAGGAAGTGGATGGGGCACGGGCTCAAGATCGAAAGGCGCCAAAAAACCTTTTCGGCCGACGTCAATTCGTGCAAGGCGGTAGTCTCCTTGAACAATCGCGTTTCCGATTGGTTGAAAACCCTTCGGTTGTGCTGTGTATCCCAGAATGAGAGGAGCCGATCGGAGCTGTCCGTCCTCACTCACGAATATCTCCGATCTCAATAGGAAATTAAGGGCGGCGATATTCGTAAGGCTAAGCCGAGGAGCAACGAGATTTTTATCTGTTACATTGCAGCAAAATCGTATTAGTGTCCCACAAATGGCGGCATAAGACGACCCAAAAACCATTAAAAGACAAGGTCCCTAAACCTATGGTTAGTGTGCCTAAATCTAGCATGCCCCACCTGGCTCTCCGAGCTTGGTTGGGCAATGATGGCCGTCATGCCATGCGCCCGAGACGATTACATAGTCGTCCTTCATCCCTTTGTTGGATTTTGGAAGGCAGGAAATGAGTCTGACAACGTCCGACCGGGATTTTAAGTAATATCCCGCATCTTGCTGACTGTGGCATTCGTACATATGTACCACGTCGCGCCAGGTGAGCCCCAACCCCAAATGAAGGTTGAGGTCCTCAATCGCTCCTAAAATCCTAAACATGTTGGGCGCGCATTGCCAAGGAGTAAGCCTATGGTTCCGAAGGTAGTTAGTGGTGATGGGACCCATGGGGATTGTCATTCCCCCTTCTTTGAACGCGATAAGAGGGATAACCACTTCTCCCGTCTTTCGGTCTGTTAGTATCTTTTCCGGGGGGCAATATCTCAACCCCACGTTTGGGGGTATGCGATACGCAGCCCTGAACGCCTCCATCTGCTCAGGGCTATCCACCAAGTATTGGAGTTTCCCCATGGTAAGAAACTAAAACGTCTGGCCGAAGAGAAAACTAGGGGATTCGGTGGACGACGACTTACGAGGATTAAGCCGGAGAGGGGATTGCAAGCTTTTGGGGGGATTCGTGAAGATCCTGGAGGGAATTGAAACCGGAGACTGGGAAGATTGAACGGAGTCGCGCGTTTGTTCTTGCTGGAGCGTCTGAAGATTTGCAAAGTGAAGAGGAATAACTGCTCCTGAGGTTTTATACGGAGTCAAACGAAGGGTCAGGGGCACTCCCGCCCAAATCCTGAAGAAAAACCACGGCCGTTGGATCAATTAAACGCTGGTAGATACGGCGGACAAAGCGCCACCTGGCGCAATTAATGCAACGCCTTGGAAATGTGGAAACGGCAGCGGCATTAATGAAGCGTCAATTATCATGCCCACGCACGTGCCAGCTTAAATTTGCCTGATTTACGAGCTTTAACTCTACGGAAAGTCAAAATCCTGCTTTTTCTCTTCGGATACGAGCGAA
Organism: Quercus ilex subsp. ballota; assembly: GCA_032727855.1. NCBI lineage: Eukaryota > Viridiplantae > Streptophyta > Magnoliopsida > Fagales > Fagaceae > Quercus > Quercus ilex. The sequence continues at coordinate 36,611,909 of CM064914.1, forward strand.
AAACCACAATTTTGAGGGGCTATTGTGGGGGACGAAAAGCCCAACCTAACTTGGGCCCAAGGCTCCATTTAAGGAACACTGTTACTCCGAGGAGATGAAAACATTTAATCAGAGGCCCATGTAAAGGGAGCATGTCTGGAGAGGAGCGCGGGCAATATCCGAGGAGTTATTTATTTGTCCGAGGAGTCCAATGCCCTCGGATCCGAAGGATCTTTGCCTGACAGACACAGGAAGTTCAAGTGCTCCATTTGACGAGTATAAGGAGGGAAGTAAACCTCGGACGCACATGAAGTTAACAAGAACAGGGAAATATCTAGGAGACAGGCCTCAGCCACCACATTTAATGCACTGCACCTACCTTTCTGGCCGCATTTATGTGGATAAGACCCCTGAACAGTGCTTTCTCAGCTACCACCACTCACATAAGGCTAAGAGTGGGGTGATGGGACATGCACTCAAGTGGACGCCTGGATGATGAACAAGTGGACGGAGAAGATGTAGGAAGACAGTACTATATAAGGGAAGGAAGCCTCTGATAGTAGAGGGGGGAGAAAAAGGGAGATATTTTAATTATTGTAACTCCAAGAATTGTAATATTGAATTATCAATGAAAGGCACCTCTTCGGACATGGCATTTCTATCAGTCCGAGGACATATTAATCCAAATTCTCCCATTCGTGTGGCCGTTTAATACTGTTGCTCTCATTATTAGCCTAGCTCTTTCACCCATTCTCTACAAAATTTATTGTTTTGGGCTCAGGGGGCGCTGAATCCATACTTTGGGCTTGGGCCGCCAAAAACTGACCCTACAAAAGCTTTTTAAAAATAGTTCATTAACAAAGGTTTGGATTATGTCAAGTAGTTTTTCAACTAGACATTTAGTTATTGGCTACCTCAAGTATTTTTTTCAACTTGACATTTAGTTTATTTATTTATTTATTATTATTTTTAGATAGAGTTTCAATCTGTGAAGTTCGCTCCTTATAATCAGACCAAAATACTAATCGGTTTTTGGTGTAGGCAAAGATTGAACTCTAGATCTCTTATTCAATTATCAGAAACTTTATCAATTGAGTTAACCCAACATTTAGTTAGTTTGATAGAATGACGTGGCGGTGGATTTTAATCTCCACTAAAACAAATACCCTAAAAACACCCATTTAACACATAATCCTTTATAAAACATCTTATTTAAACAAATCATATATTTAGTGAGTTTTATTTCTTATTTCAAACTTCTTATATATCTTTTTTTTTTTATGTGAATTTTGAAAATCTAACCGTTGAATTTCATATTTCTTATGTTCTTAACATGCATATTAAATTTCGTTTAAATTGGATATTATTTATTATTCGATCGATAAATTTGTATTTTATATACAATTTTAGATCATAAAAATTTGAAATTTTAATATTTGTTTGATGAGATAGCAATTGATCTTTGATTTTCTTTAAATTTTGCGAGTATGAAGAATATAATAAGAATATGTAATCTAACGGTTAGATTTTTAAAATTCATATTCATTAAAAATATATAAGAAGTTTGTAGAGTTTATTTGGATTGAAACTTTGATCAAAGAGATCTACACCCATACCATACATACCCAATTAGTAATTACCCATCTTTGATCTCTCCTTTCCTTGTGTCGGCCAAAAGTCTCAATGCGTAACGATTAAGCAAATTAAATAACACCCTAAAATACTTCATGAGTATTGTAAAACCACTAAAAACAAAACAAAACAAAACAAAACCAAAAAACGTCCGCTCTCTCTCTCTCTCTCTCTCCCCCCTTATTTCCCACCCATTTCCCACGCATCTTCCTTCTCACCTTCCTTTTTATCTCAAAACTCCAAATAAAAACTCTTGCATTCACTCTTCCAATTCCCAAATTCTCAGATCCAACAAACAAACACAAAGTCAACAACCATGACCTCCACCACATCTCCCCCAATTCTCCCAATCTCAAACACCACCGCCACCACCACCGCCACCACTGCCCAATCGTCCCAACCACCAATCGCCACCCCAGCTTTTCGCAACTTCCTCAGCAACATAACCGAATCGGTCCGCAACAACCTCGCCCAGCGCCGCCCGTGGTCCGAGCTCGTCGACCGATCCGCTTTCTCGAAACCCGAATCCTTCTCCGACGCCACCCTCCGCGTCCGCAAGAACTACTCCTACTTCCGCATCAACTACCTCACCGTCATCGGACTAGTCCTCGCTTTCTCTCTCCTCTCTAACCCTATCTCTCTCCTCGTCCTCCTCGGCCTCCTCTCCGCTTGGCTCTTCCTCTACCTCTTCCGCCCCTCCGATCAGCCTCTAGTCCTCTTCGGCCGTGCTTTCTCCGATAGGGAAACCCTAGGTATCCTCGCTGTTTCGAGCATCTTCGTCATTTTCCTCACCTCCGTTGGATCGCTACTCATCTCAGCTCTCCTCATCGGAGTCGCTCTTGTTTGTGCTCACGGCGCGTTTAGGGTTCCGGAAGATCTGTTTCTCGATGAACAAGAAAATGTCTCCACCGGATTTCTCTCCTTCCTTGGCGGCGCCGCTTCCAACGCCGCAGTCGCCGCTGCTGCAGCAACTCCTGCCGTCGCCGCACGCGTCTGAGACCACACACTTGTTGAAGGTTCTTCTTGTCAATTGAAAGTTTTTTAGCTTTTGGTAGACAAGAAAATAAATATGTTTTTTTTTTCTTCTTGACAATTTTTTGATATATAGGCGAAAATTGAAGGTCTTTGTTATGGATCTGTGATATTTGATTTGGTTTTAGGTAGAATGTGAAACTTTTGGTGGTGGATCTGTAATTTTTATATGTTCTTTTTAATTTTCTTTATGTGATACAAATTCGTTGATTCAGATCTATATGGGGTACGCGTATCAAGATTTTGTTTCTGTGCAAATTTGCTCATGAATGGTGTTCTACTTTCTACATTTCAAGGTTGAATCTTTATGCTGAGATCGAAATAATTTTGTGTATGTGTGCGTGTGAGAGAGAGAGAGAGAGAGAGAGCGTTTGATTCATTGACTAAATTCTTGCATTGATCATATCTGCTTTTAGGTTTTATGCTTGGTTTACTGAGTGAATTGAAAATCTTTTTTGTTGGTTTGTTATTTGGATCTGTCAAAACCATTAGGAGAGAACTTTAGATCATTAGGATTTGTGTTATGCTTGGTTTTGCTGAACAAACGAAATTATCTTGTTGGTTTGTAATTTGGATCCATCGTAGGCAGGTTTTCAGTTAGCTCAACTAGTATCATTCTGTCAAATAAGATATGTGGGTTCGAACCCAATCTACATTAAAAATTAAAAATTAATTGGTGTCTTAACCTGGTGAAAAAAAATGAAATTATCATGGACTGAGAGTGGATACCATAAGTTGAAATTCTGGTGGTATCTAAGAATAAAAAGGAAAAAGACAACAGTCAAATGTAGAGAAGTTATAGTAGAGTTGGACGTTATTAACAGCGGGGGCATTGTAAATAGTCACGGCTACTGAGTTTAGCTCACTAGAGTAACTAACAGCTAGATTATCTTTGTTAGTTAGACTACTAACGAGAGAATTCTTTTTTTTTTTTTTATGGGAACGAGAGAATTCTTAATTTGTAATTTTTGGGTATATGTGCAGATGAGTGATCATCGTGTGTGCTGGGATCCCCTTTGTTTGCTATATACGAACAATTCTTATAGGGACAAAGTCTACTCCTCAATGGAAATTTAATTTTCACATATAGAAGGTATATGTTGTGTTACCTGCATTTGAAACTAGTTAGCATTAGTTTTTTTCCCTTTATTTGTTAGAACAAGATTTTAATTAGGATAGTTACCATTTTGAATTTGTGAAAATCATGTCTCATCCATGAATTGTGGTCTCTTCATTAGCAAATGGAGAGGATCTTTAATCTTTTGGTTTTTATTACTCACTTTCCAATACCTAGACTCCCTACTACTGAGTTATCAAGCTTAAACTTGAAAATTGCTTTCTTACTTAATGAACTGAATCCTGATGTATGTTTATGGGATCTTCTGCACCATATTGTCTTTTTTTTTTCTTCAGTAATATAGTCAAAACTTTTTTAATATGAGAATTCACTTACATTGATATTGGGTCATTGACATAGCTTTTCTCATTCTTCTATTTTCATAATGAAATTGATTATGAAAGCTGATGTTGGTATTTTTACATATGGGTTTCTTGCCCTCATTTTGATTTTGATGCTGATTCATTTGCATTCTATTGTCTAAATCTTGAAAAGCTAATTATAGCCAAGAAATGTTCAGTTGTATTGCCTTGTATTTGATAAATAGTCCTTAGTTCAATTTGATAAACAGCCATGTATGTTCAGTTGCTTGCTATGTAATTATGATGTTGCTTAAGTTAATGTAAGTTATTATGGAGAATGCTAGCAGCAGTAGTGATTGTTACCCACCTTTAAGATACTGGTGCCACTTTATATTAGAGCACCAAAAGATTGTTAGTTGTTATTTTCGATCTTCTTCTTCTTCGTTTTTCTTTTATTATTACTATTGCTTTAAATTGTAGTAGTCATGGTATTATGATCATTCTGGGTGCGTTTGTGACTTCCAATATTAAAAAAAATGGTATTATGATAAGGGTTGTGTTAACCCGTTAACCACAATTTTTTTTTACTTTTTTTCTGAAAAATTTTTTGTCTTTTTTTGCAGTTTATGTCAAACTTTTCAGTTGAGAGGTGCCCGTTAACCACAATTTTTTAACTTTTTTCTGACAAAATTTGTCTTTTTTTGCAGTTTATGTCAATTTTTTCAGTTGTGTAGGTACTATTTGGTGTTTTTTTTTTGACTTATTCTGACAAATTTTTTTGCACTTAATAAGCACAGGCGGTGCTTGAGAAAAACGACAGTCCGGGACAGTGCTTCGGGACTACCTAAGTATAACCCGTGCTTGTTAACATTCCCTTATGATAATTTTTTATTGAATCTGCTGGCGATGAGTTGATCCAAGTGTTGCCCATTAGGCTCAGTGGTCCCAGAGTACGATGGTAAAAATTCAGCCATTTGGTTCAGTGGTCTTAATCTTACTGTCATGTTCATTGTGAAACCTAATCTTGGGTGATGTTCTTCTCGCTGGATTGTTTATCATGTAGGATCTTTTTACTGCTGTACTTATTAAAAGGAATCTTTCATCATACTGGAAAGTGGAAACAAGAAGAATGCAAAGATCCAAAACAATCAATCAACCCGTGCCTTTATAAAACTTGTAATTGTGGATTTTGGCGTTCAGAATTTTGATTCACTTGTTATGGATCACAAAAGCGTTTCAAGCATATATTAAAGTTTTTCATCTAACATAAAGAACTGGTTAGCACGTACGAGTGGAACATTTTGCATTCAGCCGCATATTCAGTAGGATTAACATGATGTATCGCGGAAGTGGCATATTTTTTATGCAAGATTCTGTTATGAGATTAAATCGGTGGTGCTTTTTATCTACCCTTCTTTTTTTTTTTTTTTTTTGAGAAAGAACACTGCAATTTAATTAATGAAAGCCGAATCGGCTTGAATTACAGCAAAGAGGTGTGGAGGAACATCCTCCATCCACACCGAAAACTCGCTAACATGTCTTGCATGTCTAGCAATGTTATGAGCGGCCTTATTACATTCTCTCTTAACATGTCTATACTGTATTACATTAAACTGTCTCCCATACTGCTTTGCTTCCTCTATTAGATGCCCGATATCTGCTATAGACTCATCATCACCTCTCAAGGCGTCAATAGTGTATTTGGAATCACCTTCAAGCACGATGGCTTGTAAGCCAAGTTCATGGGCTAACTTAAGAGCTTTCGTGGCTGCCAAAGCTTCCACGGCATCCACCGAAAATGGTAAAGGAAAGGTATCAGCCATGGATGCTATGACACGGCCAAATTCATCCCTTATGATTACCCCGACCCCTGCCTTCTGGTCTTCTCTGAATGTAGCCCCGTCAAAGTTAACCTTAAACATGTGATTCTCTGGAGGTGACCAACCCGTGTGATGAGGAACGTGATTGACTTCATCTGGAGGTTTCGGTGGAATTGAACGAACAAAGGAAGCTTGAATAGACTGAGCATCACGGAGAACCCTGTGGATTGGAAATGGCTTGTCGCAAGTTCGAAGTGCATTCCTGCGATGCCAAATCGTCCATACCACGTTATTGAAGAAGTTCAAATCCACCCCTTTCACGATTAGGTACTCTACAAGATCTCTGAAACTTGCAAACGTTTGGGAGGCCCTGAAGTTCCAGCATGGATCATGGGCCCACACCGGTGCAAGAAGCGGACAGGACCATAGAGCATGAACCGTATCTTCAGGTGCTCCTTTGCAATGATCACACAAGTCATCAGCTAATATTCTGCGCCTCCTAAGGTTTACTTTGGAAGGCATTGAATCTTTGATGGCTCTCCAAACTAAGTTCCTTACCTTGGGCAACACCTGTAACCCCCAAACCTTCTTCCACAAATTGGTCTCTACAGGTTGGTAATTATTCTCGTCAAAGCTCTGCGCTCTACAGAGGAACCGGTACCCCCGATTTAACTGTATACACTCCGCTTGGGGTATGAGGCCATACTAACTTATCTCTCATGGGAAAAGAACTCAAGGGGATGGACAGTATCAACTCAGTGTCCCTAGGTGAGAATATAGATTGAATGAAGGCCGTACGCCATTGCTTGGAGACAGGATCAATGAGATTTGCTACTTTGGCTTCCTCAAAATTCTGTGCCACCGGTGAAGAGACAAATGGTAGAAAATCTGAAGGCAGCCACGGATCTGTCCAAACCCGGATTGAGTTACCATCTCCCACCCTCCATCTCATGCCTTCCTTAAGCACATCCCTCCCCTTTAAAATGCTCCTCCATGCATATGACGCATTTGATGAGTCCGCTGCCTCCATGAACGAACAGTGAGGGAAAAATTTGGATTTAAACACTCTATAAAGCAGGGAGTGTTTGTTTTGGAATAATCTCCATGCTTGCTTTGCTAAGAGAGCATCGTTGAAAAGGGCCAAATTTTTGAAGCCCATCCCTCCTTCATTTTTCGGTTTACATAGCTCCTCCCATCGAATCCAATGAATCTTTCTACGGTCTCCTCGTTGCCCCCACCAAAATTTACGGATTAGACTCTCGATCTCATTGCACAAGCCGATGGGGAGTTTGAAACAATTCATTGTGTAGGTAGGTATGGCTTGGACCACTGCTTTGATGAGGACTTCTCTACCTGCTTGAGATAGCAATTTTTCTTCCCAACCTTGGAGTTTCCTCCAAACTCGCTCCTTGATATAATTAAAGCTAGCTTTCTTGTTTTTCCCCACTAAAGATGGAAGCCCCAAGTATTTTTCATAGTGCCTAACTTCTGCCACTCCCAAGGTATCTTTGATCAACACTTTCGCTTCTTCACTAGTGGATTTACTAAAGAAGATGGTTGTTTTATCTTTGTTGATCTGTTGACCTGAGCTCCTCTCATAATCATGAAGAATCTCCATAACTTTCTGACATTCCTCTTCATTAGACCTGCAAAACAATAAGCTATCGTCTGCAAATAAAAGATGGGTTAGTGGAGGACTTCTTTTGCAGATTGAGAAGCCATGAATATCCCCTCTCAAGGCAGATTGGGATATAAGCCCATGAAGCCCTTCGGTGCATAGCAGGAATAGGAATGGAGAAAGGGGGTCTCCTTGTCGTATCCCCCTTGTTGGTCTAATGAAACCATTTGGCGCCCCATTGATAAGTATAGAATAAGAGACCGTTGACACACAAAGCATCATGAGTGAAATCCATCGTTCATCAAACCCCATTTTTCTCATTATACACTCTAGAAAGGGCCATTCCACGCGGTCATAGGCTTTACTCATATCTAACTTGAGTGCCATAAAGCCACCCTTGACAGATTTGTGCTTATTCATACAATGTAACGACCCAAAAGCCAAAAGAATATTGTTAGAAATAAGCCTATCTTTCGTAAAGGCACTTTGGTGTTCAGTGATGAGTTGGGGGACTATATTTTTTAACCTGTTTGCCAAAACCTTGGAGAAAATTTTATACAACACATTACATAAGCTTATGGGGCGAAATTCAGATACAAGTTCGGGATTTTTAACCTTAGGGATTAAGGTGATGAATGTGTGATTTAGATGCTTAGGCAATGTAGCTGAATTTAGAAAGGAAAGAACTGAAGTAGTGATTTCCTTACCCACCAAATCCCAATAATGTTGATAAAAAAGGGGTGGCATTCCATCTGGGTCGGGAGCCTTTAGTGGGGCCATTTGATCAAGAGCAAGCTTAACTTCTGCTTCTGTGAATTCTACCAACAATTGTCTATTCATATTTTCGGTCACCGTGACTTGTATTGAATCCAAAGCCAATTCGGGTTGAGCAGAATTGGATGATGAGAATAGGTTGCTGAAAAAATCCACCATCACATTAGCTACAATTTTTGGATCCGATCTCCACTGCCCCGCATCATCCCTTATACCTTCAATTTTGTTTTTTCTAAACCTTTGTGTGGCTCGACTATGAAAATATTTGCTATTTTTATCTCCATGAGTCGCCCACAGAGCCCAGGATCTTTGGAACCACATTCTTGTTTCCTTATCAAGTAAATCATTGACTTCGCATCTCAATTGCCTTGCCCGAAAGTTTATACCTGAAGTGAGTGCCTCCAACTCTGCCTTTGCAAGGAGTTTTTGTTTTATTTTTAACTCCTTTCTGATACATACAAAATTGCGACTACTCCATTGCTTCAAAGCCTTTCCGCAGTGTTCAATCTTTGTCACAATACTTGAACCATCATGAGCAACTTCCCTCTTACCCCATTCCACCTTGATGGTTTTCGTACACCCTTCTTCTCCCACCCACATCTCTTCAAAACGGAATGGCTTGTCTAGGTTGGCTGGAACCAAGATTTTTGGTAGAATAAGAATGGGGCAGTGATCAGAAGTGCTACATGTCAAGTGTTGAACTGAAGAACCTCCAAACCGTACCAACCACTCATTGTTTGCCAAACTCCTATCCAATCTCTCCCAAACAGAATCCCCATTCCGATAAAATTTCTTCCACGTAAAAGGATTGCCCTTATACCCCATATCAAGAAAGCCACATTCATCAATGGCATCCCTAAACAACTGCATCTGGGCGTGACTTCTACTCGACCCACCTTTCTTCTCGGACCCCCTCAGGATCTCGTTAAAATCCCCAACACACAACCAGGGAATATCATATTGGCTGTTCAATTGTCGAAGTAGGGACCACGATTCGTGGCGTTTATGAGTGATTGGCTCACCATAGAAGCTAGTGAACCTCCAATCTCCATCACTGCCTCCCCCAACTATACAGTCAATGTGATTTTTTGAAGATGTATCCACTCTTAACTTGATAGAATCCTTCCAAAAAAGAGCAAGGCCACCCCCTCTGTTGACCCGGTGAACTAAGAACATGTGATCAAACTTTAACTTCCGTTTAATTAATTTTAGCCTTGCTTCATCCGTCCATGTCTCGGCCACAAACACGACGGAGGGATCTTGTGCCCGGATTAAATCTCCAAGCTCCTTCTCTGTCACCAGGTTCCCAAGCCCGCGACAGTTCCAAGCTAGGAGACTCATGGCTCTTGGCGGGGCTGATCAACAGCCTCCACCACTGAATTAATTGGGTTCCGACCTTCTTGAGATACCTGCATCCGTTTATGAGACAATGAGACCCCCTCATTCTCACGTTCTTTCCTCTTCTTTTCTGAATTTGGTTGGACACTCACTTCATTTGGTTGTGGTTGACGTAGCATGCGTTTCCAAGTTCTAACATTGGATGGCTGCTCTTCAATCTCAGCCATTGGTTGTGCTTTAATCTCATGGGTTAAAACCCTAGGGTTTTGTGAAGCCGAGGCTTTGTTTTTGGCGGCTAGGTTTTTTCCCCTTGAAATTAAATCACATTGAAAAGGCCTAACGGGTGGAACATTAAAGCCCTGATCCCCAGAATATTGCTCGGCATTTAATTCCTCCACATTCCCCTTATTACACCCCTTTAATTCCGTGGTGGCCCAATGAAGACCGTGATTAATGCTTCCCAAATTTAAACCAACCGGATCAGTTTCAAAACCTCCCAGCTGTGATGTAATTGCCGCCTCATTATTTGCCATCAAAACCTGCGAACTTAATGGAACATTATTGCTGTCCTCATTATTTGCAATCAACACCTTCGAATTTAATGGGATATTATTACTGACTCCATCAGTAACGGTAGTAACGGCCTCCTTCAATTCTTGCTCACGTGAATGGGTTCCCTCAGCAGTACTGGTGGAACCGCCCTGTCCACCCCCTCCCTCTTCCATATCGGAATTCGACCATTTCGTTGGCTCGGTGGCAGACCTGTTTCTGCTTTTTTCTCGGGCTGCCATCTCCGCTTGCTTTCTCGCCTGCATGCTGCGTTTCCTCTCCTCGTAGTATCCTGGCACATAGATGACATCCCTACCTGTGGATCGATAGGGATTTGCTCTTAGGTTTGGACCAAACTGTCGTTGCTCCAAAGTAAGCGTGCCATTGCTCTCAATCCACAGATTACAATCCTTGTCGTCGTGATCCAAATGGCCACACCAGTAACATATAATCGGCAGGCGCTCATACTTAAATTGGACCCAACTCTTGTTTCCCTTTGGTAACGTGATTACTCTACCACGGCACAGGGGAAGTGTAATATCAACCACTATCCTGACACGGAAAAAACTACCACCGTCCTCATCCACAGCACCATCAGTTTTCTGGATTTCCCCCACGACCTCACATAAATTCTCAACCACTGTCCTCGTCATGAAACTGATAGGAAGATCGTGAACTTGCACCCAGAAAGGAACTTTTTCAAAAACCAGCTCTGTGATTGGAATCTCTCCTGAATACCGTTGCATGAGTATCAAGTGTTTGTCAAAGCTCCATGGTTGATTCTTAAGGATTTTGTCCACCTCCATTAAATTGTCAAACACAAACAGAACAATGTTGTTCCCTTGATTGCGCACCCTAAAACCATTCCCCGTCCGCCACAATTGTTTGAAAGTCCTGGCGACTGCTTCCATTTGAAGAAAGCAAGAGGTCAAAAATTTCGCTGCAATCACAAACTCGCCTTTTCTGTGATCTTCCGGTATAGCGAACCCCGTCTGTTCTTTTTCTGAAAGCGAAAGGTTGCGCCAATAAAACTATCGAATAAAAAGTTTAATTCTTTTAACAAAAAATTTAGAGTGATTGTGGGCTGGGTGCGATCCAATCAAATTATGCTATTTCTGGCAACCTTCAAACATTTTCCAATGGCAAGAAAGGGGTCTTCAAGGTAGGGCACAAATGTTCGTATTTTGCCTACTTTTATCATGATAAATTGAAAACAAAACTCTTGTTTTATACGGTATTATTGAATAGGACAAAACTTAGGTACAGTATCTTAGGTGCTGTACCTTAGGTTCCCCTCTTAAGATTTAGCCATGTAACTACTTAACTAAAAATATACTTCCTTTTCATGAGAGAAAATTCACGTGACAGAATCTTAAAAAGGGAACCTAAGGAATAGCACCTAAATACTGTACCTAAGTCTTGCTCTATTAAATAATAGTCCAAGTAAGTTTTGAATGAGCCCCTCAAAAGCTTGATGCAAATAAATGAATTTTTTTTATTCTTTTAAAAAAAAAGTGGTAATTGAGAGAAAATCCGATTAAGAATCAAATTAGATTTTAACTGCACTACAATTTTGCACTAATTATCCATCTAATTGCTCACCAATTTGATACTAATAAGTGTCTTTTGATATTATATGGGTTTCAATTGCTCCATGTGTTATTCTATCTCTATATTTGTGCAAAGTGTATATATAGAATCACGAATTAAACTTAAAAAACATAAAAACACTCAATTAAAAATGTATTATACTTCTATCTAAAACTTTTGGACATGTAAAATACTTCTAAAACCTAAAATTATTTTAAATCTATATAATTTTTTTTTTTTTTTGGGTAAACTGGGAGAATAATATTAACTAGGAAGAACTGTTACAAGATACAAAAGGAACCACCCTGGTCCGTGACATCCCCAGGGAATCAGCCAAAAAAAAAGGGGGTTACAACAGGGGGAGGATATAAATTTACTTTTTACATATTTAAATCTCATGTGAACTTGTTATCATGTTATGGTTATTCTTAATTTCCACGTTATTAGCCTGTTACCTAGGCAAGTCGCTAAGGTCGTTGAATCGAATCTTCAGGCCCACCATACTTACCCCCCAAATAAAAACATCTTTAGGGTTGCAGGCCCATAACAACATCCAGCACATGTCGCCGCAAGAAAAGTAGCCGTTGGGAGAGTGACCCCCCACCTCTAATGACTGACTTTGTTTCAACCCCAACCGTTACAGAGAAAAAAAAAAATGGACCAATTAAAACTAGCCGTTAATATAAACTAAGAGCAAGACTAAAACTGACCCCATTTCAACTGACTTTGGACTCTGAACCCCATCTCTCTTCTAATTAAGATTCCCACCTTCTCTTCTCTCTCACTTCTCACATGCTTTATCTGACCCTTCTCTCTATATTTCTTCCTCTCAATCATTTCACTTTAGCTATTTAGTTTTTCCTTTCATTGTTCCTCAATATACAGTCCTCCAGATCAAAAAACTCATGGACACCAAGTTTGGGAGTCCATTTGTCACAAACCCATTTCAGTTTCTTCACTTTCCATCTAAAGAAACCACTAATTGGTTTAGTAAAGTTTTCCTTTCTACCTTGTTGTTTTTTCAAATTTTGGGTTTTACTAAACTTGTTTCAGGTGGTCACCAATGGGATGGGATAATTGTTACTCAAGCAGATTATCAAGCGCTCAGGGCCTTGAAACATGAACTAGTCGATTTCAAAGGCGTGTTGCGCAGCTGGAATGACAGTGGTTATGGTGCTTGTTCTGGTGGGTGGGCAGGAATCAAGTGTGTTCATGGTCAAGTCATTGCTCTCCAGCTTCCTTGGAAGGGATTGGGTGGCAAAATCTCTGAGAAGATTGGCCAGCTTCAATCTCTTAGAAAGATTAGCCTCCATGACAATGTTCTTGCTGGCAGTGTTCCTTGGTCTCTTGGTTTCTTACCCAATCTCAGAGGGGTGTACCTGTTCAATAACCAGCTTTCGGGTTCTATTCCTCCTTCAATTGGTAACTGTCTTCTCCTTCAGACTCTTGATTTAAGTAATAATGCACTCACTGGGGCAATTCCTAGTCTTGAAAACTCAACCAGGTTAATTAGACTCAATCTGAGCTTCAATTCATTGACGGGTACAATCCCAAATAGTCTCACTAAATCCCATTCTTTGATCTTCCTTGCTCTCCAGCACAACAATATCTCTGGCTCTATTCCTAATACTAGGGGTCAAATAGGAAAAAATACTTACCACCTTCAGTTCTTGACTCTTGATCATAATCTTATCTCTGGAACTATTCCTGTTTCTCTTAGCAAGTTGGGTTGGCTTGAAGAGATTTCTCTTAGCCATAACAAGCTTTCTGGGACCATACCTAGTGAGCTAGGCAGCCTCTTGAGGCTCCAAAGGCTAGATTTGTCATACAATGCTATTAATGGGAGCTTTCCTGTCAGCCTTTCCAACCTTTCCTCTCTTGTTTCATTGAATCTAGAGGGCAACCACCTTGGAAACCAGGTCCCAGAAGCACTGGACAGGTTACAAAACCTTTCAGTACTCAATCTAAAGAATAATCAATTCAAAGGCCAAATCCCAGCAACCATAGGGAATATCTCGGGCATTAACGCAATTGATTTGTCTCATAATAATTTCAGCGGAGAAATTCCAGATTCACTTGACAACTTAGCAAATCTCACTTCTTTCAATGTTTCTTACAACAATCTGACTGGTGCAGTCCCATTGCTCCTTTCCAAAAAGTTCAATTCAAGCTCTTTTGTAGGCAATATTCTATGTGGGTATGACCCTTCTATCCCATGTCCTTTTTTATCTCCACCTCAGAACAATCCAGGACCATTTCAAGGGCCTACTGTGAAACCGCACCACCACCACCACCACCACAAACTAACCACCAAGGACATAATTCTCATAGCAGCTGGTGCAGTCTTAGCCGCTCTGCTTCTTCTGTGTTGCATTTTGCTTTGTTGTTTGATCAGGAAAAGAGCTGCTTCAAAAGGAAAGAAAGGTAAAACCGCGAAAAGTGCTGCTGCTTTGGGAAGTTCCGAGAAGGAAATTACTTCTGGCACTCATGTTGAATCCGGAGGTGAAACAGGTGGCAAATTAGTTCACTTTGATGGGCCATTTCTCTTTACAGCTGATGATCTATTGTGTGCAACTGCTGAAATAATGGGAAAGAGCGCTTATGGAACTGCATACAAGGCTACTTTAGAGGATGGTAATCAAGTTGCTGTGAAGAGGCTGAGAGAAAAGATTACAAAGGGTCATAAGGAGTTTGAATCTGAGGTTGCTGCACTAGGCAAAGTTCGACACCCGAATCTCCTAGCCCTTAGAGCTTATTACATGGGACCCAAGGGAGAGAAGCTTCTTGTCTATGATTACTTGACTAATGGGAGTCTAGCATCCTTCCTTCATGGTAAGTAGATTCAGCAATCTATTTAATTTCCCAAAATGATTTTTGACATGTTTGGGGCTGTGCAAATATTAACTTTTTATAGTAATTCAATGGTCATTAAGGTCTTGTGCAATAGTCATTTTCTAACCATGATACATTAGCTGTTATTACTGGCTATTCAATATTCATGCTAATGCAATCCAGTGGTTGAATTTTATTGAAGAATCTTAAGTTACAGTGCCATAGCTTTTACTTTACCATTTTTAGTTCTGACATATGTACCTTATTCATGTGCAGCTCGTGGGCCAGAAACCATTATCAATTGGCCAACAAGGATGAACATTGCCAAGGGCATTGCACGTGGTTTATGCCACCTGCACGCACAAGAGGAAATGGCACATGGAAATCTCACATCGAGCAACATAATACTTGATGAGCAGATCAATGCCCACATTGCAGACTTTGGCCTCTCTCGTCTTATGACAGCTGCTGCAAACACCAATGTGATTGCTACTGCAGGCTCACTTGGCTACAATGCACCAGAGCTCTCAAAGATGAAGAAGGCCAACACAAAGACCGATGTCTATAGTCTTGGGGTGATTATATTGGAGCTCTTGACCGGGAAATCACCCAGTGAAGGCATGAATGGGATGGATTTGCCCCAATGGGTGGCATCAATTGTGAAGGAGGAATGGACAAATGAAGTTTTTGATTTGGAGCTCATGAGGGATGCGCCAATTATAGGTGACGAGTTGCTTAACACATTGAAATTAGCTCTGCATTGTGTTGATCCTTCACCAGCAGCACGGCCAGAAGTTCAACAAGTTCTTCAGCAGCTAGAAGAGATTAAGCCAGAGCTGCCAGGAAGTTCAGGTGATGAAGGTGCTGGAGTGCCAACAGCAGGTGATGATGGAGCAGTCAAACTGCCATCATCAGCAAGTGTTTAATTTTGGGGTTTTTTATAGTTTACTTGGTTTATAGGAGATAAGAGATATAGGTATTAGGTAGTGCTCAAATTCTTTGATTCTTATTGTTTGTATGTAAATACAAGCTCATTCCAAACATTATTTAGAATAAGCATTCTTTTCTTATGTAGGAGAATGATGTATTCTTTCTTCTTTTTTGAAACCAGAATTGGTGTATTCTTTCAATAAAATTATGAATTTGCAAGACGTTTTTATGTGTGATTTATGTGATTGTGTGACTACTCCATTTTTCTAACATCATTTTAATTCAGTTTCCATTGATAAACAGTGGCAGTTGCTTTTGATAATGTCAAGAATGTTGGTGATGTCCCACGTACAGAGCAAAAAAAGAGCAATTTTCAAGAATCACAATATTATCTTTGATTGCCATTGGTGCTACAAAAATGTACTTGAATGCAGTTTTTCATGTGAAATCTACGGATTTATACACAAGACTAAATCTAGGGATTAGCTCATTCTTAAACTGATATATGAATTCAGATTGGTTTCCAATTAAAATGATAGGGGATACTTCAGTGAACAGTTGATTAATTCTTGGTTAAGTATTTCCTCTATTATGTACTGTTGTCTAAAATACTATTTGCTGCACCTTCTGAATTAAAGGTTACTTTTAAATTGGTACCTTTTTTTTTTTTTTGAGGAAGTTTAAATTGGTACCTTAATTATGAAAACTCGCAATTTGCACACTTGAGCGTTACTATTTCGACAATATCAATATGCTCTTTTTGTCAATATCTATTAGAAACTTTAAAAGCTGTTAACCAACACAAAAATGACATTTTGGACGAAAAAAAAATGATGTTTTTTTTCGAATATTCTTAATTACTTTCAGAATATAGTGAAATGAAGCCATTTCCTATCACATTTATAGTAGACTCACCATAAATTTAATTAGTGAACCCATTACAAAAGTGAAAAGATGAAGCACCATTCATCATGCTTTGAAAATACTAAAAAATTACTCGTCTTTTTCGGACATGTTATACAAAAATTTTAGATTTTCCTAAGACATACATTGACATATTAACTACAAAAACTTCACATTTTATAAAACATAAATTGATATTATTATGAGGAAAAAGTTGGGTTCTAAACATGTTCAGAGACAAACCGGTAATTATTATAATATTTGGCGGTGAAAGTTTTAAAAGTTGAGATATGAAGTAACCCCAAATTTAGGGATTGAATGTTTGTTTTTGGCATTTTTTTTTTTTGGCTACTTCGTACTTTGTGTAATTGTAAAAACAAAATACATAGAACATGTCATTCCAAATTTAAGCAAACAAACCTACCAGAACCCCCTTAGTCTCTGGTCAAATCCTTCACTCTCTCTCTCTCTCTCTCAGCCATGGACGATCTTCCCATAGAGAAGATAGCAATATCAGGACCCACCCTAGCCTCCTTGATCCAACGGTTCTCCACTTCCCCAGGTCCAATAGACGGTCTCCTATACGGCCACGTGTCCCTCCTCACTCCCTCCACTCTCTCCGACGACACATCCTCTTCCTCCTCTTCCCTTCCCTCCACTTCCACTTCCACTTCCTTCCCTCCCATTTCCTCTTCCTCCCAAACCCTAATCGCCACCATCACTTCCTTCCTCTCCCTTTCCGTCGGCCACGTCAAACCCCTCCTCCTCCCTCCTCCGCCGCCCTCCTCCTCCCTCCTCGGCTGGTTCTCCGCCCGTCGCCGCTCCCCTCTCCGCCCTTCCCTCCGCGAATTCTCTCTCTCCCACTCCCTCTCCTCCCTCCCTTCCCTTTCCTTCCCAATCCTCTCCTCTCGCTCCTCTCTCTCTCCTTGCATTTTCCTCCTCCTCTCCTCTCCGATCCACGACCAAACCATCCACACTCACGAATACCGCGCCTACCAATTCCGCTCCTCTCTCCTTTCCTTCGATCCCAAATCCATCGAAGTTATCAACATCGGCCCAGCTTTCCGCTCCCATTACGGTGCGTTTAGCCCTAACTCTCCTTTCCCTTCTCTGCCTTGCGACCATAGCTCCTCCATGGCTGTCGACGACGAGAAGGAAGAGGAGGAGAGGCTGAGAGCTGAGCAGACTCAGCTCGACGACTGCGCCGAGGGATTCCAGGTTGGGAGATTGAGCAAGATGATGGGAAACGAGGCCGCCAATTACTCCGCCGGATTGGAGGATTTGTACGGGAAAATGCTCGTTAAGATCGAGACCTTGGCGAGGCAAGTCGAGCAGAGCTCTGCTCTGGTTTTCGAGCAGGTAATTGTTCCATTTTCATTGATTTGTTCAAGGAAATAACTTAATTTTGATTTGAATTATGCACTGTGATTTATTGTTCGACTTAAGGATGTGATATAATTTGATTAGTTTTTAGTGAGACAGTAACTGATATTGGCTTTGTATGTATTCAAATGATTTTTTTGGTGCAATTTTTGAATTATGTACTGTGATTACTCAAATCCATTGATTTTGAAGAATGCGGATGAATTCGAATTGGTTGATTTTGATGAATGTGGATAGATTTGATGAAGTTTCAGTAAGACAGTAACTGAATTTTGATCTAGGAAGCACGGACACCTCATTTAGGGTATCATACTGGCAGTTTCATGTTATAATTTTTCAAAAATTCCTCGTGTGACCGTGTCACACCCATGTCCTTACCCATACCTGTGTTTGTGTCCATGCTTCCTAGATTTTGATCAATTCAGTTATTGGGTTTATATGTATTTAATTTTTCCCCCATTTTGGTATTGAAATTTTCATCCCATTGACAATGAAATTAATGGGTTTTTATTTTTTCTTCCTTTTGTGTTTTTGGGCAGGAAAATCATAATAGGAAGTTGAAATACAAAGCTGCTCGGTTCACTGGATCTGAATAAATGCCGTAATTTGCTGGTATCTATTTATTCCATGTCAGGTAATTTTGTTTATACCATTTGAGTTTATCTTCATAATTGAGTGAAACAATCAGTAATCACTTAGTAAAGCAATTATTCTATATTTGGCAATCTGAAATGGCTGTACAGGTTCTGTGATTCTTCTTTATATGACCAATACAGAGTTCACACTCAAAAAATTATCACCTAGAAGTCTTCTTTGAATATAAAGTAGCATGGGGAAGACATGATTCAAGTGATAAGTTTTGATCAAATTTCGTGTATTATAGTTTAAAATTAAAATGGTGCATTTTGTCTAATTAAACATTACACATATGATTTATGTAATCTTGTGCTGATGCCTAGTTGATGTACTTAAAATATTGTGTTTTGAGGCCTTGGAAAAAGATAAGAAATGTCATCTCAATTGGAGTTATATTCTGTTTGGCATCAAAAGACAATCTAAAGCTACATTATTTATCATCTATATGAGCCACGTTAATTTAGTTGGTTCTAGATTTTATCTTATGCTCTACTTATCAACAAGTGATCGTGTACTCACACAGCCATCTTTTATAGAGGAAGTGGTCATATCTGTATGTAATCTTTTGCTAATGATAAATAATTAAATATCAATGCCTGAAAATCCAGGCATCTTCCTATGCATCTGTTTCCTCATGTGGGTGGGTATGTGTGTTTTGGGGTGGAAGAGTTATACAGGGAGAGGATCCACCATCCTCTAAAAATTGCATATGTGGATTGAAAAAAAAAAGAAAAAAGCAACCCCCCCCCCCCCTTCTTTCTACCTCTGTGAGTAAAGCCCATGAGGACTTCCTTCTGATCTTGTCCGCTTAAGTGGACCACATTCATTAGTTGTGGGGTTGAGATACATAGTTTCAGTTCTCTCAGTTTTTCTATGAATAATGGTTCATCGAGTATAGATAAGTAGATTGTCAGCTTTGTCTGTCGGTTTAACTGCTTTATATGTACTGTTTCCAGGTATGTCTAAGGCTTTCATTTTTTTTTCCCAATTTTAAAATCCTGTGTGAAAGATGGGGTTTCTGTGATAAAATTTTGTGATGTTTGCCTTTTCTTCTTCTTCCTCCATTCATTTTAAAATTTTATTTTTTGCTTCTGACATTAAATATTGAGTTTTTCAGTCCTCAACTGTAAAATTGAGGCTTGCTTCTTCATTTTCAAATACATCCCTCCAGGTGCTGACCCTTGATCAAGTCACTGCCCTTCTCTCTGTGTTTTTGACTCATTCCATTCACTTCTAAAGCTCTTTGTATAAAGCTTGCCTTGGCAGCTGGAATAAGGAGTCTTACTATGGTCATACGATGCATTAGCAACGGTACAGGTCATGGCCAGACAGAGCTGTTTTTGCCCCATCGTTGTGAGTTCTTTATAGAAAGGCTTGCCTTGGCGGCTGGACTAAGGACTCTTGCTATGGTCATTTCCACTTACATTAGCAACAATAGAGGCCATATTAATCATATGGCTGGATGGTGCTGTTGCTGCCTTTTGTTGTGAGTTTCTGAGGGAAGGCTTTGCCTCGGCAATTGGAGTAAATATCAATTTGCATTAGCAACAATAGAGGTCATATGGCTGGACGGTGCTGTTGCTGTCCCCTCATGATCTACTTTGGTACTTTGAAACCTCGCTATTAGCTTGAGATCTTGTTGCTGTATTTCAAATTTAAATTTGTTTCTAGTAGCTATCCCTCCATTTCATTTTAGAAGAGGTAGAGAGAGAGAGAGAGAGAGAGAGAGAGAGAGAGAGAGAGAGAGAGGAAGCCATTGTATGGGATTTGGATGTTCTTTAGTTTGCAGAGCTTAACTAGGGCTTCCTTTGTTTCTCTGCTTTTCTCTGAAGCAAATTTCTATGAACTATCTCAATATGCTTCCAAATTGCAACATAAGAAGTATTTATTCATAACCGAAGATACTGCATGTATTTTACAATGCTACATAGAAATGATTCCTGAGGTAGAGGTTTGGTAGAGGTGGGTGAGGTATAGGTGCCTTCTCTTGGGTGAGGGCAGAACAACCAGGAAAGAAAATGAGGGAAGGCTAGGCAAATGGAGGAGAGAAAATAATAGCCTGAAGCGAATATGCATCTACTCCAGTTAACGTGCTTCAAGTTTAGAAATTTAAAAAAAAAATCCCTCTTGTTGATGCATTTCGCTATACACTAGCCTCTCAATTCCATTACCAGATAATTAATTCATTCAAATATCTGTCTCGGTTGCTAGATTTTGCTTTATCGTATTATCTGTCTTGACAAGCTTTTAATAGGTACAGTTTGTCATATTGTCTTAATCTCATTTATCAATTAATTCGTTGAATTATGGGTAAGAGTGCCTCACTTCTTGAACTCAACAAAGTTAGGAATCTGTTGTGGGGCCGAAGTGGTTAAGATGTTTCAAACTCAATATCTCATAGATATCACAAGGCTTTAAGAACTATTAAGCTAGATCTTGAAGATTGAATAAATGTATATATTAATTATCTATAGTCGTGTATTAATCATATATGATTATTTTTATAATTTTTATATAATAATTTATTTTTTATTTGAAATAATAATAATAATAATAATAATAATAATAATAATAATAACTGTTATTATTATTGTTGTTGTTGATGATTTAGAATATGGCATTTCTCCTCATGTTTAGTTAATTTGAAAATAATTGACGCAAAAGCCATAAAAAATTAAATATTTTTGAATTTCCTAAAATTCATTATAATCATTCAAATTTCCCAATTCCTATTAATAAAATGTAACTGTGGGGTTAGAGAATTTGGCAATCCCGACCCACTTTATACCAAGCTCAAGGCCCATGCCGAGGAGGAGGAAATTCCTGAGGACGAAGCGTGAAAGTCTAAATTGCTCAAGAATCTTGCCGAGGACAACCCTATCCTTGGCCAACCAAGATCGTGAGAGGAGGAAGTAACGGGCCACCATAGGCAGCCTTTTAGGGCATCTAAGGGGAAAGAGCAAGTACAACATGTCAGCCATGGAAGCATAGTGGAGGAGTAAGACCAGGATGAATTGTCCCCTCCACATTAAATGCGCACGACTAATGTTCCGGCAGCATTAATGGAGAAATGACCCCTGAGCAGTACTGCCTCAGTTGCAGCAACTCACAAGGGGTCTGGTAAGGTAGCTGATGGGACGGGGTGTCAGAGAGAGGCATGGATGATCAACAAGTGGAGGAAAGAGATCGTTGGAGGAGGGCTATATAATGGGAAGAAATAGATCCAAAAGGGGGGACCATTCTCATGGGATAAATACTACTATCAAGCTTCTCGGACCAGGCCGAGGATAGACTTTCTAATATAATTTTAGTTCATCTGCGTTCGATGGTGGCGAACACCACATTGGGCGTTGTCCGTGTGTTAAGGCCTAGTTCTTGAACCCGCTCTCTACAAATTCATTGTATTGGGCTAGCTGGGCTTGAGTTCACTCACTCAACAGTAGAAGTACTCAAACCCAGTTCATACAGTAATATTTATAATATTTATTCTGTGTAATTAAAAAAGCACTAATAGAATAAAAATATTTATTTTCTTATATTAATTATTTAAGTATTATATGGAGTAAAAACCAAGCAATCCAAGGATTGAGGTTCAAACCGAAACTACTAATTTGTAGAGATGGATAAAAAGTCAACTCAGATGTTAAGGAAAATTCAGATGAATTAATAACAAGGATAGATCATGTAGGGAAAAAAAGAAAGTGTTTCACTCTTATAGACTTCCTCGGTCAATCCGAGGAGAAGTACAATTTTTAAATATCACAACTTACAAGGAAGCTTATATAATGTTTTTACAATCTTTCTCCTTAGACTAAAGTTTTTGGATCCCTTGTGCATGGGGGATTAGCTTCTATTTATATTGAGGTTCGATTCATTCCTACTGTCCACCTGTAGGGCAGATATGTGCAGTAGGGAGGATACTTGTCCCATCCCCTATTTTCCCCTTCTTTTGAGGCTGAGATGAGTGGGTAACAGGTTCCTGGAGCACTATTCAAGGGTGTCATTTGGTTATAAATGCAGCATGATTGTTTGGTGAAATGCATTTGATGCGGAGGAGATAGTTGCTTCTCCTTGAAGTTTCTTTCTCCCTTGTCTTAGGCTCTACTGTTCCTCTGTT